>JBBEEQ010000012.1:12400000-14800000 GCA_037950945.1 Hypolimnas misippus | reverse complement strand
ACACAAAGATTTACATTGACGACCGCTCTGGTGTAGTGGTGCTGAATGTACCTCTAACGCCGACGGTTGCGGGTACGATCCCCGCTCGGGTTAGATATTTATATTTGTATAATTATTGGTTCCTAGGTCTAGATACTTGTCTTTGTGGGTCCCCCCACCGTGTCTCGGAGAGCACGTAAAGCTGACGGTCCCGGTTGTTATCACTATTACCTGATAATGATCGTTACTCATAGTAGGGAAATTATTCTAGTCTAAATGGTTACTGGCTTGCCTTCAGAGGTTGCAGAGGTTATATGGCAGTCGCTCTGTGTAAAAATCAATAGCTCGTCAATATCTGGGCTAGAATAGAAAGCAGACCCTGGTATAAACGGGAAAAATGCTACGTAGATGATGACACAAAGATTTATATAAGTTGTTCTTCATTCCTTTACACCTGCAAGAATTAACTTTCAGTGCCATATTTTTGACAGATACAGCTTTTTTATGGCAGTATATGGGCGTTTATGACAATCAACGCACAGCAGTCACATAGTAGAAACTAGTGATGTCACTGGTATGTACGCGACCTGGAGAATTGCCTAGCAGCGGATCGTTGATTTCAAGACAGAGTCAACGATATATTATTATAGAAAATAAAGACATGCACAATAAATCGAATGTCCTATCATTGGACGCTGATACGCAATACTGTGTCAAGCCACACTGAATTAATTTTGAGAAAATTAACTCTGAAGATGTCAAAACTATTCTTAATGTTTGAATAAGTATATGTACATATATCTAACTTTTCTTTTATTTTATGATATAAAGTATAATTAATTAAAATCAGATCGATATATTTAATATATAATGTAATAAAAAGTTTTTCAAATAAGTCTATTGTATAAATTACAAAGTCGAATGCACTTGAAATTCGAAACAATTAATTAAGGAAAGTTTTTTCCGCACTTATTTAGTTTGTGTGACTTCAATTTTTTTAAGAATGCTAAATAGGAGATGCAGTATCAAAACCACGAGGCATGCAACTTTGTCAAAAAAAAAAACATCAATGCAAGTATGAGAGTGTTACATTAAAATATGAAAATTGATTATGTTTATATTTTTCGCCAGTCTGTGTACAGTTTCCGTAGTGTAGCGGTTATCACGTGTGCTTCACACGCACAAGGTCCCCGGTTCGATCCCGGGCGGAAACAACATGTAGAAATTTTTATTTCCTTTTTTGTTAATTAATATTTTGCTATTTTAAATGAAAAATAACAATGGGATGCTGATAAGCAATAATGTATCAACCCACAAAAAGTCAAAGGAGACAGGCGAATCTGGGCCTATCGTTACCATATCGTTACACAAATAAAATATTTATCAATATTTTTTTCAAGATTTTTAATTTTTAATCATTAAATATTAAGCCATTTTACCATGGGATATTAAATAAAATATATAATCATAATATTATTGGCTTTTGTTACTTCCTAGCTTTACTTTCACTTTTTAACAATGCTGCCAAATGAAATAAAATAATGATATAAATAAAAAAAAATGATATAAAATAGAAAATCAAAGCAATGAAAGTGAATCAGTGTTTTTTTCTTTAGATTATGTTTAAAAAAAACGTTTTAAATAATGAATCATATATCTATCTAATAACGTTTATAAAAACGTTGTAAAAATAAATTAATCAACAGGTTGATTTTTTTTCTTGTACTGGCACAAAGTAGAACTCATGTCACAGCAAACGTCAAACTAAAAAACCATTCGCTTCGTTTGGCTTGAACTTACGATAGTGGATATTTCGTTTTGTTGTGTCTTCGTGTGCTTTTATTATTCAATTAGTATTATTTTGCGACTTTGGCTACATATACAGGATTCTGACGGTTATTACTTTAACGAACAACCCACGCTTTTCTTAACGGACTTAGTTTTCTTGCCTACTCGACTTACCTCAGCTATAACTACCGGATTTCGAAGCAGAATACAATGAGTGATCAACGACTTCATTGTGTCAATTGCGGCATAGCTAGCTGGCGGCGTAATCCTTCTATAGGATTACATCAAATAGAAGACGAAAGCATTCTTTCAGTCATACAGCAATGGGTTGCTCCTCAAGTAGTAAGTAATTTATTTCTTACAAGTTCATTTTGATAGATATTTAAAGAGATTACTTAAATAATATTCTTATATTTATGTCACTATTTATTTATTTATTTTGGAAAATCTACAAGATCTACTGTAAAAAAGCTTAAAAAAAAACAAGTAGGTACAAAATATCACGTAAGTAGAATCTCAAATTACAGCTTGTCACGGCATGCATATAACAAAGAATCAAACAAACTTAATTATAATATAATTAAGTAAATAAAATAAAATAAGAAAATAGGTATCTATTATAGTTATGGTCCTGATCGTGAGACGGTCTTATTGTATGAAAAAGAATCCGTTATACTTTTTTTACTATTACATATAATGTCATTTATTTAGAAGAAAATAGGTGCTAAAGATTGTATTGTAGGTCAACAGATCTCATCACATCTGCCAAGGATGCAGGGATTTAGCTATGCACCCCTCGGGTGCAGATGAGCAACTTTCATCTCCAACAACTGGACATTGTCAAGTGTGTGTCAACTGTGGACGTTCAGTGTTGCGCGCAAGATCTCATTTATTGCGCACTGACATTGAACGAGAAAGAAGGATTCATACAGTGATTTCTGAATGGATCTTGCCTCGTACTGTAAGTTTCCATTAGGCTTATTTGCTTTTAATTCTTTATACTATTGTATGGTAATCTATACTATTGTATTTGTTTGTTTGAATGTGCTTACTTTTGAAACTACCAGTGGGAATTAGAGAATCCTTTTTTGTATATGACAGTCACATTCATGAGGTAGGTTAAACAGGAAAGAGAACAAGCAGGATATGTGCTTACTGGAGTTGTGGGCAAAAGCTAGTGTAATATAAAAAATATATAATGTTAATAAGCACAAATGACCACAGTGTTGATCAGTCTGTATTTCATAAAGGTACACATATGCTTATGATAAAATTATTGTTCCAGATTTCAAGAGCTCGAGCTCTCATTTGCCATAGTTGCTGGGTGAGAGCTGATAGAAATGCTCATCATTATCTTGCTAGACCATCTGGATCTTCAGGATCAGTAAATGTAACAAGTGAGCATGGTGAACTTACTCCGCAGTGTCCTCCACCTCCGCGACCTACGTCACAGGCTTCACAAGCATCACAGTTCACCCCCAGGGTTAGCGATTCCATAATATTACCTGAATATGTAAGGGCAGTAGAAACGGAATCTCACTGTTTTATTGAAGGCTGCCGGAGACAAGAGAGGAATCGAGTTCCTGTCGCCATTAGAAAAATGTTGTTAGATCATTATAAATTCTACATCCCAAAAAACAACAGATTATGCGACCACCATTTTAATATTCAGTCATGGGATTTTCTTACTGGGATTTTAGAAAATTACATTAATGTGTTTACAGCGTTGCATATTCAAGACATGCTAGAATTAAAGAGTCACTCAAATACCGGCTTGAACTTTATTGACATCCAAAATATGGAAGACCATTTGGTGCACCATTGGTTAGGCTTTACCAAAGAGCAATATCAAAGGATTTTAAATGAAGTTCCACAATTACTGTTAAAGTCATCGGGCCCTATTGGGTTGACAGCGTACTTGATGAAGTTGAGAACCGGTGATTCAAATGAAAGAATATCTGCGCTATTCAACATTCCAAAAAGGACACTTGACGGATATGTATCTGAAGCTCGACACTTGATGTATGATTATTTTGTACCTAGGCATTTAGGGCTAAACCATATGAATCGCCAGGAAATTGTTGACAGAACCCTGTTAATACCACAAGGTTTATTTGGAAACCATAATGGGGTAAATAAACCTGTTATAATAATCGATGGTACATATTGTTTTATTGAAAAAAGTTCAAATTATTTGTACCAGAAAAGAACTTATAGTTTACATAAGTATAATAACTTAGTAAAACCCTTTATGATTGTTTGTGCAGATGGTCATATTGTTGATGTAATGGGCCCCTATCCTGCTACAACATCAGATGCAGAAATCATTAATCATGAGTTTCGTGATCCTAATTCAATGTTACGTCAATATTTTCAAGCTGGTGATGCATTCATTTTGGATAGGGGTTTCAGAGATGCCTTGCCTTTATTACATGAATGTGGTTATAGAACTTACGTCCCACCAACATTACAGGAGGGTGAATGGCAGCATTCCACATTAGAGGCCAACAAATCAAGGGCAGTCACCATATGCAGATGGGTTGTTGAAGTAGTCAACGGAAGATTTAAAAGAGATTTTAAATTATTTAGACAAGATTATTTTAATACTGCTTCAAAGCATTTAATGACTGATTTTGAGGTGGCTGCCTCTCTATTAAACGCTTTTCACTCTCCAATTACAAATCGTGTTGATGCTGGGGATATTTTACAAATAATCAATGAGAATATGAACAGAGAAAATGATTTAGGTTGTTACTTCATTGAAAATAATATAAACCGACGTAGAGCTGATTTTACAAGAATACATGTGCAAAATGATAACTTAAATGATTTTCCCCAGCTCACACATAGTGATTTAATAAAAATATCTTTAGGCATTTACCAAATTAAACAGGCTAGGTCATATTATGGAGAACACATACGACAAAATGGAAGATATGAAATAGAAGTGTGTAGAGATATGGACAGCAGCCTACTAAGAGAACTGTCAATATCCTCTCATTCTTGCTGGCTATTACGAGGTCGAATAAAATCTAGACACATCAATTCAAAAACATATTTTACCTACATTTTAGTTGACAGTTCTCTTAGTGGAAGAGAGGCCATAAAACAATATTATTGTAATTGCTTGGTAGGAAAAAGAACTGTGGGCTGCTGTTGTCACATAATGTCCATAATATGGTACCTAGGCTGGGCAAGGCATCAAGAGTATTTAATACCACCTGCAGAGTTTTTAGACGATATTTTAATCGTTTATAATGAAGTAGATGATCAATAAATAATTATGAGAGAAAGTGTTTTTTATTCATACTTATACCCATCTCCACTAACTTATATTATAAAGAGGAAAGATTTGTATTTTTGTGTGTCTATTGGTATGTTTGTAATGAATAAACTCAAAAACTACGGCGCCGATTTCAAAAATTCTTTCACCATTAGAAAGCTAGATTCACCTTGAGTAACATAGGCTATATTTTATCCAGATACGGGAAGAAGTTGCCCCGGGAAGCGGGTGAAACCGCGGGAAACAGCTAGTCTTTTACAATAATCTTAGAAACCGCAATGTATTAATGTCCTAAAATACAATCTGATAAAATCTAGTCAGTAGTAGTCTTTAAATACAACGTGAGAGCACTGAGAGTTTGTAAGAATAACTTATTATGAAGCAAATAATAACACCTATATCTTTTGTCTCCCGTGTAGCAGTTGTAAAAAGTTTGTTTTATTTTAAATGGCAGTAATATCAAAATGAAATAGTGTAGTAATTGTTGCTGTAACGTCAGGCCCAATTTTGTATGGACGTTCGCCCGTCTCCTTTTTGTGGGTTGATACATTATTGCTTATCAGCATCCCATTGTTATTTTTCATTTAAAATAGCAAAATATTAATTAACAAAAAAGGAAATAAAAATTTCTACATGTTGTTTCCGCCCGGGATCGAACCGGGGACCTTGTGCGTGTGAAGCACACGTGATAACCGCTACACTACGGAAACTGTAAACAGACTGGCGAAAAATATAAACATAATCAATTTTCATATTTTAATGTAACACTCTCATACTTGCATTGATGTTTTTTTTTTTGACAAAGTTGCATGCCTCGTGGTCAAGAACTGACCACAACGCATGCAACAACGTCGAAACGTCGATGAATAAAACGCATTAAAGCGTTTAGTTGTCGCGATAAGATCCGTTATTTAAAATATGAATACTATAAATCGCAAAAGCTTAATATATCTGATTACACACTTGATAGCATAAAACGTATGATTATTATTTTTACTAATGATACGTATAAATAAAATTGAAAATTAAAAAAAAATCGACAATCTATTGAGACCACTTCAACGAGGCCCTATTTTTGCTGTAAGTGAACAAACATTTCTTATGTTACATGAAATATATACATCCGAACAATTATACTTATTTTTTGAAGTCGTTTAAAAATTGTACATGGTCGAATATAGCACACACATGTACGTACATGATACTGTTTCACCAGCGACGCTTAGCGGTCACATCTGCTGCGGGCGAGCATCTGACCGCAACAGATTATTATTAATACGAGATCTAGCGATGCGTTCATTGGTTCGCCTCAATACAAAATTCAATCACTACAGATTCATTTTATTAAATACTAGCGCCCCCTCGCGGTTTTGTCGCGCTTAACATAGGACTTTTATACAAATCAAATAAAAAAATACTTTATTCAAGTAGGCTCTTACGAGCACTTTTGAATCGTCATACGTCATGTATAATAACAAAAAAAAATTACATAAATAATGAAGCTACCACCGGTTCGCAACGCAGATTCTATCGAGAAGACAAACGGGGGGACAAAGAGGGGTTCCTACCCCCGTTTTACGCCTTTAGGGATCGAATTTTGCAAAAGCCTGTCTTAATAAGCACCTACGTCGTATAAAGAACTCCAAGGAGTATAAGAATACAAATATAATCTATATCCACCTCTCAAAAAAAGAAATTATTAATATAATTATTCTTACTCAAGATCAACTTACTGAACTACCAATTAAACTAATTTGACATATTATATTGAAAGTATTCTTATCGTAATTTTTTTTTTTTAAATAAATGTAAAATATGGAAGAGATATCTTATCAAAAATGATTATATAATTTTTATTTTCTGTAATCCTTGTTCTTCTTCTCTTTTATTTGTCTTTAATATTATTTAATTAGCTTAATTTTCGTTTTTGTTTTTAGTGTAACATTTAAAAGGAAAATTTTATTGAGACTACGTTCTAAAGCAAAGTAGCTATAATATAATCTAAAATATGACCTGTAACTTAAAAATTTTGTGTATAAATTCATGTCGAGCTCGGCGGTGAAGGATAGATAACATCGTGAAGAAACCTGCATGTGACGAGCGAAATCCTGACCCATGTATATCCGCCAACCCGCAGTGGAGCAACGTGGTGGGATAAGCTGCATAGGAGAAGGTCCTTAATAGGAGAGGAGGCCCTTGCCCAACTGTGGGACACTTACACTGTTTAAAGTAACAGATTTTACTTTAAAAATTCGATAGTGTTTTAAAAAACCATTTTGAATAAAGTATTTTAATTTGTATAATACATAAAATATTAAAAGATATTTCGTAGAACGAAGTCACATTTTTAATTATCCGAAAACTGTGTTTTCTTTGTTAGCAATAATAAAGTGCGCAGTCGCGAAAGTACCAAGTAATTACAATGTAAGGGTGAGTATAAACAAACTCGTGTGACAATGTAGGGTTGGTTGAACAAAAGTTTCTGTTTTACTTTAATATTTCACTCCTGTCGCGGGAAAAGATTTTCTCTGATTAAAAATGTTCTTTTTGTGATACCGCTACGGGCTTTGTGTGGGACTCTTTTGTGTTTTTCTTTTGGATTACTTTATTAAAATATATGGGGTGTATATATTTTTAATAAGCATATTTGATTGGTTTTGTTGTGGTTTTAAATGTACTGTTTATATTTTTATTACTGTAGCGTCCAATGGTAATACTTTATCTAATAATGGGCAATGGGAACTTTTTTAAGATTTCATTTAAAAAATTCTACCACATCAAGAATTTCGCCAATTTAGGTACCCGAATGCGGTTTAAGGCGAGTATCACAAGCTACTATTGTGACTAGAATATCGAAAAATTTCGAATATTAACTTGTCTGATAAACATTTTTATTGTTTTTCTGTGAAAAGTTAATTTGTGGTTCAAACTATTGTCTGTTTAATTTGTGAAATAGCGTAGGCTATTTGTAATATTTTTTTAACTACATCTAAAAGTAAATAAACACTGCAGTTTTTTTACATGTAACCTCATCATTTTTACATGACCTAATCATCATTGTCTTCACCCTGGCGAAAGTAGAATTTAAGTTATGAAATATTTTAACAAATTAAAATAGATATCTTCATCTTTATATTTACAAAATGTAACAACTTAATATTTAGAAAGTTAAACAAGTTCTTTAAATTAATAATTAAAGAGATCACTCTAGCGATGAAAACTATAGTTTAGAATTGACGAGACAGTCGTTTGAAGATTTACAATATTACATTGTCTATGAATACACACCTTGTTACTGAACCATAAGAGCTATTTTACTTTGTATTAAAGTATGGTAAAGTTGTCAGTAGCGCCGCCAGATCCTTCAGAGACAAAGTGATGTTCCGAGAAGCTTACAAAAGGCTGGCTCGTTTAGATTTGAAACGATATTGTTAGCGTCGATAAGAAAGTTGAATTTAAGAGAAAATAAATAACTTTAAACAGCCTGTAACTTTTTTAAAAGTATTAATGATCGTACGAATTTTCGCTCGAATGGTCAGCTGGTAGATATTTTTCTTTTGGGCGAAAAATGTTTTTTGATGACAGATTAGTCTAAGAAATAAGTCTGAAGTTATATTGAAAATAACCAACCAACAGCTAAAAATTGCTTTAAATATACACTGTTGGTACTTTATATTGGTGAAAGAAAATTTCAAATCGGTAGGTAGAATTAGAGGTCTCCATTTCCCGCATACTTAGCGTTTCCATCTAAATTTAGAGACGTAATACACCTAAGTCACTTCCACTACTGAGACGACTTAATGACACCTCCTATGTTGAAATTTGTCAAACGTTTTAGGCTGTAATAAGGCATGTATCCATATGTTTGGAAAACATAACCCAATTTCAGCAGTTGAGTAAAATAGGGTATTCTTAATTTAATTATTTAATGTTTTGTGTTTAATAATATATGTTATAAGATTCTTAACTACTATAACATATATTATATAGGATTCCGACTCATATTTTGAAATCACAAAGAGATACTTCAATTATATTTAGATGTATTTACTTATTATAATAAACTATTCTAAACAATACATTTATTGCAATACGAAGGTGCTAAAGTGGGAAATAAAATGAGTGAAATAAGTTTAAACTCCGTACGTACCGTTCACAGTTGCGTTAACTTGTCTGTCTCGACTTACAAAGTCGTCTGAAACGAATTTACTCAAAGCGAATTTATTCTCCACAAAGAATATACGTTTGTTGTCCTTTTACTGCATAGGAGTGAAATTATAATATTAGTATGAATGCTACCAACATCATTTTTTATGGTTTCTTAAGGACTTTGATCCTCTTAGAGCTTATGTTATCCTAATACATCTAGGAAAATAAGTCTTGAGAAAAAATAAAAAGTCTATAGAAATAAAATATTTTAATTCAATTTAAAAACCAATTGGTATTTATTTAAAAAAAGTCGGTCTCATTAATGTTTGTAATAAACTATATAGTTTCTCATTAAAATTATATAATTTTAATTAGTAAATAAACGCATCACATTCAACAGCCCTTATAAGAATCAAACACAAACACCCAGACCACGAAAAATATTCGTATGGCCTATACAGACGTTTGCCACGAGCAGGTATCGAAGCAACCATTAGAACTTAAGTCTGGCTTAAGTAGACTAAAATGACCACTGATATTCATTTATATTGTTAAATTACCATTATTCTTGATAAATCGAGAGTATCAGATATTTAAAGACTACTTAAAATTGAGTAGCATTTCAAAATTTAAAAAAAGACAAAAGTCGTCTCAATTGTGTACATAAATAAATAAAATTGAAGTGCCTGTTTGTAGTTTAAATTTATCAGCTTTTAAGTAAATGCATATAAATGTTTACAAGGTACTTACACGAAAAACAAAGTTTTTAAATTTTTTGTCTGTCTGTCCGTCTGTTTGTTCCGGCTAATCTCTGAAACGGCTAGGACGATTTTGAAAGGACTTCCACCTACATGCTAATGTTATAAGGAGTAACTAAGGCTACATTTACTTAAAAAAATATGCGAAAACAAAATTGAAATCAATGAAATAATGAACAATAACGATACAAGCAAGAAACGTAGATATGATATAAATAAAAAAATTGTTCTCGAATTAACGCGGGTAAAACCACAGGGCACATGTAGCCATATAGAATACAAGCACATTTTGTTACACAATTTTATTTGTGTTAAAAGAAAGGTACATGTATACATTTGGTGCTGACAATGTTTCTTGCGGTTCAATCTTTTAGGGACGAATAAATTTGCCCAAAATTTCAGCATTACATCGCTGTCAGAGACAGATGTTCGGTATTGTTTGTTTAGGGTGTTTTATTTTAAATTATTTTAAGAGTAACTCGGGCGTGACAAAACTTTCCTATCAAATCTATTATACAGGTTCTGCTTCAGTATATATTGTAGCTGCCACTGTCTTTGGTTACTGCTTTGCTCCTATGAGTCGTAACGTGATGTAATAAAGTCTATACCTTCCTCAATAAACGGGTTAGCCAACGCAAAATTAATTTTTCAAATCGATTTAGTTTCGGTGCCTATTCAATGCAAACAAACAAACAATCAAAACGTTTTCTTCTTATAATATACATAAATATAGTTATCTTCAGACTTGGACATATAGCCATAATCTTATTAATATGTTTATAAGAAAAAAAAATGCTTGTGTTGTTATCGATTATACTTTTTTGTAAATAATATTAGTAGTATTAGTAGGTATATTTTACAAATACCTTAGGTAGGTATCAAAATAAATGTTATTAGCTAATCTTGTGTAAAGTACGCGTTTATTGATCACTAAAATTTTAATTCTAAAACCATTTTAAATTTTCCATAATTTTAATAAACACTCAACTTATTTAAATAAAGAAAATTAACAACCATCCCAACAAAAACTTTTTCCGCATCAATAAATCTAAAGTAAGAACCTGATGAATGGGATCCTTACTTAAATTATGGCTCTATTTTCATTTGACGCTGTCTGGGCAGCACAATGGCCGCTTTGTGCTTTAACGAGTCCCATCGAACGTCACTTGCTAACACTTTGAAATCCTAGCCGGCTTTTAGTTGAGAAATTATAAGGCTACTTTTAAACTATACTTACGTTATTCGGAAGTCTTAAAGGCATTTCCTTTGAAGGAACGAGAAATGTTTACTGGGAACTTAATGGTATTAAGGATGGTAGAATTTTCGTTTGTGTATTATTTCTGAAAGCTTTTCTTTGCGGTATCTTCGAGTTTTTAGTCACTAATCTGCGACTTTGGCTATCATTATAAAAATAGTCTGCCTGCCTAAATAAATGGGTAAGAAAACACATTAAGAATTTTTAGACTCAAACTGGTATACTACATCCTCTCTGTGATTTCAAAATATAAAAAAAGTGAAAATAAAAGAGTCCATAAGTGATGAATTTTGTTATAGTACCTATACTCAAATTTTGTACTAAAAACCAGGTAGCACCTGGATTTATTTACCTTCTTCTAAAATATAACGTATTTTTGAGCCATCTCAGCATCAGTGACAAAGTGAACTTAAATTGACAATTATATTCCTGATTTACTAGTGTTTATAATTAAGCATATTATACATTACTAGCTGCTCCTCGTGGTTTCACTCGCGTTGATGGTTACTGATTCGATCTTGTGAGTCGTAGCGTGCGTCGAGTACTATATTACCCATTACCATACCATACCATAACGCAAAAATCATTTATCAAATCAGATCAGTAGTTTCCAAAATTACTCCCTACATACAAACTTACAAACAATTTTTAACCCTTTATAATTAGTATTAATTAAGTTATAACATGATATTTGGATGCTAATTTGCAATACTGTGTCAAGCCACACGGACTTCTTTTTGCGAAAATGGCGTCTAAAGATTTCGAACCTATTCTTAACACATCTGTTTAAAGAAGCATATATCCATCTTTATTTTCTATTTTGATAAAAAGTATATTAATTAATTAATAGCAGATAGGCTAGTAAAGATTTTTTATCTAATAATAAGTTTTTCATATATGGAACTCACTTCAATATTCTAAACATTTGATTAAGAAACTTTTTTTCTGTACTTATTTAGTTCAAATTACTTGAAAAATTTTTGTATAATGTTTTTTGTTTAATGTTAAATTATGAGAATACATTCATATCTCTAAATTTGACTTTTTGTGGCTTGACACATTATTGCTTATTAGCATCCATTTAATAAAGTTTTCAATTTTTAACATCGTCACAATCCGATTAACGCCGTCGTCATATCGTGATAATTTACTGGTTATACTGAAATCATTCATTAAAATGAATCGAAATATTTCCATTTCGTATTGGGATTTTGATTACGAAATAATTATAATATCTCGTATGAGAATGTAATTTGTATTATAGTAATATGTACACATTTGAACTAGTTTCATAATATGTAGATGATAGAGCCCAGTTGTAGCCGACCGGGGTGGTACAACTAATCTGCTGGATCGTTTTTAATGAAATCTAATATGGAAAAATGTATATTTTAGTTTCATTATACAATATGGAAAATAATCTTGAAATACGAATAATGTCTTACAAAAATCCGTACCACAATATAGGACCAAGCCAATACCAAGCACCTAAGGGTGTTTTCAAGCGGGTTTGGACTTTGGGGGTTTTCATGCGTCGAGTTTATAGACACCTTTCCGTCAAAGACCGGCAACGCACCCGCAACGCCCCTGGTGTTGCAGATGTCGGGGCGATGGTAACCACTTAACATCAGGTGGTAGTATTTGCTCGTTTGCCCCCTTTTTTATATGAAAAAAGGAGAAGAGACGGGAGAAGAGTATAGGCTTCAGGCTCTTGCACTCACCGTACGAAACACAGCTGTAGTACCTTTTTTTTCGTTTTCGCAAATCTTCTATAAGATACCCGATTCCTGGAAGGGATATTGGATTATATGGAGAGCTAGTGCGTGTTGCCAGTGATGACATACGGATCCGAAACGTGGTCGCTCACTATTGGGCCGTATTAGAAAGCTCAGTGTCAGAAAGAGCTATGCTCGGAGTGTCTCTACGCGATCAAATCAGAAACGAGGATATCCGTAGAAGAACCGGAGTAACCGACGCATTGCCGAGTGGCATTGGGCGGGTCACAAAGCTCGGAGAACCAATGGTCGTTGTGGATCCAAGTTGCTGGGATGGCGACCCCGCACTGGAAGGCACAGTGCTGGCAGATCCCTCACCAGGTGGACCGATGACATCAAGAGAGTCACGGGGAGTCGATGGTTTCAGGCAGCGCAAGACAACAACTGTTGGAGATCCACGCAAGAGGTCTGTGTCCAAAGTGGAAGACCACAGGCTGATGGATGGATGGAGTGCAAGCTTTTTCATGCCGATTTTTTATGAAAGTTTGGTGCTGCCCCAGACAACCCAGCACGTATGTATATATGTATATTAGTCAGTTGGCTACAGATAGGCTCTATGATAGTTGATTATCAATATATTTATGTGTTATCTTAAATCTCGATAAAGGTCCTTTTGCGAAAACTAAAAAATAACGATAACAAAAGCGAAGTAGCTGCAAGGCAATATAATTCAACTTCAATATAAAGCCTTGAAAAAATCCAAGAGAAAGTTGAAATTACTTATATTTTTTATAAACTAGGACGGGCAAGTTTTGATGGAATTCTAACGAAATCGTGTTTTAAGTTAAAGTTCATCCGAGTGTACTGAGACAAAGAACTCCTCTCATAAAATAGAATCTCAGTAAAGAACCAATAAACTATACTAACTAAACTTTAATTAAATTTTGTATTGTCTTTAATGGTGTGGTATAAGTTACATACTTTTGGCGATTAAACCATCTATTACGGCGAGTTCAGAGGAGGTATTAATAAAACTATTTTGACAGTTTAAATAGATCGTTTAGATCTAAGTGGCATAACACACAAAGGACTAAAAACACAATAATTCGATTTTTTTACGGTTAACGTGACTTTCCCAATAATAGTATCAATTATAATACCTTATTGACTAAACTTCACTCGCCGCGTTTTAGGTTTTACTCAAAGATTATTTAAAGATATAATATAAGATCCGAAATGTAAACAGGTTTGAAAATATTTCACATCTAAAGATGACCTTGTGACATTATTATGCGATTAATAGATGTGTGACTGTGTCAAATCGCTACAGTTCGTACTTTGTACCAAAATATAAGTTATCGCTATACTTTGGGTAACTTTAAACAAACTCTTTAGCATGAGCTGACTTTAACCTGCCAACGGGTTAAAATTTTAAACTATTATTAGCATTTGTTAGAATAATAGCAACTATAATAATTAAAACTCATAAGAAAAGCACTTACAAGTTTCTTAAACTTTTAATATGGACACGTTATGTACACAGCGTGTTTCTTTTAGCGAATTTTTAAAGCATATATGAATTTTCAAATTAAATTCTCTTGAATTAAAAAACAAACCTTTCTTAAAACGAAACAATTCACGATCTTCTTCTTAAAATAGTACCATAAAATTTGCAAATAAAAATTATTTATCTCTTTGCCTAGTTAATCATTTGATCAAGCATATACATCTTAAACCGTACTATAATTTGTACCTTTAATTATAAGAAAATTATTTGTTAATAAATAAACAATTTCTTAATGCATATTATTACAACTATTACAAACGTTATTGAGCAAAACACGAGTTCAAAGCTGTACAATTATACATAAACTAGCATATGCTCGCAATTTCGTCTGCGATGTCTAATGCTTACGTCACAGTAGCTTTATATGCAAAGTCTCAGCTCGATCGGTTTAAAATTGACACAGTTTCATACAAACTTTTACCCACCTGTTTTATTCCCTTGGGAGTAAAATTAATCAAAACCCTTTCTTAGCGGATGCCTACGATATAACACCTACCTACATGCCAAATTTCAGCCCAAACCGTCCAGTGGTTTAAGCTTTGCGTTGATAGATCACTATGTCACATTCACCTCTGAGTTATATATATTTAGATATCTTACAATATTTATATTTAAGTTTTAAATATTCGACTTTAATATAAAGCATACTTTTACCAACTTCAATATACCAACTTTGATTACCAACACTATAAATATTTGAAATTCCACGACACATTTTCGTAACATCCTCATTATCAAAACAAACACCTAAACAGTGTTACGCGTTATCTACCACTTGTTTTACGGGTATTGTGGGATAGTTAAACATTCATTTACCGTATTAAAATGAACTGTACTCCAGTTAGACCCTCACACCCTAGACCCTTGCGATGTAACTAATTAGGAACGTTAGTTATAATTGATCTAAACAGTTTATTTGGTTTTATGATTTTACTACTAAACTTAGTCGTGTTATAATTATTTTCGTTCGCCGCTCAGACTTTGCACCGGTGTACTAATTAAAATTTACTCGCTTTTTATTTAGATATTTTTAAACCAAATTGTTCATAATTTCGTACAAAACCAAGCGGGGAACGTTGTAAAACGTGGGAAAGGAAAAACCGGCGGTATGTAACTAGACCAATGTTTTTTTATTAAAAATGTAATATTGTGATTTTCTTAATTTATTCATAAATAATAAGCACAACCTTATTTTTTTTTGATAGAGTTCGATCTATAAAACAAGAAAATTCTAGTTCTATTCTATATCTTGCACCTTTGTTCTTGGCCCAATTCTTATCTGACTATAAATACTGATGGATGGTAATTTTGTAGAAAAAAAATTGATTCGAAGAAATCAACATGAAAAACTCGATGAATATCTTTTTATCATTTATCATTGGTTATCATTTTTGTGGATTCAAACATACGTAAAACGTAGTAACAAAACAGGGTCACGACAATGTCACCAATTTATTTGTATACATTTTTCATAAAACAATTGCGATATGCGTGGGTAATGTTTCACATGTTATTGTAGTTAAGATTCCGTCATAAATTCTTTGCCGCTTTTTTGATCACGATAAATAAAAAGAATTGTTAAAAGAAAATAATTACAATTTTTAATTCAGTCCACAGTTCAATGTACAAAAGGAATTTAAAGCGCCAAAAAAGCGGAACTGTTTTCCAGCGGCTTTAGAAAAACATGGCCGAAATACTCGCCTGAACAGATGAAGCCATTCCACCATACAGTGGGCAACACGTGACGACGTTTCTCCTTATTGGAAACGCGCCTCTATACCAACACTTTAAAGTTGAAATTCCTGTGGACTATTTTCTGAAATACAATACATTTATGCGGGTCACGTGATAAGAGGCTTGCTGAATACGAATGTAGGAACACGTTGTCCAGGCGTACGGCTGCACGTAAAAAATAATGCAAGGAATTTTGAATTCTAACTTTATTACATTAGAGTTGAATTTTCCTTGGTTGAAGGATTTGTGAATTCTATTTTCAATTTGTATTATAGTCAAGATGCACATTCGCTTTTAGTATCGCTATTGTGCATCAAAATTTAAACTTCTTTCAGTGGAAAAATAATGGTTATATTCAAATAAATGCTATTGTTTTTTAAATTTCATGTTTTTTTTTCATTTGAGGCTCGGATTACGCCAGATAGTTTAATGTATTTCAATAAAAAATATAAAACATTGTGGAGGAGATAATGAAAAATATGCGGGCTTTTGTTTTCGTTTACACGCGTATACGCGTTCCGAAAAATTTTTTCTTTTCAGATAAATGTGTGTATATTCGTATTTATATAAAAGATATTATATTTGCTAATTTCACAGATAGAACTAGCTAAATTCATAGTCAATTTTGTCAACAACTCTTATCCTGTCCCTTCTTCAACGGAAGAAGTACTACATACACTATTACACAAAATCGATGAAAATTAGTTACCTTTCTTTTTCTTGACCTTCTGCCTACCCACAATAGTCTCCACTGTTTCTTTTTATCACATAATGCATTTACGGTTTATCTTAGTCTTCAGATATTCCTGGACAGCACTAAACACCAAATGTATGAAAAAGGTAATCTCGGAAATTATTGATCTAATTTGACTTTGTGCATTGAATTGCCTGGTAATTGAGGACGGTTATAGGCTATATTATATCACGCTACGTCACATAGGAGCAAAGCAGTAATTCCAAACGCGAGTGAATCCGCGAGGTAGTTAAAAATAATACACAACTTGAATAACAGAAACGAGATGTATGAGCTAATGCCTGGATAAGACTACCTTCTTAGTCTTCCTTATTCTTACAAAGAAAAAGCAGTAATATATACTGCGAAAACTTCAGTTACAATTTCTCCTAAACACAAAACTAATTCAATCACTATCACGCCGTCCCATGGGAGTTCGCTTCAGTTTGAGGGTTTCCTTCTTATCCGAAGTTTCGTATATCAATTGATACAAATCGCTTTTGGGACTTGAATTTCATATTTTTCGTATACAAGTTTTTTATCTTCATTTCTCTGGATTTTCTCAAATATTGTGCAACAGTCCATTTCTTTCCTTGCTTCTAGCAAAGGAATAATTTATTTGCCGAGGAGATGGATTCGGAGTATTTTCTACCATGTTGCTCTTCTACAATACAAAAGAGCAAGTGACAAAGAAACCTACGTTTGGGTAAAGGCTCACCCGTTTAGGTAAAAGATACCTTATTTACTTCGCTGCTTCACTGCACATTGACAGTTACATATCCTGAAATTTCTAGTTGTCTCAGAATTTTTCTTAATCACCGTGTATGAGATGTATTTAAACATACTTTAAAATCTTAAAAATTCAGAGGTGTTATGAGTTTATGTGATTAGCTCGCACCCATGGATAAGAACAATGTTTCCTAACAGCAGAGCCATCTCAACTCTTCTATTCTCTTCTTTCATATCTTTCTTCTATCTGCCAGCAAATCTTGATGCTAACTAAGTAACAGTATCGATATAAAAACATGCTACATTCTGTCGTCTGCGTCATTCGCCTTTTACTGTCAAAATGTTTTGATAGCGATAGTTTTTTACCAACTTTGAAAAACAATACGAGGAGGTTCTCAATTGGTTGGGAGTTTTTTTATGCATGTTTATTGTCCAATAATTTCTCGTAAACGACTTCACCGATTTAGTTCGTTTTTAGGGTTCCGTACCTTAAAAGGAAAAACGGAACCCTTATAGGATCACTTTGTTGTCCGTCTGTCTGTCTGTCTGTCTGTCTGTCTGTCTGTCTGTCTGTCTGTCTGTCTGTCTGTCTGTCTGTCTGTCTGTCTGTCTGTCTGTCTGTCTGTCTGTCTGTCTGTCTGTCTGTCTATCTGTCTGTCTGTCTGTCTGTCTGTCTGTCTGTCTGTCTGTCTGTCGGGATGTCAACCCTTTTTTCTCAGAAATGCATGGACGTATCATGTTGAAATTAATATCATATACTCAAGTCTACGATGATATGCGGCCGTGAAAATATTAAAGTTCTAAGTCAACGCAATCAAAAGATAATGGAAAATATGTCGTATATTTTGACCATTTTAGCGTTTTCGCAAGGGAATCAAAACCTATAGGGTACTTCCCATTGACTTAGCACGATGAAATTTGGCAAGAAGTAAGATCTTATAATACAAATAAAGGAAAAAATCTGAAAACTGTAAATTTTTGTATGTATGTTTGTCTGTTTGTAAGTTTGTCTTTCAACCTTTTTCTCAGAAACGCGTGAAGGTAACAAATTTTTATCAACGTCAAGTACTCAGAGTTGTAATTACGAAGAGCTGTGAAAAAATCAAACTTCTAAGTTAACGCAATCAAAAGATACGGTCATTTATATCACATATTTTAAGTATGATAGCGTTTTTAACGTTTTCGCAAGGGAATCAAAACCTATAGGGTACTTCCCATTGACCAAGCATTATGAAATTTGGCCAGGAGCAAGGTCCTTTAGTAAACATAAAGGAAAAAATCCGAAAACTGTAAATTTCTGTTCGTGTGTCTGTCAGTCTGTACGTCTGTCTTTCAACCTTTTTCTCAGGAACGCGTAAATGTATCAAGTTGTAAATTGATCAAGCGGAAAATATATTAATCTTAGAATTAAAATTATATGTACTTGTAACAAATTAACATAGAAGTTGACCATGGTCAAAAAAACAATTTTACAAACACTGAGCAGAAATTTGTATCAATACGAAAACATTAAAAAGCAGCAAACCTTTATAAACAACGCAATGCAATCTATATATCGCAGCTAACAAAATGATAGCGCGATGCAGCGTACAGCTAATGCCATCTATTACAACATTATGACATTAACTGTGATATAATTCTGCTCGATTAATAAAAATTTTTATTTTAATTATTATTTAAACGCGCTAAAAATTATAAAATAAACTTTTCATTTAAAAGTTTTATCGTCGATTTATAACGTCATTACGTAATTAACATTCAATATATTGAGAGCTTCACGCGATTTGATTTAAGTACTCGTATTGACTTAGTACGAAAATTTTAAAATTAAATTCAAACAGATCGAGTTATTTAATTTACTTATTTATCTACACATATAAGTCTTCTGGTTATTAGTAATATAATTAGTTATTTATGAATAAACAATTAGTTTTGTTCGAATTAAGGACTAATTATTTTCGTCTTGGCAACACTAATATATATTTCGATATTTTGATTGATAATGTAAATCTAAATATTTTACGAACGTAGTGCAGGGGTAGTGGAGTGAAGTAGAATATAAATAAAAATAAAACGAGAATAAAATATAATATAATTATGTTGTTAATGTCAAAGTCAACAAGTTAGTTCATTGAAATTGTCAAGAGATGGCGCTAGGTGTATCCTGAATCGCGCTATAACTTTTTTTTTTGAAAGTATAAGGTGTATTAGTACTTAAAATAAAATTTTGTGTTTCCATGGATTGCATCCATGATCGTGTTTTAAATTAAAGTGCTCCTAAGTAGTTTCAAAATAGTTTTTGGGACGTGATCCATATTTACATAATATTTGATTATATTTAAGCGACTTCTAAAAAGGAGTGTTTTCAATTCGACCTTGTATTTAATTTTTTTTTATGTTTGTTCGCCGATTACGCCGCCATTTGGGTACCGATTTTCAAAATTTTTTTTTTTGTTTGAAAAGGTATACTTCCAAGGTGGTCCCATTGTCTTCAGGTCAGGATCAGATGATGGGATCCTGGAGAAATTGAGGGAACTCCTCAAATATTATAGGCAAGCGTATACCGATTTAGGTATTTTTGATAGTAACTTATGTTGGAACTGATGATGAAGACCACAAATGGCGTAGATGGGTTAGTCTTATATAGATTTCTATAAGTTTGTACGGAACCCTCGGTGCGCGAGTCCTACTCGCACTTGACCAGTTATTTTTGTTTAAATAGTTAAGCTATTACAGAAAGTTTTTCTGTAATAGCTTAACTATTTAATAATTTAACTATTTATAATTTAATCTGGAGCTTCTCTTACCATTATTTGTAGTTACAAATGATGGTAGGAGAAGCTCCAGATTTACATTGATAAAGAATCTCTAAACATTTATGTTTGAAGCAATCATATTTATAATTTGACAAATTGTATTTGCAATGATTGTACAATTTTACACATCTAACTCGCTATATCATATTAAGATTTACTGCAAATATTCCTCTATTCTTATATTACTTCTTAAGTGTTTGGTAGATATAAACTTATTCCTAAAAATTATCATCACTTCGTTTCTGTTATCGAAGTGGTACATTGAGGAATCTAAGCTTATGGTATTTATTGTAAGAAGAAAGTTATTTTACTATTTTTATTTAAACTTTGACTTGACCTAATTTTTACAATTCTCTTTATCGCCTTAACGACTTTATGAGGCTTCATGTATTAAAGTAAACCGTCTCCCCTTTGACGGCAAAATTTTAATTAAAATTTTATTAACCCTTAAATGCATGAGTTTCTTTTATTTTATCAAAATACAGAATAAAAAGTTTATGTAAACAGATTTACCAGTCGATTTATGAAATAGTAAAAAAAGACATGTAAAATATAAACTTAAATACAGCTAAGGTAGACGCTTAGTAAAATTTTTAGTTGAAATTTTTAGTTTAGTTGGCATTGAATAAGCGTTTCATTTTTAATACACTATGCATTTAAGGGTTAAGGAATTAAAATCATAACATAATAAATTTAAATTTAATAAAGAAACAAGATAAAGTAATAATGAAATTGTTGGTGCTAAAATGAAGACTACCTTGGTTCTTGGTCTCCAATTACTCTTACGTACTTCTTAGTTGTTCTACTGCCCATGCTGTTTATACTGCTGCCACTTACCAACATATACGTGCAAGTTTAAATCTGTAAAGTGAGTTTCCAGTTTTATATTAATTGTAATTATTTTTATAAAATAGCTGGCAAACAAGCAGTCAGTAGGGACACCGGTGTTACGTGATCACCGCCGTCTAAGGACATTCGCACCACCAGAGGAACCATAAATGTGTTATCAGTTTAAAAAGAATAGAATAAAAGGGAATGTGCAGTAAGAAAAGAAGAGATATGCCATTTAGTTCTCTTACTGTACGAAATGAAGCTATATTAGCTACTTGACACCGATCTTCTGTGAGAGTGAGGACCTGCCCTGATTGAGCTAGCCTATATATTACTTATCGTATGTGAGTAATAAGATCCCAATTTTTTTAGAACAAATGACTCTGACTTCGCAAAAAAAGTCACATAGCTTTTAGCCTTTCTTATATTTAGAAGTATCCTTCTCGTTTTTGCTCTTCCTAAAACAAGAACAGTAAACCATATTATCGGTTGATAATAATCGTTAACCCTCGGAATAAATATTGCTCTAACCCAACATGTTAGTAACTTCCCTTGAAGGTTTCTAGAGGTGAGATGAAATTGCTACTCAAATAACTTGTTAAGTAATAATTGATGATAGTGAATGATAATTTTACATATCTTGGATTTCATGAAAATTGATGCAGGTGGAAATTTTCATTTAGAGTTTCAAGTAGAGCCTATTCTTCTGAGAATCGAAATTCTTCTGAGATCGGCGTGAAGTAGCTCATGTAGTTTCATTTCCGACGGTGAGTGAGAGCCGGACGCTTAACCCCCTCGCCCCTATTAGTTTGCTTACTTCCTATTCCTAGACTAGGCATCAAATGAAAGAAATGAGCTCGACATTAACGGGATGATATCCAAATTTATTCTTAATAGGTACGGCACCTTAACTTTGTGTACATCTTAAAAATTCATTGAAATGTCTAAGCAAATATATGTCTTAAAGATTTTCCGATTCCGATTTACCCTTCCAATTTCATGTTAAGACCTGTTGTAAACCTATGCCCTACCCAAACTTTATCCGAGTGAAAATATCCGGGTCAATTGCGCGGAGCCCGGTGAGTAAATAAATTAACCGCTATCGGATATCCGTACTTTACCCGGTTACCCGTGTTCGAAAGACTCGCTGACACAACTTGAATTCGGTTTATAAAGGTTTCTTTGCTATAAAGGATTTGATAGATAATTCTAAAGCTATTAAAATTCAATCTAAAAATACATTGGTAACGTTTCATATTGAGATTACATATTACCTATTATAACAAAGTTCTCCGCTGCGTCTGTTTGTCTGTCCGAATAAAATAAACTTAAAAATTACTAAATGAACTTTCATTGGAACAGACAGGTTGGCGCAGTGGTTACTGATACTGACTGAAGCGCTAACGATCGCGGGTTCGATTCCCGCTCACAGCAAACCTCTGTATTGGCCATAGAGATGTTTGTCGTGGTCTGGGTGTTTGTGTTAGTGTTGTGTGTATTTCCGGACCCCAGCACAAGGCCACGAGATCTTAATGGGGGCTGTTGAGTGTGATGCGTTTATTTATTTATTTATTTATTTATTTATTCGGCTTATTTGAATTAAAGATGTGTAATTTATTAAAAGTCTTGTGCAATATACACAAAACTTTTAATTTCAAATATGACGACAATTTTATTTCAATATATCGAAAAAAATCATATTGGTGGAACCTTTACTGGCCTACGTCGCGTAAACTAATAGATTTAAATAGAAAAAGTTTATTATAGAATTATTCCTTGTAGGCGATAATTTCATTTGTAATTTTTACTACTGAAGTGGATAAATAATATAAAAATATAAATATAATTAAAATAAAATAGATATAAATAAATTATAATAAATAAAACAACTCTAAATAAAGCAATGACTTACGTAAATCTTGATAAAAGTTGGTGACTAAAAATTAAAAGTGTAATTCTCGCCTTTAAACAATCTATTAACGAAATCTATATTAACGTAAGCCACGGTAAAAAACTGCCAATAAAATAAAGAATAGTCACTTAATCTATTAAGACTTCTTTCTTCGTTCGTGTAAAACTTTAATCAGCTTTATGATTACATCTACGCTTTTCTAACACAAAATGACTTTTAGATTTCTTTAAAGTTACTAATATTATATGAAAATCTATTTAGCAGTGATCTATAAAATACATCACACACAATTACGCCATTTAGAACCTTCCATACACAACTCCCATACACACAGATACAGACAGACTAAAGCTTTCTTTAAGCTACAGTAACAACGTTAATATCACTAACTATACTATATTTTATTTGCATAAAAATTAAAAAAAAAAACGATTCAAAATTGTTTAAAAAGTAGAATAAAAAAACCATACCTAGTAAAACATTCGAAGTCAGCGTCAAGTAAGACCTTTTTCGTGTTATTTACTGACACCGACTTCAAAATGTTGTAGAAAATATTTATTTTATGCCTTTTAGTTTATTTGTATCCCTTAAGTTCGTTTTTGAAGCCGGTTGAATTAAAAAAATATATATATTTTACATTTTTCATTTACGAATATAGTAAGATTAAGTGATTTACCTAAGTTACAATAGCCTAATGCCAACTGTTTATCGCCGTCAACAATATATATCTTATCCCGATGCAGTGCTGTTAATTATTGAGGAGTTCTCCTGGTGTTGCATCATCAGCTCCACTTCACCATATGCATTGTGATGAGCGTAAATTGTTTAGCATTTTTATCGAAATAATCGAATCGCAAGCCGTGAAATACTTGTTATTGAATACTTTTGGTGGCCATCTGTGGTCTTCATCATCAGTTCCACTTCACCAAAAGTGACTTTCTGAAGGTAAATACATAAGTTACTATCAAAAATACCTAAATCGGTATAGGTGTGCCTACAATATTTGAGGAGTTCCCTCAATTTCTCCAGGATCCCGTCATCAAATCCTGACCTGAAGACAATGGGACCACCTCGGAAGTATACCCTTTCAAACAAAAAAAAATTGAAAATCGGTCCACAAACGGCGGAGTAATCGGCGAACAAACATAAAAAAAATATATACGGTCGAATTGAGAAGACTCCTTTTTTTGAAGTCGCTTAAAAAACAGCGCATGATCTTGAAAAGGCTGGGTCCATTTTGATAGAACATCGCAGATACTGTCGCCAGAAAATCCTTTTCTATTCTATAAGCTACGGTGCTACGGACTAACACACATAGCGGTCAACTTATAACATCCCTCTATTTGCGTCGATTTTAAACGCGATAGCACATACATATTTTTTATACTTATACTATAGATGTCTATCATTCTATTTTAATACCAATCTGTTTACCGTCCAATTCGCTCGAAAAAACACATACTTAGTTGTAAAACGTAACAAGACGTTCTACAGTATTTTAGCTTCTATGTTTATATGAATAAAGGTCAAATTATAGTTAAGTAAAAACCCATCGTACCAGGAAACTATTCATTTCCCTTAGGGAAAGGACAGTGGATGGAAACTCAATCAAGCATTCATTCAATTAGTTAGGTGATTGACATTATATTCGCTGTGGTAGATATTCGAACTTTTTGTACTGTGAAGGATGAATTGTGTCTTTAAAGATATGTACGTATAAGTGATGTGCAGGATATTCGTATCCGTATCCATATCCGCGAATGTTCGATGTTTCATGTACCTATATACATATATCAAGTGTTATAAATAAATTATCAATAAAGCACCAACTAAATGCAAATCGTAACATGTCTTGCCTGTCACGTCACGACTGTCACGTAAACTAACGTTTCAAGTAACGAAAATAAGTTACGAGTAAGTTTTTAAGTAAGAAAGTTAAGATCCGTATCCGTTTTCGAATCCGCGGATATACATTATTAATGATCCGGTACATTACTAATACGTATTTTTGGCTAACTATAGAACAGTATTGTATCGTATTGTACGCTATTTTCTTAGAACTTAGTTTAGGTTGAATACTTTATCATGTACTAGACGATGACTCACATTTTATTTTGACTCAAACTAAATGACTCCCCAACCTGAGCAACAATAAAGAATTCCTATTACTATTTTATAACTACTAAAGTCAGTGAGGATTGAATAAAGTTTGTGGTATTTTTGCGCATAAGCAATTAAATATATTTTGATCAGAATAACCCATAGATTCTTTTTAACCAATCTATACGGACGAAGTCGCAAGCAGATGCCAGTAAAAAGTAAGTCAAGCCATTGCACTTGACACTTGATTTGGAAATCTTGCGTGTCCATTTTCATTCAAACCAGTAGAGAAAGATAAGCGAGGTTCACGCAGTCACATCAGTACGCATCAGCGAGACGGGGGAGATCAATCGCTAACTCACCCGAGGCGAAATCCAGTCACAAGCATAGTAAGGTTTGAAAGAATATATATGGACGCTGATAAGCAATACTATGTCAAGCCACGCGGACTTCATTTAGAGAAAATGGCTTCTAAAGATGTCAAGCCTATTATTATTAAATTTGTTTGTATTGTATTTTCTATTTTGATAAAAGGTAGGGTGAATCAAAAACAGATTGGTACATTAAATTAAAATTTTATAAAAACTTATTTTGTTTAGATTACTTGAAAATGATTGAATAATGTTAAGTAAGTAACGCACTATTAAAATACATTCATATCTCCGAATTATACTTTTTGTGGGTTGGCACATTATTGCTTATCAGCATCCATATAGTGTAACAGAATTTTTAAAACTTTTTCATAATCTTTACTAGAACTGCGTATCTTTAAAAGTTGTTTTAATTTTATTTTTCACATAATAATTTAATTAATTAATTTACATAATTAATTAAACATAATTTTTTAATTCATTAAAATCTTCTACAATTTGTAACTACCATTTGTTTTTAGAAATGACACGACACAATTACCTAATTATATGTTAGGTTTATTACGTAATAAAGTCACAAACTTTATTACTAACAATGTTGAACAAATAAAGCATTATTTCTCGTAGTAGGATAAACAGGAAACAGCCAAAGAAAATGGTAACAAGAAACAAAATGGTATTAATAAATATAGTAACAAAGTCCAACGTAACACCGTCTAATCCGGGTTAACTCTTTAACTCCGTTGCACCTAATTAAATGATTACCCGACTGTGTCACAGCGTAACTGAGCTCGCAAGGATTATTGGAAGTGTACAGACTTTCTGTTGTGATCGGATTTTTTCTTATTTCTTATTCGACTGTCGACGTGACACGTTAAATGTTTTAGAAAAACATCTATACACAATAATAGTTGTGAGGTGTTTTATACTATTTTTGCGAATTATATTTAAAAAGTTATTACATCGAGCAATACCTACAACAAATGTATGAATAATTAATTATTCGTTTTGGGTTTATGAAAACATAGTAAGAATATAAAAAAAAATGGTATAATTACCAACATGAAACTGAAGTTAAGATAAAGTTTCTATTCTTTTTGAAAATCGTCCTTTACAAAGGTAATCTTAGCTCAGCATTGAAATATTCAATAATTTTAAAATAAAATTAGTACTGATAAATGATCTACATTGAATTTATAAATTAAAATATGTAAATCAAACCAAAACGTCTCGAAGCAGAAGAAATTCGAATCGTTATTATTTACAAAGCAATTTTTAATGCATTCAGCCGTAGATAAATCACGTATTTATCTCGAACCGATATTTTTGTATTGGCTTAGCATAACTCTAAAGCCTTCTACGAAATGAAAAAATATACATCTTGAATTTGTAACGAATGTTTTATCAGATCTCCTATTATGTGACAAGCAATTTTTACCCTTATTCCAACGGATCAAAGTTTAAATCGTAAGTCTTATTGTTTTTGGATAATAAACAAAAATGGCAACAAAGATCCAAGCGAAAGTGAAACTTGTGGTAAAGACAATAAGAATCACAATAAACGCAAAAATATATCTCTTATCGAAACCCAATACAAGGTACGGGGAAATTAGATCGAGGAATGAGAAGCGATATTATAATGGATGATATTTTCTTGCAAACAAATGGAATAATGTACATTTGTTTTCAATTACCTGGATGGAAAGCTGGTTAATGTCTAATTGTTTATTCTAGTAGTAGCAGTATGGAAAATACCAAATAAGGCAGTTACAAAATAACTGAGGGTTCATCTCTATATTAGAAAACAGGGGCGAGAGCGCAGGCAGAGTACTGTATACCTTCGTAATCATTTTATGTGAAGGTACAGCAATTCAGTAATTCAATTTTATGACGGATTTAATATATATCTCTCTACTACAGATAAAACAGCAGAGAAAAAAAACTGCACAAATGGGATCATTTCAGACCATCTTGCACTTAACATACTAACAATTAACAAAATGTGTCTCGCAATGTTGAACTAATTAAGAAGTATTCACAGCAAACGCATCACTCATAAATCATTGATGGTGCAAACACAAATAACACGAAGGTATCATTCCCAGGATATACCCTGGATATACCGTGCAGTTCGTCCCTAAATGTTACACTAAACTTTATCAATCAAATCAAAATATCTTGCAATACGACCAAACTAATTGTCGAACGAGACAAATATTTCATATCACATAAATTGATAGCAATGTAACGTTTAATATTTTATCAAAAGCTTTGAATATTGAAACTGATATCGTTCAATGCGTGTTCAATATCGCCTCACTCACTGAACCATGACGCCTTATATTACGAAATATCATGATCTGATATTCTTGTATTTTAAATTGAAAACGCTATGAGCTGATTTTATTGCGGTCCTAGCTTTTAATATTAAAACATTTGGTACCTTGCTAGTCTTTATATATAATGATGTTTTATTTAACGTGTTCACAATCCATATTTATATCTATAGTAATACATAAAATTGAAGTGTCTGTATGTAATTTAAAAGGACTTTTCATTAAATGCATATGAAAGTATATACGGCACTCACATAACTAAAACTATTTTTTAAATTTTTGTCTGTCGTCTGTCCGTCTGTTTGGGGCTAAGTTTTGAACTGTCTGAAGCGATTTTGACGGGACTTTAATTAGCAGATAGGTAATGTAATAAGGAGTAACTTAGGCTATTATTTTTAGAAGTTTTATTTATTTAAATTTTTCGCAGCTGAAGTCGCGGACACGAGCTAGAGATATGCGGGCAAAAACTATAAATATGTTATGAGCTATTGATTTTGGGAACCAAAATGCCGACCACTTTGGACGGTACCTAGTAACCAGCTAACAACTGAATATGACATTCAATGAACGAGCTTGTCAAAGTTGGAAATAAATACAGAGTTTTGACATCAAATTTTATAAACCTAACATAAGCCACAAAACAGAATTGAATTGAATTGCTAACCTATCATAACATAAACCACAAAAAAGAATTGAATTGAATTGAAACATAACATAACAATATCTATATTTATAAAATATCAAAGTGTGTCCGTGCCGACGGTAACGGAGAATCTTGTTATGGCTTGCAAAGCCAAATTTCGTTTCAAAAGTCATGTTGTACGAGTATGTAGCACAACGCAGCTGACCTGTAGAATTATTCGTGTACACATAAGCGGATTCTAGAACCATCTAGGTTCTTAAAAATGCAGGGTGCCGAACGGGGCGATGCAAACTTTTGGAGATGTGATAGAAAAGGTAATTTAGAGTCTATTTAACGTCATTTACCTTCGTAACAAGTTTTACAGTTTTCAAGAAAATCGCGATTTTGGAAAATTTAGGAAAACTCCACTTTTCCGTCATATTATATATATATATATATATATATATATATATATATATATATATATTATATAATCTATAGTCGTTTTTGCCATGTATTAGAACATACAGACAGATAAATAATTTTATAGAGTAATGAATAATATTTCTGCCTTTTATATTGAGGATTTTATAAGTTAGACGCGTTTTTATTTTTCTCACGATTAATAAAAGAATATAGAAGCAGAACTTTGTTAAGTTTATTTGTATTCAATAAAAGATTCGCGATTTTTCTATTCAAATTCTAAAATAATATTATAATAGAAAATGGTTTAAATTTCGTAGAATAAGACTCGAAAGCATGTGCAGTGCAAAATACGGCAATTACCTCAAGAGCACCGTCACACATCCTAACACTCCAGTGAATTAGGGAGGTGCTATAACGCAATTTCGGTTTATCGATAACGATGTATGTTAAAATCCATAATAATATTGGTAATATGAAATTGTGTATGACTGTTTGGTAAGTGTCACTAAACTGCTGAATCAATTTTGATGAATTTTTATATAGATATAGATTAAACCTACCTATTATTTTTCAAAGATAAACTGTTCAAATTATTATTCTACGGGAACCAACTATTGCTTTAATAATAACCTTAAGTGTTTATTACGTACTCATAACTGATGTGGCAATATTTAAAAAACTGATGGAATAAAATGTTAAATTAATAAAAATATACATACATTTATTTGATAGATAAATTTTAGCCAATACTTTCATTAAAAATAGGTAATATGTTAAATCGATTTTTATAATTTTTTAAATAATTAGATACGTTTAAAAAAAGAATCCACTAGATATTATGTAAAAAAACAAATTAAGAACTACTGTAAAATGACAAAGAATTAATTTTGAAAAATATTTAACTTAGTAAATATCGTAGGTACTACATCTACTGACGACGTAACTACAAACTTTTCTTTACCCTAATTACCCTAATGGCAATACGTTTAGTGTTTTCATATGTAAGAGCGCCTTCGTTGAGGCACTTCTGGTGCACCAAATGTTCAAAAGATGTGAATCTATGCATTAGGGGACTCGTCTTCTCGTTTCTCTTTTATTAAAAAAGACGATGACACTTGAGTCGATGTTTAAAAAAAAAAACATCGACTCAAGTGTAGGACATCACTAAAAACTTCTCAGTTCCTGTCTGTCTCACAAGCGCGCTATTCTCAAATATTATGGTCTAACGTTCAAACATGCATTGACGTGCACTTGAATGCAGGTACACGCCATTACCTGATTGGAATTTAATTTGTACATCAATTTCCGGACTAGTTGGTGAAATTGTTGAAAACTTTTCAACTCCAGTTTTGATGATCTCACTGAGCATGTGTAATTGAGCTATTGATAGGTAATGTGATTGGTATTGATTGTAATTACATAATAATTATTGTATACATTGATTCTGATAATAAGTATAATAATAGATAAAGCATATTATACTATACAAGAATATTTTGACTACAAAGAGGGTTTGATACGCGTTAATTTTCTATCAGGATAACAAAATTAAAATGCAATAAGAATACATTATGTATAAATGATTTCAAAAGAGTTACTATCGAGTTTCTTGTCTGTTCTTCTCGGTAGAGACTACATACATTCCGAAACAGTGGTAGCTTTATAAAAATCTAAAAAATAAAATTACATGTAACTTGACGATTCGAAACTGCTTTAAAAGCCCATTTGAATAAAGTATGTTTTGAGTTTGAGTTTATAGTTGAATAATATGGCTTTAAATATATAGATTTTAATTAATAATTAACGATTGTACATAATTATGTTATAGTATATAGGCTTTCCTAAACGTGTTGTGATAAAGAATTTATCTTTTTATAAAATACTAGCTGGTGGATACAATAAGATGACCATATGATAGAAAAAAAATGAAATAAGCATCATTAGAAATAGTCTTGAATTAGTTTACTTAATAATTTTATATATATACTAGCTGACCCGGCAAACGTTGTTTTGCCATATAAATAATTTCCTAGTAAAAAATAAAAATAAAAATTTAGGGGTGGACTACCCCTAACATTTAGGGGGATGAAAAATAGATGTTGGCCGATTCTCATAGATACCGGATAAGCACAAAAAATTTCATCAAAATCGGTCAAGCCGTTTCGGAGGAGTATGGCAACGAAAACTGTGACACGAGAATTTTATATATTAGAGATAATATTTTCTGAAAGTTTCTTCTTTCCCTAAAAAGATCTTAAAGCCACCTTCAGTTCTCAACAGACTTAAAAAAAGACGGAGTTTCTATAATTGTCTATATTTGAAACTTATGAAATAAATCTACTTTATAGATATAAAGCCACAAACAGAAAAATAGCTGAGACTTCGTACATATACCCATATATTTTTGCATCAAATATTCCTTTTAAATTTCCCTTTAAAACATTAAATAAGTTCCGTACGTAGTATCCATTACCAAAGCTTACAATGAATAACATATTCACCGAACACTGCATCGTATTTATTTGAAATGTTATCCAACCATTTGTTTCAAATGAAGCGAGTTTTGAGTGAGAAACTCGTATGGAAAAAGGAATATAATTAAAGTAAAGCCGTGTTTATTTCGTATTTAAATAGTTTTTTTTATAAATAACATCATATCATTAATGTCATTTAGCTGTGTTTATGATTTTTTTATATATTTTATTATTTTATATCTTTAATCTCAGTGCAGCCACTGAATGTGTTTTTTTTACGAATATATATTATTATAGCCAAATGAATGGACTGCACCGAATCCACGCGATTTGCTATAAATGCGGTACAAGTTAAAAAAATAAGAGAAGAAGAATGATAGAAAAGTAAGGAATAATGAGGAAGTGATAGGCGTCGGGCTTTCTATAACATAAAGAGATTTTGTTCAAAACATTTTTCGATAAACTTAGTAGTTAAATATCATTCACCTTTACAATTTGGTGGTTGTCCTTGTTGAGTCTTATTGACCATCTCCGAAGATCGTTATCGAATCTTCATATAATATATACCAAAACCTTCATATAATATATATGTATATAATAAATATGTATTTAAATAGCAAAAACCTCATGCAAATTAGATTTATAATTTTTGAGAAAATGCCATAATAAACTTACACGAATCTAATCGAATACAGAATTTGGTATTTTAAGTCGTTTGAAAAAACGAGTGATATTAAAATCCATAGTAGGGGTATAACTAATGGATTCACGATTGCCACTTGTGTACACGACAAATTTACATTGGCTGATGTTTCATTGATGATGCGTGAAGGCACCGATATAAATTGTACAGGTATGATTAGTGAGCGGGCGGAATGTTTGAATTTACTTGACGTATTGTGTAATACGAATAATTAGCTGTAAAGCAAATGGGATGTGTAGTTTTAGAGATTGATATATGGACGCTGATAAGCAATACTGCGTTAAGCCACACCGACTCCGTTTTGAGAAAATGGCGTCTAAAAATGTCAAACCTCTTCTTAATAAATAGGTTTGAAGAAGTATATATCCATATTTTCTTTAGTTTTTGGTAAACAGTAGAATGAATTAAAATCAGATTAATATAATTAATATATTATCTAATAAAAAGTTTTTAAAATAACTGAGATTATTGTTTAAATTGCAAAATATGGAACGCACTTGAAATTCCAAAACCAATTAATTAAGAAACTTTTTTCCGTACTTATTTAGTTTATATGACTTATTTTTTTAATAATGTTAAATAGGTGATGCAGTATCAAAATACATCAATATCTCCAAATATGACATTTTGTGGGTAGACACATCATCGCTTACCAACTTACAACAGAAGTATCGTATTAGGGATCGTTGAATTACTTTCAATGATCAGATTGTCGGCACTACTAAAAATGGCGGACGTAAAACTTATGTAAAATGATTATAACGCTAATAACATCAATTACTTATTCATTGAGATATTAATAATAGGATACGAATTAATTACTTTTCTATGAATATACAAACATTATATTTTGTTATTTAATAATATGTTAATAAGAATTATTTTCGTGTAGCTTAGTAAATCCGCAGTGCTAGCGGAATTAACATACGTCTGAGGCAATCGCGATAAAGAGCCATTTGTACAGCGATATACGGTAATAGAAACAAAACATTGGCGCTTGGTTTGCTTTATAAATAAATTAATTAATTGAAGTGTTTTATTTAATTTGTTGTATTTATGTTAAAATTCATCTCGGGCTCGAACGTCGTGCCGGGAGAAATATTGACACGTGTATATCCGCCCACCCGCGGTATAGCAGCGTGATGGATTAAACTCTAAACCTTCTCCTTAATGGGAAAAGAGGGCTTTGTCCACCAATGGAACGTTTACAAGATGTTACTTTTTTATGTATTAACTGGGGACTTAAGAGCTGGCAGCTACCTCGGTCAACGGATCAGCTTGGCCATTCAAGGGGTAATGCTGCCAGTATTTTGAGAACTTTACCCAGATGCAGTGGCTTAGATGAGGTCTATAACCTTTTGTAATAAATTCTCCTTTTTTTATATTAATTGTCTTTAGTTTCTTAAAATGTTATATAAGTTAATATTAATGTAAATATTTTATTTTCACTAATAAATGTATAACATAATTAAATTATGTAATGACGTTATAAATTGAAAAAGTTAAATAGAAGATATATTCAGCATACAAACAAGCGAGACACCTGATGTTAAGTAACGGGGTAAGATCACGGGTCATTTACAGCTTAAAAAGGTATGAGGTATAAGTGAGAATGAGGTACCCCAGTCTAGCTAGCCTATATACGAGCTGTGAATAGTCTAAAGCTAGGCGCTAGCTCACCTAATATCCAATATTCGATTAGTTTAGAGGCAATTTGGATTAGTTTTGGCGTGATATTTATATATAGATACTTAAATAATTAGGAAATCATATTTCATGTGGTTTATTGAAATTTTGAATTTAGGATTATTACTATAAAAAGATTCATATTTCTTTTTTTTAATAAAGAAAAAATAGTTTAGAAATAAACATATGTATGTTACATGCGGTTCTAAAATCGAATCAAACTGATCAATCCTTTTTAATCAGCGAACACATTTATATAAAATCCTTTGTAAATAATAAATTAATTCCATTAGGTCCCTATCGCGGCGAGTTGGCTCCTATCTTTATTCCAGTCCAATTTCCTTGTCCTCAGTTAGTATTTACACACGAAGGCTACATCTGAAACATTAATTACTTTGCGATCAAACATCGACTTTGGTAATGGTGCAATTTATAAAATACATTTATAAGTTGAAGAATATCATACAAAGAATATTAGTTATTATCGAAATAAAAATAAACTTTATTCGAGTAGATTTTTTCAAGTTTAAATTAATCTTAATCTACCGGTTTGGAAGGTAGATTCTACCATAAATTGATCGCCAAGAAACTCAATAGTTACTCCTTCAAAATTTCGTCGATACAAATGTTTGTTAATTATTTTATTCTGTAGGAAAGCTAAATCTAATCTTTATAGTGGTTAAAACACGTCGACCTTAACCGATGATCGCGGATTCAAACCCCGAGCAACACCGCTTTCAAATGCAAAATTTGCGTTTTGATTCATCTCGCGCTCGAAGCTGAAGAAAAACCTCGTGAGGAAACCTGTATGTAGTTGTATGTGTGAATTTAGCTCTAAGACTTATCCTTGATAGGAGAGGAAGCCTTTGTCTTGCAGTAAGACATACTCGTATACAGGCTGTTACTTTACTTTGTTAATACTACCAAACACGCCTAAACTACGGAACAGATTTCAATGAAACTTGGTACATAGATAGTATAGAGCCTATGAAAGGACATATGCTACTTTTAAATCTGAAAAAATAAACGGTCAGACAACGTTTTATTAATCAAAATCGGTCCACGCGTTCGGTCTAAATAATGCCACAAAGATGCAAACCCACATATATACATACTTGCATACATACATAGACTGATAAATTAATTATCCCCCCTTGCGTTGCGCAGTTGGCTCAAAAACAAAACTAGTCTAATTATTAATTATAAAAAAAAATTCGTTATTCAGTTACTAAACGCTTTAATACCATATATTAGACCACACGACACCACAAATGGATAGAGTCCATTTAATCTCCTAGTATTTAATTGTAGCACCTTTCAATTCGACGGAGAAGCGCACGGCCATTTATTGGCGGAAAGATTTATCGGAGACTAGCGAATGGCTTCTAGATTTCTCTGTCCTTTTATAATTGGCTAGAATCTAGAACTATTACACGGAGACTCGGAACTAAGACAGAACAAAAAAAAAATCCTTATTCAATGTGCATGCTGTGTATTCGTTTATTTTATGTTATACTAGCCGGTGCTCGTGATTTCGTCTGCGATGTCTGTAATTCCTACGTCATAGTACCTTTATGCATACAAAGTCTCAGCCCGATTGGTTTAAAATTGACAAAGTTTCATATAAACTTTCATCCTATATTATCCCGATTCGTCCAGTGGTTTGGGCTGTGCGTTGATAGATCACTAAGTCAGTTACCTTTGAATTATATGGACGCTGATAAGAAATACTGTGTCAAGCCACACGGATTTCATTTTGAGAAAATGGCGTCTAAAGATGTTAAACCTATTCTTAATAATTATGTTTGAAGCAGTATATTTTTTGTTAAAAGGTATAATAAATTGAAAGCAGATTGACATATTTAATATATTATTTAATAAAAAGTTTTTCAAATATTATTGTATAAATTGCAAAATGAATAAACGCACGCACTCAACGCACTTGAAATTTTAAACAATTGTTTAAGAAACTTTTTTCAGTACTTATTTAGTTTATATGACTTCAATTTTTTAAAATAATGTTAAATAGGTGATGTAGTATCGAAATACATCAATTTCTCTGGATTTAACTTTTTGTGGGTTAACACATTATTGCTTATCAGCATCACATATTTAGATTTCTTACTCTCTTTGTAAGAAAATTCTTATAATAATATATGGACGCTGATAAGCAACACTGTGTCAAGCCACGGACTTCATATTAAGAAAATGGCGTCTAAACATGTCTAACCTAGTTTTAATAAATTTGTATTTTTCTTATTATTTTGATAAAAGGTTGAGTGAATAAAAAATAGATTGGTACATTAAAATTTGTATCTAAAAATAAGTTTTTCAAATGTAGGAGATAATAAATTTTATAAAATGAAAAATATTTACTCGCACTTGAAATTTGGAACAATAAATTAAAAACCTTTTTTCCATACTAATATATTTTCGATGACTTGAAATATTTTTAAATAATGATAAAAAGGTAATGCATTATAAAAATACATCAATATCTCCGAATTTGACCTTTTGTGGGTTGACACATTATTGCTTATCAACATCCATATAAGTTTATATATTTCTATATTCAATTTACAAAAACATATCAATAAATTTATAAAGCATGAAAAATCATTAATGAAGACTGGCAGACGAAAATTTACATTAACACAAACAAAACCGCAAGCAAAAATATTAATAACATAATAATGATATTATATAATAATAATGATATTATATAATAATAATAATAATATAATATAATAATAATATTTTGATTTAAAAAAAAAACTGAGTTCAAAATAAAATACGCAATTTCGTTTACTTAGATGACATAATTTGATTTAAAAACCAAACTACTCAACTTATTTTCATGAAAATTTTATAAAACTTATTTGAAATTAAAAAACATACACTAAGAATTGACAATCTACTTCATTTTAGAAGTCGGTTAAGAATAATAATGATCTTATATAATAGCTAATAGCCCGCGACTTCGTCTGCGAAAAATTAAAATAAAGATAAGGTATATAATAAGAATAAGAGAGAAATAATTTTTTTAAAAAAAGTAGCATAAGTTACTCCTTATTACATTACGTATCTGCTAGTGAACGTCATTGATTCGAAAAGGAAATATCCTTCATACAAATAGATACCACTAGTTCACTCTCACGATCATTAATACCGTGGAATAATTGGGGACAGATGTTGGAACACCGGCCGCTAATTAAAGAAGAAATATGCCCGGAATTACTAATTATTATATATTGCGCACGTGTGATAGAAACATTAATTATGATTTATGGAATTAGTGTCGATTTTTTTGGTGATTTTATACACGTAATTTTGCAGGCGGGTCACGTTATTTTATGTGATGACCGCTGCCCGTGCACGTTTATAAATGATAACACCAGAGCCATAAATATGTTGCCTATAGCTTACACAGGAATATGGGATAAAACTATATATAAGAAGAGATGAAAGGGAATTGGAAGTAAGGGAATGAATGGGGAGGGAGTTAGGCTTCCAGCTCACTCACCGTACGAAACCCAGCCATATTAGCTATTTCACGTGCATTTTCTGTGAGAGTGAAGTTAGTCCGGTGCTGTAATCAGTAGGCTAAAGCGAGACCTTTATTAAAAATAGAAGAATATGCAACCAATGAAAAACAACTTGGTTTCATAATCGGAGACAAATTTTCAAAATTTAAATTGACATTTTTCTAAAAACAAATTTCAAATTAAAACCATGTTTAATTAAAATTAAAATAAAAAAAAAAAACCGTAATAAAACACACGGTCGAATCGACCCATGTCAACAATATGCTTTAATTACATCCTTTCGCTGCAACCCTTCACTGATGCGGGTCAAATGAACGACGAAGATTAATTCACTTAATACGTTTAACCCGCTAATGTAAAATCGGTAATAACGAACAGCACTAAGCCTTTATGCTAATATCGGAAGCTATTTTTGAATTTGGAATCAAATTATTTCATTTGTTTTGTGAAATTGCGATAAAATGTATTTGAACTAAATTTTTGAATTTAGAATAATATAAAATAAAAAAAACCGACAATCTATTCATTGAGACCATTTCAACGAGCCTCAACACTACATATGTTGCTGTAAGTTGAGGAGTTGTGAATCCTGCTCATTTATTTCTTTATTTTATTGATTAAAAATGATGCTACAACAGCGGGTCAAGATTATGCTACTATGTTACTATAATATCATTCATAGTATAGTGAATATCGAGGCGATTAATAGACTACTAGAAGATACTTAGATCCTTTCAACAACTAGAAAAGAGCGGATAACCTTCAAACTTCGAAACTAATATATATATAAATAATACCTAAAACCTTCTCAATTATGTTAGCTGTAAAATGATAGAAACTATATCTAAATTGGTCCATTTTTTAGGGAGCTACAATGCCACGGACAGACGTACAGATATACACGCCAAACTTATAACAACCCTCTTTTTTAGTATTGTTAAGAATAGTTTACTTAATTTATTGGTTAGATAATAACGAATGGTACTTAACCATAAACCATAAAGCTATATTCAAAATAGAATTTATTTTGAAAAACCGTTTTGGGGTATATTTAATATAATCAATCAAAAAATATTTTATTCGAGTAGGCATTTAAAAACACTTTTGAATCGTCAAAACAAACAAAAGTACTTAAATTAAGGAAAAGCTACCACCGGTTCGGAATGTAGATTCTACCGAGAAGCACCGGCAAGAAACTCGATAGGTACTCTTTTAAAATTGTGTTATTAACTATATACATTTAAAAATTACAAATGTTTATATTAAACATCCTGTATAAAATCCAGCTATACTAAATCCATGCATTATTATCATGTATATTAATTATATACGTAATGCTAATCAGTCTTAATGACACCTTAAAATGTTGCAGAATTGGCGTCTCGTTAAACGGAGAATGTCAATATGAGATATGCTAGTTCGTATTTTGAATACACCCTACATCTGCTTCGTAAACTGCTTTTTTAAATTAAAAAATATTTTTATCTGTTCTTGAAGTTATCATTTTAGTATACAACTAACATTCTATATACAAACGTTGGAAAGATTGTTACATAATTGTGCAACCACATTGAACATATGTACATTTTAAATTTAGAATTAATTAGTTTTATTTTAGAATATATTAGCCTACTTCTTTAATTTCATGCAATTAAATAACAGCTTGTCATTTAACGGTCCTAATTAAGACCTTATGAAACACAAACACCCAGACCACGACAAACATCTTTATGGCTTACTAGCTGTGCCCGCGACTTCGTTCGCGTGGATTACAGAATGCTTGGCATGTCTCCTGCAAAGCAAGGTTATAATAGTCTGCGGTGCTGCTCAAGAAAGGAGCTTCTTACTTTGGATTTGGGAACTTTCTGGTTGTATTTATAAGCAGACTCTAATTCAGATATTCCTCCACGGTTTTCACTATAAATGTTGAAGAAAAGTGTTTTGTGCTAGTCTTTAAAATTTCAACTGTATACCAGTATATTCTCGCCGAGGTTTTCCTTGTATGAACTTTAAGGAATCGCAAAAAATACTTAAAGGAGTCTCGTGTCCGATTTTAAGAAATCTAAAACTGCATCATAAGTTTTTTTAATTTCATGATTCTCCTGACCTGGAATTGAACCCACTAATTAAAAAAAAATACATTCTGTATTATTACACCACCTACCTAATTGTTACGGCTTCAGGAAGCGCCTACTAAATAAATATAGCAATTCCGCATACACTAATTCATTTTACATCACTTTTAATTTTTTACCTACCTACATAAATATTTTATTTATATATAACTTTCTACTATCGATCGAACGCTGTGTCTCTGTAACTAAAAATTACTAAAAGTGAATAATATACGTTTACTCTGAGGTTAAATCGTTTGATTTTAACTTCCATTAGAACCCACTAAAGTTCTAACATTGGCGACCGTGACAGGACACTATTAAAAATATAGTCAAGTCCAAAAATCATCTTCATATACCGCGTGTTTCGGAACTTGGATTGTGAAGGCCTATCTGAACAACCCGAGAGAAGCTGCAATCTAATTTTCATCGAAAGAAGACGTTGCAGTGACATTCGAAACGACGAGATCATAAGGAAAACAATAATTTTGGAGCACAGCAAGCTTGAGGTCAAAGGTCAAACGGGGTCCACTACCATTCACGGCCAGCGTAGCATCCAAAGCAACGCATCGGAGTTCCAAGATCAAGGAATTCAAGATAAGTGCCCTGGTTATTCCTTAGCCTAATTATTTCCAAATATATTTTACTAAAATCCATCATACCTACTCCTTTTTTCTCTGTATTCTCTGTGTTTCATTTGCGTATAGAAGTTATATCTCAAACTACATTTAATTTTAATACAATTAGATTAACAATATAAGTGATTAGTTTATTAAAAATATAGTTTTCGTAATAAGTCAAAGGAAAAATGGCTTAATAAAATAATATCCACAAAATATTAACAATTTTTTGAAAATTACATTTTATACCTAAAAATAAATAAAAAAAAAACATAAAAGCTTAAAATGTAATTCACTTTACAATTGCATTTTTTTTTTTCATTGTGTTTGCCGAACATTCCAGACGCGGCCGTTAGCCGTCGCGTTGCGCGAGCTACGTTGCGGTTTGAAGCGCTGATTCATCGTGCGCCAGCGCTGCAAAGCGGCTTAGGGCCAGCTGACTCAAGTGTCGTCACTCGAGGAGATTAAGATAAGATTTAATATTTTTATTTTTAATCTTAATTTTGTTGACGATTCCTTTTATTAGTTGTTTACGTACTGTTTCTACTTATTTAATTAAATACATTTACTTACAAAATATACATACAAAAGTATATTTTTTATATTATATTATAAATTAGCAAAGAAATTTAAAACATAATCATGGCATTATCGAATACTAAAACTTTACAGGATTTGTTTACAAGACGCAGTTCTATTAAAGGTCAAATAACTAAATTTAAAAATTATTTGGAAAAAATTACTACTTTCACTGAATTATCAAATCTTGAAATTGCTGAATTAACTTTGAAATGTAATAAATTTGAGGGATTGTCAACAAAATTTGACGAGCTGCAGAATCAGATTGAAGTTCTTACTTCTGAAAATTTATACTTAGAAATCGATGAAAGAGACAACATTGAACAAGATATTATTTTGACGATTGCAACTGCTAAAACTTTATTAAATAAATTTAATACTAAAGACGACTTAAAGCGTGAATCATTTGTACAAGAAAGCCAATGTAGTCTCGATCAAGATTTAAATGTAAAACTACCTAAAATTCAAATTCAAAAATTTTCTGGTGCTTACTTTCGTTGGTTGGAGTTTCGCGATACCTATTTGACTTTAATACATAATAATGACCGCGTCCCGACAATTAATAAATTTCATTATTTGATTTCATACTTAGAGGGTGACGCGGCGCGAATTATTTCAAATCTCGAAGTGTCAGCGGCGAATTATAATAACGCTTGGAGTTTACTCTTGGAGCGTTATGACAACAAAAGACTACTTATCCACCATCATTTAAATTCTTTATTTAATGTACAAAATATAACACGGGAATCGGAAAAATCATTGAGATACTTAGTTGATCACGTCACTAAGGATATTCGAGCTCTGTCAACCCTAGGGCTGCCTACAGAGCATTGGGATATGATTATCATATTCATGTTGTCTTCTAAACTAGACAACACTACCCTACTAAAATGGGAGGAGGATTAATAATACCCTTAATGACGTACCGAAGTTAGATCAATTTTATAAATTTTTAAATAGTCGTGCTGATGTTCTTGAGTCAGTAAATAGAAATAGAATTAATAATCAAAATAAAAATCAAAATAGCATTACTTCAAATGACAATAAATTACAAAAACCTATTATACAAACTAAAAAAATATTTACACACATTAATCAAAATAAACAAAATGCATTTTTATGTATTATTTGTAATCAAAACCATAAAATTTACGATTGTGATATTTTTAAATCTAAAAATGAACAAGAAAGGTTTGCTGATGTGGCAAAGTATAAACTCTGTGCTAATTGTTTGCGCCAAGGTCATCCTACTGCTGAATGTCGAATGGGACCCTGCCGTAAGTGCAAGGGTAAGCATAATACCATGCTTCATAAACCTATTTCAGAGGATCAGACAAATTCATCTGTTAATTTTAGCAAGCAGAGTAATAATGTTCTTTTATCAACAGCCTTAATAGAAGTTTGCAATCCGTACACGGGCAAGGCAGAACGTGTTAGAGCATTATTAGACTCAGGTAGTCAATCGTCTTTTATTAGTGAGTCATTAAAAACACGCTTATCTCTTTCCTCTAATCCTATTGACATTAAAGTCATGGGAATTGGCAATAATATAGCGAGTAACATAGCCGAAAGTTGTGTAGTGACAATTAAATCTTTGAATACTTCATTTAGTATAACTTTTTCTTGTTTGGTACTTGCTGAATTGACAGGAGAACTACCTAACACTCCTATTGATAAAAATATTTTCAAATTGCCTAAAGATTTAAAGTTAGCCGATCCTTCTTTTTATATGCCTGGACCAATTGACTTTTTAGTTGGTGCAGATATATTTTGGAATCTATTAAAATGCGATCAAAAGGTATTAGGTCCGAATTTACCCATTCTAAGAAATTCCTTGCTAGGTTGGTTGATAGCAGGTCCGATAAATGTAAACGTTAAAGAACATATTTACTGTAATCACACTATTACTCCTAAAGGTATAGGTAATAATAATTGTGAAATTGACAATTTATTAACTAAATTTTGGCAACTTGAAGAAGTTCCTACTAAAACCGTTTTAAGTGAATCCGAAAAGACTTGCGAAGAACATTTTCTAAATAATACATTTCGCACTAACACAGGTAGGTTTTGTGTCAAATTGCCATTGATCGATACGCCAGATTGTCTTGGTGATTCATTTACTTTGGCTAAGAAACGATTTCTTTACTTAGAAAAACGATTTCGGAAAAATTATCTTTTGAAATCACAATATATAGATTTTATAAATGAATATGCCGATTTAGGTCATCTATCAGAGTCTGTTATTTCAAATCCGGAGAACTCATATTTCTTATGTCATCATGCTGTTTATAAAGAAAGTAGTGAATCAACCAAGTTGCAAGTTGTGTTTGATGGCTCTGCTGCAACATCATCAGGCTTTTCTCTAAACAACCTTTTATTGGTGGGGCCAAACTTACAGGATTCTCTTTTCTCCATTTTAATTCGTGCAAGACAACATAAATATCTGTTAACAGGTGACATAGAAAAGATGTATCGACAAATACTTGTTAACGATACTGATCGCGATTTACAGCTTATATTATGGAGAGAAGACGAGTCCTTACCCCTAAAAACCTTACGTTTAAATACCGTTACTTACGGAACGTCAAGCGCGAGTTATTTGAGCACGAGATCTCTATGGCAGATTGGTGAAGAATGTGAGAATAGTCTAATAAAAAATATTATACAGAAGGATTTTTATGTCGATGATTTAATAACAGGTGCTGATAAAGAAAATCAATTACGTTTTATAAAAGATTCAGTAATTAAATCGCTACATGCAGGTTGTTTTAATGTACGGAAATTTAAGTCAAATTTGCCAAATTTTCAAAATGATAGTACGGATAAACAAGATAATTTAACTTTCAGTGAATCATCGAACACACTCGGACTGGGTTGGAATCCAAACAGTGACAATTTACATTTCCCTACAATATTAGTTTCAAAATCTGAATTAATAACTAAACGCAGTATCATGTCAAATTCATTCAAAATATTTGATCCTTTAGGACTACTCAGTCCATATATTATTTTAGTTAAAATAATATTACAAATGTTATGGAAGGCCAAAGTTGATTGGGATGAGCCTGTCCCTAATGATATTAAAATGAAATGGGAAAATTTTAAAGACAACCTATTATATTTGTCTCAAATGCAGATTCCAAGACGCACTATATGCGATTCTCCCACGATTATAGAACTTCATTCTTTTAGTGACGCTTCTGAAGTGGCATTTGGTGCTTGTATTTACATGCGCTCTATAGACCAAAATAATAAATTTAACATTAGGCTTTTGTGTGCTAAATCGAAGGTTGCACGTTTGCAACCTACGACTATACCACGCTTGGAGCTTTGTGCAGCTCTTCTATCAGCAAGGTTAACTAATAGCGTCCTCACATCTATAAGGTACACCCCAGCACGTGTTTATCATTGGTGTGACTCCAAGGTGGTTCTGGGTTGGGTCAATGGCAATCCAAGTAAATTAAAAACATTTGTGGCCAATAGAGTTGTCGAGATACAAGAGACCACAAATATCTCATCATGGCGTTATGTTCCAACTAAATGCAATCCAGCTGATCTTATTTCAAGGGGCGTTGAAGCTAAAAATTTAGTGAACAACGATCTATGGTGGTCCGGACCAACTTTTCTCAATAAATTAGAATCCGAATGGCCAATTACTAATTTTAATTACAAAGACTTGCCTGAAATAAAATCTGCTGTCGTAATCAATTTAACTGAACCTATTATAAAAATAGAAAATTATTCATGCTTCTCAAAAGTACAAAGAACCATTGCTTATGTCAAACGTTTTATCTATAATTTAAAACCTGCATCTAAAAGACTTACTGGTTATTTAAGTACTAAAGAATTAAATGATGCTTTTTACTTTCTGTGTGGCATCGCTCAACAACAGAGTTTTCCACAAGAATTAAATACTTTGACCAATAAATGCAGCCTAAGTCCTAAATGTAAAATTTTATCTCTGGCGCCTTTTCTAGATAATTTAAATTTGATTAGAGTGGGTGGAAGGATAGATGCGTCAGATTACAAATATGATAAAAGACATCCGATATTGTTAGATTCGTCTCATCATTTAACCAAATTAATTTTTAATCGGGAACATATAGCTAATCTTCATGCAGGTCCTCAACTTTTATTGTCAATTGTGAGAGAACGAATATGGCCTTTAAATGGAAGGCGTCTAGCACGACGCACAGTCTACAACTGTGTTCGATGTAGACGAATTCAGGGTAAAACTTTGTATCCAAAAATGGGTGATTTGCCATTACAAAGAGTTACAGCTGATTTCCCTTTCCTCTCCGTTGGCATAGATTTTGCGGGACATTTCCTAATTTTAAATCGCAAAGGACGAGGTGCTAAGACAATAAAATGTTATTTATGTCTCTTTGTTTGTTTACGTTACAAGTGTATACATCTAGAAGCTGTTAGCGACTTGTCAAAAGATGCCTTTATTATGACACTTCGAAGATTTGTTGCGCGTCGTGGTAAGCCCATCGAAATTTTTTGCGACAACGGCCGTAACTTCGTAGCTGCGGCTAAAGAAATCGGTTCATTTTTAAAATGTAATGCTGAATCTATATCTGATTATGCGGCTCAGGAGGGTATAAAGTTCAATTTTTCGCCATCGTATGCTCCTCATTTTGGCGGCATTTGGGAGGCTGGAGTAAAATCGGCAAAACATCACATTAGGCGCGTTATAGGAAACTCGTATCTAACGTTTGAAGAGATATCAACTCTCTTTGCGCAAATTGAGGCCGTCCTTAATAGTCGTCCTCTTTGCCCCTTATCCTCATCTCCTCATGACTACCTTCCGCTCACTCCAGGGCACTTCCTTATTGGAAGACCATTACGTGCAGTACCAGTGCCTGAATCTATTTTAGCGAATGTTAACGAAACCCAATTAAGCAGATACGCACGTCTTGAACTTATACGTAAACACTTTTGGCAAAGATGGCAAAGGGAATATTTGGGCGAATTGCAACGGCGTGTTAAATGGAAAACTAATATGTCTAAATTAAATGTAAACGACCTTGTTCTGTTACAAGAGGACAACACGCCTCCACTATCTTGGCGCCTTGGACGAGTTCTTCGCTTATTTCCTGGACCTGATGGTATCTCACGAGTCGCGGACATCTCTACTACAACCGGCTGCGTGAGGCGGCCACTAGTACGACTCTGCCCGCTACCTACTGTGGACGATCTAAAGGCTTGAAAGGCAACCTTTCAAGGGCGGGGAAGATGTTACGGCTTCAGGAAGCGCCTACTAAATAAATATAGCAATTCCGCATACACTAATTCATTTTACATCACTTTTAATTTTTTACCTACCTACATAAATATTTTATTTATATATAACTTTCTACTATCGATCGAACGCTGTGTCTCTGTAACTAAAAATTACTAAAAGTGAATAATATACGTTTACTCTGAGGTTAAATCGTTTGATTTTAACTTCCATTAGAACCCACTAAAGTTCTAACACTAATAGTGTCACTTGTAAGAATCAACTTTAGGAAAGTTTAAGGAAAAGATTTATTTTTTAACAAAATAACATTAAATCTATACATAAATTAGAAGTTAGGTAATCGATTCTATATATATTAAATATACATATCAAATATGTGGGTTAAATCACGGCTCCCGGTAAGTTTAGAAAAAAAGTCAGCATAACTTCGAACGTTTCGTTTATTTGCATCAAAATGCTAGTCACCTACTAAAGTAAGGAAGAGTGTAAAGAATATCAAAAATATATAAAATGAATAACTCACAGTAACTTCTTTTATGTTTGTCTATTTTTTCTATGTGAGCTATACAAAGTAGATACAATGTGACGTTTGTTTTGGTCCCCGTCACCTACTCCGTTACCTAAGTAGGTTTAGATAATTCCTAAAAAGATGAATCAATTTATTGAAAATCTACATTTCACTGGACTCGGCTATTGTACTCACCCGCTATTAGTGTTACAACATCCCGTTATAATTTAAAAATTTCACTTTTAGGTATGATCGTTTTTTTGAAGAATTACAAAAGATTTAATTAATGTATGAATTTGATAGAATTCTGTAAAAAATTTGCCCTTTCTTTTTGTTGCAGTTAACTATATAATAATACCTCTCTGAAGTTGATTCTTATAATATGTGACAGTATCAGATGATGCAATCATACAGAATGTTAATTTTTTCCAAAATCAACGTGTTCGTTTCTGGCTAGGAGAACTTATTTTTCAAAAAACTAATGAAATAGTTTTAGTTTTTATTAAAATCGGCTCTGTTACTTCTTTAATTATTTTTCGCTATTGTTTATAGTTTCTGATTTGGTCTATCATATCCAGTAAAAAAATTACCCAGTAAATATATTATTTTCCAAATTATTATATTTATATAATATACATATATCTTCCATATTTGAATTAGATGTTGTTCACTTTTTCATTGGTTTCAATTTTGTTCCTTATTACATTAGCTTTCAGCAGTGAAAGTTTCGTCAAAATGGGTCCAGCTGTTTCAGATATTAGCCGAAAAAAATTGAGTGACAGAAAGACAGACAAAAATTTTAAGATTGGTAATTTTGTTGTAAGTACCGTGTATACTTTAATATGCATTTATTTAAAATTACAAACAGACATCAATTTTATTTATTTTTATACCTTCCCTTCTTAAATCGGAAATTGTTCACTATTTTATTGGTTTCTACAATATTTTGTTAGCGCGTAATTCTCTTTTTTACTTATTCATTAAAATAAACATATTAAAAAAGTAGCTAAAGTTAATCCTTATAATATTAGCCATTAAATACGTCATGTTTTGAAGAACTTTTTAGACTTTGTAATATTTCGTGAATTTCTTCTTCCATCTCCTCTCCCTTTCTGGACCTCACGTGATTAATGGACATTCCCTAATTGCTTGTGAAAGTCCCATCAAATTTGATTCAGCTGTTTCAGAGATTAGTCGTAAGAAACAGACTGACAGACAAAAAAAAAAAAATTGATTTTTTGATGTAAGTAATGTATATACTTTTATGCATTTAGTGAAAAGCATAAAAAACTGTTCGACGTGAACCCTTAAATTGACATAACTTTTTTTATGAATCGATTGAAATTAAATAAACACCAAATGTTAAGTGAACCTTACTGCAATATAATCATGAAAACCACATCTAAATCGGATAAGCCGTTTCTGAGATAAGCGGGCTCAAACGCACTGATAAACAGACAAACAGACAAAAATTCTAACAATTATTGTTTTGGGCTCTATTGCGTATGTAAAGGCCCAAATAATTTGTTTTTTTCATATATCTTCTATGTACAGACAGCGACCCGTTAGAATTTTTTTATATGTATAGATTAAAAATATCTAAAATAGAAGTAAGCCTAAGTCACTTCTTAAAACATTTGCTAACTGCAAGTTAAAGTACCATCAAAATTGGTTCAGCCGTTTTAAAGATTAGTCGGAACAAACAGATAGGCAGACAGACTGACAGACAAAAATTAAAAAATGTATTTTTTGATATAAATACTGTATATATGTATGTACTTTCATGCATTTAGTGAAAAGTACAAAATAATGTTCGACGTGAACCCTTAAATTGACATAACTTTTTTTATGAATCGATTGAAATTAAATAAACACCAAATGTTAAGTGAACCTTACTGCAATATAATCATGAAAACCACATCTAAATCGGATAAGCCGTTTCTGAGATTAGTGGGCGCAAACGCACTGATAAACAGACAAACAGACAAAAATTCTAACAATTATTGTTTTGGGTTCTATTGCGTATGTAAAGGCCCAAATAATTTGTTTTTTTCATATATCTTCTATGTACAGACAGCGACCCGTTAGAATTTTTTTTTATATGTATAGATTAAAAATATCTAAAATAGAAGTAAGCCTAAGTCACTTCTTATAACATTTGCTAACTGCAAGTAAAAGTACCATCAAAATTGGTTTAGCCGTTTTAAAGATTAGTCGGAACAAACAGATAGGCAGACAGACTGACAGACAAAAATTTAAAAATGTATTTTTTGATATAAGTACTGTATATATGTATGTACTTTCATGCATTTAGTAAAAAGTACAAAATAATGTTCGACGTGAACCTTTAAATTGACATAACTTTTTTATTTATGGACCGATTGACATGAAACAAAAACTAAATGTTAAGTGAAGCTTACTACAATATATTAGTGAAAACCGCATCTAAATCGGATAAGCCGTTTCTGAGATTAGCGTGCACAAACGCACAGATAAACAGACAAACAGACAAACAGACAAACAGACAAACAGACAAACAGACAAACAGACAAACAGACAAACAGACAAACAGACAAACAGATAAGAATTCTAAAAATCTTTGTTTTGGGTTCTATTGCGTTGGTAAAGGCCCCCAGTAAGATTTTTTTTCATATATCTTCCATGTACAGACATCGACCCTCTAGAATTTTATTATTAGTATAGATAGATATAGATATTTGTTATGAGCGGAGAACGAATCCGCGACCGTTTACGCTTCGGTTAATGCAGTGAACACTGCGCCAATCAGTCATAATTTTATATATATGCTTTCATTTTGTGTACTTATATAATAATATTATATAACCAATTTATTCAAAAGTTCGTGGCTGTTTTGGATTGAGGATGAAAATTCGTAGATATTTTGACTATGACTCAATTATTTATATAGGACGATTTGATGTAAAATGAGGGACTTTTTCAACAGAAAAAGTCTGATAAAATCAAGTCGACGACTCCTAATTAAGAAAGTTATGAAAATACTATTTTGATTATAAAATTTAATTTCATGTAGAATGAAGCAGCGTTAACTACGAGTATGTACATTAAAAGTTTTGTTATAACATACAAAATAGATGCAACAAGACTTTTTTTTTTACTGGAATAATGTACTTATTTTGGTCATTAAAACCAAATTACTAAGCCGATTTTGATGAAAACTCTATTCAACCAATGGGAGAATATACCCTATAAAAATAACTAACTAAATTGGTCAAGCCATTTCGAGTATTCGGTGAACATACATAAAAAAAAGTTCCCGACGAATTGGAATTCCCCATTATGGAAGTCGGTTAATAATAGACTTATAAGAATTGTTATAATAGGAATTATAGTATAATAATTACATAATCTCTAAAGAAAGAAAAATCATAAGGCTTGCAAAACCTTAGAGTCAGTCGGAACAATTAAATACAGTGATTAAATAATAATGTCGTCATAAGCTGATGTCATATAAAAATATAATCTAATTAATTCTTCTTTGTTCACTTTTACATCCATTTTATCGCTTAAAATATTTTAAAAACTCACAGAACCTTAAGTAATTTTTAATCCGGTTTTAACGGAAAATACATCTAATAATCATTCAAGTGTTTTTAGACAGGACTTAATAATGAAAAGATAGGGGTTAAGAGAAAAAACAGCGTATTTAAGACTGATCACCTATCAATCAATTTTTAAAAGAAATCGTAAACCGATCCATACTTCCAAGGGCCCTCATTTACCCAAGATATAATAAAGCCCATAACCCTTTTGAAACTCGAAACGTCCTCGATATAGAAAATGCAAAATTAAAAAAAAAACCGACACTGGGAACGAGAATAGTCAATAGTCACTTCATATTGTGTTTGCTGAGCAAACCACATGAAGTTTCGTGGTATCGGATTTCTTTCCGACTATGATATTAAGGAAATCATACAAATAAATGACGCTACATGTTGTTTACAATCCATTGAAGGTTTCTTATTAACAAGTGATGGTAAAGACGAAGTAAAAGAAGCAATGGATGATATACAAAAGTATTTAATCGTAGCTATACGTGATAAAACGAATGAAGTAGTAGGCGGTAAAGGGATTGTGTATCCCGCAGGAGCTCGGTCGAGAGTTGAGTGAACTACACTAACCTAAATTGCTTACAATGCCATCATTGTCTTCTAAGCGTCGAGAAATTTTCTTTTGACGCTTTTTAACTGGTATCCTCCTCTGTAAATAAAACTAATGTTAGGTTGACTAAACAGAGATGAGAGAATACTTTTAAGCAGCGGCGATTATACATAAACTTTTATCATTAAGACAGAATTTTGGAAGCTATGATTTTCTTACTCGTTTTTACATTTAGGTCTGGCTTCTCGTAAAACAGTGTCTTATAAATTAAGTATCAATTTTTCTACTTCATAAAAAAAAAAAACAAATTAAAAATAATTCGTGAGAATTTATTATGCTCAATTAATAATAATCACAAATAAATGTAATAAAAAAGTTATTGATTAATTACATAGATAATAATTTCAAAGTCATAATATAGAACAATAAAAATCAAGTACAATAAAGCGTAAGAAAAACAACTCAGAAACAACCTTGCGAATCCAGATTTTTAATACAAAAAGAATTTACTTCAACCTTAACATATCAGTGTTTCTTTAACGAAAAATACATTTTTGATTTTGGCTGCACGCCAGGCGTATCGTGAAAGTGACATCTGTCTGAGCAGCCCCTTGTTCTTTAAGGAACAAATGTTTAGATCCTGAACAAAAAAGGAAAACATTAACTGTCCTACCCGCATATCGTATCTTACTTTTACTTGACAGTGTCTTTTTTATTTTAGAAAAATTGGAATTTTATAAGTTACTTTTTTGTAGATGTTTTCCACGTTCTTACGATTACAACAAATATATACAATACGATAATAAACGATTACAATAATAACAAATCAAAAATATTTCTCTTAAATTCCTTAGAGCGAATCGACTATAATATATACCTAGTAGCAATAAATATTCTTGGTAAGAAAAGGTACTCTTAACCTTATAAAATATTATATTTTACAAACTTAATAAATTACACTATATCAATGGTTCCTATTTGTAGATAATGTACGCATCTGGTGTGTATATATATATTCTCTTACTCTATAATAAACATTATAAGATTTATAAACTACAAACGAGCTACGGTGGACGGTAACGGTAAGAAGCATTTGTTTTAGATACTCATAATACACGTTAATGAAATGCTATCAAGTCTTGTAATTGTAAGTTAGCATTCAGACAAGCAAAAAAGACAATCAACTACTTAAGAAACGTAATTAAAACAAATGATTATCGACTTTATATGACTTATTAATCTTAAGAGTTTATTTTTCTCAGTTTATGCACGCAATAAAATTTCGGTGTATAATTACGATTGACTTAAACGGAAGCCGTTTTCTTATGCATCCTACCATCAATACGAATTAAGGCGAAAATTATGTATTTAATAAAGTGTAGTGAAGGATAATTGGAGGCATGTGTGTCATTAAGTCCCGAACTCCCAATTAGGTGCCATATAAAATACGTTTTCGTTTTGGTTAAGTAGAAACACATGAGTGACGGGGGCGCTGCGGGACAGATACAAATAATGAGAGAAATTAAGACAAAAAATTATATTTAGTTGTCTTTAAAACTTCTAAATCTCAGTGTAAAGTAAAGTAAAGTAACAGTCTGTGAATGTCCCACTGCTCGGCAAAGGTCTCCTCTCTTCCATTAAGGAAAAGGTTTAGAGCTGACCACGCTGCTCCACTGCGGGTTGGCAGAATACAGGTGTCAAAATTTCTCCCGGCACATGCAGGTTTTCTCGCGACTTTTTCCTTCACAAATTTAGTACTCTAAAACACAGCGCTGCTAGCCTGCGTTTGAACCCGCGAACATCGGATGAGATCGACGTCTTCTAACCACTAGGACCATGTCGGCTCTAAATCTCAGTAACATTCGTGTCAAAGGAATAAAAGGACACATACGAGTAATGTTGCAAAAAAAAAAAAATCTCCACTATATAATAGTAGATTAGAGAGTTGGTGAGAAACTAGAATGATTCTAAATAGACAATAAGGTTTATATACAATCTTATCTAATAACGAGCCATTTAATACTCTTCATTTAACCCTTCTAATTAACCTCGGAAGACAAATTCGTGTCACACCTCATTCACATATCCTATACACAACGACCACTATTACCTATACAAAGAATATTGGGTATCAAAGTACATATATTTTCGAAAAAAAACAAAAATATGAAAATGTTACGTCTATCCCTTCCGTAACTTTAATAGCATTTTTTGTCTCCTCTAATGTTGCAAATGTTGGGTTTCGGTTATTGTTTCTAGTTTGGCGCTATTTTTATGTAAAAATAAAACAATTCAATATTAATTATTCTTGAGGCTCAATTACGATAATTTAATTTATTAGAGCTTCAAACGAAAATTTAACATATTAAAAACAGCTATTTATAATATGATTAAAACTATTTTGTGTGTGTACACATTCTATAAATTAATCAATTTCTATAACAAAATAATTATAATCATTTCCTATTACTAGAAGATCACGATTTCATTTGTAAATATCAGAGGAAGCTTATCAGAGAACCCTTTATGATTTCTCTCTTCAAGGATATAATGTATAAGCTTATGATACATCTAAATGTACATGATTTACTGTATTATCTTTTAAAAATATATATATAAATAAAAGGAAGTAAATAACAGTCTGTAGAAACCTGCTGAGCAAGGCTTCCTTTTTTATGAAGGGGAAGGTTAAGAGTTTAGTCCACTACGATGATCCTGATGTTCAACATTTCTCCCGAGACATACTGGTTTCCTCCTACACTGCCGAGTACGAGATGAATTTAAACACAAATTATAATAATAAAATAATATAATCTCTATAAATGCTGAATGAAATAATAAATAAACGCGTCACGCTGAACGGAAGAAGAGGATCCTGTATCAGAGGTTTAAACATACACAACACAAACACGCAAACCAAGACATTTATCCATATCCATACAAATATTTTAGCATAGCAGACAACTGTAGTAACGACTGTAGTAACCACCCATATAATAGAACTTAATTAAAAACAAAAATAATACCCATTAATTTAGGTAATCATGTGTCACAAATGAATAGTGACAAGTCGTGTGCATTTCCTAAAACATCTTCATTTGTTTTCATCGTCCTATCACACGCCTGTCTCTCGTAATTTGTGCTGCACTAATACAACTTGACAGATGTGTCTCAGATTGTATCGCAAGCGGAGCGAAGATCGGCTCCAGATAATATTGTCCATTTATTTGTGGAGCATTGAATGTATTGGAGATGTTAGTTGAAGGTATGGATGTTATTTCTTTAACTTAAAACGGTTATGAATGATCATTGTACTGAAATGTTTCATAAATTCTATTGTCTGATTTTCTCATGATTAGAACGTTTAATCGAATCATAAATTCCATTAACCTTCACTGAAATTTTTGTACCAAATGTTATTAACATGAAATAATATCGCAAAAGTTTCAGAGACAGGAATAAAACTATGTAAAATAACACATACAACTTTTACGTGCAATTCTAAATAACAAATTTGTGATAAGCTTGATTTTTAAACAAGACACCTACATCAGGTAAAATCATTATATAAGTTTGAATCATTATCAAATTTACCTGTACGTATCAATTATGTATAAATATTTTCGATAATATTTTAAAGAGCACCTTTTATTCAGTTTTCGGCATATGTATCAAGCTAACCGTTTGAACATTTAAATGTAAATACCGCCAGAGTGTCTGGCAAACACATCGCGTTTTACTTAATTGAATGCTTAATGACTGCTGTGCTCAGCAACGTCATTCCTGCTTATGTCGGCAAATATTGTGCTTGCTTAATTGGATTTTGGAACTTGTTTATACTTGAAGTAGTTTTGACTGCTTAGTAAATCTCCAGATGGAAATTATGCATGAATGATTAAACAACTGCTGTTCGTTGGGACGGAAATGTAAGAAATTGTGTTGCTTCCGATGTGGTTCAGTAATTCGATGTGTTAATTAATTATTAAGATTTTTTTAAATTTCGACACGTTAATTGGAAAGTGGATTACGATATTGCCAGTACCAGAAGCTTAAAAAGTTTTAATGACTGGTGTAATTAACAGTTGTTACGTGTAGTTAAATACTACTGATTCAAAAGGTATAACGCCGAAGTTTTGAAATATGAAAAATAGTTTATTTATTATAACATAGTTAATGGTTGGGACCATCTAGTAAGTAAAAGATAAGACTCGTGACAGAAGGACCCACTCTTCCATAACATAATATTCATTTTAAAAACATAGTTATTAAAAAAAAATTTAATTGATTTTATTATTAAGTTTTAGAAACCTACATTATATAAAACAATTAACAAACCTTATAATATACTACTATTAAACTTATATTAATAGTTAGTGTGGGTGAGTGTGTATATGTGTGTATTTTTGTTTGTTTGTTTAATCATATTATTTTTACGGCAAATAAATCCGAAATCCATTTCTTCATATGTTTTTGTTTTTTAAACATTATTATTCTGGATATATGTTGTTATGTAGAATTTTATTTATTATGCCTTATATTATATTGAAATATAAACTGTGGTTACATCTAGTATTATTATAAACCCAATCGGTATACACGTAGTGAGAGGCATAAATGGAAAAATACTTGTCGTAGCTCCTGATATTAACCTAAAAAATATTATAAGAGATTCATCCTTTTGATTCGATATCACCTTTCATATACTTATCATTTAGTCCTGTTTATTCACATGTGGTCAGAACAAATTGAATGACCCAACGTTTTTAGGTAATTGGAATTCAGAAGTATTCAATATTCTGTTAATGATTTGTGTAGGAAATTTGCTTTTAAGAATATTGAATTGTGGGTGATATTTTTATTTATAAGGTATTTTAATCATTATATAATTTATTAGCGATAACAATTTCGTTCACATCAATTTTGGCAAAGTGAAATAATTGTAAAGTGTGTGTGATATTCTATTCTGTGGTAATTGAATTAATCGTATTATTTATATTTACGTATTATTATGTAAACATAAATACTGATAATCATTAATATTTTAATTACATACACTAAAATATCAACTTCTTACTAATTAATTGATGCAATTAACCTGTTATTTAACAAACAATCAAATAACCCTAACATAATTTTAATATTAACAAACTAATTTGTGTATCCATACCACCATCAAAGACCTTTACAAAAACATTCATCAAAATTCCTGATTTTAAAATCAAAACATAATTACTTTCCAAATTTAAAAATCCGGTTAAACAACACCGAACTAAAATAACTTCCGCACTCTTAAAATCGATTTAACATTTCACGTCACGTCACACCAAAAAAAGGACAAAATCCGTTTCAGGCTGAACAAACAGCCCATTTTATTCAGTGCTCAGAAACTCTTCAGCCCAGGAACTGGCACGTCAATTTAAAACCAGCCTCGCATTCACATACGATGTAAGGACAATGGCGCTGTTAACGCTCGACGAAATGCGACGCATATCAGGGGTACATTTTGCGCTGTCGAAAATTTTGGTAATGCTAAACGTGAGTGATGGCGTTTAACAAGCGAAGCTTCGTGCGAATTGTTAAATGATACTTAAATTGTGTGAAATAATTATAATATATGAATATGATTAACAATAAAATTGTGTGTTTTTGTATTTTGAATTTTACGGATTCATATTTGAACTGGTGTCTTTGAATTTTTAAGTGAAAAAAATTGTGTTTAATTCATCTTGTGGCTACGCGATAGGGAAGAGAACTTGCACGTGTCAAGAATATCTTATATACCTATATTTATTTACCGATTAGCAGAAATCTGTAGGTTGTTACAGTATATTAACTACCAGACCACCAATCTAACATATAAAAATTTATATTTGTCTATTTATTTGTTAGTTATGCTCTACCATACTGTTTATATGATTGCGATAAAACTTTACGACGTTCTTGTGAACATGTTAAGGGCATAGTACAATTAACTTAGTAGGTAACATTTGTATCATTACGACTAGGCCAAGAAAAATTTCAGACGTTCGTCCGGCAAAACAAATTGTTCAGCGAACGAATCTACAAGGAAAATGTAATTACTATATATATAACTAGCGACACCCACCGGTTTCGCTCGCGCTACACATAAATTTACACCCCCCAATTCAACTTCTTAGGGGTAAAGTGGGGATATTTTAAAAAACGCCGATGTACATGTGCATTTACGTTCAACCAAAAGTAGATCGTTTTATTCCGTGTTTCTTACTTTAAAAACGACGGACTTTAGTATTTTTTCATCCCTTACTTTACCCCATTAGGGGTAAATTAAAAAGTAATTATCCTTTCCAAGTAGACGCTTATAAAATTTTTAAGTTTGTAGCCCCAGCGGTTTAGGCGCTGTGTTCACGAATAAGTCAGTCACCACGTCACCAAAACATCAAATAAGCATTCACAAGTCATCAATGATTCACAAATCGATTATACTAACAAGTCTTGTTTGATTTTCATTTAAGGTTTCTCAGTCAAGAGTCGCATTCCCGCAATTACAACCAACAATGACTGTGCACTCTCCACCTATTTGCAAATATTGGATATCGTCTCGAGTATTGTGTAAACTCTTAGTACTAAGACGCCACTGTTGTCTTCGCGGACTATTGTTCTGTACATCTTTAGTGTTTGTTTTGATAGTTGAATTGAAAATGGTATTTAGATTGTTAAAATGTTTTACAAATACTACATTCGAATGTAAATAGAGATATTAAAAACGGAAATCAAAATATGAGAACATTATAGAGGAAGATTTAGTTAAGTTTGTTATGTAAATAAGAATTGTTAACTAGCATTTCGCCCGCGACTTCTTCCGAGTGGAATCCAGTTACATCGAATTCCCATATAAAAGTATATATATAGCGTATATTCACAAGCTTTAGACTATCTCTGTACCAATTCTCATTGAAATTGGCTCAGTAGTTTAGAAGTAATTGCGTAATACACATACAGAATTTCTTTCGCATTTATAATATTAATAAGGATGAAAATGACTATACACGTGACTTGGAGAATTGCATGCTGCATATTTATACTGCATATCGCATACTTATTAAAACTAATTAAAAAAAAAACATTTTCAACGCAAAAAAGGATGTGCACTTGGTATTTCGCAGTTAATTTAGACATTAATGTCAACAAAGGTTGATGAAACAATTTTTTTTTTAATTCAGAATAATGTATGGAACTGAGTTTTAATTACTAACTTAGCTAGCTCATTTCACACAGATTTTGGATTCGGTCACTTTAATACTGAACGCGCGATATTATTACAAGAGTTTAAAAATTAAAACGTCGGCCATGACTTTAATTCTCTAAGTCTCATATAAATATTTGTGTAAGATAAAGTATTATTTTTTATTATAATATTATAATTACAATCTACACAGAATATTTTCATGAACTTTTCTATATTGTAAAAAAATTCAACGGTAGGTTCTAATTTTTTACACGAACATATGTTTTACATAAACTATTTTCACTTTCAATATAAGTATATTATACGGTTGAGTAAATAAAGAAATAAATATAAGTAACACGACTGTAACCTTTAAAGTCACCATCAAAGTAAACCAATTTCACAGTCCTACGAACCCAAAACAGAAGATAAACTCGACGACAGACACGCGAACTCTCCCCAAAAAACTAAGACAATTTCGCTAGATTGCAACATTAAGTCGCTGAAATTTCCCATAAATATTAACCCTTATAAATATTCTGACGGCGTTTCAATTCCGTCTTAATCTTCAAAAGGATTGTTTACTGTAAACATTGAGATTCGAAGTTAACTGGAAGGATCGCGAGGACTTACGGCCGAGCATTTACAATTCTAATTAATCCTTGGTGTGTAAGATGAACATTCGGTTGGTTTAACCGAATCGGCCCCGGTTATTGTTGGTCGAGCTTTGCATTCTGATGTTCGTGTGGGGGGAATACTAATTATAGGTCATTACGTTTATGTTGAAATAGAAATATATTTTAATTTTAATTAATTTATTTATTTATATTTCTGTACAGAGTTTGGACCTGAGGGGAAAGTGTAATTGAGAGACAGCATTACCTTGTAAAGACTGACTATGATTAAAATTGGTTTCGTATTAAAGAGTAAGTTTCATTAAAATGCTAGGAAAAGCTTGCGGCTTTGCTCGCCTTAACACATGTATATTATTATGCCGATACCGGACTATACTCTAAAAACTACTGGTAGGTAGATAATAGTATTACACTATGCCTAGAACCATCTCGCAAATGCAAACAATACTTTGACAAAGTTTTATCGTAACTGGATGAAAGGTACACATATAATACGAACAAACAGAAACATAACAAAAGTAATGTTTATATAATAGTATAATCTATTTTGGCCATACTTATGTTTGTGGTGGTCAATGTGTCTGTGTTCAGTGTTTCCGGACCGACACAGCATTATAAGTCATTAAATGGCTGTTGAGTGTATCGCGTTTATTTTAATAATATGCCTAATATAAGAACAAATTTCTAATTATGAATAAAATTTACAATTTTTTTTTAATTAAATTGTGATAATAAATTGATATAGTACTTAGGAAAATGAATCATTAAAATCGGTTGCATAGATAGCTATGTATTTACTAAAAACGTAAGTAATATTTTTTGATAAACTTTCTAGTAGAATAAGAAGGTTGTAAATTCCATACATACAATGGTACTCACGTATGTTACTTTTTCACTATAGAATAAAAAGTATCGATATATCTTACCGATACTATTAAAAAGAAAAGCGAGTACATAAAACATGATACGATATTTATAAGTCCTTTCTGTTTCAAATGTTTTGTGCTTAGGTTTTAGGGTTCCGTAACAAATGGTTGCCAAGAGGATTCTGTTATTGAGTGTCGTCCGTCCATCCGTCTTTCTGTCTCTCTTATTTTTCAACCGACTTCCAAAAATGATGAGGTTCTAAATTCGTTGCGTGTTTTATTGTAATGTATGTCACCTTATAGCTCCGTCATTTCATAAGCAATTTTGAATTTTCCTTTTATTTGAAAGGATATGTTTTCAGATTGGTCAGATTGGATTTAGTTTTAAATTGAAATAACTGATATAAATAAAAAACGTAGACGTAGGCGTAATATACATATTTTGCTTGTAAAGGTTTTTTAAAAGTCTTAGTTACAAAGACTTGTTTTTGCAAATCATAAAAGGTTGTGAATAAGTTAAACAGATAACATAGGATGTATATTATATTACCACTTAGACATGACAATAAATCATAAAAGCAATAAAAAGTTTAAAATATAAAAATAGGCTGTTTTCCTTTAAAAGATTTTTTTTTTACATTTTTTGTTTTATCACATATTATATGGTAAAAACGACCAAACATACTAACATCATATTACCATAATTCAAACACTGATTTTAGACAAGGAATAATTAAAACCGGAAATCAAAATATGTGGTATAGAAGTAGCACCAATAGAATAGAAATAATAGAAAAATAATGGAATAGTACTCGAATCAAAATCACGCATTGCTGATTTGTTATACACAAACACATGTATTTTTTTTTTAATAAATGCTATAATAACACGGTCGAGACGAGACGCTTCAGTTTTCACATTATAAATATCTCTGCCGCTGTTTTTAGTCTTTTATTTTAATCGAAAAGTATACAATTTCTTATCGATTTTAAACATTCACAAAGCAACTCAACATAACTTAAATTACTCAACTTTATCACTTATCACAAAGATTTTTAAAAAATCATATTATATTAATTTCAGTTATTTATTTTGATTTACCAAACTGCTAAACTGGTTTTGATAAAATTTCCATTAGATCATTTTAAAGCAGATCATTTTTGTCGAAAAACTTATTTTACAAATTATTTAAGAAATGACAAAGTTCTGGATGATAACAAACCTTAAAAAAACATTACGAATTAAGAACCTACTCTTTCTTTTGAAGTTTTGTGAAAAAAAAACGTTCTTTATTTGTACGCTGATAAGCTACACTATGTCAAGCCACACCGACTTCATTTAAAAAAATGGTGTCTAAAGATGTCAAATCAATTCTTAATAATTTTTAAGTAGTATATATCGATCTTGACTTTTCCATTTTGATAAGCGGTAAAATGAATTAAAAGCAGATTGATATATTTAATATATTGTCTAATAAAATGTTTTTCCAATATTTGAGATTATTCTATAAATTATAAAATACGGATATTGGAAATCGAAACAATCAATAAGAAACTTTTTTCCAACTTATTTACTTTATATGACATGATTTTTTTAAATAATATTTAATAGGTGATGCAGTATCAAATTACTTCAATATCTCCGAATTTTACTCTTTGTGGTTTGATACTTTATTGCTTATCAGCATCCATTTCTATTTAAACATTTCCTCACCTATTACAGGTTGAAACTAAAATAATAACTAGAAATACTCCTCCGTCATAACTCGTAACAGTTCCCTATCAATGTATGTTATTAACAAATTGACGTTTCCTAAACGTCTTATAAAACGCCTCAATTAAAATAAACGCCAAGAAACAATTTCTCTCGGCCGTTATTACTGACGTTATTTGCATGAAAAATTGTGAGAATACACCACCTGTGGGGACTTTTATAGCTTCCTTTGTAAATTTAACATTTACCTAGAATATTTGCAAGGCTTCTTTCATATTTCACTTTGTCTAGACATTTATTTACAGATGTTTTTATTTAATAAAAACTTTAAGAATTTAATTTTGTTCTATATTAATTTAATATTATGTATTAAGTAATTGCCAGTTTACTGTAAGAAATAAAAGGCTTTTTTTATTTATTTATATAGTTTTTAGTAAGGTAATGAACAGCCTGGGAATGTCCCAATGCAGGGCAATGGCCTTCTGTCCTATTAAGGAGAATGTTTTAGTGCCTAATCCACCATATTACTCCACCGCTGGTTGGTGGATTATAATCAGTAAGTATTAGTAATTATATTAATTTAGACACGCTTTTTATGTCTTTACAATTTTATATGTCAGTACTAGTTATCCTCCAGTGGTCGAAATTTGATCATAATTAATATCAATTATAAGTTAAAACATTATTAAAGTTTTATTATCAATTTGACCACAGACTTTAACAATAAACGAAAGGGTATATATATGGCGGTAAGCATGTGTGTGTGTTAATAGCATAATAGTGTGTATATTTTCTTTACTGATTTTATGTATTTTAAAATATTAGCATTTCTCGCTACTTCTCTCTGTCTACGTATATAAAAACGAAATACTGCTCACTGATTAATCATGAAATCTCAGAAACTATAACACCTACAAACTCAAAATTTATCAGGTAGTTTTCTTATAGGATGTAAAACATCAGCTAAGAGCGGATTTTACGAAACCCCACTACTCTAAGACATGGTTTGTAATTTTATATGAAAGTCCTACGTTTTTGAAGTAAGAGGCTTGAAATTAAAAATGTATGTTCTATAATAATTTATATAATTAAATATCTCTCCAAAGGTACGAGTTTGATGAGTCAGCTAGTTTAAAGTACATATGTCGAAACTATTTTTACATTGTGTAATTATATAGGTATTAACAATAGCACAATAATTATAGAGATAGAAACGCATGAAATATTCAATGAAATGTCAATCGATATTGTCCCAATTTAAATGTCAAAACACTTTAACGATACAATTATGTATATGTTACACGAAATGTATTGATTCGTTAATTATTATGTTATAGTTAAAATAATATATTTTTTTTTATATTTTAAAACTTTTGCGATTTATACTATTCATATTTAATATAACGGGTCTTATCGCGATAGCTAATGGTAGTAATACCTTTTTATTGCCCGACGTTTCGACGAAGTTGCATTGGTCACGAGCTGACTCAGTCAGTCAGACGAGCTGAAAAAGGTATTACTACCATTAGTTATCGCGTTAAGACCCGTTATATTAAATATGAATAGCTAAGATAGTTTTATGATCACGCATAATTTACACACGATGAATAATTTTTAAAGGAGAAAAAATTGAGATCCAGTCAGGGTATTAAAACGCCTTTAAAGATTTCATCAATTCGTGTACCCAAGATTTCTATGACATCAAAAAACTTCTATAATTATATTAAAATGGCAAAAGAACATCGATTATTCTTTTGTTAGTATAGGTCAAATTTTCCATGCAAAATATTCTAATTTTCTAAAGTGGGTTGATAACTTATTCTTGTCCTGGAATAGAAATTTCAATAACGCTACAGTTCCTATCGCAATGGATTAAAAATCTTTTCTTTTAAACTTATTAAAAAAATCTTTGAAGGAGTATAATTTTTTTCATTATCGATAGTCAGAATTCTTAACTAATCAAAGACCAATTAAAAGCTCTTTTGAATCGTCGAAATAAACAAAACTATTTAAATGACCACCGTTTCGGAATATAGATTCCACCGAGAAGATTCCAGGGATCTAAATTATTATATTGCTCTATGAAGTTTCACTGGCTCACTTCATCCCGGAACATAACATTACAAAGTATGGTTGACGCAGTGTTAACACCAGGAACAAACACAAACTCAGACCGTTACTACGCTACAGGCACTAACTAATTTGCGGAACAATGTATATGTTTTTACAGCGGGATTAGAGAAAATGTTCTCTTTACAAAATGAGAAAATAAAGACAATGAAATAGAAATTTTGTGTAACATATTGAATGAATTTCTTTTTAACATACCTTTTTTAACATTTTCAATTAAAAATAATCGTAATATACATCTATTATATACAAAATTCTTGAAAGGAGGAGGCTATATGGATGCTGATAAACAATAATGTGTCAACCCACAAAAAGTCCAATTGGGAGATATTGATATATTTTGATACTCCATCGCCTAGTTAACATTATTTAAAAATCATGAAGTCATATAAAATAAATAAGCACGAAAAAAAGTTTCTTAATTGCTTTGAATTTCAAGTGGGTTCTATAATTTGCAATTTATACAATAATCTCAAATATTTGTAAAACTATCTATTAGATAATATGTTTAATATATCAATCTGATTTTAATTCATTATATCGTTTATCAAAAAATAAATGAAAAGATGGATATATACTTCTTCAAACATTTTATTAAGAATAGGTTTGACAAATTTAGACGCCATTTTCTCTAAATGAAGTCCGTGTGGCTTGACACAGTATTGCTTATCAGCGTCCATATGTAATGCCGAAAAAATGCGCGTCCCGGTCCCTGTGGGAATGCAATGTAAATGAAAGCGCGATATAAACCATACCACGACCAAAATCGCAAACGGAATGCTAGTTTTAAAATATACATACTCCAATGCATTAAATAAGATAACAAGTGGGACACTTGTACAAATATATTAATAAGATATTTTAATAAACAGTAAATAAATGCAAGGGACAATTCAAATCGACAAGCAGACATAAAATACAATGAAACATGTACAAACATGTTCAAAACTGCGGGAAAACTAGGCAAACACTGTTCGAGATCTTTGTGATGTATTTATAGCTTAATGGTGTTAGTGTCTATATTATGGAAATGTGTTTTATAAACTAGTTTTTGTGCGCAGGTTTGTACGCATTTCAGATTTTTAGTCACATTAAATTTTCATCTAACATGAATGTTGTCAAAAATTTCGTTAATACTAAATTGTAATAAAGAGAATACATTATAATTAAGGTCAAAATTACATTTGTAAGTTTTTCTCTTGTAACAGATATAAAACTCTGTAACCTAAAAAAAGGTACGTAGTAAGTCAAAATACATAACTTTAACCACTGATTATAAATTGTTTCAGATATAAAGCTATGACATAAAACTTACGTTAATCTTTATGTATGTCTGAAAGCAAAACTTAGAAGTGTAATTCTCGCCTAATAGGTAGAAAGATTGATACGATAATACAAGCTGACGAATACAAAACTTGAAAGACTACGAGTATGGAATGTTTAAAAATATATGAAGTTATTTTTTTAATAATAATTCTAAAGGTTACACCTGAATTCACATTGGGAGGGTATAAGTGTTACAAAGTGGGCTCAGGACAATGATGGTGAACAAGACAGAAAACGGGAACTGTCTTCTAAAGTTAAATACCTAACTTCGTTACGATAAATGACACTTATTCTGATTATTTTGGTTTTAAAACCAAACCACTTAACTGATTTTGATGAAAATTCTATTGAAACAATCTGGTAGTATACTCAAAAAATTAATTACCATAAAAATTTTTAGTAATCAGTAAACATGAATATGTGTATTTAAACTTTAAGGTGTTGTATTATAGTTACCAAATTTCAGATTTATCATTATTTTACTTTTAGCAAGCTTAAAAAGTTTTATTCATGTTAGGATAATTGCGTAGACCGCTCCAAGGATCTTAAGTTTTCAACTCATTTTCGTGAATTGTGCTCTACAAATCACGCATTCATCTGCGAAAATTTAACGTGAGTCGTCCCTTTGAGTAACTCGACTTGAACTGCACTTGGTCAGTTATAATAACTTATTCATGACTCATTTTCATACGAGCACAACAATTTTTATTTCATACTTTATTATACCACAAAATATAGTACCTATATGCAAGTATTTAAAAGAATATGTACCAAATTTTGTAATGATGAATTATATTTGTGGTTTGTGTACTAAATTCCCTGAATTTTGGCGTAAATAATCAAAGTCCGAAAAATATACATGAAAATAATTGAAAGGTAATATAAACTACATGTTTTGGAGAAATTAAATTTATCCAGCTTTTCAAAATTTATTTTTGGCTAAAAAATGTTTTTGACAAATGAAAAAAAATCCAATTTTGTACATATAGATATTTTGACCCCAACCAATACCATATGCTGTTATTACTTTTCGATCTTTCTCGGTAGAGATTAAATTCCTAACCGGTAGTAACTATAAAAATCTAAAAAAATATATGACATGTAACTTGACGATTCGAAAGATAAAAGATAATGATGATTGAGATTCCATAAAAGCCCATTTGAATAAAGTATATTTTGAGTTTGAGTTTGAGTTTAGACCATTTCCAGTCTTCATATTCGAGTCCAAAAATTATTTTTGCGGTTTTTGAGCCCAATTCAGGGTCAGATTTCGTAGTACAATGGGCGGTCTGCTGGCTATTTAGCCACTTTTCCAGACAACTCAGTTAAGGAAGAACTTTCTTATGAAAATAGGATTGTGGTGCAATAGCTATATTAAAAACTAGCTGTGCCCCGTGTTTTTACCTGCATTCATTTGAGTAAAAATTATATTTATATAATGTCTGCCTTCTCTGCTTGAGTCGGATATTATTCAATATTTCATTAGTTTCTATTTTGTTTTCGAGTTTTCGAGTAGCGTAAGTACATCTGCTATCTGTGAGTGAAAATCTGTCAAAAGACAGACAAAAATTTTAAGAATTGTGTTTTTGATGTTACCGTGTATACTTTCATATGTATTTAATTAAAAGCTGTTAATTTGGTATTACAAAAATACACTTCAATTTCATTTATTTGTATTGACTTACTTTAAAATTTATGTCAAAATATTCCGCCATATAATAGCAAAACCATATAGGTCTATATATGTATGTAATCATAGTTTACTGAAATCGACGTATTGCCATACAACACGGCAAGTCGGTCCGTACGACGCAAAAGGCATTTAACTTAATCCAATCGTAAAGTAAATAGACAAAATAATTATACAGTACAAATTGAGTGTCGCACAAATCTTGATGTGTAAACGCGTGATCTCGATCAGATAAGCGTTGGAAGAAATAAACCCGTTATATAAACAGACCCAGTTACTTAAAGCGACTTACAATTTATATGTATAGAAAGAAATAATATTGAAATGTCTGTTTGTAATTTCAAATGAACAGCTTTTAACTAAGTGCATTAAATTATATACGGTAGTTAATGTTTGATCCGGCTAATTTTGGAAACGGTTGGACCGATTTCCACGGGACTTTAACTCACAGATAGCTAACGTTATAAGGAGTAACTAAGGCTACATTTATTTAAAAGAATATACTTATTCTAAATGATTCAGTAAAGATTGTTACCCGAAAACAATATTGAAACGAATGCAATATGAAGTAACCAATATACGATTTAAGTAGGAAAGGTGAACATTATATAAATCTAATTTTACACAAATTAACACTAGTGAAACCGGGAGTGGAGCAAACAGTTGTTACATTTCATTGTTTAAACTTCTCAATCAATTGTAATGATTTTTGTTATCGATATAGATTGGACTTTGGAAAAGAACAAAAGATACTTATTGCGAAAAAAAAACTCGAAAGAGGCCAAATAGGGATAGGTAAAAATAAATAAATAAACGCATCACACTCAACGGCCCCCATTAAGATCGTGTGACCTTGTGTCGGGGGTCCGGAAACACTCACAACACTAACACAAACACCCAGACCACGACAAACATCAGTATGGCCAATACAGACGTTTGCCATGAGCGGGGATCGAACCCGCGACCGTTAGCGCTTGAGTCAGTTGCAGTGACCACTGCGCCAACGTGTCTGTCATCAAATAATCAATCATTTTTTAAAGAAATAATTCTTGAAATAATTATTTCTTTGAAAAATGATTCTATTATAGCTATTGTGAATTAATAATTATTTTACAAACACGATTTCGCGGGTAGCTTGTAATTTATATAAACTATTTCTTCGAAATATTCTATTGTAACACTCGAATAAGGACTAAATTATTGTTAATTGTGTAAATAAACTGTTCTAGGTCGTTATCGTTTAAATTCGGTCTCAACTAGTAGAATTAAGATAATAATAGTATCTCGCAATTGCTAAAGCTACAAAATTACAAGAGCAAAGATTTATTTTATATTCTACAAATCCTTTCTAATTTTGTACACAACTTATGTACTTAAAGACATTCAATTATTTCGATTTTAAAACCACTGAATCGATTTTGATGAAAATTATATAGGACGATATTGGAAGCATACACTTTTAAACAAAACAGAGTTAACAAAATCGGTCAAAATCTTTTCGAGTAATACACACAAAAGAAAAAAACTAAGATTAAAAAAACACTATTTGGGTAATATTACTATATAAAATATAACTTCGTTTCATTGAAGTTCATAATCCGTTTATAAACTTGAATGAAACGAATCTTTATACAATCAGTATAGAGCATAAAACTAGAAGTAAACAAAATGAACTAATAAATAATAAGAAAATGAACTAACAATGCAATAATGGAATCACGTTATCGGCGCGAGCGCATCTATTTCATGACATTGTGTAATGGTGGCTATAATCTGATTGTAAAGAAATGATGCAGATCATAACAACTTAATCTGCGCACGAGTGAACTTGAAATCAGTGTGCTTCAAGTAACAAACGACTTACTGAAACAATACTATGTGTATTGTTTCAGTAAGTCGTATATTAATACGTGAAGCAAAAGCTTTGACCCTTTTATACGAAAATTGCGCGGACGGATGAATAAGAAATTTCGCAAATTTATAGTTTGTATAGAGGAGAGAGGAATGCTAATATATTTTTTTTTAATTTTGCATAAAAATACATCAAATCAATAAAAATCAATAACACTTCTGAGAATAAACTATCTGTGATATTGAGAATAGATTCGTGTTCGATCTACTAAAAATGTAAATTAAATAAAAAAATAAACTACTACAATATAAAATAACATTAATACCAAAAATAACACGACTTACAAAAAAAACCTAGCGAAGCTCGGGCGTTCAACTACTTCACTTATAATATTAGTAAAGATACTACATAATTTATTTTGGTATGTTTTCGTAGTATTATGTATCTGTGTAAAACAGTTATTATCGCTTACAATACACACCACACAGACCACATCCAACGCCCACAGATTCGCGCAATGTCTTCTTCAAAGTGTAGTAACTATAGAATTTTACTGCCATCACGTTTTTTAATGCTTCCTAAGCAGAATTTGCTTTTCACGGTGAAAGAAGACTTTAGTTTACTTCATTGAAATATTTATTCCAGTTATTTTGATTTTAAAACCAAACTACTATAACGATTTTTATGAAAATTCCATGCGACCAATGGGAAAGTATATTTCTTTAAAAATAATAAAAAAGATAGAATTATCCTAGTCAGTCAAGTCGTTTTCAAGTAATCGCCAAACATAGATATATAAATATAAAGTCCCCGATGAATTGAGAACCACCTTTCTTTCTTGGAAGTCGATTAAAAAGAACAAAATGAGATTATGTTTAACCAGTTTTGAGGTTGATATTTATTTATATTTTAGTATTTTTTTGGTTAGAATTAGTAACTTTTTACTGAAACCAAAAAAAATAACGTAATCATTTGCCTTTAAACATTTGCATATTAAATTCAAAATTGAATTATTTATTACAATTATTTTGTTAATAAGGTCCGTAACGGAAGTTGTCAGACTGTTTAAAAAATTGCCATAAATTAAAAATATCATACTAAAACACTGAACCTTAAATATTAATTATCGTGTTTAAGTTAATGACAAAATATGTAAAAACGTGTAGCATCTTGATTGCTTATAAAATAGTTAGCAAAAAATCTATCGTTAAAACAAGAATATGAATTTATGTTAAAACACTCTCAGAAGAGGATACTAACAATTATAATACCATATCGGAATTTTAACAAGTTGCTAATATTATATAAAAATTTTAGCACAAATATGTCTTTAAGAAAAGTTGTTCATGCCTTATTCAATGTATTAAGCATTAAGAAATGCGACAGCGTTTATTACTTGGGTATAAAAAATACAATGTCATTGTAGCTTCCGGGATGCTGCGTTTGAACTAACGGTTGGAGACGAGACGAGAATTCAAGAATTGAATTCTTTTACTATGTTATTTATGTAGAGATCTACTTTCAATTAGATGGTTAGATTGGATTGAAATGAAACTCTGCTGATGCTATAAGAATCTGGATAGCTATTAGACTTTAGACGACTTCGAAAAAGGTTTCAAAGAAATCTCAAGTTCTGAAGATTTTTTAATATAAATCGCAATACATTCGTCGATTTTGAATAGAAATTACCGTATTTTATTGTACTGTATTCCCCATTTAATTGGAACATATACACAACATTACCCAATATCGTGAAGTAATAACAGTACCAATTGACAATCTGCGTAAATTTTAAATTTTTTTATACATAAGTTTATAATTCCTTTACACCTGCAAGAATTTATTATAATCCCTTTTTTTTAACACTAACAGCTCACGTAAGGTTACCTAGGCAACTTTTATCAGATTGAATTATTTATATCAATAAAGAGTGTAAAACTTACAAGTGTAATTCTCGCCTTACACATCGAAATTCCGAATAACTTCCCCATAACGACAAGTTATGAATACGAAGTCCCAGCTACTCCACAGTACGATAATACTCGAAGTAGGCTTGCAATGTCCTTACGATATAAAATAAACCACAGAATGAATATCGGCACTGTATCTGGACAATAGTGAGCTAAAGGCAATGTCCTATAAATTATTGGCTGTGATAATGTGAACAGCTAACGTGTTTCGCGGAAACTACTAACATTATTGAAAGGACGGTGTCTGTTTATTGTATTATGAGATTCAGCGGAGAAAGCTGTTTCGTAATGAATTATAGCGGGTTGTTAGATTTCCGTGTTTTGATGAAAATGGAGGGTTCTTATGTTGTTTATAGCTGTGGGGTAATGAATATTTATATGTAACTAACTTCCACTCGTGGCTTTACGCAGGCTATGTTGATAATAAGCCTATGTGTTATTCTGATCAATAAGCTATATTACTGTAAGGTTTCATCAAAACCTCTTCAGCAGTTTCGCTCGAAAAAGAGTTATATAGTAAGATTCTCTAAAATTAGGAAGATGAGAATTAAAATATTCTTGTAATGATTTTTAAGGTATTTTAGTTATAATTTCTAAAATTATCTCCATCAATAATATTTATCTTGTAAAGTTTCATCAAAATTTCTATAGTAGTTTTTAAGCAAAGTAAAAATTATCAAATATCCTTATATTTGATAACTAAAAATAAATATTAGATTTTTTAAAAGACAAGGTCTATTCTCGAAAACAAAAAAATAAATTAAATAAAGTATAAGAATGACTAAACAATAAATTTTATTTGTCTACGAAAAAAATGTAAGTGAAGTGGCTAACGTAACTGTATTTCTTACGGTGCCTAATTTCCTCTCCCATACCTTTCCTACATGATATCCTTTTTATTCCCCCCATTCCTTTTTATGTTGCCAAAGCGTTTATAGCTTGCCCGATGCTGCATATATCCATGGGCGGCGATTATCACTTAACATCAGGTGCCCTGTCTCCTCGTTTGTAGCAATCAAAAAAAACTGGCCAAGTGCGAGTAGGACTCGCGCACCGAGGGTTCCGTACAAACTTATAGAAATCTATATAAGACTAACCCATCTACGCCATTTGTGGTCTTCATCATCAGTTCCAACATAAGTTACTATCAAAAATACCTAAATCGGTATACGCTTGCCTATAATATTTGAGGAGTTCCCTCAATTTCTCCAGGATCCCATCATCTGATCCTGACCTGAAGACAATGGGACCACCTTGGAAGTATACCTTTTCAAACAAAAAAAAAATTTTGGAAATCGGAACCCAAATGGCGGCGTAATCGGCGAACAAACATAAAAAAAAATAAATACAAGGTCGAATTGAAAACACTCCTTTTTAGAAGTCGCTTAAATATAATCAAATATTATGTAAATATGGATCACGTCCCAAAAACTATTTTGAAACTACTTAGGAGCACTTTAATTTAAAACACAATCATGGATGCAATCCATGAAAACACAAAATTTATTTTAAGTACTAATACACTTTATACTTTCAAAAAAGCAAAGTTATAGCGCGATTCAGGATACACTCAGCGCCATCTCTTGACAATTTCAATGAATTAACTTGTTGACTTTGACATTAACAACATAATTATATTATATTTTATTCTCGTTTTATTTTTATTTATATTCTACTATACTCCACTACCCCTGCACTACGTTCGTAAAATATTTAGATTTACATTATCAATCAAAATATCGAAATATATATTAGTGTTGCCAAGACGAAAATAATTAGTCCTTAATTCGAACAAAACTAATTGTTTATTTATAAATAACTAATTATATTACTAATAACCAGAAGACTTATATGTGTAGATAAATAAGTAAATTAAATAACTCGATCTGTTTGAATTTAATTTTAAAATTTTCGTACTAAGTGAATACGTGTACTTAAATCAAATCGCGTGAAGCGCTTATATTGAATGTTAATTACACAATGACGTTATAAATCGACGATAAAACTTTTAAATGAAAAGTTTATTTTATTATTTTTAGCGCGTTTAAATAATAATTAAAATAATAAAAAAATATTAATCGAGCAGAATTATATCACAGTTAATGTCATAATGTTGTAATAGATGGCATTAGCTGTACGCTGCATCGCGCTATCATTTTGTTAGCTGCGATATATAGATTGCATTGCGTTGTTTATAAAGGTTTGCTGCTTTTTAATGTTTTCGTATTGATACAAATTTCTTCTCAGTGTTTGTAAAATTGTTTTTTTGACCATGGTCAACTTCTATGTTAATTTGTTACAAGTACATATAATTTTAATTCTAAGATTAATATATTTTCCGCTTGATCAATTTACAACTTGATAAATTTATGCGTTCCTGAGAAAAAGGCTGAAAGACAGACGTACAGACTGACAGACACACGAACAGAAATTTACAGTTTTCGGATTTTTTCCTTTATGTATACTAAAGAACCTTGCTCCTGGCCAAATTTCATAATGCTTGGTCAATGGGAAGTACCCTATAGGTTTTGATTCCCTTGCGAAAACGTTAAAAACGCTATCATACTTAAAATATGTGATATAAATGACTGTATCTTTTGATTGCGTTAACTTAGAAGTTTGATTTTTTCACAGCTCTTAGTAATTACAACTCTGACTACTTGATGTTGATAAAAATTTGTTAGCTTCACGCGTTTCTGAGAAAAAGGTTGAAAGACAAACTTACAAACAGACAAAGATACATAGAAAAATTTACTGTTTTCAGATTTTTTCCTTTATTTGTACCATAAGATCTTACTTCTTGCCAAATTTCATCGTGCTAGGTCAATGGGAAGTACCCTATAGGTTTTGATTCCCTTGCGAAAACGCTAAAATGGTCAAAATATACGACATATTTTCCATTATCTTTTGATTGCGTTGACTTAGAACTTTAATATTTTCACGGCCGCATGTCATCGTAGACTTGAGTATATGATATTAATTTCAACATGATACGTCTATGCATTTCTGAGAAAAAATGGTTGACATCCGACAGACAGACAGACAGACAGACAGACAGACGGACAACAAAGTGATCCTATAAGGGTTCCGTTTTTCCTTTTAAGGTACGGAACCCTAAAAAACACACAAATTCATTGTTTAGATATATATATGTATGAAGGCACTCGACCAAAAACTTTGCTAAATCTAGAAATTTCTCATGCGTCGTGGATGGAAGAATTTTGCAATCCAAATACCGTCGCTGTAAGTAAGTCCTCTTTCCCTAATGGCATGTATTAGGATACCTTCAAAGAACTTTAAAGTACTTTAAACATGTCTTAAATTTAAAAATTCTGTTTTAGTTCATGTATTTTCTTTTAAAGTGTTCATTTACGTTTTTAATACGTTTGCGTTTAATGATCCTATGCAGCATGTAGACGTTAATTAATACATGCGAAATAGTAATGGAATGTTCTGTTTTGCTGTATTACAATTTTTAAAGTTGCATAACACTATTTTGCGGGAGACGGAGTATTTAAAAGGTAAATCTGAATGAATCCATTCGGTAGAGAGCTACGATGCCACAGATACGTAATACCTATAACACCCCTTTTTTGGTCGAGAGTTAAAAAAATATCATGAGAAAAACTCTAATAGTGTTCTCACTCTACTTATATTAATATACTATAACTTTTGTATACTTTCTTTAGTTCATCAATTTACGGACACCAACCGATGATTCTGCTGTGAATAACAATGGATTATATTCTTCTCTTTCTCTTCTTTCTCTCATCCTTGTCTGCTTTACTATTCATATGACTTGATTTATCTTATTAATCATAATACTAACTGCCTTTCCCAGTTTCACTTGCGTATGTTTTACTCACTCACTCACTCCTTTGTGTCGTAGCGTGATGAAATATAGCCCAGAACCTAACTCAACAAACAAGCTAACTAACTAATGCAAAAATTATACTTATATTCAGTAACTATCTTTCCTCTTTATAATATATTAAGTAGACAAAGCAAAAGTTAACCGATAGTTCAGCACAACCTGACCGCATTCCAGCTACCGATTGTTCCGGTAAAACGTTTAATCAATTCGCAATAACACGGCTCGCGACGTAACCGCTCGTTGGCGACTTTAAATTATCATTGGAAGTTTTAAAACGGTGTATGTGATAAGCGTTAGCGAGAAGAAACATTTTGTTGCTTATTAGATTCCTATAATCGGAGGTCGGGCAACACACAACACAAACACACACACCACGGCAATAACCGTAACAATTAACCAAATAGATTATTAAGTGAGGACGTAAAAACATCTTTAAGACGAGAATAACATTTGAAGAAGTTTCATTTATGTAAATGATATAAAAATACTCTGTTACTTAGTAATAGTTACCTAGGTAAAAGCAATGATACTTACAAGTGATATTCTCGCCTGAGAATAAAATAATTACTAATATGAGTCTCAAGCTCATCACAAAGGAACGGAGAATCTTTTTCATACACACAAAAACATACACGCACGCACACATGTAAACGGGCATGCATGTGAACACAAGTACTCACACATATGTACATATAATTAAAAAAAGTTAATATTCTATAATCTCACACACATAAACCTAATATAAAAAAAAACTATATAACAATATTATATCCCGCTACCACCTATTACTTGATTTGTCTTTGACAAGAACCGCAGTAGTGATTATTATCACCAGATTGACATGAGTTAAGGCTGTTGATTACACGAAATCGCTATACAGATTGTACCTTAAGGTTGCTGAGGACACCTTTTCGATAACAGAATAATATTATCGCCGCGATATAATGTTATTAATGTAATAGTGTGGGTATTTATCGTGCTTTCACACTTCAATGGCTGAACGGATTCTTGTAGCTTACGGATTGCGTACGACGGACTCTTTCATGATCGCAATATTTTTACACAACTCCTCAAAAGAGAAATATAATAGTTTCATAGCGCATCAATAAGACGGTAAGCTTCTTGAATTTTAAAATTCAGTAGATGGAGCACGTCGGTATTGACGGTTTCAAACGCATGCTAACCTCTGATATTTTATTAAACTCATTTGGTCCTCAACGATAAAAAAAAACATTATAAGGAATCTGCAAGTGTTAAATTAATTTTCAACCGACTGCTGAAAAACCAAAGCGAGATTAATATGTTTGAGATATATTTATGTATATGTGTATATCGGTTCCTATATCTGGTCGTAACTACTCTACGGCGTATCTGATTTTGAAATTATTCGCCATTACATTAGCTGTTTTTATGCATTTCAATGGCAATTCACTGTAGATGCCCACTGCCCATCTAGGGGACATGGAAACATAAGTCAAGTAACTCAATGTGCAGGCACAAAAAAAAATTTGGCAGTCGGATTTTCAATTTTTTATGTTACCTACTTAAATCTTGCTGGGACATGTGCATCCGCAATTTCTCAATGGAATAGCGAGGGGGATTGAACTCCAATCCTTTTGCTTATTAGGAGATTTTTTTGCTCTTTCATGATAGTAGCATATGTTATTGCATTAAACTGTAACTTCTAATCGCATCAACCTCAAGATTTAGATGGTGCTATCATTAGAAGTTGGAAATGTCGCAAACTTATAGCCTTCCATATTGGTAGTAACTTCTGTATTGAAAGCGATGTCGCATATACGAGGTAGTCAAAGTTTGCGTAACCGTTTCCCGTCGTTGCGTATGCATGTGTGAATACTATTTGTGACACAATTCGTAACGTGCAAATTTGCGTAGATGTAAGTAAACGCTTTATGCATATCTTAGGGAAGAATTGTACTAATACATTTTAATATCAAACTTTCATAAAGTTTTACATAAGTTGTTTATCATTGCGTTACTCCTGAAATAATTTACTGTATTTTTGCCAGATTCACAGCTTTCGTTTGGTTTCCTACGAAATTGTTATCAGATTACAGAGTTAATTTTATATTGCATATTTTTTTCTTTTTTTTTTCCTTTATTTTCTTCTTTTTTATACATTTCCATTTTTCAATATAACTTTCTTATCATACTTATATGAAAATTTATGTTGGATGTTTAATGCATTTTTAGGCAGAAACACATTATGATGAAACTTTAAAGTAATATAGGTTTTGCATCAGAATAACAAATATACTTTTTTGTCAAAATAACATAAATAGTGTAAATATTTTATGTAGAATGTGGAGTATTATATTGTATGCCATGGACTAAAGTGAATCCAATTTAATTACGAATGTGTTATATCTTTTAATATAAGGCAAAACATAGAACAAATTAATTTGAAGTTTCTGATCGCGCAAACGCATTCGCGTTTTAATACAAAAATCTTACTAATCACATACATACATGATGTACTTACTGTTATAACTAACTAATTTAGGAGGTATAAACGGATGTTTTCGAAAAAAAATCTCACTAAGTTGCGGAAAACATATATAAAATTATTTTTGTACTTTACGCGAGTTTTAATAATAAATTATATTTAAAAGCTGAGGAATAAGTGTGAATTCTTAAATACAGTTGCGAGTACGGCGGTTTTGCAATTAGGGCTGACGTTTTATGATTTTTTTTCACTTATGTAACTTAATTTCAGAAAATTACATTACTTATATAATGTAATTTTCTGAAATTATTTTACAATAGTTCAAACTTTAAACATATTTGTTACTTTATAATCCATATATAATTAGAACAGTTAATTTATGTGACATTTAAGATAAAAAATTTCTATAATATTATTTGAATTAAATATTTCTTGCAAACAATATTTCAAGACTAAAATAGGCAATTATTTACTTTTAGTTATTAAAATAAAAACAAGAATAAGAACAAAGCTACTAGCTCAAAGTAGACGTAAGTCTTGTACCCTGATATATTTTACAGTTTAATGTTATTTGAAATAGCGCGATACAACTTCGTGTAAAATTCCATTTAAAAACCTCTCATAAAAAATCAAAAAAAGAACCATACAAAAAATATTACAACGACTTGCTAAAGAGGCAACCTTATTAATAAGCTTAGGATAGAATTCTATGCGTAAGTAAGCTACTTAGTGGCTGCCAAAGAGATTTTACGTGGTAGATTAAAATGACGCGTGCTATAGGATGCGGTTCTCTGTGCTACACGATACTCTGCGCTAATATGTATAATTTGTATGAACGATATTATGACGTTATTAATATCGTTTTGATTAATTAAATAATGAAAGTGTTATATTATAATATAACTTTTTATATGTTATATTAAAATATAAATTTTTGATCAGTATAAATAATTTGTCAAAATATAAATTTAAGAATTATTGAAAATTTCATACTTTAAACTTTCGCGATTTATACTATTCATATTTAATATAACGAGTCTTATCGCGATAACTAATGGTAGTTATACCTTTTTATTGCCCAACTCATCAGTCAGCTCGTGACCACGACGAATGCAACTTCGTCGAAACGTCGGGCAATAAAAAGGTATTACTACCATTAGTTATCGCGATAAGATCCGTTATATTAAATATGAATTATTGAAAATTTATAATTTATAAATCAATATCATGCTTATTATAATAGTTTTTACTCGGAACAAAACAAGCAATTTCCATCCTAGCCTATTGGTAAGACCACGTCGATCTCAACGGATGATCTCGGCTACAAACCTCTTCAAGCACCGCTGAGTTTTCAAACGTTAAATTTGTGTTTAAATCAGCATCAAACATTGTGAGGAAATCTGCACGTGGAATAGCGTTAAGCTCTTAGACCTTCTCCTTATTGGGAAAGGAGGTCTTTTCCAAGCAGTGGTACATTTACAGGCTGTTACTTTACTACGCAATTTATGTATATTAAAACTTCACTTAATATGCATACATAATTTTATTAGTGTAAAGCTTATATAATAAATAAGCGTTACATATCATTTCTTTAATTGTGATTATAAACTTATACACTTTTAAAACATTAAAACGTTTCTTATCATAAACTAATTTGTACCAAATGTTCATACCCACCCTTCATTCTCAATTAATCGACCGTTTATGCGCCAGGTGAAAAAGTTTACAATTTAAACTATCAAACAATTTCACGGGCAATTTGTTCGTTAACGTCGCATTAGTTTGTCAACGTGTCCATTATGTAATTACGGGTTAGGCGCTACCTCCAACTGCGAGTGCATTGCAACGACTCAGGTATAATATCTTTGACTAACCTCCACGACACGATATTGATAATAATGTCATCATATCGTCGCGTTCACGTAATCAATCGCTGAATGTCTGTTAGCTCAGTCGTTGATGTTTTACTTATCGTTACTCTCGTCGCGTGGAGATACGTTTATAGTTTTATATTTGCATATCAAAAATATCGTTGCAGTACATTTGCTCGTAGAACTGGCGAATCAAAACGATAATTTATTTTTAATTTTACATGACGACATTATCGTGGCGATACACTCGCTCGTGAAAATGACGCCTTAAAGCGATGTGTATTATCGTTTTAATTACGTTCGCGTGAATAACAACCGTTTCTTAACGTTTTAACGTAACGATGTAATCGTTGCAATTAACGTTACTAAATCACTACTTATCTATTTACCGTTATTAACGGTAATTTGTTTTACCACCGTTTTAAAAGTCGTTGCAAATTTGTCAAGTTGCTTTGACGTTATATATTATGTACGTGGATTAAAATTTGTATCAATTTGTTACATATAGCATGTAATATTTATTTATGTATATATAAATGGAGTAATTTGTGTCATCTGTAGTAAGTTTGAGTTTTCAGAATAGCGATGACTTCTAAGAAAGTATTTTCTTGCCATTGTAATTTTCGTACGTCCGCTATATTACGCCCGTATTGTGACGGCATCGCTGAACGTTCTAAGAAAATAACATTTTACAAATTTTGGCCCCATTATCCATTTATATTGATCGAGAATATAAACCTGACTCAAATTTGTTCAGTCGATACAGCGTTAAGAATTAACAAATACACTCACTAACGAAATTTTCCATATTAACATTAATATGGTTCTAACTACAAAATATTTGTATTGTCATTACATGTCATTAAGTATGTATATACTAATTATATTTAAGTAAATAATAATTTTTTATTCCATTTTATAATTATAATTATCTATTTTAGTCGTACTATTCGTTATTAAGTTTAATTGGATGTTGATAAGCAATACTGTGTCAAGCCACGCGGACTTCATTTTGAGAAAATGGCGCCTAAAGATGTCGAACATATTCTTACTTAATTTGTTTAAAGAACTTTATATTCATCTTTTCTTTTCTTTTTAAAGGTATAATGAATTAAAAGTAGATTGATATATTTAATACATTATCTAATAAAAAGTTTTTCAAATATTTCAAATTATTCTATAAATTGCAAAATATGGAACGCACTCGAAATACGATACAATTATTAATACACTTTTTACCATACTTATTTAGTTTATATTACTTGATCTTTCTTTGAATATTGTTAAATACGTGATGCAGTATCAAAATACAACAGTATCTCCGAATTTGACTTTTTGTGGGTTGACACATTATTGCTTATCAGCATCCAATTATTAATATCATTTTTATCTTCTTCTCTTCTTTTTTTTATCTTGCACACTTACCTACCAAACCTTTCTTGAACGTTTAAGGTCGGCTGGCAGAAAATGCTTTCAGCATGAAGCTCACCTGTTGTACGCATGTAGTGCAATAAATTATTAAATAAATATTTCAGCACACATAAAAATAAACGGATTTAAATTTAATACGCTGTATTGCGTTTATCACAAAGCCTCTTTAACATTAAACCAGCTGTCAAGCTCATTAAATTAATAAAATGTTGAGTTTGAGTTATTTATGAATATCGGTTTATATTTCGGAGAGATATTCAATATTCAGGAACATATAACAAGGTACAGGTAAGAGGCGGATCTACGTATTCAATTTACTCACGCGGCACTGGTGTGTTCCATTTGTAACCAAAAAATATAAATTCGCTATTGTGATAAAGTCTATAGTGTATATACACATAATATATACATATATATAATATATACATACTATATATCTTCATTTTTTTTTTTGACGCAGGTAAATCTTCATAGATACCCGACTCCTGGGGGGGAGATTGGGTTATGTGAGATTGTACTCACTAAAACCCCCTGCGATGGCCGCCACAGCACGGAAAACGGAGAGGCTACGGGATCGCTTTCGCAGGCACGTCCGCGGCCTCTCCCGTGCGTTGCTCCGCTCGTGGCTTGCGGAGCCCTTCTCAGGAGGGCTAAGATGGTCTCGCCCTCCCCGCACCCCTCGCTGGTGCGTACACCGGTAGTCCGGGGCCATACCAGACTGCGGTCCTCCTCTCGGCCGTATGAAAACGGATGCGTGAGAGCCCCATCTCACGCACCCACGGCCGGAATACTATATATCTATAGTATATATGATCTGGCTCGACCGGCAGGACCGCATTCTCACAAAACATTAACGAGGGAGATGTTATAAGTTTCGTACTGTTATACCAGGGTTTTGCTTAAAATAACGCTGAGCCCTAAAGCTGACGCTGTAGCGACAGCTGAATAGAAACTTAATAACTAAATGAAGCCTTTAGTTTGTTAGTCCTTTTCTAAATCTCACTCAGTTCGGCTGCCTAAAGATTTCTTTCTATAACCGTTTTTCTATAATAATAAACTAATTCAAATTCAAAATCTTTTTTTAAAAAACCGACGAGGTGTACCGTTGTAACAGTATGGTAAGTGAGAGACGACAGCCTAATTCCCGCCATATTCCTTAATTTATACTCTTTATTTTTTTAAGCTTGCAAGGCATTTTTTTTTGCTTATTTTCTGTAAATGTTCACAGATCATGGTAGCTGTTAAACGTCCAGTCCAGCTTGCTTGTTTGCTCGCGGAATTTATAAAATGGTATGATCGGCGTAAAGTTAATCGTCTCATTGTCGGTTACTTTTAACATTTGTAGTCTTGACTATAATAGAATTAATTCCAAGCAATATGCTGTTGCTTATTAAGTAGTTCAGGTATTAACGTGGGTAATTTTTCGGCAACAATAGCCAAATTAAAAATATTTTTCCTTATACTTTCAAACAGTTAATAATCATGTAATAATTTGATATATTATTATATTCGGCAAAATCGACAATTGCGTTTTTTATGAATAGAGACGACGATAATTACTTATAACTTTATAAACAAATTCAACAACGAAAGTTAGTTACATTTTACAAATATAAATACTACTATTATTAATACATATATTAACAAACAATGTTAAATTATTTATCGAGACACAAGTGGAACAAACCTTTCACTCTTCACCACGGCCGTGACAAATACAACATTTTATAACATAATATTAATGAGGTATCAGCGCCCATTTCGTGTTTAGGAACCTATTTATTTAAAATGTAACACTTTGATTGATTTCATTTAATAAATACGGATGTACATCGGTAAGTAAATAATAACTTGCGAACTTATTTTAATATTATTATTTTTTTTTATTTTTTTTAATACTTCCGTCGCATATTCGAAGTGCAACTTTAAAGTAAGACAAATCCTTGGTATTTGACGGAGGAACAATAAATAAGAAGGTTATATTTATACCCTGCGCTGGTTTTGCTATAGAGGCATTAAGGGCCAGTGGCCAGGGCAGTATAATTTCTAGGACAGCAAAATTTCGGGTGTGAGAGATTTTTTTAAAGATTTTCAAATAAAATTTCTTGTATTATACGAAACTTTTTTCTTTATTTTTAAAGAGTGCGCTACTTAAAAATTTATTATAGGTTAGTTAGTACTATTGGTATACTACCTTTACCCGATATATATATTTACTGTGTCAAGCGAAACGGACTTCATTTTGAGAAATTTGCGTCCAAAGATGTTAAACATATTCTTAATAAATATGTTTGAAGAAGTATATATCCATCTTTTCTTTCATTTCTTGATAAAAGCTATAATGCATTAAAATCAGATTGATATGTTTAATATATATATACTAATAAAAAGTTTTTCAAATATTTGAGATTATTGTAAAAATTGCAAAATACGGAACGCACTTAAGATTCGAAACAATTAATTAATAAAAATTTTTTAGTAAGTACTTATTTAGTTTATATAACTTCGTACTTTTTTTAATACTGTTAAATAGGTGATGCTGTATCAAAATACATCAATATCTTCAAATTATACTTTTTGTGGGTTGACACATTATTGCTTATCAGCATCCATATATAAGTGTTTTGCTTTAATATAACTAATACTTAATTAGCAGGATATACAGCTCTGGCGTGACTCTCATCTTGAGATCATTCCAGTAGGAATTTCGATCAAATGCGGTCACGCGCCCATTAGCACGGTTGTCTCCTACAATGTGATAATGTCTTGCACGCCAATATGTCTAATTACTTAATTAATTAAAAATACCTGCGACACCTACAATTAAATCACATTCTAAATCTGAGGTTCTACAAAACAAAAAGATTGATTTACGAAGTGACAAATCGAATGTAGAATTCAAAATTTTGAATCGGACAAGAGAAAGTATTCAGTATCAATAACAATGTTTAGACAAAATCAAAATATTCTTTTTTCAAGCAGGCTCTCATGAGGACTTTTGAATCGTCAATACAAAAAAATATACATTAATAAGTAAGCTACCATTGGCTCGGAATGGAAATTCTATCGAGAAGAACCGGCAAGAAACTCTATAGTTACTCTTTTAAAATTATGTCCATTTTTTTATGAATTACAAATTTATTAAACATCCTATATAAAATTCAGCGTATACTAAGCCCACGCATCTTTATCGTCATCGTAATCTTGTATTGAGTGATTTGCTTTAGCTATTAGGGACTTTTTTACATTTTTTTTTTCACAAAAATACAACAAAAATGAATTATCCTTATTTTGTTTAATATTTCATAATTCGATACCAGCTTAATAAAGATGTTGCGGAAGAAAAACCAATACCATCGAAGGCTACTTTGGTTCGAGTAAATTTTTTATGGCAGTCTGCCTGCCCCTTGGAAAAACACCGCCACACTCCAGGGAACTGGCTAATAAACGTCGGCATTGACTTTGAATGAGAAAATTCGAAGGTGGTATAATGGTTCCCATTGTTTTATTTCTTTATGGTTTTGCTTTGTTTAAATATTTATTTTGGATCGATCACGGTAACAAAGGCAGCGACATGTTTAATATTTCACTGGAAAATAAATTGTTTTTGGTAAAAATGTTTGATTGAGAAGCTTATCTTGGAAGTTGTTTAATTTTTAAAGTGTTTTGATATAATCGGCAACACCACTAAAATAATATAGGACTGCTAAAGTTTAACTACCTCACCACTAAATATTTAAACATACGTTAAACGCGTCTTTATAAAAATCCGAACTACGAATCTGCATACAAGGATAAATTTGAGTTAATGTGTAACTCAAAACTGTCCGTATAATATAATGCCTTAGATTTAGGGTAACATACGTTTAAGTGAGTTTAATAGATGTCCGAAACCTCTTTTAGCTGTCAAATGTAACGTGTAATATTTTATTAATAAGTTTTTTTACGATTTTATTCGCTGTTGAGCAATTTAGATTAGTTTAATTTTTAAACACTGTTTTGTTAGACACGTGTTGAAGATGGCTTTAATGCGTTTTTTGTAGTATGACAGTGTTTTATAATGATCAAAAATATATTTAACTATTTGTATTATTAAATCAATAGGTATGTGAAGGTATAAACTTTAAGACTTAAATATTCGCGTTTGGAAATACTTAAAAAAAGTTAAAATAATTTTGAATAAAGCATATCCGTATTTCGTGACTTTATCATTTAATGTAAACACTATAGTAAAGTCATCTGTTAGTTCTCATGGCCAGGAACGAACCTCGCTAAAGCAGACGGTAAGCCGGCGAGGCCTGAGGCTTTTAATTTGTATGGCGCCGTGTGATATATTATGTATGGAAATTTTGATTGTTTGATTAGAGCCTTCGTGGTCGTCGTTTGAATGTTCCTGTCTAACGTAGAAATGTAAAACAATGGTACTTGCATAATAAATAACTGTTACTCCGTCTTTATAATTTTCTACTTCAAAATTAACTTCAAATATCCTCATAGTAAAATCGCTAATAGATTCACATTCGTTGCTAGTAAATTGCTTTTGCAAATACTTATAATCTTGACAAGAAATAAATTCGGCGATATATACATTAGCTGGAGTTTCAAATAATAAAATATGCAGTCGTGAAGCAAGAAACCGAGCCTGATTAAAAATTGGATTCATGAGTCGTGAGCCTCGAATCACGAGGGAGCTTATTATATCGCAGACTCAAACAATTCTCAGAAATCCTTCTTTTAATTCTTCAAGGATCAATCATTTTGTTTTATTTATGTACGTTGGATACCTTAAAAATATTTAGGGCTTACAGATATTTTTAGAGACCCCTTTACACTATTATTTCATTATGAGCTGTTTGCATTCAAATAATTCTTGCAAGACATAGCATAAATCATAAGTTTCATATATTTCACTAATCTAAACCTATATTGATTGCATCTTATCTAAATGACTATTTATTTAGATGGCTTTTTGCCACAATTTACGCTGGAATTAGCGCCTTCAGCGTAAAGTCACATTGTATTTTAAGATGCTCAGCAATCAAACTATTATCGCCTTTAACCCTTCCTACAAGAAGTTCCATTTCGAATCAATTTATTTTAAATATCGTTATAGCTTCACTACGGTTCGTTTGTAATGTATCATCAATCATACAGCCTGCCACATCAATACTAAGAGCAAATACTCTGTGTAACTGGTTTTGTATTACAAATCGATTTTAATCCATTTAGATTTATAGGCCGTGTAATTTATATTCCCCTACGAAATAAGCCGGTTACTTTAAGTTTAAATTGTACGATCGCATGTTACGAGATGTAATTTTTGAGCTTATGTTTTGTATAAAGTATTTTAACATTTCATCTTAAGTTTAGTATCTTATTAGTTACACACACACACAAATAAATCATTCTTTGAATACGCAAAACATCTTAAAGTAAAAAACGACGTTTTAAAATACTTATCTTAATTATATGCCACGTTAAGTGAATTTCTTAATTCGGCATGGAATCTATCAGCATTTTCGCTTACATCATTGTCTTTAGATAAGAGCCCCCGTTCAATCTTCTTTAGCGGACTTTAATTCCGAAAGTAGACTCGCGTCATCGTAATGGCACCTCCATCAAAACCGATACAAGCCTTATTGGTGTCACCGTCTCCTTTACTCTCATCGTTATCTTCATACGTGCGAGCAGGACGTATAGCAGCACGTGTAAGGTTCTCAGATTAAAATTGATTGTGCGGACGTTCCTTTTATCCGAGGGACATGTTTCCATTGATTCCTCATTAATCTTTATTCGCTGCATTAACATTTTCGGTAAGGCTTCGTTTAAGTATTGTGTTATTTGTTTTAGTACATGAAGGTTCAATTTGCTTAATTTGCATATTACATTTATATTGAAATTAACAATCTGACTAAAAGGAATGGACATGCCTTTTAACACCATGATGTTTCGACCTGTCAAAAATATAACACAGTATCATTTAATTTTAATTGATTTGAGTCAATATTTTATTAAAAAATAAATTCTTAGAATTTTATTCTCGTAAGAATTATAAAAGTTTAATGCTACTTAACGGCATTAAGATTATAAAAGAAAAAATCGTTTTAATGATCCACGAATCTATGTATTTTATGTTGATAAAACACTAATATATTCCACATAATTCAAAAAACTGTAAAACGTTGATTTTCAATGTTAAGATGTGTTTTAATATTTTGTTATGTAATTCGCGTTTTGATATAATATTTGAACAAAAAGAAACTTTAGCCTAAAGTTGTTTATTACTTTTTCTATAACTTTCTGTCAAGTATTGTCCGTAATAGAAAGACAAGAATCTTGATTGGCAAAATCAAGAATGTTAGAATATTTCTAACACCGTTAAATTAGCCTATAGTTTACTAGGCGAGAATTACATTTGTAAGTTTTACTCTCAAGATAAAAAACAACCCTGTAACCTAGTATAACAGATATGTCTTAAGCAGTTACGAAAGTTGTGAATGTCAAAAACAAGGCACTGACAATAAACTCTTTCAGGTAAACAAAAATGAGAAATAACTTATGTAAGTCTTTATAAAAGTCTGAGAGAAAACCTTATAAGTGTAATTCTCGCTTTATAAATAGCTTAAAAATTAATTTTATATAGAAGCTAAATTTATTTCACTTTAAGCTGCTTCTAGAGCAAGTTACGTAACTAAGTGTCCAATTTCTTCTTACCTTAATACAAACTTAACATTGTTGGTTTGAAAGCGGCAATAAATTTTGTGCTTAACTTTGTATATCATTTCCCGTAAACAGGCCACGGGAGTGCAATGCTGAGAGATTATGTTTACGATCCATAAAATTTGAGACAAATTTTTAACATAACCTGTGTTGAAAATCGTTGGCGACATATACAAATAGACAAATTGTTTGCCTTATTTGACCAAGCTATACCTTTTTTTTTTTTTTTTTTTTGTTGACGCAAGGTAAATCTTCATAGATACCCGACTTGCGATGGCCGCCACAGCACGGAAAACGGAGAGGCTACGGGATCGCTTTCGCAGGCACGTCCGCGGCCTCTCCCGTGCGAGCCCTTCTCAGGAGGGCAAAGATGGTCTCGCCCTCCCCGCACCCCTAGCTGGTGCGTACATCGGCAGTCCGAGGCCATACCGGACTGCGGTCCTCCTCTCGGCCGTATGAAAACGGATGCGTGAGACCCCCATCTCACTGACCAAGCTATACCTACACTAATTTTTAAAAGAAATAAATCTTGTAAGTTTTGATATAGGGGTATTTACTGATATTACTGTTCTGAATGAAAAAAAAACTTTTTTACGTTAATAATTTATTGGGGAAGGTTAAAGGCTAAATTACATAAGGTACCCTTGTACCAGTAGGTGCGAAGTTATAACCATAAGCATGGATGAAACCTCTAAGAGCAGCTGGTATGAGGGTGGACTAAACTTGCTTTTCCGTTCTTATACTGGTAATTTCTTAACTAATACTTCGTTACCTAATTCGTAGTATTAGTAACACATTTGACAATTTGGTTATAGTTTCTTAAATAATATTCATGTTCGATCTTTCTGTTTTGATTAACAAATTGGCGCAGTGTGCAATTGAGTGAAGCGCTAACGGTCGCAGGTTCGATCCCCGCTCACGGTAAACGTCTGTATTTGCTATACGGATGTTTGTGTTGTATGTTTTCGGACCTCCGACACAGGCTCATGCGACCATTTTAGGGGCCGTTGAGTGTGAAGTGTTTTTTAAAGGTCTACATAATCAATCTTTGTATTTCAGAAGATATTATATTAAATTTAATGATTATTGCGCCACTGTATCCTTGTTATCTGTTAATTTATTTTTAAAGAACAGAAATTTCTTAAACAACAGCTCACACTGCCAGCTTAAATTTAATTGGGTATAATTTTGTTTTTCACGATATAAAATAAGGAAAATAAACTGAATAAAATCCATTTTCTGTTATATCGTAGTAGTTAAGATTTTAACGAGAGCGGAGTATTTTCGTCTGATAAATACGGAGCGATCTAATATTATCTTAATGCTAATGACGTGCGTACACGCAAGACTTTTGAAAAATATCTTTAAATGTTAAAAGTATAGATATTATATTTTTCTAAATAAACTAAATAATAATTTCGATTTATGCTACCTATTTTTTATTATATTTGTGGTTTTCTATGACCCATATCTCATAAACAAACAACATACAATTTTAATATGATTTATACGACTGTGTATATGGTTGTGAATTCGATTAAACGATTTTGTTATAGTCCGAAATTAAGCTATTCATATCAGAACATCAATATGTTCTGATATGTACTGACTGTTATAATTAACACTCAACCACATCATATATAAATACATACTAATTAAGTGCAACGCGTTTATTTGTTTTTATTCTTTCTTGCGACTGTCTTGTCTAGCACGTGTTCCGGCCCTTAACTGCCTCTTGAACAAGGTGATACAATAACAATAATTCCCAAAGAGACCATTAAAGCCGTTGTCTCATTAACGCGAATAGCGACAACACAAAGTGCTCAAAATATCGACCGACCGTTAAGTTAAAGGAGATTTAATTTGACGATTTATTTGTTTATGTCATTAGCAGTAGCTCACTGAAGGAACCTTAGATTAATTTAATTTATAGATATGTAAGATCTAAACTGATGTGAAATTGTGTAATGGGTACTAAACTACACAATTATATATCTAGAATTATAAAATTTGCTATAGATACTGGATATATATAAAACATTAGATATTTTTTTGTAAATAGCACAATTATTTTCTTACATCTTTATCATGACAACTTATAAAGTATGACATATAATAATTATATATAGTTAGAACAACATTTGCAAATGATATAAAAAGATGTTAGCTTAGTAAATTACTAAATAAATAAAATACCACATGTCGTACACAAATCGTCTTACATTTCTGTTATACGTAAAGAAAACAAAAGAACTAACATATTTTAAAATAAAATACAAAAAGTATTTACTTACATTCAATTTACGTAATAGAAAACAAAACAAAAATCAAAACACCACTTTCCAGTTCATTAGATGACGTCCATCACTCCAAAGATATGCCACATCCATAAATTCTAATCTATGCCACTCAAATCGACGCCGAACTGCTGATTGACGTTTTTAATTAACAAACACCATTTCATTCTGAACGCGTACTTAAATTCCTTTAAATGGTTCTGCTGAATGATCGATGGTCGTCGAAGATCAAGAAACTCGAAGACACGTGTAATAAATAAAGTTCTCCCAAAAATGCGGTGCAATTTATTTTTCCACAAACTCCTTACTTTTATTTAAAGGCTGCGATTAAGGATCGAGTAATTGATGTATCTGGTTTTCTTTTGCTCTTTGTCGGTTGAAGTTCAGTGGCTCGGTAAGCGGTTTGTTTTAAGTTACAATTTCAACAGGTCATCTCGTGAAGGTAAAATATTGGTGTAATAACAATTTGATATTCCAATACTGTGCAAATATCTTCTTTGCTTTTGAAAAAGATTTCAAAGCTAAAGCAGCATTCTGCGAAGGAAATAACCCACCAAACAAATTATTACAATTGAGATTTAAGACTTTGCAGACCCCTGACTTATCGCCAAACCTACAAAAAAATATCCATGTCCTCGACTGGTAATTTGAGTCCCTCGTGTACGTTATAAAATTCAGTTCCAAACGTTTTTTTTAGATGGTCAAAAAAGTATCCTGAGAAATATTCATTGTATACCTGTATATATTCATTGTAGACCTTTATTTATAGAAAAGAATTACTTAACATGCCATTTTGTCATTGTTATATATATGTGTGTGAAGATATGATTCAATTCTTTGGTTTATGGCTTTTAGTTGTGCCAATTAGACACATGTTATTTCGCCAATGTCACGTGGAATGGAGAAAACACGATGGAGATTGATCGGTGGGGTCGAGAATCCAACCTTGACTAAATTTTGAAAACACCCTAAAATAGTGTGAATTTCATTGTTAGTCCTAAAACAACACAAAAAAGAGTTATAAATATAATAAATATATAGTATAAAAATACAACTAATAATAATGGGACAGTCACATGTTTTATTTACAACTTAATTTTATTACATTTAATATATTTACACAGAAACGAACACAGTGGACTAAACACAAACATCAATAAACATTCAACATTTATAGGACGGGGGATTTTAGGAGGGAGAACGTCATAGAGGGGATGAAGAAGTCTGGGACAGTGAAGATATGATATTTTGATAAAGAATATGTTTGGTTTGTATTTATAATGTACCCTCAACTTACTTAGCTTTTATCATAAAAGTTATGTTAATGTAGGGTAGAATAAAAGTCAGTGTCATCTAAGTAATGATTGAGAATAAAGTGTTTTTCTAGTAAATAATGTGTTTAAATATAATAGTCATGTAATGTTATAAGTTTTTAGATCGTAATTCTAAATTTCACTATTCAGGACAAGACTATTTATATTTGATACTCAAAGGCCTTTCCTATCTGATACTAAAACTAATATAATAAAATAGTTAAATTTATTTCAGTTATTAGTGAAAATTGGTATTTTAAAAATCTTATCTAATGTAAAATCTTTATTATCCGTACAAAATAGTCTAATTTTGTGAAAAGAAATACAAAATTGAGCTCTTAAAACGAAATAAATTACAATTAAAACGTAATAAACGTCTCGGCGTCGCTTGGGCTTCAATTAAATAGAATATTGATTTACGAAATCTACGTTTAAGTAAAGCAATAAAAAACGAGTCAAGCGTTAATCACAGAGAGGATCCGGATAAATTTTTTTACCTTTTTTATTGATCACTAGCTGTATCTTGCGGTTTCACTCGCGTTTATGGTTAATGCTTCGCTTCTATGAGTCCTATAGCGTGATGTACTATAGCCTAAAGTCTTCCACAATAAATAAACTATCTAACAAATAAACTCTCCATCTATATAATATTAGTATAGATACTTACTTCCTAAGATATTTTACGGGTCTTTTCACTCGATTAATTGTGTTGTTGTCTATATGTCCACGCCTATACATAACTATAATAGTTTGATTATGCAAACATCAAGCAGAAAATAATACAGACTAAATAAAATAACTGTTTTTAAAGCTTATAATAAGACTTTAAAAAATATGAATGTTTGCTTGTAATAAAATACCAGAGATGTAACAGCAACAAAAAATTGATACCACGTGGGGAAAGACGCAAACAGAAGTTAGTAATACATTTAATATTAATTGTAGACGTTGGTAGATGATACGATAGATACATGACAGGCGAGCAAATTGATTCAACGATAAGCGGTCTACTCATTTGTATTGAGCAATGTATTTTGTATTTACCAGAAGTATTTCTTATATTAGCAACGCAATTTTTTTTCTTGGACGTATTCATAGTAAAATTTTATACATAAACCACAATCTCTTGCCTTTAAAAGTACAGACCTGAAAATATACTACTACTAATAATATTGGACCTCCTTAAACGTTCGTAATAAAGGAAAGAATATAGAGTTTAATTTACAACATCATGGAGCTGACCCCATTCCAAATTGACATATCACAAAACATTTTTTTATCCAGCATAATATAAAGTTGTCAACACTCAGTAACTCTTACATGTTTGCTTGGATTTAAACACGTGACCAGTGTTAAGGTTGTTTTAACTTTCTGGCAGAAATATTTCGTGAACTGTATCCTATATTTGCATTTTGTTTTCTCCATTCCTTTTCTCCACTATCTCAGCTCCTTCCCGCACACAAAGCACTGATCGAAGATATCCACAAACTTATGGGTCTATAGATTATACATACAATTTTAATGCATTCGACAAATCGTAGCGTATTCATGGCCGTGTCATATGCTAATAAACTTACGGACGGAAGGTCGGAGCCTGGTTATTCAAATAAAGCTAACCCATATCTCACCTTGGTTACCGCTTGTATTATTTTAATTCCTTCATCCATATTTAGTGCACGGTAACGCGTGAGTCACGACAGTGTGAGTTATCATTGTAATTATTTTTACTTTCCTGTTAACGTGTAGACTTTTTTTTAATTCAGAAAGAATTTTTAATCAAGAATATAATTTATAGTAATGTTATGAATGCAAAAGTTGTGTCTGTTGTAATCACGATTGGTGAAACGGATTTAAAAGTAGCATAGAGTTAGTAACCCTGGCAATAGATATGGAAAAGACCTTAAGTCTTAAATTTCCTAATCAGTCATTTAATACAATTCTTGATTTTTAAATATCTATAGAAAATAAGTTTATAAATGTTATGACAAAGTTTATAAACGTTGAGTAGTTGAATGGGTTTAGTATATTAAGATTAATTAATAAATAAATGCGGAAGTAAATACAGAATTATAACAAGAGGTAGAAAACGTTAACATCTTAAGAAAATCAACTTATAAGATACGGTTTAAGTTTGTTAGACGGGTAAAACTATTATATCCGTTAAAGCGACATCATTATTTCATTCTATCAGATGATACAGATGTAAGATTCAAACGCATTCAATCTTTAGAATTGCGCCCATTATTTCTCAAGACCGATGCATCGCTTTTCCCCTTTGATTTTGTTTCTATAATCAATAAGGTTAGTTAAGGATTATAATTATTTCTTATTTTATTTTATTTAAATGACACTTATTTATAGAACTGATTTAATAATTCTTTTAAAACTTTTAATTTCAGAAATGGTGGATTTTCGTTTTAACTTCCGTACCCTAATTTACACAAAATATATTATTACCTTTTAATAATTTAATATTACTATATAAATATATTATTAATTCCGTATAATATTATTTAAAATTATTTTACTATTTGAATTACTTTTCTAAGCCTTATTCTTTACGGAATATTTTTTTCTTAATTTTAAGATATATTATACGTTTATTTTAAATATGATTATTTTATATTATATTATATTGTAAGCATTGTCTGTTTGTACGAATGTTTAAAATACAACAGCCATCTTCGATCTCCCTTTAAAGTATGCGGTAGTCCATTAAATTTAAAAGAATTGGCTACGCCTCATAACCGGCACTTCAACGCCCAAAAGCTATCAGTACGGAACGAAGCAATTTTTTGCCATAAAGCAGTCTTAGCCATCAAAGACGCCGAATGGCAAAAAAACTCGGCGAAGATGGCAAAAAAGAAGCGAACGTGGTAACTCGGCATACACGGCCAATTATATGTGTGCCACGCCCATTTTGCAATGTTTTGTTGGTCATTGTGGGTGGGTATGCCCTTGAAACGTTATCTCAAAATTAAAATCTATTTTTCATTGTTTTTTTTTTTTTTTTAATATAATTAATATTTGAAAGTCGTTTAAAAATTGTTAGTTGCTGGACATGGTAGTATCTGCCACTGCGGGTTTTTGCGCGCATAACATTTTTGATAAATACAAAATTGGTAACCTTTTTAATCCGAATTATAAAAATAAAAGAAGAATTCAATGGGCTTGCCTACGCATGATTGATTATTTTCAAACCCTTGTCCTTAAAACTAAAGGACAGATTTTCTTAGCAGTGGCAATTTTATATTGCCTCTAAAGATCTATTATATTTAGATTTTTTAACCAACTTCATAAGGGGAGGATATGCATTCGATCGGTCTGTATGTATGTATGTAAATCATTTATCATAATATTTGATTTTATTGGAGTTTTCGTTATTAAAATAGATGTTTCTCAAGGATATTTTTGAAATTTTAATATTAAATAAAGATCTTCGGAAACAAACAAAGGAACATTTCAATAACCTACAAAAAATGACCTGCAGTTGGTTGCATTCTTTGGTTATGTTTACACCAACAGTTTGTTTGAAGTTGTTTATATTTACACATAAAAACTATAAAGTTATTTAGCGTTCCCTTTCTTAAGAAAGATTACAAGTTGATACGGTATGAGTATTAGCAGCGAAACAGAAACCATAAGGCGAGAATTATATAAGTTTTTATCTTGCAACTAATATAACAGTTACCTAGATAACCTTACGAAAGTTGTAAATATTAAAAATAAGGCAATGACTGTAAATTCGTTTAGGTATGACAAAAAACTTATGTAAATCTTTATGAAAGTCTGAAAGCAAAACTTATGGGCGCAATTCTCACCGAAACGCGAGTATGCATAAGAGACTACTATATTACATAATACAAACATTAAACATGATCGTGTTTATCTTAATCCCTCTTAATATATAATCTATTAGTGCTCAGTGAAACTATTGTTCCCAATTCAACAATATCAAAGATAATCCAAACTGCAATTATAGCCAAAGTTATCGAATAATAACTTAACAGTCCTCGTCCCTAACTCATTAATACATTAAACACACGTTAAGATGTGATTTTGGGAACGTTTACGGGTATTGTCCTATTCAAACATACCATGATTTGATTATAGAATGGGTATTGTGGGGATGGTCCACAAATCGAAGACGACGAGACGCAATGCGATGGTAATCTGCCACTGCCTTTAAAAATATACGAATTAATTTTTAATAGCTTTTATATTTCTTTCTTTTAATAGGTGGCAGGCGGGACACCTGATGTAAAGTAGTCACTTCCGCCCATGGACATTTGTTGCCTAGAGGTACGTTGCCAGCTTAAAAAGTAAGAAGGTATAACAGAAAATATGAAGTAAGGAAACGAATGGAGGGTAAGGGGTAGGCTTCCGGCTTTCATAGTCATCGTATTAAACTCAGGTACATTAACTACTACACGCGCATAATTACACATACTTCTTTATGGACTCGATATGGTTGTAGCTATTATACGTTGTTCTCAAACGATAGTCACTGTTACAAACTTGAATAAACACGCTTTAGTTTTAACAGACATCCAAAATAAGAGAAGGCTCTCAATTCGTAGGGGACTTTCTTATCTATGTTCACCGTTTACTCGAAAACCGCTTGATTGATTTGATTAACTCCTTTATCCTTTAAAAGGTTTTTATATTTGTCCCATAGAATTTTCATTAAAATCGATTATGATTTTATTCAAAACAACTAAATAGAATAAGTATGTCATAAACGAAATTACGTATTGAACTTCTGAAGTCGGTTCCTCTTTTATTAAGACGCCTAAGCTAGGTGTTTAAATGAAATCCGTCAATTCGAAAGTTCCGAACAACAAAAATGAACCACATAGTGAAATAAGCTCCTATCCTCCTTAGCCCAGCAGTGAAACATTTAAACTGTTACAGTACAGTCCATAATTACTTCTATATGGTAAGGTACAACATCCTATGTAAGTCTTTTTGACAGCCACGTTGGCTCAGTGGTCACAGCAACTGACTAAAGTGCGAACGGTCGATCCCCGCTCACGACAAACGTGTGTATTGGCCATACGAATGTTTGTCGTGGTCTGGGTTTTTGTGTTAGTGTTGTGTGTTTGCGGACCCCCGACACAAGATTATGAGATCTAAATTGGGGCCGTTGAGTGCGATGCCGTTATTTATATATACATTTATTTGAAAAATACTGTGAAACATAATAGTGAGTCAGTAAAGATAAACTTAAACCGATTAGACAACATTAGTGAAAATGGTACAGCAAAAGCTTAATAAAATGTTTATCTTATGAATGTAATGGACATTATTAAGTATTACATAGTGGATATAGTTTTACTATTCATAGATTGTTTCCGAGCAACGTTTCAATAAGCGGGTACACATCCGTCACGTACTTCACGATCTTGGTGGCCATTACCATAGAGTAAACAAAATGCAGATGTGCTTTATTGCAAATAGATTTTACAACATTTTTTTTAATTATAAAAAATTTCTTAATAATCAGATTTAATGTGGACAAATTTAAAGTATGTAACGATAAAATATTTTGTATAAACAACATACAAAAATTAATTAGAAAGACAATAAATTGTCACGTGACTAATAGAAAGTTTACAATTTTTTCAAAAGGTCTACAAAAGAATTTGTCGTATATTTTCGATTTCAAATATCAGTTTAAAAGTTGTAAATTAGTTATTAACTTATTTTTATATCCTGCTGTTGATAATAATTTTGAAATTTAATTAAAGTAAGCAAAGATGACCCCGTGGATAAAGTTGGATATGATTCATTACTATTCGAGAGTCTCCATGTTTTTAAGTGTCAAAGTAAAATAATTGGGGTAAAACCCGTTAACTAGTAAGGGTTTTATGTCATACACCTAAGAATAAAATTACAATTGATAGTACTCATTGATATCTCTCATACATAAGTTACAATCATTTTTTTATTGTTAATAATGTTCTCTGCATTTATATTTCCTTACTCTATGCTCTGAAGCCGCTACTTTTGATGTGAAACCGGCGCGTGCGCACGGAAACCCATTACTAGCGTCACTGGCTTTATTTCATTATGATTTCAAGTGCGTTACAGGATCGTGTGTTTTCAAACTATTTTCGAATACATTAATATTTTTTTCGATCGATCGCATTGGTTATGGAAATTAGATAAAAAAAACGTTCAATAGAACGGATCAAAAATTCAATCGTAGAATTAAAATACATTGAGAAATCATGGATCGTGGGAAAAAATATTTTAGATAATATCAACTATTATAAGCTCTTTAAAAGCGTACTTGAATAAAGTATATTAGACGTAGGTAAGCAATACGCTTTTAACATGAACTCCATTTTAAGAAAATAACGCAATTCATAATAAATTTGTTTTAAGAAGTACACACATATATATATATATATATATATATATATATATATATATATATATATATCTTTTCTTTTCTAATTTGATAAAAGATAAAATTAGTTAAAAGAAACTTTTTACTATACCATATAGTAAAAAGTTTTATCCAATAATTTTTTTTCTCGTACATGAGATTATTTTTTATTGCAAATTATGAAACACACTTCAATATTCGAAATATTACATTAAGAAACTTTTTTCCGTAATTATTTAGTTTAAATTACTTAAAAAAAAATTAAAAATACATTAATATTTACGAATTTGATTTTTTGGGAATTGACACATTATTGATTATCAGCATCCAATTATGTCATGTAAATAAAATATAGCTACTTAACAAATTACTTTAATGACATTAGAACCGAAAAAAAAAAAATTATTAACTACATTACATGAGATACAATTCAGGCTGTGAATAAATAAAAATCCTTTTTTTTTTAATAATAACAATATTGAAAATATAATGCAAAAGACTTAATTCAAACGACTTCAATATTACAAACAAGCATATCAAAACAATTAAAGGAAACAGAAGGGCTTAAAAGTTAATCTATTAATTAATACAAATTACATTGATCCTTCACGCCCTGTAACGAATGAGACAACATGATTAGCGTTTAACTTAATATCATAACGTAGAGTTTAATTGTTAAGAGCTGATGCGGGCATCGGAGTAAATGTTGATTTACTTTTTACATTTACCACTTAATACGTTTTAAGGCCTATATTAAAAAAAACCTTAGTAGATAAAGCATATTATACTATACAAGATTATTTCGAAGATAGAGGCGTGGATATTTCGACGATAAAGCGAGATAAAAATTCATTATGTATTAAAGATTTTAAATGAGTACCGGGTTTCTTGTAATATTTTATTTCAATTTATTTTGTGTTTTTAAAAAGAGTTTTGAACTACTTATCTTAAAACCACGTTATAAGTAACTATATATAAAAAAAAATAGTTTATAAATAAATGTTTACGTTATACGTACGTTATATTAAAAAACATTTGGTATTAATTTAAAGTCAATAAATTAAACTTCTACTAAATAAAAGGCGTTGGCAGACAGCCGGATAAGTGAAAGACATTTGAATTAATTAATTTTAAAACATAGAATTAAAAAATTTAACAACCTATACTAATTCATAGAAGAGCACAAATGTCTTGAACGAATTTTTATCTTATTTTAACAATAACGATTTTCATAGTAGAACTTTATTTTTTAATACATTAGTGTCGCACAAAGTATTATCAATATCTAAATTTAGCAAAATTTTTAATACAATACAAGTTAAATAAAAAATGATCTATTTATATATTTTAAATATATATATTTTAAAAACACAATGTATCTCTACTGTTGAGTGTGATGCGTTATTTATTTATTTATTTATTGACTACTACGTATATTAAATTACATTGTTTAGTGCGTTTGTCAAGTCAATATTTTTATTTAAAACATAAAAGATTTTTAATATGGTCACTATAAGATATTGCTTATTTAGCTAATAACGTAATAACTTATAACAGAATGTCCCATAAGTCGAATAACTGAGTTGCAAGACTGTAATAAAAACAAAAATAAAATCTTAAAAAAAAAATAAACAAAATATTAAAATGGCTGAATAGCTTTTCATGAAAAATAAGATATATATCCAATTGTACCTGTTTAAAAAAACACTATTCGTTCTAATTGTTTTTTAACTACACTGTCACACCCAAGAGGGACAAAGGCTCAAAACCTATCACATTCCTGAACATCTTATGTCAATAAAAAGCCAATTCCGTGTTTGTATACAATAAATTCTCCTATAAATAAACACATCGCTACTGAGAAGAAGATTGACTATTTGATTGATTATTCAGCGTACAAGCGTTATGAAATGATAGAGGTCGGGAGTACAAAGACGCCGATTGACGTGACAAATGCTGATATACTTAGCATTATTACGCAACTACGCTGAAGTGTGTAATGTATTTGAGTCGGGTGTCATAGGTTAGTATGCAGTGTAAAGAATTTTATCAATTCTGATACAAAGTTTGAGTGAATCATTAATTGAGGCTACGATATGAAATAATATTGATTATAATTACTTTTAATAGTTAGACGTTATTTTTTATATAAAAATTTCAATGGCTGGCGGGACACTTGATGTTAAGTGATGGACATTTGCAGCACTAGTGAAGCCCGCCAGTTTACAACGGAATGTGGGATGAACGATTATAGGACGTAAGGAAAGTATTTAGAGAAGGGATTCCTACTCTCTCATTCGCCCTACGAAACGAAGCTATTTTAGCTACTTCACGCTGATCTTCTGTGAGAGTGAGAGACTGCCCCGGTCGAGCCAATCTGTATACGAACTAACCTATTCACCTACCTAACCAATTATTTATATATAAATAAGTAAAAATACAAATATAGGCCACGTCGTTATACACTAAGTTCTCGCAAATAAAACCATAGAACACACCTATTTTATTATTCAAGAGTGTTTTCCAGAACTCCATTCGATTCAAAATAAAATCAGCTAACAATAAAAAGTCCTCATAATCTCTCGATACGATGATCGTTTCAAATCGTAATGAAATTGCTCTTTACATAATCCGATTTGTAAAACGAGTTTCTTTCTCGAATCGATTCAGATAAATATCGATCATTCACTGACATACCAATTACGATACAATACAAGCGGTAAAGTGAGCTCAGTTTTATTAGCCTTCGTCCACATCGATTAAATGTTTTGTAAGACGTTTATGTGTTTTAGTTTTTTTTTAACTTACAGTATATAGAGTGATACGATTAGTGTTTTCGATTTTTTATTTCGCAAAGATCATCACAGATATCGACAGATATGATTGTTTTTTTTAAATAAGATAACTATTTGACAAACAAACGAAATGCTCGTTTGAAACAGTACATAAATATACTGTAATAGTATTACATTTTTTAAATTTATATTTTTACAATTATGTTTATAATTATATGAATGGAAATTTCTTACTTACGCGCTAACATTTTAAAGCTTTTGTTCGTTTTGAATATGTAAAATAAAATAATCACAACCGCAAACATTCACATGCGTATTGCAAAGTCAATGAACAAAGAAGTAATAAAAATAGCATTTTATGCTATGTAGAATAATATGCTAATGGAAAGAACGTATAGAATACATTAAAAGTGCAAAAAATTATTAAATGATTTAATGATTTAAATTAACTTTACTTAGAAAGACTTCAATGCAACTTTGAATTATCATTTTATAATTGGGTCTCGTGATATTTATAATAGGTAATACTACTATGGCCCTGCGACTATGTCTGCGTAAAGTGATTATTATGAATAGCCTAGTTCTTTGACGAATTATGGATAGTTATTTGATATAAACTGTCATCCCCTAATTCATCTCTTTCACGTATCATTTTTGCAACCGAAAATAGCCTATTTCTTTCTCCAAGATCCAATTAATATTTTATATTGACCTATATAAAATTTCATCAATATCGGTTCAGCGACTTAGACGTACAAAAGTAACAAAGACAGAGTTACTTTCTAATGTATACTATTAGTACGGATAAAAGGATAAAACAACTACCCAATAAGAAACAGTAAAGTTTGCAACAATTATATAACTTACAACAGATAATTAATTATAATTAGATAATTTGTTTACCTGTACTGATGTTGTAGAGATAAAATAAGTTTATATGTAGACAACAATCTCTAAACCGATCCGATTTGAAAAAATATTTTTGTTTTAGATATTCTGTTTATTGACGAAGGTTATACCCTATATTATATCGGAAAATATTATAAATTAATCAATAACATTTAGCTACTATTGTCACTTCAAATACTCTTAAGAATCATTTTCAAATTTCTTATGAATTTGACCAGACCGTCGCACAGTGTGGTATTTTTACTATAAAGTAAATAATAGTGAAAACCGTAAGATTTTTAGAAGTAAAATATATTTTTAAACTTTCTCAAAAAGTAATTGAATGATTGTAAATATATTTTTAATATCTTCTTTAGACGACTCAGAATCATCAGCAGTTCACTATTCGACACTGATATCTTATTACATCCGTAAGATTCAGTATAAGATTCTATTCTACGACGCGTCGTAGTGTCTCAGCCACAGTAAACACGTGTCCTTATTCTAACCAAACGTTTAATTGTAACAAACTGATTTACGACGTTCAAATTCGGTTATCTCAGATCTATTTGCTTGTTTTCTTTCTTGTAATATATGAGAGTAGTGTAACCTATCCGTGTTGAGATTACAGTGTCTCTTTACGATACCGATTATGGTATATTTCAACATTCTGCTTTCTTTTTATAATTTTCTATGTACATAGTTAGCTATATCACACAGTAAGCTATGTAGTTACAGCAAAATAAATTGAGCTACAAATGGTTATAAATATTATAATTTTTTCCGACTGCGCGATGTAAAGGAGGGTAGTGTGTTTATCAGAGGGTATAAAACGTGGAGTTATTTTAATAACTGATGTGTCATTTGTTTTGTCATACCGGCGCGGCGTGAATGTTATAGAAAGCATAAACAAAACTGATATACATAGATACGGTACTGTTAACTGCAGATGATTTCGATTTTTTGAAATAATTTGTCTTGTTAAATTATTCTCTTATTTCTTTGGCATTACTAATATTTTAAGTATCAAAATTTTAAATCTCATTATTTAATAGAAATTAAATTCAATTGCTAAATATAATGTAAGCTTCAGAGGGCTGGCGGCTACCTTGGCCACTATATCTGTTAGGCCATTCAAAGACGTAATGTCAGTGTTTCGGGAACTATGCCTAATTGCAATGATATTGACCGGTTTTTAAGATTCATAGTGATTTCATTTTTCAATAATCTTTTTATTATATTATTTTTCTCCATTATTTGTGTGTGAATATTGTAAATTATATATCTATGTTGTCAGTAGTATGTTTGTTTTACTATTATATTATACATACGATTCCTTATAGTATGTAGAGAAATTATAGTATAACTAAATATATATTTAAAGTTAATTTTGACATTAATTTCAGACGATTCCTACAAAACGAATGTATTAATTTTTTTTTGTCGACATAACATGTGTCTAATGGGCACGACGAAAAGCCGAATTGAATTGAAAATATTTTTTTGCAACGACCTTCGAGAAATGTACAAGATAATTTTAACAAGTCAAAAGTACTTAACAAAAAATCTCTACACGGAATTTGGTGGCGATTTAGCAATAATAAATTATAAGTTTTTAGAAGCAACGCGTCAGTGCGGTCAGTTACACCTAGGGTTGCCAGATAATAAAGGCCGGAAAATATGGGATTTTCCCGGAATTTCGGAATATTCCGTGTCCAGTAATTATACTGTCCTGGATTCCGAACAGTTACAATTTTTTTTACATCATAGTAAGTATGTTTCTTTAATGTGGGTAAAAAAATTGTAAATACTTTAGTTATTTTTTTCGTTTTTTATGTTGTGCAGTATACTGATTGGATGGTAATAAACAATAACGTGTCAACCCACAAAAAGTCAAATTCGGATATATTGATGTATTTTGGTAGTACGTCACCTATTGAATATTATTCAAAAAATGTTCAAGTCATCTAAATTAAATAATCACGGAAAAAAGTTTCTTAATTTAAATTTTCAAATTTTAAGTGCGTTCCATATTTTGCAATTTATAGAATAATCTCATATATTTGAAAAACTTATTATTAGAAAAAAACTTTTAATTATATCAATCTGCTTTTAATTCATTATACCTTTTATCAAACTAGAAAAGATGGATATATACTTTTTCAAACAAATTTATTAAGAACACATTTGAAATCTCTAAACGCCTCTAAATCCGTATGGCTTGGCATAGTACCTATTACTTATCAGCATCCAATTAAGTTTTAGAACTGTCCCGGATTTAACGAAATTGTATCTGGCAACCCTAGTCACACCAGTAAAAACATATCATAACAGTTTTTATATGCGGTTTCCGAACGGACGGATCGTCGGTTTTTATATGTATTTTTTGTTACGAAACTTTCCTCTTGATAACAGTCAAATCTGTTTCTTCGAAACTTGAAGATATGAAATAAATTATGTATTTTGATTTCATCACCTCAAAAGTTCAACGATTTTTTCAGTCCTACTACAAATGTACGATAATCGATTTTATTAGTGGACTGTATATATTTATGACATGACTTTATCTACGTACAAATATATATGTAAAACCATGCAACCAAATCACCAGCGTCTCTGCTGTCTGTTGTAGGAGTCGATGACACTATGCAGGTTAACGAGTAACACAACACTTCGCACGCTCACTATGAATTTATGATTTGTATAAAGCGACAATTCGACAGGATTCAAGTTCATAGATTCGGGTTCGACAACGACAACATGGCGCGTGCGCGTCTAATCGGTGTGTTTTCTTTATCCAGCGAGCGGCACACAGTCACCAATATCTCACTGGACTCAATTTTAAATCGAAAATGACATGTAACCTACAATATAAATGTCGCTAATGTTGCTAGTTTAATTAAATTGATACAAAAGTAAGCAATTAATTAAAAAATAAATAAAATTAAAAATACATTAAATGTATTTATGTCGTTCAAGTCGAAAATTCTTTTATATGTTGCATTTTTATACTCGCTCATTACAAAGTCGTACCATTTCTACTTCAAACTACCACCAGTTCTTAAAAAAAAGCAAAATTATATTATTCTGTTCAAGATTACATAGATGATACAGATGCTTGGATTTATTATAAGCGAAGATAAAGCTAGAATCACACAATATATTTATAACTCCAAAATTAATGTACCTATTGTCAAACTTTTTAAAAGAGTAACTATCGATTTTCTTGTCGGTTCTGCTCAGTAGAATCATTCCGAACCGGTGGTAAATTCATCAATTTTATAATAATATTATTTTACGAGTATAAATGAACTCTGATAAGCAATACTGTGTCAAGCCACACGAACTTCATTTTGAGAAAATGGCGTCTAAACATGTCAAACCTATTCTTAACACATATGTTTAAAGAAGTACATATATAACCATTTTATTTTTCATTTTTTGATAAGAGGTACAATGAATTAAAATCAGACTGATATATTTAATATGTTATCTAAAAAAAAGTTCTTCAAATGTTTGAAATTATTTTATAAATTGCAAAATATGTGACTTTTTTCCGTACTTATTTAGTTTATATAACTTCAATTTGTTTTTAATAATGTTAAATAGGTGATGCAGTATCAAAATACAACAGTTCCTCCGAACTTGACTTTTTGTGGGTTGACACATTATTGCTTAACAGCATCCAAATATCGTTAAAATTAATGTAAAAAAATCCAAAACGTTTCTATTAAAATTATTAATATAAGTATTTAAAAATTCTCAGAACACTTTTCAAACAACGTTACCACAAAATCTAACATGACAGTTAACCACAAAACCACGGACTTTTTGTAATCTGTGGCGTACAAATCCAAACCTATTCCCTTTGTATCATTGCTTTCTATCAAAAAAAAAAAAACAATATCTCTTCAAGCATTACGAACCGTAATAATTGACTGTATTTTATCAAATAGCATCTCGTGCCAGTAATTGGACGGGATATTTTAACCAGCATTCCTTGACACTTCGGTCCCTTTGAAGATTACGAAATCTTTGATAAGTATATTATTGGGAGCGACTGTTAGAATATGTGTTTAATGAATCTCTTAATAGTTTTTTTATTATATAATAACATGTACTAAAAAAGGGAATCTTTACTTTTTCAAATCGTAATAATTACTGTAAAAATCATGTCTGTGCGGAATGGTGGTAAGAATACTAGCAACGTTTTTCCTTTGAACCGCAATTCCGGTTCTTTGGGCGAAAAACGCGCCAGCCCTTCAGTCAATATTATAAATGTTAAAGTAGCTGTGTGTCTGTATGTTTGTTACCATCTCACGCCAAAACTGATTTTGTTGAATTAGTATAGATATAGACGGGAACTTACAGAAAGACATGTGCTTCATTGAAATAAAATATGAAGAGAATAAAATATTTACGTAGGCGAAATAACTTGGACTTTCCCATTACGTTTTATTTTCATGTTAATACGTAGCCTATATTTTTCAAAGACCAGATCTTTCTATAGCGATTATTAGCGATTTAGACGTAAAAACGTAAGAAACAGATAGACAGAGTTTCTATAGCATTTATAATAATAAGTATGGATTTGATGACAGGTTAGCGCAATGGTAACTGAAAGTACCTGAAGCACTTATGCTATGTGTGGAGCATTTATTTATTATTTAATTATAGCTTGATATGAAAGGTTGCTATTTCTAAATAAAAGATGGATTTTCATTTTTATTTTTGCTTCTGCTTGTATGTCATTTAAATGGCATTCTTACTTATTCCATACGTCTATATTCTTCAATGTGTCTATTAACAAGAATAGGTTGAGACGTTGAGATGTTGAGACGTGAAAGCTGAACAAACTCACTTTCACATTCATAATATTAGTGGATATTTCATATAGTAAATGTACAATATTGACAACTGAAGTCTACCAATATGAAAGTATATTTTGATTTATTTATACGAAGTAAGAATGTTTTTTGACTGCGGAAAACTCAGATATGAATATCTGATTTATTTGTTATGTTGCATATTACTAAAATATAATAAATGATATAGTCTTTTAAATAGTGAAAAATATATTGAAACAAATACTATTGTCTTATAAGAAGATTGGTTGGTAAAAGAAGCTGGCTATGGAAACTTAGTCACTATATGTTATTGTATAGTATTTATGGTTTATTTGTTAATCTTAGTTTGTTTTTTTACTTATTGTGATTTATTTAACTTTTGTGTTAAATAATTAAAGTAACGTAAATATTTGAGACGACTTATCTATTCATTTATATTTATTAGTATATATATTTATGTATATATGTCTATTTGTATATGTATTAGTGTATATATAAGACACCACTTACCTTTTCGCTGCACAATTTCCCCAAATCAAAGGTTGTCTGGCAGAAATCGCTACTTAGCGATAAGACCGCCTTTTTGTACATTTTAATTTATTATTTTGTTCCGTGTAAAATTTACTGTGTGTGGTGTACAATAAAGTATATTCTATCTATACTATTGAAGAAAATTTGCCACAAGAGAAAATAAAACTTGTATATGAATGCGCGTTGTACACATATTATAGTAACGAATCGAGAAACTCCCCTTTTCTTTGAAGTCGTTCGAAAACGCTATTTTGCCTTTAAAAAATACAATTTAAATCGTTTTCTCAGTTCAGTATATTCAATTCAATTTCCTTCCCTACTCTTTCCCACTTTTTAAAAACTCAACGAGCGTGAAAGAGAGGCTAAATTTTATCACCGACCCTACATTTAGTCACATAAATGGCGTCCTACAGAAGTTCGCGACTCTTTTAAGAGCGTCGACGCATTAAATAACAACGTACTAAGGCGAGCCATTCACGTCACCACTAAATAACTGCCATTGAGACCGGTGTCGAGATCGTTATTTCAACGGTAGAAGTTTAGTTTATACGTACGAGAAAATTGATTTTTAAATTCTTAAGAAGTTGTAAGATAGTGCTGTCGTGTTTATGGGAGTATTTTCAATGTTGACGTTATTCGTAAGATGTTTAAAACGAAATAATAAAAGTACTTCATTAAATGTTATATTGAGTATTTGAATCGTTTTAAACTATATATTAAAATAAAGATAGCCATTGAAAATAATCGAGATGACCTAGTGGTAATGGTTAGAAAACCTCGATGTCAACCGATGATCACGGGTTCAAATCTCGGCTTGCACCATCAAGTTTTCAAGTGCTAAATATATGCAATAATTCATGTCGTACTCGGCAGTGAAAGAAGACATTGTAAGGAAACCTGCATGTGTTGGGAAAAATTCTGAAACATGTATATCCGCCAACCCAGTGTGAAGCAGTGTGGTGGATTAATTTCCTTAATAAATATGACCGAGGAATAAGATTTTATATACAAACCTTTTTACACCATTGCACGCCCTTAGAGGTTGAATTTTCAAAAATCCCTTCTTATCGGCTGTATCTGTCTCTACAATCAGCAGTTTAGGCTGTGAGAAGATCCGTCAGTCAGTCATTGAGGACAAAGGATTATATAATATACATACCTCATCTATAAAATAGTCATAGAATCATCAGATTTAAAAGCACCTACTGTGTAATAAAAAACATGCCAGGGACATAAGAAATATGGTTTTCCAACAACACCCATGTCAACAAAAACCTGTTACATAAGTTCCACAATTCAAACACAGTGTCGGACACAATTTGCTAGAACTCGGCGCAGTTGCAACGCTTCTGTTGATTCAGCGTGCGTGCTCCGAATCCCATTCGATATCGGCCATGTCGTACACTGTGTCGTGATTTTTGTGTCCAAGCCCGGTCTACAATACAAATAGAGTGTCGCAAACAATTTGTTGGAATACGGAAGACTCTAGTTGCAGTCCTTGTTGGTCGAACGTGTGTGTATTGAATTTGATTTGACTGTAAGCGCATTCGATTTGAGTGACAGACGTGAGTTTTAGGCGAGAATTACACTTATACGTTTTGCTCTATGACTTTCATAAAGATTTACGTAAGTTTTTTCTCATTTGTTTACACTTGAAAGTGTTTACCGTCAGTGCCTTTAAATCCTTGACTTTTACAGGTTTCGTAACTACTAAAGATGTATCTGTTACTAAGTTACAGCGTTGCTAAATATCGCTCTCGAGAGTAAAACTTACAATATAATTCTTATTGAGGTCCGAATTAAAATAGTAATGATTAATATAAGCAACGGATATTTAATGCTTAGAGCGATAAGCATGACGTTTTTCAGAGCCAAAGGGATTCTAATACTGAGCTTCAGTCCGTACGTCCATTAGTTTCTTTTTACTATAACTTAGAAACGAGACACCTGATCTTAAGTGATCACCGCCACCAATGCACATTTGAAGCACCAGAAGAACCACATATGCGTTGTCAGATTAAAAAGAAATAAAAGATAAAAGGGAATAGGACGTAAGGATAGGTATGGGTCCGGGGGTTTGGTAATCGGTCCTTTCATTCGCCGTACGAAATGCAACTATATAAGTGACTTTACGTCGATATTCTGTAAAGGCACTGCCGGAGTCGACCCCGGGTGTATACAAGCTGTTGTCAGTAGGTCACAGCTAGCATCTCTCTCAGTGAACTGAAGTTTGTGAGCCAGCGGATGTCACAAATAGCTACAGACTTGAAATTTTCAGCCTAAGCCTTTCCTATGCAAATCTGACTTGCCCTTAAACGGTTTTTTTATTTGTTGTTATAGCGTCAATAGACACAGACGATAAAGTGCCTCACTTATTAATTATCTGCATTATTTTTGTCGATGTTTCCTTTTTTATATCAAGAATTTTATTCGATGATCTCAGAAATAATATGTATTTGCAAAAACTTTTTGTCTAACCAGAAATCCCGATTCAGTATCTAAAGCTGGCTCTCTGCCACGGCGCTAGATGGATATCGATTATAACAAAAATAAGTCCAAAGCCAAAATTTTAAATAATAAATGAATACCATTTTTGTATAACTTAAACTAACAAGCTGTCTCTTCAACTCCGTCCTAGTCTATAGTTATTGCTCCCTTTCTATAAGTAGTAGTGTAATTTAATGAATACCTATATTTATATATGGAAATAGCTGGCAAACGAGTAGGCGGGACACCTGATGTTACGTGATCACCGTTGCCCATGGACAGTAAGTTTAAGCTGGCAACGCAATTGCAGCACCAGTGGAGCCAAAATTGCGTTACCAGCTTAAAAATCAAAATAAGGGATTAGGACGCAAGAAAAGGAATGAGGGAGAGGATTAGATTCCGGCTCTCTATTCTAATTTGCGCCGATCTTCTGTAGGACGGAGATCCCGGTCGAGCCGTGTGTATACGAGCTGCAGTCAGTAGGCTACGGCTAGATTCTATGTCATTTAAAATTTACTCTTTAGTCTACCCTAATAAAGAAGTAATTTTTTTCAAATTGGTCTGGTAAATAATGCATTTAATCAAGAATAGTTTTTACAGTTGTTCCAGCTCTAACATAAAATCTACTACCTATTTCATCTTGATAACTAGAAACTGAATTATATATGCTTAGAGTTTTTTTTAAGAAGTCACGGGTAAACCATTGTCTAGCTTTATCTCGTAACCAAATAGTGACTGTGTGCCAAATTTCAGCTCAATCCGTTCAGTGATTTGAATTAAGATAAGTTAGTCAGTAATGGTTCTCAATTCGGAGGAAGTTCTTAATTCGTCGGGGACTTTTTTTTATGTTATGTTCACCGATTACTCGAAATAACCTGGACCGATTTGGTTGATTCTTTTTTCTTTGTTTGAAAGTATAGAATTTTCATTTAAATCGGTTTAGTAATTTGATTTTAAAATCAAAATAACTGAATAAAGTTTTTTATTCAAGTAAACGATATTACGCATTTTACGATGAAGCCGGTTCCTCTTTTTTTAAAAAGTCTTGTCTATACTAATACTTGAAAGCTGGAGAGTTTGTTTGTTTGAACGCGCTAATCTCAGGAACTACTAATCGAATAATTAATTTTGTGTAAGTTAGTTCATTTATTGACGAAGGCTATAGGCTATATTACATCACACTATGATACATAGAGAAAAGCAGTAACCATAAAGGCGAGTGATACTGTGAGAAAATTGAAAAAACACTGGAGAAAACACGATGGCGATTGATCGGTGGGGTGGAGAATCCAAACTTAACTAAATTTTTAAAACACCCTAAAATAGTATGAATTTCATCGTTAATCATTACCCTAAAAGGACACAAAAAATTCTGAGTTCGTCGTGCTGCGATACATTTTGACAGTGTTAGTACAAATATCAGAAATCAACTGTCAAAGTGTATCGTGTTGCGATAGTAATAATACACGCATACTTTACCCTGCTGCTTATTGCTGGTGCTTAGTATTCACTTATTTCTTTCTTTTGTACTAGCTATAACAATAAGTATTAAAAATAATTACAATTAAGTCATGTACAATTTCGCTCTATGGAAAAACAGACTGGAGACAGTTACGATCCCGCTAGTGATGATACTGGACGCGTGCCTTTTTATCTTATTGTGTTTTCTGTGTCGCGTGTGAAGTATTTTGTGTCACGTGGTTTTAGTGCTGTAGTACAATTTGAAGTGGCTTCCGCCGCGCTTTTGTTTGTGTTAATTTTTATATCATAATACTAATAATATTGTACCTGAAGAGGTGAGTTACAGAAAAGTAAAAATAGTGTTATGTATGTAGATTGTCATTCCGTTTTATCCTTGGTTATTTTGTTCATAATGTATGATTTTGGGAAAAAATAACTATTTAATCAACATCTTAGGATATTAAAGTAAAAATAGACGGCTTAACTTCAAAGTGTAAAAGGTTTTTTGCGTTTTGTACTAAAAATGTTAATTTTTGAATTTGGTCCCTATAATACTAAGCGTGCTACATTCAGATAATATTTAATTATATTTCGGCTATATGAATTTGAATAAAGTAAGTGTTTATCATGTTTATTATTTAGTCGCTTTTAGAATAAGGGACATTTGCTTTGAGATGTTTTATAAAGATAAGCATAACAATAAATCATTATTGCTTCAGATATTTGAAATTTTATAAAAAAATGCGACCTAAAGCTAATCCTCTACATATACGCCTATACGACCGTGTGCTCTCCTAATAAAGCTACATTTTTACGTGTCCAAAACATGCAAAATTTTGTCACTTTATTTATCGAATGTATTTTTAAACTTGTCGAGTTCTATATACATGATACAGACGCGTTACAGGCGTATACAGGCGCAGTGGTCACTGCAAATGACTAAAGCGCTAACGGTCGCGGGTTCGATCCCCGCTCACAGCAAACGTGTGTATTGGCCATACAGATGTTTGTCGTGGTCTGGGTGTTTGTGTTAGTGTTGTGAGTGTTTCCGGACCCCCGACACAAGGTCATGAGATCTTAATGGGGGACGTTGAGTGTGATGCGTTATTTATCTATAAATAAAGTGCAAAACCGCGTAACTAGCTTTTGCTATAGGGTTCATCTTTGAGTCAAATGTTAAATTTAATATTTATAAAAAACAAGCCATCAAAAAATTATATAATCGATAAATAAATTTTTACATATCGTCGGTGACATTACAAATACTAACGCCTTATTTGTTCTAATTTAATCTTGGTAGGAAAAGCTAGATACGCGGTTCTGCAATATTCCCGATGATATAATTAAACATTTTATAATAATTCAAATAGACGAGCGATTCGCTGTATATTTTTATCATTATTTATTAAAACAGACCTAACTTTATATTTATATATCCTGTAAGAATATTTAATGTAAAGTTTATTAACCGATAGACTTTACAAACAATAAACGGACGCAGACCTTTGACTCGCCACAAATAGATTCACGCAAGGTGTCATCGCAACACGCATAATTTACTTTATTTTAATTACATGTTAATGTGCTTGTTTGTTTATTTATAACAGGATATTATGTACGAGTCACACTTTCATGTTTGATAGCGTAAAATGTTTCGATGTTTTTGCTTTTATTGAGAATCGAGATGCTATTTTATGTTAACAAATAAGTATCGGATAAACATAATTACAAATAGATGTTATTTCGCACAAAATAATGAAAAAAATATATTTGGACACAACTGTCTATAATCAAAACGTTATGGTAAAATCGTTTTAAACGCAAAATTTTAATATTACGCTCATTTTTTAATTATGCGAAATGCATATATGTACATATCACACCTAGAGCCGAGATGGCCTAGTGGTTACAACACGTCGATCTCAGCCGATGATCGCGGGTTCAAACCCGGCTAGCAGTTGAGCAGCGTGGTGGATTAAGCTCTAAACCTTCTCCTTAATAGGAGAGGAGGCCTTTGCCCAGCAGTGGGATATTTACAGGCTGTTACTTTACTTTTTACTTTTACATATCACACATGTACAATTTACATTGTTTCTTACGTGTTTACCGAAATGTTACTACTGCTATTAATATGAAATATATAATTAGGTATATATTATCCATTTATCTTTATATCTCCCATTATCACTTAGTAGCACAACATTTCTGATAATTTAAGTCTTTCCGTGAATGTAATGATAAAATTAAATCGCAATTAAAATAACTAGCTAAATATTTTATTATGAAATACTACGAGCAAAATAAATAATTTAATTTGTAGAATTTACAATCGAAATCCAAGCATTACATTCAATTTATGATTGCGCTAAATAACCGAACATACCGTAAATTGCTTTCAAATTGAACAAAATAATGCTTACATTTCGCGTATTATTATATAGTTTTAGCGTAAAATTAATTTGACCTAATTAATTCGTAAGAGTTGATAATTTAATATAACAAAACAGCGTAACGTAAATTTAACTAGTTTTAATGGAGACAAAATGATTTATTTTTCGTAAAATACTTTACGAAAATGTCAGGATTAATGAGTGAATGTATTAACTTCTTAATTATACATTTACTTATTAATCATTATACTTTTCTAAAGTACTAACTACGGTATGTAAGTCTTAATCATTTCAAAATCTAGACGAGTACCTATTATGTTCTAAAAATTTTAAATCGCAATTTTAATCGATGAAGAAGAATATTGTTAGTAATCCTTTTCACATATTTTAGAATATATTTTACGAAGAGGTTATTAAGCTCTTATATATTTTATAACGGAAATGATGCAGGAGATTACTTTTGAAACTTTTAGAAAACTTTAACCATCTATTTTCCAATCAACATGCAAAAATTCTGAAGCAAATTTAGATTTATTTATTATTTTAAGGTTTTAAAGCCTTAAATAAATTTCAAAACTATATGTATTTTATCACTACGAAATATCATCATCGATCAGATATACAAAAAAAAACCAAAATGTAAGTGAAACGATGGATTGAAGCTGCATAATTACTGCACCAAAATATTAACACCACATAAATTTATGGCATAAAACAAACAGGACAAAGGCTAATTTTACGTTATATGTGTATTCAGGGAATGCATCTTCTGACGGCTCGTTAACCACAAAGTCACATAACCGTTGAAGTAACATTAGCTAGTAATTAGCGCGGTTAGAACAATGCCCATTGTTTAACGCGCTGACGTCAGAAGTGTTAATTTGGTAACAGTAACTCCAGACTCGATCAAAGGGTGTAGGAATTATATGTGGTGGTATGTAACGGTAGTTGTTATGTTGATTTCATATTGTTGCATTGAGAACAAATCCAATTAATTTTATATTAGGTTAGTAATAAAACTGATGTTGTCATTAAAGTTACCTTAAGTTGACCTTATCCGAACCGATGTAATTGATTTTAAGTCATCGAGTTTTAAAGCTTATTTCGTAATCAACCGTGAAGAAAAATTGCCGAAGGAAACCTGCATATGTGATACAAATATTCGGACGTGTTTCCGGAAATTCATGTAACATATACACTAATACCCAGACCCTGGCAAATATGCATATAACCTATACAGATGGTTGTCATTAGCGGGAATTGAAGCCGCGACCGTTACTATTCCAGTCAGTTGGTGTGACCACTGCGTCAATATGTTGTCAGGTCGAATTAATACTAGAGAAGCAGAGAAGTGGAATATTTACAGGTTGTTGCATTTACAGTCAGGCGATATATCCAGTACGTTTAGTACTGTTGATATAGGAGTAGACATAATTTATATTTAAATAAAGAAATATTACTCGTAACTCCTCAATATCAAAAGTCATATAGATAACGTCATACATCCGAATCAAGCAGATGATTATTGACAAGTGAAGTTTAGACCATATCATTACGCTATTAATACATATATGCTATGTGTAAAGAATATTAAAATTTTGGCATTTCATCGAAGATTTCGTATTGCAGTTCCTGAGGCGCATAACCTAATTGGCTCTCGGACGTGACTTAGCATATTTCAAAAATCGTAAGCGGGAACTGTAAAAAATTTTCGTATTCAACGCTATCGTAATATCTGATTGTACTTAACTTCATTTTTGAGTATAATTGACAAAGCCTTAAAAATGCATTTTACCTGAAGGAAATTTTTTGAATCAAAAAAGTTTTTTACTCGATTATATTTTAACTTTGCACACAGTAATCATTCTATGTCAAATAAGTTAAATTATTTTATTCGTCCATGACAGTCGATCCTATTATATATTATATTATATATATGTAACAGTAATACTTGCATTAAACTATTGTGTCTTGCAATTAGAGGCATTAGGTTATTAAAACTGTTTCCCCAACTAGGCCTTCGCTTTTCATATCGTGATACATTTATTAACTATACTGTTATATTACTGGAGGTAAAATTAATATACCACACAATTGAATTCGTCATAAATGATTGATTAAAATATCATTAGAATTCGTGTTGTGAACGACAATTAAAGAAACGATTACTTTTATCTTTTTCAAAGATTGTGCTGTGAAATAAATATTCGATTGAAACAAAATACGATTGATTGTTTTTCCATAAAAATCTACTTAAACACTTAAATTCTTAGATAAAACCAACATTACCATCAATCACAAACAAAATTTATCTCGCTACCAATAAAGCACCTTCCACACTGCTCCAATATTTCAACACATTGAATTAAACATGTTATGCTAACAAGTGGCCTATCATTAGAACAGTTAGCGCCGTGCCTATTGATCAGACTTCGATGCATGTATGGCATTCATACAAATGACTCCTTTGTTTTTTATCGCTTTGTTCCACCGCGTCTAATGGCGATGTTGCTGGCATTTGGAATATGTTCAACAATTGCTTCTCGGAAATGTATCTTTACATCTTTCGTTTTATCGATTACGTTATTCGCTTTTATATCTTTGAACTAATGTGTGATATTGTATTTCAAATGTGGATTTGATCTTTTATCATTGTTTATTGTTGTTTAAGGATTACTAGCAGTCATTGATCTTAATTAGATATACCTAGTTTTATATTCAGAAGATAATACAATAAGACAGTTTATAAGCAAAGAAACTGTAACATATGAACTATTTATTGTGAATTTGTTCAAGACATTTGAATGTTTTTCATGAAATTTGTACGAAATCGTTGTAATCTCTAATATTCTATTCCGAGGAACTCTTCATAATTAATGGATAAAAGGTTATGTTCTTTTTGAATGCAAAAATACTTTATTGACAAATGTACAAATTACGAGGTCGTAACTATATTACAGGTATATAGATATTGACACCGAGAGAGATAGCAATATACCTCGGTCTTATAAGTTTTAGGCGTGAAAGAGACAGTGATACGCATTAGTCTAATTACTTCAGAAACAAGGAGCTGAATACATCATCAAAATTAAACAGAAATTCAAAGTAAGTTAATTTAGATTTGATCCTGGAAACTTGTGCTTGGCAATTGCTCCAACTACGTGATGCCACACGGAATGCCTACACGTTAGTAACTTGTATTCGGTTTTTAATTTAATAGTTAGATTCATTAAATGATTTCTAAAACGAAATTTATGGGTAAAATTAGATTACGACACTTTTACAATGCACTGCTATTATATAGCCTGAATTTTTTTACTTGTCTTACTTAGCAGACAAATGTGGCGAACTTCTAACCACACATAAAAGTTAGAGATAATAAATTATCGATCGAATGATTTAACTGAATCATTTTTGCAATGAAAAAGAAAGAAAAATAGACTATAAAATCGAGTGCAAGATGATGTGTCTGTGCAATCTGGTATTCGTATACATGTAAATGTTTGATTGATTTTATTTGAAAACACTTATTCCAGAAACTATTGGTCCGATTATAAAACTCCATGTTTTAAGGAAGGTGGGTATAAATTATATCGCTTTGAATCATTGGAGCGAAAAAGTAACTATAAAGTGAATTTAAAATAGGTTTATATGTACGTATGTGTATTGATGTGTTATTTATATAATGTATTTTGCGACTCTGTACACTCTTTTCGCTTCTGTTTTATCATGTCCTACTGTATAAGGTTGTCTGGAATCGCTGTTTAGCGGTAAGACCGCCTGTTGTACATATTTTTTTTTGGACTGTAATGTTGAAATTGTTTTGTATCTTTTTCCTATTTTGTTGTGTACAATTAAGAGTATAATTAAATAAATAAATGTACCAAAATTTAACACACGTAAAGCCGCACACCTAGATTTCTAAAACACGAAAATTAGTGTCGCACCGCATGTCCATTAAAGTGCCAACTGTAAAACTATCTGAAATTTGTGTAGCAATTTATGTCATCTAAAGTTTAAGGACCTACGTCAACAGTCTCAAGGGATTGTAATAATTTTCAATCTAGACTAAAGACTAAATGAGAATTCGGTGTTGGTAAAACTTTTAACGATCTTTCCATACCTTGAAGGAAACTTCAATTGAAGATTTAATTCCGGCCTTATCGAAAGAACTTTAATCCCACTGTGTTCGAAGCCAAACTTAAGAATCAATTTCAATTTACTATCTCGAATCTTCTGGAATATTCGCGACTGTGAATAGAAGTTTAAGTTCCAAATGTATGAAATGATTTGAAACTATTTTTGGCAATAAATTTTATATAATCAACGGCTGGCTTGGTTGATTACAGTGGAATAATTCTAGATTATTTTATCACTAAGTATTATATCAAAAATACGGAAATAGCATGACTTAAATCACACGTCACGTTACGCTAAAACTAGTAAAAATAAATAGTAATCTGATATATTCAAAAAGATATTTCCGTTGAAACATTAATACTGAAATATTTCCTTCGTGTACTTAGGAGGTAACATTCTTATTCTTCTTGTGTCAAAATAGTTGTGTATATCATTTAACATAATCTCACTAAATTTAAATAGAAACTAAATTCTAAATGTAAATTACTAAGTCACTTAAATAACAAGCCTTAATAGATAGGAAATAAATTTTGTTTTCTTATTGAGCCACGTAGACCTCCTGCAGTGTGTGAAAGGCATATTAATCGCTTTGCACACAAGTAACCTACAAATTGACTTCACTATTTCATTCCCACGTAATATGAATTAATGTTGATGTATTTGTGCAATACTTTTACTATATTTTGTATATACTTACACAAGATATAACAAGAAACAAAGATAATGGCGAAGCGATCTGATGAATTTGATATCAATGAACTTAAAACTGTTAAATCTGTAGTGACCATTCATATCATTATAGGGAATGGAGTAATGGGAATGAACTTCAATGTACCAAAACTCTTCGATACGTACTCGTAAATGTGTTAGTTTATATTACAACCGGTAAGTAGTGGCGATAGAATGGGGCCCGGTAATTCTTATAAAAATAATTTCAAGAGCTATTAACTACTAATCTACTATATAGTACATAACATACTATTTAGTACGTAACATATGTTCAGTAAAAAATAAACACAATTCACGTTTCAATTTTGTCGATTTTTTTGGTCAAGAAACAAATTAAAGAATTGATAAACAAAACATATTCTTAAAATAACAGAACAAAATACTTTCTGACACAAGAAATAGAAACCAGGATAAAATTCTTTTGTAGTAGCCCTGGCACTAATCAGGCATTGTGTATGCTCCAGCGAAGGTGTTCCCATCAAATATACAAGAATACCCATTTATTGTGATCGTGCGGTGTAAATTGTAAGTGAGTCAGTAATTACATTCACAAGGAACACGCTGGCAGCATTGGCAATTTCAGATTCAATGCAATCGCCATCACAAATAATCCTCATTTCTTCTTCGCCATACAAATCATACCAGATATAACCCTGCAAAATTATGTAGGCTGTCCTTTATCTTACACTTCTAGATAATAATTGTCAAGTACAATACGATCGCCTACTCCACTAAGTCATGTTTTATTTCAAAGTGTGACAGTTGTACTAATATATTTGTATATATAATGTATTATAAGTATCCCTCATTAGATTTGTTCCCAGGTCGTCCTACGTACACCTACTCGGAGATTAATCGCCGTTCAAATTGTCAACCAATCATGTTTGTGTCACCGCTTAGTGGATAACGGTATTGGGTCTAAGATTATTTAAATAGGTCCGTTACAGAATCGAAGATACGATATGTCGTTCGATAAATCGTATGTAAATAAAGACACAGTATTTTAAGCACATTTCATTTTTTTTGCCTTGAATGTGAAATGAGTGAATTAATTTATAATTCATTGAAAAATACAACTATAGTATTTAGGTTACTATAGACATAAACATTTTGGTTAAGTAAACATTTCAACTTGGAGGTAACTTTATGTAGCTACTTCTAGTAAGATAGATTTGAGATACAACAATGGTACTCGAATAAATAAACCAATAAAAATGAAGAACATTTTAAAATATCTTCAGATACAGAAGTAGGAATAGATTTAAAAAAGTTTTATTAAAAATGGTTTCCGACAAATCGTATCGATATGTCGTGAGACAAAATCGCAAGGTCTAAACGCAATTATAAATCGCTTATGAACTATACGAAGGCTTCCTTGTCAAACGTCAATAACACGTGTTTTATTAATGTTGCCTCGATTGGAAAGTCTGCCTACATAGACATGAAGATTAGACTCCTTAATTTATTAATAATATTATAAGGGAAATATATTTGCATGTTTGTTAATCATGCTTCCTTGAATTACAAGAGCTTAAATCCATAATATAATTTTTTACATAAAATTATCTGTGCCTGTGCGTCTGTTTGTGGTATCGTTGTTTCCTAACAAGTGAATCAATTTTGATGCTTGCATGTTTGAAAGGTGATGTAATCGAAGTGGTTATTAGCTATAGTTCATGAAGATCTGTTCAGACGTTTGAAGGATGTGAGCAACTTTTGCTGGATCAATCGACTCCCAATTTTTTAATGATATCAAAATGTCATAGTTACAAAGAGATCGTGCTTATACGCAGACGTAGTCAAGGAGGACGGCTAGTATCTTAAAGATGGGAATTACACTTGTAAGTTTTAATGTCGTAATAGGTATAAAACAACTCTGTAACCTTTTTTTTTCACGCAAGGGAAATCTTCAAAAGATACCCGATTCCTGGGGGGGAGATCGGATTATGTGGTGATTTATACCCACTAAAACCCCTGCGATGGCCTTTCTCAGCACGGAAATGGAGAGGCCTCGGGAAAGCTTGCGCATGCGCATCCGCTGCCCCTCCCGCGCGACGCTCTGCTCGTGGCTGCCGGAGCTCGTCTCAGGAGGGCAAAGTGTGGTCTTGCCCCCCCGCACCCCTCGCTGTTGCGTACGGCAGTTCGAGGCCATTCCGACTGCCGTCTTCCTCGGGAACTCTGTAACCTAGTAACAATACGTAGTAAGTAGTTACGAAAGTTGTGAATATCAAAACGAAGGCACTGACAGTAATTTCTCTCAAGTGTAAAGCAATGACCAACAACTTATGTATATTTGTTGAAAATGTAAGAGCAAAACGTATACGTGTAATTCTCTCAATAAATATGTCTTCCTCCTATTGTCTTCGAACTAATCTTTTCAATAAATATCATACAAATACAATATTGTCACAGTTTTATCGTATGTCAAGATTAATATTCATACTCCTAAGAAATTCACAATGAAACGTAATAACATGGCAACTTCCTTCCCAAGTATTAAAAAAAAGGCCGGATCAATAAATATAATAAAGTATTTATTTATCGCATGTGAATCATTCGATTCGTAACCCACTTGCAAATGAGTACTAAATATTTTCTATTACAATAAAGACTACCATATCAGCACCAACAACAATGAGAGCGTCGACCTTTACGACGGACGTGCGACAAATAACTATGCGTCGCACCTAACACCGATATATTAACCAATGAAGTAAAAATAATGGCCAATTTAAAAAGACCTCTCAACCACAAACTTACCAAACAAATTTTTGCTAAAAGAAAAACCAAAGAGATCAACATATAGTGGTCGCTCGGATACCCACAATCGAATAATCGATTTATAGCGCCTCTGAGCGATTCTCGGTAAGCGAATAGTTTCGAAATGTCCATTTCGACATATGGTATATTTTTGTAAATTTAAACGTGTCTCGAATTATGAATACGTTATTGAAACGTGATATTGTTTTAAATTTAATTTGGAATAAAATATCGATTGTGATGTTCGTATAAATATAACGATTTTTTGACAAGTCGATAACTTTTATCGATAATAATATATTGACGATTTTGTAACGTCTGATGTAAGTGTAATAAATATGATATTTTATTTTGCATATCTATTTCTACTAGGCATTTCTATTAGTAGCTGTAAATACTTTAAAATTAAAAAAAAATGAGTCTTAGTTTCTTTAATAAATAATTTATTTATTAATTCGTGATAGACGGATAGATTAACTGGCAGATTGAAAGACAGACAAGCATATAGGACTTACATTGTAAATAGTCACCTCTGTCTGAAGACATTCATACTTTACTAAGCGTGGGATCTAAGATAATGCTACTACCATACTCCTGGCCAACGCAACAAGAAAAAAAAATATCTTCATAACGTTTTAATATAGATATTCGTTATTGTAGACCATATACTTGAATTATAATATTGGAAAAAATCAAAGAAACAAAAAAAATGTTTATTAGTGATTTTTAAGAGGCTATTTAACAACGGTCGTGCGTCAAAGAAATAATTTTGAAACTCTATGGAAAGAATTATATTTTATTAACTTTACTCTCGAGAGTGATACAAAGCAATTGTGTAAACTAGTAATCGATACGGCATAAGTATTTACGAAAGCTGTGAATGTCAAAAATAAGATACTGACAGTAAATTCTTTCAGATGTAAAGTAAACAGCAATGAGAAATAACTTATGTAAATCTTTATGAAAATTTTAAAAGCAAAACTTATACGTTTAATTCTCGCCTAAGAGTATAGTTTTTAGGTATTACATTAATAAAGATTTTTATAAGATCCGTAATTTTTGTCCAGTAATATATAAAAACAAACAAAATCAAATAATACTTATATTTCGTGTCATCTTTTTTTTATTGTTTTAGTACCTGAAAAAGTACAGATCCGTCTGTTAAAAATCCTCCACGTGACCTTCACAACCTTCGAGGGTTATCCAGTAACCCTTTTAAATTGAAATAATTCCTCGTTTAAGAGGAACAATTGCTATCAGGTGGTGATAACAAGCGCTACCGACCGCTTTATGTGGTCTCTCAGACATAAATCGTTGTATACCGACGAGTATATATTTAACTAAGGCACATTTAGATGCTGATAAGCAATAATATGTCAACCCACAAAAAGTTAAATTTAGATATATTGATGTATTCTGATAAAGCATCATGTATTCAACATTATTAAAAAAATTAATGTCATCTAAACTAAACGAGTACGAAAAAAACTCTTAAATTAATGTTACGAGTATTCAAGTGCGTTTCATATTTTTAAATATAAAACAATCTTACTTAAAACTTTTCATTATATCAGTCCGCTTTTAATTCATCATATCTTTAATCAAAATTAAAAATAAAAGATGGACATATACTTCTTGAGACAAATTTTATTATGTATAGGTTTGACATGTTTAGACCATTTTCTTAAAATCAAGCCCGTGTGGCTTGACACAGTATTGCTTATCAGCGTTCATTTATAGAACCAAGATGACCCAGTAGTTATAAAACGTGGCGCGTCAAGCTCTACTGAGACTTAAACACCGGCTAGCGCTGCTAAGTTTTCAAGCACTACCCCAAAGGCTAAGGGTGTTTTATAGAAGTTTTTTATACAATCTCCTCCTCACGGTTTCACTTGTATTTATGGTTACTGCTTCACTCCAGCAAGTGGTAACGTGATGTAATATTTATAAATAAATGACCTATCAATCGTAAGAAGAATTTTTCAAATAGTTTCAGAGATTATCCCCCTACATACAAGTTACAAAAAAATTTTACCCCTTTGTAATATTAGTGTAGACTTATCCTTCCTCAATAACTTATACATTAGAGATATTTTATTTATTTATGTATATTTCAAAACAAAATAGAAAAACTCAAGAACAAATAATATCTAACTAACAAACATGACATCCATCGAATTTGCACCACGAAACTCGATACATCGATAAATTAAAAAATAACAAGAAAAATCGATGTAACACGTTCGTAATGAGACCATTTCTATGGTAACACGAGTGTTGCGTTCACCGGACAGTGATACAGCGATATCGATACTGACATTTGACATCACTATCTGTTAAAGAGTCTCGTTACATGCTGTTACTCTCTTTTATCGGTGAAATTGTAATTAACTTTATTATTAATGACGTGACTACAATGGCGTCTTATTTTAAGGATGTTTTAATTATACTTTATAAGGCTAGCTTTGTACCGTGTGTTCTCTTGAATTAATGAGATTTGAGAATTTTAATATATGGATAAAACCGATGGATTCTGGATTAGAGTTGGTGATAGAGGTTTTGATGTACAATTTATACCTATATTTTACGCGACATTTGCGGAATATATTTCATTATAAGAAAACATACATGTAAAAAATATTATGCATTCAAATTTATGAAAAATATTCGAATTATATTCCGTTATCATTATTTTTAAAATTTAATTGTAAATAGATTGGTTTATTCCGTTAACAATATTTTTATTCATATTTTAGTCACCAGTCATTATGTAACAGAATTGTTTTTTTTTTTCAATTTACAATACATAGGTTGGCTAAACTTTCTCAAACCTTTTTAATGCTGGTCACTGCATTTATTCATCTCATCTGTTAATTCAGGCGGATGTGGAACTCCTGACACATACACACCAGACTACCCACTCAAATCCTGCAATGCTCTCATCGTCTTAATTGTGAAAAAAAACTTATTTAAACTAACGCATTCATTTAAAATATCTTAAACTCGTCATCCTTACATTTTCAGATTTCTCTATTCCCTTTAATTAACAAAAAGCGTCACAGATTAAAAAATCTATTAAAAATCGTTACGGAAGCAGAAAATAACGAAATCCAAACCGCATCGGACGCATCCATTCGTCTTATCAAAACATCGTATAATGTGTTTGGCGTGATTAATTCCTGTTCCCTTTATGTCGCTAATTTAATTATCTATACTGATATAAATCACAATAATTATTACCGTTTGATTTATCTAAACGCTACCATTAGTGGTCGAAACGCGTAAATTTTGTCCATATACGTCTGATCTAATTTATTACGCGACGTCCTACGTAGACGATTCAAAGCGAACGCGGTTCCGAAGCGATCACAAGCGAATTCAATGCTAAAAGCCGCGAAGTCAGACGGAAGCGAATGTTATAGGAAACTTCTTTTCTTCAATATCAAATACTGAAGAATTTTAAGAAAACTTAGAAATTTCTTCTTTCGACATTGTGACTAGTTCATAATGTGGGAAGAAGAGAATTAATAACAACACAAGAATTAATTGAAAAAATCAAAAAAACGCCTGCGTAACAAGACCATCTGCATTCAGCAGTACCGTATATATCAGTATAATATCAGTTTTATCTAAAAGCTTATATGTGAAAATCGTTATATACCGTAAACGGTAATTCTGATTAAAAAACGATAAGAGAAACCTATAATAATTTTTAAATATCTATTCAACGATACCCCACTTGACATTTTTCGACGATTTTCATTTTTTTTTTTCACATTATCGCCGTCATGACGTAACAAATGACGTGTCATTTATAAAAATAGTGCTATGTGTTTAGTCTAAATAGTGCCACAAAGTTACAAATCCACATGCATACATAACCTGATTAACACATTACACAGTTAAAAAAACTACGGCACTGCAGCTAATTTACGCGATAATATCCAGTGTAATGATCGCGTTCGCTACATTTCGCGCCGCACCGCACCGCGCCTCGCGTTCTTATGTCACGTAGGATTCAATGGATATCTAATGCAGGGTAATCAAGGTGTTGATTTTTGATTTTTGTACTTAAATGTAACAAATCAACTCTCAAAATGTATCGCGTTACGATAGCGGTAGCTCCATGTAACTTAATTATTTATTGTTTTCGCGTCGCGCCGCATCGCATCGCGCACTCACGTAGAACGCCAGGTTAGTGATTGCTAAACGGTTGCAACAGGTTATGCGGTTTTTAGTAAACGTTGTAAATATCGGTTTTACGGTTTTATTTATAGTTTATAGATGTCGTTTTAATTTGCAATCAATAAACGCATATTAGTTTGATTAGGGAATTAATGTATCTGTAATTGGATATTTAGATAAATTGTCTTTTTATAGTTCGTGTTTATTCTGATTAATGCAAATATATTGAATAGATATAATAAGACTAGGTAATAGATAGATAATTTCCATAAGAGAAGTAGTAAAGTTAAACACTTTCACCAACTACAGCTCGCGTACGGTTTGGTTAGATCGGAAAAGTACAACAATCTCACCGAAAATCGTATATGGCCAAATCGTAATACCCAAAGTGCCGAAAGCCTAAGTCCTTCTTCCATTCCTTTCCTTACTTCCTTCTCTTCAACGGCAGTATGCACTTAACAATTGGTCACCCGTCTGCTCCTTTGCTCGGAAAAAGACCTAACATATTGCAGTTATAATATTCATAATAAATTCTATTCCAGTTACCCATTTATGTTGCTAACAATCATCAATCATAAAATTGAACGAACTACTTATCTCGACAAAGTTTTCTCCGTTAACTTTCTAAACTATCATAGTAACAACTTTTCCGCGGGCAGTTGACGATTTTGCTAGTTTAATGGCTAACGTTTTCACGTCAAACGTTATAATTTACTACGAACACTAATAACTTGTAATTAAAGCAGTATATTAATCTACTAGACAGAAAAATTAGATTTTCAAATTATGATATTTATTAAAACTTGATTCGAGATAGGATTTTGATACTATTACCATGAAATAGCTGTGACGCAAAGGAGGGTAATGTGTTTATCAGTGTGTGTATGTGTATGCATGTATGCGGGTTTGTACATTTGTGGCACTATTCAGACAAAACGCGTGGACCGATTTTGATATATGGCACGGATTCAGCATGACGGCGCAAATATTAAAGAAAGCATAGAAATTTAAAAAATCTAAATAGCAGATTTTGAACGCCATAATATAATGAAAAAAAATTAAAATCGACGAACTATGTCAAGTGGGATATCGTTGAATAGGCATTTAAAAACATTTTTAGGTTTCTCATATCATTGTTTCAATCAAAATTTGACTAGTGTATAACGCCGTCACACACAGTATCCGTTACATATAATTGTACTTGTACTATTTCATTCTGAAAGTTAAACATCCATGGATTGCCTATAATATAATAATACATTGAAATTTTAAATGTTTTTTACTAACTTTTGTGTTTTTCTTCAAAAGGTTTTTCATAGGTTGCGTATTGCAACAACACCAAAGGTTTGATTCGTAAATGAAGAATCCCTTCTCGACCAGACTTCAGCGGAACAAAAGGGATCATAATTTTGTATGTGTGTGTTCATCTGTTCCTTCATAACTTCTAAACTGCTTATCATATTATTATAATTTAACAAGTAATATATGGTTAGAAGCATCTTGATCGCCTGTTATAGGCTATTCATTAAGTGCCACCTTTAATTTAATGTGTCGCATTTAATTGCATATGGCGCCCTTGACAGGACATAAAGCCTGAAAAATTAAAATAAGATGTATTGAACTAAAATATATGATGAAAATCTAAAATCGTTTTGCTTTCGCAACACTTTCGGGTAGGATACAGGTTACTATTACGTGCCTCTATCCTAAATTCATCTATGCTTTTAACGTTTCAAAATCGATAGTAATACCAAATATAGTACTCGACGTGACCGCTAACGGCGCTGTAATATTTTCATATAATTATTTACGCAATTGATAACAGTTTACCAAGTTCGTAAAGTTATAGTGAAATACTTTTAACATAGTTTTTTTTTATTCTTTAATTAACTTTGTCTAGTTAAGAAAGGAATTTTTAAAATAGAAAAAATTCACATAATTAAGTAAAAAAATACCTTCTTGAAAAACGCTTAGCTATTTCTCCGTAATTCCTCTAGATACTTCGTTTCAATATATTTTACGATGCCTAAATTGGAGCTTTATTCTTATTGTATTGCAGTTTTCTATGTAGTTTCCACTTCCACAATTTTCTCTTAAGGTGTTTAAAAAATTAACCCAATAATGACGAAAAGCCTAATAACAACACCACGCATTTCGAAATCGGTCTAACGGTTTAGGCTTCAAGGCGTCACAACGTATCGCCAGTTTTGACAGTTTATTTCTGTCATATTGATTATTTGCTGACCTCACATAGCCCATGACACTTTGGAGGAGATTACGAAACTAATCTCACCTAACCCTTTAAAATCAGTCGAGCCGTTTAGGCTAGGTCACAGTGGAACAGACATATATACATACATACGCGCGAAAAACATTAACCTCCTTCTTGATCTGTCGAGTAAAATAATGTTATATGTTGGAAGCCTTTAGACTCTTTGCTCTGTAAAGTATTTTAATACTTAAACACTAATCTAATTTTATTTACAGACTAGATGTCCGTTGCCGTTTCACTCTCGTTTATAGTTACTGCTTCGCTCGTATGAGTCGTAGCGTGATGTAATATAGCCTATAGCCTCCCTCAATGAATAAACTATCTAACACAAAAATAATTTTTCAATTAGAACCCGTAATTCCTAAGATTAGCACGTTCAAACGAACAAACTCTTCAGCTTTGTAATAATATAGATAAGTTCAAAGGATTTATTCTTAGAATAAATTGTTTAATCAAATATACTTTTAAAAGGTTAGTTGTCAAATATTTATATGTCATCATTAAATCTAATAATTTATTTTTTTAAATAGATTGAATATTCAACTGCAAAGGGTTTCTTCTCCGCGCTTAACCACAACGCTTCGTTATAAATATCCAAATATCGGATTAACTTGTAAACTTTATATAATAAATAAATAAATAAATAAATAAATAACGCATCACACTCAACGGCCCCCATTAAGATCTCATGACCTTGTGTCGGGGGTCCGGAAACACTCACAACACTAACACAAACACCCAGACCACGACAAACATCCGTATGGCCAATACACACGTTTGCCGTGAGCGGGGATCGAACCTGCGACCAATAGCGCTTTAGTAAGTTGCAGTGACCATTGCGCCAACTCGTCTGTCGAATATAAACAGCCGAATAAGTTCACGGTAATAACAATTAGTAGAACCAATTAGTGAAACACGCGTTCTAAGCCCACTTATTACCCTTGATCCTGACAATGAAGTCGAAAGTCTTAGAACAATCGTAGTTTGCTACTTAGACGCCAAGGGAGCTGCTAATCTGACAAGTAACAAAGCACAATACAGCCTGCGGTCATTGGATTTATTAAGGGACCAATGTCACTCCACCGAGTAACTTTCAATTAGGACTGTGGAATTAGAAGTACAAAACATAGGGACAATCGTACGTAGCAGCGCGTACAATGCCGTTTTTGGTAATGAATTGAAATGTTAATGGTTTAGAAGCGGCAATGGAAGCGATGGGTGTATTTAAAATGGTTTTATTATAAGACTTGTAGTATGTGACAAAATTTGAACATCACAAAATTAGTAAATTACAAGATGGTGTCGTTCAAGAAGGTTGTGTAATGTAACTTATAGTGCAAAAGAGTATTATGTCATTAGGATTCATACTATTCAAACATTTTCCATTCTGTATCAAATATCTTTTCAATTGTTTATTAAAGATTTCAAAATGATCGACATATAAAAAAACATCGTATTCTTACCTCGAATGTTATCAGATTAAATCGATAAAGTTAAATAGGCAGATCGACTCATATTCGAACGGAACCCAACCAGTTTCTCAGAACGTCATCGCTCCCGAGACCGAGTGCAGATCAAATAATAGTTTCTTTGACCGGGACCAATATTTGTTAAGTGAAAAAAGTCGATTTAAAAGGCACCGAATGTATGTGATTTGAATAAACATTCGATACATTACTGTTACGAGAAATCGAGTTCCTTATCGGGACTCGAGATCGGTGTATTGGAACAATTCGATTCGATAGCACGATATCTAGGAAGCTCTCTGTAATGCTTACAAAATGCACTCTAGGTCTGCATCGGATATTGTAAGTGCTCGTGTATATATAGCAATGATTTAGAATATCAGATTTTGGTACATCGATAACGGTTGATATTGCCAATTTGAAACCGATCTGCAAATATTTTTCTTCTTAAAGTTAGTACGTGTATTTCTTTAAGGAGTTAAGATATAAAACTATATTTTTCTTTCATTTTTCATTATACACAAAATATTATTTATATTAGCAGGTGCCCGCGAAAATAAAATCCAATCAAAAACATAAATGTGAAATGAGAGCCAAGTTCAATATTATAATAAATGCCTTGGTTGTTGACTTCAACGACAAAAGAAGTGAGATCTAAATGGGCGCTAAGTTCAATGGTCAGTGCTGAATTTTTTTTAAGTAACAGTATAACATATCATATCTTCTTATAACATAAGATAATGTATTATAGCCAAATGTCACTATCGACATATTTATATCAAAAACAATACAAGAAACAGTATCGTTTAAAAAGTATTTTTGTATATAGCCGCCATTACTTTTAGAGCATGTATAGTCTGATACGATATGAGTATCACACTACGCTGCTAGTAAAAGTCATCAATAATAATTTTTAGTGACGCCACTTGAAAGGTTCCATAGATAACACTGTGCAATTTATACGTAATAAGAGTCCCCGCAGACTACAGACTTTTTATCGTTCTATGGTTTATAGCTACAGTCTAATATAATCGACGACTGAGCATGCGTGGAAAAGCGGCATACTGAGTAAGCGCAATCATATTTGGGCGCTGATAAGCAATACTATGTCAAGCCACAGGGACTTTATTTTGAGAAAATGGTGTCTAAAGATGTCAAAGTATATTTCCATCTTTTCTATTCTATTATGATAAAAGGTATCATGAATTATAGGCATTCAATTTTATCAAAAAAAATGGTTTTACACATACATGAGATTATTGTTTAAATTATAAAATATGGAATGCACTTGTAATTCGAAACATTAAATGATTATCAGAACATATCTTCTAATTTGACTTTCTTTGAGTTAAAACATTATTGCTTATCAGCGTTTAGCTTAGTTTAGTTTAGAAACAATCGTATTTATCGTTAAAACTATTTATCGTTATATTGTGTACATCAGAACTACAAATTAAGATACCGACTAAATTGTCGCCCATTAGAAAATCCAAAGTCTGCGGCGAAAGTAAAACTATGTAGATTCATACAATATTTTTTTTAGGTGCCATCGCTAACGAACGATTGAATGTAACTTTACATTTTTACGTCGCCATATTTCATCAATAAAAGCGGATGAATACATCAATAACACGCATTATCGGAGCTGTAAATGAATTGAATAGAAATCCACAGAATAATATACCGTTAAACATTCTAAGAAGCGAAGACTTTCGCAATAAAGATAGTGTTGAAAAAACCGATCAAGTTCGAGTATCAAGAACTCGCGCACTGAGGGTTCCGTACAAACTTATAAGAGCGGAGACAAGACTTTTTAAAAAATAGTACGAAATTACGTTCGTTGTCGCTAGATGTCGCTATACTTTCGAATAAAAATACGTAATTTTTCGCTTACGAGTCGCTCTTGGTTTTTGGGTTTTTATTATTTGTTATTATAACGGCAACAGAAATATATGTTCTGCGACAATTTCAACTTTCTACCTATTACGGATCGTGAGATAGAGCTCATTAATAGACGGACAGACGAACAGCCAGACAAACAGATAGAGTCTTAGCATTAGGGTCCCGTTGGCACCCTTTGGGTACGGAACCATAAAAATTTTAATCCACGCTTATATAATTATAAAATGGCTGTTTTTGGTATATTTTCGCGACTGAACTGAAGTGTTAATTTTTATGAAATTTAGAAGTAGCGAACAAAAAGACTAATGAAAAAAACGACAAGTCTTAAATAATTCAACTATGTAAGTTATTTTACTATTAATCCTAAAACTTTATACATATTTTTTTTATTTTTTATTTATGTTTATATGACGAGTAGAACTGCGGACAGTAAAGCATAAACTTTAAACATCACTGACTCATTCAAAGATTTTGTGACAGCAATATGTCAAATGAACAAGAAAACTCGCTTGATGAAATTATCGTATCGCTAAAGATGTAGTAAAGTTTGTAAAAGAAAATTAGAATATTTCTGGTTTGTTTAGAAACGAGTTTGTCTCTAATACGCCGTCTGTAAAATGAAGACATTTACTTAACATGTTAGTTGAAGCAACGCGCGTTCTTATTTGTTTTATTTTATTTTTTTGGAAGTTCAAATAAATGTTGTTTTACGAACGTCAAATATCAATTTCTTATAAATTATTTTTTTATAATAATGTTTACAATGTGATAATAAATATATATGGTATCGGCTTTTTGGTGATTCTATTATCCATTTTATATTATTATAAGGTAAATTTTATTGTATATTTGTGATTTTGTATATAAGGGTTAATCTCTGAAACTCCCAAACCAATTCGAAAAAATTCTTTTAGCGTTAGATAGCCGGTTTATTGGGGATGATTTCAGGCTATATTAAATCACCCTACGACTTACAGAAGCGAAGCAGTCGTTATAAACGCGATCGAAAACGCGAGATGAAGCTAGCAATTTATAAAGACGTAGTAAACACACTACATAATTTTTCTAAACAGCACTAATCCCAATGATAGATACTTCCATACAAAGCAACGTTCCTAATAAACGCACCTCACAATAACCCATATTCATCAATTTATTCTTTCACTATACAAAAGGGAGGCACGGTCCAATCAACCAATTACAAAACTTGACGAGGAGGATTTAGCCCATTAGTTCATTGGAGGAAATTAACAATTGCTTGAACTCTAAATAAAGTCGTCAAGTTAATTCCGTCATGTCAGTTATCATTTGACTTGGTTTGCCGTTAAGAGGCCGAGTTGATTGACCTGCTTCTGTTAGCATTATCTGGAATGCTTTAATGATTGTTAGCCAATCGGGTTGCATTATTAATTAGTTCTGTATACTGTACGTATGTATACGGGTCTCTTGTAATACTGAAATTTAATTGGTTGCTAATAAGGTTAATCCGTTAGACGGCTGGGCAGTGATTAATGTTGACTATTAATTGGACATTAATTAAAGCTGTTACAAAAATGTTTTTAACTTTCTAACGTGAATTTTTTGATGTCAAAGATTTCTTTTACTATGTTACTAATATATTGATGCATATGTCTTCAAATCGTTTAAATATTTATATAAAAATAAACTACAGGTTGACATGTAATAATTTGGCGCTACGTAAGTGAGTTTTTTTATTAACTTTTGCAATAATACTTCTTTTCTTTTTTATTTCGTCTAAATATCTTTAGAAATAAAAAAAATATTGAAAAAAGCAAACCGACTTCGAAACCGAAACAAGTAAACTAAAAAGTAGAAAATATATATTTTGTACCACATTTTGAAGTCATACATACTATACATATAGCCGAATATAGAACCTTCTCCTTTTTCGAAGTCGGTTAAAAACGCTACTAGACTTTTTCTATTTTTATAAGGAATCATCAGAAATACTACATCCACTTTTTACCTTATTCTCGATGTTGATATTTTGCTAACAAGTTTTCAATCTCAAACACTAGTACTTAAATCGTATTACCAGAATTGGGTCAAACAGAAAATTCTCCAACACGTTTCTTAAATATTTCTTTCATGTCAACACGTAACGTGGAAGTCAGAAACAGCTCACGACCACCTGCGCTTTGATCATGATACCTTGCTCAAACGAGTTTTGTTTACGCACGCAATAATATAAAACAAACGTTTAATTTTATATTGAACACAACTGAACCTAAGATATGATATTATGGTCTTTAAAATAATTAAAAAAACACGGCTTACATCCTTAAATTTTTTGTATTGGAAACCTTAGTTCTTTGTTCTATAATATAGTTAAAATAGTAAATCAAAATATTTTATTTGAAGATAAGAAACGATTTAGATTAAAAATAATTAATAAAAAAAATGTAATATTTAAATCCACAAGCGTTGCACGGCAACTCAACGGCGCCCATTACGGTCATATGATCCTGTGTAGAAATCCGAAAAGATATACAACACAAACACTTAGTCACAACAAACCTTCTATACAGATGTCATAAGCGAGAATCGAACTTGCGACCATTGGTCCTCTAGTCAGTGGCATTGAGGAAAAACTGGCGCAATGCGTCAACCTATCTTCAGTTTTTCTGTGCAAAAAAGTAAAAAAAGGCCTTAAAAATCCGTTCATTATAATAAAGAATAACGTAGCTGATGCTTCCTAGCACAAGTTCATCTTAAATCGAGATTGAATGATTTTTAAAATAATTTTAAGTATAAAAATCCATCGTTGTATATTTGGACGTTACGCAATACTATCCACACGGACTTCATTTTGAGAAAATGGCGTCTAAAGATGTCAAACCTATTCTTAAAAAAATTGTTTGAAGATGTATGTATATTAGATTTATGTATATATTAGCTTTCCATTTTGATAAACGGTGTAATTAATTAAATGCAGATTGGCATAATAAAACGTTTTAAATATCGCAAAAATTGTAACACACTTAAATATTCTAAACTTTAAAATAAGATAATTTTTTCGTTACTTATTTAGTTTAAATGACTTGATTTTTTTAGTAGTGTTAAATATGTAACGCATTATTTTGTGGGTTGGCCCATTATTGCTTATCAGCATCCATTTATTGAATCTTCCTGTTGAAATTTGAAATCAAAGATTCACTAATACAAAAAGAAAGACGTATTTAGGAATATACATATTTACAAAATGAGTGAGCTATTCTTAAAATAGAGAATATTTGCAGTTATAGCTCCTTTAAAAACAAAATACGAACTCTAAAACAAATTTGAAATTCGAACACCAAAATTGAGTCCACAAAATTCGCTTTTTAGTAACAAAAATTTTTGCTAATATCTCGAAACTTTTATCAGCAACGAGGACTGCATGAAAAAATTTCAATATTCAACTATGCTTTTAGTGCAGCTTCAATGTATTCGCGTGTTTTTTTAGCTGTTTGGAAACTATTCACGAACATTTTGAACTGGAGCTGAAAGTTGAGATGCCTCCTCTGAGGAATGTTACCGTTATTATTTTTAGACTCGGCGCCAAATGCAAATCTTTACTAGGGGAGATTTTTATATTGAGAATGTGATATTTTATTGAAATATTTCCTTTTCAATTGTGTAGGAAGTTAAAGAAAAATACGCTGAACTCGATTTATTTAATTGTAATATTTTTTTCTTAAATTATACAATAGGAATTTAAGAAAAATAAAATGTAACAATTTTTTTTATATTTTTACATCTATTTCGTATTAATTTAAAATCTCTGGCAGCTTTACTACCACAGACATCATAAATTACCAAAACGTGTTAAAGTATTGCATATAAAATTTATGGCAATTTGCCGAATATTCAACCATGATTTGTCAATCCAAAATTACCAAACTAAAAACAACTATGCCTAAGATATCTGAAATGGTTTAGGTTCCTGTCGTTTGAACTAAACCTCAGATTTCCATATAAATAGTCGTTCAGATAATTCTGCGAAGTGGAGTCGATACCGATTGCCTCTTCGCATAACCAGCGACCGCCATTGTTGGAAGGTCACAGAAATCTGCATAAGTATTTATTCGCACTAAGTCAAGAGGAGAATAGAGATGACAACACAATTTCTTTCCATTATGTATTTTAATGTAATCTACAATCAACAATAACGTCATATTTAAATAAATTAAAAGTGATATTATCAATTCCAGATTTTTAAGTAAACAAAGAAAATTATAAGGTATAGGAAAGGTGATAAAGAAAATAGGAAAAAAAAGTCCATTGGAAAGAACCAAGTGAAACCAGAAGATTTGATAAGCACTGCATTTATTTTTAAAAAGTCGTTTGAATTTTACTCTAACAACAAATATTTAGCCAAAATAAAAAACGCTAAAAAAGTGATTATTAGATTTCCAAGCGATCTGTAAGTTCAACTATTTTCACTAAAGCATCAAGGATGCGTTGAAACCATGTAGAACCGTTCGTCTCGTTTATTTTATATGGTAAAGTGACTCCCATCCTTCCAACCTGCCACGCGTGAGGCTGAACCGGTATCATCGTAAGGTCACATGTATTATGCATAAAAGTCGACGTAACTCCACGGAATCAATCCAGAAATGTTTGGCATAATGCGTCCGGTAACAAAATGTGCCTACGTAATGAAATAGGGTCGCATCTCATTTGTTGATGCTTTTGATGTTGGTTTGGCGCAAATCGAAAAATATGTGGTTTACTTTGACGAACGGTGAGGGAAAATTGATAACGATAAAATGTTGTTTTCTAAGGAAACAATTGGCAGGTACGAAATTGAATTTGCAAAAGATTTTTAAAATTACTATAAAAATATCATTAAAATGGAAACAATAATGTACCAATTATTTGTGATGTACCATAAAAACTAAGTTGCCAATTTTGGCACGTAAGATTGAATAGGATAATACAAAATTTTCGAATAAAGTGATAGTACATTTTAAATAACCCTTATGTTGCAAGTCTTACACTCGACCGGCTATCTATAGCCATATTTAAAAAATATTACTCTCTTTGATACCAATGATATATATCCCCTTTCCATGGAAGCTATCACATTTCGGCAACGCTTGGCAAATTGCTCCTAATCTCAATAGGTCCCTTCATTCGGATATGAGACCCTCATGGTATTATCCACTAAGCAATCTATAGGGAGAGACGATGCAACGATTAGCGACTGCGCTCGCCGAAGCGTATACAAGCGGCCGATAAGGGCCTGATAAAGCCTAATGCAACGTTATCCGCACCTCGTATCTATACATCCACTTCCTATCTAACAACTACTAACCTTTCAGCTTCAACGACATACATTGCGCTCTCCGTTAAGATAAGACGGGCATGTAAATTCGTTAAAACGGTAATGGACTTCCGTGTTCCAAGTAATGTTACCAGCGATATCGCATCGCGTGCAACCGAAGGTCTAATATGCAAATGCTACGAATAATAATTTGCCCACTTTTATTGCTTCGGTTGCGGACCGCAGCTGAATGAATGGTCGATGGATCTTCGAATAATATCTCGTTTTCGAAAACATCTTAACTTATTTACCCTTTTTCGTAAGCAATTATTTTCACTGCAAATACTTTAAAGACTCGAAATGTCACGTCAAATAGTTTCTTGTTTCTCACGTGTTTGTCGAACATAAAAGCGATGTCGCTAATTCCTGTTATTTGTTCGCGAAATGGCTTTAAACTTCGAAGTTTTAAACATTTGTTAATAGTTCCCCTTACTTGTTCTATTTGTGTCACATAGTCGTCCAATATTTCTAAATTCAACTGCAAATCGTCGAAATTTCTGACTAAACTTTTGTAATATTTACTATTATTTAACCATAGGCATATGTAATTAGAATGGTTTTTTAAAACTGAATTATAGTTTTAGAAAAATATGTACCTACTTAAAAAAATAAATGATATTTTTATTGTCGAGGATACAAAAATTAAAGAGACATTTACGAACAATACAATACACGATTCGTTTATAAGAAAGACCAATAATAAGCAAGTTACAAATTTTATGAGCTCCTAAGCCATTCGTGCGATGATTGAATGATTGCGCATTGAATAAGAAATTCAATTGAGCGTAAAAATTGAAAATATTTGTTCATGAGCTGAACGTCAATGGTTCATGGCTGTGTTAACGGATAACGGTTAAATTTAATTGCTGAGAATATACATACCATTTCCTCTTTAACTTTCTTCTTTAACATTTGTAATAAAAAAAGATAACAAAGATTTACGTCCAAAAAATTATATGCGTAAATTTTGGTCGTTGGTTTTAGAGTGGTTTTGAGAATTGGCTTTGGCGTTACACTGAATGTTAAAAGTGTTCACGAAGGTATATAGATGAGGCACACGATAGTTATTGGTCACGTAGCCATGCCGTATACCGCCAATGCGTTGCCAATCGGATCTAAATTATCATATCCCTTATGACTCATCTATCGTACCGGAACACATATTTGGTGACTTAGTTTAAACCAATTTAATTAATGGATATTGATTGTCTTAATAAAACGTATTTTGTTTGAGTTTTCGTTTGTAAAATAAAGATTTCCTTATACTTTTCGATATTTCCAAATGTAAACAATCTTTTTCCGTTAGTTTATCTAGTAGCTCCGTGAGAGTATAAGCCATCACGCAAATAGCAGTTAGATAGGCAGACAGTTGATTTATGATTTGTGTACTAAAACGAAACAATTGTCAAAATATATCGCGTTGCGATAGCAATAATGCACGCATAATTGCTCCGCAGTCTTATGTATTGATCAGTGACATGTCAGTCAATCTGAAATGTATCAAAGTTTAAGAGGAGTAAAATCACAAGACACAAATAGTAAATAAAATAAAGACATTCGAACCTCCAGTGAAATCTGTGACTTTAATTACAACGATGTTAGATATCAAACAATATATTGTTTGTTTGGTTTCTCAAGTCGTAAACTTTTATCTCGACAGCACTAAAGTGCGAAGTTCGACAAGCGACTGGAGCTAGGTTTTATCTCAATGCCTTTAGTAAGAGCTGATAAATAGTCTGTGAACAATGTTCAAACAACTGAGTTCATAGTTATACCTACTGAACAGAGTTTTGTAAACACGTTCGCTACGGACTTCGTAGTAATGTAATTTTGTAACTTTTGAAATTGTTTTGAACACATCGTATTATTATTTATAGATGAACTTCTTCATTGCTTACTCGTTTTATTTCTTCATTTAACTGCTACGTATTCAGTATAGTTTTAGTTTTATCTTCGCAATTTCTACTTTTCGACTTGCATGTTGAAATAGTTTTACTTGTTGAGTCAATTTAACACAGTCAAAAAACAGTAGATGTATGTATAATTTTACGGTTCTATACCCAATGAGTCCCGCCCTTTTACTAAGCCTCCACTGTCCGTCTGTTTGTGTGTCTGTCTTTCTGTCAGCTGGATTTATCTCATGAACCGTAATAGGTAGACATTTGAAATTTTTACATAATGTGTATGTTATTTTTATTGCCGCTAGAGAGACAAACAACATAAAAACTGTGGTATTTACTGTCGCCAACTTCAAAATGTTGAAAATATATATTTTATGCTCTTTAGTTAAATTAGTTTTTTATTTCCGTCATTGTTTTTAAATTTTTATTAACACTTTTATGTAAAGCCTTATCAAGAGACAGATTGTGATTTAGACTAATTTAAACTGCTTGTCACCGACACTAAATTTTTTTGATATTTTCAATGCAGTATGTTAATTCTTCTTAATGAGAGTTCTGCTGGTTTTTTTACCGTATGCATTATGACGAGCATAAATTGATTAGCAATCATATGGAAGTAATCGAATCGCAATCCGTGAAATACTTGTTATACTGAAATACTAGTTTCGGTAGGCACCCGTGGTCTTCATCATCAGTTTCACTCGACCAAATGTTGCTTTACGAGAGCAAACGCACTAGTTACTATAAACCTAATCGGAATTGATATGCCTATAATATTGAAGAGACCTTCTTTGATTTCCTGGGATCCTACCATCAGATCATGAGATCAATTAAGAAGTATACACTTTCCAACAAAAAAAAAATATACTACTATAAATATTATTACTGCTAATATCATCATATATTCTACGCTCTGTTTTCATTTCATTTTACGTCAGTCAAATATACTATTCTGTAAACTTTTAATATCTTACTTTTGCATTTTTATTTCTTCTATCCCACTTTAACTACAAACATATATCTTCCAATAAACGATTTTAATCAAACGATATTAAAGAAACGTGACAGCGTAATATGAATTGTGTTTATATCCCATTGAGCGTATAAAAACATAAAACAATGTATGATAACTCAACAATTCAACGAACAATACGTTGAAGTATTATTGTCCAACTGTTAGTTAATATTTTTAAACTATAAACTGAGGGGCTTTGTTATCACGGTTCCCATTGTTGATGTGTAGTCTAAGGATTTGGAATTTAGCGATTAATTTATTTATTTTGAGCTGAGATATAATCCAGTGTATTTCGTAAATGTTAACCGATGATTCAGATATTAATGATGACAGATATTAATCTAACTTGAGCATTGTAGTAAAGTCAATGAATACAATAAAACCATAAAAAAGAATAATTTATAACGAAAAATTCTAGGCCTCTTTCAAGCCATTGCATCTAGGTATAGTTTCCAAAATATTGGCAATATTTTCCCGCTGAAAGGCTAAACTGATCCTACTAGCTCTTTCCCTTGATCCAGACCCAGATCTAGGAATAAATATTTAAACAAATACAAAAATCTGCTCCAAACGGAGAACGAACCCGCAACCATAATCTTTAGAGGTAAATTCACTACACCAAAGAAGTGTGTATCATTTTATCCGCTCACACATTCGCTGAACGAAATGCATATTAGTTACTTCACAACGATTTTCTACGAGTCTGTGGTACTATTTAGACTGAGCTCAATGGGCTACCATACCATAAAATTTACTGTATTTTTAATAAAAAAAAATGTTTAATTTAGAGCAAACAAAAACAAAGTCAATTTAAACGATTTACGTACCCAAACTGCGTCCAAAAAATCGTAACAATCTTATGACTTGCAAGCGATCGTGTCTTTTGTTCGTTTCTTGTTACGGCAAATTTCATTGTTTGCGATTCATTGGAGGTCGTTTTTCGAATCGTTTCGAAGTGTTGAGTGCTATGAATGATTTATTTTAGGCTTTGTGTCGCATGTGATTTTTATTCACTGCGCGAGCTGTATTAAACTCGTGTGTGTCAAAATGTTTAAGAAGTTGATTCATGAGGTTGGTCGGCTGCTCTTGAATTCCGATTTTAGTAACATTTGTGAATGGGTTACCTATTGTTAATGGTAGTTTTTCTATAGTTATAGAATAGCAATTACAGATATTTGTAACATATTTTATTGGTATTCATTGAAATGTAAAAAAAGTTTTAAGGTTAATAGTGTATATAGTATAATAAACTACGCATAATATTTAAAAATATTTAGAGGCAATTTTTTTGGTTTGAATACGTTAATCTTGATATTAATCACCACTAAAAAAATCATTTAGCGATAGATATTGCGTTTATCGATGAAGGTTAACTGTATTATATTTCACTACGATTTCTAGGACCAAAATACAAACTAACTCTGGGTAACTGTACGGTTTGTTTATTTCTTACGTTTCAAGACCTAATCTACTGAACCAATTTTTATAATTAGACCACGTAGACGATTAGCTACATTTAGTCGCGAGTGAAATAGGGATTGATATTATGAAACCAAATCGAGAGGACTATATCGAAGATATAAGAATAAGAACTCTAAGGAGTTGCAATTTTTTAAATACTAAAATTCTGCGTTATTATATGTTAAATTAAAACATTTATCGTTGGATGTGTTAACAATACAAAAAGCAGCGTAATCCATAGGTTATTAGGCAAAGGGCTGAGCCTGATCAATGCAAGTGATCTGACATGGGGTTAATTGGAACACCATGATAATTTAGTTCCCAGGATATTAGATATTCGGAAATAATAATTGTACTTGTTTGTAACGCCAGTTTCAAATGAATACTATTAACTAAATACATATAAGAGCATACACGGTATTTTAAAACTTTTGTATGTCTTTCTTTTATTTAAAAAAAATATAAATTTTAATTAAAAATAAAGCAACATTGAAACCAATGAAATAATGAACAATATTCGATACAGGTTAGGAAGGTATACATTTATGTAATGTTTTTTTTTTTCAAATTGATGAGGGTGATATAGCGGGGCTCAGCTATTATTAAATATCACTTGTTATGACTAAGATAAGTTTGTTATGGCTAGTTGAAGATGTTATATGAACAATGTACTATGTAGGTGTTTGTTTAAACATGGGACTAGTACTATTAAGTATTAGTGATTTAATGTCTTTCAATATTTTTATATTAATTAGCTAATTTTCTCATTATGATATAATGATTTTTTAATGACAGATTTAACAATAAATACTCTATCGAATGTTATGATTACAAAAACGAATAAAAATTTAAACAAAATGGAAATTTGTTTTGTTAATAAAAAATCACTAAATTATTATAATGACAAAACATTTAAATAAACTGGTGCTGCTTGGCAAATTCTAATTTTAATACATATTTATTTAATACAATCTGAAAAAAAAATTATAATTTGTTTTAGAGTTAAATTAATAACTAAATTTTAAAAATCTATTTTAAACGCTGTCCCTAGATATCCCATCTATAAAAGATTTGTGGTGTCCCCAATGTAGGCCATTATCACGCGTCTAATCGATTTGAACCCTACCATTGTAAAGATCTATCCGTTGAACCATTTTATTTTATTGTACTTACCCACACATTTCATTTCTACCCTCCAACTAGTACAAATATCACATATTAATTTAAACTCTATTACAATCGCGTAAGGTTCACACTAAGTAAAAAAATAAATTAAGTCTTCTAATCCATAACTATTAAATGAGTTATATTAATTTTGAATTTTATCGTGTAAGTTTTTAGAGTCGATATTCGTTTAAGAAACTATTCGTCTTTTAATGATTCATAGCAAAACGAAAGTTTATTAATTTCGATTATAATGTTTGTTAAATTAGGTAAATAAAGTCATAGAAAAATATGGGCTGTTCCCACGTTAGTTTATTGTAACAAATTAAGTTTTTAATGGAAAAATGTTTAATGGCTTCCTTAAATATATGGATTTTTTAATGTTTCATATGAATTATTGTTTTTATGCATACATTGTCTTTTTTTTTTATTTTGTCACGGATACTAATGATTGTAAAATGAAAACTATTGATATATTTTGAAATTCAACATTATCCAGTTAATTCATTTTGCAAACATATATTCTGCAAAAAAGTATAATAATACTACTAATCATATTATTTACCAGTTAAATTGCTAGTATTTTCGTGATCATTATCTTTTAATTCGTTTAGTCTTACAATTTTTCGTAAGTTTAAATATTTTTATTACTAAAGAGACAAAATTCGTTCCGTTTTTTTACCATGCTCTATTTTCATATTAGTAAAATATTATCTATATTTTAATTATATTGCAATAGAAATTATGTTGCTATTTATGTTTTAATCTTAACAAATGTGAAACCATGAAATTTGATCTTACACTCCTCGATAGCTATGAAAGAGCACAAAACTGGGCTGTTTTACGATACGCTTTTTCTATAAAGAAATAATAAAGTTATTACTATTCAAAAACAATTAATTGAGTGACAGGTTATTTAATAATTTACTATTTTACAATGGAATATAAAACATTTGATTCAAGATATGTATGTAAAGAATGATTTTCAATATTTGATTGCTCGAGTCAAACAGATAGCGTGATAAAAAAATGTGATTAAAAATATTCAATTTACCTAAAATAAAATAAACGAGAGGTGACAAAAATAGGACCCTAAAATAACCTAACCAATTAGACATAGTCAATTAGAGAGCATAACGGACCACCCGAAGTGACTTTCACTATTGCAGCTATTATTTTTATCCGTATAAAGGCTAGGGTGTCATTGGCAGAGGAAAAAAAAGAGAAGAAAAATTCACCAATAATAAAATTATCGGGGAACCGCCGGCTATTAAATGCAGACCGGCCGTGAAATACGGATAGCCGAATTCGACAGCGGTTTCATTGTTGAATGAAAGCGACGAGGAAAACGATTAAAAAAAATGTGATTGATTTTGACAAATTATAAAGATGACGTCAAACCCTGTAAGGGAGTTAAAAGTGATCGGTTATTGTTATTGGGGATTTTGATATCGAATACAATGAATGAGTAGTAGACAATGATATGTTATAACGATATTTGACGTTAAAATCTGTATCATTTTTCAACTTTGACAAGTTCGCCAATTTTTTTTTGGCGTCAAGACACTATTCATATTCAGTTGTTACCTTTTTGTGGATTGTGGAAAGTGGATTGCTGCCAAAATACATGAACTTATAATATATTTGTAGTTTTATATGATCGTTGACAATAGACTGTTACAATACTTGATATATCACCATAAATGGACGCTGATAAGAAATAATGTGTCCGCACGGACTTCATTTTGAGAAAATGGCGGCTTACGATATCGAACTTATTATTAATAAATTAGTTTCAGGACGTATATCCATATTTTCTTTTCTATTTTGTCAAAATAGTGGTATAGTGAATTAAAAGCAGATTATTATAATTAAAAGTTTTATCTAATAATAAGCTTGTCGGATACAGGACAATATTGCATATCGCTAAAAATGTAACACACTTAAAAATTCTAAGCAATAAATTAATACATTTTTTTTCTTTACTTATTTAATTTAGATAACTTGAAACATATTTGAATAATGTTAAATATTTTATTAACACATTATCAGAATACATAATATCTCCGAATTTTATTTTATTCTCCTTTTTGTGGGTTGACACATTATTGCGTATCAGCATCGTAATATACTATGTGTCTATTGGTTAAGTTTTCATTACTACTGCTGCATAATAATGTATAAGTTATTTAAGTTTATATATCCTTTACACCAATAACAAGGATAAAAAGGGTCTTTTATAAGTCTGAATTAAAATTCACTATAATTAATGTTCAATTTGCCTTTGCTATTACAACAAAATGAACAGCTACTTACCACTTCACTCCGCTCATAATAATTAATCAAAAAAACGATAAAAAGTAAACATATGAATCATATTATCAGAAACCTCGTTATGTAAAATATATTTTCAACGAAACATTAATCCTTAACCCATTATTAACTCAAACTAATCCAACGATAAATTATAAAACGCCCATTAATCTTAGACCTCCTAACCTCTCCGCTCAAGCGCTAAGCGCTGCCTTATCGATAAAACGCGCGATATTTATGCTTACTTTATGCAGAGAGGCAGCAAAATATTCTCAAGCGAGGAATATCAGCGCTTAATTCATTTAGCGAATCAAAAACTACGCCCGAATCCAACCACAGTGTAAGAAAAAACCCTTAATTCTATAAACGTAAAGTTCAAAATTCAACAAAACGTTTCTAACATTACCAAGCACTAGTGATTTAAAATATGGAAGTTGTTCAACTGAAAAAGTCCTATAGAGAGAGAATATGCAAATTAATGACCGCCAGTACTTTATCTATGCGTCTTTAAACGGTAAATAGTACAGAGTTCAGTTCCTTTTAATGCTGTTAAAGTAAAAATGCTTGAAGCGTTTAAAATTAATTTATTTTTATTGGCGTTTTTAATATGCTCAAGCTTTTTTACTTGGATGGTACGAAACGAATATTAAAGATTGCCAAGTTTATATTTTTATATTTAGATATTGAATTTCATGTTAGATATTATATGCTTAATTAAAGATTTTAACTCGGCAAAATGAAAAACGTTTTTAATTAAAAACTTTATTTAATATTTGAATTGCCTTTGAATAAAATATTTAATATCAAAAATGTACTTTTAAATAAAACCCTTTATTATTCTTTGTTATAAATCTAGGTAAAAATATTATCTAGGTATTTTATATGGCGGATTTTGAAACTAACAACTGAATTTTTTATGAATTATTTTTGATAAAATCAACTATTTTGATAACGCTTGACAATACTAAAGTGCTTTTGAATATCCATTTGAAACAAAATACGTATAATTAAAATACGATAACAGAATATTTAATTTAGAAGCAAAAACGTTTACGAAATATGTTATTTATTTTTAGACACAAAGTATTGATTTTACGACTTCGTAATTTAGCTATGTAATGTCATAACAATGAACCCACACGCACAATAGAAGCTAAGTCTATTATTCATATAAATGACATAACAAAAGCGAATTTGATTGAACGCTTATCAAAAAAATTTAGACACCAAAACCCCTTCACCAAAAACCTTTTAACGAAATTTCATTTAAAAATCGTTTACCCCTTATAGAAATACGATATATAGCAACAAACGCACCCCAATTACAGTACCACCCGCGAAGAGACAAATGAAAAAACATCTCGTTAATTAATTAGAAAACGCTCTCCGTGAGAACTTTAAATTTACATGATGTTACAATAAACCACTATTACCTTGAAATGAGATCGATTATGCAAAGGTTGAGTTATCTAGATACTCGCTAAATTAATTCAACAATACACGAAATATTACTTAGATCTAAAATACTTTTTACTTCGTTGTTTTGTTCTAGCATTTTCCAGTAATCGACAAATTCTGTACGAGATACAAACACTTATACACAAACTGTAATCATTTAATCTACTAACGTTTTAGTAGCTGTAGATACGACATTATTGGTTAACAATCTGGATGGTCTAACTTCCTCAAAACGAAATTCACAAGAACGAAAATCTAATATTTTTTTAGTCTTAATTGTTTTTGGCATGCTATACTTGGTTGAACATTTTGATGTCACAATTTGAAGTAACAATTTAGCATCCAATTCGTGTATAATTTAAAATCATTATTATTGTTATTTATATCTAAAAGTTACAAACCAATAGATAAGGAGTTTAATCTCGATTATTAAGATACTGGTGTACATTTTATTTTTGCCCGATGTATCCACAGAATTGCACCTGTCAATTTATAACCACGACAGATGTAACTAAATCGTCATATTAGGCGGAAATTACATCTGTAAGCTTAACTCTCGCAAGCGATAAAATACAACCGTGTAACCTAGTAGCAGAATCGTCCTAAATAGTTATGAAAGCTTTGAATGTCAAAAATAAGTCAGTGACAATAAATTATTTCAGGTGTAAAGAAATAAGAAATAACTTATTTAAATCTTTATAAAAGTTTGAGCGCAAAACTTACAAATGTAATTCTTCTTATGGTTATTAATTACGCAGCAAGACATAAGTATACAAGGTTTCAAAAGTCCCCATTAGGATATAAAGGCTTCAAATACTGACTGACAGGGACGTCCTTATTTTACTTGTGCCAACGTATGCAAGTTCATAACGAGCTCATTAATCGCGAAACTCCTGATAGTCGAGATAATATCGGAATCGATTAAGCTTTGTCAAGATCTTGCGCAACTAATGGATGGGATTGCTCAATCAATTTACCTTTGTAAGTTTTTAATTGCCGCAACGTTATAAGTGCAGTTGAGTTGTCTATCTACAGATATGTATTATAATACGTACGTATGTGAGTATCTATAGATATCATCTATATGTATCGTTGATTATAGTAAGCACTTTAAATGTTTCCAAAGTAAAAGTTGATTAATATTTCGTATCGGAATAATTGGACGCTGATAAGCAATACTGTTTCAAGCCACATGGATTTCATTTTAGGAAAATGGCGTCTAAAGATGTCAAATCTATTCTTAATGAATCTGTGTTTCAAAGTTTATATCCAATTCTTTTCTACTTTGATAAAAAGTGTATTAAGTAAAAAGCAGTTTTTTTGATATTAATATAGTAAAGAGTTTTTTTTCTAATACTATTTTTTTTAATATATGAGATTATTGAATAATCCAAAATATGGAACACGCTTCAATATTGTAAACATTAGATTAAGAAACTTTTTTTCGTACTTATTTAGTTCAGATAACTTAAAATGTTTTTGAATAATGTTAAATATGTGATGAAATATGAGAATGCATATTGACATTTTGGTTAACACATTATTCCATATCGGCATCCAATTATTCAGTAGCCATTCTTCTTCTGTTTTAATAATTATTTTCATAGCAATTTATCATAAAAAATGTTCTAAAGCTCAATAAGTGTTACATCTTCATAAGTTTGGGTTATCTAATATCTTCATCGAATAAAATATGAGACGTAGAGACAAGTGTTCTAACATTATTATAGATGATACTTATTTAATACCGATATATTAATATCCACGATTGCTGATGAGAAGGTAATGAAAAAAATACTCCATGTGAAACCCAGTGACCTAAAACTAAAAATATACACAAAATATCTGTAACAAAAGAAGAAAACCTCGAACACAAATTCGAATTTCCAATTAAAACAGCTAGCAGAACTCATCCCAAAGCGCTTGTTAGCCGCCACGTGCGACGTCAAACGGGAAGGACGTGACAGACGCGTGCGAAATGATATTTTTCGTTTCTCATACGCCTCGGGGCGTCAATTTATTTGCATTGAAATTATTTTATGTCACGTCGACGTTTTAAGACGTGTTTGTGACGTCCAAAAACGTTTTGAAGATCTCGCGTATTAGATAGATTTACATCGTTCTGACATCTATCTACCATTCTACATCATAAAAATCTGTAATTTGCAGCAGTGCCTGGTATAATTGGGAAAAATGCTAGGAAGGACATCTATTTTTCTAATTAACTTCTTTGCGAAGTTCAAAACGATTTTGTTCTTAAGCTTTGCTTGCATCCGATTATCTAAAGTCAGTAATATTCCAAGTAGTTTTATGTTTCACACTTTCAGCATAAATTTTGACCAAATTAACAATTTTTATAGTAACTGACGTAAATTAACGTAGCTTAGGCTCAAAAAACACATATGTATTATATAAAAAAAGGTAATGACGTAAAAGAAGAATAAAAAAAAGTTTTAACAGAACGTCAACAATATCCATATCATTCATTGAAAAGAAATATCAAAATTATTTGTTTCTATATTTAATAAAAGCGTTATTGACAATGACACCAAGCAAATCGAATTACAACTTCGCATCAGTTACGATTTATTCGAAACAGAAACGAATTCGGATATACGAATAAAAATTGAACGCGATGCATCATTCGCATGATCTCTATTACAATAGACATTGAGACTAGAATTCAAAAGTGCAACATCCGAATCAGTGGCTGCACAAATTAAAATCCCTGCTGCTATCACACATAAATCTAGAGGTATAACCGGTCAGACGTCCAAAACAAATACTACACTTTTATAGGGGGACACAAACTAATTTGCATATGGAAAAGCGTCATATGTATCACGGAGTGTGCAAAAATTCGCACGATCAATACGATATACGGTATACTGACCGATGGTTGACCGTGAGTAATTGCTCCTTTTAAAAACTAGTGGAATACTTACAATGAAATACAGCGGTTCAAAATTTGTTGTATTACTTTAAAGTGTTTTGTGCAAAATTTTATGTGCAGCTCTAATCGTTGGTTTTGGTTTCTTAAAGAATGATATGCTAACATTTTATGTTGTAATTTTTTATCATCATTTTTTAATAACTTACATTCTTCTACTATATACATCTCATTCTAATTAATTCAGAGACTTAACTATGAATGTGTTATAGATAGATACAATATAGGTTCAGATTTTATAAAGCGAAATTTAAGTTAATATTTTTAAACAGACATTTAAAGTAGCGAAGTGGTAGATAGTTACATCTCAGTATAGTGACCGAAGTGCACTAAAGATTCTTGTGATAGCAAAGAGACTACGTAGTAAATAGAAGCAGTGCGATAGTGCACTTGACGTTGTCATGTTTGCAATATTAGAACTTATAGCAACCTTTTGGCTGTATGGATTCAGATGACTTGAGTAATATATTTGATCTTAATGTAGTTGATACACATGAAAAATGTTTATTATAGTTTTTTTTTTAATTTTGACATCATCTACAACCACCGTCATCTAAGACTTCATAACTCAAAATCAAAATATACTTTATTGAAGTAGGCTTTTATAATACTTTGAATAATTAATACAAAAACAAAAAAATAATTATTTAATATATACCACTCCTTGTTTCGGACCGAGTAGATTCTATAGAAAAGAATGTTTTACAATACATACATTTAAGATTTACATATACACTAATTTTAATGTACTGTGTGAATCCAGCTTATACTAGAATCAAGCATCTTTATGAACTACATAATCTTGTACAGAATAATATGCTTTCGCTATTAAGCAATTTTTAATATATATGTTAAATATATTAATACGACCAAAATTAACAAAAAAAATATCATTACTTATTTTTAGAAGTTGAAGAAATAATATTAAATAAAATATGTGTAATATTACATTCATTGAATTCCACGCCACAGGTGCAGATATAATTACATCGAAAATTCACATCACGCCTCACTTACAAGCTAACGTATTTCAAATACGCAACTAAGCCCATAATTACCAGCAACATTCCAAACCCGATTCGTTATACCAAAGTCAAAATCATCAAGGGAACGCACAAAAGCAACACTTCATATTTGTTATTACGAGGACCTCGCGGGAGGGTTCCATTCATATTCAAATTACTTTCAAATCTACAACTATTATTATCCCCACAGCATTGTGTCGGTCCTTAGGGACTTATATCATTATTCCTCAGCGTCCTTCAAATCATTCCCCGTGTAAGAGCATTGTAACGTTCGACGGTATGGACATAGCGTGGGCCAAATTATTGTCAAGAGGGCGATCAGAGAACGTTTTATTTCAATTTACTACCTATTTACCTTCGGTCACAGAACAATTGATATAAGTTTGACTCTATTGTGAACGAAAATTTTAGTTCAGACGGTCGAGAATTTCAAATGATTTAGTGGTAGTAAAAATTTTAATTCAGAAGATGCCGATAAATTTTTAAAAGGAAATTACCGAGTCTTCTAACATCCATTAGTAATAAAACATTAGTGGATTCGAGAATTCATCGGCTTCTTTAGTGGATAATTTATGTGACGGTAAACATTTTTATGTTCCATTAATGTTCAATTCGATTCTGGTATCGGATTTTCTAATGCGAGTGGCGCCTGAATTCCGGATAGTGGCGGACGTCCTCCACATAAAATAAGTCCCAAACAAACACAAACTTAGCACCCACCCTTAGAGGCGTTGTTTTTTAAGTAAGCGGCATGTTATTGTAGGATTAACTTCGTGTAGTTTCAAAATATTTACCCGATACATCACTACTGTTTGAAATGTTTTAATTCAGAAATGATACATTGTTTCTTCTTTCTTTATTAAGTTTTAGCTTAAAACGAATTTAAAGTCGAATTATTACTGGTTGAAATTTCCTATTTAACATTTTAAAACATTTCTGCGTGTCTAGTCCACGCTTTTAGTGATCCAAAAGCCAGTACCTACTGGTGAAAGATTGTGACTAATTTAATAACTGCACCTTTATATAGGGTACATTTCTAGTTTGTAGCATACTTTACAACATAGTTTTTAAATTTTATATTTATCTTCTATGTAATTTATTTTTTAATCATGTTAATCAATCATTGTACAATTAGTAAAAATATATATGTATCTCTATTTAGTTATTAAGACAAGTCTTAAAAAAAAAGGAACAGGCTTCAAAGGCAATGACTTACATACCTATTCCGATTATTTTAAATTAACAAACTAAATTCCGAACTGATTTTGGTAAACATTTACTGCCTCACTACAAAAGATTTAAACAGACGTTGAACGCGTGTTTATAAAAATCCGAACTACGAATCCGCGTCTAAGCACAGTTTTAGTTAAACATTCTTTAGATATAGATTAACATAATTTTCAGCTGTCAAATGTAACGTTTAACATTTTATCAATAAGTCTTTTTATGAGTTTATTCGCTGTTAAGCAATTTAGATAATATTTTAAGCAATGTTTAATTTTTAATCACTGTCTAGACACGTGTTGAACATGGTTTTAATGCTTCTTTTGTAGTATGACAGTTAATACCCAATGGAGAGTAGGTAATACTTTTATAAAGAAGGATGTATTAACCAAATCGACAAATACATAAAAAAGTCCACGACGAATTAAAAACCTCCTCTTTTATGTGTTCAAAAATATAGATTGATATACACAGAAAGTGAAACCTAAGACCACACCACGAAATCACAATACAATATCAATATTCATAACGAGTACGAATATAATGCTTATGTCATTCGGATTAGCCATACAAACAGTTAAGGCGTAAAAATACCATGATAACACATTATAAACACATATCATCGCATTTCCGCTGATGGTGTTAGAATGATAAATTCAGGATATGACAAGACTGGCCATTGTTTCAAAGGTAACAATGCAGACAGACAAACAAAAAACAGGAGGACGAGCGGCAAGAATAAATCTAAATCGCATTTGAGGTTCAAGAACTGGTCTAGCGACCTTTTTTATACTTTGGATAGTAACACGCTGAGCGCCGTTTAGATGGAATACGTTAAAGTCTTTATCTTAGCGTGGTGATTGCCTTAATGTTTTAAGGTGACGAATTATTTTTTTGGGAGTTTGATTTTTAAAAGTCAGACTGTAATTGTAGATGTTATCCAAAAATATAGTTAACCCAAAAACACAAGACTCAAACTCAAAGTTTTATTCAATTGGACCTTTTTTTAAGATTTTTATAAAGCTAAAACCGGTTCGGAATGTAGTCTCTATCGAGATGAACCAGTAAGAAACGAATGTATTTTTATTACAGTTTACTTTTGATACCCTGTTAGAAAATTAACGCATATTAGATCCACGACTCTTTGTCTTCAAATTATTCTTGTACAGTATATTGAGCTTTATATATGAACAAATATATATATATATATACTTTTAATTGTTCTTAATTATCATAAAAGATACATATTCCCAACGATTGTAGTATTTGTGTAATTACATTAACAAAACTTTTATTCTTGAACATTTCTTTATCTTATAAATTCTAATTGCACTCGGACGCAATCATAGAAAACAGTTAATTTTAATGTAAAATATCATTGACATTTATCTAATAAGCTTTCAAAACACGAGTATTCAATTACAATGATTAAACACGAGTTAGGCTCTAATGCAATCAATTTATATAATCTGAATATGAGAATTAAAAGGCATATATTAGAAAGCGAAGAACAGAACACTATGAAACGTCCCTTAAATTATCCCTTAATTGTAAGCGCAAAAAATCGTACATTATCCTCATGTCTACATAAACCCTCTTAAGTTTTTTGCAACGTTATATAATAAATTTGCTGGCTACGGGGTTTCACTCGCGTTTATGGTTAGGTACTGCTCCGCGCCGTGAGTAGTAGCGTGATGTAATATATTATTGGTCAATAAACAGATTAACTAACACCAAAAGCATTTTTCAAATCAGATTAGTAGTTTCAGAAATCACTATCTACATAAAAACTTACAAACTAATTTTACTAAAGTGAAATTCCACACTCATTGAACAATAAAAACTAAAAAAAAAATATTACACACACTATCATCATCTGGCAAAACATTTTAAGCTTTATTTATTAAACAATATTTATTCGTAAACATTTCGGTCATTTAATTGAAAACGCGAACGGAAGTTGAGTTTTAACACCCTCCAGCGAACGTGACTTATCGCAGGAAACTTCAAAAGTGACGCAATCGTGGCCATCATCGCGAATGCGTACAATATGATAATGTTTCCATTGTACTTTGCCGACTTGCTTCTGGTAATTGATTTGATCAAGCGTCACTTTGCGAAAATTCGAAATGTGCAAATAAAATTTGGAATCCGTGAGAAAAAGCATAATGTACCAGTGACTACATTGTGTAAAAGTAAAACTTTTATCTATCTTTAATTTACTTTATCTTTAGTGACGCATTCGTGGTCATCATCGCAAATGCGTACAACATGGTAATGTTTCCATTGTATTTTACCGACTTGCATCTGATAATCGATACAATCATTTATCACTTTGCAAAAATTCTAAATTTGCAAATAAAATTTGCAAGCCGTGAGAAAAGGCGTACTAGACAAGTGAGTACATCGTGTGGAAATAAAACTCTTACCTATCTTTAATTTATCAGTGACGTTCAATGTTTTCTTGAAAACTGGTAATCTCTTATATTTAACCGACTTTAAAATAGGAGAACGCTCACAAGAGAAAAACTAAAGCATCATGCTTTATTTTAATTAAGCAATTACGCGACAAATATTTACAAAATTAAGTAGGTTTTTTATTACTAAAACAGCATTTTTGTTGCGCAGAATATTGCAAACAAACCTTCCTTGGGTTTTTTAAAATTTGAAACTAAAACCATTTTAAAAGCAAAAAACGTTTCGGTTTTAAAACTCAATTATTTTTACGATTTCGATTAAATTTCTATAGAAACAATCTTAAAGCTTAGGTATTCCTTCAAATATAGAATTTTAAAAATCGGTTAAGAAACGACGAAATTCTGAGTGTTGATTGTGAGATACATTAATAAAACAATCGCTACGAATTGAGAGCCTCCTTCTTCTTGCGGTCAGTTAAAAATGATCCTTAAAGGAGAAGACAAAAAGAGCATATGCTCTTTGAAATGAAACTATTTTAAACGGATTTAAATCGCGTATATTAATTATTTTTATCATCCCGACGTTTCGAGCACTTTGCAGCGTTCGTGGTCACGGGTAGAGTCTACCGTAATAATTAATATACGCGATTTAAATCCGTTTAAAATAGTTTCATTTCAATGAATAATAATCGCGAAAATCTAAGACAACGATAGCATATGCTCTTCATAAAGATATTATAAACTATAAGTTAGTCTCTGCAACTTCGTCTACATGAACTTCTGCTCTTCGCGACAAAAAGTAACCAATTTTTTCACCAAGGTCCAATCTTCAACCAAAATTCATCAAAATTTATTTAGTGTTACAGATATGAAACAAACAAACAGTTCAGAAGATTTTTTTGTGCCTTAAAACGACAAAAAAGTCTGACTAATATAATGGAAACGCACTCTGAACTCGCATTATTCATTAGTGATGAAATTGCGTAGAATTTTAACTCGATTAATTTGTATTTTAATAAGATATTTTTTAACTCAATATTTCCAAGAAATACGTATATAGACCTATTTCTCAAAAACTAATTTTACTATAATACTGTGTATACTTTATTACAATATGAAATTGATATTCATATCTGTACTAATATTATACAGCTGAAGAATTTGATTGTTTGTTTTAACGAGCTAATTTCTAAAACTACTTGTTCGAATTGAAAAATTATTTTTGTGTTAGCTAGTTTATTTATTGAGGAAAGCTATAGGCTATATTACATCACGCTACGACTCATAGGAGCGAAGCAGTAATTATAAACGCAAGAGAAACCCCAAGGTACAGTACCAGTTTTGTATCTCCATCTATATTTAATATTGTATAATAATTTGAAAAGGTAAAATTTGTTTACAAGTTTGAATTCAGGAGGTTATCTCTTTAACTACTGATCCTACTTTAGTACTACTACTGATCCGTTTAGTATTGCATAATCCATTGACTGAAGAAGGTTATAGGCTATTACGTTACTCCTCATAATGAAACCATGGGGCAACTAGTTACCGATAACTTTTAAATAAACAAATTGATCGCTATTAGAATATCCCGTTTTTTTGTTTCATTAAATAAAAGAGGTTGTGTTATGACTCAAGAATTTAAACAGTTAACATATAAAAAAAAAATTAAAAACCACCGTAATTACCAGCTAATTACCGAATACGCATCAAAGTCAATCAGTAAAAACACAACTCATGATTAATAAGATAGTAAACATACATACAAGCTATACTAACAATTCTGCCTTCAGATATTTTAAATCAAAGATCCATTTTTTTAATTATTAAAAAAAAAATCGGTAAACGAGCCGGCGGGATACATGATGTTAAGAGTTTAAACGCCCATGAATATTTGCAGGAACAGTGGAACCACAAATGCGTTACCATCCTAAAAAAGGAATAAGGGATTTAAAGGAATACGAAGTAAGAAAAGAAATAGGAAGTAGGGGTCCTTTCAAATAGAAAAAAAAAACCGTATACAAATCCGTTCACCCGCTTGGGAGCTACAGTGCCACAGACGGACACACATAGCCGTCAATCTTATAACATCCCTCTTTTTGCGTTTATGGTTAAAAATACAGACATAATCGTCTCAGTTTTAGTATATACGTATATTTTTTCTCAGCACCGTTCAACCGTTTGCTTTACCTACATTACGAATGACCTTTAACCCGCACTCTCATTAGACGCTGATTGATGCATCAATACGTCAACTTGATACGTGAACCGCTAAGATTACGTCGAGGCTTTAGGCGAGAGTCACACTTGTGAGTTTTACTCTCGTAACTGTTTTCAAATAACTCAGTAACAATTACCTTACGTAAGCTACGAGTTTCAATAAATATGATCCTTAGAGTAAGTTATTGTAGGTGTAAAAAATGTAAGTCCGTGAGCAAAACTATTATACATTTTGCCGCTTCGAAGATAAAAGAAATATATGTGAGATCCTTGATAAACCAACCGCTAGCTTAAAGTGGTGTTAATGAAAAGCCCAAACAAGAAATAGTCAAACATTTCTACAAAGAAATGTATGAAGTTTAAAATATTCAACAGTAGGTACAATCGGACCCACAATCGTCCTGCTCAATAGCAACGCCACCTACGGGGTCTGATTATTAATATAAACTATTTATGGACCCACTGATATATACACAAGATAATTCAGTAAAATTAGTTCAGACGTTTAGCTGAACTTGAGAGACGAACAAGCGAAACATTATAAATAAATATACAGTAAATTAAATTTACATGCAAAAAAAAAAAACAGAAAATTAATATTTCCAAAAAATCTTCAGGTATCACTTAATATCTGTATAACATTTACGTTCTCAAAAAAATTTATGTAATGTCTAAACTTTAAATTGCACTTTTCCCATCGACTTATTTAGTCATATTATATCTTCTTTACTTGTACCCTTTATTTATACCATAACACTATAAATTAATCTCACCTAACATAGACTTTATTAGAGTCCATTACAAAATAATACCCTAGAGAAATTGTGACACCGAGAACATAGTTATGAAAATTAATGGAATGCTATTTCTTATTTGATATCATAGATGACTAGCGGCCCCTCGCGCTTTAAATAGTACTTTCATACAAACTTCAAAGCCTCGTTTTACCCCCTTAGGGGACGATTTTGTTTCAAAAATCCGTCTTAGTAAGCACCTACGCCCTAAAAAGAACCACTATTCAAAATTCGAAACTCGTAGCACTTGTAGTTTCTGAGATTTCATGACGAGTGAGTGCTTTTATATATGGATACTAATAAGCAATAATGTGTCAACCCACAAAAAGTCAAATTTAAAAATATTGATGTATTTTGATACTACATAACCAATTTAACATTATTTAAAAAAATTCTAAGTCATATAAAAAAAAATATGGAAAAAAGTTTCTTAACTCAGGTGCGTTCTATGTTTTGCAATTTATAAAATAATATCAAATATTTAAAAACTTATTATTAGATAACATATTAAACAAATGTATCTGCTTTTGATTCCTTATACACTTTATCAAAATAGAAAAGAAAAGATGAATATATACGTCTTCAAACAAATGTATTTAGAAAAGGTTTGACATCTTTAGACGTCATTTTCTCAAAACGAAGTCCGTGTGGCTTGACACAGTATTGCTTATCAGCGTCCATATATAGATTATGTCATTTGGCGAGTACCAAAATAAATAGCACTGCTAAAACAATCAAGTGTACGTTTAAACACGAAATAAAATACCGCTATGTTTAGCCTAATGAACCAAGATGGCTTAGTGTTATAATACGTCAGCCTCCATTGCAATTCTACTTTCAACCAACTTTAAAAAAGAACAAAGCTCTCAGTCCGTAGTATATGTTTTTTTTATACTTTTATCGAAATCGGTTAAGTATATTAGAATTAAAATCGAAATAATTGGTATAGCGTCGAAGTAAACGAAACTGCTTATTAATTTTTAAAGTCAGTTTCTTTCTTTAAAAAAAGGTAAACAAAAGGGCAAATAAGTATAATCCCATTTAATCAAAAAATAAATTCTCATATCAAAAATCCCTGAAGTCGAAATTACAGGCTTGTAATAAAATTAAAAACCATCACAAATAAAACAATGCAACCATCTATTGTAGATATCTATACAAATAAATAAAATTGAAATGTCTGTTTGTTTGTCCAAATTTTAAGTAAATGCAAATGAAAATATATACGGCACTTACATTAAAAACATAACTTTTAAGAGTTTTTTAAGATTATCTACCTGTCTGTTTGTTTGTGCTGGCTAATCTCCAAAACGACTTGACCGATTTTGACGGAACTTTTACTCACCGATAGCTAATGTTATAATGAATAACTTAGGCTATTTTTATTAATTTCCATTAAGAAAGAAAAAGAGGGTAATGTGAAAACAAAATTGAAACCAATTTAATAGTGAACAAAATCCGATTCAAGCAGGTAAGCATTATATAAATATAATTTTCCTTAAATAAACGCGGGAGAAACTGCAGGTCACAGATAGTCTCAAATAAAACAAAGCAACCATCTAGATATCTATAGCATTTTTAAAATAAATAAACAATAAAGACCTCAAGAGCAGAGGCGAATAAAAACTTACGAGGCTCAATAGATGTGTCGATAACAAAATTATATGAGTCGGTGAAACGACTAGCCTCGGATGGAGTTTAACAACCGAACTTGATGAAATTTGTATTTATTTATAGCTAATATTGTGCAACCATATACATCAAAAATATTGATAGTATTCATTGAAACCAATTTATTAAATAAATTATACATATTTATAAAACAAAAATTATAAGCCAAGAATTACACTTGTTGTTGTACTTTCGCAATTGATATAAAATAAAAAACAAATCTAACTGGCTTACTTCACTGTCTGATTGCAACGCAAAGCCTTAAGTTGAGTTGAGAAACATGAAATTATGCACAAACGTTTCTTATATGTATGTTGAAAGTGTGACTTAGAAAGGATTTTTGAAAATCTATTCCCTAAAGAGTTAGAAAGAGCGTTGCAAGTTTTTTAGGAATCGAAATTTCTAAGAACACGAAGCGGCGGGGATCTGCTAGTTAATCATATGAAAGAAGGAGAACCTAATTTTCAAGTGTAATTATCGTCGAATAGGTTTACAAATTTTATTATCATTTTATACTAAAATTAACAAGACAATTGTAAAACATCACATGACCCTTTTACGCACATTTGTTAAAATCCATCAACCCATGCAGCTAAAGAAATAGGCATACATAATTTAAAAAAACTTTACACTCTTTCTGGGCAGTCGGGTATAAATTGAGAACAAAACTTCGAACAACACTCCATATCCATGAAAATGAATTCGGACCAACCCATTTTTAAGATCAAGCCGCAACACAAATAAGGAACATAATCCCAATATAAAAACTGCCCTCTAGCGGCCAAGGAATGTAGCGATTTAAAAGTATAATAACTAAATACTTTGACCAAAACCTCGTATGTCTAAATTTGGTATCTGTGGACTATAAACGAATCCTAATTTAACTCTAATGAAACTCACTTTTTGCTTCAACGCTCATCTTACCGAAACCAGCAGGTAGGAACCGATAAAAACCCCAACCCTTATAAATATTCATTCGATCTGAGGTTCGCAGTTCGTAAGGGGATCTAAGTGCTAGATATATGGATGTCAAAGAGAAAGGCAATCATAATTTTTATTTGGAATCTTATACATGTGTCAAATGTGAAAGTATCAAAGACATCTACATGGGAGCGATGAGAGCGGGAGAATAAATGAGACCGTCTCATCTTAATGGCATGAGATGGTATGAGATTTCGTAATAAAAGCTCGTTACTCACTAATGCACGAATTTATTACGGAATTCGTTATTACAGTTTAAGAAATGTCATCAACTAAGGTATATTTTAAGTTAATATTATAGTGATGAGTACAATAAAATGAATCGTTATGAAATAGGATTTCAAATATGTGGAAATATCTATAATAAATACAGTATTACTTTGGGGAAAATTCAGCGGTAATACATGACAAATTTATTAAACGATTAATTTTGTTCTTATTTACTTAATTAAGAAAGAAACTTTCAACAAGAATATTTGCCAAAAATTGTAAAAAGTGAAAAATTGTTAAATAACCGACTGCACGACGGAAGAGAGAGTAATGTGTTTTTCAGTCTATGTAAGTATGTGTGTATGTGGGTGTGTGTATCTTTGTGGCACTATTTAGACGAAACGCATTAGTTGATTTTCATAAGTGACACGTTGTTTAATTCTTCATAACGGCGTGAATGACATAGTAAGTATATTAACTAGAAAAAATCAAAATTACCGATTTTATTTTATAATGTGAAAAAGAAAAAAAATGAAAATCAACGAACTGGGTCAAATGAGGTATCGATGAATAGGTATTTAAAATTCATTTTTAGGTTTGCTATATTATTTTTCAATCAGATCTTCCGTTTAGAATCTTAACGGTTTAAAGTTGGTCAGTAATGATTCTCTATTGTCTTTGTACGCAGTCGGGTTTTTGATAATTTTCAATGTATTATTATTTTTGACTAACAGCTCCACGCATGTACTCGCGTCTATGGTTACTACTACGCTTATATAATTCAAAGTGTGATGTAATATAACCCTCCTAAACAGGCTGTATGTTTTTTCATCGAATCACTAGTTTAACCCATACATACTAAGCTACAAACAAATTTTACCTCATTATAACATTATAAAAAAAACTGCGTTCACCTTACATATGTAAGGTTAACGCAGTTTTTTTTTAAATTAGCGTTATCTATGCTAATCGCGATCCACGTTATAAAATTTAAAATTGTAACATTTTAAAAAGTAACAATTTCAAATATCTGTAACCGATTTTCGACGGTTGTCTAAATCGAAACTAAAATAGAAGTCAAAAGTAAAGAATCGTTAATAGGCATTCGGAACGAATCACCGCGTGGTTGACTAACAAAAAAACGACTTTTTTCCATACCCTAAGTTTACGTGGGTCGTGTTATGTGCCCACCTTTTTTTATTTTTAGAGACATTGATTGATGGAACCTTATGCACGTCTATGAGAAACCTAGCGTGGTATTGTTTTTTCTGTGTAGTTTTTTTTAAATTCGTTTTCGATCTATCTACAAATTTATTGTATCTTCATTTTAGATAACGTTTTGATTTTCATCATCGCCGCGGGGTTTTAATTTATATAAATATAGTTGCCGACTTCCTATTAAATTTCTATTGTATTAATAAATAAAATCAGCAGATAGATCTATAGATATATAAATCGAGGTATGTATTTATTAAAGTATGTTTTCTATGGACTACAAAATAAGTACGGTGATTTTGATAAAAATTTATGCAATCTTCAGATTACCTCAGTGGATGATCCTGTGTATATTGGCGATCAAAATAACAGATTTTTTTTTTCGTTTTGGCAAGCTGGGCGCTATTTTATGAAAAAAATATTTGTGTAAATATTTGATTTTATTAGTTAAATTGGGACTTTCTCTAGCAAGGTCATTGTATTCTTTTATCCAATTTAAATCTTTTGCTGGTGGCTACCTTAGTGATTTTCTTATGCCGAATTGAACGTCTAAAATTTGCTTTTCTGCCTAACTGCTACGACAAACACGCTACCTACTGTAAGTTAATTGTACTATGCAAGTACGCACAAGTAGACAAAGTTATTATCGCAATCGAATTAATAATCGAATTAATATATGACAGAGTGAAAAATACAAGCCAAGAATCATAGATTATTAAATATTAAGTAGATGACGAATTTTACAGTGTAAATATATACATATAACTCAAAGGACTGAAATCTATAAACGCTCAGTCCAAACCACTGGACGGATCGGGCTGAAATTTGGCATGCAGGTAAATGCTATGACATAGGCAGAAAATATTTTAATTAATTCTACCCCCAAGGGAATAAAATCGGGGAAGAAACTTTGTATGAAACATAGAAATCGGCATGAATTGCGTTTAAATGAATATCAATTACCGTAAGTGTAACACTCATTTTAAAATAAAAATGTCATTTTTATGTGACAAAAGCCACACTTATAAGCGTAATAAGATTTTTATAAAAAAATATATTTTCCTAAAATATAATACTATTACGAAAAACATGTGTTGAATGAAGGAACCACAACAATGAGGTCATTGCCGAGGGCGAAATATTAACATAAAGATCCTGCCGGGTTTTGTGTACAAGCAATAAAATGTGAAAATATAATACTCGGTATTTTTTGGTATAACATAAATGAATAGCAATTTATTTTTTTTAATTTAAACTATTTAATTTTTTTTTGTTTTCATAAAAAAAGTTTTTTGTCTGTATTTTTTTATATAATTTACCATAGTAAAAAAAATCAAATGAAAGCATATAATCACGTTATATTTTGGTAAGCCGCTAGAAAAAAACGTTAAATAACGTTACGAAAAAACTAGTCACTTCTGAAATCGTTACGCCCATCGACAAAACTAAACTGCTATTTATTTTATCTCAAGAGCAAGCCTTTCACAAAAGGCTATTCGGGCTTCAACGTAAAAGGAAGACAATTTCACAGCGCCATTAGCTCTAAGGGTAAAGATATAAATCTACAACAATGAAAAATTGGTACATAACGGGCACGTGACGGTCAACGTTGAGCGTATTTTTTCTTCGGACTTCAACTTGATACAACCTTTTTAGGGTATTGTAAACATCGATTTTGTATTTTATCTATCTAGCTATCCCTCGCAGTTTCACTCGCATTTATGGTTACTATTTCGCTCCTGTCAATCGTAGCGTAATGTAATATAGCCTATAACCTTCGTCGATAAACAGGCTATCTAATATAAAAAGAAGTTTCAGAGATTACCCCTGTACAAACTTACAAACATACAAACAAACTTTACCTCTTTATAATATTATTATAGACTAGCTTTTGCCTGTGCCTCCGCTCGCGTTAATGTAGATTTTGTTTTGAAATAATAAATATAAACACACAAAATACAGTCTATGACTATCTAGAATAATGTACCTTCAAAAAGTACCATAATTTTTAAAATATGCTCAGTAGTTTTAAAGTTTACTTCGTATGTATAAAATTCTCTGTCTCTTTAATAAATTAGTATACATATATGTATGTATATTATAAAAAAACGGATAGACCTCAGCCTAAGAAGCAATAAAAATAAGCTTTATTATATCATTGAAATAAAACTATTTTAAACGGCTTTAAATCGCGTATATTAATTATTTTTATCATCCCGACGTTTCGAGCACTTTGCAGCGTTCGTGGTCACGGGTAGACTAAGGTGACATTTGTCTATTTGAGATTTTAGAAAATATTATTTACAACTACCGCCAACGGTTATATATAATCGGAAAGGTTTTTTAGGTTTTATTAACAACAATTTCTTATATAGCGGGAAATAAAAAATCGCTGTGAGAAATTTATAAATAAAGGGCTTCATTAATAAAAATAATAATATTTTAATATTATAAAATAATTTAGGTAATTTAATAAAAATAAAATTGTGTTTTTATTTCAAACGCTGATTTAAAAATATATATTTTGTCGTTAAGTTGTCTGTTTATTTAGTAAGATTTATAGGCTATACATCACCGCCCGTGAATCCGTTACAATATACTTCATAAACATATTTAATAAAATTCAACGTTTTGGATACATGATTATTAAAATTAAATGACATATTTTAAAGGGAAATAAAAGGTATCCAAGGGATAAAGATATCTTCACATACGATATCCACATGAATGAATCTGCGGGTACAGCGTTTATTATCTATAAAGAACAATTGATTATTTTTTATATAAAAAATAATACATTTTTTTTTTCATTTCATTTCTATTCTTACACATCTATTACGTATCATTGGGTGCCAAAAACCCAGAAGGGTAATGTTTTTGCGCGCATTTTTGTATATGGATGCTGATAAGCAATAATGTGTCAACCCACAAAAATTCGGAGATATTGATGTACATACATAATTTAAAAAAATTGAAATCGCATAAACTACATAAGCACGGAAAAAAGCTTATTAATTAATTGGTTCGAATTTCAAGTGCGTTCCATATTTTGCAACTTATATATATAACCACAAATATTTGAATAACTTTTTATTAGATAATATGTTAAATATATCAGTCTGATTTTAATACATTTGTACCTTTTATCAAAAAAGAAAAGAAAATATGGGTATATACTTTTTCAAACATATTTTTTAAGCATAGATTTGACATCTGTAGACGCCATTTTCTCAAAATGAAGTCCGTGTGGCTTGACACAGTATTGCTTATCAGTGTCCATATGTACTAGCAGTTCCCCGCAGCTTCGCCCGCGTAGACAGAAATTTGATACCTAACAAACTACCCTCTTTTTAACCCCCTAATGCATGGATTTTCAAAAATCCTTTCTTAGTGCACACTTATAACATTTAAACTTTCATGTCTTTAGACCCCGTGGTTTAGGCACTGCGTTAATCGATCAGTAAGTGAAATTATCAGTCAGTCAGTACTTATTCCAATCTGTGCAAACATTATTATATAATTAAGCTCACACTTTTTTTATTAAGGTGTACTAGTTATTATACTAGAAGTTTCTAGATTTGACAGGTCCGTAATTATGATTTCTTATAGCCTAAAAGGCTTGACTTATTTTGAAATGCGAGGTGTACTTATTAGACACTTGGGTTTTTAATTATTTAAGGCTTGTTATGACGTTTATCTTAAAAAATAAAGTTAAGTTGGACAGTTGTCCACGTCACAGAAGTCATAACCCCCATCACCTCGGTAGTGATATATCAAAACAGCTCCAGGGCGTAAATCCTAAAGGAAATTCCGTACAAAATTTTTCCACATCTTTCCCGTATATTTCACAAGTTGTAAGCATTTGTTTCCTTAGTTAAATAAATCATAATATTTCCAGCCGAGGCCTGTCCTTTGGGATTATCGCTGATGTTTTATTTGACGTTTGAATGTTTTTTTATTTCGCTCACGAACACGCTAAATATAAGATTGTTTATAAACCGATCCTTTTATTTTTTTTATGCGTTGTTTTCGTCTTTTATACTTTATAAATGTCGAAGTTTTGTAATTTCGACTCGACGTCTTAGTTGGAAATAGGCTTCAGAAGTCCGGTGAAGTGAAATGGAGTCGGGAGTCTGCTTTAAATTTTATTTTGACATTTCTCATTAGTTTAAATTTATGTCAGTTTATTTTTATATCGCTTCTTTTCTCACAGTTGATTTGATTTTATTGTAATGCTGTTGTCTAATCGATGGTGATTTTCTATGTATAAATAACTTCCATACAAAAGTTTCTTGCCTCGTTGAGAAGAAATCGTTAACATTACTAAATACATTAATTTATAATAAGACGATAACGTGTTATGTAATATAAGAATATGTTTTAGGCTAAAGTAGGTTATAATCTCAGTATAATCTTGCATAATTACTATAAGCGCATTATAACACTCGAGTTCATAACAGCATGGCTTCACTAACACCCGCAATGTTCAAAACTTTTGTAGTTATTATTTTTTATTGTGCTACTTTTTACATTTGCGTTGCATGTTAGATTTTAAATCAGTGATATACTGAAACACATCTGAGATATCGCGTCATAACACGGTACGAAGCCGTGACACGTTACGTTATCCATCGTGAAAATCTACGTGATGTGTGATTTTTCATTTATGATCACACACAAAATGTGACGACGCGTTGTGAGAAAGATTAACTCTCGTATACGGGTTACCTCACACTCACAGAAGATTGGCGTGAATTAGCTAATATAGCTGCATTTCGTATAGCGAGAACAGAGCTAGAAGCTTAACCCCGCCTCTCATTCTTCTCCTTGTTCCGTTTTTAGTTGTAATGTATTTGTTGCTTTTCTGGTATCTGCAACACCATAATGTCCATAAGCAGCCGTGATCACGTCAGGGGTGCCACGGCATAGTGAACCCTGAATGTTTAAACGGGGTAGTAAATAACGCCTGTGTTAAACTAATCTATGATAGACTGTTACTTAATAAAAAATAATTAAGTGAAACAAACTTTAATATAAATTATAATTTCACTCATTATTAGGTATAAACATAACTTGGCTCATAAGTTGTGATAGTGCAAGAATATAACGCAAATTATCACGTTTCCGTTAACATAGAAAAGATATGAAGAAACGTGCATCGTTTCTGGTGTATAGTTCATGAATACTTCAACACAGCCACATTTTTTTTTAATTACCTAAACATGAGGATTTATAGTTAATGAAATGTTGGTAGAAATTACTGACGCATTATATAGCACGAATAGAAACAATGGGAATGTAGCAACAGCTGTTTGTCTTACTTCCTCATATCAACGAAAATTCATAACATATTTTTGTCACATATCTTAATCATTCACCCACGAAAATTCGATTCAATGTGCTCACATCAAGTTTTCGTCCTTATTCTCACTTCAACATAAACAAAACCGTACGAAACCTTGAACCCCGTAAAATATTAATATCATTAATCTTGGCTCTCCATGAGCCTGTAGCTGTCCCGCCAAATGATCGTTTTACGAGTACAGCATAGAAAGGTACAACACTAACTGACATTATGACACATTCTTCTAAACAATGCAAGCGAATATCAACCTTTCGTCTAAGACTTTCGTGTCAAAATTGCATACAATATCCTTTACCAAGTGTTTAATTTTTAGCGTGATTGTTTCCATACTCTGGGTCGAGTCTTGCATGTACCTTATAATTAACACTTGATAACTTCTCCTTTGATTCAAGTATATTTTATGATAATAATGGAAGAGTCGGCTTTGGATCAAGGATAGTTATTAACATGTAGCGAGCTTGTATGTTATTGAATTTTATGTCAACAGGTTTTACAGAAAATATCTTTTCTATAAGAATATTCGTATTGCCAATAGCACTCATAACTACTACTTTATCTAGCCGTTTTATTAATTTTCATATAACTGTTCGCATCATTCTATTTTACACTGGTTTTGATAGTACTTCCTTAATATTTACTTGGTAGTAATGAGCTGGGGGCCGCTTGTGTAAATCTATTGCTATCAAAATATGCCCTATTTTGACAGTTGATTGACGCGTTTTAATAGGAAAATCTGAAGTCAACTGTCATGTTGTACCAGGTTTTGATGGCGACAATTTTAAACATTTAGAATTTCCACGTGACATTGGCGAAATAACATGTGTCTAATTGGCACAACTAAAAGCTATAAACTAAAGAATTGAATTGAATTGTACATTTAGAATAGAATAGAATAACTTTATTCGGGTTCTTACACAGAAAAGATAGCAAAAATAAACAACTTATTCCTCACTTAATGCCTAAGGATGACAAACAAAATTAAAACCAATAACAAAAAAAAAAACAGTACTAAGGAGAAAAAGAAAGACATAACATACTGAAATGTAAAAAAAAATACAACAATATTATAATAACAATCAAACCATTGAAATTGTGATAGTGAAAACGGTGTTGTTATTGTAAATTTAAAATGTACCAAAATGTGTGTGACGAAATTTTAGATTGATGAAACTGTGTTCGAACTGAAAACGAAACATTTTAATAGGTAAGTCCACAAGAAGAATTAATATTAGTGTTACAATTTCATTGTTAAGCTTCGAATGGTTTGCAGATTTGACGCCTAGAGGTAGACTCGCGTGACTTACAGCTACAATCTGATCGTAAAATGGGTCAAACAAAACGCGAAATGAATACGGTTCCACTGTTGTAAACTGAAGGATTATCGCATTGTAAAATTTAATCTAATTTTCCAGCAACAAAGCTTAAGTTGATATGCAAATTATGTGATTAAAAAGAAAATAGTGTGTTTGTTGTTTAAGGTTTTTTATAGAGAAACTTTAATTTCAAAGTGTAGGTTGATGATATTTTTTTTTGTATTATAAAGTTATTGAGTTAGTCAATTAATAATATAAAACTTTTATTGCCATACTACAAAAGACGCATTAAAACCATGTTCAACACGTGTCTAGCTAAACAGTGTTTAAAAATTAAACATTGCTTAAAATATTACCTAAATTGCTTAACAGCGAATATACTCATAAAAAAACTTATTGGTAAAATGTTATACTTTACATTTGACAGCTGAAATAGGTTTTAGACATCTATTAAACTCACTTAAACGTATGGTAATTTATATCTAAAGCATGTTTAACTCAAAACTGTCTTAAGACGCGGATTTGTAGTACGGATTTTTATAAACACGCGATTAACGTCTGTTTAAATCTTTTGTAGTAAGGCAGTAAGTGTTTACTTTTTTGCTTTTTCTGTGCACCTAATTTTTTCTTAGTTTCTTTATCTACGGTAAAATTATTGAAAAAAAAAAATCAAAACGTCATTTAATAATATTAATGAATATTAAACTATCATATATAGTATCATACCATTAAACATTTAGTCACAAAATTTCTAAGAACATATTACTTAAGATATACATACAATAAAATACATCAACAAAATAAAATATTATACCCCAGTAAATTATAGAAGAATACCACAATTATTCAAAACGGCTAATCTCACTTATCCTCATATCCCATGCAAATTGAAGAAACAAATAGCCAATAATAATCCATTTACAGTAGTTACCATCCAACCATCAACAGCCGTCACGAGCGAACATGCAAATGTCACTCCAATGTCGCTGGCGGAAAAATCCCGCGCTAAAGATCGTTCGTTTGAAACGGAGCTGGTGTAATGTGGTGTAGGAGCCAGTAGGCGTGGTGGATGCAAAATTGCACGGCCCGAGGCGCTAGACAAATGGTGTTCGTGAGTCGACCGCACCGGTAGCACACGACGTGAGCCGCGGGCTCGTGTTTATTATTCAAAACTCCGACGAAATATGTCGTCCTGGTACTTTTGAAAGTTTAAACGGAGATTCAACATTGTTTTCTAAGGTTTTAGTCTAAATATTTGATGAGGTTAAGTGTCACATGTGACCTGTATCCTTTTGCAAATGACTATTGGTACTGAATTTTTTATAGACGATCCGAATGTTAACGATGGATGCCGTAAATGATGGCTATTGCCAAAGTTAGGCCATTGCGCAGTAAAATTAGACCCTCTTGTAAAAAGGGACAATTATTCGATACACATAAAAAGCTCATAAAAAGGTAATTTACTAAGTTACAATATGTACGCGTTAAAAAAACACAATTATGTGCGTGTAGACAGAACAAAAGACTAGAATATTGTTTTATCGAATGAATTCAGAGGCAGAGAAAGAGGTATTATTACAACAGAGCTGACGTAAGATTTAATGGAGATAACAAAGATTGTAATAAGTAAATTTATCACACATGCTGCCACAATTCCACCCACAGCCATATCTTCACCCTAAGCCACAATTGCACCCATTTCAAACATCTTTATTATTTGGCCATAAACAATTCCTTCCAGCAACTACCCTTGAATTATTGATAAAGTATCAATTACTAATAAAGTCTACGTCGATAATAACGTCGTCAAAGACAGTAACCCGGTTTATTAGTAACATAAAACCACAATTCGTCCGTGTTAATTTAATTCACCCTACCCAATAGACTTTGCGAATTTGATACTATAAATAACTAACATTGGTAATCCATTAGATTGATAAATTCATTACTTTAAATTTGTCTGTAAATCAAAATCAAAATCATAGGAAATTAACACTTATTTCAAGTAAATGTACAGACATATTTTAAGCTTTTCTTTTGAAATATATTTTTAACACACGGTAATAGTAATTTAAAATTAAATAACTTTTGAATTTATAGTCAAAATGGATTCTGGATTATTATAAGATACCTAATTGCTCCAAAATATGAAAGCCAAAAAATTTTCACGATTTATTATTTTCCACACTTCGTAAAAGGAACTGAAAATTATGTTATATTCAGAAACTACCTGCACACGCGATCCATATTATCATCACCAACTTACGATATTTGACAAAAAAAAATCGAAAGCATCGAAAGGTGCACATTTTTTGCTACACTCTGACAAACCCAAAAAAAAGCGTGATAAATAAACATAAAACATGACCACTCGAGGAAAAGATACTTTTTACGAATCCCACTTACAATTCTATAAGCTATTTTTATCTCCAACATTTTTTTGCGGATATCTAAAATTTAAGTGTAAACGGAAAGCATAACCGTTACGAAAGAGTACTCTTTAACAAAAGGACGCAGTGTAAAAAACCTTCGAAGGGCCTAATGGAATCTTTAGACTCGATATTATCAACGGAGTCACGTAAAATATTAGTTATTCCGAAATACGGAAAATTTTCGCCGGAATCTCGAAGAGAAACTGGGATATTATTCAAGTTGTAAGTAATTAAGGCGAAATCGGTTGTTGGCCGACAAACTTCTACTGCCTAAGCGATTTCGGATTGCTCATCTGTTTCGTCAATATTACGATTTTCAGTTTGAGTTCGGCTTAGACAAAGTTATGTTGCGATTGACGAATTCGTTTGTAGACAATTCTAAATGTATGCAAATAACTTATAGATAGTATGATTAATCGAATGCTTTTGAAATATCTATTTCGATTTGTCTACAAACTTTGTCAATGGCTATTCGAATTTCAGTATTGAATCTAATCTTATGTCATAACCGTTTAAATTATCTTTTTATAAAGTATTATAATTTATACCTGATAAATAATAATAAACGCATCACGCTCAATGGCCTCCATTGGGATCTCATGATCCTGTGTCGAAGGTCCGGACATATACAACCCAAACACAAATACCCAAACCACGACAAGCATCCGAATGGCCAATACAGACGTTTTGCCGTGCGCGGAGATCGAACCCAAACCGTTAGCGCCTCAGTCTTCATTCATACTTAAATTACAAAAAGATAAATTTTTAACAGACTTTCGAAAAGGAGAAGATTCTGAATTCGTCGGGGACTGTTTCTTTATTTGTTCGATTCTTCAGAATTCAGAATCATCAAAACTATAATTTCTATCGATTTAGAACTTACATAAAATGATTTTTTTTATAATACGTATTTCATTCCGATTTTCTTTAAACGTTATAAGCGAATGTGAATGAATACATTGTAGAATAGCTGAGTAAAATACAATTTATTAAAAAATTATACACACACAAGTTTAAAACCTTCGAGCGCTACCGTTTAAAGTAATAAAGCAGCCGTATGGGCCCTGGGGAGAGTCACCGTAATTTTATACTCAGCCTTATTACCAACGCGTCTAAATATGTTGAAAGTGATGAATCTATACAGATAAATAAAATTGAGGTGCCTGTTTGTAAATAATATACGACACTTACATCAAAAACACAATTTTTAAAAATTTTGTTTGTCTGTCTGCTTGTTAGGGCTAATCTTTGGAATGGCTGGACCAATTTTGATGAGACTTTCACTGACAGATAGCTAATATTATAAGGAGTTACTTTAGCTACTTTTATTTTCCTAGCTAGAGATCGAATCTGCTTGTTTTAAAAAAATAACACATTGTGTATACATAATAGTATACGCCAAGCTAAAGGAAGTGGATTTTTTTTATAAAATGCTATTAGTTAATGCGAGTGAAACGCTCCTGAGAGGCACCCCAGAGTACAGCCTTGCTTTGTACAAGATATACCATCCTGTAGTCCACGAGATCGAAGTCGCAGGCATAGCTAGTACGAAATAAGACTGGAAATAATGAGTCAGCAAAAATGATGCTATCATTATTTTTGACGTCGCTACAGTATTAATCATGTAAACATAGTACGGTGTGATTATAGCATTTTTATATTCGTTATGGATGATAAATAAAAATAATCGAGCAAGTACTAGTCTGTTTACAGTTAAGCTTGAAACGTGTTATTGGACTCACACACACATTTTTTGCACTATTTCGTGCTTGGGTGTATAAATAGGATGAAGTAAATAAATGTAATAAAAGTATTTACTTATTAAACGTATAAAGTTTACTGAGGTATGACAACGGTTTTATCCTCATACCACTTTTTTTCTCGCGGCTTTATCCGCGTTAATATTTATTTTGTTTAAAATAACAGGCATATAAACATAAATTATAGTTAACTAGCTGGTGCTCGCGACTTCGTCTGCGATGTCTGTGATGCCTATGTCACAGTAGCTTTATGCAAGACTCAGCCCAATCGATTTAAAATTGACAAAGTTTCATACAAACTTTCGTTTGCTATTTTATCCCCTCGGGGGTAGAATTAATCAAAATCTTTTCTTAGCGGATGCCTACGTCAAAACATCTACCAGCATGCCAAATTTCAGCCTGATCCGTCCAGTGTTTTGGCCTGTGCGTTAATAGATCACTATGTCAATCACTTTTGAATTATATATATTTAGATGACCATCTAGAATAATCTACCTTTTAAATAGTACCATGATTTTTAAAATACTTTCTGTGGTCCGCAACCGATTTTGTATGTGTGAAGTAAATATGGAGAGTTTACTTCGCAGATACACTAACTGCCCCTTGCGACTCAACAAATGCGCTATTGAACCCAAAATGAAATTATCAAATCAGATCAGTAATTTCGGAGATTAACCCCCTACATACAAACTATAACAATATTAGTAAAAGTTAGAAAATTTTGAAAATTCTTACTCACTGTAATAGCTAGCTTTGTTAGTTACATATTACCACTGAGAAAATTTTTTCGAAAATCCGCTTCCTAATGGAGCTATTTATTCAGTAATGTTTTTTTAAAGAAAACTACTTCAAAAGCGAAATTTGCATCTTCGTTTACTTGGATGACATACTCATTCCAGTTATTTTGTTATAAAAATCGATACTACTATGACGACCACTAAATCGATTATATAAATCAATATTGAAAAGTACATTAAAATCCTCCGATTTTAATAACGATATAATTTATAAATCATTAACACATAAACTCGAAACTCACAATACAGAAATTACGTTTATTAATATAATCGTGGGTTCCCCATTAAACAAACAATATCAATTGGTTAGAGGCCTACTTACGATACGATTGCGTACTTTCTCGGGCCCCCGAGTAATATTTTAATTTACTACACATTCAATGGCGTTGCATCACCTCTGGTCACGATTTGGTGCTTCTCAACCGTTAGGTGTTTGTGATTCTAGAAACCTTTCAAATGAAATCATCGGCTATCCGTGTTAAAGAAAAAGTTAAGCCCTTTTTCTTTTTAGTGCGGCTTTAGATTAGATGGTACAAAAACGTCGTTGGTGTAGTGGTTTTCAATATAACGGATTGAATGTCGGCTTAAAACGTATTAAAATGTAAGTTTTGTTATATTCTTTTAAATAAATGAAGCGTCTTTTAATGAATTTTAAAGGTTAGTGTTCAAATGTATTGATTTGATTGTTTATTTTAACAAGTTTGATATTATTCTATTTTTTTAAAATAATGTAAATATTACTATTGTAGAGAAATCGATTTAGTAATAAATTGTTTTACAATTTATACTAACCAATATTTACGTATTATTTTTAATATATTACATATCGAGTCCTAAAAAGAGGTAACTTCGGTTTTGTATAGCGTCTTCTCTGTCACTCACATACATATAATATGACATTTTCACACAGATTTGTCAGCCATTGCACAAGCATGTACATATATAGAGAGGCTAAAACACCCATTGAAATTTAAATTTCAGAGCTGCTGACATTTTGTGTAAAGGGAAATATATTTTGTTAATGTCCTGAATTAAATCTGCACTGTACGCTTTTTATCACAATTTTTCGCCATTTTTCGTCGTTTACATCAGTAAAAGAAATCGACATATTAAAGAAATAATAATTTTTTTATACCTAGAAAAAAAATAATGGCATATAGCGGGAACATCTCATTGGATTTATATAGATATATAATGTTTTTAGGAAATCGGTTTTTATGTAGACTAATATTATATAGAGAAAATTTAATTATTTGTTTGTTTGTATTAAATATGCTCTGAAGCTACTATACCGATTAAAAAAAATATTTTTGCGTTGTATAGCCGGTTTATTGAGGAAGGTAAAAGCCTATATTCACACTACGGCTCATAGGATCGAACCAGTAACCATAAAGGGAAGTGAAACCGAGAGTTATAATAAGCTTAAGACGTTATTCAATTATTATTTTGAACGTAGCAGTTTAACGGCTGTTTATAGATTTAGACCGAATTATTTGATGTGTAATATTTTCGGCCACCTACTATACATATATACTCGTTTACCATAATAAACAATTTCACAAATACATTCGATCCAATAATCTAAAAAAAAAAAAAAACAAAAAAAATTGACTAAAGGATGAATGGAAATCTTAAACTGGTAATAAAATCCAACAGGGCATATTCGCAATTCTTTTACTTCAGCAAATTGGTCATAACGCGGACACAATGCACAGACCGTGAAGAAATTCTTGATAGCAGTGCACCGACACGCGACGACGGATGGGTAAAGGTGGAACGCTTCTTGCATATCAATGGGATAGATTCCGGCAATGACTTCATCCTGAGAAATATCTAAGTAGATTTAAGATCAAATGTATGCAACTAAATATTATATATTCGCTTAGTCACTGCAGCGCATCATGCTGCGGTTTCGAAGTAGTTCTAATAGCATTCTGAAAATATTAGCTGATAAAATTAATAATCCTTTTATTATACACTGGGCAGCTATTCTTATTAATAAAGGAATACACCAACCCAACTAAAAAAAATAATAAATATGGATCTGTTTTTTATATATATTATGTATGAAATGATGATCTGAAATAAAACAATTAAATTAAATAAAAAAAATATTACTTCTCGTCTTATTGCCTCCACCGGAGATAAGAGGGCTGGCAGTTTTCTTGCCACCATTGTAAAGATAAATATATTGTAAATATAATTATTTGTATATATTTAAATTTTTCTTTGTTTGTTTATTTGCAATAAATATTATGATAGACAAATATCCATCCTTCTAAGAAAAATAAAATATAAAGAATGTAAATATATCTATAATAATATTATAAGGCTGGATAGTTTGTTTGTTTGTCTTGCGCTAATCTCGGGAATTACTGGTTCGAATTGAAACATTCTTTTTGTGTTAGATAGTTCAATAATTGAGGAAGGCTCATAGGAGCGAAGCAGTAATTGTAAAAACGAATGCTAGTCTTTAATATCAGTGACATTTTATACCTGTAGTGCCTATAAATGTCTTAAAAGAATATCAAATCATTAACAAAACAATCAAATGCAACGGTAAATCTACTATTTAAATTAATAGCAAAGTCTACGGTGAATTTAATACACGCGGTAAATTATACAATTAAATCTTTTACGCCAAAGATTCTTAAAATTGATACACGCGGGAAATATTTTTTTAATTAAAACTATTATTAATCCATAAATCATAATCCATAATCTATCCGATTTGTCTCGTGATAATCAACATTCCACCACCTCCAAATGACTCTGGGACGATGAAAAAATATTTAATTTGGTATTTTATCTAAGACTAATAAAGATATATATTATTATACCAAAGAATGTTGATCGGTCTATAAATTAAATTAACTTGTATGTTTAAACGCGTAGGTGATGACTTTATAGGCCTTATAACGGATATGAAAAAAAAAACCTTAACCGACTAAAATATCTTCTCAATTAAAGAAAACAAGAAAATGTGAAACAGACAGAACAGGGAACAAGAAAAAGATTCAAGAATGAGATCCTGACACTAGCGCGTTCGAAATAAAACACAAACAAACTTTTCACCTTTATATATTAGTATGGTACTAGTGAACGCACAATGGTCGAAATTCGATCATAATTAATTTAAATTATAAGTTTGCATTATTAAGGTTTTATTGTCAAAGACTTTAAAAATAATAATCTATAATCTATTCTCAATATGACCACAGACTAACAATAAACAATAGAGTATAGTGTGTTTCAAATATATGGTATTACGTGTAATGTTTTTTAATTGATTTAATTTATTTTTATGTATAATAAAAAAATGCATAAAACTAAGAAATACACAATAAATATTTGCTAAAAAATTTTAAGTCGGCGCTAAGTAAAACCTTTTACGTGTTATTTAACTAGGACCTACTTAGAATTATACTCTTTCAATCTAAAAAAAACACACAACTGAACGTAAAACTTACTCGTTTTTTGCAAAACGCTAAAATAACGTCATTCAATTAAATAACTTGTAAACATAAATAAAGTTCTTTCATTAAACGCAGTACAGATACCATCTACCAACGCAGCGGTCAGAGGCAATCAGAAGGGCGGTTTGAGCCTACAATTTGTATAGATTAATTAGCATGCCGGGAAGAAACTGAGCGAAGCAATCAACGCAGAGACTTTTAATTATCTCCGAATATTTTCCCTTTAAAAGTAAAAAGAAAAAATCAGGACCGAATATCGGCCAATTTAGCTTCGAAATTAGTAATTTTTATTAATTCTAGGATATTTACTCTGTAATCGTGTTGCTTGGTGGTTGATTTGCATAATTGATATCGGAATTTGTTGTAGTTGTTTATAGGGTATTAATTAATGTTTTTTTTTTTAAATGAAAAAGTAGTTTTTGAAATTTCTTTAGGTTTTTATAAAAATATGTTTTCGTGAAAAAATATAACCGATTTTAAACAGAATGAATGGATGTTTGTTATTGTAAAATTTTACTAAACCGATTTTGATGTAGTGTTAACCGCTAACAAAATTTGAATATTATAGAAATTTCATCAAAATTGTTTCAACCGTTTTAGATATAAGAAGCATATATAGGTACATACACACGTCAATAAGTGTCAAATGAGAAAAATACTGATCAAATGGAGACGAAGTTGAGGCAGGCAGCTAGTCTATACTAATATTATAAAGAGGTAAAATATGTTTGTATGTTTGTATGTATACCTGAAACTACTAATCCGATTTGGAAAATTATTTTTGTGTTCCATAGCTTGTTTATTAAGAAAGGTTATAGGCGATATTAGATCACACTACGACTCATCGAAGCGAAGCAGTAACCATAAACGCGAGTGAAACCACGAGGTACAGCTAGCCATATCTTAAAGAGAAAGTCTGAACCGAGAATCGAGATAAAAACATAAATAATGTCACATCATAACCATAATAAAACGAAGACGCCGCCTCGAGAATATTAAACACAGCGCAATTAGTTCCAATGCAAGAAATAAGAATTTTAATTGATTAAATTATGACATATTGATTACATCACAGATATGTTTATCAGTTCAAGGCATCGGTGACGGACAGACGGACATCCTCAACACGTTTATGGACAAAGAAAGCGGTAAGCATAATAATATTTATCTATATAATGAAAATGTTTTTGGTGTAATCATTTGTAGCAGGTTTTGGGAAGTTAAATACTGGCTGTCCCTTGCGGTTTTGGTCCTCTATATGGTTACTGCTTCGGTTCTGTGAGTCGTAGCGTGATGTAATATAGCCTATAGGCTTACTCAATGAAATTTTTCAAACCGGATCAGTAGTCTTAGATACACAAAGTTACAAACAAATTTTATCTTTTTATAATATTAGTATCTATAGATAGAATTCAATTTAGCTCTTAACACTAAATATTAAAGAAAGTACATTTTTTTAATATTATCTACAATAATAAATGCTATTAAAGTATCTGTTTGTAAATTTAAATTAACAGCTTTTCACTAAAACAAATCTTAATCACGAAAATAATGTAAAAATATGCGATAAGGAAAATAAAACGTAACTTGTTAAATTCTTATCAGTGTTAATGATGAAATTTAAATATATGAATAAAGGTGATAAATCCCTTGGGGCAAGATTGCAATCTCAACGGGTGTACGCATATGGCCACCAGTCGAGTGCGAGCCGGCTGTTAACATCATAAGTAAAGTAGTTAAGATCAACCAAAAAAAAAACCTCCCGGAGCTTACAAAAAGGGTTAACTTGTTACTAATAAAATTCGCTTTTTGGTTATTATGGAACTATTTATTTTCAGCTGAAATACCACACGTCTTTAAAATTAAAATTTTGTCGCACAAGTATCTCTATATTTTAAAACGTGAAGCAAAATCTTTGTATTATGAAAATTGCGCAAACAAAGAACTATGATTGAAATAAAACTATTTTAAACGGATTTAAATCGCGTATATTCGTAGACAGTCTAGTCTACCCGTGACCACGAACGCTGTAAAGTGCTCGAAACGTCGGGATGATAAAAATAGTTAATATACGCGATTTAAATCCGTTTAAAATAGTTTTATTTCAATGAATGATAATCACGAAAATCTAAGACAACGATATAAAGAACTATGACATTTCGAACACTTATAATTTATTTAGAGAAAGAGATAGAAAGACTAATATTCTTAATAATGCGTTAATAGGAATATGATTTATGTAAAGACATAGATAACGTATAATTAAATGAAGTGGTATATAAAAAGGCCGATAGTATTTAACGTTACAGGTGAATCTAATAAATAAAATATCATATTTGTTAGTTTGTTTGTTTGATAATCTGTTAGTAATAAAACTATGTCAACTTATTTTTTACACTTGTAACTTAGTACATGGCAACATTGTAGATGGCGCACGTGTCATACCATCTAGACCGAAAATTAAATTTTGTATGGTCATCCATCATAAAAAAAGTCAACATGAACGCAAACGAATACTATATGTATAATAATAATAATAATTCACAATTGGCTTAATTGAATAAAAAGTTAATCAGTGTCCAATAGAATTCATTATATCAAACCATTAACCTCTCGCATGTCTATTTGAATATTCATACATCGCCTAATATTTACGCATACGCTTTTGCGGTACGCTTTAAACAGACGTCCGAGATTTGAACAAGCGTTTGAACAACAAATACCGAATGTACCGTTATCTAAATTTTAGCATTTCACACTCGAATGTCTAGATAAGTGAGCATAGGGCCATTATAGACAACGCCGCTGAGACGGCGATGACAGATGACGAGTAAACTGCAGGGCGTCGGTGAGTAATGAACGTTTGAACATTACTCATTACTAGCGACTTGCCAGCTTTCATTCCAACTACCGTATAATGACTGAGTCTCAATTTTGTTCTAAATTTGAATTTCGTCAAGATTGCCCGTTAAATTATCATTATATTAATTAATGATTGAATAAGATGGTATATTGCAACGAAGACTATGACAGATTACTGGTAAACTACAGAGCGTTGCTGAATAATTAAAATTTGAACATATCTCATTACTAGCGACTTGCCAGCTTTTATTCTAAGTACCGTTTAACTTATGAGTTTCAATTTTGTTCTAAATTTGAATTTCGTCAAGATTGCCCCTATTTAAATTATTATTGTAACAATTAACGATGCGATAAGATTGTATACCGCTAAGAAGACTATGACAGATTACTGGTAAACTACAGACGTCGACATCGCTGAATAATGAAAGTTTAAATATTACTCATTACTAGCGACTTAGTTTTATTCATACTGTTTTTTGACACACATTTTTGTTCTAAATTTGAATGTAGTCATCGAACATTTTCAAATTGGTCGTATTGTTTTTATTTGATGTCCGATTTAAAATGATGGGATATGAAAGAGACGATGATGACAGATTACTGGTAAACTACAGAACGTCATTGAATACTAAAAGACTTGCTAGCATTTATTGCTTTTTAATGATTCTCATTTTTGTTCTAAATTTGAATTATGTTACGATTTTCTTTTAAAAACTGATTGGATTTTTTTTAATTTGACGCCCAAATGAAGATAAAGGGACATGGCGGTATGCCGCAGAGAGACGACGATGACAGATGACGGTTGAACTCTCCAGCGTCGCTGAGTAATGAATTCTTAAAAAATCATTTGCCAGCGGTTTAGGTTAAAAAACTTATTTTTATCAACTGTTTAAGTATTTAAATAAAACTGTATTATTTTTGTTTTTGAAAAATGTCGGAGTCATTGTAACAAAATACTTATTATGAAACTTAAATACTTATACATTCACATTTGGATATCGTCAATTGTGCTATAGGTCATAAAAGAGATAAAATATTGCATAATTATTATGCGTAATACAAGTTCCAAATTCATAACAACATAATTTGTAGTAAAGTCCACTTCAGAGACATAATTTTAAAATACTTTAGTAAAAACCTATTTATTAAATATTATAAAAGAAAAATACATTTGTAAACTAGTTAACGGTCCGCCCTCAAAACATCTGTACAGTATAATCACTTATAAAGAAATCTTAAAATATAATAGATCTCGTATTACTCAAAAGTGAGAGAATCAGGGAACCGATAAACGATACGTTAATAACAGAAGCCGATCCGATCCATTGTGCCCTTTTGTTACACGTAGAACACAATGCAGTTGTAAATTTTTGGGTTCTTAACTCCACAATGTTCCCGTCATTAATCTATGAATCCGTTGTAACTTGAAGCGGGGTTGGGATTCTTCGTACCTGCTATGTTCCTCAGCCTTTTGTGTTACCCCTGACATGTGCGGGGCTACGACAAAAACTGCCTTGTGCAATATCTGCCCCGAGACGTCTTCGATGATGTGAAAATAATACGAAAGAATACGACGCAATATTCCGTCTCAGACTCTGATGCTCCATCCAATATTCGTATGAAGAGATTTTAATCTCGGCTAAAACGTTTCTGTAATAACGCAACATTTTACCAATCAATCCGTGTTGTTTATCTTCGACTTAATTTTGGCTATTTTTAAATGTATCACCCGCAACCTTCGCTTTACTTTTTCTAACACATCGTTTCGACTGAGCCCTTGACATGCATTAACACTTAGGGCTGACGTGCACTTTTTCTGTCGAATATCCAGATGTGAGTGTGTCATTAAAAATCTTCGGTACCAAAAAGATCAAAAGTTATCTCCTCAGTTGGAGTCTCCCTTTTCCCCGTCCCACCCCCCACCATTCCCAATTCCCCTCTGTTTGGAGCAGTTAAGGCAGTCGAAACGCGACATCGGTGAGGGTCGGACGTGTCGACTTCCCGGTCGGTTCCGTTCTCGTAAGCGCGAATTTGTGGAAACTGTTTTCATTGGTGTCATTTGCATACGTGAAGTGAAACTTGATTTGTTACCGGTGTGATGTGAATAGAACTGTTTACCATAACTTACTGAATACATAGGATTCCGTGGATTATTAATTCATAGTGCTCGCACGATTCGGATTTTATATTTATGTTGTGAGTTTTCGTTTTTTTTTTTCATTCGTTAGAAATTGTTGTAATTAATTTTGATTGAGTCGTTTGTTTTAACGGTTATTAGCATGGCGACTATCATTTTTATTCGTCGAAGTTTTTAATTAGAATAAACTCAGAGGCGAACAAAAAATAAAAGTTGAAGTTGCAATGATCAAACATATTCAACGTCGAAACAAAAAAGTTTAATTATAAAGTATACCGAGTCTCTATTCTCCAAAAAATGGTTATTAATATTAATGAGATGTTCATAATTAAGCTTCATATTTTTCTTTTGCTTACTAATTGTACCGCCGTATGTACACCTGTATAATTATAGATAACTTTTTAAATAATTGTTATTGGGTTTTGGAATAGGTTGAATAAAAAAATCATTCAAATACTTTTTAGTATAACGTATTTATTAACAAATAAGAAATAAATTTGTTTTGATGCATCTTTTTACTTGCTCTTCTAAGTATGTAATAATATCTTTAAACGTAGTTTATCTTACTATAAGCTATACGTAAATAATATTCTAAAATATGTTTTGTGTATTTAAGCCTTTAATTTATACCTTTTATGCAAAAAAAAACGTTTATATCAAGAACATTTTGGATACAATAAATACAATTTGTGTAGATTTAAGTTAAATTAGTTAATTTAAAATCTTGACTAAACAAAAGCTTCTCTTAACTCTAAAGCTCTGTTATTGCTATATTGATTTACTAATATTGTAACCTCGCTTATAAAATTATATTTTATAAATAAATAGTTTGTGAAATAATTCCTCAATGGAAATTTATTATCTCAGTTTTCGTTAACGTTATAAGTTCAAAATATAAATTACTATTTGCAGTTCGTAGTTTCACTCGCGTTCATGGTTACTGCTTTGCTACTATGAGTCATAAAGTGATGTAATATAGCCTATAACTTCAATAAACAGGCTATCAAACGCAAAGAGACAAAAGTAATAAATAAATTTTAACTCTTTTCAATATTAGAATAGATAGATACATAAAAAAATATGTATTACATGTACATGATATAATACATAATATAATGAAAAATACTTTTTATTACAGTTACCCCTATATACCTCAGTACCTAAGCAACTAAACAAACTATAAAAATAAAACACGATACATAATACAAAATGAATTCAATCGAATATTTATAAGGATTTCTTTATTCTAGTAAGACGGTACTCTAAAGGAATTTCCATTCTGAATTCTCTGTTTACTTGGCTTTAAAATTTTGTTCCCCAGAAGTCGTTCCATCCTTTAGTCCTTTATTAACAAGGGATCTTCTTTTTTTCTTATTTTCTTGTCTGATTAAGTTCGCTTAGAGACAAATTAGCATCTTTCAAGATCCTTACATATAGCTATTCGTCTTTGGTAATCCGGAGTGAAATACAAGGAATGAATATATTATAAACGGAATTAATACAATTTTACTATTGTTTTATCTATATTCTATACTAATATAATGGAGGAGAATCATTTTGTATTTAGTTGATGTGGGTAGTAGACTCTGGAGCTGCTACATCTAATTTCAAAATTATTATACATACCATTTCAAAAGTAAATATACCAGATGGTCAAATTTTTTGTGTAAATGCATATCATATACGTATTATATTATAAACTAGCTCTCCCTTGCGACTTCACTCGCGTTTATGATTACCGTTGTGAGCCTGTGAGTTGCGGCGTGATGTAATCTAGCCTATAACCTTCCGTAATAAAAAGATTATCCAACGCAAAAATACATTTTTAATTGGATTAGTACTTTCAGGGATACATACAAACATATAAAAAAATTTTACCTCTTTATAATATTATTAAATTAGTAAATAATTATTAATATAATTACTTACCCCAACTTCCCACAAAACAAGGTAGTATTTATTAGGACGAACCACTTTATATAAAGATTTTAAAACCAAGTATTTCACTTTTTCGTATATTTTCGAACATTCACTTTCCTCGTGTACAATTACAATAAAATAAGAATCTTCGAAAAAAGATGTAGCCATTCGGAAGTGCTGCACGAATATACATTTGGTAATTAATTTTTATTTATATAGATTATGATGACATTCGTCACCTAAGTCGGAAAAAGTCGTTCCGTTGGAAACTTACGCGGCGTACGTTGCTTAAATAATTTAAGTTGTATAATGTATAGCCAAATACAAGGGAGGGTTATACATTTATCAGTCTATGTAAGTATATATGTACATGGTTTTTTTTACCTTTGTAGCACTATTTAGACCATATAGATATAGATTTTGATAATTGACATATCGTTTGATTCGTAATGGCGCGAACGTCATAGAGACTATAATAATTTGGACAAAATCAAAAAATGCCGAGTTTGGACGCAATTTTCTGAAAAAGAAAAAAATGCAAATCAACGGACTGTGTTAAGTTGAATGGGTATTTAAAAATCATTTTTAGGTTTCTTATATCATTTTTCAATCAGAATTACCATTTAGAATCTATGACGATTAAAAGTTGGTTAGTAACGATTCTCTATGGTCTTATTACGCAGTCGGGTTTTTGAATTGATTGAATTGTCTTTTGAATCAACAAAACTATTTATAGCTTAAATTTTGTTCAGAAACAATATCAGTTATTTTTACTCATTATTTTTTTCTCGTTTTTTTATTTATTATTAATTAGGAGATGAGTCACAAGTCATTACTCTCGATAGCTCGATAACCGTAAGATTTATGAACTGTCTAAGATAAGGAATTCGGTCAGAGAGTTATCAACGGGCTTGAGATTATTTTGTGTTCGCTTTTTGAATGATAAACTTTTGTTACGTAACGTTTGAAAGCTAGAGTTTGAAATTACGATTATTTTCTACGGTATTTAATAACGACTAGCTGTCCTTTGTGGTTTCACTCGCGTTTATGGTTACTGCTTCGCTCCTATGAGTCGTAGCGTGATGTAATATAGTCTATAGCCTTCCTCAATAAATAATCTATGTAAAACAAAAATATAATTCAATTCGAACCAGTACTTCCCGGATTAGCGCGTTGAAGCAAACTCTTCAGCTTTATAATATTAGTATGGATTTTAAACTTTTATATTAGTGGTTTTTGAACATTTTTATCCTAATCGATTGCCAATCGATTGAATTCGATTCGATTGCTGTTCGCACATTCATAATTTCATGGGAAAATGTTGTCTATACGCTGACTCATGATATAAGGTGTACGATATAACCAATTCATAATTAAATTTTAACAATTTTTACACAATGTGCCCACAAATAACAATTCAAAGGTTGCTTAATACAAATTGTAACATTGAGCTCGTGTTTGTTCCATATTTTTTTAAACTGTGCTACAAAATAATTTATATGTAAAATATATATATCTACCTAATAAATGAATGATAAACAGACATAACATTTTAGTAGTAGTGAAAGATATATACATTTGTAACATATAAGGTATATTCTGGTCAGTCAGAATGACATCTTGTATTGACGTCGAATCGTAATTGTTGACGTCTCATTAGACGCAGAAAAAAAATGAATGTCATGTCCAAGATGTAGATTGTATTTCGGAATACTTTCATACATGATAAACCATTCATATATATAGAGTATATATTTGATTGTTTGTTTTCATGGAATAGGTTCCGAAACTTCTACCTATTTGAAAAAATATTCCTGTGTTGGCTAACCTGTTTATCGAAGAAGATTATAGACTATATTACCTTACACTACGACTCATAGGAGCGAAGCAGTAACTATAAACGCGAGTAAAACCGCATAGGGCAGCTAGCTAAAGATATATACAATTATAAGGTACTGGAATTAGGCACCCAGAATTTGGACGACGTTGCTTAACAACAAGATAGCGACTGAGTATGACAGGCGAGATTATCTTTGGAATAATATATAATATTCATTTAACGAGTTATTCTATATGTTAGGAATGGGTACAAGTTTTACAGACATTATTTCGATCACAAGAAAAAATGTATCTATTTAAAAACATCATTAAATTTTTAAAAAGTAAGATATTCGTTAATTTCATGTATGTATAACTTTGTGAAGACATTATCTACTAACGGTTTATGACGCAATGACGCAAGGCTCGGATCTGATAAAACACACCATTACGCTTTCCGTAAAATAGGTTACGCACCCATCATCATGCTTAGTCACGTGGTTGATGGGTGTAGATAAAAAAAAAACTTTAATAAGGTGCCTGATATGTGTAGCGATGTCTACAAGATCCGTGAGCTCTCCGGCACTACCGTTACTTAGTTTTATAGCGTTTTGAGGTGAAGTAGTTAAGATTTTGGTATCTCTAAGTTTTTTCTTGAATTGATGTTATCAATAGTCATAGTAGTATTCTGAAAGTAATGGTATTGTTATGTTTTGCTTGTCTTGGTAATACTTTTAAAATACTTTGTCATGTACGTAGGTATCCTTATTTTCGACTAGCAACTCATCGCCGCTTCGCTCGCGTATACTTAGTAATTTGTTACCTAACAAACTTTGAACCCTCTATAACCCTTTAGGATTTTCAAAATCGTATTCGAGTGCACACTTACGACATTTCAGGAACGTTTGTGCAAAATTTCATGTTCCTAGACCCAATGATTTCAGCTCTGCGTTGATCGATCAGTCAGTGAATATGTCAGCGAGTCAGTGTTGATTTTTAAAAATATAATACTTATTTTTGTTTGTAGGTACATTATGATATAAATCAGGTGACATTTTTTATTCCAATGCGGCTATATTGTATACTAACTGCTCCTTAGGGTTTCACTAGCGTTTATAATTACTGTTTGGCTCCTGTGAATTATAACGTGTTGTAATATCACCTAAAACCTTCCGGAATAAACAGGCTATCCAACGCAAAAAAAAATTCCAAATCGGATCAGTAGTTTCAGAGATAACGCTCTACATACAAACTTACAAACAAATGTACCTCTTTATAATATGAGTATAGATTTCACGGGTGTACCGAAAATCTGCCAATACCACGATTACCTGTTAAAGTATTAACGATAACAATAACTTTTTTTTTGTCTTTTTTATCTCAAATCTTCACTCGCAAAATATATTTTATTAAATTAAAGATGAATCTTCAAGATTACGAACGCCCTATTATAAGCGCTCCCTCATTGTTCCATCGTCTTGTTAATAGTTGCCGAAGGCTCTTTGATCTTATGTAAGGTCTTATTAGTCATGAGTAAAGATTAATATCTTATTATACTTTTTTTAAATCTTACGACTACGATACGATTTTTGCATATTCATTCTTAGACGAGAATTGAATTTGTGAGTTTTGCTCTCAGACTTTCATAAAGATTTACTTAAGTTTTTTTTTTATTTATTTTATTTATGTAATGTTATATAAGGTTATATATATTTATCATGTTCAATAATTTTATAATATCTTTACATCTGTCTTTATCAAGTTTCTTGCCGGTTCTTCTCGGTAGAATCTACATTCCGAACCGGTGGTAAATTAATTAGTTTTTTGTGACTGTATTGATGATTCAAAATAGCTTGTAAAAGCCTAATTGAACAAAGCATATTTTGATTTTAAATTTGATTTTGATTTTTGATTATTAGGTATCCCACAAATAATTCTTTCGTTTTACATAAATTGTTTCTTATTGGTCACATCTAAAAAAGTTTACTGTGATTATTTCTGTCATTCACAGATTTCGTAACCTCTTACAATTTATCTGTTACTAGGTTACAGATTTGTTTTATATCGCTTTCGGGAGGATAACTTACAAACGTAATTTTTGCGTAACTGTGCTAGATTACTTAATGATCTTCATATCATTATAAACGCCATCTATTGAATAATTCAAAATTTTAAAATACTATATTAAAAGAAAGTAATCCTAAGTGGCAATTCCTATACTAATTTAATATTTTATATTTTTCGGTTTTTCAGCTTTTCCTTCACCTTTTTTTTGGCTGTTCGTTTTGGATTTTCCTAATATATATATTTTTCTGAACCACTAAACGTTAAGGTGAAAGTATAAATTTAAATTGGTCTTTACGAAACTAAAGCACGGCACTTAGTCCTTTTATAGGTATTGTTAACATGAACCGTAATAATATAATGTTTTCAGTTTATCAAATTGTAAATCTTAGAAAATTAAGCTTATCAAGATGAGGGATACCTCGTGTAAAATATCTATTTAACGAACCAATGAGTTTATTTTCTCTTAAAAGCATTTTAAAAATATAATATCATATTGTGATGTTAATTGTAATAACTTCAAAATCAAAAGAAACGTTTGGATTTTATGCTTTTAATACTAAATCTCATTCACAAGCATATATCATAAAAAAACTTTCAGAAAAAAATTAAATGCAACAAAGAAATATTTTTTTTAATACAAAATGATTACCACATAGTCGTATCGTATAAAATTCCCCAAAGCATTCACTCAACTTTTTGTTCGACTCAAATAAAATGCTTATAATATACCACTAATTACGATTTTACGGCCAATACGACTTTTTGCGTCGTCACGCACCTATTTCTTAACAAGCTGGATTTCAAACGGATTTGTATTGGTAATTAGTCACACTTATAACGTATAAAAATTATTCTTAAGTTTTGTTAAAAGCAGTAGATGATGAGGCATTTAGTATTATTTTCTTATTAGGCACAAGATAGTTTCCGTGACTTCGTTTACATTATAAGTTTCACCCACTATTCCACACTTCATATTTCATTTTCATGACAAAAGTTAGCCTTCCTTCTCTAAGATCGAATTAACCTTTATAGTATATTTCATCATAATCGATTCAGCAGTTCATGAAAATTTCGCAAATTATAGTCCCTACAATCTAAACCTAACAAATTACGAAATTTACATTGCTTTATTTTAAGAGACGTATCAAATTAAATAATTTAAAAACTCGCAGTCACTACAATGAATCTAGCAAAGGAGATTTTAAAACGAAACACAAAAGATTTTTATATTAAATATATTTTAAAACATGATTTTCGTAATTGCAGCGTAGTTAAAATAAAATTTAATAGCGACAAGGTTATTATCTTACGTTCTTGTTTAATTTTGCCTTTGACGAACTCGAAACTAACGAAGGCTCCCTTACTACGTTAACAAATTGTTGTATGTGAATACCGTGTACCGCTTTTATACCAAATTTTATGGTTACATGTATTAAATGAATTTATACTCTATATTGCATACACAAAGAAAGAAAAAAATACAAGTAATTTCAAAATTACAGAGAAAATAAATACGTACAAAATGCGGTCTTTTCGCTAAAGAGGAATAATTTGTTTTTTTTTTTCTTTTATAATATATAGCCGGAATATTCTAGAGGTTTAAACACGTTAATCTCGCCAAAGATTGCGGGTCCAAAACCCGGTTAGCACCGATGAGTTTTCGCGTGCTAAATATACATATGTGATTCATCCCGTGATCGGTGATGAAGAAAAACATCGTGACAAGACTTGCCGTAATGATGTAGGGTGAAAATTTGACCGATGCAGAGCCGAAAATCCGCATTGAAGGAACTTGTCTTTATTAAGCTGGTAACCTTTTTCTTAATAGTAAAGGAGGTTTTTGTACAGCGATGGGAGCTTACAGGCTATTAGGTATAAACGAATAGACACAATTTTCCATACACACTATGTATAGATAATAATTAGTACGTTGTAATATAGTATGCAATAACTTAACTTACCCGAACCATTGAGACGTAAATATATAGATTAATTTCAGTAAATTAGATTTGAAAAACAAACTACCAAATCGATTTTGATAAATAAATATTTTTCGAATTTCGAATAAAAACAAAATCGCTTAAGAAATGAGGGGATTCTGAGCGGAATAGAGAACCTCCTTATTTAAGTCGTTTAAAAAGGGCCCCAATCAAATAAAGACACAACTTTAAAGTCAGTTCAATATCGAAAAAATAGGGCCAATACGACACTAACGATCATATGATTTGAGAACCTCCTTCTTGGTTGGTTAAAGACGTAATGATCAGCATTGGCGCCATTTAATGATCACTTCCAAGCAGTAATCACGACTCAAGACTCATAGCCTAGTATTAATAGACTGACACGTACAGCCGTCAACGCTAGGATATTGTGACAGAATTAAATTTGCATTGACGACGGTATTATTTACGCGATTCGTAGCTGTTGTAAAGTTAATAATGACTAGCTGTGCCCCACGGTATCACCTGCGTTAATTTGAGGATATTTTTTTTATATAATGCTTTGAATGAATCAATTATTGATCACTATTTCATTTGTTTCAATTTTGATTTCGTGTAAATAATTAAAATAAATAAAAAAATTAAAATAAAAGTAGACTAAGTTACTTTTTAGAACATTAGCTATGTGTGAAAGTCACGTCAAAATCGACCCAGCCGTTTCAGAGTTTAGCCGGAACTAACAGACAGATAGGCAGTAAAAATTTTAAAAATTGTATTTTTGATGTTAGTACCGTTTATACTTTCATATAAATTGAATTAATATCTGTTAATTGGATATTACAAACAGATACTTCAATTTTATTTATTTGTATGAATATAAATAAAATTTTAAAAATTGTCTTTTTAATTCAAGTAAAACGTTTGAAAACTATATCCGATTCCGTAAATAAACATCGTTATATAAAATTTATATATTTGTGCCCCATGTCATCCGGCCCATTATTTCGAAACTATTGTCATTTTATTTATTAAAATCAGTTAAGTGGTTTTGGTTCTACGGTGGAACGTAGAATCATACATACAAACATAGATAGACTGCCAAAATAATTATCCTTACATTGGTTTTGTCAATTTTATTAATAAGATATTTTCAATAATGACTGATGTGAACGCGCCTAGCGTATTCTCAGCAGTACATAATATATATTTTTTTAATAACAAATTTGTTTATTTTACTGGGCCACTTCAAAATTCTGTAATTCTCGCTTGAAGATTGTCCACTGGTGTGTGAATAAAACTCTCAAGACACGCCTAGCGTGCTCGCTCCGCAACAATAGAAACTCACCTGAACACGCTAGGCGTGTCGAAGCTATTGAATGTACAATACAAAACTCAATATGTACAGTTTCCTAAAGGATACAGGCTAACGATATACAATTATTTTAAGTTCCCAGGAGATATCCGTCAACACAAACAAAGTCGCTGGGTTCAGTAGCTTGTCAATATAATATGAGACATTAATGATGCAAAAGCGCGCCGGAGGTTATTTACGAAGCCTGATAAGAACGACGGAAGTGTGTTATCTTAAATAAAACAATGTTCCTCGGGGAGATGCTGATCTAATATTAAAGATCAAATAGGCAATATTTCAACGCATGATTTTTTTTTTTGTAAGCGCTGTGTTATAACTACGGTGTAAAATTCAAGATCTTAAATAATATCGCGTGAATATTAAAATGTTTTATTTTTACGCCTATTTTCAAATGAGCATTCGGCAAATTTTGTAATATTTGAACGAATGATTTTGTAAGCGCTTGGGTTATAATTTCACGGTTAAAAAATTCTAAATTTTAAAGAAGATCGGGTAGATATTAAAATATGTAATTTTTATGTCTATTTTAAGATGTGCATTCGGAAAATTTTGTAAATAAAAAAAAATGCGTTAAAATAATAAATAATAAACGCATCACACTCAACGCTACCTAGGTTTACCCCCATTAAGATCTCATGACATTGTGTCGAAGTCCGGAAACACACACAGCACAAACAGCCAAACCACGACAAACATCCGTATGGCCAATATAGATGTTTGTCGTGAGCGGGGATCAAACCCGAGACCGTTAGTTTCTGCGCCATCGTGTATATTAAACACAACATATTGTGTATGAGTCAAACATAATTTATAATAAAAAAAAACTACTTCGTTTCTTGCAAAATATTGAAAGTTCTTTAATGCTAGGTTTTCTTAGATATAATTTTATGAAATTATATGAATTATACTTAGTTAAATGTTATCCTTATACGATAGCGAGTTAATATCTGAAAATCTATACCTTAAGGTTTACTTTGCAATTGACTGGCGCTGATCTTGTGTACTTAACTTGTAGAACTAATGACGAGAAAGTTAAGCAAATTGTTGATTTTAAGGTTAATTTGATTTACGATGGGACTTTTCGTTAAATGCTTTAACGGAGTTTGTTTATGTCTAAGATATAAAGCTTAATTTGCTTTTGGTATATATTTATAATTGTGCATCCAGTGGGGGAATAGGATACAGAACTCATCCTATCAAATGGGCATTTTGATAGGAAAAAAAGCGTTTTAGTACAAAATTCAAAAATAGCTATCAGAATGTAGCATTTTGTGATAGCGATAGCTTAGCGAAATTACTCTGCAGATTAACCAACATGTTTTCAAAGCAGCTATATATATAACGTGTCCACTTAGTTTAAGAGTGTTTAATAATATTATGACATATAACAGTAATTTTTAATCTATACTAATAATAAAATTCTAGCGGGTCGCTGTCTGTACATGGAAGATATATGAAAAAAAATATTATAGGGGGCCTATATCAACGCAATAGAACCCAAAACAATGATTTTTAGAATTCTTATCTGTTTGTCTGTTTGTCTGTTTGTCTGTTTGTCTGTTTATCTGTGCGTTTGTGCACGCTAATCTCAGAAACGGCTTATCCGATTTAGATGCGGTTTTCACTAATATATTGTAGTAAACTTCACTTAACATTTAGGGTTTGTTTCATGTCAATCGGTCCATAAATAAAAAAGTTATGTCAATTTAAGGAATCACGTTGAACATTTTTTTGTGTTTATAACTAAATCCATGAAAGTATATACGGTACTTACATAAAAAAATACATTTTTAAAAATTTTGTCTGTCAGTCTGTCTGTCTATCTGTTTGTTCCGACTAATCTCTGAAACGACTTAACCGGTTCTGATGGTACTTTTTGCAGTTAGCAAATGTTATAAGGAGTGACTTGGGGTTACTTCTATTTTAGATATGTTTAAATCTATATATATGAAAAAAATTCTAACGGGTCGCTGTCTGTACATGTAAGATATATGAAAAAAAATATTGGAGGCCTTTACCTACGCAATAGAACCCAAAACAAAATTTGTTAGAATTTTTGTCTGTTTGTCTGTTTATCTGTGCGTTTGTGCCCGCTAAAAAAGATATGTCAACTTATGGGGTCACGTCGAACATTATTTTGTGATTTTCACTAAATGCATAAAAGTACTTACATCAAGTACTGTCAGTCTGTTTCTTACGACTGATCTCTGAAACAGCAGAATCAAATTTGAGGGGACTTTAACTCGCAGTTAGAGGATGTCCATTAATCACGCGAGGCCCAGAGAAGGGAGTGGGAATGGAAGAAAACAATCACAAAATATCACAAAGTCTAAAAAGTCATTAAAAACATTACAGCAGCCCCTATAGCTAATATTATAAGGATTAAATTAGGCTACTTATATTTAAAAAAAAATATTTATTTTAATCAATAAGTAAAAAAGAGAATTACACGATAACAAAATATTGGAGAAACCAATAAAATAGTGAACATTTTCCGATTTCCGAAAAAGGGAATGTATACATCTATACAAATAAATAAAATTGATGTGTCTGTTTGAAATTTTAAATAAATGCATATGAAAGTATACACGGTACTTACAACAAAATTACCAATTTTAAAATTTTTGTAGTGAATAATATCTGATTCAAATAGGGAAGATATATTTTATATTAATATAATAATTTTAAAAAATAATACATTTACTGGGTAATTTTTTTACTGGATATGATAGAACAAAACCGAAACTATAAGCAAAAGCGAAAAATAATTTAAGTCACAGAGCCGATTTTGATTAAAACTAAAGCTGCATCATTAGTTTTTTGAAAAATAAGTTTTTCTAGCCAGAAACGAACACGTTGATTTTACAAAAAAATAACATTCTGTAGTATTGCACTATCTGATACCTTCACACATTATAAAGATCAACTTTAGTGAGGTAATACTATACAGTAAACTGCAACAAAAAGAAAGTGCTATTTTTTACAAAATTCTATAAAACTCTTACATTAATTAAATCTTTAGCAACGAGATGTTGTAACGCTAATAGCGGGTGAGTACTATAGCCGAGTCCAGTGAAATGTAGATTTTCAACAAATTGATTCATCTTTTTAAGAATTATCTAAACCTACCTAGGTAACTGAGTAGATGACGGGGACCAAAACAAACGTGACATTCTATCAAATTTGTATAACTCACATAAAAATAAAGACAAATATAAAAGAAGTTACTGTGAGTAATTCATTATTTGTATTTTCGATTGTATTGTTCACACTCTTTCTCACTTTAGTAGGTGACTAGCATTTTGATGAAATTTATGAAGAAATCGTTCCAAATAACGCATATTTTTTTCTAAATTTACCGGAACCCATGATTTAACCCACATATTTGATTATGTCGGTGTAGAATCGAATACTTAATTAATGTATAGATTTAATGTTATTTTGTAAAAAAAACCTTTTCATTTAATTTGCCGCTTACTATTACTTTCCAAAAATTTATCTTTACAAGTGACACTATTAGGTGGTGCAATAATACAGAATGTATTTTTTTTTAATTAGTGGGTTCTATTGCTGGCCAGGAAAATAATGAAATAAAAAAAAATTATGATGCAGTTTTAGACTTTTCAAAATCGGACACGAGACTCCATTAAGTATCTTTCGCGATTCCTTATAGTTCCGGATTTGGCCTATTAAGCCCAGTAGAAAAAGTCACCCGATATATAATACAAGGAGAACCTATGTGCGAACTTACTGTTTTGCAGTCGATATTTTAAAGACTACCACAAAACTACTTTTCTTCAACATTTATAGTGAAAACCGTTGATGAATACCATATCTGAGTTAGTGTCTGCTTATAAATACAACCAGAAAGTTCCCAGATTCAAAGTAAAAAGCTCCTTTCTTGAGCAGCACTGCAGACTATTATAACCTTGCTTTGCAGGAGACATGCCAAGCATTCTGTAATCCACGCGAACGAAGTCGCGGGCACAGCTAGTAACACATATAATCCAAGTTATCAATCCATGTTAAATAACTTAGTTTTATAACATTACTAGCGACCCGCCTCGGCTTCGCACGGATGCAATGTAGTCTTTTAAGACATGACTTTATTAATCTTTGAAATTCTTAGCAGTTTTCTATTATAGTATGCATAAAGTAAAGTAACAGCCTTTTAATGCACCACGGCTGGGCTAAAGCATTCTATTAAGGAGAACGAATAGAGCTTAATCCACCACGCTGCTCCACTACGGGTTGGCGAATATACATATGTCAGAATTTCACCCTGCACATGCCCGTTTCCTCGCGATGTTTACTTTTACCACCGAGCACGAGATGAATTTAGCACTCGAAAAACTTAGCGGTGCTAGCCGGGATTTTAACCCGCGATCATCAGTTAGGCCATCTCGGCTTTAATAGGCATATATTATACATATAAATTTCTTCTTAAATAATTTAGTACATTGATGAAAATACATTACGATGTAAGCGTACATTACGATTAATTTTTTGTTATAATCATAGATTCAGCAAACATAGCACATCTGTGTAAAATTCGTTACTTTAGTTTCAAAAATATTTTTAAATATTTATTAATCGATTTTTTAATAATTACGAGTTGGTCCTTAACGACTATAAATTAAAAGTAAAATTAGTTTTAAACCTAATATTAAGATTAAAAAACAAATTACAAAATTATTAAAAACACGTGATATGTTTATGATATTATACATGTACTTGTAACATTAAAACTAAATGTAGTTTCACTTTCAATGTTTTATTTTTGCAAATGCATAAAAAAAAAACAAATTAAAATCATAATTTCATAATTTTAGACATAATAAATTAATGATGTTTACACAGACATTAATCAGTTTAATCTCGTAACAGTGTTATCAAAGTTGTTATCATCGCAGTAATTATGAAAGCCTTAACTAGGTGCTACCGTTTTATCCGCTCTATCTGATCCCAGCAACACGACCGCCCACGTTTATGTGACGTCATTGTTTGTATTAAGATTAATTTTCAAAGGAAATTGGTAAAGGATTTCTAGTTCATATATTTATAACATAACAAATCTTGCGTATAAAATTTAATAGCAAAACTTTCTACTTGCGAATTGGTTTGTATACAGAATTTTTCAAATTTAAAGTCAAAATGCATTACCTCGTTGCGACATCGCTTCATGGCACGATACGACGTCGTAAAAGGATTGTACATCTCATCGTGGTACAATAATAGGATTTTTCATAAAATCAAAATAAAAGTATTTTTATTGAACACAGACAAAACATATTGAAATTAATGAAAAACTACCACCGGTTCAGAATATAGATTCTACCGAGAAAAAACGTCAAGAAACTCGATGGGTGTTTTAAAGTTTTGATAATATAATACTAAGTACATGTCCAATGTACTAAGTATATACTAAGTGAGGCATCCGGACCCTAAGCCAATTATAAAATATAAAACAATTTTGCCGTTAAAAATCAAAAATAAAGTATTATCACAAAGAAACGCACTATCCCACAAGCCACTAAAAATCATTCACCGGCAAACAACTCAAAATGACGCACTATCTGATCTACGCCCAGTCCATTGCCAGGCATTAGTTCCCGACTCTATTATTTTACAATCCGACCGATTTAAAAGCGGTTTTACCACATTTTGTGTTCGAGCCCACACGGTCGTTTATTTTTTTACCCCAAAAGCCCCTACAGGGACCAATTAGTTACGCCTCGGTTTAGAAAAATGCTCTGTGATGTTCCAACGTATTATAATAATGCGTATCATAATGCGAAGAATATGAAGTTATTATGTAAAAAGTAAATGATCTCAAAAAGCAAAATCGTTCTTGATACGAATTTAAATCGTGTTCATGTAAAATGATTTTATCAAGTAAAAAATTATGAATGAATTGTTAATTTCCATTTTTATGCTACAAATGCACCCATCAAATCGACTTTAATAATACACTTACATAATTAAAACTTAACCACAATGTTTTTTTTTAATTAAATATGAATATAAGTACTCAAAAATTTTTTGTTCACAAAAATATTACCGCAAATATTTTACATGACATTTAACATTCTTTGTTTCGACGTTGAGTCAAAAGTAAATATATTTGATCAAATATTGGTCAGCTTTCACGTACTCAAACAAGGCTTATTGTTTTAGGTGATGCGCGCGCGCATGTAAGTGATGGCGCGCAGGAGCGTGCTCCTCGTGCTATGGGTGGTCGCCGTCGCCGCGGATAAACATGGTGAGATCTCTTTTTCCTTCTATTTTTTTTTCCTTTATATGTAAATAAATTTGAACTTCTTTATAAAATGCCGTAAAACTGATCTTATCTTTCGCGATTTCTATAATAAAATTAATTGACAAAAATATTTATTTTTGTCTCAATTAATTTTTCATAGAATTTGATCATTGATTTCTTTAATTATGGAAAATGTAGGAATTGGTGGTCTCATTCCTATAATGGAAGGAATTCTTTAATAGAAGCAATAATAACCTCTTCTATTAAAGTATTCTAAAACTAATTTCACTTAAGAATTTCTGTATTATACGATATTATGGATTTAATTTTAGCACTTAAAAGGTTTTATCTAAAATTTTCAAATTCAAATTCAAATTTTAACAAAACGAAAACTTACAACGGGATCGACGTCTTACCCTAATTTATTTTACTTCCCGACGCTTTTAAAACGCAGGGTCTGGAAAAAATTAAAGACGCCGAAATTTCACTTAAAGACTTAGCACCTAATCTCGAGTAAGATAAGAGGTAGCGGGCAAAAAGTGCCCACGACTTAGAGGCGAGAACTTCGAAATTGTACTTTCGAGGGATCTTTAAAATGCGTAAAATTAGATTGGTATCAAAAGATTGTTTGTAATCATTGGAACAAAAATTAATTTAAATTACTTAATCAGAAACCTTTTTTAATAAAAAATCAAAAGAAATAATCATTAAACTCACTGACAATATAATAAAAGTAGCAAATGCTATGACTTGATGTAACCGGTTCGAAATACATTCAAAGCTATTCAAAATTAATTCGAACAGACAGAAGCATGAAACGCATTGTTTATGCAATGCAGTGATTATTATTCTAGTAGACAGTTACTTGAAATCGCCTTATACGACATTACAATGAAATTTCTTTGACCTTTCATTACGTTCACGGAACCGTTACCAAAAAAGGCAGTTCTTAGAAAGCCAAGGAAGAAGCTCTCGCAAAAAAGTCACTTAATCGTGACGACCTGCGGGCGACTTCCGAACACGACTATCGCATTAGAACCGTTTATAGAAACAAAATCTAAGAAATTCATTTTATCAAGAATAATAGGTAATATATGAAAATTTGAAATTTACAATTCATCACGACTTGAGGATTTTGTAAGGATAAAGACTTACAATTTTTATGTGCGCGTGTTTTAATAATTTAATAAATAATTTGAAAGATCACAGAGGAAACTACTATGAATGCATTTTCGCACAAAAATACTTCTAATATTAAGAATAACAATTTGCCAAAAAAACTAAAAGACATATTAAAAAAAACATTTTCAAGACAGGAATATTACTTTTATAACACTCCAAAAGTGAAGGACTGTTGAACCGAATTCCGTGATATTTAGAAATCGCAGCAAACATTTTCAGACTAAAGATACCAAAAAATACTAGAAAACCAACACAGCATACTTGCAGTTTGCATCTGATTCAGTACAAACTGAATCTGTTCTCAGCTCATTCTCAGTTAACCTGTAACACTCCATTCAGGAAAAGAAACTTCAACAGCATTTACGTTGAAATATGAAACTTTAATACACATCACAGCTGCTGTGAACGAAACAGAAAATAATAGAAAACTCCCAGGAGACACCATTATAACTTGACTAACAAAGGGATTATCTTGTTTGGGAACCTCTTGACTGGCACTCGACTACTCTTTGTATATATCGTGTTACATTTCCAACGTAAAAGGCTATTCAAAGTTTTTGTAGGTGTGGTCGGCTTTTGTATTTTTTCTGCAACAGGGTGAGAACTTGTCGGTTCCGATGCTCAAAAGATTTTCGAAGGTAATTTCGAGATTTGGGTCTGCACCTTGTTGATACATTATATTAATGGACCTTACGGTTCCGGATTTACTAATCCTTATTTTTTATGGAGAACCTTTAAGAAATGTTGATAAATATTCTTTGCAAACAAATGCATCTATAAGTACCCAAAACAGTAACGCGTTAGTTTTTATGCGGCCCATGTTTTAAATATTATGTTCTTTAGCAAAACTGAAGATCAATAAGTGTCCGAAATATTTTTGCCAAAAATCTCTGAATAAAAATATTGTCAAAATTCATAGTAATATAAGGAAGTCATATCCACTAACATTTCATTTACGAAAAGTTTATGACCAAATAACCACCCACGGTTTCATTAACTAGCACATCTTTTTACGTCTGAGAGTTAAGTGCATTTACGAGTAACTGCATCAAGCGAGCGTCTTCAGGAACGGATGCGAATGCTCTATCCCTGAATGTTTTATGACGTTTCGCTCTGAGCATATATCAAATGTAGTCTTTTGATTCTTTTTGACAGTACTAATGGCTCTATACAGCACGTGTTCCATTGCGAGTGCAAATATAATTGAATTAATGATTCTCTTTTTAATATTTGCACATTGGTAACGCTTTTATGGAAGTCTACTTTTTTCTCTCTGCCATAGTAAAATAAAAAATGCTGAAAGTAGTTTTAATAACCAGAAAGACTTAAATATCTATAAATGTATAATATAACCTACATAATACTCTAGAAGGCCAACATAGCGCAACAGTCAAACTTCATATCAGAATTAAAAAAAAAATCGCCTAACGATAATAAATTTTAAACATATTTAGTTTATAAAAGTGATAACAAAATATAACATGCTTTTAAAAAACGAATTAGTTACAGTTATCCATTTAAATAAACCACCTAATATAACTAAGAAATATAAGTTAACTTGCTAGAAACTATAATAAGATAGAAGAATATCGGTGCACTCAAAAAACAGACGCTTGATTCGATATCCACTATTGGACTATACATTTTATAATATGTAATTCAAGCACCACTCGTTACGTGTTATTGCTAGCATGTGTTATGTTTCGTGATAAAACGTGTGAGTAAAACATTGAAGCTTTTTTTAATGACGACCGTTACATAAATAGTAATTTAAGAAAGTACCATCGACTGTCGCTTGATAACGGCTGAGAATTTTACCAATTGGTACAAAGTTTTTATAGCTTCCTCTTAGAGTTCGTTTGTTTTGTTTCGGATTTGATTTATCGTTGAAATGTTGCTAGTCATTATGCTTTTCATTAATAATTGATACTGACATTCATATGCTGATAAGCAATAATGTGTCAACCCACAAAAATTCAAATTCGGAGATCTTGATGTATTCTGATAATGCGTCACGTATTTAACACTATTCAAAATGTTTAAAAGTAACTTAAACTAAATAAGTACGGAAAAAAAGTTTCTTGATTTAATGTCTCGAATATTGAAGTGTGTAAATTTTGTAATATACAACAATCTCATATATTTTAAAAACCTATTTTAATTAATTATACCTTTTAACAACATATAAAAGAAAAAGTGTATATATATGTCTTAAAACAAATTTATTGAGAATGGGTTACATCTTTAGACACCATTTCCTCAAAATAAATTCCGTGTGGCTTGACATAATATTACTTATTACCGTCCATATACGAGTACGTGTTTGTGAGATGTTAGTCAAAATGCATTCAGAGATCGACGCTTCCGTTGAAATATGAACTGAAAATTTTTCGTAGTTATAGTGCATCCTTTACTTCCTAGAAACGGAAGGGGAGAAAAAGGGAAGTAAAAAAAATGAGAAATTAACCTAACTAACTTGTTAATTGAACCAATATCCTCTATAAACCTTCGAACCTATTTTCATTAACAAACAAAACAAATAGTTATTTAGATTGTAGAAGTTTTTACGTAAGCGTTAAGTTTCTAAATACGTACATATACAAAACATTAACACAATATTCCTTTTACCTTTCTTAAATTGAAGTGTGAAGAATAAATCCTTTGAATTTCGCATTTCTATAAAACAGTTAATTATACGAGAAGGTATTTTAACGAAGGTCTTTGTATAGATTGAACTGAACGAATGTATCAAGTGCATTCGAGCTTCAAGAATACTTTCTGGACGTTGATTAAGTATTTCTCATCAATGTGGTCGCCTCGATCTAGTATAACATCGGTCAAGTGTAGGATCGAGTCCAATATACGGACGCTTGTTTTTTTTTCTTATTGAATAAATATTGATCCAATTTTTATAACATCTTTGTGTGTTTGTAATAGTAGAAGCTGATTTTTTGTCGTGTATTTATACGGTATTTGTGTTGGAAATGAAAGTATTGTTTAATTAAAGAATACTTTTTTTAACTGACTCCACAAAAATTGTGTATTATTATGTTCTCAAAAACTATTGGCCCGATTTGTATGAAGCTTCCGCTGTTCAAATGCATATTTTTCAAAGAACGTTTTAGTATAATAATATATTAGAACCTGCTAAATATCTTCAGAGATAAATAAGAATTTATATATCTTCAATTACCTACAGGGAATGACCTGCGATCATAGCATGATCATCCATTTATAAGTGGAACCTTGTTTTTTTTTAAAGTCGGTTATATTTTTGTTACAAAACAATTATTTTACTTCATTTCTAGAGCTCTGAAATCAAATACATAGCACAAGCCAAAGCTAGTGATTTCTCGAAGTAATATTTCTCCACGTTTAACGAGATGTCAAATATTGCGATTCGACATCAATGCTAGGTATCATTAGAATTGGCCACCAAGTTGTGTTTCGAAACTTACCCTTCAACTTAGCTGTAACGACTATTGTGGTAAATACGTTTGTGTATTAGTAAAACTGAACTTGTTGTACAAGGCGGCTTTTATGATGTTAGATATTAGCGCTTTAAATGTAACGCGAAGCTGTTTACAGCCATCAACGGATTCCTGATGGATGTGTAAATATTTATACTTGCGTCATGTCTATTATTTCCGTACACAAATCTCAGTAAAATATTACTAATTTTGTCTTTAAAACTCCACAATGAAATATCTTCTCAACCATAGTTGATTTAAATAGCCACACGACGTTTAAAAAAAGGGACACCGACTTCAAATTAAATCACTATTTTGTTTACTATAATGACAAAATGTTTGAGTTATTTTGAATTTAAAATTAATCTACGGATTTAATTTTGATGAATAGGAATAGGAACAATCCAGAATACACCCTCCAAACAAAATAAAAAGAATTAACCAAATCAGTAAAATGGTTTTCGAGTAAACGATAAAGTCCCCCAAAATTGAGAACCTTCTCCTTTTTTGGAAAGTCTGTTAAAAATTAAATTTAATGAACCATTCACACGGATCATATATTCAAAGTTCTTAAGTATAATCAATTCCAGTCTTAATTATCGCTGGACGAGATGACAAGACGGTCCCTTTCAACTCTGATCCAAGAGTGTTTGTTTTTAGATCTCGTTAGCAGTCGCGTCAAGAATCCGAACATTCATCAGACCGAACATATCTCACATCGTGTCGGTGATAAGGAATTTCTTCATTTGCATTTATTTTCTCGTCTTCTTTTATATTTTATTTCTAAAGAATTTTAAAAGTTTGAAAATATTTATGTTTGGTTTATCATTTTATTGGATTGCTTATCTCTTATTTCTTTTACGACTTTGGATAAAGATTAGATGTTGGTTAAAGCTGAAGCCTACAGTATAATTATATAAGTTTATCTTGCATTTGTTAGGAATATTGAACACAAATTGTCAATTTTCGATCTTGATCGATAAGTATCAGCAGAGACTAAATTTTACTGGAAATTATGTGTATTAGTGAAAGAATAATTACTGACAAATCGAAACTCGAAGATCAATAGACAAATGGACGCTTATAAGCAATAATGTGTCAAACCACAAAAAGTCAAATTCGGATATATAGATGTATTCTGATAATTGTTTAACATTATTCGAAAAAATATTCAAGTCATTTAAACAAAATAAGTACGGAAAAATATCTTAAGTTTGGTGATTACACTATTGAAGTGTGTGACATTTTTTCAGATATTCAAGAATATCATATATCTGAAAAACTTATTAGAATATAAAACTTTGTATTATACTAATCTGCAATTAATTAAATGTACCTTTTATCAAAATAGTAAAGAATAATGGATATATACATATTTAAACTAATTTATTAAGAATACGTATATTATCTATCGACGCCATTTTCTCAATATGGAGTCCGTGTGGCTTGACACAATATTGCATATCAGCGTCCATATATAAGTTGTCATTGAGAATACTTAAAAAATACAATCAAATAATCCTTTAAGGCTTAAATTCAAATCGTATGCTATGTTATAGGCAATCTTTCATCTCTAACAGTAAGTGAACTGAACGTTGGCACTTTGAATATGATGGAACGGTTCTTACTCCAATGACTATTGCTGTTAAATCTTGAAATAAACGTTGATTGATGCTATGGTGCTTCGAATATAAACACGCAATTCTTGTATTAATCTATATAAAAGTAATACATACTTTTTTAATTTATTTAAGTAGACGTCGTGAGAAAACCTGAATTTGAGGTTTCTTCGCGTCATTACCACATAGTTTTAAACTTACTGGTATTTTAATGATTTCTTTCTACATCGAGCATAAAATGCGTCTTAAACACTCCAGCACTTAAAACTCTGTCTTATTCGATTGAGTGAATTAATTAATTCTATATTTAAAGTATTAATTAGTAGATTAGTGTTTAATTTCAGTATTAATCCAACAGAATTAGTTCCCATATTCGACTCATCCTACAATATCTGTAAAAACGGCTAAAAATATGTATGAACTTAAGCGTTAATACTTAAACGACTAAGCACTAATTGCCATCTATAAATCTCAATATAAAAATAATATCATAGAAAAAAGCACACATTAATGGTAGCATAAAATATAAGTCCATTAGGATCACCATTTTTTTTTTTCATTTAACATATAAAATATATGGACCACACACGTTCGAACTATATTAATCTTGTCACAAAACACTCCTAAAATTGATTTCAATATCACAGCTGGAGGCTTAACGCTGCTCGAATGAATAAATTTATAATTTTCATACCAAACAAGTCTAGCTCACGTTGGTTTTGTGGCGTTACTGGTCACAGACATGACACAATAACTTCACTAATAACAGAACAAAACACAAACTAATTTAGCTCCTTTATAATCAAGTATTTAAAGTATTCTGGTATAAAACCTTAATTTATTCTGATTCAATTTACATAATGTAGTTTTATGATCATTAATTTTATATCATTATGATTTATGCTTTTAAGTGTAATATAAATTAATTACAGGTGTAATTACACATAAAGCATATAATCTATTCTATAATTTTGATTTACCTAATTACGAAATACGATATACTTTTATTTTGTAATATTTATGTTACGGTTTCGTCACTGCCAAATCAAAAACGCACGTTTTAACGTCGCCTTTTGTCAATTTACGACGCTGACGCCGCGTCGTTATCATCTACGATGTCACTCGTAAAAAATTACGAAACGACATCGCTTCGTGACACGATGAGTTGATCTTTCATGTAAAGTCAAACAAAAAACTGCGACGATATCATTGTTATATGGTTTATTATTATGTTTAATGAGAACTGATTTAATTTTTAAAATTGAACCAGTGGTATAACCACTATTATAATATTTATTACGTTAGTGTATATTAATTGAATACGAGACAAAATATTAATTAGTTCAATAAATACTTCTTAGTCATAAAATTTTCACATAGATTCTACTACTATTCATAATTTTTAATGTATTTTCGTTTAACTATACTCGTATGTGTATCAACTGTATAAGGAGCGATCTAATTTAGGAAATATTGACTTTATGTTATTTCTCACGATAGAAATAATTCTATAACGGTAAACGTTGATTAAATTAAGAAATCGTTAAAGACAAACAGTAATGTGAAGAAAGAAACGAGATTTTAATTATAGAGGTAAAAACTAATTAAAATGCCGTGATGGCGTTACTCAATCAAGAATGATAATAAACATGCCAAGGGCTGTAGGTCGTACAGGCGGGGAAAACACGCCCGACAATATTTTTGTTGATAGATAGTTAGAAACTTGATATTTTAATAAACAACTTGATATTTGCAAAAAGCTATTAAGTATTACGTTACTTAATCTTTGGTCCGTTACTACAGACACAGAATATACAGACAGAATTAATATTAATCATTATTTATTAAGATATTAAAGGTACAACTGAATTTAACATTTTTTTGTGCAAAATTTATATTACAATGCAGTGCAGATGGGAGATTATGTAGCCTACAACCTTCCCCAATTAATGAGCTATCTAACACAAGAATTCAAAACAAACATTTTCGTCAGATTATATACTTGTATATATTAAACACTTCCGACATTAAACCCATATAATCGATTCTGAATCGAATGTATAACCCGGCTCCAATCAGATGCTTGGGCGATCTAAAGGCTAATCGCTTATGTAATTGACTTACCCACGTCAGAATAAGTATGTAAATGACATGAAGTTAAATGAAATATCGATCTAAGCCCGAGATTATAAATACACCGTTATCCCGTAGGGCTATCTTGTATTATGTTAATATCTATTCTAGAAACTTAGAAACAACAAACATACATAAATGTTTAAATTGTATCAGAGATTTATCTTTGCTTAATAGTCTATTCCATTATATAGATATTGTTTCTAGAATAATAGCATTTTGAGCTAATTTTGTTTTGCACAGAGAAAATTTCATAAAAATTTGTTTTTTAATCTGGAATAGTAATAATATTTTATTGTTTTTATTTTACGTAAAATCGTTTCTAGAAAGCCAAAGAAGCGAATAAGTATTTATAAAAGTAAGTTTAGCAAAACAAAAACGGAATATAAGCAAGAAACAATATAATTATTATTAAAGAAAATAAGAAGACAACTACACCTGAGCGGTCTTAAGTGAATTGAAATTTTAATAACGTTGATACAGTATTAACAAAAAGGCTCTTAAAACAAATCCCATTAAGGAAAAATACAATCGAGAAGGAAATAACGTTCGGTCCCAACGAAAACGGAAATAGAAATATACAGAACGGAAGTGAAACTAATTAAGTTATCCTCGCTCCACTCGACTTGCGGTTTATTTTCGTGCTATTCCCCGTTTCAAATAATAATACAAATCCTAGTATTCCTGTCAACGCTGTTGCAAGAGTAACGTACAGTGATGTACTGATAACAATTTCTGAGCGAAATTTTGATGAGGGTGACCGATCGTTTATTGGAAATTTTACTTTATGACCATAGCTAAAGGTACAATTTAGGGATTCAGAGCGGATTGTTTTAGTAGGGTATAGGTACTGTATCAAAATATCAGCTATGTTTTGCGTGTAAACAGGCGTGAGTGAGGCGTCAAACCAGGTGTGGACTTTTGAGAGAAATCGATGCCGCCACTCGGGGGACGCGTTATTGTGACAGTTGTCGTTTATTTCAACTGACAGTCTATTAACAATTACTGTAAATTATATTTAGACTAGAAATGTTTCTCAATGAAGATAAATGACAATAATATACTTTATTATTTCGATTCTTTTAATAAACGTATGTATACAAAAGGTACCTCATTAGTATTTTTGGAAATTAATATCCAGACTACGTTTACCTGAACAGTGATCGAAGTATCATTTAAATTATCCTATATTAAAAATGTATAATCGAATTATGCTTGAATAATGCATGCCTAGATAAACATACAATAATTTCAAATGTTCTTTTAGCCGTATACTTAAAAATAGCCCTATACATAATAAAAAAAATACATGAAGATAAGGTTCCATTAGACGGTTAGAATTTTATTAAAATGTTTTTCATTTGTTACAGACGAGCCAAGCTCAACTGAACCGGACCACAGCACGATTCTTCCAACGCCGCCGATTCCTTTACGACCTGAATATGCTCACCCCGCTGGGGTAGAAGCCTTAGATCCATATAATTCTGAAAAGAATAATCCACCACCCCACCACAGAGATTACTTAGAGGAAGATTATGATCATGAAAACCATAAAGAAGATGAACATGAAAACAGAGAAGACGCTGACGAATTACCTTCTTTATCTGGTGACCATCTTCTGCAAAGTTCGACTGATGATCTACCGATGTTCCTGCTAGAACCTCAGCATGCTTATGTAGTTCGTAATAAACCGGCTATGTTGAGATGTCGAGCTGCCAATGCTTTGCAAGTTTATTTTAAATGTAATGACATAAGATCAGTTGGAAGTACACAATTTGAGTTTGTAGATCCTCAAAGTGGCGTTAGAATCGTCGAAGCTGAGTGTAATGTAACAAGAGACCATTTGGAAGAGTATTTCGGTGAAGACAGATTCTCTTGCACGTGCCACGCTTGGAGCAGCCGCGGTGATATCAGAAGTCAGCCAGCTATCGTTGAATTAGCATGTAAGTATTTTACTCTACATTCTCCGTCAAAGAACGATCGCTTAGAGATTTATTAGTTATATAATTTTAATACTATAAATGCGAGTTTGTGAGGAGTTGACGATAGATAAATGTTTAGACGTATGGGTGTTTGTTGTTCTTTCATCCAAAAACTATTTTTTGTCAATGAGATATATGTATACGGACAAAACTGCAGGCGGATAGCTAGTTTTTAGGGTTCCGTACCTTAAAAGGAAAAACGGAACCCTTATAGGATCACTTTGTTGTCCGTCTGTCTGTCTGTCTGTCTGTCTGTCTGTCTGTCTGTCTGTCTGTCTGTCTGTCTGTCTGTCGGGATGTCAACCCTTTTTTCTCAGAAATGCATAGACGTATCATGTTGAAATTAATATCATATACTCAAGTCTACGATGGCATGCGGCCGTGAAAATATTAAAGTTCTAAGTCAACGCAATCAAAAGATAATGGAAAATATGTCGTATATTTTGACCATTTTAGCGTTTTCGCAAGGGAATCAAAACCTATAGGGTACTTCCCATTGACCTAGCACGATGAAATTTGGCAAGAAGTAAGATCTTATGGTACAAATAAAGGAAAAAATCTGAAAACTGTAAATTTTTGTATGTATGTTTGTCTGTTTGTAAGTTTGTCTTTCAACCTTTTTCTCAGAAACGCGTGAAGGTAACAAATTTTTATCAACGTCAATTACTCAAAGTTGTAATTACTAAGAGCTGTGAAAAAATCAAACTTCTAAGTTAACGCAATCAAAAGATACGGTCATTTATATCACATATTTTAAGTATGATAGCGTTTTTAACGTTTTCGCAAGGGAATCAAAACCTATAGGGTACTTCCCATTGACCAAGCATTATGAAATTTGGCCAGGAGCAAGGTCCTTTAGTATACATAAAGGAAAAAATCCGAAAACTGTAAATTTCTGTTCGTGTGTCTGTCAGTCTGTACGTCTGTCTTTCAACCTTTTTCTCAGGAACGCGTAAATGTATCAAGTTGTAAATTGATCAAGCGGAAAATATATTAATCTTAGAATAAAAATTATATGTACTTGTAACAAATTAACATAGAAGTTGACCATGGTCAAAAAAACAATTTTACAAACACTGAGAAGAAATTTATATCAATACGAAAACATTAAAAAGCAGCAAACCTTTATAAACAACGCAATGCAATCTATATATCGCAGCTAACAAAATGATAGCGCGATGCAGCGTACAGCTAATGCCATCTATTACAACATTATGACATTAACTGTGATATAATTCTGCTCGATTAATAAAAATTTTTATTTTAATTATTATTTAAACGCGCTAAAAATTATAAAATAAACTTTTCACTTAAAAGTTTTATCGTCGATTTATAACGTCATTACGTAATTAACATTCAATATAAGAGCTTCACGCGATTTGATTTAAGTACTCGTACTTAGTACGAAAATTTTAAAATTAAATTCAAACAGATCGAGTTATTTAATTTACTTATTTATCTACACATATAAGTCTTCTGGTCATTAGTAATATAATTAGTTATTTATAAATAAACAATTAGTTTTGTTCGAATTAAGGACTAATTATTTTCGTCTTGGCAACACTAATATTATATTTCGATATTTTGATTGATAATGTAAATCTAAATATTTTACGAACGTAGTGCAGGGGTAGTGGAGTGTAGTAGAATATAAATAAAAATAAAACGAGAATAAAATATAATATAATTATGTTGTTAATGTTGTAAAGTTAGTTCATTGAAATTGTCAAGAGATGGCGCTAAGTGTAGCCTGAATCGCGCTATAACTTTGCTTTATTGAAAGTATAAGATGTATTAGTACTTAAAATGAAATTTTGTGTTTCCATGGATTGCATCCATGATTGTGTTTTAAATTAAAGTGCTCCTAAATAGTTTCAAAATAGTTTTAGGGACGTGATCCATATTTACATAATATTTGATTATATTTAAGCGACTTCTAAAAAGGAGTGTTTTCAATTCGACCTTGTATTAAATTTTTTTTTATGTTTGTTCGCCGATTACGCCGCCATTTGTGTACCGATTTTCAAAATTTTTTTTTTTGTTTGAAAAGGTATACTTCCAAGGTGGTCCCATTGTCTTCAGGTCAGGATCAGATGATGGGATTCTGGAGAAATTGAGGGAACTCCTCAAATATTATAGGCAAGCGTATACCGATTTAGGTATTTTTGATAGTAACTTATGTTGGAACTGATGATGAAGACCACAAATGGCGTAGATGGGTTAGTCTTATATAGATTTCTATAAGTTTGTACGGAACCCTCGGTGCGCGAGTCCTACTCGCACTTGACCAGTTATTATTAATACAATATATAAACTTACAATATAATCTTTGTTATTTCAGTCTAATGTAGCTTTCTATTAGTGAATAAATTTTAAAACAGATTAGTAGTTACCGAAATTATCATCTACAAACAAATTTAAACCTATAAACATTACTAAATATACCCTGTCACGCTTCTCTTTGTTCCAGTCTCATATTAATATTAGAAATATCCTTTTTAATACATTCGCTGTTATGACATCCTCAACACTTACTTAAAATCGTTATGTACTTTCTCGAATTTGCCTACAATAAGTTGACAATATCTTATCACAATAGTATGAACGCTATGGCAGATTATATAAACGAACATTGATTTTTATGTAATTAATTATTGTACATGGACGCTCTTTTTATTTTAAGCAAAAAAAAACGCTATCAATAAAAAAAAGTGATGTGACCATAAATTAGAAAACGTGTGAGTGTATTCATTTCAATATTCATATCGAAATGAAACATCTGTAGCTGTCTACATTTGGTATAGTCGTATGATTTCTGACGGCTCAAAATTTCCATACATAATATTATGTAAATTTAATTTAGGTATGGCTTTTATAGCATTCATATCATAACAAATATGTATATTGGGAAATAAATTTAATCTATGAATATTTTGATGACGTGAAAGGAGTTATTCCCTTTTGATGACTGATTGGCACTGAGTTTACTGAAATGGGTTTCTGTGCTATCGGTCGTATATTTCCTCGCTTATGACAAATATTTGTTAAAACCATAGAGAAGTGTATTGTAATCTGGCTGTTAATACAGTGTTTTGATATTTGAGACACATAAACACTAGTTGAGACCGGTAATATGGGATTTTTATTTATAAAGTTTTTTATTTATTTCTTTAATTATAAATATCTAAATAGCACCAATAAAACTATTTTAAATATAGACATAGGTGTAAAATTATATTTCCGGTGTAAACGGGGCGTGGTAAAGTATTTCATCAAAACTCATAATTTGAGTGTTTCCGTTAGTTATTTTCGTCTAGCCTACATTTGTAAGTCGTTTGCTGCTGTCTTAAAACTATGATGGAAACTTTGGTAGCTATGAAATTTTTTAAATCATTTACAATAATAAAAGTGCTCGAGATCTTATTTTATAGTTCTTAAAATTTAGAATCGTCAGATAAATTAGATAAAGAATAAATTTTTAGAAACAATATTGACTAATAATGTTTCTGAAAATTTATTATTTCTACATATGAATATTTCAAAATTACGTTGCTGAATACGGTCTATAGTAATATGTGGCATAGTAATTAATTTAGTTTTGAATACGTTAAAATTGTCTTTAGTGTAATTTACGTTATTAGGTTTTGTAAATATTATCAATAGTTTGATATGCAAATCGCTATTTCAAATTTAATAAAGCATTTTCAATTAATCTGCCCAACTCACAGAAAGTCCCAGAATTTTGGACTTAATTAAATTGTTACTAAACTCAAACATAATAAATTGTTGTTTGTATCTAACATCGATATGTATTAAGATAATTAATAAATTTGAAATGAAAATACAGAGTCCAAATTTAATAGTAAGCGAAATTTAAAAAAATGAGTAGAAAGGTAAAATTCCGCTAAGACTAATAATCCGATGAACTGGGGCTCTCAAAGCTAATTTTACGCAAGCGAGACCGTGAAAAAGCCATATTTAATTTATAATATTTTTATTACCAATAACAACAAGAAATACATAATTATGTAAAACTTTCACATTTTACATGGTTCCATACACGCTATAAAGTTGTCGATTTCCATATAAACACGATAATTTTGGATTTATTTTGACAAGACAAATGGGTGGAACCGAAGGCAGTCATCAAAGTTGTGTTCAACAAAGATGTATGACTGTTCTTATATTATAAACGTTGTTCTTTATTTTATAAAATCCATTACGGTGGGCCTCGATTAAATTCAATCTAAAATGGAAGTAAATCTTCTCTGAATATTAAATGTCGGTTGAGGTCGCTTTTTAGATTTATGTGAAGTATGATTTAGTGTACGGATTATTTCGTAATTTACTTTAAATTACATAACAGCTTTTATTGAGTTTAGATGTAAATTGAATACGTGTATTAATGTTGATTTGATTAAAGTTACGTTAAAAGGTAACAGAATAAAATTTGAATAAGTAACACTATACAATAATCAACTGTAAATATTTCTTTTTACCCTCCTATTCTAGACGAAGGATTTAAATAATTTCTGGAAGTAATAAAAAATGTTAAATTACGAGTACATTTCATAATATAGCCGTACATAAAATTATTTGCTTGTTCCGCTATATCTATACGGTTCACTTGGCGCGAATCTTATTCAGGAAATGAAACGTAGCTGGCTGGATTTATAGCTTTGCGCGAACTCCCCGCCACCGGTGTTACCCACCACTTATCATTTACGCCCATCAGCTGAACCAGTTCTACGTTTACCATAAAGTTTTTAATGAAATATTATTTCTTCATTTAAAATTTCAAACCGAGAAATATTCTTCTGAAAAGTTTAATTAGTTGCGTAAAATTTATGCACCTCTTTAAGACATCGTACAAAACTTGTTAAAATACAATTTTAAATTTAGATACACGAAAAATAACATCTAAATTTCGTGTCTTTTTTTCTCTCTGTTAATATCATCCTCTTAACTGTAACATGTGTTACGCCATTAAACTCCATACGTACTTAGGAGATTGAGTAAAGTACATCGGGCGCTTGTAAATCTTTAACAAGAAGACTTAGCTGTGACACTTTTACATTCACGATACCGTAGGTATCATCATTAATAGCAACATGGATACCACTTGAGAGCGTATTTAAAGCTCTCACGGAACAATTAAAACTGTCGGAATTGAAATTTAGAGGCATTTGTATTACAAACGGTTGCTCCGCGCAATTAGGAGCGAGTGGAGACGTCTCACACGATTCTGTTTCGTGTATATTTAGACGTTTATGAGTTTCAAATGCGTATGCTTGTTCTGTACCACTGTCACCGAATTCGCCAAGTTTTTACTGCGCCGTGTTTGAAGTTGCGTTTAGTGTTGAAACTTGATGCCAAAGTATACTTAATCTTGAACATTTGGTAGCATGCCAACAGTTTGTTAGTTCGTCTCTTTGCTTTAGAGTGTTTGCTGGTTTTATTAACTACCTTTTAAACCTTTGAGAGTCCGAAGCTGAATATTCACAACGAGATTATTTAACTAAACAAACGAGGAAAATGTAAATTAACTTTGAAATGAAGTTTAAAATATCATTAGGGGAATCTAAATAATGCTTTAAACAAAAGAGATAAAATAAGACAAGATTTTTGTTTTCATTTTATAAAAAAAAAAATGTTAAGTGAATAAGGCGAAAATAAAATTATTAGAAATAATTAACGTCAATTTATAGGCGAGGCGATATACTAGTCACATTGAATAATACATGATCGAATACTAAACGAAAATGCTCGCTCTAAAATACTGGAATTCCAACAAAACGTGCGAAAAATTTTAATCAATTTAATTTTATTAACTGCTATTGGGTAAAAGAATTTATGTCGCTTTACATAGGGCCAGATGCTTGTTTTTGCGAACCGTGAGTGCTCTGAAAAATAAACGATACTTTGTGGCTAATAATTTATAGTGTCGTGGATTTATCTGTTGTGACTTAAAATGCTTTTAATAAAGTCCGCTTACAATTTATAACATCTGTCCTGAACGTTGTCTTTTACAACTGCGCACAAAATTGTATATTCTCATTAAGCCTCTATTAATAGACCATTTGAGTTAACGCGTTTGGTACGGGACGTTTATAAAGTAACCTAATAAATCATTAATATTTCAAACAATAAATAACCAACATATCAATTAAAGTTTACAATAACGTTAATACATATAAAAGTGAAGTGTAAACTGTAGCAAAAGATTTTAGAGTAGAAAACATCGGTGTTATCGTGTTATTGTCCAAACCGAAACATGGACAGCACAAAAAGGCTAGTCTGTTTTCAATGCATTCAGGGCAAACAATAGACTTAGCAAATCTCTTTTAAAACAACCGCACACAGAGGCCGTCTGCTAAGCAAACATATCACAACGTGCATACTAGCATCGGGACGCGGGCGAGTAATGGAGCGTACACTCGCCAGATTTATAGCTCCGCTTCGCTTAAAGCACTCAAGAGTTGAAACGTTCATTTTGCACCGAGTGTACGTGAACTAGAGAATATTAGTTTCGCTCGCGATCGTTTCAAAACAGTTGATATTTATGTGCCACTCCTCGGTACTGTTCTTATTCTTGGACATGTCTCCAAGCGATTTCATATTTCTCAAACTTACACAATCTTCGTTATTCATATTCTAATGAATAACAGATTCTGTTGCATCCTTAAAATAACACAAAATTTTGCTGAAAATAATTATAGCATTATTTGCACATTTATTTCAGTGCCTCATTTTTGTAGATAGCAACGGAGTAGAATAATTGAATTAGTGTACCAAATAACTTAATTTGGTTTCGTCATTGTCAACATCTACTTGTTCTTACAAGATGCCAATATCTTTAATTAAATACTGATCGCTTGAAACTCGCCAAAGTAGCGGTTAATTGTTTAATGAAGAGCAATTATTATCGTTCGTGGGAGGGAACGTGCTCTATATTATGTAATAGGTGGTCTTGTTACGTTTTTTATTGAGATTGACGTGGGAAGAGATGCTATTGAATTACGCAATCAGGGAACTGAACCGAAATGAATTTCGATGTCTTCATTAAAATAAATGATTTTAATTTTTGATGTCAAAAAGAAGATCTTTGTTTTATTAACATTAAAAAAGTGAAAGTAATGTTATCAAACATACTCAAAAAAACATATCCAATGAAATGTCTAATCACAGTGAAATAATTACCAGAAAAACAATGCACAATTAAAATGAACACAATTAGTTCAATAAATAATAAATCATCTATAAAATCTAACGTTAAAAACAGTTAAAACTAGACAGACAAAATATACAGATAATTCAATTTGATGATAGTGTTCAAAGCACTATAACACAGAGAGGGAAACCACTTAGCGTCTGTGAAAGATAAGGATAACGTAAGCTACCAACAATACGAGATCGTAGGAATAGCAATTATTCAATTGCCATTCTGTTAGGATATCACGTGACCTATAAATTGATATTGACGTTTGATGTTCATATCAAGGATTACTTTGTTCGATATTAATTGTGACGTATGCGGGTTCCGATCTAATTACGATTATTATATTCTTTGGTATAGTCATTACAATAGCGATCGTCTTTTTTGTATTGATGATTACCATGAATTTGTATATTATATGATATATGGACACCGATAAGCAATATTATGTCAACCCACATAGACGTTCTTTTGAGAAAATGGCGTCTAATGTCAAACACATTCTTAATAAATCTGTTAAGATAAGCATACATCGATTTTTTCTTTTCTATTTTGATAATAGTTATAATGAATTAAAAGTAGAATGGTACAGTGAGGAGGATTTATCCAATAATAAGTTTTTTTTAATATATGAGATTGTTGCATATTTCAAAATATGGAATATGCTTCAATATTCAAAACATTCAATTAAAGAGCTACTTATTTAGTTTAAATGACTTGAAAATTTATTGAATAATGGTAAATATGTGACGCTTTATCGGAATACATCAATATCCCAGAATTTGACTTTTTGTGGGTTTACACATTATTGCTTATCAGCATCCATATATACTGTCACTTATTTTTTTATTACACATTTTGAAATAAAATAATTACTATATATTTTATCTGCTCTGATTTTGTTAAGCGTAGTCAAGCGAACTTTGTCGACGACGCTCATTTACCTCTTTTGCTGCTTCAGTAAAAAATTTCGATAAGCATATTAAAAAAAATTTTTCGACGTATGCAGGTTTCCTCAATTTCGTATTCTTAATAACCAAGTTTGAAGTAAAAACGAAAACATTTTAAAAGATTACACTTTAGTTAAGATCATATATGTATTATGTAAAAGTAAAAAATCATATGCTATACAATTACGTACCCAGCATTACATATGTCCTACGAAAACTTGTAATTCACGTGGGGTGTATTAAATTTCTGGTGACGTCAGACCAGGTATTATTGGCCAAAACTGTTACAGACTTTATATGTTCAATTAATAGTCGATATGAATTTTTTTTTTCATTTACAGATCTTAAGAAGCAGTTCGTTCTCTCACCATCACCAACATCAGTGGAAGTAGGATCAGCTGCGTCCCTTCGCTGCTCTCCTCCAGCTGCTGCTCCTCCACCGAGAGTGTCATGGCTAAAGCATGGAATACCATTACAGCAAGACCACAATGTGCTGATATCTGCAGAAGGAAATCTTCTTATAACGCGAGCAACTTTACAGGCAAGAATTCTTTTTAACACTATTTCAATACTGGTTACGTTGATGTTTATTTATATAAATTTGTATAAATAAAATATTAATTGACCGAAAGTTAATTTTCTAAAATAAGCGTTCACGTTAAATCGCCGTGCTAAAAATGTCGCTTCCAGATTTTAATCACTAGTAAATTCTCAACTAACTAAATTCCTTAGGTTGAAGTGAATTTTTATAGCGTGTTATAAAATGTTATTTATTATGATGACATTATAATAAGGTGGATAGTTACATAGTTAAGGAAAATTTTTCCATAGTTCAAATTCCTTATACCCTTCAAAGCGCTATTTTGTTCATCAACACTCTCAAATAAAACGTATACAGTAACATTTTGCACATGTTTTACATTTACACGATTTTCTGGAAACATATTGAATTGCAAAACATCTTACAACGTTGCATATTGAATTTGCTTTTCCGCTAAATACGAATTTATTTACATAAATACATTCAAAACGCACCATTCACAAGATCGATTCTTTTAAAGTATATTTTATTTAATGAATCTACTTTTTACACTATATTGTTATTACAATTAAATTACATATGTAAATATATTCTCAGTAGTTTATTTCTCAAAAAGAGTATGAAATCGCAGTAACATAAATTAAAAAAAAAAATGAGAAATATTTCTTAAAAAGATTATATTTCAGATATAAGGCTTATTATGTTCTTTCATACGGTCGTAGATTTCGTTGTAATGATACACGGAATAACTACTTACGTAAATACTGTTTCTTTAAATTATAACAAACACTGTAATTTAAATGGTAACTTCTTGACAATTTCCATTGCATTTTGCGTTATTAATTAAAAAATTGTAAAATTAAAAAGGTTAAAATTCATTTCTTAATATTTGGTGTTTTAGTGGTAGATACAAATTTTAATGCACAACAAAAATGAAGCAATTAAAGCTTAAGCTAAGGCCTACTATAAAATTTTTCGCATCTAGACAAAATTGTTTTTTTAAAGGCATTAATGTTTTTAACGTAAAATAAGCGTGATTTGGAAGCGATTATTTATTTCCTAAGTTTTTTACTACATTTTTATTTAATTTATTCCATGTTAGAGCGTCTTGACATTTTTATGTCTTAATAAGCGTCATATACTATGATAAATTTCCTCATTAGCATTTTAATTTGTCGTCAATTTTCTATTAAACTATTCCCCACTTACGTATCTTAAAGACATATCATAATGGTAATCTTAAAACGTTTTCTTTATTTAATAATTTAGGTTTTAACAGCTGCTTAAAAATAAAATAATGCCATCATAAATTACACCACAAAATCAAACAAACGCTTTGATGATCAAATATTAAAAACACGTGTTTTAATTAAGCGTCAAGTCATACATATTGTTTGAAGTGTGAGTGTGGTAAACAAAATTGTCATTAACCATTAAGATGAGAGAGTTGCAAATCCTAATTTAAGCCTGTTTGTACATTTGGTTATTCATGATGATGAGTCAGTTATTCTGACACACGCGACACCCCTTCATTCAACTCGCTACGAAAGTTTTAATAGCATTATTTTTACTTAAATCTAACATGAACGTATCACTCGAGTATTTTGTTTTTATCGTTTTTTGGTCGTTTATGTAAAAACGTGAGTCACAAACATAAAAATGCTCCATTCTCAATAGAATATGGAAGGACAAAGTCACTATTTTTTGCTTCCATTATAGTCTGCTAGACGTCTTATCGGCTAAAAGCATGCAATGAACGTTACTGAATGCCTGCTATTAAACGTCGGTGCTTTCTTCACTTAAGATTCAAATCCGATAAGACCGGCAGTCCTTATTACTTTACATCCAACTGCTTGGTGTTGGTGCGGACAATCGCAGCATCTTGTCGCGAAATGTTTATTTATCTTTCCGACTGCGACTAATTAGTCGAGCGCGACAGACATTTATTAATTGCGACACGAGTCGGTGTCGCCGGTTGAAATCACCTTTTTGTCACGTTCCGCTACACTCCTTCAAAGCACACTGGACGGTGCTTGATAAAAGTCTGAGAGCTGGGGTTAATTTAATTCTACATTTCACGGGAAGGGACATTTGTCTTGTGTAATTAATTTAATTTTATTGCGGTTGTCGGTTTTAATATATTATTCTGCTTACGAATTTTCAGCATACATTTCTAAATTACTAACTTTAAAGAAGAATCTTTTAATTATATTATAACTGACAAAGGTTAATAAAAATTTTCTATTTTACGTCAGTCATAATAAACTATCTTTAACATTTAAGATTATCGTCCAAATAAATGTACGGCTAGTTATAGATGAAGGTTCATAATTACAATCACGGTCCGGTGTCCACCGTAATCAACTCAACGCAGCACCATGACGACAAAATTGCAAATAACTCACACCATCTCCTGTTTCCTACACAGAGCACTCACTAATTAGCCTTTGCGGCGAGGCATGGATTAATTGCAACCAGTGTCACTCGCTCCGTAACATTATCTCTGTAGGTGTTGGAGCCATTTTCTTAATTAAATGTAATGTTTACAGTCATGCGTTTACATCGTTCAAAGCTATCTTCATCTAATGTTTCTTTGGACTTAACCGAGCTGTTTGAATATAAATACGTTGATATTTTTGTTCTTCGCGTTCTTCTCTAATATATATTTCAGCTTTTAAGCTATTTTATACAAGTACTTTCTATGCTTTTGCATTACGTTTTGCTTTTGTCATGCACACTTTTAAAATGTTTATCTACGTTTTTCTGTTTTAAATTTTGTACTATTTTTAAATTCAAATCGAATCATTTCAAGATTATTCATTTATCTATTTTATATCACTTCTTACTTTGTCTTTGTGTTTCTCTTGTTTTTCCATTTTTAATAGCTAATTATTTTTTCTTTATCCAGGATATGGCGAACTACAGTTGCGTGGCTGAGAATATAGCTGGTAAAAGAATTTCAGAATCAGCCACGTTAACGGTTTATGGTGAGTTTATGTTTATACAATTTAACTATGCTTCAGTAATTAATTTTAAGTGTTCATGTTTAACAGCAATTATAGACCGAGTGAATGTTTAAATTATGACCCGCAAAGTAGGTCATACGGTAACTTTTACATGTAGATAGAGCTAAATTTCAAAGCGAAGTTATTGTAATAGGGTTATGTGATGTTGTTAGCTTACAGCGTATTAGTAATGATTAGAGTGCATATTATAATTTTAGATTTTTTTTTTAATATAAGTTACGTCTTTCTTAGACAATAATTACACTTGTGAATTTTGCTTTCAACATTTCATAAAGATTTACATAAGTGGTTTGTTATTGCTTTGCACCTGAAAAAAATTACTGACCGTGCATTGTTTTCGACATTCACAACTTTCGTAACAACTTACTTCGTACCTTTCGAGTTATTTTATATAAATTACAAGAATATAACTTATGTAAATCTCACCTTAGAATGGTTTTCTTTAATAACAAAACAACAACATCGTGGCATTTATTTTATATTTTTTACTTCCTTAACTCATTTTTTATTAATAATTGATTCTATATTCGTAAAACAAAACCAGAATAGAATTCTCTATATATATTTACAAATATTAACCTTCACCGATCTTCTGTAGGAAATCAACATGCTCAAGCTATAAGCCCTCTTGTAAGTCCCTTTTAATAATCCCTTTACCGGTTTTCCACTTTAGCGCTTTAACATAAACGGAGTGACTAATTCCTTCACGCTGTGGCGTGCTATCAAAATGTATCATGAGGTGATCACCGTGCATTCTAGCCTTAGCTTATATAACGAGGCGTCTAACACGTTTTATTATTTCATGTATAATTTATCTGACAACCGACAATTCTCGATCCTCTTTAACGCTCATTTCACCCTATCTTGTCTGTAATAACTATACTTTAGTAAGATCAAAGGGCACGCGCCGATGGCTTGCAATTATTGCAGCGCAAGCGCATGGGAGAGTCATTAGAGATGCCGCTTCGCCCACGCCATCTTGGAAATATGGCGCCTGCTTAACTGATTGCAATCAAAACCTCTGACTTGGCACGTCCGAAATCTGGACTTTAATAAAATGCATATAGTGTTTTATTGGTGGTTGGCCCTTCGAGAGATGCATTATTAATACCGCTTTACGGTCTAAGTATAAGACGTTGTTTTTTTGATCAAATACAATACATACAACTGACTAGAAAGCTATGTTTGTCTTTTAGATGTCACATAATACGTAATTATTATTATATCAAATTATCTATAATAAGATTATAGCGATGATAGCGTGTAAAAATATGTATAAATAAAAATATACGATCAATTAAAAATAATGTTTTTATAAACACAGATTGTGAAAAGAATCCTAAAGCTAAATTCTGTATCAATTCTCACAAATTCCAGCTACATTCCGCAATTAATTTAACCACTCGACAATAATTTAAATCCAAAAACAACTAACAATTTAATAAGCTCAACACGTCGCAAAGTTAACCTCAAAATTAAACATAACAGTCAAATACCTAGATTCGTCGACAAAACTAGTTACAATCTCGTAAAAGCATTACGTAGATAAGTTTACCCACAGAATTTTCATTAATTTCCCTTCAGACACCGAACTCAAATAGTGCAGTTAGTGGGTACCTCGCGGGAAGTGACCGAATCCGAGGGAAATGGCTTGTTTACACTGTAAATTCCGCTTTAGAAACGAAGGTACTAATTGGAATAGTTGTTCTTGATATAGTCGAGCGTTTGTAGGAAAGATTTTTGCTGTTGGATTTTGGTCCTTATTTTATGCCCAATAAGATCCAGGTGTTCCAAGTTCTATGCTGTGACCAATTAAGTTTATTTGAGGGCAAAATCCCTTTGTGTTTGGTGCAGAAATGTGTATTTATGTATTTGGTCGATATCGTTATCAAATTCGGTTCCGGTTTTAGTTTTTATTGCTTCCTACAATTGTGTTTTATGATTATTTTTGATACTGTACATGCTTGTTAAACAATATTAAATGATTATATATGGATACTGATAAGCAATAATGTGTCAACCCACAAAAACTCAAATTCGGAGATATTCGTTATCTATTTAACATTCAAAAGAAATATAAGTCATCTAAACTAAATGAATATGGAAAAAAGTTTCTCAATTAAATGTTTTAAATTTCAAGCACGTTCCATATTTTGAAAATTATACAATAATCTCATATATTTAAAAAAATATTATTAGATTTTTTTTATGTACCGATCTGCTTTTAATTCACTCGTAACTTTCATCTAACTAGAAAAGAGAAGATGGATATATTCTTCTGCAAACAAATTTATCGAAAATACGAGATAACCGCGTTCAAGCAAACACTATTAGAAATAATAAGGTTTTTAAGGATATTGCAGACATTTTATTGCATAATAAGTCCAATCTATACTAATGTATAAAACTGAAGAGTTTATTTATTGAGGAAGCCTATGGGCTATATTACATCACGCTACGACTCATAGGAGCGAAGCAGCAGTATTGAAATAAAAAGTCTTTGCAACATTAAATTACCAATTAAGTTTCTTATATTGTGATGATTGTTTTCGTATACGTTAATGAGAATAAAGTAAATTGTTTCGTTTAATTAAATGTAATATTAGACCGTAGGCGGCAAGTCCCTTGACTTCCAAACATAATCCTTACCCAACATTGCATGACAATCAATCAAGGCGTAATTAAATTCGCTTTGTTCGTGTTGAAATATTAAATATTCTTAACTAAAAACTCGACATGTTTGTTGTAAGCCTTTTATAAGCTTGTTCAAAACAAATACTGTTGAACTTGTTCGCTGCTTCGTCACGCACAGGGTAATTGATGGATAGCTTCGGTACGGATTTAGTTTCGAAAACAACATTTACGGTGAAAATGTTTTTGTTTAATGAAAATTAATTATGTTTGCTAATTTATCATTGGAATATTGTTGTTTAAAGTTATCCTTGAATGTTTGTTTGGTAAAGTGTATAGGGAAGTGTGTCGGGACAATTATAATGAAGACTGGTTGTATAATGAATAATTAAATAATGATACTATGACATAATAATGATGACTTTTAATTTCAATTTAAAATAATTTTAAGGAACATTTGTGTCAATAATTTTAAAATAACAGGCAGAACAACGAAGGTCATACATTTAGACGTAAAGAAATTTAAAGATTACTATCTATACTAATATTATAAAGTTTGTTTGTTTGTTTGAACGCGCTAATTGCAGGAACTTCTGGTTCGAATTAAAAAATTATTTTTGTATTAGATAAAAAAAAAATATATTGAGGAAGGCTATATTACAAGCGCTACGACTCATAAGAACGAAACAGTAAATATTTACGTTTATATAACGCGAGTGAAACCGTAAAGGAAAGCTAGTTTCTTAAACACAACGACTTACGAAGGTAAGTACACATCTATTTCAATCCATCCAACTAAAATATGAATCATTTTCAAAGTAATCAATATCTAAATAAAGATGATAATATATATTAAAAATAGAAACACTAACCATCAATAAATAAAAGGAATTCGAAACGCGTACAACATATTTAATTATCCAAAACCAACCATTATCATTAAACCAAATACCAAATTTAATAGCTTTAATAGATTCTCAAAAATCACCATTAAGCTGATATCTTTATTTATATTAATACTTTAATAGTTAACCCAAGATGTAATGGGCAATTAATTTTTATCGTCAAAACAGATATCCCAAAAACACCCGGCGGGTGGTCACTGGACCCTTGTAACGTTTTATCGAACGAGAATTAACAGCCAACCAACCAAAGCGAACGTTTTTATTAAATTACAACAATTACTATAATTTAAATATTCATGCATGCGAAATTTTTTGCGTTAACTAGACGCCCGCGGCTTTGCTTAAGTGCTTATGTTTTTTCTTCTTTATTGTAATATCTCCATCATCGTCATAATAAAAAATAATATGCACTAGTTTTTATTTATAATTATTGATAGAAACTTTTATAGGCAATTACAAGACTTTTAAAGATTGATATAGGAAACTTTCTTTTAGAAAATAAATTAAAATGAGCTACGAAATATGTTATTAAAGTTTAGAGATAAATCATGGTTAATATCCTTAAATTTAAGAAAGACTTTAATTAAATGTATTATATTTAAACGTTTGTAATCGATTATGAAATGAATAGGTAACTTTTGTATTAATTCAATGACGAAAGATAGAAATGTATAAGGCAAACAATTTATTATCAATGGGATTGATGTACCACATGGAGAGTTGCGTAGCAAAGGTTTGTTTATGTTAAGAAAGAGAGAGAGAAGATGGCGATGTATAAAAGTTGGAAAATGAAGAATTGGATTATTCTATCCGTCTTATTGTTATTCATTTCTGAACTCTTTCCTTGTCCAATTTAACCCCTTGAAGACACAAGTCTGCGCGTTTACCGCTAAGAAAACCCCCTTTAACATAGCGCCGAGTTTTCAGAACACGACTCTAAACATCAGTAAGAGTATTGGGATCCTTGGGGTCGACATAACGAATGAGGTCCAATTCCGGGGTCACTTGGAGAGCAAAGCCAAACTGGCTGCCAAAAAACTTGGGGTTCTCAACAGGGCGAGGCGGTACTTCACATCAGGACATCGACTTCTGCTTTACAAAGCTCAGGTCCGTCCTCATGTGGAGTACTGTTCCCACCTTTGGGCAGGTGCCCCCCAATACCAGCTCCAACCACTTGACTCCATCCAACGCCGGGCAGTTCGCATTGTCGACGATCCCAATCTCACAGACGGTTTAGAACCTTTAAATGTACGGAGAGACGTTGGCTCTCTGAGTGTTTTCTACCGTCTGTACAACGGGGAGTGTTCTGACGAACTCTTTGACATGGTGCCACCGTCTCGCTTTTACCATCGCACCCTTCGCCTCAGGACTCGATATCATCCACACCACCTGGATGCATGGTCATCTTCCACAGTGCGGGCTTCACGGTCCTTTTTCCCGCGTACTTGCAAGCTGTGGAATGATCTTCCTCCTGAGGTTTTCCCTGAGCGCTATAATTTGGGGGTTTTCAAGCGTCGAGTGTATAGACATCTTTTTACTAAAGGCCGGCAACGCACCCGCAACATCCCTGGTGTTGCAGATGTCCATGGGCGATAGTGACCGCTTAACATCAGGTGGTACTATCTGCTCGTTTGCCCCCCTATTATATAAAAAAAAAAAAAAAAAAAAAAAAAAAAAAAAAAAAAAAAAAAAAAAAAAACTCTAAGGCGAGAATTACATTTGTAAGGTTTACTCTCGTAATTAACATAGAACAAGAATTACCTAGGTAACCTTACAAAAGCTATAGTTATCAAAACTAAAGGCACTGACAGTAATTTCTTTCAGGTGTAAAGCAATAACCAATAGCTTTTGCAAATCTTTATGAAAGTTTGCGTGTAAAACTTATATTAGTGTAATTCTCGCCTAAAACTGCATACAAAACCACATACCACCACGGATATAAGACACTATATAAAAGAATATGCACATTACATAATATGTTGTATATTAATAAATGCAGAATCAGCCAGACGTAGAACATACCTAATATCACCAGACATAAGGGGAGACGTTTTTGTGACAGACGGACGGATGAACGGAAATTACAAAATTAAAAGGGCTTCTTTGAATCGAGACTTAGCTATATGGGTTGCTCTTTTCAACTTGAAAGTCATAAAAATATAAGACTCCAATTGATTCGATTATTTAAAACTAGCTTGTTTTATGCTAGGCGGTGAAGGAAAACTGCATGTTCCGGCTGAAATTCTGACACATGTATTACCGCCGCGTAGTGGAGGACTGTGGACCGCGTAGTGGAGTGGAACACATTGGCAGACTATTTCTTAATTTTACTTAAAATATGATACCTCTGTCACCATGATACACTGTCTAGAAACAGATTTATTTATACGTACAAAGACGAAGTCAGGAGCTTAAGCTATTATAGAATAAAAATAATATCTCCACAAATTTTAAAACACCTAATCTTATATAAAATGGAACGTTTTTGTCACAAGGAAAAATTTTGTTATAACTTAAATTCCCATTCATTTCTGGAGGAAGAAAAAACGGAGCCATTAATACTAATTCCCGGGTAGCATGTGGTGTAGTGTGAATTCTTACAATTTATAACCGTTAAGATAATGTAACCCCCATTACGTGTAATTTAAGGAAATATCCGCTATTATACGACGTTTTGGGAAACATCCTTCGATGGGAAATAATATTATTATAATTTTATTGTAATGTACATTTTTTAAACATTTTACTGTCATACTACAAAAGACGCAATAAAACCATGTTCAACACGTGTCTAGCTAAACAGTGTTTAAAAATTAAACATTGCTTAAAATATTACCTAAATTGCTTAACAGCGAATAAACTCATAAAAAAACTTATTGATAAAATGTTATACGTTACATTTGACAGCTGAAATAGGTTTTAAACATCTATTAAACTCATTTAAACGTATGTTAATCTACATATATCTAAAGCATGTTTAACTCAAAACTGTGCTTAGACGCGGATATTTAGTACGAAATTTTTTAAACACGCGTTTAACGTCTGTTTAAATCTTTTGTAGTAAGGCAGTTAATGTTTAGGTTCATTTTATGTCACATATTTTGTCTATACATTTGAAATATTGCACGGAAATTACTTTTACTGTTTTAAAAGTGTACTCTAATTTAAAGGAAGCCTATAATATAGCTTTCACTGCCCGTCAGTCCGACCGTCTCTATCATTGGGCTGTGTCTTATGATTCGTAATAGATGGAGAATTGTAATTTTCACGGAGATATGTTTTTATACCTTCCATAACAACAAATAATAAAAACAGATCAAATGCATGTCGAACTTTACAAAATTTTCCACATTGTTTTTGTGTTTATCTTGTTTGTTTTTCAAAACTACTTGAAAAGAGAAAAACTACTAGGACATACCTTAAACTAAATGGTATCCGTGACTTTCTATAATTTAATATCTTTCCAAGAATTAAGAATTTTATCGCTTTTTATGATTAAAATCCCTTAACTTTAAAATGCTTAGCTTAAAAAATAGTTACAAACTGTGTTAGTCAATTATCATAAAATTTTAATGATTACTAAAATCTTATCCGATAAATTGAACAAATTAATCTTCAATTACCTTTTTTGAATACAAAATAAATTTAACGTCGTTAGTGAAAGTTCGATAACGGTTTATGAAATTATTAAAAAAAAATGAAATCATAAAAATGTTTTTGAGTGATAAAATCTAACCAATTAAGCCCAATCCAGCGTAACTAATCACAAATTGTATGAATTTGAAATTTAAGTCTAAGAGCTGGCTGACTTTCAACGAAATATTTTAGCAATACTCGTTTTGAGATATTTTATTATGACTATTCCAAAAAATCAAAATGAAAATATTTATGTTCTAAATTAGAAATTTACATTCTCTTTTTGGACGTCGAGCAAATCTACCATGGTTGCAGAAAAGTTAAATCTCAGACCTGAGAAGGAAACGTTAAGAAACTCTGCGAGACTTACGACCATGGACGTATATTAGGGGGAGAGTTTAGGGGTTCCGGAAGCTATAGCTATACCCATGCTTACAACAAAGTATTATTCTTTAGCACGACCTAAAACTGTGCATGATTTAGCAGTCAGATATCGGCAGGGAACATTTATTAGAACGTATTAGAACGTAAAAGTATTAATACTGAATATAGCTTTTTACATACGATTCACAACGGAAAATTACTTACGACTTTACATTTTAGTGACCGTAACGAAAGTTTAAGTCAAGTTCAAATTCAAATTCAATTCAAATTCAAAATATAAGCACTTTGGTCAAATAGGCTTTTTACAGCACTTTTGAATCGTCAAGTTACAGGTCCATTGGTTATAGATTTTTTTTAAGCTACCACCGGTTCGGAATGTAGGTTCATACCATATCCTTGACGATTATCTACCAATAACAAATGAGACATCAAGCGTCATTTAGCGTATGATTTTGCTCAAAACTGATCTAAAGAGAGTGTTCTAATATTTTCCAACCGTCATGTCCAATCAAAAAGTATATCATATGTTTTTACGTTACAAATTTATGTAACTAATAATTATGATATATGTATATATATATACATACTGTCATATTGTATCTTAAGAAATCAAAGCTTAAATGACCTTTGGGTGAATAAGAAATAAAATATATCTAAAATAAGCGTTTCCAAAATATGGTGTTCATTTAACGTTAGCAGCTCCTAGTCTTTGTTAAAATCACTGAGTGAACAGACCCAGGTCACCTAGGCACGCGACCTAGCATGTTCATACCTAACGTGCGATCTAGAAAAAGATACGTTTTGTATGCCACTTGCGTGTTTGAATCGTTTTTTGTTTAGTATTTCTTAACCTCGCTCGATTAACTTAATTATGGCATCGTTTAAATTGAGATTTAACAGTTAAATGAATGCTATATTGATTTTGATGGCGTTGCGTGGGTTGTATTAGCATAATTTCTTAAATGTTCAGTTTTAATTGTCTATGCATAAATATTTATTATATAGTGTTTATTTATTAGTTATTGATTCAAAATTAATGGATTCGTTTTGTAAGATCCAAAATGGTACTTCTGTGCTCGAATTCAACGAAGATTTTAATATGAAAAATATCGCCCTATATAAATATTTTCAAATGTCACCCTTTTTGTGATATAACCTGAAGCCATTTTGTCCATTAAAAATTGTTTAATTTGACATGACTTTCGTACGTTTTGTATATTTGTATCTCGCATAAGTCATAATTATTTAGTCGTAGAACATAAAAGAATCAAAATTTGTTGTTGTTTGCTTAGAACTCTTGTTTTGAATTTAGAACGTCTTTTTGCACTCTTTCAACTAGGTCAAAAGAGCACTTTTTGATAATTTTGTCTTTTTTATGTTATACAAGTATAACGTGATATTCGTGTCGACGTAACATCCTTGACATATTTAAATATTACCAACTTTAATAAATTAATGACAATTACTCTATGACGTCTCTTAAACATTCGTAAAAGAATAATGAAAATGTATTCTCTGAATAGCTTACGAAATCGAAATTGCTCGCCTTTCGTGTAAGACTGAAATTAATTCTAAAAATATATAAATATATTGCTTTGTATTTTGTTTTATTCAATCGACATCAAACGCGTGACGAAATGTAATTTCGGCGAACGATTTTCTCCTTGTTATTGTATTTTATAAAAAAGCCTCTTGAATATTAATATTACGTAAGTAGCGTAGAAATTGGATTTTTTTAATATTCTATCAATTGTTTCAATCTGTTATATAATAAAGCCTTTGTTTTAGGCTCAATGATATCATAACTATAATTATGTTATAAGTTTGTGGATTTCGGTACCCAGAATAGCGGTAACTGTGGACGACGTTGCCTAGCAACCGGCTAGCAATTGAGTATGACAAGCGAGAGTATCTTTGGGTTTAGCTTGTCAAAGTTGGTTGTTTGGGTACATATTTTTAAAGTCCAATAATAAACGTAAAATACATATACTATATATACGTATATTTATATAATTTAATGTTTTAGGTTATATCGCTTTATAAAAATATATAAAAGAAAACTGCAATTACGCATTTATAATAGAATAAACTAATTACATATAATAATAACAAAAAACATAGTCATAAATAAAGTTTTTTAATCATACAAAACACATATACATACGGCCGGATTTAATAATTTATCGATCTATTTTCGTACTATCGATAAAGATTTGACATGAACTCTCCAAGAAACTGGGAACTTGTAGACGCTGGTATTCGCCCTAATGTTTTCAAAATGAATATTTCCGTTAATCTTTTAAAACTTTTTTTTGCAACTACAACATAAGCACTTCCTTAACAGGAACCTTCGTAACCGGAAGTACCTAAAATTAGTTTCAAGTAAGTCGGAACTTGTCTGTTTAATACTTTTAAATTGACAGTTAACGGTGGCTGGAGCTCATGGGGGCCATGGACGCAGTGCCGTTGCAACGGGCGCGTGGCGGGACAGCGTCGCATGCGCACCTGCACTGACCCCCACCCCTTGAACGGAGGGGCGCCCTGCCAAGGTCAAAGCGCTCAGAAAACAGCTGACTGTGTTTTATGTCAGACTGGTGAGTTTATACTTCCTTTTGTTAATTAGTTTATGTATTTGACGTAAATTTGTATATGACAGTATTTATTTACGTTAGTTTTATTACATTTTATGGCTTGTTAATCTTTATTCACGAAGATTTTGTTTCGTAAAATGACTTTGATGTCATCAAAAACGAAATAATAACATATCAGATTAATATTTTCTTTCTCTTTCTATATATTAAATTTCAAAAATAGATTAGACAGAAAATTCCTATTGTAAAATAGTATTATTATAAAGATATTAATTTTATGAAGTAAAAAGTGGAGTAAAAAAGCAAAGCGAAGTAATATAACGTTAGATTTTATCTCATTTTTCTGTCCGTGAGAGAAACTGAATTAAGAGTAAAAAAATCTATGTAGAATAACATTTTTCATTAGATTCTTGTTAGTTAACTAAATAAAAGTCGACGGTAAAAAGAATACCATTTCCGTTATAAAAATTAAGGTACGTTCTAAATTATATTATATATTGTAATGAAGTTAGTTTCGAACGCTGGACACTTATTTTTTACTAACTTCATACGATATAAGAGCCCCCGTAGACTATGAACTTTTTGGCCAAATGTAGATATAATCGGCCGACTAAATAATCGACGAATTTGCGCACATGAGCGTTAATAGGAATAAGTTGGCTTTTTAATATAGTCTGAAGGTAATCGTGCATCTCATCGAACGTATTTACCGTTACCAAATCGTAGTAATGTTTACATTTTCACATACATATGTGCGGTGGTTTTATAAGTCGTTTTAAAACGTGAATAAAACCATCATTGTCACCGTGTCAGAAGTGACATTTATAATGCTAAATATATAAATTAAAAAAAAAGTATAAGCCATGTTTTGTGATATTATAACTATGCTATCAGTAAAAGAGTATTTACTACAAGGTAAGAATTGCACTTATACATTTTAGTCTTGGGCTTAAATTTTTTTTCTTATTTTATTTATTGAAATTTACAGCTTACTTAAGGTTACCTATTTAACTCTAACCAGATTACAAAATTGTTTATTAGAAGTTACAAATGTGATCCGCGCGTTACAAATATTTACCAATAGAAAGTCTCTAGTCTGCGCTGGCTCTAATAATATGTATAGTCTAAAGAGTGCCGTTAAGCTTTTTCAAAGACCGATGGGAACTGTGGCGGGTTTTATTTGTATAGATTCACTGAATAAGTAATTAAAGATCTTTCTCCGTTTTACGCTTCAGAAATCTTATTACTTTTTGTTTAAGGTTGTTGCCCTTTTATTTTTAATAGTAATAGTGTTTTACTTTATTTCTCTTGGCAACGGGATGATTGAGATGTTGGTACCTTTTAAACACCCTTGTATTTAGTACGTATTTATTAGTTTTTTTTTGTATACTTATTAATTACTTCATTAGGGATAATTTGGTTACTTGTTCATATTTTGATATCATATTTATTAAAAAATATTTAAAATGTTATTTCTTATCAAATTTAAACTTCCGTTAAAATCAATAAAATTAGCCTTAATTAAATTACTATGAAAATCATAATTCAATAAAAACAGTTTACTTAAATTTGTACCTAACCAATAAAATTTCAAACATAGATGTTAGTGTTAAAAAAAATTAAAACATTTTATTTACACCATATATACAGGAACCGGCTATAACCGGTTAAAACCGGATCCCTGAAGCAATTTAGCAAACACTACCGTACAAAATTGATCTTATACGAGTAACAAAGGTACCAACATCAATTCTGAAGCGAGAAATCGTAATTACAAGGAATGAAAGACTCCCACTGATCTGCAAGTCCTTTGATGGCACATATCGAGTATAATTAGTTTGAGATTTACGCAGTAATAGCCGTGTAAGATTAATGAACCCATAAGAAATGATTCCTAAGTCTCATATTAATAGGATCATCAAAGATTTTATTACGATGCAGATAATAATTATAAGTAACTCGCTTTTAAAGAAAGTACTTATAGTTTAATTTTCTTTATATTTAGCAGATAAATATGGCGTATTTTCTAACCACACAAGAGTTAGAGGTGAAAAATCATCGATCGAATAATTAAACTAAATCATTTGATTTTCATTCCGAACAATGTTCCGAAATAAGTAAAGAAAAATACACTATACATTTTAATACTATGCTTCGTTCTGTAACTGATTAAGATGTTTTTTTTTTTTTTAATTTATAAGTAAAAAAAAAAAGACTTTAATATATTAATTTTTTATAAAGTAGCGTCAACGTTCAAATAAATAGACTTTTGTAAAAAAAATAAGTTTGCGTCTGTTTATTATATTCTAGCCAACAAGTGCTTTGTTGACTAGACTATAGTAATCAATATGCCCAATCGAGTTAATATTAAATTTATTTTTAATGCTTATCCTGAAGACGGATACAACATGGAACTCCAAGTGTATGATAATACACAACAACTTTTAATAGGTAAGTCGGTGCTTTAAACATGTTATATTATTTATCTTTTTTTTTTTTAGTTTTCCCTTTTCTAGAAGATTCTGCTTTTATGTGATCCTTATAATATAATTATTTATATTTATAGAAAGCATATTTCATAGACTATTGTAATATTGAAAACACTACAAAAATAACATTATTAATAATAATTTTTATATGCTTAATGACAAAAGCAAATAAAAAATTTTAGTAAAACTGACTGATTAATTAACCCTTAAATGCGCACTGCGGTTTTTAAACAACGTAATGACAGTTATATGTATAGTATGAAATATATTATTTATCACTTTTGGTTTTCAAATTATGATCATACTATAGTTGTAAAATTTGTAATAATCCAAATAAATTAATTAGCAATACTGATTTAATTTTTTTTCTAGACAAACAATATTATTAAATTTTTCGAACGAAAAATAAATCACGCGTTTAAGGGTTAAAACAATTTTGTTTGTGATGAGCGTAGCGTAACGTTCTATTTGTAAAAATTAATTATTCTACCAAACGTTTTTAAAACTATACCCGTAATGCGCCCTTTACAGTAACTATCTAATTTGCGCTAATGAAAAATTTTGCACAAAAACACCATTTCTTAGGCTATCCTTTAGAGTCGAAACATGTTTCTTCATAAATCTCAAGCATTAGGGCACTACACTAACACACTTTGACAGACTAACTAAGAATTTTTCTAAAATAACATCCATCTATGACCTAAAAAATGAAATAAAAAACATTCAAAAAACATAACTTATGACAAAGCAACCAGCCCTTTATAACACGAGTTTAATACACACATGCATAATTCATATTCAATCAAAGTCAATTATACATCACAATGGAGTCAAAATACGATGAATTAAAACAAAAGAAAACAGGAACACCCACTTGATATTTGAATAAAAAGAATTAAGTCAACAGTATGCACGTGCCTAAATTTCTTTTCAACTCTCTATCTGCCATCTATGTCAGGGGTACTCAATTTGAGGTTCGTTTCTTGGAAATAATGACGTAAATATAATTTAATCTTACTAGTCTATAATCTAGTGGCTGGAATACGTCGATCTCATCTGGTGATCACGGCGTCAAACCCCGGTAACATCGCTGAGTTTTCAAGTGCTAAATTTGTGTTTAAATTAATCGCATGCTCGACGGTGGACGAAAAAGTCGTAAAGAAACCTGCATTAACCAGGATAAATTTGTCACATGTATCCGCAAACCTGCAGTAGCGCAGCGTGGTGGACGAAGCTTTTAACCTTCTCCTTAAAAGGAGAAGAACTTTGACATTTAGAGGCTGTTAAATTACTCTCTGTTCCTACCATGTTTATACTATATTATTTTTGTACATTTCTACAATTGTTAAACTCTAATGCAAAAGCTACTATAAGGATTTTTATAATACTTTACGGCTATATTTTATAAATATACTAATATTGCATACAAATTGTTTGTTAATTTTAATAATGCAATCTTATCTATCGAAATTGTTTTCAATTAAAATGCTTAATAAAAATTGAAAATCATAATTAAAGTTACGATACAACTGGATTATGATTTGGGATTCACTCCCTTCAATTCGCCACCCATGGCTTTCAATAATAAAAAACAATTTTTTCCTCAATGTTAATCGACATAAAAATCCAATGGTTCACTGTTATATCTTTATGTAATTGAATTTCGATAAAAATAACATATGTATCAGCATGATATATACGCTATAGAACTGTAAAGATTCATTAAACTCTATTCCACAGCGTTTGTATGAAAGAGTACCAAACATCCATCCCATCATCCTTACAAACTCATTTATATTAGTAAAGAAGAATTCAATCGAGCATTTAATGTAATATCAGACAATAAAGTAATATTAAAATCAAAATAACGTAATATTACATAAAGATCTCATACTTTCTTTGAGCCTTTGAAGTCATATTTGTTTTCGTATAAAGATGATTGAAGACAATATTGTAAAAAGAAAAGGTTTGTAACCGCTGGTAAACTATAAAACGCCGCGGTTTAATGTAAGGTATAAAACAGCGGCCGTTCACATCAAAGGCTTAAGTGTTTCTTAACGACGGTTAAACTACGAACGGAGAGTAAAAGATTTGATTTGATACACATTGCTGTAACGCTGAACAAATAAAACCAAGCCAAATTAGAAAGGTTAGTATAAATTTAAGTAGCCTTTAAGACTGAGCAGAGATGCCCGAAATTAAATAGCCTCTATCCATGTATGAGCTCCTAGTCTTGAACGATCGGGCCGAGCTTAGGATCAACCCTAGGCAATCGAGTTTCAGCTATTCAATGCTGGTCCAAACCCTGACCCAGATTTGGTTGACCAAGCCTCTTTTACTCGATGCTGGCAGAAGCTTTGATGAACCGAGCCTTGGCTTTTCGATGCTTGCCCAAACCCTGGGCAATTTTCGCCCAGTGCTGTATACCAAGCCTTAGATATTATTCCTGTCTTAAGCCAAGATTGAACCGACGCAGCAGTGGGCCAAGTTTGACTAGCGTTGTTGCTTAGACTGATGCTGGGCTCAACGTTATTTCTTACTAGGGTACTTACTAGGGTAGGGTAATTTTAATATAACATTAAAAAAATACTACTACTCATTAATAACAGATCACATATGGACCTTGATAAGCGATACTAAGTCAAGCCACAAATACTTCATTTTGAAAAAATAGCGTCTATGTATGTACATGATAAACCTATTCTTAACAAATATGTTTTAAGACATACATATATATCTTTTTTTTCTATTTTGATAAAAAGTAAAGTGAGTTAAAAACAGGTTGGTATAAAAAAAAGTTTTTATTAGTTTTTTTTTAAATATTCGAAAAATTAAATTATGAAACTCTTTAATTAATTTAGACAGCTTGACCTTTTTGAATAATGTTAAATACGTAAAGCATAATCAGAATACATCAATATCTTGAAATGCGAGTTTTTGTGGGTTCACACATTATTGCTTATCAGCATCCGTATTGTAAGATGTTTAAGTATAATAAGTTGTTGTTTTAAAAATGTCTACTAAACGTACACTGTGTTCAAACTAGACCAACAGGGGAGACAATAAAATCTAATCAGGCACGTTTATTTCAGTGACAGAGCATTGTTTCTATAATTGCTAACAGATGTTGGGTTCGTTGCGTGAAATGATTATGGTTAAAATATGTGTCTATTCCCACGTGTTATGTTTGAATTTTCCACGAATATAATTATCGCGGTTTGCTTTTGGCTAATACTGAAAGTAATAAGATATGAAATGATGGTTTAAACCGTGCAGGTCTTTATGAATTTACTATTATGTATTTTTTATTCTTGTCTAATAACCCGTGATATAGATTTCATAAAAGTTTTGTTTTTTTTAGATTATTTGAGCTGATATCTTTTTTAGAAAAAAAAACCAAAGTGAATGATTGAAAAAGTATGTACTATATTTTCTCTTAAAAAAAACTGAGTATACCTCAAATTTAGTACATTTTTTATCAATAAAGCGTATACATTAATAACTTTTCTATAATAAATTAAAGAGTCTCAAATTGAGTCTTACAAAAAAAAAGTTTTTTTTTTCCAAAACGATAAAACTTTTACAATGATCCAAAAAACTTTTAAAAATTCGAAGACAAGACGGGAACACGAAAAGTTCACATTGTTCCGTCTCTAACGAAGCTCGACTGATTTATGTGTGTGTTTTAATTAATAAGAAATGCTGCACACAGATGTAGTTTAATATGCGTATATAACACCCACGCTGAGGGGAGTGAGTTATTGATTGGTACAAGTTATAAGAAAATAACTTTTTTTATGTGTCCTTATGAACAGAAATTTAAAGTCTTCATCTATCATAAATATTTTTTTTACATAAAAATACCTGGCAAACGAGCAGGCGGTACACCTGGTGTTAAGTTACCGTCGCCCATGGACATTTGCAGCACCAGACGAGTCACTTTTTCGTTTCCAGTTTTCATGCGCTTATATAAGAATATAGGATAATAAGTAAGAGAAGGGAAGGTGGGCTTCCGGCTCTCACTCACCGTAAGAAAAGCAGCTGTTTTAACTACTTTGATCCGATCTTCTATGAAAGGGAGGTACTGCCCCGTTCGAGCATACACGACTTTTAATATGCTAATAGCAAGACGCGACGTGTCATTCAGCTAATCTAGCATCTAGATAGCTCTTTGCCCTGAAGTTTTAAACTAGTTTACATCTGGATGCTGATAAGCAATAATGTGTCAACCCACAACAAGTCGAATTCGGAGATTGTGATATATTTCAATAATGATTTACGTGTTCACCATTATTAAAGAAAATCAAGTTATCTAAACTATATAAGTACGAAAAAAAGTTTCTAATTTTATGTTTAGAATATTGAAGTGTGCTCAATATTTTGCAATATGCAATAATCTAATATATTTGATAAAACTTATTATTAAACTTTTTATTATACCAATTGGCTTTAAATTCAGTATACCTTACGAAATACAGCACATCATATTAGCCAATGCTAATAGTATCATGAATCGACTTCATTAGCCACAATACAAATACATAAGGCTGATACGACCAAACTTACAGTTGCTTATACTTTAGATTTAATACATAAATTAGAAGGAAAAATTTGATGTTCACATTTTTTTTTTGATTATAATAATGTTAACTGACTTAGCCAAGCAATTCGAGTTTAATTATCTACTTATTTCTAGAATAATATACGCTATAATATGCCATACGCATAATAATTTTGTCTAGAATCAGCCTTTGACTATCAGTTGTATAAGGCTGATTCTAGATTTAACTTTTCATTTTAAATTCAGTATACCTTTTATAAAAATAGAAAAGAAAAAATGATAAGTAATGGATATATAAGTCTTAAAACAAATTTGTGAACAATAGGTTTTACATCTTTAGACGCAATTTTCTTAAAATGAAAATGAGAGAAAATGACGTCTAAAGATGTCAAACCTATTCTTAATAAGTTTGTTTGATTAAGTAGTTATTTTCTTTTCTTTTTTAATTAAAACTGTAATTAATTAAAAACAGGTTGATATATTGAATTTATTATCTAATGAAAAGTTCTTTAAAATATAAGATTAATGTACAAATTACAAAATTAGGAACGACCTGGAATTTCAAAACAATTAATTAAGAAACTTTTTTCCGTACTTATTTAGTTTATATGACTTTATTTTTCATTGAATAATGTTAAATAGGTGATGCAGTATCAAAATACACCAATATCTCCGAACTTCACTTTTTGTGGGTTGACACATTATTGCTTATCAGCATCCAATTAATTGTTTTTGTTAATGTTAATTATATCCTGGTTTAATGTGTAATTATAAAAGTTTTATCAAACATTTTTTTTATATATTATAACACATGCAACGTCCATCTGTCAGCCATCCCATAACGCCTTTCTCTTACAAATTTAATCGCACCTCACATCAACTTGTACCACAATACAGGACGAATTCTCAACTCTATTATTTCTTTTGTAAAAAAACACACGTGATTTATCCTCTCTGCAAGGCCCTCGGGCGTCTCGGAGTACTTTAATTTCAATTTATAGGGTAATACTTTATGGGTTAACGCGTTTGTATTATTAGATACAATTAATAACGCGACAACGATGTATGGTTCCATGAATGGTCTTATTCTCAACGGTTTTCATTTGAAGTATTGAAAAATAGTAACCTGTGTTCTTGATTTTTCTTAAGATCTAGAAATTACGTGAAATGATTCGTAATTTGCAATTGAGCTTGTGAGTGGATTCCAGTTTTGGTCATCGTTTAGAAATTTTGTTAGGTTTATAATGATCATCTAAAATAAATTAGTACGTATGCGCGAGCAAAAAAAAAGTATCGTGATAATCACGAATCGTAATAATATAATATTATAATTTTAAATACCTTTGCTTCGACGTTAAATCTTAAATTTTATACAGTATAATGTTTAAAATACATCCAATCAAACAGCTCTAAAATACTTCTTTCATTTATATTTCATATTCATCAAACCAATGAATTACATTACATTTTTACGTCAAAATTTATAAATATTCTTCGATGCTCACGCACGCATGCATATTGAAAATTCAATCACATAAATCGTATAAAAATACCAAAGTCATAAAAACTGATCTACAAGCCTAATATTTTAGAACTGTACACTAAACGTCGATTTAACCTATAATTTTTCCTACAATCAAAAAAATAACTACACTATAATCAGAAACAAAACACGCTCCATGTACACCTGTAACTGTAGCCGTCTGTACCTATTACGAAATTGATATGTTACGTCAGCCTCGTGCAATATTATTAATACACGAGAACATGCGATCTGACCATTTGCAAATTCGATACAAAGTGTTTTGATACTACTCTGTTATTACGGGGATGTATCGTCGCGAAACACGAAACCGTGACTTTTATTTTTACATACCTTGTATCGATTTTTTTTTATAAATTTGTGCAATCAATGGAAGTGCTTTTGGAGGCATGAGATATATTTTATATAAGCTTCCCATATATGTATTTGTGTTTTGTTCCATCCAGATCTCCGCGGTATGTTTGTCCATTGACAATTTTAAAAATAATATCAATTATTATCAATTTAATAGTAAAGTAAATGTAAAGTAACAGCCTGTAAATTTCCCACTGCTGGGCAAAGACATTCTCTCCTATTAAGGAGAAGGTTTAGCTTAATCCACCAAGCTGCTGCACTGCGGTTGGCGGATTTTCTCTGTCAGAATTTCTCCCGGCAGACAGATTTCCTCACAATGTCTTCCTTCACCGCTGAACTCAAGATGAATTTCAACACAAATTTAGCACTTGAAAATTCAACGAAACTGAGGTTTGAACTCATGACGATCGGTCGAGATCGACGTGTTCTAGCCACTATCAATCTCGACCATCTCGGCTCATCAGTTTAATATCATTTAACCATCAATTTAATAAATAATTCATAATTTCTAAGGAAACCCAAAAATAAGATTTTTTATTTATATTAGACAAAACTTTACATTTATATAACAGTGAACACTACAAAGGTATCGATCATAGACGCATGGATGGACCTTATGAATCATACACACTTAGAATCATGGTGACGGATAAACTTTTAAAGAGGATATTACAAAACGAAATACAGCACATCATATTAGCCAATGCTAATAGTATCATGAATCGACTTCATTAGGATTCATCTAGCATTTTTGCTGGAACACATTTTAAATCTACAGAATATATCGTTTGAAGAAAAATTCGATTGACTAAAATGTTCTTTAAAAATACAGCACAATACAAATACATAAGGCTGATACGACCAAACTTACAGTTGCTTATACTTTAGATTTAATACATAAATTAGAAAGAAAAATTTGATGTTCACATATATTTTTTTTTTATTATAATAATGTCAACTGACTTACCCAAGCAATTCGAGTTTTATTTTCTGCTTTTATTCTAGAATAATTCCATACGCATAATAATTTTGTCTAGAATCAGCCTTTGACTATCAGTTGTATAAGGCTGATTCTAGATTTAACTTTTCATTTTAATTGAAAATTTACCACAATTCCGAAGTATGACACGAACGCTACTTATAATATATGACCAAGTAAACCAATAATATATTCTGAATCCACTCGCAATATGCATAAATGTATGGTGGTCCTTGATTAGGATTAGGGCATGAATATTAAAGGGGACGTCGATTGATTAAGCCAGTTGAGCGAATTCAAATAGTTACGGTGTTATATTATTATTAATTCAAAGCTCGACAACCACAAATACCATATTTGTTCGCATTACTGGAATTAACGCTGAAATTATATGACACGTTCAACCATATGGTGCAAAATTGAAACACAATATAAACCAGGATCATAATATGATAATTTTGATTGGAAAACAAGATTTGTAGTATGTTATGGTATTATAATTTTATTTACATTAGGCTCGCTATAATCTAAAATGTTGATTTCGTTCGATTATAGTCTGTACAAAAAGATTTTTTTTTTGTGGACATTTTATTTAAAGTAATATTTTTTTAACCTTCTCCTTAATAGGAGAGGAGGCCTTAGCCCTGCTGTGGGACATATACAGGCTGTTACTATACTTTACAATATTGTTTTAGCTATCTCCTGGGAATCCTTTTATTAACACTGGATGTTAAAAGATATCTTTCAGGCGAGAATTACATTTACAAGTTTTGCTCTCAGACTTTCATAAAAATTTACATATGTTGTTTGTCATTACTTTACACCTCAATAAATTTACTGTCAGTGTACTATTTTTTACTTATATTTTTTATTTTTGACAACCACGGCTTTCGTGAAGTTACCTAGATAACTTACCAGGTCACAGAATTAATTATTACGTTACGTTTACGTTTTACGTTAATTATTAAAGAGATCAAAACTTACAAATATAATTTTCGCCTAAGAAAAAGCTATCTTTTACAATACACTAAAATTCGTTAAATTATCTCCATATAAAAAACATATCACACCAAACATGTATAAAATATTTTTTTGAAAAACATAATAATATTTTTGTTTCTTCTCAGCGTCTCCTGGCCGTTGGGGAGTATGGACGGAGTGGTCTGTCTGTGGGTCGGACTGCAGACAGACAAGACGGCGTTCCTGTATGGGCGATAGCTGTTCCGGAGCCCAAGTCCAACATGCCGACTGCGTGGGCGATTACTGTGGAGTTCACGGAGGTAGGTGTTTTAACTATTAACGAATCTTACGTGGAATCCTTTTATATACCCATTATGTTTATACATTTCGTCCTTTTTATGACTTATTTAGATATAGAACGGTAATAAAATCTTATTTAAAAGGTTTCCACTTAGTGAGTATTTATAAAATGTATTTAAAACTAGTGATTTTAAGTCTATTTATATTTCCATCTACTATATTATACCTTTTAAAGAAATAAGTCTTGATGTTTTCGAGTAAACTTTCCATGGCTCGTATAAATATCAGTTCCTGTAAGAGGAAGTTATCAAGACCCATCGAAATTCCAAGATCGCCGTTTCATAAACTTAAGAAGTTTATTACGCCTTCATTTCCTGCAACACGCACAAATTTACGCAACATCTCATGTTTATTGCACGCTCCGGCTAGAAATAGCGTGTAAACTTTTAATAAATATCGGTTGGGAGATTCGGATGTATATGATCCGCTGTCGCTTGCTGTACTCCACCAAGTTATGAAACTGTTCCTCATGGGACGTGTTAATTAAGCTGATTCTATGAAAAGCATACGGTTCAGTCCAACCAGATGCCATAAGACTAAAAATACACTTCCTTTTCCGCGCTCGCTCATAACTATGAAATGTTACACAGACTGGTCTCTTTATAACAGGCTATCGGTTGTAACCCTAACCTACCAGCGTGAGTTGACCCGGCGTACCTTCTGCGAGTACATGAAATTTTATGAGCTAAACACGTAGATAAGGCACACAAAGGCTCCGCTTTGGGTGGTCACGTTAAAAGATTGGAGAGATACTAAAATCGGGTGCCGTGACCATCTGGGTCGTATCATACCGTCTAAATATAGAAGAGGACCTAAAATTTTATGGTACACTTACGTAACATTGACTTAAAAATTCATATCTTTATGTCCCACGGCTAAATTGGATAGACTGATGCCTCGTTTTCTTTTTAAAGTAAACACACCATATTCTTTGTTTACGTCCTTGGCGAGTGCCAACAACGCTTATTTATGTAATTTCGCTAGCGTTTTCTATATAAATGCAAACAATTTGCGCCTAAACCAGTTCTGTTATGATTCATACTTCCATTTGAGGGAGTTTCATTTTCATGTATTCACATTATGCGTCGTTTACTTCTTTTTGATTATTCGTTTGAATTGCATTTGGTGACTTTATCTCAACTACACAATTTTTATTGTCAATTATCTTAATAACCTTATAATCAAGATTTTGTACATTTTTAACATTATCCGTAATTCCCATGTCGGGCCCAATCCAATATACCGAATGGAAAATGATCAGTCCATATTTTGTTTATTATAGCAATAAATCACTTTCGTGGCCCCCGTGACTCGGTTTCAATTTCCTATTCTGTTTATCGTACATTTTGATAAATAGCCGCAGGCAAGCAATGTTTGGTTTTACATTATCCACAAGCGCTTTCTTTCACGCTAAATAAATTTGCAATCTGATGTATTTGTCTAGAAATAGCTTTAGTTTATCTTCAAATATTTGTCAGGCTTATTTTCTTTTATAAACATATTTTCCAGTTGCTATTTTTTTTTTGTTAATATTTATCTATGGTAATGCTGATACATGTAAATAACTGGTCAAGTGCGAGTAGGACTCGCGCACCGAGGGTTCCGTACAAACTTATAGAAATCTATATAAGACTAACCCATCTACGCCATTTGTGGTCTTCATCATCAGTTCCAACATAAGTTACTATCAAAAATACCTAAATCGGTATACGCTTGCCTATAATATTTGAGGAGTTCCCTCAATTTCTCCAGGATCCCATCATCTGATCCTGACCTGAAGACAATGGGACCACCTTGGAAGTATACTTTTTCAAACAAAAAAAAAATTTGAAAATCGGTACCCAAATGGCGGCGTAATCGGCGAACAAACATAAAAAAAATTAAATACAAGGTCGAATTGAAAACACTCCTTTTTAGAAGTCGCTTAAATATAATCAAATATTATGTAAATATGGACCACGTCCCAAAAACTATTTTGAAACTACTTAGGAGCACTTTAATTTAAAACACGATCATGGATGCAATCCATGGAAACACAAAATTTTTTTTAAGTACTAATACACCTTATAATTTCAAAAAAAAAGTACTAGCGCGATTCAGGATATACCTAGCGCCATCTCTTGACAATTTCAATGAACTAACTTGTTGACTTTGACATTAACAACATAATTATATTATATTTTATTCTCGTTTTATTTTTATTTATATTCTACTACACTCCACTACCCCTGCACTACGTTCGTAAAATATTTAGATTTACATTATCAATCAAAATATCGAAATATATATTAGTGTTGCCAAGACGAAAATAATTAGTCCTTAATTCGAACAAAACTAATTGTTTATTTATAAAAAACTAATTATATTACTAATAACCAGAAGACTTATATGTGTAGATAAATAAGTAATTTAAATAACTCGATCTGTTTGAATTTAATTTTAAAATTTTCGTACTAAGTCAATACGAGTACTTAAATCAAATCGCGTGAAGCTCTTATATTGAATGTTAATTACGTAATGACGTTATAAATCGACGATAAAACTTTTAAATGAAAAGTTTATTTTATAATTTTTAGCGCGTTTAAATAATAATTAAAATAAAAATTTTTATTAATCGAGCAGAATTATATCACAGTTAATGTCATAATGTTGTAATAGATGGCATTAGCTGTACGCTGCATCGCGCTATCATTTTGTTAGCTGCGATATATAGATTGCATTGCGTTGTTTATAAAGGTTTGCTGCTTTTAAATGTTTTCGTATTGATACAAATTTCTTCTCAGTGTTTGTAAAATTGTTTTTTTGACCATGGTCAACTTCTATGTTAATTTGTTACAAGTACATATAATTTTAATTCTAAGATTAATATATTTTCCGCTTGATCAATTTACAACTTGATACATTTACGCGTTCCTGAGAAAAAGGTTGAAAGACAGACGTACAGACTGACAGACACACGAACAGAAATTTACAGTTTTCGGATTTTTTCCTTTATGTATACTAAAGGACCTTGCTCCTGGCCAAATTTCATAATGCTTGGTCAATGGGAAGTACCCTATAGGTTTTGATTCCCTTGCGAAAACGTTAAAAACGCTATCATACTTAAAATATGTGATATAAATGACCGTATCTTTTGATTGCGTTAACTTAGAAGTTTGATTTTTTCACAGCTCTTAGTAATTACAACTCTGAGTACTTGACGTTGATAAAAATTTGTTACCTTCATGCGTTTCTGAGAAAAAGGTTGAAAGACAAACTTACAAATAGACAAACTTACATACAAAAATTTACAGTTTTCAGATTTTTTCCTTTATTTGTACCATAAGATCTTACTTCTTGCCAAATTTCATCGTGCTAGGTCAATGGGAAGTACCCTATAGGTTTTGATTCCCTTGCGAAAACGCTAAAATGGTCAAAATATACGACATATTTTCCATTATCTTTTGATTGCGTTGACTTAGAACTTTAATATTTTCACGGCCGCATGTCATCGTAGACTTGAGTATATGATATTAATTTCAACATGATACATCTATGCATTTCTGAGAAAAAAGGGTTGACATCCCGACAGACAGACAGACAGACAGACAGACAGACAGACGGACAACAAAGTGATCCTATAAGGGTTCCGTTTTTCCTTTTAAGGTACGGAACCCTAAAAATGATTGGATATTTCCATTAAAAGATTTTCTATTAAGTATTAAAAATCTTAATAGCGTATGCCAGATACTGGTACAAAACATTACTGATTGGAGATAGTGTTCAAAAACCTGCAAGGAATAGATTACTTGCTACATTTTGTTAAAATCAGTTACATCATAGCTTATTACTAATCCGGTTTGGACTGTGATAAGCAATACTATGTCAAGCCACACGGTCACCATTTTGAGAAAATGGCGTCTAAAGATGTCAAACCTATTCTTAATCAATTTGTTTGAAGACATACATGTGTATATATCTTTTATTTTCTGTTTTGATAAAAAATGTAATGAATTAAAAATAGATTTATATATTTAATATGTTATCTAATAATAAATTTTTCAATTATTTTAGATTATTGTATAAATTGAAAAAAAAAATTTGGACTTGAATTTCGAGACATTAAATTAAGAAACTTTTTTCCGTAGTTTAGATAACTCAAAATTATTGTTAATATCTATATCTCCAAATTTGACTTTTTGTGGTTATATATATTTCTGTTTAGACGTAAAACAATATTTTTTTACGTCTAAACAAAAATATATAAAAAAATATTCCCAGGATAAAAAACTTGCTAATATTATTTTTCCAACTGAAAATATAAAAAGCGCTTATAATCTAAATAGAGCTGGATTAATTAAATTTTTATTCGAGAAAGGCATAAAGCGGTCAGTAGGATCTCATAACGCTGCTCTAACTAATTCAAGTAAAGCAACACTGGAGCATCAGTAAATTGCCCACATGAAAGGTGAACCGCTGAATGCGAAGACCGTGGAAAAGACTCATTCATTTGCACTGGCGAGCGCCCTCTTCATTAGCCTAATTGCCAACATACAAAGGGGAAATGGTGAAATTTTATAGCCTCTTTTCATCTTTTGTTGCCTAAACATTAGAATAGTGGCCCGTTTGTTTCACGAACGTTCGCTTAGGCATGCGAAGGCGCTTTGAAGATATTTGAATTGTTAATGTTCCATCTTACCGCTTTTTAAGTGTTTTGTTAATCTGTTGTCGGTGATTTATTATTGAATTCGTATTCTTTATCATTTATGTTGGACGTAAATTTTTTATTGATCATCGATGTCTCTTGTAAGTTTTTCAAATGTAAATTCTATGATTGTAAATCTTTTCTTTGCATTTATACTCAATGACAAAGCAATTCGTCTCGAGACATAGACGAACATAAATTCTTTTTGAAATTGTTTTGTATACACATAAAAAACGATGATGTTAAACAAAATGTAGGTGTAATCGAAAAGCGATGGCGAAATGTACGTCTTCATTTGTGCGGCGACGAAATAAATTGAATCGCTGAACTTTTTTCAATACAAACGAAATAAGTAAAGGGATGTACGCGATGCAATTCTCATTACTGGAGGTGGGTTCCGTAAATGATTTGTTGTGATTTCGCCGAGAGAGCTCAGCGGGTGATCGCAAACTGCATTCACATATCCTCTAGCCATTACGAGCGGTAATAACCATTATACTCAATAGCAATAGGACGATATTTCGATGCACAGCTGAGGTGGAGAATTTAATTCAGAATGGCCTCCTACCACGTTATGGCTAAGCGACAAGGGTTCGTAGATTTCGATTGGATTCAGTATCTCAAATCTCTCTGCAGTGGACTCGGATATACGGCTGGCACTGACAAATGTTTACACAGTGTACAAATTTCAACGTAACCCTCGGTTAGACCAGCGGGGTGCATTATACCCTGACAGTTTTATATTGACTTTATATTGACAATAATTTTTCTTAAACGTAAATACGATGAAATGTTTTTATTGCGTATGTAATGGGGCGTCAAACAACATTTTAATCATAAATATTTATATTTATTATTAAAATATTAAATATGTAAGTAAATATTATAAATTTACATAACTTAGTGTAAATCATTTTTGTAAACTAACATATAGATACAACAAATACGAAGGTTTTATATGTACATGTTATAATATTTTTGTAGAACATCAATCTTGTGACACTAAAATGCAACTGAGTTTAAGTAATTACTTGTAAATTAAATTTAATATTACAATGATTGTTACACTTAGGAACAAACATAGTGTTTCATTAAAACTGGTAGACGAACAATAATAATAAATAATTAACCTGTCTTAATGTCATACACAAAAACATAATAATGTTTACTTTAACGTCACAAGCAATCATCATTATTGTTACATTAAAAGTCCAAATAAGACACATAGAAGAGTTTGAAAATTAAATCTAATAAAAAAATGATCGTTGCGCTTAGGGTTCTTTATTATCTTCCAGTTTATTTACCGCTACTTCTACCACATCTTTAATTCAAAGTAAAAGTATATATTTAAAATAGTTTTACAAGCAATATCCATCATCATTATTATGGGTCGTAAAGGCCCGCACGACGCACGTGTCCACATCAGACCAAACTTGCAAGGGTTAATCGGATAGCACGTATCAGGCAAATTAATTCTGGCGTCGTCAAGGTTTTACGATATTTTAGATATTGCTTAATATGTAGTATAGTAGCGGATGGATATTATACAGCCGTAAATATAAGCCGCTATAAAACTTATGGAACCGCGGAACTTGTTGAGATTTATAGATATCGATTACAGTGTAGGCACTTGTTAATTTTATATGGTATAAAAGTCGTTTACATTTTATGAAAGTGCTTAGATCGACTTTGCAAAATTTATGCTGATTATATAACGTTTTTGCCTACAAATTCTTTATATAAATAATTTCTAAGAAACCTTTACAATTTTGCAAAATTTCGTACAGACTATTCTGGCCTTAAAAACTACTACCTGCTCTAAAACCTTTGGAATAGGTAGTACTTTTTAAAGTTACGCTTTTAGATTATGTGTGGAAAGGGCGCGAAATAGTATAATTTAAAATCACTGCTTAATTATTTTACAAAATGGAAGAGTATTACTTCTTGTGTTATTTTGAAAGAAGAACTTTTTTGTTGCATTCAAACTATCAATTCACTTCATATCTCCTCCATACTATGTGACATTATTGAAATCATCTGTTCTTCATTCATTTTCACCCTTATGCGTTACTTTTAGTATAACTGAAGCTATTATACAAACATTAACTTGACATTTAGGGTAGTAAACAAACAAACAAAAATCTCGAAGCGTCCTAAATGTAACGTCTTATATTAAACTAGCAATTCCAGTAGCAGTAGAATTTGATACCTATCAAACTCTCAAACCTCTTCTTAAACCCTAAGGAGATGGATTTTTATAAATCTTTTCTTAGTGCTCACTTATGACGTTTAAAGAACTACTGTGCAAAATTTCATGTTTCTAGACTCTGCGTTGATCGATCGGTCAGTGAAAATGTCAGCCAGTCAGTTTTAATTTTCATATATGGATGCTGATAAGCAATAATGTGTCAACCCACAAAAAGTAAAATTTATTGAAGTATTCTGATAATGCATTTCGTATTTAACATTATACAAAAAAAAATTCGAGTGATCTGAATTAAATAAGCTCGGAAAAAAAAATTCTTAATCCAATAATTAGAATATTGAAGTGAGTTCCATAATTTGGATTATGGAATAATTTCATATGTTTGAAAAACTTATTATTAGATAAAACTCTTTACTAGTCTATCTACTATTAATTAATTATATTTTTTATCAAAATAGAAAAGAAAATATATGGATATATTCTTCTTCAAACAGAAAAATAGGTTCGACACCTATAGACGCATTTTCTCGAAATGAACTCCGTGTGGCTTGACACAGTATTGCATATCAGCGTCCATATATCATACTAACAATCCTGTATATCAACTTGTGTTTCTATCCGACTTTTAGTGGCAACATCAAAAATATGACCGCAGTAAATATTAATAGCAGTACAATAATACTCTACGGAAACCTATAACGTTTCCATTTAAGAGTAGTAGCCGACAGTTATAGTAATTTTGATTGAGAGATACTAAACCGTGTTATTGTCAAACCAGTAATAATTCTCAAAACACAGATCTCGGGATAAATCGAAGGACAATTACATTTTATAGCCTATAAATTATAATTCTAGACAAATGCATGAGTTACTATCAAAAATACCTAAATCGGTATAGGTGTGCCTATAATATTTGAAGAATTCCCTCGATTTCAGCAAGATTCGATCATCAGATCCTGACTTCATGACAATGGGACCAAATTGGGAGTATAACCCTTTAAAGCCAAAAAAAAAGGTTTTGAAAATCGGTCCACAAACAACGTAAAAATCGGTGAACAAACAAAAAAAAATACATACAGCCGAACATAGAACCTCCTCCTTTTTCGAAGTCGATTAAAAATATTATATATGTACAGTAATATCCTTATGTGAGATGTGAAAATACAAGCTCTTGATATGAGAAATTAGTGCACAATTTCTTGTCCAGTTAATAATATGAGATAGCAGAGCACTTATTTCTTAATGAGCATGGGCACATATCATCCCGTTAAAGGAAAGAAGAACTTAGACTTTTCATATCAGATATGAAATCATAGACTCTGATTTTATGTAATATACAAGACTATAAGCTTTTCCATTATACATATTTTAGCAAAGGAGCAGGCGGGACTTCTGATGTTAAGTGATCACCACCGCCCATGGACATTTGCAGCACCAGAGGAGCTAAAAATTCGTTTCAAGCTTAAAAATGAATAAAGGATAACGAGGAATAGGAAATTAAGATTAATCTGCTTGTATCTTTATTAAAAAGATTACAGATATAAATTTCAGGTATAATAACATCTACAAAATAATGCAATATGAATTATAAAATCATACAAACAAAAAAATACATTAAAAAGTTCTACGAAATAAAAGAACAAAAGCTTTCAACTTTCTTTTATTTCCCAACGTTTATCTTTTATATCACACGATTACACTGACGTTTTCAATTCGCAGTGTAAGGAGAAAATTTAAAACATCCCCGTGACATATAATGTATTAAGTTCAGCAATCTCTCAGTACTTAGATGTAGGTCGAACGTGGCTCGGGTGACAATTGTTACTGTATCGGATCTAGATTAAATGTAAGTGCCTAGACTTGTAGCGTTAATAAATAAACCCAAGCTGAGTTCGTTGCAGTGATAGTAAATCTAACGTGATTCAGATTTTAACTATAGTTTATCGAAATCTGTTATGAGTCATCTGTATGAAGCTTCTGTTTTGACTAATTGTTTGTAAGGTACTATCTTGATGTAGAAATTTATTAGTTGACTAATTGGGTAAAGCTTGTTTTATCTAGCAATAATATTGAGCGTGTTATTATTTATATCAATGTACAAAATATGAGTGTCATATATTGTGATTTTATTTATATTTAGAAGTCGTAGCGTAATTTAATTTAGTCTATGACCTTTCTCCATAAACGGGCTATACAACGCAAAAAAATTAAAAAATATATTAGTTGTTTTATAGAATACAAACAAACTTACAAACAAATTTAACCTCTTTATAATATTAGCATAGATTCATATCATTAATACTTTTAAGTATTAAATATATGTTCTTATTATACAAAGTATTTTTCTTATGTACTTGGAAAATTTAAGGCGACACAGTTATTGTCGAGCTTTTAAAATAATATTCTAAGGTGACATGAATTTTAACCCAAGTCTTGTTATTTATTTAAAATTTTGTATGAAATAAAAATTACAATTTTACATTGTATTTACACCCATTGTATGATCCAGTTACAGAGTCTAACCTATGGAACTAACTTTTCATTTTACAATGGAATCAAATTACATTTCATATTTGTATTCAAAACATTTTTTATATTTTCTAACATAGAATAGTTCACAGAACTGTATTGTAATCACGAAAATTGCTCTATTCAGACTTCAACGGAAATATCCATTTGACCATTTTTGAATTTATTTGAACTATATAGATTCGGTACCTGCTGAATTTTTTTTTTGGCTTTTTAAAAAGGAATCTCTGGTTCTAAATATTTATTTTTTCTACTGCTAATTCGTATTGACTTATCCAGCATAAAGATATGATAAATATATTTATTCATTACATGTTTTGGAGTTCATGGGTAACATACAAACATACACAAATTGGTTTTGAATGAATTGAATAAAGGGCGGATCATTTTGTTATTGTTTTTTTTTATTATTTCACTTTATACATAGCGAAACACGTACCGGGCCGCTATTTTTTATAAAAAAATATCTTGAATGTATATTAAGACGATAAGAATGCTAATTATGGATTGTTTTTGGAACACAACTTAAGCAAGTCAATAAAAAACCCACATCGGATTTTTAATTTTACCCAATTAACTAACAGCACCAACGATATGGGAGCTAAGTAGCAGCCGATCAGAAATATAAATAAAATACCTTAAAATGTTCGCTTTTAATTATCCGAACATCAATTCTTGCGATCGTTATCAGTATTGAATGAGACGGCTTCATCGTAACTCTTGATTGTTGGAGAGATAATTTTGGAGAGAACTCTTTCAATCTATAAATTCTGTCGCTGTAATTGAACTTAATCGAATCGTATATTACGCCTTGGGTTATTTTAAAATGAGATTTTTAAATGCGAATCGATATTTGTATTGCTTGTGAAAAAAATAATTTAACTAATTTAAAAGAATCACTATAAAATATCTTAATTGTAAAAGTAAAATAACGGTCTGTAAATGTCCCGCTGCTGGGCAAAGGCCTTCTCTCTAATGGAGGAGAAGGTTTTAAAGCTTAATCCACCACGCTGCTCCACTACGGCTTGGCGAGTATACATGTGTCATAATTTTTTACCCACCACATGCAGGTTTCCTCACGATGGTTGCCGAGCACGAGATGAATTTAAACACAAATTTAGCACTTGAAAATTCAGCGGTGCTAGATGGGGTTTGAATCCGTGATTATCGGTTTATATCGACGCGTCCTAAGCACTAAGTCATCTCGGCTCTTCTTTATTATATATTTTTTTATTATAAATAAGTACCATAAATTAGAGTATCCATTTTAAAGAGATATGTATATCATAATATAATGTAGTAAATGTTTTATGAAATATTTGAAAAAAATCAAATTTTTGAAATCATAAAATTTTTCATAGTACATTTGTCAATAAATGTAGGTAATTTTACTTTTCAGTTACCATATATTAATATTATTTGGGACAAATCCGAAGAAAAAGTTTTCGTAATTTAATGACTATCTTTCGGTCCAATATAAAAGAAAGTTTTTGTGTATGAAAACTCTCAACACCCGCGTGAACAGAATATACACGAGCTAAGTATACATTAAACCGACAAACCCTTAAAAAGGACACGCGCGTCTTAAAAGCAATCCTCCAACTAATAAAATAGTTAACTAAAAACGTCCCACAACTCTTAGTCCTTTTCACGGCACCAAATTACACAAAAAATAACTCGTTAAAATGCGCCGCGAGACCAATCGTAAAGTTTGAGAAGCGATGACATAAATAATATTAAAGCCCGTTGCCAGAAACTCGATGCCTACTCCATTCGAATGCAATAAAAACTCCCTATAACATTTCGTTTTATAAATTTCAACCACAACGATATTAGGCCTTATGTTGTAGCCGCGACGACGGTTTCCACTGCGGTGAATACCATCCTTATTTTTGTTGAGCATATTTCGTTTTATAGATAAACTCGTAAAGCGTTAAAAGAACGTCGTACAGGTGTACATTCACTATGGTTAGGGAGATCGTTTTAATTTCTTGTAGATGAAACTCTGTACGTTCGTAGTGACGTGGTAATATTTTGTTTGATAAAAGTTTGCGATCGCGGGGAAGTTCGTAATTTATGCTGCTTTTGTTGAGTTTTCAGAACATTTTGTGAGTGAGAATGCCGCTGGAAACTCGATCTTCTTATAACAAATCCAAACATAAACGGATTAGAACAACGTTCTAGAAGATTTTGTCGTGGAGATTTTCTACGTTTATTTAAGAGATGGGAAAGTTTTTATAAACAAGTTTTACTACACTGAGAAAGCTATTTAAGAACTATACCTTATCAATTAATAAACTCTTTAGAAGAAAATAATGTTATTCTATTTTCGTTATCCATAAATTCATTATCTAAAACATTCCTATTACATTTTGGTTCTTAAAAAATCTTAAAAATAACAATCTCCCAGAACGTTGCTTATACCATATTATAATAATATCATTTCTAAATTAGGAATGATAAATTTTCCCGAGTTACTTCAACTCTTGGAGTGTTATTAATTATTAAAATGATCAGCTTTAACCTTAAGTAATATTGAATAACTGATAATGGATCTTTGTTCTAAAACTAAGCCAAATATGGTTGGTAATCATTCAAAATGAACTTTAGTCTAATTTTAAACTAGTTTTCTTTTAATGACCAACATTAAAACGTGTTTGAGAGTTGTGTGTTTGTAAAATCCTTCAAAATTACCGATTTAATATGTAATTAAGGTCTTAAAGGTACTTTTACGAAATAGCAAAATACATCAATATATCTTAAGCGATGGTATTTGATTTCTTTTTCAAAACTTTATCAATTATTATTAAAATTACATGCCCCTCGCGATTTCACCCGTGTCTGTAAATACTGCTTTACTACATCCTAGGAGTCGTAGCATTATATACATATATACGGAGTAATTCATTTGACAGGCACGTAGGCGCAGTGGTCACTGCAACTGACTGTAGCGTCAACGGTCGCGGGTTCGATCCCCGCTCACGGCAAATGTCTGTATTGGCCATACGGAGGTTTGTCGTGGTCTGGGTGTTTGTGTTAGTGTTGTGTATGTTTCCGGTAACACACAAGATCTTAATGGGGGCCGTTGAGTGTGATACGTTTATTATTATTATTATTAATTCAGGAAAAAAGATTTTTTGAAATCGATCTAGTAGGTATGGAGCCTATTCTTTGTCTTAGATTTTCGCGATTATTATTCATTGAAATGAAACTATTTTAAACGGATTTAAATCGCGTATATTAATTATTTTTATCATCCCGACGTTTCGAGCACTTTGCAGCGTTCGTGGTCACGGGTAGACTAAGGTGACATTTGTCTATTTGAGATTTTAGAAAATATTATTTACAACTACCGCCAACGGTTTCCTAAATGATATCTTGAATAACGTTCCGGTTGCACGCAGAAGGCACTAACTGTATCTTTTGGTCTGGCAGTCTGTTGGACTTGGGATTTTAAATTTTTAATAAGTGGATCCCAGGTGTTTGAAAGTCTCCAACCATCTTCTCTATTGAAGTTCGGATGTTTTTGAATTTCAATAGCCTCGCGTATCATTCTAGGAATGAATCTGTGTTCTCTAGCGAGGATCTGTGGTTTATCAAATCGGATAAAATGGTTAGGTTTATCCAAGGCATGTTCACAAACTGCAGACTTTGAAGAACGCCTATTCTTGACATCTCCTATGTGTTCCTTGACCCTAGTACCGATGCTTCTTTTTGTTTGGCCTATGTAAGATAAACCACACTCACATTCGAGTTTGTATACTCCCGCAGTCTGTAAAGGAATATTACTCTTGATAGGTCTCAAGAACTGGCTCACTTTCTTATGAGGCTTGTAGATAGTTTTAATCGAAGCTCGCTTCAAGATGTTGCCAATTCTGTCTGTAACTCCCTTCACATATGGTAGAAATGCAGGTTGTCGCTCAACTGTGGGTGGCTTGGTACGGCTTCTACGATGCTGGCGAGGCACGGGCAGCTTGTTCTGGTGGAGTGCAAGCTTGACGTGGTGTAGCTCGTCCTCTAGGTGTTCAGCATCGCAGAGATGGTGGGCTCTCTGAAACAAAGATTTGCCAACGGTAGCTAACTGGCTAGGGTGGTGGTGTGAGTCACCATTGAGGTATTTATTAGTGTGTGTGGGTTTCCTATAAACTGTGTGACTTAATGTGTTGTCAGGATTCTTGATAATAAGAATGTCAAGAAAAGCTAAAACATTATTTGCCTCTAATTCCATAGTAAATTGAATGTTATTATTAATAGAATTAAGATGTTGTAAAAATGCAGACGTCATATCACTAGGTAATATTGTGAAAGTGTCATCTACGTACCGCTTGTAAAACCGAGGTGTTATTGGTCCGGAGTGAAGAGCCCTCTCCTCCAGGTCTTCCATGAATAAATCGGCGACCATGGGGGATACTGGAGAACCCATTGCAACTCCGTCGACTTGCACATAGAATTCATCATTCCACAATAAATATCCAGATGTCAGGCAGTGATGTAACAGCTCTGCATACTCAATAGGCATGTTTTTTGTTTGTAGCTTCCTCTTGACAATTTCGATGCAGTCTTGTATGGGTAGGTTGGTAAACAATGACTGGACTGGAAAACGGATTTAAATCACGTATATTAACTATTTTTATCATCCCGACGTTTCGAGCACTTTACAGCGTTCGTGGTCACGGGTAGACTAAGGTAACATTTCTCTATTTGAGGTTTTAGAAAAATATTATTTACAACTACCGGGATGATAAAAAATAGTTAATATCGCGTATATTATTATATATTATATAAATCCGTTTAAAATAGATTTACTTCAATGAGTAAAAATCGCGAAAATCTAAGTCAACGTTACAATATTGCTTATCAGCGTCAAAATAAGTGATAAATTTTAATCTAAAACTCCCTTTGACAGTTGCGGCTCACAGCGATATACCACTTTACATCGGAATAGCGGTAGCCGTGGTCGTATTCCTGGCCGGCGCAGCTGTGGTCTACAAATTATTGCAGAGGAAGACAAGAGACCACTCCTTGTACACGATGACCAGGACTGGTAAGTGAATTGTGTGCCAATTTTGTATTCATTCTTAAATTGCTTGGGATGTAACATTTCTATCGTCTTATAGTGTAGATATTTGGGATACATATTTTAGATGATTTTTTTAATACACAATAAACAGTTTATGAATTAATCTATGATATAAAAATGAAAGGAGCTGAACCGATTTCGCTAATTTTTTTATAATATTCCTTGAAGTTCGAGAATGATTTCTACAGCAATAAAATTTCGAAAGTTGGCTAAAAAAGTTTGGACAAAAAATATAAAAATAAGTAATCAACTGTTAGGCGGTACAAAATTCGTCGAGTCAGTTAGTTGATAATATAATTAAATATAATAAAAAATTCTATACATAAAATTGTTTTTTTTTTTATTCATTTATTTGAAAGTTTTTTGTCTTGCTAATAAGAACATTGCAAATAAAAGAAAACATTCTTAATACTAGTGAACTCTTTTCATAGATTTTCAACCGGAAATTTACCCAACGGTTGAGAAGCAGTCCTTGTCTCTAGCACCAGACCTGATGCAGCACCGACCACCAAGATATGAACACCCACAACCAGACCCGAGGACAGAACATCATTACGATGTTCCTCATCTCACGAATAGGTGATTATTATCATTAGTTTACGAGTACTTTACTTAAACATAATTTTTTTTAATTTAATTTTTTTTTTTACTTTTGTAAGAGTCTTGCATACTTTTATATGATTACGATGTGTATATTTAACAAGAGAAAATTAAAACAGTATAATTAAAGTCAATTTTTACTTACTATCTGTTTCATGATCTTTAATTTAAATTCAATATTTAAAAGAAAAACATAAATTAAATCACAACTCTTATCTACTGATGTTTTATTTTTGACAAAAAATATAATTTGTCTATAGTTATGCATCACCAGTAGACCATCAAACAACACCGTGCGCTTCTAGCAAAGGGCCGAGCGACGAATACGACAGCAAACCTTACACAGAATCAGAACATTCTGCCTCTAGCTGTTTTACTAGCTGTAAGTATAAAAAGAAAATAAATCTTTTAAATTTAAGTACTTATAGTGATTAAACTTTAAGTAATTATCAATATTTTCCTTTTTAAACATTTATCACAAAAACATTCTTAGACAAATCCGCAGTGCTAACTACATCATTTAATCGTAACTTTCATGTAAATTAATCCCAAGTCTTTGTAAACACCTACTTAAATAAAGATTATTTTTAATTTCAATAATAAACACCGATGTTAGCTATGTAAAGGCTCCAGCAAAAGGTCCTTTAAAGGGAAATAATAAGCCAGAAAATATGTAGTTGGAATACCATCAGAATAAACACAAATGAAATTCAACGACCAACAATTGTCTCATAAAAGACCTTGTTCCAGCCGGTTCTATGTACGACGCGGCCAACGAATCGGTAACTCTGCAACTAGCGGAACTCGTCTCGAACTCGCCAATATCACAATCTCTATCAGTATCGAGTTCTGGAGCGAGATTGGCATTACCAGCCGCTGGTGTCGCGCTGTCAATACCAGAAGGTGCATTTACTAGAGGACGCAGAGAACAGATTTATGTAGCTGTTGTCAAAGACGATAGATACAGATTGAAACTTGGAAAAGGTAAAATTGTTTTTTTTTTTTTTAACGTAACCTAACGTTACAAAAAATATATTAAAACTTTAGCGGCATTATTATTTTCTATAATAGGATTATTGGTGTCCAGATAATTGCCAGTCAACGAAATATTATCGACGTATATAATCTTAAAATTTTAACTATACGCTGTGTATTCTGCAGATTGCTTTTGATAATATCTCTTAATAAAAATAAACCTAGATTTAAACTATAAAGAAGTCAAAACGATTAAGCCTCCTATGTAATTATAATATGAAAACGAAACGCGTAATTTATGCAACGCAATATCAAGCGAGCCCCAGGCGACCTCGGTAACATCGTAGAACATTTCGTTAAAACAATTTTTTGCCCGCAGGTATCACGCAACTGAGCCCAGTAGTTAAATGCGGCCCGCCTCGTCTCCAGCTTAATAAGTCGGTTATACTTCAAATTCCACACTGCGCTAGCCTCAAACACGGCTTCTGGAATCTCGCCCTTTACGCTATAGATCATAACAATGCAAAAACAGACGCTCAACCCCAATGGAAGAAAGTCGTAAGTCTCGGCCAGGAGACAATTAATACGCCAGTTTTTACACAACTTGACAATGACAAAATATTCCTCGTTACGGACATGCTTTCTACATTTGTACTTGTCGGTGAAAGTTTTAACGGAAAAGCGGTTAAGACACTTCAATTAGCAATTTACGCACCTGCGTCACTGAGTGACTCTTGTACTGAATATACTATACGGTTGTATGTTTTCGAAGACACGCCGTGTGCACCGTATTACTGTCAGGAACAAGAAAAGAAATTAGGTGGAGTGCTACTTGAACGACCGAAAACACTCTTGTTCCAAGATGGCGGATCGAGTCTCTGTTTAAATTTGGAGCATCTCAGCCCAGGCTGGAAAGCCAAGCCTGGAATCGGTTACCAGGAAATACCATTCAATCACGTATGGGGCTCGAACTACAACGCCCTACACTGCACTTTCAATCTCGAAAGGACGTACGACTGCGACAATATTGATTTTAGCATCTCGGCTTGTCAGAGGACTAATCCATCATATAAGCAAACATTCCGAATATCGATAGACGATTTACGGAGCCGATCGCCTCGCGGTCGGTCGCCACGAGAATCGACGCGAAGTTTCAATATAACGGAAAACCTCCTGGAATCCAGGATGTGTAGAAGCGAAGACGGAAGCGAGAGTAGTACTAAAAGGAACGTGACCGTTAACGAAACAGGAATGAACGAATGCGCCGAGAGCCCGTTCAAATTGAGCGTTCGAGTTAAGAGGCAACTATGCGCTATATTGGATCCGCCGAACGCTCGCGGTAACGACTGGCGCGCTCTCGCAGCGAGGCTGGGAGTGGATCGTTATACAACGTGGTTCGCCACAAAGAGCTCGCCCACTGAGGCTATCCTCGAGCTGTGGGAGTGCCGGGACCGCGGGCCGGGCGCCACCGCCTCGCTAGCGGCCGCGTTGCGACAGATGGACAGGCACGATGCCGCCGACTTGCTGCACGGAAGACCCTCTTGGTTATGAATCCCTAATCATAACGAGTGAAAAAATGTGCATTTCTAAGGTACGTTTGTTGGTAAATTTGTGTAGTTTAAATGTTATTTAGATAAAGAGTTAGTTTCGAAGACCGTCGGTCTAATTGTAAAATCGTAGTAGTTTATTTTGTATAGCTATCTATGCTGTAGATAAGCGGGAGAATAAATTATATTATAGTAGCAATAATAGTGCCTAAAATCTTTTAAAGAATTTTACCAACGATTTATGGTTGGTGCGCGGTTGGTTATTTTGTTATTTTTTATAAGTGTTTGAGTGTTCATTATATCGAAAGTATATAGCTTTGTAAACGTTTTTTTCGCTTACGACGTAAATATTTTCATTTTATATATCGAGTTTTAATTATTTAAGACTACGTGCCAAATGAACGATGTCGCAGCATTAATTTTGGCAATAATTAAATCTATACGCACTATGCTGAGCTTGAACTATCGAAACGTAGGTTTTAGAATTCTAACGTAAGACAAAGTACTTTGTCCAATGCATTTATCTCACTTAAAATGTCACTGCCTCGTGTTCGAGCCAAAAACTTTTTCTCACTTCCGTAGAAAGAGATCAAACTTTAAGAATTTTTCCGTAGGGTATTAAATAACCTCAATAAATTCGAACGTTTTTAAATGTCTTCAATGTGTAAAAGAACTGTTTGTGAAGTTAAAATTTTTGGCTCGTACGCCATTTTGAATATGACTCACAATAAAATTTTCTACTTACCGTATGTATATAACGTAATCGTTTGTAAATACTCGTAACACATACAAGTAGTGCTACAGAATCAGTATAGCGAAACATGATTTTGTATATGAAATCGTCACCACATTAGACTATATATATTTTTGTTAACGTGATGACTATTAAAATAAATGGATCTGTGATAATTAAAATAATATGAAATAAATTATGTTTAACTGTGAATATTGGTTTTTATTTACGAATCACACTTACCACATTTATATTATTAAGCTTATTATATATAATATATTAGTTATATTATTAAATCCATGAGTTTGGCCAGGATTTAAAATTATGCACTTTTAATTTTTTGTGTGAAATCTTAAATCTTTTTCTAAAATAACATAAGCCTATTTTGCTCCTTAAACATTAGCGATGCACCAATTAAAGTACCAAAATGTGTCAGAGCCATTTTTGATGTTACTCGGAACAAATAGACGAATGTACTCAAATTTGAAAATTAGTTTTTTTTGGTGTAAATACCGTGTAAAAATTCATATGAATTTAATAAATAATAGTTATTTTGAGATTACAAACAGACATTGAAATATTATTGAGTTGTATAGATGTCCAAAAATTATTTTAAACTACATGCAATTATGATTAATAAATAAATCATGAAATAATCACGTGTTACGTAAAATGACTAAGACTTTTTTTAAAACAGAAACCAACTTAAAAAGCAAAATACGCAATTACGTTACTTAAACGACACACTTGTAACAGTTATTTCGATTTTAAAACCAAATTACAAAACCGATTTGGATATATATTGAATCAATCTGAAAGTAGGTATACTCTATATACAAAAAAAAAGTTTTTTTTTAATACGTTAAAACAACTGGACTAACTTGGAGCTCGCACGCTGTGCATCATTTTTATCGACGAGGCAAACGGTGATCGTCCGGAGCTGGATGCTGACACCAACGCTTCCCCGGTCCATGCACGGTGGCGGTAATCAAGGTCTGAGCTCAGAGGTAATAAGCATTACATTCCCTATTAAATCTTCATTTTTGACATCGGCTGAAAAATTTAAGTATATACAAACTTTAGTAGGTACGTCTGTTTATGTATAAGACAATATATTTAAATACTTACAATGAATAGAATAAATAGCAAATCCATCTTAACGACCGAATGTCACTGACGCACTGATATTTAAACTGTAAAATTTTTAATATCAGTTTTAAAGATATTAAAATTAATGTATTAAAGCGCATATTTAAACAAGCACATAAGTAAAGTGAAATCACTGTATAACCACATTTCATGGTGTTTGACACCTGTTCAATTAACCTAATCAACATGTGATAGATAATTAACTAATTACCACAGATCATACGCTATATGATCTCTATATTAATTTGCCATCAAAGAAATATCATGTGGATTAACTTCAACAGACTCTCAAGTAAATGAAAATACTTAATATTCCTGAATACATTAGAAAGGACTTCCGGTTTCAAAAAATCAAGACTTATATACCAGCAACCCGCCCGGCTAGTTTTTTACGATATCAAATTTCAAATATTTTAAAATTATCGGTTTTTCTATGCTAAAGTATGCATACATAGTCTATTTTTCTTCACTTGTCTTAATTAGTAAACAAATATGACGTATTTCTAACTTCTAACACATAAGAGTTACAGAGGAGAAATTAACGATAGAATGATTGAACTGAATAATTTTTAATAATGAAAAATTAAAATGAAAAGTAATATTATATAGTATAATCATATAGCATTTCTTTAGTATAATTATACAGAAAAGCAATAGAATTTTTTGCGTTCCAGGTATTGTGACGAATTAATAAAAAAAAAGAAGAATAGTCTATACCTGAAAACCGTCTTCTTGAAACACTGTTTATTGATGAAAACCACATTAAAAATCCGTTACATAGTTTGAAGGATCTAAGTGTACAAACGGTGGAAAGAGTCTTCGTTTTTTTTACTATATAAAAATATCTCAAACAGAAACAATAGATAAAATTTTGTGACTCATTTATATTTAAAATTAATATATCTGGAATTTATTTATTAAGGACACTATGGAATTTATTATACATTGAGATTAGTAAAGAGAAAATATACATGACATTACTAACTGAGATAATTCGTTAAACGGAGGAGGCTAAAGGGTTTGTTTTTGTGATTGAACGATTGCATATCTCAGGAACTACTGGTTAGTATTAAAAATTCTTCTTGCATGGTGTAGTCCATATATCGAGGAAGGCTATAGGTTATAAAACATCACGCTACGACCAATACAAGCAGAACATTAATAAAAAAATACAAAAATTATGAGTGTTACTTTTGAAAGCTTTCGTTAAAGTGTGGAACAAAATCCTCAAATTAACGCACGTGAAACTACAGGGCAAAGCTAGATTATAATAAGAATATAAATTTAATAATTCTGAAAATTTTCAACAACATGACAAGGTTCTGACTTAACGTTACTCATATCCCAACATATTTCGTTACATTTTAAAAGGAAAAATAAACAAACGCACATCCATATTCATTTCCAATCTGAAACCAGTGCATACCTAAGCTTTGCCTTTAAACTCATAGATGTGACAAGCGAGAAATTTCTAAAATCGACCGTGACAACTCGACGTTCGTAATGCGTTTAACATTCCCATTACAATGACCTGTCGCGTTAGGGGCAACTGAGAAATGTCTTTCGTTAAGAAATGTTTTGGTTCCTGGACACAAAAATGTTTAGTGTCATTAATATTAGACGTCCAAGTATGCATAATTGTAACTTCAATTCGAAAGTGCTTATTTGAATAAAGTATATTTTAAATTTGAATGTATTAAAGAGTCCAGAAGTGAATAATAATTAAACATTAGATTCACAATACATGTCTTGTTTTCAACTCTTTTAATAATCACCAATGCTTTACGTTACGTATAGATCAGTCTCATTATCAGTTAATTATAATTGAAAATAAAAAAAACGATCAATTCAATGATACCATTTCATGGAGACCTACTACGATACTTCTGTTATTAGTTGGTGAGGCGTTGCAGCATCAACTTAAAGTTACGGAACTTTATTATTTTGATATCATTCACAGCATACTAAATTTCAATTCAATCAAACTAGAAGAATTTTATCAGATCCTTACAAGATCTAGAAAAAAGCAGATAATTCTGAAACGTCTGCACAGATCGTCATATTAATTATAGCTAAGAACCATCCCAATTACATCAGCGTTAAAAAAAAAACGTATCAAAATCCATTCATTAGGTAACTACAATAGCACAGAAAGACACATAAACTTACAACAATGCTCTTTTGGAGTCGGTGGTTAAAAAAGAACAATAAGAAAATAAGACGACGTCCGCAAAGGCGAAATAGAGGCACCGCATTAAGAGATCAAGAGTAAGCCCTAGCGGACAATTGGACATATAGCTTCATTAGCAGGACTTAAAAGCGATACTTTGGAGTTCATTGTAATTTTATTTAGGTTTTCGTATTTTTTTTACTGAGTTTGATAACGCTTAAGCTTATTAACGGAAAAACATACTTCAATAAAGCATGTAGGATCTTTTTATATATTCAAGCATTATGTTAATCGTGATCTTTGATTTTTTTACGGGATTTATTGATTTGAGACATAATACTTTTGATTTTAAAAATAACGTATCCATTTTGATGAAAATCTACGGGACCAATCAAAAAGTTAACGCTGTTTTCGAATAATCGGCGAACACAAAAATGTCTCTGACGTACTAAACATTTTAGTAATTACATTATTTAGAATTCCGAAATTAGGAAAACATTAAATTAGAAGATACAGTTACTTATAACACGGTCGAACACAAACAACTTAAAAAACTATGTTAAAATATAAACTAAAACTAACATTTATAAGCACCAGGAATTCTGTTACAGTACTCAGCACCAAGATCGGTTTAAACCGTATAGAACCGTACAGAAGCGTAGAATCATTTATCAAGCCTTGCACCACGATACTTGAAATATAAGCAGCTGAATTGGTAGTATTTGAACCATGATGCTATTTAGAATTCAGCTTATATTCAATTCACTTATAGTAGGTATATAGGAAACATTTGTATAGTGTTTTAAAATTTAGGCAATGATTATTTATTTTAATAACATAATTAACAGTAATTTTAAGCCTTTAATTGTGACAGAGTCTAGCCCATTGGCTGAATATGGGCGAACCTGCCAAGAAAAAAAATTTGGGTTAAAAATTTCTAAATAAAAAGTTAAAAAGCCTTAATTAATACACCCTTGCAGAGTCGAAGCGGGCAGTCAGTATATCATAAATCATAATAATTTTAAAACACATTGATGAAGATAATCTATTTGAATTATGAAATTAAAGGAACTTTCTGAGGTTTTTAGTTTTAAAACTAAACGTTAGTGTCTATGACTCAAATTTCTTATAATAATAGAATACATTTTGACTACCGTCAAAAATAAATCGTTCCACTTTATAATACAAATAGTTATAGACCGGTGTTTTTGTGTAGCGAGCAGGTGTGTCGGTCTGTTACTTCACACGTCAGGGCAGTGACTAATTGACCTTATTGTGGTCTCACTGCTAGCGGTATTATTTAAAGTTACATGAACATAGATTTAACTATATATAATTTTACATTTAAGTATTTTAAACAAATTTAAAACCTGTATATTAGTTTTGGTTAATATTGCGTAGCTTTTAAAATATTTGGTAGGATATCCATTAACACCAAAAAATAACCATATTATAATTTTTCTTCTCTTATCTGAATTACATAATACAGATTTTAATAAAACTATGAAAACGAATGCGATACACGAAAGACTTACCACATTCGTATTAACAAATAAGTATCAAATTAAGTTTATGAAATTAATAAAAGCTTATAAACTAATATATTTAAAACCAAATTAAAAAAAAAAACATATTCTCGTATTTCCGCTTATATTTACGCCATACCCTTACTTAAATTTTTGGGAATATATTTGAATATATTAAAATGACATTTGGAATACCGAGAGCCATAAACAGTGCATGTGTCGGTAGCCATATGTTGCCGTTACTTTTAATTAGCTTACAAATTGTAAAAGTTTATTGCGGTATAATTAATTCTCTTGATTCAGCACTTTTATTAGCAGTTAGACTGTCATAAACTTTGATTGACTCAATCTGTTTAATTTTATTATGTGTCTAATAAATTTTATTTTTGTAAAGCCTTTTTTATTTTATTAATGTATTTATATTTAGGTACGTAGTCAAGTTTTCATTTTCATTCAAACATTTATCAAGTATTGTTTTTTAATAGAAAATAGCTAGAAAACGAGCAAGTGAGACATCTGATGTTAACAAAAAACATTATAGCTTGGAATTTTTCCCGAGTCGCGCGATTCAGCCCTTCTGGCATCATTTTAGATAGGAGTTAATTTAAATGTCATTCCGATTCTTTGACTGCATCGCTCGAACTGACAAAAATTGAGCACAATAAAGCTTTGCTCCTTGTTTGAATTCGAACTGTTCTCAGTTCAGGTATTCTATCTATTGGACTACGTCTGTGTTTTCTAATTTTGACTTAGTCCTTAAAATAAAAAAAAAAAAAAACATAACAATTTCAGGCCATTTATTGCTTATGCTTATGTTAGTCGTAATAATACAGTCACTTATTACATAGAAATCAAGAATTACATAAAATTGATAATATGTAGTGTGTATCTTTATTAGATTCTGAAGAAAATAGTTTTCTAAAGTATATGGATTTAAAATAGCATATAACTTAAGTCAAAAATCATTTGGTTCTCAAAATAAACTCAGCATATTAGGGATTGAATACGAGCAGACTAATTTAAAAAAAAATACATATTCAATTCCACATTAAAACACTTCGACAACAAACGCTTTACATAAACGACCTTTCTATAAGTCACACGACAATCAGCCTTTTATGCACACCACAGCCCAAAACCAGGGTCGGCTGCATTATTTTGTGTGGCTTCTTCTAAGACGCCCTACAAATGAAAGGGCCTGAAATGTCGGCTAATCAATCGAAAAGGGCACGAGCCCTTATCGACAGCGACAAAGGGCTAAGGAGGGTAATTCATCAACGGAAGGTCAGGAGGGACTTCCTGCGAGCCCTTTTTGTAGGTGGCAAATTAATTAAGGCGTCGATTTCGTAGTCGTGTAACGCTGTGTCATTTTGCTGCTATGAGACTGATGGATTAAGTGAATGATTTTTACCAAATATCGTGATAAGGAACGACTTTTTTTTAAATGGGCTTTTGTGTGTTTCCGTGGGTGGCCAGGATTAGGAAAATAAAAAACAAAAATATTCGATATTAAAATTTTCTTTCGCAGTCATTTGTTTTTGTGTATGTAATATATGTGTGAATAATAGAAAATGCTGCGTATAGTATGTTCTGGTATATACGTACTTGTTTAATTGATATATGTGTACAGTGTCATTTTCGTTGAAAACAATACAAATAAGGGAATTGTCCTTTATGTCCTTAATTTTTCATATGTGTCACGCCTAATACAACGCTTTAACGAAAAAAATATAAACAACGTTTTAAATTAATAATCAAAAAATCCGTCGCTAATCAAAATTTCAGCCTTTATTTATCATTCATAATTGAATATTATAATAATGAAAATGCAAACAACACCGCGACCAGCCGCTGCAAGATAAACTAAACCGCAATTTTGTTGCTAATTTTACCATTGTTTGCTGAAATTGTTACGCTTTTAACTAATTCATTAGAGGGTTTAATATTTTAACCAAACGTTGGCCAATGCAAAGCGAGGTCCAATGGCGTTCAAAGGTTCGTAAGGGGTCAATAGAAAACGGGAACGATACTATCAAATGTCGCTTTTGGCTCGGTGGCCGGTCGTGACTTACCTTACACGTTCAGGATGTGATACATTTTATGAGCGATAGCGATTTTATTGAAAAATAATTGAGTTTCTTTAAATTAAAACAATTTTAAGCGGATTTAAATCTCGTATATTAACTATTTTTATCATCCCGACGTTTCGAGCACTTTACAGCGTTCGTGGTCACGGGTAGACTAAGGTAAAGTCTGTAAAGTAAAATAATTAAAATGTTACAGTATGTGTTTGTTTCCTAATGTAATCCGGAATGCTCTAAATCGATCAGTTTTACCTTAAATCAAAGTTAAGCTACATTAGTTGACGTCTTGTTAGACTAAGAAACTTGTTAATTTGAGACACTATTAACTGTCAATGTTATCTGGATTGTATTTCGAAACTTACACATAGAGTTGTGGCCATACGCATTCTTTACATTTAAAAAACTAAATATTTAAATATAATTATTTGCTTAATAGCTAATTATAGTAAAAATAAAAGAACACAAATTAAAAGGTAAGAAAAAAAATGTTTTCTCTTTAGTGAAAATCGTTAAATCTTATTTCTTATACCTGTATCCTAAATAGCTCGGACAAAGGAGTGGGCGAAGAATGATGCGAGCGGCTTTACAATTGTTAATTTAAGAGTGGATACTGTTTGTTTTGAGTTTAATGAGCTGGAGATATGGATCTTGATTGAAAATTCAGTACAAGAACTTAGAAAATGTGGAAATGACCTTCTATAACATGTTACGACTTTCAATAAACGTGGACGCACGAGTATGCTGTTGCCGCTAATGATTTTGAATTATTTTTTTTTAAAAGCATGAAATATTTTATTTTTAAACCGGTTCAAGCTGGATCCAAATCGTTATCCGGCTATCAATATTGTAAGGAAATAATGACAAAACTTGTTATGGAATTAGAAATTAGATAATGCTTATTTAGGGCTCCTTTTTATTGGAATATAAAAAATATATTTTAAGACTACATTTAGTCGTGATGACCGATAATCGGCTATTGGCTTATACTGTCCTGGCTAAGTAATACTACGGCTAAGTTTTAAATAGTTAGAACATACTGGCTGTAAACGGTAGAGCAATCTAGAAGTCGTACTGTATACGTGAACGTTATACGACATTTTTATCGTATCGGACTTGAATATGCATATGCATATTAAGTCAACCAGTCATCCGGTACTGAACTAAATGTAACTTAACTATATGTAACTTACGATTACAATAATAGAAATGATGTAATGAAAATTACAAAAATATCCAATACGTTCCAAAGAAATAGTAACGCCAAAATACTAAAAATATTATAAAATTAAATCTATCGTAAAATTTTGTATAGTTTTTTTTTGTAATATTACAAAGATTCTGGAGTCCATCCAACCTTGCCTACATTCATCCATCTTGCCCACAGATTCATCAAACAATTCGGTACCATGTTTTATCTATGAAGATACAAAGCGATCTCAGAGCATGTTTACGATCATGTCCCTATCCGATGTAATAGAGATAAAACGGAGTGATTTTTACCACACACCGTATAATCAAACATGCCCTAATGATTGGGAACAGTGATCCGAGTTGATAAGACGGGCCACCAACAGAGACTACAGTGTATTCTAGACTATGAGAAACCCACTTTATCTTGGCTCTTGTGTTTCGAAAATATATTTTCGATATACACACATTTGTATATCCTACAAGTTAAGTAAGCAATTATTACATACATACATGTAATATTACTTAGGAAGAATTCTAATAATTTAGATGCTTTTTAATAAAAAAATATGTTGTATAATTAGGATTATATATTTTTTTCTTCTTCATCAAATTTAGATCCAGAATTTTAATAATATTATATTAAATTTATTAATATAATATATAACTCTGAGAGTCTATCCTTTCGTTGTTTGTTGCGTATTTCATTTTGAAATAAATACCCAGTTAGATTTATGTAATAAAGACGAATATAAAGATAATCATTTATCATTTTTCGAAATCTGTTATAAGATTAAGAGGGAACAAATGGACGAGCACGTCAAATCATAATCGTCCTTATTTGACTTAGCACCGATCAGATAAAAACATAGCATCTTATTAAAACTATGTATATATAATTAATGATGAATCGAATAAGCACAATCAATTAAAATATCGTATTACCGTATTCCAATAAAATCAATTAGAGCCGCAGGAATTGTAGCGAAAGAATCAGACCTCAGAAATCCTTATCGGTACCACCACGACCCACGATCGCGTGAGTCATGCTAAGGAGAATTCCGTAACCAACATGGAGACAATAACATGTGGTAATGACCTAACCTTCCTAAAGATTAAAAAATATCCTAACTATTATTATAACGCGAAAGTTTATATGTATCACAAAAAATATTAAATGGATAATCCATTGATGAAACTTTACAGGAATATAGGTTATACATCAGGGGGCCTAGACAAGATGCATTCGATAGAAACGATTTCTACATCGCCGTTCGCTAACTCAATAGATTCGTTTATCTATGATGAAAATAGTTGTCACTTTGGCAATGTCATTAACTTATAAAATTGGAAACAAAATAATATGTGCTTAAATGGCACGAATAAATCCCACAAATCAAAGGATTGAATTGAATATAATTTTTTAAAAGCCGTTGTGCAAAGATATTATTAGTAAAAAAATTAATAAGTACAGTATGAGAAATTAGAAGAGGAAAACTAAGAGATAAAGGGCTTAACACGTAGGATAGTTTTTATTAACATACCACGTGAAACTGCGAGCCGATGCTAGTAAAATGTATTTCTTAAATTTGAAAGTAAAAATCGTTATAGATGTCGTAAACGCTATTAAAAATCATAATATATCAATATCTGTTAAAATTAAGAATTTTTATTTCATTTTCGAACATTAAGTCGTCAAAAATATCTAACACAGTTTCGGAAAAGTTAAACTTCAACCCTGTGATGAAATCGCGGAAGAAACTCATCGGGACATCTTTTATTGTTATTACTTCTAAAGAATCCTCACTCCTTTCATGAGAATCATGTCCTGGTATCGCAATTGTTAATAATTTTATTATTTCATTCTTATTTTAAATCTATATAGAACTTTTATTTAGAATAGATGCAGTACATGAAATTATTATTCAAACTAGTGGTCGCCTGGAGGTCGAAATTTATTATTTAATTAATTTAAATTGCAAGTTTGAACATTATTAAAGTTCTATTGTCAAAACTATAACGATATTAATCTATAATCTATTCTCAATTTGACCTTAGCTAACAATAAACAAAAGAATATATAGGTATGCGTGTGTGTGTCAAATACATGTGTATGTATGTGTAATGTTTTTTTTTTAATGTATTTTTATGCACGATAAAAAAATATCATTCTGCACTCTCTATATAAACAAAAATTGTGCGAAATTTCCTAATCCTCCATCCGCGCAATTTTCGTAAAAAGTGGCACAAAGTTTTGCTTCACTAGAAGCGAAGCCACACACTAACATTAAAGACCAATTCTCTCACAGTTATGACTAACAAAGTTACACCCATATGGTGTAAAATCAAACGTAAGGCGATATTTATTTATTCAAATCTTTTGATCGCGCAGGAAGCTAGCGGTTAACTGCGTTGTTTTCCGCCCTCTAAGGGTCGTAAAATAAATATCTATACACGTATTATAAATGCGAAAGCAGTACTGACATCTGTCTGTTCATTTTATATAAACTCCTGAAATGATTTTCTTGATGGTATAAGGATGGCTTGAATAATAAAAATAGTGTTATTTTTGTTGGTAATGGATTTAAAAAGGAATAAAATATGCACTTGATAATCTTAAACAACAATTGAATCCTACTACAAAGTTGTAATATTTAAGGATTCAACTTTTAGACATTTAGTTGTATCAAATAAGCTTTACCTTAAACAATTTGATTCAAATTAAAGCTTGCCCTTGTCAGCCCTTTTTTTTTAATATGGCATTTTTTTTATTATTGCTTAAATTTTTTTTGTAACTGGCAATGTTATAACTTATTTAGCATCGCGATTAATAATCTGTGACATACTGGAAACAGAGCATATTATCGACGCTATAAAAGTAAATGAAATATTTCTTTATTAATTACCACCCACAACGAATTCTTAACATCGTCGTCATTCGTATTTCGTCGGCTTTGATCCGCCGGTTTTCATTATCATTAATCGCTTACCATATATCCTGGCCAGTGTTACAAGCTTGTGATGTTTTTCCTTTTTTTCGGGTAAAGTTTTTGAATTTTTTGGGCAAGGCTATGTAAAAAAAAATTTAAATGCTTTATTAAATATGGAATGAAATTTTGAATACTTATAAATAAAAATTTATGTTTATTATGTTAATATTATTTTTATATAGTTTAATGTAAATCTTAATTGACATTTTTCAAATAAGTTTTGTCAAAACTCTAAAAATGAAAATATCGTATTTTACTTTTTTTTAAGAATAAGTCATTGGCATCATGTCTTTCGGTAAAATTGTGTTATTAATTAGCAACCCTGTCAATGCGCGTTGTGAGGCCTTTACACAAACGAGCTAGGAACGAAATCATAAAATGTTCTACGAATCTTCACGACAGGTGGATCAGATACGATGGGAATTTCGAAATTAAGGGCGAGTTTAAACTGAGAATATTATTTTTAATAAAAAATCCTTGATCTATTTTTTATGTTTTTGACAACGATCTGGACGCATAATTTTATCCTTCTATATATGTATGTACAATTAATAAAAATGTAAAAAAGTTTATTTGCTAAAGGTTATTATTAAACTAAACGACTCCTTCGATAATTATACCCTTTGATAATGAAACAATCCCCTCAAGGTTAATATCCAATCGAAAATTGCAAACTATTATGGGCATTAAAAATTAAACTAAACTTTTTTCGCCGTTCTCAATTAGTTTATACCAATCTAAAAAAAATTGGCCATCGAAAAAAGTATTTGCTGGCTTGATTCTCGTCAAAAAATCCCAAAAATACGTTGTTCTTTATAACCCATAGTCCCAATATTTTATATTTAAATAACACCTATGAACTCGCCCTTATGCTGAGATCAATACTGATAAAAATTAAGACTTTTATTATGACGAGGGTAAATCGAATCGAGGGTTGGTTTTTAGGGTTCCGTACCTTAAAAGGAAAAACGGAACCCTTATAGGATCACTTTGTTGTCCGTCTGTCTGTCTGTCTGTCTGTCTGTCTGTCTGTCTGTCGGGATGTCAACCCTTTTTTCTCAGAAATGCATGGACGTATCATGTTGAAATTAATATCATATACTCAAGTCTACGATGACACGCGGCCGTGAAAATATTAAAGTTCTAAGTCAACGCAATCAAAAGATAATGGAAAATATGTCGTATATTTTGACCATTTTAGCGTTTTCGCAAGGGAATCAAAACCTATAGGGTACTTTCCATTGACCTAGCACGATGAAATTTGGCAAGAAGTAAGATCTTATGGTACAAATAAAGGAAAAAATCTGAAAACTGTAAATTTTTGTATGTGTGTTTGTCTGTTTGTAAGTTTGTCTTTCAACCTTTTTCTCAGAAACGCGTGAAGGTAACAAATTTTTATCAACGTCAAGTACTCAGAGTTGTAATTACTAAGAGCTGTGAAAAAATCAAACTTCTAAGTTAACGCAATCAAAAGATACGGTCATTTATATCACATATTTTAAGTATGATAGCGTTTTTAACGTTTTCGCAAGGGAATCAAAACCTATAGGGTACTTCCCATTGACCAAGCATTATGAAATTTGGCCAGGAGCAAGGTCCTTTAGTATACTTAAAGGAAAAAATCCGAAAACTGTAAATTTCTGTTCGTGTGTCTGTCAGTCTGTACGTCTGTCTTTCAACCTTTTTCTCAGGAACGCGTAAATGTATCAAGTTGTAAATTGATCAAGCGGAAAATATATTAATCTTAGAATTAAAATTATAGGTACTTGTAACAAATTAACATAGAAGTTGACCATGGTCAAAAAAACAATTTTACAAACACTGAGAAGAAATTTGTATCAATACGAAAACATTAAAAAGCAGCAAACCTTTATAAACAACGCAATGCAATCTATATATCGCAGCTAACAAAATGATAGCGCGATGCAGCGTACAGCTAATGCCATCTATTACAACATTATGACATTAACTGTGATATAATTCTGCTCGATTAATATATTTTTTTATTTTAATTATTATTTAAACGCGCTAAAAATAATAAAATTAACTTTTCATTTAAAAGTTTTATCGTCGATTTATAACGTCATTACGTAATTAACATTCAATATAAGAGCTTCACGCGATTTGATTTAAGTACTCGTATTGACTTAGTACGAAAATTTTAAAATGAAATTCAAACAGATCGAGTTATTTAATTTACTTATTTATCTACACATATAAGTCTTCTGGTTATTAGTAATATAATTAGTTATTTCCGAAAACTGTAAATTTCTGTTCGTGTGTCTGTCAGTCGGTACGTCTGTCTTTCAACCTTTTTCTCAGGAACGCGTAAATGTATCAAGTTGTAAATTGATCAAGCGGAAAATATATTAATCTTAGAATTAAAATTATATGTACTTGTAACAAATTAACATAGAAGTTGACCATGGTCAAAAAAACAATTTTACAAACACTGAGAAGAAATTTGTATCAATACGAAAACATTAAAAAGCAGCAAACCTTTATAAACAACGCAATGTAATCTATATATCGCAGCTAACAAAATGATAGCGCGATGCAGCGTACAGCTAATGCCATCTATTACAACATTATGACATTAACTGTGATATAATTCTGCTCGATTAATAAAAATTTTTATTTTAATTATTATTTAAACGCGCTAAAAATTATAAAATAAACTTTTCATTTAAAAGTTTTATCGTCGATTTATAACGTCATTACGTAATTAACATTCAATATAAGAGCTTCACGCGATTTGATTTAAGTACTCTTATTGACTTAGTACGAAAATTTTAAAATGAAATTCAAACAGATCGAGTTATTTAATTTACTTATTTATCTACACATATAAGTCTTCTGGTTATTAGTAATATAATTAGTTATTTATAAATAAACAATTAGTTTTGTTCGAATTAAGGACTAATTATTTTCGTCTTGGCAACACTAATATATATTTCGATATTTTGATTGATAATGTAAATCTAAATATTTTACGAACGTAGTGCAGGGGTAGTGGAGTGTAGTAGAATATAAATAAAAATAAAACGAGAATAAAATAAAATATAATTATGTTGTTAATGTCAAAGTGAACAAGTTAGTTCATTGAAATTGTCAAGAGATGGCGCTAGGTGTATCCTGAATCGCGCTATAACTTTTTTTTTTGAAAGTATAAGGTGTATTAGTACTTAAAATAAAATTTTGTGTTTCCATGGATTGCATCCATGATTGTGTTTTAAATTAAAGTGCTCCTAAGTAGTTTCAAAATAGTTTTTGGGACGTGATCCATATTTACATAATATTTGATTATATTTAAGCGACTTCTAAAAAGGAGTGTTTTCAATTCGACCTTGTATTTAATTTTTTTTTATGTTTGTTCGCCGATTACGCCGCCATTTGGGTACCGATTTTCAAAATTTTTTTTTTGTTTGAAAAGGTATACTTCCAAGGTGGTCCCATTGTCTTCAGGTCAGGATCAGATGATGGGATCCTGGAGAAATTGAGGGAACTCCTCAAATATTATAGGCAAGCGTATACCGATTTAGGTATTTTTGATAGTAACTTATGTTGGAACTGATGATGAAGACCACAATTGGCGTAGATGGGTTAGTCTTATATTATATTTCTATAAGTTTGTACGGAACCCTCGGTGCGCGAGTCCTACTCGCACTTGACCAGTTATTTAGAAGTGATTTCGCCTTTCAGGTAAAATTTGAATTCGCTTTTAATTAGGAATTGAAATTGAAATCGTATTTTACTGATAAATATTGTTATATAAATATCTCCTCAATTAAGAAATTTAACATTTTTTTCTGTGTTTTAAGTATTTCAATTTTGTAGTTTCTACTTTATTATATAAAAGCTCTTAATTAATTTATTTATTTATTTGTTTAGGAATAATAATGACAATACGCTAATGTATATGATATGATTTAACACTGTAGTTGCAAAGAAATTATCATAATTAAATCAGAATCAAAATCAAAATATATATTAATTTAAATAAATGAATAAGTATCATCGGTTCGGAATGTAATTTAAATTATATTAATCAAAAACGACCACCGGTTCGGAATATAGATTCTAACGACAAAAAGCGGCAAGAAATTCAATAGTTTTTATTTTCATTAATTAATACTATATAAAATGCGTAAAAAATGCGGTACGATGAATTTGTAAATTGCTTAAAAAACAAGATATTTTAATGTTATTTATTGGTTAAATTATAATACTGGCAATTTGAAGATATTTCAAACAGGAGTACAATCTCAATTTTATATACATACTAGATTTCTCGTAAACTTCGTATCATATACATACAGTCAGTATTTGTCTAAAATGTGTTTTTTTATTCATTAATTATCCAAGAAAACGAATGCAATATATACTATTGCGATATATATTTTACGTATTGTAACCAATCTTGACGACAAAAAAAATAACAAAAAAAAGTCCTGCTGAGTTTCTTTCGCAGTTTTTTCAAAGGCTTGAGGTTATACTTTTCCGAAACCGTGGTAGATTCATCTTGACGTTCAAATAGAAAATGTAAATTTCTATTTTGAATAAAAATACTTTGATTTCGATTGTAATTTTGATAGATAGAGATTCGAGGTATAATCATAATATATAATATTTAACAACAGCTTAATAGTTTATTTTACAGTCGATTGAACAAGAAATCACTTAACGTGTCAATAACCTCGTCCGTAAATAAGCTTCAGCTCATTAACTCGAAGTAAAAACAATTACAATCTTTAATGGCCGATCCTTGATGAAGATGTCTTATGCAAGTACATTTATTTCCGTGTATTATAGTAACGTAATTATAATAACAGAATTATTTATAATTAAAGAAATGAATAACTAGTTGTGCCCCGCGGGTTCACCCGCGTTAATTCGAGGGAAAATTCTATTCACATAATGTTTACCTTCCCTGCTTGAATCAGGTATTGTTCACTATTTCATTGATGTCAATTTTGTTTTCTCGGAACAATATTTTTCGTTAATAAAATTAAACTATGTTACCTTTTATAACATTAGCTATTTGTAAGTGAAAGTCTCGTCAAAATCGGTCCAGCCGCTTAAGATAATAGGCTGAACAAACAGATTGAAAGACAGACAAAGATTTTAAAAATTGTATTTTTGGTGTAAGTACCATGTATACTTTCATATCCATTTAATTAAAAGCTGTTTATTTAAAATTACAATGAAACACTTCAAATTAAATTTATTAGTATAGATTAGTTTTAATTTAATAAACTTGTGTGTTCAAGCCTTTAAACTAAAAATTCATCGAACAAATTATAATGAAAACCTCATAAATTCAACGAACGAACAAAATCTATAACGAAATACATGACTCTATTATTACATAAAACATACTATTATAAAAATTTATTGAAATATATCATGCATAAATAAAACGGAAATAATAACGGGTTCGTAAAAGTTATCGATAAAATATCGATATCGATAATAAAAAGTTATCGATATTATAATTGTTTTTTTCTTAATGATTGAGATGTAACCGATTGAATCAGTAAATCAAGTTTTATGTTATACATTAGCATATTAATTTAGTGAATTATTATTCGAGTTTTTGATGATTTCGATTAGAAGGAAGTTATAAAGTAGATTGTAGACTGACTGATTTTTTATGTAGGTATGTTACGCGTTATATTTTTATTTTTGATTAAAATTCGCTGGCAAACGAGCAAGATTGGACACCTAATTTTGAGTGTCAGTTTAAAAAGGAATAAGAATAGGGATGAAAATAAATAGGAAGTAAGTAAAGAAATCAGCTCGTGACCACGACGAATGTAACTTCGTCGAAACGTCGGGCAATAAAAAGGTATTACTACCATTAGTTATCGCGATAAGACCCCTTGTATTAAATATGAATAGTATAAATCGCGAAAGTTTAAAATATATAAGGAAAGCCTATCTAGATCACTAAGGTAAGGTACTCTTACATAATACCTTACCTTAGTTACCAGCTCAAGACAGCCGAAATTCAATTTGTAGTCAGAGGTCTATAGCTAGGCTCTACATCACTACAAACAACGGCATTTAAATAAAGAATAATAATATTACGGATATTAAAATTTAATGCTCGTTTCGTTATCTGCTCGTGATCATCGGTGAAGTAACGAAACCTATGTATGTGTCACAATACATTCCCATACATGATTATTTTTGTAGAAAAATAACAACCAACTTCAAACAGAACTGTTCAACTCGAACTCAAACTCAAAATATACTCTATTCAAATGGGCTTTTAAAGCACTTTCGAATCGTCAAGTTACATGTCATATTTTAATTTTAGATTTTTATAAAGCTACCACCGGTTCGGAATGTAATCTCTACCGAGAAGAACCGGCAAGAAACTCGATGGTAACTCTTTTAAAATCATTTATAAATAAAGTATTTTATTACATTTTAATTATGTTATCCGGATAGAAAATCAACGCTTGTCAAATCCGCGCTTCTTTGTCGTCAAAATATTCTTGTATGGTATAATATGCTTTATTTATTAAAGATAGATTAGGAAGATTTTAAACGTAGGCTTTAAACTTATTAAGTGGCAAATGTAAAACTGTTTGCAGGATTTTAGTATAGATGCGAATACCAAACCCCAGAAACGATGAACTGACTTTATGAAGACGAAAGTTTGGTATGAAAAGTTTTTTTTTTCTTGTATAACACAGACATATAATCGCAGCAATCGTGTGTAAATGACACACACACTGTTTCTTATTTATTTTTATTTATTAATATGTGACAACATTTCAGTTTTAATGAATAATTTTGTTTTCACCAAGCCATTATGCTTAACCGCGAGACGCACTCGTTTACAAAATAATAAAAATCTTACTCTAAGCTTAACATTTATAACCAAAATAATTTATTGAAGAGTTCAATTATCTATCTCCAAAAGTTTTTCGTCAGATTCCGATCAAAAAATCAAAATATTTTTATTCAAAATAAGGAATTTACATTCACTTTTTGAACGTCTAGCAAATAAATCTAGCACGGTTTTGAAAAAGATTAAGCCTCAACCCTGAGAAAAAACCGCGAAAGAAACTCAGCGGGACTCTTTTTCCTTTGTTGATTTTTTTTTCAACAACGTCGAAATTGATTACAAACTATAAAATGTATTGAGACAGCTCGGAAGCGATCACCTTTTTCTAATGGTGTGTCCTCATCTAAAAACCTTTAATCTATGTTTCTTTACAATATTTTTGATCTTTGAATACATTATATATAGTAAAGCTTTCCTTGAAAAATATGTATTTAACTAGCGAAAACCCGATCCAAATCGGAAATCTTTTTGAGAGTATCGCGGACATACAAACATACGTACATATGGGTCGAATATATGTATAATACATACATAGCTTTATTGTTTTAAAGTCGGTTAAAAATACATTTATTTTCAACTATTCGTAGTCACAGTAAAGCAACATAGTTGGTTAAATTCCATTTCCTTCTCTTGAATGTAAGAGATCTTTGTCCAGCAATAGGTTTACAAACGGTTTTCCATCTATACATATTCTATACATGTAAATTTACTTGTTCTGAATGATTCATCAACGAAGTATAGGCTACACTTACTTGTTGAATTTGCATTTCGAAATTTTGATAGTTGATACTTTTTTTTTTGCAAACATCCACTAAGAAAGGATTTTTTGAAAATTTCCCCTAATATGGTAATTAAGAGAGGAATGGTTGAAGTAATTAGTTTTTCATTAATATATTTTTTTTTGTTATGACTATTCAAAAGCACTTTAAAAAGCCTAGTTGAATAAAGTACATTTTTCTTTGATTTTACGTAAATCCGTCATTTTAAAAATAAGAATCATGAAATTTGATATACCTATGTACTTATGTTTAGAAATAAATGCACATGTATATATTTATCAAAATAGGCTAACATTTGGATTAACAGGGTGAATTAGGAATTGTAAGTCTACATGTAAGTCGCTAATATTGTAACAAGAAAAAAAAATGAAATTTTTACGTAAAAATAAAAACTCTTAACATTTCTACCAGGGAGAAACATCTCAATACTGGTATAGACCAGTCTTACCCGCCCTGACCCGTACACTTGACACGTGAATGGAAATCAATGGATTGGAATTATGTCAACGAAGCCTACACTAGTACCTAGCGATGTAAATTACATTGGAACTGAGGAGTTTCTTAATTTGACCGGATATCTTTGCTGACGAAATTGTATTTGTTTTTCCTTGTTAAATTTATATCAATGCGAATGCACCTCAGTCTATTAATCTATAAAAATATATCGAAGAACACGTCGCATCCAAAAAACAGGCGATTTGACCTCTTTGGAAATTAGTCAAATATTTATTACTGTGAATAATTAATTCACAACTACCCACATTTTGCACAATTGACATTCTCCTCACACACACACACACACACACACACACACACACACACACACACACACACACACACACACACACACACACACACACACACACATATACATACTGATCGAATACACAAACACGCGCCTACTTAGAATATGTGTCTTAGAGTTATAAACGCATTCAACATAAACAAAAACAGCCAAACTGTGATGATTCTGCTTGGACCGCAAAAACAACTGCACAATTTTATTGCTTTTCGATCTAAACAGCTATTTCAACCATTTTTCTAATAATTAATAGTTTATTCAAAATCTATCGCTATCAAAGCATGCAATATTCTGACATTTGGAATATTTTTTTTTTCATAAAACGCTCCTTTAATACTTAAACTGTTAATTCAATAATTCTTGTTTTCATTGGATTTTAGCTTTACTATATAAGCACAGTTTATTTCGCCAATTTCACGTGAATAAAAAGGACGTGAAGCAGATTGCTCGAAGCGGTCGAGAATACAGCCACGATAAAATTTTGAAAAGGTTTTAAAAATATTAAACACTTCTTTGTTTTTAACTGTCAAAGAGTGTGTTTAGAATCACTCCTTAAATAGACATTTGTACTCGTCTAAAGAAATGTTAATTAATGCGATTCAACGTAGATACAAGGTGTCATGTAGTGTCTGGCCAGCATACGGAATTGTATTTCGGATCATACTCAAAATGTTGCATTTTTGATTTTCAATTATTTTGAACAACTAGCACCAGATCATGATCATTAATTTTTGGCGCTGAATGTACAATCGATTAGACCAAGTATGAACGAATCCTATCACCAATTGCCCTCGCTGTTCCCGCACACAATATAGTCCTTTATCTAAATACTTAATTGCACGTGGGCGCCGTACATTGGCATCTTCGGCGTATTTATCGGGCTCACGGATTAAAGTTACGTCGAACGCGGAACGTGAACGCGGATTAACTTCGTATTGAATTTAATGTAATACACCTAGCATATAAACGACGTTTTTTAATTGAAACTTTAAAAAAACGACATTATTGAGACCATATCAACGAACCGCAATACGATACTTCTTCTGTAAGTTGGTGAAGAGTTCTGTACCTTACTGATTTCAGGTGACGCTACAGCATCAGGCCAAAGCAACAATATTATTTTGAAATCATTAACAATATAGTAATTTTAATCGATTAAACCAGTAGAAGTTATTCAGACCTTTTAAACAACAAGGAAAGAGCTACTAACCTTCAAATCATCACATAACATCAACAACGAACACACAGGTATACAAACACAAAGACACACGTCAAACTTATTAAACCCAACTTTTTAGGTCAGGAGTTAATCTTAGTTAAATTTATGAGAATGTAATACAGAGTACCATAGCGCAGAATTAGTGTATAAATAATGTTTACTCTGGTTAATTCGTTGAACTTATCTGTGTCATAATAATTTTCGTGTACTTAACTTTTATTTTTGTCCGCACAGCAATTTTGATGAAACTCTATCAAAAATTTCGCGACGCTTTGTCAAAGTTACATCAAAGTTGGTTCAGTTATGCTTACCTTTCTATTCTATTAATTAATTATCTCTACTTTCGCAAAAAAAATTAAAATGATTTCACCAATTTGAATTTAGTTTTCTTCCTGTTTACCAATCTTGCAACCTTAATTTACCTATAAGCAATAATGTGTCAACCCACAAAAGGTCGAAATCGGAGATATTGATGTATTCTGATAATGCAGCACGTATTAAACATTATTCAAAAAATTTTCAAGTCATCTAAACTAAATAAGTACGGAAAAATATCTTAGTTTAATGTTTCGAATATTGAAGCGTAGTAAATATTTTGCAAAATGCAATAACCTAATGAATTTGAAAAACTTATTATTAGAGAAAACTTTTTATTATACCAATCTGCTTTTAATTCATCATATCGCTGCTTTTCAAGAATATCGATGCAACTATAAATGATGAATTTTAGGAAATCAGGCTTTTAAATTTCTTTATTAATGTGTTGGTGCATAGTTGTAAAATTTAAACGATCGAATTATGTTATAACTTATGAAACGATGTTAGGAAACGATGTTATAACTTTATTGATTTAAAGAAAATTCACAACTCTTTTCATGATAAAACATCAAAGATTTATGATCTTTTGACATACTTAGTTCTATTGGAATATTGAATTACTACGATATTCTAGCAAACCAGCGTTATATTTCATCCGAATAGAAAAGAGAAGATATACGTCTTCAAACTAATTTGTCAAGAATATATTTGACATGTTTAGTTAGACGCATTCTCAAAATGAAGTACGTGTGGCTTGACATGGTATTGCTTATCGCGTCCAAACATATCACTTCTATCAATGTCTGTTCTATAACACCGTTACTTGCGTTTAAACCGCTATTTATTCACCGCAGCTTAACCCAATCAGGGCGAACAAGCTTTTAACTGCAAACAAATCGGATTTAAACAGTTAATGAGCTCGTTATTTGTCGATCGCAGACGATGACAGGGCATTTGTATTGTTACGTAATTATAAACACTATAGAACGCATTTTCACTCAATAATTTATTGTAATGTCACTTAAGGATAGCAAATTTTACCTTCTGTGAATAAATGGCATATATTTTTTATTGCAATTCAGTGTAATATATTTTTTACCTTTTTAAAAACTAAATTAGATGCATCATTTTTTATCTAGTTGCAGATTCTGTGTAGTATGATATTTTTACTGTATCGTCAAAGTAAAGTGATGATTGAGTCAAAAAAAAAAAAATATTTTTTTTTAAGGTCGTGTGACATTTGAAGTCTAATACCTTTACTTATTTGATTTTTAAGCTATTCAGTTACAAGATGCAGTAATAATAATTAAGGAAGATTAAAATTTGTAACCGGAAATTAAAACTGCATCATAATCGGTCCATTCGTTAGGGAGCTACGATGCTACAGACAGGCACACAAATATGTTAAACTTATAACACTCCCCCTTGATAGGGGGTTAAAAAAGAAACAATCTTTGTTGTTCAGTGCCAATAATCATTGGCATCTATCATTGAATCTACCACCAATATTCCCTCCCGAATATTAATCCATAAACAAAAACTCAAATAGAACACCTACCAAAATAGTATTGTCAATACGAACAATGAACACGAAAATACATATACCCGAAATCATTCCAACAAAAAATTTTCACATTAAATTCACTCTTCACTCAAACGATACGAACTCGACGCGCTTTGTTAATTATTATAAACGAAATTTTTGCGAACGAAACTCCAATAATGTGATGTTATAATTTGCGTGTCAGTGAACTATAAATTTCGTATGGCAAATTTTAAACGCACGAATTTCGGAATCGATTACTTCACTATTATTGGAATACACCATGAAACGTAATAGCCATTTTGGAATGAAAAATAATACTTTTATGCAACTGTAAGATATCCAACTAAATAGGCTGGCTCCCATAAGTCTAGTTATGATATATTTAGATTTGGACGGTTCATTAATTTTTAAAATTGATTTATGAGCAATAGTATTATATAAATATGCATACATATATCACTAGCGGCCCCTCGCGGTTTCACTCGCATTTATGGTTACTGCTTTTTTCTTATGAGTCGTAGCGTGATGTGTCATAGCGTATAGCCTCAATAAATAAACTATCTTAGAAAGATTTTTTAATTCGAACCAGTAGTTTTTTGTGATTAGCGCGTTCAAACAAACTCTTCAGCTTTATTATATTGGTATAGATAATGGATTTTGTTTAATTAGCAACCAATAAACGACTGAGTAAGCTGAGAGTATTTTTAAGCCAACAAATCAATTGACGAGATTGTCAAAGTTCGAATGGATACAGATTTCTGTGAACGTAACATCTATACTGATGTTATAAAGCTGAAGAGTTTGTTTGAACGCGCTAATCTCAGGAACTACTGGTTTGAATTGAAAAATTATTTTTGTGTTAGTTTATTTATAGAGGAAGGCTATGTGCTATATTACATCACGCTATAATTTACAGGAGCGAAGCATTAACCATTGTAAAGTTTTATTAAAATATGTTCTTACTGAACATATATTTTTTGTGAAAGAGAAAAAAAATACCCCATATCCTATTAAACTTTCGTATTTATATAGTAAAAGCAACGAAGGATAGGATTTACAATGAGTCCCATGAGTTCTAACGTGATGTAATATAAACCATAACCTTCCTCAATAAACAGGGTATCTAACACAAATAATTTTTCAAATAGGATTAGTACTGTCAGAAATTACACTCTACGCACAAATATACAAACCTACGAACTTAAAAAGACATTTTGCGCCTTTATAATATCAGTATATATTAACCAACCAACTACCTTAATTGGATGATGATAAGCAACAATGTGTCAACCCACAAAAAGTACTATTCGGAGATATTGGTGTATTCTGATAATACTTTACATGTTTAACATTATTCAAAAAATTTCAAGTCTTTTAAACAAAATAAGTACGCAAAAATGTGTCTTAATTTATTGATTAGACAATTGAAGTGTGTATTTATTATTATATTTTATATTATTTTTTATTTTAACTTATTACTAGGTAAAACTTTTTATTATACCAATCTGCATTTAATTCATTATATCTTTTATCAAAATAGTTAATCAAAAATGGATATATGTCTTCAAATAAAATTATGAAGAACAGGTATGATACCTTTAGACGCCATTTTCTCAAAATGGAGCCCGTGTGGCTTGACACAGTATTGCTTATCAGCGTCCACTTAGCCATTCAATTAACAGCCTGTCCCCTTTACTATACGGCACTATTCTACTAGCATCCGGAATACTATGCAGCCGAACCGTCTATTACAATATTTCATGAGCTGGCTAGTTGATGTTTAGGCCACTCATATAATCGTATGGTCATAAAGACTTTTGTGAAACTATAATAGTCACTTTAATAATAATCGTACAACATATTTTCCTCTCCGAAATTCCAAAAGATTAAGTGGCTCCATTCAAAGCCACGACCTACTGGTAACATTTACTCCGTTATCCATTAGGCCATCTCAGTTCATTAAAGATACATACATACCAATTAAAATAGAAACGATAATGCTCAAATTAAACATTAAATTTCTTTCATTTGACTTTCCAATTTAATTTTCTTTAATGTTCAATTTACTCGTAGTTATAATTAAAGCGAATAGCAGATGTAAGAGTCGCTTAAACGGAAATCAAAACTATTTAAATGCTAAGTTAATGTACTCTCATCCAATATTCAGATGTAATTTGAAATGTAACTAGTTTCTTATAATTTTAATTGATATTTGTTAATATTTATGTTAATGTTGAAATTAAATTCATTTATATCATACCAGCTGGTGCTCGCGACTTCGTCTGCGTTGTCTGTGTCTCATCAACATCATCATCGTCATAGTAGCTATATGCATGCATGCAAGTGTCAGCCCGATCGATTTAAAATGGACAAAGTTTCATACAAGCTTCCATCCCCTATTTTAATCCCTTGAGGGTTGAATTAATCAAAATCCTGTCTTAGAGGATGCATGTTATAATATCCACCTGTATGCCAAATTTCAGCCCGATCCGTCCAGTGGTTTGGGCTGTGCGAGATCGCTGTCAGTCACCTTTGAATTATATATATTAAGATGTAATTTCACATGTAACTAGTTTTTTATAATTTTTAATTGATATTGGTTAATATTTATGTTAATTTTCAAATAAAATTCATTTATATGATATTGACCCAATATTCGATACCGGATGTACCGATTTCGTAGACACTGAATTTGGAGTAAGTCGTTGTGCAAATGAAGCACTTTTGTGTCGTGTGTCGGACATAAGACACAAGGCGATATTTTAAACTAAAAACTAAAACTCAAACTCATAATTTACTTTATTCAAATGGGCTTTTTAAAGCACTTTCGAATCGTAAACTTACATGTAATTTTTTTAGATTTTTATAAAGTTACCACCGGGTCGGAACGTAGTCTCTCCTAACTCTTATAAAATCATATATACATAATGTATTTTTATTGCATTTCAATTATGATATTCAGTTAGAAAATCAACGCCTATTAAAGCCACGACTCTTTGTTTTCAAAATATTCTTGTATAATATAATACGCTTTATCTATTAAAGATTTTTTAATTGGCTTTAAACTTATTAAGTGGCACATGTAAAACTGTTGGCGTATACCAAGCCCCAAAAACGATGAACTGACTTCATGATGACGCTAGGCTTTATTTTCATATAATCGGTGGAATCTTGCAAGTGGCATCAGTGATAGAAAAAAATGAGAAGTTTTATGGGCATGTTATGCGGAAAGATGACTAGATGTGACAAGAAGAGCGTTAAATATGCGTGATGAAGAATATGTTGGTCGAGATAGACCAAAGAAGAAATGGATGGCTTATGTGAAAGGTGATATGAGTAAGGAATAACTGTTAAGATGACGGCTGATAGGCTAGAGAGGAAAATCAGATGTGCTGCCTGCTCGTTTACGAGATTTTCTAATAAAAACAATAAAGGAAACAAAAAGTGCATGTTTTCGCAGCGCCATAGGTACAAGAAAGATTCTCATACCAAATCCAATGTCAATAAAGATTCTCATACCAAATAATTTGCAATTGCCATGTCAAACATTTCGATTAATATGATTAGAATTGAAGCTGTTCAATTATTTCTTCGATTGGTAAGTCAATTATCAATTTTTGCATGAATGAATATTGTTCCCGTTAATATTGAAAATTGCAATTGTCTCGTGGATACTTTGACTACGTGTTTTAATATTATAACTTTTTATATACAATATTATTATATTATGTAGGTATCAATTGTAAATTTTTAGAAATTTTTGAAAATTTTAATCTTTATTCACAACTCGTTAATGGAATGGAAATTAAAACATTAGCATATCTTCGACAATTTATACACTGCTTAACATAAGTTTTTTAACCACCACATACTATCTACGAATCTGTGGACACCATAATTAAGTTATAATTTTACTAACACCACAAATCAAAAGAACCGAAAAATGTATAATTAAATTACTGACATTGTAACAACTCGATTGGAACTCACTTAAAGCATACCGTGGTAATCGAAGATCGACTATTATGAGACGAAGGTATAAACATTTACAGCCTTTAAGACTTGAATATAGCTCTCTATATATGTGTGTGTGTGTGTAAATACTAACTTAGTATTAATAAAACGTATCGTAAAAAAAAATAAAAAAAAATGTTTTGTTAAAGTTTGTTTTCGTTTTGTTTCTTGTAAATATCTCTTAATTTTATTTCGAAGAAGATTTATTTTGATTTTTGTAAAAAAAAAAAATAAAAAATGATTATAAAACCTTTGTTCTACGATACACAAAATATGTAGCTCTAAAAATTCCCTACCATCGTTATAACTCGATTTCAACTCACGTTTGAAATGAACGTCAGCTTTCAATATAAAATCAGACGTATCAATCTCGGCCGCACGCACCGCCCTTCTAAGAAACGCCTTAAACGTCGAAGGCCTGCAACGATAAATCTGTAAACCCCCATAATTACTATCGGTTTTCATTAATAATGCATAACTCGATCAAACGCTGAGATGTATGCGGATTGAGATGCATTTACACATGTGTATTTTTACAAAATAAAACATTATTTAATAATTAAATTAAAAGTGGCAATATTCAGATAATTTTAAAATTAGACATTTTAATAAATTCAAATTAAAAAATATATATTTATATAAAAATAATATTTTAGTAAAAAAAATATTTCTTAAAATATTTCTTTCTCGCGCTTTCAAGAATACATTCAACTGTAAAAATTATTAACTATTTCTTTACACCTTTATCTTAAATATTTTGAATTTTCTATTTAAATACTTTTGCTAGTGCCTTAATGCAACTTAAGACTAGATTTATATTACACCATTATTATATTATTGTATCAGTCATAACCAGTGGCCAGGTAGATGTTTGCGCCGGTGGGATCTGTTCGTTGGCTGCAGCATTTCTCACCAATATCAACTAAAATTTCACTTGCACACTCTCTCCTTTTACCGATTCTCAATCTCAATAATATATATATATATATATATATATATATATATATATATATATATATATATATATATATATATATATATATATATATATTATTTATATGGAGAATATATGTATTTCTTATATTTGGATAAAGGCTTATACATATATGCTAATTATGTACACCCAAAAGCCCTTAATAATATCGTTCAAAACATGCTTGCCTGGTTGAGATCGCTGTTTAACAATAAGGTCGAGCAGTCTATAGTACATGTAATACTGTATATTATTGTATATAGAAATATTCTAAAGTGCTTAGCGAATTTGCTATCATTATAATTAGTTAAAAAAGAAAATACATTCGTAAAACCATTGTGAAAACAACTTAAATTGATTATCGAATACAAGGCGGTGTTATTCGATAAATTAAAGGCTTCGCACGCATAATTGGCTGAATAAATATTGATAGACTACCACGGGTTTTCGATAAAAAACACTCGCGAAAAAATCACAAATAAAATAATATATTGATATTAAATACGAAGCCATGTTTACACTCAAGTATCAATAACATGGAAAAAGTGTATAACGAAATATTTATACTTTTTCATATGCAAATGAAAATTCGTAATAAAAATATACACGGCAATATTAATCACTTAGACATATTTTTAATGATAAATATTGAAACCAATACCGATACCGCATATTTTTGTTATACTTAAACTCATAACGAAATATTTAAAAAATAAACATTTTATACAAATGAAAATCTGTTGATAGTCGAGAACAGAGAGTAAGGACCATAATTGATTCGCATTTAAAATGTTAATTAGATTCTTAACTTCGGAGCGTCTTGCCTTTCTTTTGAAGACAATAGCGGCGTCGACACGATGTCGATTTTATCTAAAGATACCTATTTAGTTGCCAACGAGCGATCCTCATGCGTGGTCGAGCATATTTTTGCAATGGGAATTTTTGTTGAGAAACCATTTGTGAAATACGAACTGATGGGATCAATTTTTTGCGAATGAGAAATGCAGTTTGGGCAAAAATTATGTTCTTTTATAACGTGGATTTGTATTACAGAGGCAATTATAACCGTCGATGATGAAATTTTAATCTAAAAACACAATAATATCGTATAAGTGTAGATGGTCGCTGATTAGCTATAATATGTTATGCCACACGGACTTCATTTTGATCCATTTGAAAATGGCAAATAAGACAAGTAAATGGTATATAAGACAAGTAAAGATGAATATACTATACCTATCCGTGTAAATCAGTTCAGGCGTTCGAGTTGTGCGTTAATAGATCAGTCAGTCAGTCACGGTTTTCTTTTATATCGATGCTGATGTGCAATACTGTGTCAAGCCACACGAACTTCATTTTGAGAAAATGGCGTCTAAAGATGTCAAACCTATTCTTAATAAGTTTGTTTGAATAAGTATTTATCCATATTTTCTTTTATTTTTTGATTAAAGCTGTAATGAATTAAAAGCAGGTTGATATATTTAATAGATTATCTACTAAAAATTTTTTAAAATATAAGATTATTGTATACATTACAAAATAAGGAACGACCTAGAATTTCGGAACAATTAATTAAGAATTTTTTTCACTTTTTGTGGGTTAACACATTATTGCATATCAGCATCCATATAATACTAGCAATTTCTCGCAATTTCGTCTGCGTAAAAGTTGGAATTTTGAACTACCGAATAAGATTTTACATGTAACCCTTGCCCCGTCTATAACTCGTCAACCCCAACCGATGATCGCGGTTTCAAGCCCAGACTGGCACCGCTGAGTTTTCAACTGCTTTTGTGTTTAAATTTATATCGTGCGCGGTGGTGAAGAAAACCTGCATGTAGCGAAAAAGTTCTGGCACATGTATGCCAACCCGCAGTGCAGTGTAGTGGATTAAACTCTTAACCTTCTCCTAAATGAGAGAGGAGGCCTTTGCCCACCAGTGCAATATTAACAGGCTGTTATTCTACTTCACTTTACCCCTTTTCGACCCTTTAGAATATGAATTTATCAGAATCCCTTCTAATCGGAGGCCTACATCAATTAAAGAAAAAGAATCTCTATGATCAGCAATTTAAGCTGCGCGTTAATTCGTCAATCAGTCAGGACAAAGCATGTTATATATAGAGATAAACAAATTTATTAATAAAAAAAGAAAACCTCGAACCTCGAACCAAAACCATGACACCAAACCATAGTCAATCTTCAGCTTCAGCCTACAAGGAAAATTTTGCAAAGTACATTTCTCTGACAGCCATTACTTCTTATCGTCTATTGATTTGCATTTTCAAGCCAGGTCGGGTCAGGTGGGACCCTAAACCTGCTGGATTAGGGAAAGCCGATAATGACCTATTTTAATTGTGAAAGGCTCAGGGTTCAAGACCCTGGCTTAGGAGGGATAACGGCGTTGTTTAATGTAAATAAATGTTGCACGCGATTTTGCTTACTTTAAGCCCTTTGAGCTAAATGTTTTTTGTAATCTACGCTGTGTATGAGCACAAATAAGTCGTACCGTATATTGATTTGACTTACAAGAACTGCTTTATATTTATTTATTTTAGTGCAAACATCAGAAATCAACTTCCAGAATTCAGCTTACCGTAATTATACACACGCCTCACATGATTAAGGTTAAGTACAGCTTATATAATATGCCAATCTATATCATTATTTACTCTTATTTACTTTTCATATGACGTTCTTGTTATGTTACAATTTTTACGTTTTCTTTTCTTAATTTCATAACTGATAATCAAGCGTATTTATTTTGTATGACCTTATCTTCATCGAAGTGAATTCAGTCGTTTATTTAGTAATTTTTAATAACACAAAGAAGGCACTGGAGACCAATGTCACGTAAGCCACGATCATCATGACCCATGAAACAAATAAATAAATAATTACTATCTAAATACATATATATAAATTCAAAGGTGACTGATTGACATAGTGATTTTTCAACGCACAGCCCAAATCACCGGCCGGATCGGGCTTAAATTTGGAATGCAGGTAGATGTTATTACATAGATATCCGCTAAGAAAGGATTTTGATTAATTCTACCTCCAAGAGGATGAAATAGGGGTTGAAAGTTTGTATGAATTTTTTAAAATTTTAAGCCGATCGGGCTGAGACTTTGTATGCATAAAGCTACTATGACGTAGGCATCACTGACATCGCAGACGAAGTCGCGAGCACCAGCTAGTTTCTTAAACACTTCAATTCGTCTTACATATCATATACACGAAACAGGCTATGTATTTACGACGTTGGCAACTGAACAAAACATCGACCAAATAACAAATACCATAACGAACAATTAAGAGTTTTCCCCGGAGATTTATAGAAAATACTTCCCTCGTTAGTTCCGAATAAGACATTCCAAACTATTATGTTATTGGTCGCCCCAATCGGAACGGCTTTTGTGATAAAATTAATTGCATTTTCCCCTTACCACGTGTATTATTGAACTCTGTGAAAACAGCTTCTAGAGATAGAGAGATTAATGTTTTAATCAGACGAATCTATATCTATTGTATTTCATTTTTCATATTAATTGATCCATCAGATACAAATACCACCCTTGGAGTGTCTATGTTTTTATTCAGACAATGTTTTATTTTACTTTTGTATGGGTATCTGCTGCTTTTTATAACATCGTCATGTACTAGGCTAGCATTACACATATAAGCTTGGCTCTTTACTTATGGAAATCATAAAGATTTACAGAAGTTATTCCACATTGTTTTGCATCTGAAAGAATTTACTGTCATTGCCTAATCTTTCGTAGCTACTAACGATGTGTCTGTTACAAGGAAGTTGTTTTATATCGTTCTCGATAGTAAAACTTACAAATGTCATTTTCACCTTATGGTGTAAGTTATATTGCGGTATAAGAGTTAGATGAACGTATCTTACGTTTTAATTTTTTTTTCCTAATTTAGCGGTGCTCATAATACTTTTTTTTGGTTCTATAGAAAAGTGCTTCTAATAATAAATATATCGTTTTTTTTTTCGAATTAGTGAAACCTTAAATTACGTTGTTATGCAATTCTATGAAATGTCATAGAAAACATTGTCAACGGCTTTAGTTAAACAAAGGTTTTCGATATTTTGTAGATACGTTCATCTGGTTGTTATACCGCGATATATTAATATCGAAATTTTAAAATTCCAATTTCATTCTCATCGATTTTGGTTGTGATACAATATTTGGAATATTCCAAAAGTTTCTTCCTTATAATTCGGTACATAATAAATTGCATATACATTTTTATTATTTACTATTATTGATTGGAAGACTTATAACATTATCTTGAATCATAATTACATCACTACCCATAATTTTATCAAATAGATGAACTAAGCATTAGATTTTGATAAAAATGATTATCATTTAAAATTAAAGTAACCGACTTCAAAAGAAAAATACGCAATTTCGTTGACGCGGTCGGCACACTCACATATAAAAGCTATTTCGATTTTACAAACAAACTACTAAATCGATTGTGATAAAAATTCTTGGGATCAATTTGAAGGTATACACTTTTGAATAAAAAAGAAGTTTCAAAATCGGTTACGAATAGACGAATTTCTGAGGTAACAAACATTAAAAAACATAGTAATGAAACATACGCTACGAAATGAAAACCCTTTTGAAGTTGGGTGAAAATATCAAATAGTCAAACATGACAAAATAAAGAAAACGCGTTGCTACCCACTATCGTTTTTGTTTTCCAATATTACTCTAGTATCTACTTCCTCCTGATGTGTTTGTAGCCTGTACGTGGACAATAGCGTTCGTGTATCGTATTTTGTTTATGCGATATTTGTTTGAAATATTCTCGTAAGTAATTACTAGTTATAGAAGAGATGTTCTTTCTTCGAGATTTTTTGTAAGGCGTGATATATACTTTAAAATATCTCGCCGAATGTTATCAAAATATATTTAGAAGTAGTCAAACGGGCTATATTTTTGCGAAATTCACTTTTGTTTATATAATTATAAGACTCAAAGTAATAAGAACTTTTGATTGTTTGCTATAAGTATAAATAAAATATATTTAATATTCGTAAGTCAGATTATTTATAGTTAAGTTTATTTAAAATTGATTATTGGGACTTCTGTTTCTACCCCCAACTTTTTACGAAACTTTATAAACAAAAATTTAGTTTAATATAATTGAAAAAAAAATCCTAAATTGCATGATATTATCTTTTTACCAAGCAAAAACTCGGGGTAAAAAAGACCCAATTGTATATTAATAACTACGGACTAGCATGTGGTAAACGCGGGTTTTATAAAAATTTAATTTTTCATTTCAACTGGACCTTATCTGATCGATATAAGAATCATTTTTGAATAACACAAAATTCATTGTATCGATGTTTCGGTATGTGGCAAACTCGAAACCGGTAAACATTTTACGATTATTATGACTCTTATCACGTTAAAATAAAGTCGATTTTTAAACGACACAGTGTATATTAAAGTTGTCAAGTTTTGCAGTAACAGATGTTGTAATCGACCCCAAATATTAGAAGGGTACTTCAGAATTGATTACGGTATTGTAGGTATGTCCGTAAGCGGATTTCTTTTTAATGGTATTCCCTTTGAAATAGTTTCAAAGAGGATTGGTCAAGATAAGGAGGTATTGTGCACGTTGATTGACTTGTAGTGAAAATTGAGTTATACATTTATTATTATTGTATTAGGCTTAGGCTCTATTTAAAGTAAAGCTAATATTTAATGTATAAAAAATATAGAAATGTCACAATTATCAAATGAATATAGACAAACTCACAAGCAATATTTTTATATGTTTATAAAAATATATTTTATAAGTAAAAGTAACACCTTTTCTGTAGATTTCAAACACGGTATATTTTTTTTTAATAGAGTACTTTAAGCCCATTAGAGGACGCCACATTAGGTTGAGTGACACGACATATAGCCTTTAACTAGCGGAAGATGAATACACTTCAAATGAAACTTCATTTGTTTGATAAGTAGTTTAGGAGCTATGAGGAAACAAATTAACATACATACATACATAGCCTGTCAAATAACCATAACCCTCCATTGTATTTGCTGTAGTCGGATGAAAACGTTTTCAACGTACTGACTGAACTTGCGAGAAGGTTATAGTCATAGTATTTTTTAATTTTTATAATTAATTACCAATAGGTGATACGCGCGTTGTACCGACCGGACAGAAAAATAAGATTTAGATATTAATAAAAGATAAGATTTTACCTATGAGACCATACGAAAATTGCGAGTGTCAAAAATGAATGATAAGCAATAATGAGTCAACCCACAAAAAGTCAAATTCGATGATATTAATGTATTCTTATAATACGCTACATATTTAACATTTAATATTATCGAAATAAATTTTGGGTCATTTAAACTAAATACATACGGAAAGAGTGTCTTAATTTAATATTTAGAATATTGAAGTGTCTTACATTTTTTGCGATATATAATAATCTCATGTATCTTATAAACTTATTATAAGATAAAACTTTTAATTATACTAATCTTCTTTTAATTCATTATATCTTTGATCAAAATAGAAAAGAAAAGATGGATAGATACGTCTTCAAACTAATTTATTAAGAATAGGTTTGACGTTTTTCGACGCTATTTTGTCAAAATGAAGTCCGTGTGGCTTGACGTAGTATTGCTTATCAGCGTCCAAATAAGGCACTGACAGTAAATTCTTGCGAGTGTAAAGCAATGGCAAAAAACTTATCTAAATCTTTGTGAAACTCTTACAACGATACTTATAAGTGTTATCATCGTCTTATGAATATCTGTGACCAAAATTTACAAGTGAGATTCTCGACTTAAATAAAATTTAATATTTTTGTATTACTTCCTAACAGTCATGACTATTTTATCGCTTGCTCTTAACGCTTAAAAACCTTATTTGTGAGAATGTAAATTTTGTCTATGTTTTGGCAACGAGCAAAGAACGCTTTTCGATTGTCTTTTGCCGAATCATACAGAAAAGTAAAAACTTAATAGTATTGTGTTAACATAAGAAATAAACATAAATGTAGAAAATGCTCTGTTTATTGTTGACGTATACACACAAATAATAAATACTACAATTAATTCAAACAAGTTTAAAAAACTACGGAGAAAAATATTATGAATCTATTAAAACTAAAAAACTTTAGGCGCTACAGTGCAACATACAAATAAACATATATAGACTGTTAAAATCATTACCCATCCAGGCTTGATTGTAGTCGGGTAAAAATTAAAACTTGACAGTCTAGTAACAATATATCTGTAATTTTTGATATTAGCAATAAAATTTTCACATCATCAGTACTGATTCTTACCTCAATTGCTAGCCAGTTAAAGCACAGTAACAACCAATGCCTCCTCTCCTATTAAGGACATGTAAAGATCTTACATACACTACGCTGCTTGACTGCGGGTATTTTATTTTATTTTATTTTTTTTTAGGATCTCCAACAAAAGATACACACCAAAGAAATTAAAAAAAGAACAATGTTACTTTAACATTATTATTTTTATTTGAATATACATTCAAAATTTTACCCGGCACATGCTTTCCTCAAGATGTTTTTCTACATCGATGAGCACGAGATGAATTTAAACACAATTTTAGCACCTGAAAAGTCAGCGGTACTTCACTGCTTAAGCTGCTGCACACTTCGGCTCTCAAAATCACCGACTGTAAGCCGCTCCGGATATTGGACAAGAGAACCGGGTCAATAAGAGCCAACGAGACTAGCTGAATAGCACATTACAGAATACTACATTACCATTAATAATAATTACATTACCTATAATAAATACATAAAGTAACATACCAATTAATACTTGAAGTGTAAAGTCAACAATAGCAACTAAAATTAGAAACTAGGTACGAAGAAAGAAAACATTTGGACAGACGTATCGGAAATAAACGCCGTGTTTGTATACGTTGCATTTCTGCTTCCGTCTCGCCTGTTTGATGTGACACACGAATATTTATTTTGTCTGACACTCGGAACTGGTGCGAGATAAAAATATACGGCAAAATGAGCAGTTAGTGTGGCTTTGTTTGCTCGATCTTTGTTTATATTATTAGAATTACAATGTATGCAATTATACATATAAGTTACAATAACACAACCATAATTTCTTCTCCGATTAAATATTACTTGGAATTTGACACACAAGTTAGCGCAGTTGCCATTGTAACTGGCTGAAACGTTAACGGTCGCGAGTTCGATCCCCGATACTGATATTTCTCGTAGTTTGGGTGTTTGTTATTATTTTGTGTATGCCATCCTAATGGGGCCGTTGACTGCGAAGCATTTATACATTTTATTTATTTATGTAAACAGATCAAGAGTCAGATTCGAAGCCGATGTCTTTTAAATTGGTATCGACCACATAGTATAGAGCTATTAGAACTTATTATGAACAAACAAATACAATTTATTTCTAGTATAACTACTGGCGTAGTAGTTTTATTAATAAAGACGTTTTTAATATTTTTTTAAAGATTTTTCTAGAGAATGTTTGGTTGAATGGATCATAATTCGTCTTTCGCACAGAAACTATAAAACAGATTTTAATGAAAATATAGATGAATAAATCATAACATATCACGTGGGCGAATCCGCATATGGAAGCTAGCTTTACATGAATAATTAAGATGCTGTAAGTGTAAAGAAAGAAATGGTAGTAAACTCATAGTAAATGTTATTATACATACAAAGAAAATGTATTCTTTTAATTTTTATGGTTTTGTTATGTAGGCTCTATATAATATTATATTTTTACGTTCTGATAATTTATATATAGAAATGGAGAATAGAACAAAAAATAAATTAATAACACAGTTATAAAAATTATATATTAATTAATCAAAATTGGTTTATTGAATATAAATAATAAATTTTATAGGCGTTTTTTTAGTTACAGGTATAAAATTAAGTAATTTTAAATAATGTAGTATGATAAATGCATCATTAATAAAATAAAATTTTGGTTACAGAATAACACAACTTTCATTTATTTAACCAGTTAAAAGAAGATTCTTATAAACTAATACTAATATAATACGAATCACTGTCAATATTTAACTGAAAAAAAATGGCGGAATGATAATTGTAATATTGTAATGTATTATACTTCTGGTATATTTTTTATTTTGCGGTTAATTACCTGCCGGTAATTTAATCATTGACTACGATTAACGTTGGAGCAAACTCCATTAACATTACAGATTTAATCTCACGAAAACAGGCGGTCAAAGCACCTCAAAACTGAAGCGAAAATGTTACTTTATGTTAATACACGGGTCTATATTTTAACTTCGCACGCAATCGTTCTTTTTTTAATTTTTTAATTAAAGTATTAGGAAATAGTATTATTTTCTATTAATATAATTATTATAAAGTATAAAATAGTTTATTTAATATAGCGATTTTTAATTCGCATTTTTCTATTAATAAAAAAAGAAATTACATTTCGTATAATAGCAATCAACATTTACACCAGGGTAGTAGGTACTCTTAATAACATTGTAGCGAAGTTGAGGTCAGGAACTACAATATAAAACTAGTATACTCGTATTACTTAGCCTTTAAACAAATTTAAACGATAATTTAACTTTAATAGAAAAAAATATTTATTTAAAAGTTTTTTTACATGCTGTGTTTCTGAACACACCTGCCACTCGTATGTACACTTAAAGGTGTTCCCTTTAATCTCTCCAGATCCCCATTAATTCGTTTAAGTGACGTTCAGTAAATCCGCTCTGACGGTCTTAATGTGAACTTAATTAAGTTTTATTAATGACCTTTCTTAGCTATAAAATTCTAATAACGAGCAGGCTTAATAAGGAATTATTTTAGCTCATTATCGCTTATTGAAATTATCGCCTGTGTACATCAATGTATCGACGATGTTTTGTCCCGCTTTATTTCTATTTGTTAGAAAGAGTGGAGGATAAACGAGAGATAAGTAATCATTGGTAGAAATTAATTTCCATTAGTAATTTTACTTAAGGCTTGCCTGATATTAACCCATCACTAATTACTCTATCAATATAAATAATCGAACCAAAGTAAAAATAGATACAAAGGATATTGGAAAATCTAATTCGTGATCAAACGAATCAAATAAATAGTCAATTTTCTACCATAATGCTAGTAGGTAATTAACAATTAGGTAACTCTACCCTATACTTCTACAAACATAGCAAAATGAATCAAATTTTAATATTGATGAGGGCTTTTACTTAAATACAAAGAATAACACTGACACACTTAATTATGCCATACATGGATGCTGATAAGCAATAATGTGTCAACCAACAAGAAATCAATATTTTGATAGAGCGTCACCTATTAACAATTAATAAAAAAGTTGAATCATCTAAACTAAAAAATAACAGAAAAAAAGTTTATTAATTTAATGTTTCGAGTGTTCAAGTGCGTTCCATATTTTGCAATGTATAAAATAATCTCATATATTCGAAGAACTTATTATTAGATAAAACGTTTAATTATATCAATCTGCTTATAATTAAATTAACCTTTTATCAAAATAAATAGAAAAGACGGATATATACTTCTTCAAACACATTAAAAATTAAGAATACGCTTGACATAGTATAGCTTATCAGCGTCCATATGTACAAAGCCTTATGTTTAATGGAATGGAACTTTAGCGGATTACCTCCACTTATTTAACATTGTACCATACAAAAACAAAACACCTTTTCGATGTCACATATCATCCACGTTAATAAAACATATTACGTAACTTTATTTCGTTACATTGTCTGGACGCACCATTACAGACAAGCAAAATAATAAAGATATTACAAAATTTTGAAAACGATCATAAACTTATTAAGCCCTAACGATATAAAAATATAATTCACTAGCTGCTCCTCGCGGCTTCACTCGCGTTTATGGTTACTATTTCTCTCCTGTGAGTCATAGCGTGATGTATAGCCTATAACTTTCCTGATTAAACAGGTTATCCAATGCAGAATAAATCTTTATATCTAAGTATAAACCCTACTCTTTATAATATTAGTTTAAATAAAAACAACGAACAAATCCCAAAAAAGCACATGTGAAAATACATCAAGATGATAACACCAATAAACGCTTTATACTTTAAAATAGGAACAACTTTACCACCACACCAAGTCACGCCAATACTAATCTCATACACTTCTCACAATATCTGAAAGACGTCATGATATATCTTCGAAGTGCGAGCAGTAGCATAAAATTCAAATAACAAAACTAATCCTGGATAAGATTACACAAAAAGCGTAGACACTTGAAGAGAAAATGTACTGGATTATAGATTTCTAACGTTCCTTTATATCAAAGTAGTAGTAGTTTTATTGCCAAATGTCTGTGGATAATTCTGATTTTATATAAAAAGTTACAGGAGAAAACCATAATCCACCGATAGGACCTTAAAACTTTAAACTGCACCTAAATACATTGATAGGCACGTTGGCGCAGTGGTCACTGCAACTGACTGAAGCGCTAACGGTCGCGGGTTCGATCCCGCTCACGGCAAACGTCTGTATTGGCCATACGGATGTTTGTCGTGATCTGGGTGGTTGTGTTAGTGTTGTGTGTGTTTCCGGTCCCCCGACACAAGATCACGAGGTCTTAATGGGAGCCGTTGAGTGTGATGAGTGTGATGCGTTTAAATAACATTTTGTGTTGGCCCAAAAATATATTAAATTTTACGCTGATGTAGTAAGCTTTTAGGTAGATAAAATAATGGTCTTATTACTTTTGTTAATGTTTCAATTCTTAAGTAGCATATTAGAAAATATCATTTTAACTTGTAGTAAGTATTGAAATACTTAATAACTTATTATTTATTTTTATTTAGGTACAATAATTATTAAGTGCACTATATTACATTTTTCACTATTCTTAAAATGATAATCAAATTGAAGAGATTCAATACTATTAGTAATAGACTTATTATTTCTATCTTCCTAAATGATTATTTAAAAAGGCATTCAAAAATAGATGTTAAATTAACACACAAATGCCCAATCCTACATACAAATCTTCACACACTCCCACAAAAAATCACTAATAATTTGTACAATCAAAAATGATCATGAATCTGTCTCAAATCATGTTGTTATCAATTGTTAAAAAAATCATTTTTGTAAATGTTTTTAGAATTATTATTAATAAGTAGCAATAATGTAATCCTGTTTTGGTCACAATTATTGTCTTATATCGTTAATGTTTTATATAAAAAATGTTAACACTTTTAAATTGCCAAATAAAATAATAAATTATTAAATTTATGGTAGTAACCCAGACGCAAAGTTTACGCTTAATTCTGTTACTATAAAGCATCATGTATAAGTATGTGCTAGCGAAAACTTAAAATGGCCACGTATTTCACAGTGACGATAACTTTTGCATATGTGACGCATATTTTATGAGTCCTGTGAGAATTTCTTCACTTTGTGTCTGGTAGCTGGAAAAATATTACCAACGCAATGCGCTTTCTTTATCGACGCAGATAAAATTGTATTGTAAGTCAAAATTTCATTGCTGGTGCAAGTTTCAAGCGTTTATATTGTAAAATAAAAAAAAATTAAACAGTTTTGATCGATTTAGAATTAGAAAAGGAGTAGGTTCTCAAATTCGTAGCGTATGTTATTTTAATTAACTAATGTCATCTAACCAAACGAGATAACATATTTTGCTTTTGAAATTGGTTTATTTATTTTTTTAATCTTAGTTATGTATTGAATTTGAAAAAGCTATTTAATAGAAGACTTTTTTAATTCTTATTTTATTAAGGGAGGCTAGAAGACTTATAAAATACTATTTTAAATTGTAAGTTTTGATAATTAATCTTTCACTCCAATAAGAAGCTGTCAATCATTTCAATAGAAATTCAGTAATCATCCAAATTCACTGTAAACCTAATTAATTACACTAATAAAAGCCTATAAATATGACATAACATTACTCTATTGAAAATTAGACACATGTCTTATAATTCTTCCTGCAGAAAACATCAACGATTGTTCTCTTCACCAGTTAGCATGAGATTTTAACGACGAATTTCGGGTTTTAAAACCTGCAATTATGCTATCGGAATCCGAACCAATGACTATCAATATAGAACTATAGATCGAGGATATTTTAACGATCTCGCCACTATGATCCTGTTAAACTATTAACAATCATGGCTTTAAGTCATGCTTAATAATCACGTTCCTTACTTTTAACCTTTCTTGAAACCAAGCTCCGTAGGTAAAATACATGTGTTCTTTTCATGTTACATCTTTGTATTTTTGAAACATCGCAAAAATAAATTTTAGATGCTACACGACGAGAATAAATGATGTATTGAAGACATTTACCCTGAAGGACCTAAGGAAAACCCTAACAAGAGTTCTTGAAGGAAATAAACTATTCATTCGTCTCACATTGTGTCTTTGAAGCCTGACATCGACTACGTGACAGTTGGTTTAGTCTTTCATTCTTATATTGTGCCCATTGTGTTTAGATATTATACATGACCGCCTAAAAAGAATATTATATATGTAACCAAAAGTGATGGGACTCTTGGTAATGTAATATTTTTTTTATTAACGGTTGTATTGTGTGTTCGTTTTATTTTAAAACTTTACATTTTTTCTTTATGTAATTCAGGATATCAATCAAAAATTCAAATCTTTCCCACCTAAAATTAAAATGCACATTGATTCAACCGCAATATCTATTCTAATATTATAAAGCTGAAGAGTATGTTTGTTTGAACGCGCTAATCTCAGGAACTACTAGTTTGAGTTGAATTTTTTTTTGTGCTAGATGGTATATTTATTCAGAAAGCCTATACACTATATTACATAACGCTACGACTCATAGGAGTGAAGCAGTAACCATAAACGCGAGTGAAGCCGCAAGGGACAGCTAGTCGAAAAATAATAAAACATTGAAATCAAAATAAATCACGACAACAATAAATCAAAGAAAACTCAAAACAGTTAAAAGAAATGAATTACCAACAAGCCACAAAATGCCCCCATAGTGCAGAAAGTCACGCATTTCATTTACAGAGCTTCATTGTGATGTTGAGACAAATTGGAACCGGAACATCGTGGAATTGCTTTCTTTATATTGCACTAGTTTTATTTACTTTTGTTTTAATGTTTCATAATTGTTGTAGCACATAATAACCTAAATGGTAGAACGTGTCACTACAAAAGTCTCAATACTGCTGGTAATACTACTGGTTTCAATTCGAACACCTGTGACATTTTGCAATAATTTTCATATATCTGTGACAGTCAAAACTGTTACGTCTAAGGTCCTTAATAGCGAAAGCATATTATTTCGTTCAAGATTATATAGATGATAAAGATGCTTGGATTTATAAGCTGGATTCACACAGGGTATTTAATATATTTTTACCTCTTAAATATATGTACCTAGTGTAAAACTGTTTAAAAGAGTATGTACATAGACTATCGAGTTTCTGGCCGATTCTTCTTGATAGACTCTACATTCTGAACCGGTGGTGAATTGATCAGTTTAATTTTTTATGTTTTCTTATTTGTTTCTGTATTGACGACTCAAAAGTGTTTGTAAAAGCTTGCTGCTTGGATGCTGATAAGCAATAATCTGTCAACCCACAAAAAGTCAAATTCGAAGATATTGATGTATTTTGTTACTGTGTCACCTATTTAACATTATAAAAAAATTCAAGTCGTATAAACTGAATAAGCACGGACAAAAATATATTAATTTAATGTTTCGAATTTCAAGTGCGTTCCATATTTTACAATTCATACAATAATCTCGACTATTTCATAAAGTTTTCATCCAATAATACATTAAATATATCAATCTGCTTTTAAATTATTATACCTTTTGACAAAATAGAAAAAAAAAAATGGATATATACTTCTACAAACAAATCTATTAAGAATAGGTTTGACATGTTTAAACGCCATTTTCTCAAAAGTAAGTCCGTATGGCTTAACACAGTATTGCTTATCAGCGTCCAATTACACGTTGAACGTTTTGTGTATGTGTATAAGATGAAATGAAATTGCTATAAAAATATTGGAGGCAATAAAACCTTTAAAATGAGCAACAAAATTGTTACCGATTAACTATAAAATAAATAAATTGCGGAAATCCCAAACGATTTACAAAACCCTCAAAATCAATTCCGCTCCACCACCGCATACCCAAAAACGTCCCATATAATAATATCATAAAAACGTTTTACGGTTGACTAATTTTTACTGAAAACGTAACGCAAACTATATTAACTGGACGTTAGCCCAAAACTCTATTAGTTTTATCGTAACATCGCTATCGAGGCTTCACGGGTGGCTGGTCGCGTCATTCCCGCGTCACTTCATACGACTGACGATGTGAAACTGACCTTGTTGTTGTAAAATAGCCTCTATGTCCCTACAATAAAGCCCTTTAATACATCGTGGTAGTAAGTGAGTTTTCTAGGGAGTAATAAAATTGTTCTATGCGGTACCAGTGACCGACTACAGCAGTAGCGGGTTAGATGGAGTGATACGTGTTTATTACTGTTTTATGAGTTTTAACGGCTTTGTTGCTACTTAACAAAGTTAAGATTCTTTCTTAATGTTTGCGTCAAACGCTACGTAGGTTGAACGGCTGTGTAAAACTTTAATTGTTTGCGGAATTAAATTTGTAAGGTTACCCTTGTCGCACACTGTAAGAAATTTCTAATAGAAATTTTCCGAATGTCTGCATCAGATAACAGAAAAGTTTTCCTTATAAGAATATCAAAAACGTATCTACAGAACTAGAACGAGCATATAATCTAAAAATAACTAAGAACATCTCTGGTGCGTTAGAGCCTAACTGCAGTCCAGCTAGTAGTCCATCTCCCTTTCCCATTCCTCTCCTTAATCTCTATTTACTTTCATTCCATAGAAAACATATTTCAGCTAGTAATGCATTTCTGACTTCTCTGATGCGGCAAATGCTTATAGCCGGCGGTGATCACTTAAAATCATGTTTCCCACCCATTCGTCTACCGGCTATCTATAAAAAATCTTTCCTTGTGTAATATTAAAATGTTTTAAATCGTTGTAGTATTTTTCACGATAAGTGGTGTTAAGCATAATCAAACAACCTATCATACCAAACGAGTTCCATTGTTTACATATTACGTAATTTCGTTAACTTAGATGACATACCTATATCAGTTATTTTGATTTTAAAAATTTAAACTGCTAAAGCGATTTTGATAGAATTATATTTAATCAATCGGTAAGCATTTTCTTTCAGATAAAAAATAAACCAAATCAGTCAAGCCGATTTAGAATAATGGCAAAACATATATCTCTAAGAATCTCCTCTTTTTTTGATATCCTTTAAAAGGGTAATACAGAAGGAAAACGAAGTGTAGGTCGAAGAATAACGTCTTGACTCCAAAATCTCCGTCAGTAGCACAACAAAAGGACCCAATCACTGATTAAGTTGTGTTCAAGGTTCAGGTAGCCAAAATCATCTCCGACCTTCGTAAGAAGATGGCAATTTAAGAAAAAGAAGGTTAAAATGGTAATAAAAGTAAAGTAAAGTAACAGCCAGTAAATGTCAGCAAGTACAGCAAATGCCTCCTCTCCCATTAGGAAGAAGGTTTAGAGCATAATCCACAACCCTGCTCCACTACGGGTTGGCGGATATTTGTCAGAATTTCTTCCGGGACATACAAGTTTCCTCACGATGTTTTCCTTCACCGCCGAGCACGAGATGAATTGAAACATAAATTTAGAACTTGAAAACTTAGCGATGCTAGCTGGAATTTGAACCGATGCGATAATCGGTTGAGTTCTCGACTCAAAAAGAAGGTAATACAAAATAGTATTTCAGTATTCCAAGCTCATAATCCAAAGGGACAAGTACCTACTCCGTTACTTGGTATATTCATTTCCATAGTAATTAATCCCGATCAACTCTTCCGTTCGCTACTTAGTTAAATGAAAGCCGGACATTTTGAAGCTGAATTGAAATTGAAACGGTGCGATTTCGGATATATCGGAAGACGGAGATTGCTGGCGCAGATCTCCAAATCTATTCAAACAAATAACTATAGATAAATGTATCCCCACTAATATTATAAATGCGAAAGTAACTCTGTCTGTCTGTTACGCTCTCCCGCTTAAACCTCTCAACCGATTTTGATGAAATTGGGCATAGACAATTTTTAGACCCTGAGAAAGGATATAGGCTACCTTCTATGGCGAAAAAAGTGATGAAAAGGTTAAAATAGAAGTTGAAAGTTTGTATGGGATTAAATTTTAAAAGATAAATCCTTGAAACTTCATATTTAAGCACTTGATAAGAAATAAAAAAAAACATTTGTTCTAGCGTTTTTGAAATTTCAACCTGTGAGGGGATGAAAAAGGGGAGGGGATGATATAGAAAGTTTGTATGAAGTTACATTTTGTATTCAGGCACTAAGTAAGAAACATAAATCGTTTGTTCTAGCATTTTGAAATTTTTACCAGTGTGGGGGTGAAATAGGGGTTGAAAGTTTGTATGGGTGTTCGTCATTTTTGAAGCTAAAACCATGAAACTGGATATGTAGGTCTCTTTGGATGTGCAGAGTTTTTCTACAAACGGACTTCCCGAAATTCGAACGGAACGGATTCGGAACGGGTAATATAATACTTAATATTCAAATTAAAAGTACGCAAACGAAGTCGCGGGTACTAGCTAGTATTTATATAAAAACTATATTAATGTTGATTTCTCAGTATAATGAAACATACACTAACAATATTGTGATGAAAATACTAAATTATGTAGGTATGTATAAATTTGCTTATCAAATAATTTTATGAAAAAAATAAGCGAGTAGACGGAAACTAACATAAAAAACTGCGACTAATGAAGAACCTCCATTTTCAGAAGTCAGTTAAAAACTCGTTTTTATAATTATTTATATTTTAGATACAAACTATCTAATTACGAAACAATATTACACGTGTAATCGTTTTTCTGTTACAAAATCATTAAAACTAATCAAAATAGATTCAGCGATTACCAAAACTAACTTTTCCCCCAAAATCTAAACACCAATATTTTCTCACAATGTCTCATTAACCTTTTACAAGAAAGTTAAAAACCTAAATTAACATCGCTTAGAAAGCAACAATGTATAACCGCATGGCGGGTTCCCCCGAGACTAAACGTACTTTGGTTCATTAATATGTGGTCCCCGTTCTAATGCAGGGACGTGGTTGCATAGGTTGTTAAAATTTAATATACTCGGAATATTGAAACCGGGTTCACATCGCTTTAGCATTTTAAACGTCAATTCAAATGAGGGTAGACTTTAAACTATGAAATTAATTATTGATTATCGCTTAGTGTTGGGAACGAATGCTTCAACGTTGAAGTACAAATTACTGACACTTATTATAAAATAAAAGTATACATTATTTTAGCCACTGTTTAGTCGTCTTTTTGACAAAAGTTTAAATATTATAACTGTACCATTTAGCAAGACAGAAAATGCTGTATTTATTTTAGTTGTTTAAAACTTACCGGAAATTTTTAGAAGTAAATAAAATTGAAATAACTGTAATTTTATGTGCACTTGTATGGCAATGAATTAAAATTATATATTTTCTCAAAATCAACTTTCGAAAAATTCGTAAATTTCGACTTTTTTTAGCTTTAGTAAGCTAAAAAAAAGTGGAAATTTTCGTACTCCGTACAAAATAATATAACAATCACTCCCAGAATTATGACTGCTTTCTTGGGCTTATTATCAGGATTTTTATCAATAAATATGTCTCTTCATATTATTAAATACAAAAGAAATAAATTATTAAACTGTAAATCCGTCCGAAAACATTCTGTCAATTCGGTCCAGTAATAATTGAACAGTCGACTAATTCCGGCTTTCCGGAATTCCGGAACTACGAGCTTAAGATTGTTTGGAAATCCGATGATTCGATGTTTGCCGGATTATGGATTCAACGAAGCTATTTTGTTTATTTAGAGTTCTGGAATGTTGAAACGTCGATCTATGAAATTAATAATAATTGATTTATTTTGAAAACAAAATTTAAATATTTATAATTTGTTATACCAAAGTGAACCAGGCAAATAATAAATTTAAAGTCTATTTAAAAAACATACATTTTGAGATATTTACTGATGTTATAACAGATAACTGTCTTCAAAATGCTGTAGTAGTAAAAAAGTAGTGAAGTAACAGCCTGTAAATATCCCACTGCTGGGCAAAGGCCTCCTCTCCTATTAAGGAGAAGGTTTTTTAGAGCTTAATCCACCATGCTGCTCCACTGCGGGTTGGCGGATATACATGTGTCAGAATTTCTTCCGACACATGCAGGTTTCCTCACGATGTTTTCCTTCACCGCCGAGCTCGAGATGAATTTAAACACTAATTTAGCACTTGAAACATCAGCGGTGCTAGCCGGGTTTGAACCCGCGATCATCGGTAGAGATCGACGCGTTCTAACCACTAGGCCATCTCGGCTCAAAATGCTGTATCAAGTATAAATTTTATATACATATTTCTTATACCAACATAATGCACATTTGAATAATAATATAATAATGATATTTACTTGTTGTATTGACTCCACACAACTACAAAATAACATGTAATAAATGATATATAGCTAACAAACGAGCAGACAGGATAACTGATGTTAAGTGACCTCCATCGCCCATATACATTTGCAGCATCAGAGGAGCCTCCAATAAGTTATAAGCTTAAAATGAAATAAGGGATATCACAGAAAAGAAATATGAAGTAAAGGGCTTTCCCTTAGTCGGAGAAGGGGATAAAACTTCGGGCTCTCTCACTCACCGTACATAACGCAGCTATATTATGTACTTACACCTATCTTCTGTGAGAGTGAAGTATACGAGCTGTAGCTGTCAGTGAGACAGCTTGGATATATCTCAGTACAAATTTTTATCATTTTATTATCTGTATAAAAATCAAAACTGACTAGCCGACATGATCACTGACTGATCGAGCAACACCGAGCTGAAACTGTTTCTAGAAACATGAAATTTTGTACGAACATTCCATAAATGTCGTTAGAGTGCACTAAAAAATAATTTTTGAAAATCCATCCCCTAAGGGGTTAAAAAAGGGTTGAAAGTTTATTAAGTATCAAATTCGTAAGTATACGCTGGTAACTGCTAGTAATGATGAATTGTTTTATTAACAAATAAATGTTATCCTACCGTGATTCCATAATTTTAATTTAACTAAATAACATTATCATTCAGTGTAATATCATCCTAACAAGTCACGCGTAACATTATATACGATTCATATCAACAGCAATAAATGACACTTCATAAAAGCCATTTAAAGTTAAACAACAAACAACCTAATTCATTATTCAAATAAAAACGCAACAAATTAACAGCGCACAATAACGCTTCCGAAGTCCTGCGGATGTCGTCACTCACTGTGCAACAAAAGCTTCAGTAAAGGTGTGTTCATATTAAATATTTAAATGTAAATTTATAATTCCTGGTTTTACTATTTGTTCGTTGTGTTCAAAATCAGCAGGCTAATTACGACGAGCTATCGATATCGCAAATATTTTGATAGTCGATTTCTAAATTTCCAATCATTTGTCAAAATATACCGCATTGCGTTAGCGATAGCTTCTCGTAATAACCCTCCTGGTAACAAATTAAAAATAGAATTACGCTATCGTATTTACCACAAAATTAAACTTAAATCTAAAAAATCATTAATTTATGTATAACCAATGACTGCGTGAAACGGTGACAAGAATGCTAGCGGAATGTCCCCTATGAGGCGTAATTCTGATTTCTGGACGAAAATGCGCTAGTCGCCAGCGAAGATGAGACGTAGATAATATCTTTAAGTATTTATGTATGTCTTTACCCATAAACGTAAAGTTTTAAAAGTAGTAAAGTAAAATAACAGCCTGTAAATGTCCCACTGCTGGGCAAGAGCCTAATAAGAAGACGGGAGTAGTTGTATTACCCCTACAACAATACTAATTTATACAAAAATATTTTTTTTTGTATTATTACGATTTTCAAGATTTTTAACGCATTTAAAATGGTTGTTACAACTGTCTCTGTCTGTATATAAAGGATATATGTGTGTCTGTATTCGTGTTTTGTTTTTTCAAATTTTGTGGTTTAACGAGGATAAAGATTTTTTTTTAGCTTTCGCATATTTATACAATACTATATTGCTTTTTTCCATTAAACAGAGCAAAGCAAATAAAAATAAGTAGACACAAGACAAAAATATTGAATTTTTTATCGTTAACTGCCTTCGTAATACTCTTCTGTCTGTCTTCTGACTTGTAATAAATGTCATAATATAACAAATCTCTCTAAGATTTTATGAGCTAAATGTAATAACGCATTTAGATGGGAGTGAAAACGTTTTAATGGCAAAATAGCTGCCAATGCTCTGATTTGCTATTTCCGTCTTTGCTTATAAAGCATAAGAGATATTTCACATCAAGAAATCAATAAAAGAACGTAAAATTCCAGAATTCAATTTAATGTAACGGACACGTTTTCGCAGTGGTCACTACAACCGACTGTAGCGCTAACGGTCACGGCAAATGTCTGTATTGGGCATACGGATGTTTGTCGTGGTCTGGGTGTTTGTGTTAGTGTTGTGTATGTGTCCGGACCCCCGACACAAGGTCACAAGATCGTAAGGTTTTGGTAATCAAGTTATGAACTCCTAAAAAAGTACTCTACAAACTACACACGCACCCTCTCCTCTATTCCTGTCCTTACTTCCTATTCCCCTTTCATTCCTTATTTATTTTTTAACTGCAACGTATTCGTGACTCCTTTGCTGTTGCACTAAATACCAAGTGACACGCCTTCTTGTTAAAATGCTATTTAACTGACTTCCGAAAAACGAGGCGGATGTTCTACGTTTTCGATTATTGGATTATGACTGAACCGATTTGTTTAAAAAAGTATACTCTCTCATAGGATTATAGATTTTTTACCAATTTCACTAATAGTTTCTGAAGTTTAATTTTGAAATTTAAATAACTAAAATAAGTATATCTTTCACGTAACTGAAATTACGTATTTTGCTTTAGAAGTCGTTTTCCTTTTTCAAAGTTTTATTTTATACTAGCTGTCCCTTGCTGTTTCGCGTTTATGGTTACTGCTTCGCTCCAATGTCATAGCGTGATGAATAGCCTATAGCCTTCCTCAATAAATAAACTATCTAACACGAAAATAATTTTTCAACTCGAACCCGTAGTTGCTGAGTGCGTTCAAACAAACTCTTCAGCTTTATAATATTAGTATAGATAAAAAAGAGATCACACTTATACAATCCTTCAGTTTATTAGTGTGATCTCTTTTTCCGGTTAAAAAAAAAACTCAAATTCTAAACCAGCTTAAACACGACTTTATAATCTATGCCGTCAACCCATGAACAATCAAGCTCGAGTATAGCATGTCTACAGTAAACGATTCGATGAACACTATTTTAATATTACGAGGGAAGTGACTTTTCGCGTTGACACTATTTACCCATTAGAATAAAGATAATAATGGTTTTATAAGTTTTCACATATTTTTTCGTATATTATTTCGATGTAAAATGTGTCTTTATACCATAATGGTGCTCTTAGTTTTTATTTTCTTTTAAAATAATATATTATCTGTTAAAAATTGATATATTTATGCTAATGCTATTTATTCGACAGACGCGTTGGCGCAATGGTCACTGCAACTGACTAAAGCGCTAACGGTCGCGGGTTCGATCCACGCTCACGGCAAACGCGTGTATTGGCCATACAGATGTTTGTCGTGGTCTGGGTGTTTGTGTTAGTGTTGTGAGTGTTTCCGGACCCCGACACAAGGTCATGAGATCTTAATGGGGGCCGTTGAGTGTGATGCGTTATTATTATTATTTATAACTATAAATGGATGCTGATAAGCAATAATGTGTTAACCCACAAAAATAATACGGCATATATTAAACACTATTAAAAAAAATTCAAGTAATTTTAACTAAATAAGTACGGAATAAAAGTTTCTTAATTAAATGTTCGAATATTAAAGTGTGTTCTATATTTTTCAATATGTATTAATTTGAGACATTTTTTACAAAAATCAGTCCAGACTCAATGCATAAATTGTCGGGTTTTGTTTTTGAAATATTCAAATTTAAACAATTATATTAGACAGTATAATTAGTATATTCATATTATTAACATCAAACAATTTAGTATAAAAGTCTGCCAGCGTTGTCACCAACGTAATTTTGATTCCGAAAGTAACATAGAAATGCTGTAACAATTAATTATTTAAAGATGATTTTTTAAAGTTTAGCAACGTTGAATCTGTTTCACTAAAGTGTTAAAGTTGCCAAAACAATTTGGCATTAAATCAGACGCAGACTAGTATCAATATTTTACAAGAATATCGTAATCAAACACCATTTGGTTCGGTTTTATTATAAGCATAGTTTATACCAGCTGTTTGTGCCGGCTTTCTTTGAAAAGGGCAGCGCTTGTTCCGACTAAGAGTATCGAAATACGGTAGTGCGTGCGAGCCGAATAAAAAACCTGGCGTACACCGTATGCTATCCTATGCAAGGTTTCGGCCTTTGCCTCTCCTTTGTATGTAATTAAGCTTAACAAAGTAAATTTAAGGCGAGAATTACACTTTTAATTTTTTATAAGACTTTCATAATGATTTATATATATATTTTGTATAATTTCTTTACAATAGCAAATATTTTAAACTTTCAAATAATATGCTTAATTAAGACTTAAAAAAAACTACCCATTTCACTTTTACTTGGGTAGCATGCTTGTTGTAGTTATTTTGCTTTTAATAACAAAATGCGATACCGATTTTAACAAAACATTTATGGGACTGAAAATGTTCATAATCGGTTACAAAATGACAGAGTTCTGAGGTAACGAACATTAAAAAAACTGAGAAATCCTTTTTTAAGCCCGTTGAAATTATAAAAGTTTTATTAAAATTGGTGTATACTTTTATAGATTTACAACTCATAATTACAAACATTGTTTTAAACGTATGACTAAAATAAACATATTCTAAATATATCTCAAATAAAAAAATATATAAATAAACAAAACGCACGCACGTAAAAGTGCGTAAAAGTGAGCCGAAATAGCCTAGTGGTTAGAATACGTCGATCTCAACTGATGATCGCGGGTTCAAACCCCGGCTAGCAACGCTGGTTTTCAAGTGCTAAATTTGTGTTTAAATTCATCTCGAGCTCGGCGGAAGGAAAACATCGTGAGGAAACCTACATGTGTCGGGAGAAATTCTGACACATATATATCCGCCAACCCGCAGTGGAGCAGCGTGGTGGATTAAGCTCTAAAACTTTATCTTTAATAGGAGAGGAGGCCTTTGCCGTGAGCACGTACACTGTTTTCCTTCCTAGAACAACCACTTCCCATGCTCAGAAAGCCAACGATACGTAAGAAAACCACAAACTTATACGCATCCGGGCACATTATCTACTGCGGGGCACAGCTAATATCTAATAAGATCAATCATATTTTACAAATCTACCAATATAATTTTATGTTACGTTCATACTATTTTACGTTAAAAAAATTTTACCATTTTCTACTTTGACAAGCTTGTCAATTAAATATTGTCCGATCGATAAAATTTTACTTAAAGCGCGATGTTCCTACAGAGTAATTTTAGACGAGAATTACACTTATAAGTTTTGCTCTCAGACTTTCATAAAAATTTACATAAGTTATTTCTCATTGCTATCAAATCTATTCTTAGGTTGATGGCTTTTGCTTTACACCCGAAAGAGTTAAATGTTACTACTCACGACATATCTGTCACTAAGTTACGGAGTTGTTTTACATCGGTTACGTAAGTAAAATTAACAAATTAGTTCTCGCCTAACAAATACAAGCTGCTTACTTTAAGTTTGATTAAGTAATTGAAAAAACGTAAATACAAATTGTAAACTGTATACAAGCATATTGAAAACAAAAGGAAATAACAAAAAACAGTTTTTCCCTGTGTAACTTATATAAAATATAACTTACTAAAAGTCGTAATTTTGTTTTTTGTTGTTTTTTCTTGTAAAATAATTTTGTTAACCAATTTTTTATAATATTTTACAATAGCAAAAGTAATTTATTTTCTCACATTTTTGGAGTAAGATATCGATGGAAGACTAAAAATATTATAACACAAACAAAATAATTCGAATAATTGTATCGATGTAAATATAATCGATTATAGATGCCAACAATTACAATAAAAAAATATACCATACGTTTAGCGAATAACATAATCACTCGATTATGAATTACGCCCTCAAATAAACAGTTCATCGGTCGAACATAAGTGAGAAAACTATCAGCTGTCACGGCACACGTACGAAAATGTCACTAACTTTCTAAGGTTTCCGAAATCGATATTCGGCTCGATTATTAGTATCGAGTTCCCGACATCGAGTTAACGAGGAAAATAATATTCGACACTGGCCGCAGGTGTCGCGTGTCGGGGAATTAGAAAAAATCGTAACTTATACGATGACAGGGGAGGTTATGGCTTTAGCTTCGTTTATCTTGAACCTTATTCCATGGGAAATAAGATTTTAAATAAAATTTCAGTATTAGGCTATTTACTTTTCATAAACAGTAATATGCGTTGTTTGTCATTGTTTCGTTGGATATTATATTACAAAGAGTTTGTCGCCGTCTGCGATATTATTTGTTTTGTTAAGTAATCTTACAAAATTTGACATAATTATTATGAATACTAGTATTTCAATGACTTTTATATGGACACGTATTATTAACATAAAATATTTTGCGTCGGGAAATTTCCATACTAAAGATCTTATATAAATTATCAACATAAAACGTTTAAAATCTCGAATGCTCATACAAATTTCGATGTATTCAATGAAAGGTGAAGATTTTGTTTATACGTACTAATGTTAGGAACTTCTATTCGATGGAATAACTCTCAAGATAAGCTTTCCTAGGATGACGTTGCCCGTCATTTAACGGCCGGTTTATATCCTCAGATGACGTCAGTCAAACCTTGTGCATGGAAATAGTTTGGCGCGGTTTCCTGAAAAACGCTTACATCGTCAAGTCAAAGAGTTTCTTAAACACACGTGCTCGTAATATTGCCCCTGTAATTTAACAGTTATTAATTTCTAGGAAACCAAAACGTCGCTCTATATGTGATACCTCGTAACTAACAATTTTGTTAAAAATGGATTTTCTCAGTGAAAACGATATTGAAATAATTTCATTTTATAATAATAATATTTTAAATCTAAATCATTTAAAGTACATTTTTGTCTCTCTTGTAAAGTTTGGAATTTGCATTTACGAGCTATCACATCTAGACCGACGATAGAGAGAGAGATTGATAGTTATTTATTAAAGAAATTATCGTTTTAAAACGTCACTGAAATTATCGTTTTACGACTCAAGAAGTCAAAAAATACTATAAATAACAAATTAGTTAAACACTGAAAAACTGAACTTGAATATAAACTCCTTCAACACAGTAGAAAATTCAACTTCCTAAAACCCACTGTTTTCAACCAACAAAATGAACAGACATAAATGTAAAGAATTTCTCTCTCCATACAAATCCGGTATAATCAACGAGTTAAAAGATTAAAAGTGACTTTAAATCCGATGGGAGCACAACAATGGTGGCTTGACCGCACCGCTATCCGGAGGTAACGTATATTGGAAAAGTTCTTAAAATTGTGATGAATGTCATGAGCGGTAAGCGTTTAACAATAATAGTAAAAATATAGTTATACACGATAGTATTATCTAACTATATATGGACGATGATAAGCAATAGTATGTCAAGCCACACGGACTTCTTTTTGAGAAAATGGGAGCCGGGAAATTTTCTCAATGATATCAAATCTATTCTTAATAAATTTGTTTGAAGACATATCCACTAAGTTAATAACAATTACATATGTAACATTATTAAATAAAAACAAATTAAAATTAATTTGTTATGTAACGCATTATCATAATACTTCAATATCTCCGAAACCGACTTTTGTGGGTTGACGCATTCAATCAATCAATCAATCAATCAAAAAATACTTTATTCAAGTAGGCTCTTACGAGCACTTTTGAATCGTCATACATGAAAATAACAAAAAAAAAAAACATAAATAATGAAGCTACCACCGGTTCGGAACGCAGATTCTACCGTGAAGAACCGGCAAGAAATTCGATAGTTACTCTTTTAAAATATTGTAAATACAACACAGTTTATGATTACAATTTAATTATTTGTCGTGTACGAAATTCAGCATATACTAAGCCCACGCATCCTTGTCGTCAATGTAATCTTAAATAGAATAATATGCTTTAGCTATTAGTGACTTTTTAACATATGATTTAAATCATTGAAAACTGCAAACATTTCTGGGGAATATTATTATAAAAACGAATACCTTGCCCCAGTAGGAAACATTAACTTTGTGAAGTCGAAAACAAGGTATTATCTTATCATCTTTGTAACCGTTTTTATGAATATTGCGCTGACGGAGGAATATGAAATTTCGCACAATTATAGTTAACATAGAATAAGATTAGAGAATGCTAATATTTTTTTACTTGTGCATGAAAAATACTGTTATAATTTAATTGTTATAATTAAAAAAATAATGTTGGGACAATAAAAGACGGCTGTTCGGTTCCAGGTTCTGTTTAATACTGATCTAAGTGAAAATAACGAATGCCGTACGTGACATATACTACAATACATTAAATCAATATTGGTATAATGCTTTTTAACTATTACTTACATTAGATACATTCGTTTCACATTCTGTATTCGTTTGTAGAGGGCTTAGAACGAATAGGTCAATAGATACTAATGGCATTTTTCATTTATGTTTGCTCTAACATTATCATTACATTTTGATTTGATAGTTAAACAAGACTATTAAAAAAAGGTGATTTGACGAAATTATTTATTTTTCACTTAAAAGCAAAATACAAAGTTTCGTTTATATGAATTACATACTGATACCAGTTATTTTACTACCTTACTGAACCGATTTTGATGAAAATTCTATGTGACCAACCTGGAAGTATACCCAAACAAATCGGTCAAGTCGTCAAGCCAAGCAATCGATCAAGTCAATCTTTTTTTCTGGATGTCGATCAAAAATAGCTTTTAGTCATAATATTTCCGAATAGGAGGGATTCGCAGGACACTCATCCCTCACACCACACAAGAAGTATGCGCGGAATGATCTAAGTAGTGGAAGTAGTGAAACATACCAGCGCTGGTACCTGCCCGAAGACGTGCAATTTTAACTATTCCGGGAACCCCTTTGATCTTTAAATGTATTAATGGCCGCAATATTACGCAGATTTGGAACATACCACGAATGCAATTCCTGGTCATAAATCTGTACAATTGTGACGTTGCTGCTATGTGGATTATACACATAATATTTGTATGCGTTACACTTTAAGAAAAATGGAGTAATTTTAACCTAACATGTGTCATCGTTGAACATTATTTCATTTGATTAAGAGCTGGCGCGCGATTTTTGTCAGGGTGACGTAAAAGTGCTTGTCATTATCACGTCACGTCTCCAAAGCAGAGTGCGCTTATCACGGGCTTGTTCGCGGGTCGGCAGACAAAAAAGTCGCACAGTTCTCATATCACAAAGCGCGCTGCTCCGTACGTGACCACAGTGACAAAACGGTCACAATTACAAAAATCACCAATGCGCTTACCTAACAGCAGATGTGAATCGATGATTTTATTGTAAGTAAATACCTATGACACTAACAGTGCTAATCTGCCAAGATCTATGAAAATGTGCATGTTACTACGATTCGGTATCGGTCAATTTGTCAACCATATTCACTATAACGCGTTTTTGTTCATATTTATGTACTCATTGTAACAATAGAAGGCGTGTCCTGCGTCTTTCATGCCTGCACATTTTACGATTGTTTAATCGCCCGACGCGACTGATAGATATGCTACCAACCATCTTAAACAAAAATAAATAAATTAAAAAAAAAATGAAAGAAAAGAGAAGATGTATATATACGTCTTCAAACAAATTTGTTAAGAAAATGTCATCTTTAGACGCTATTTTCTCAAAATGAATTTCATGTCGCCCGACATAGTATTGCTTATCAGCAAATTTATAATTAAATTACGATTTCTAAAAAAGTTATAGACTATATTACATCACGCTACGGCTCATACGAACGAAGCAATAACCATAAGCGAATGAAACCGCGAGGGGCAGCTCAAATATAATCATCAATCAATAAAATAGAATAAGACAATTAATTTAATACTATTAGCCAGGCTAGTTCTAAAGATAAATTCCTTACAAATACTTGATAATGAAATTCAGTTGAAGGTAAAACTCGATAAAGTATTCAAAGATAAATTCATTTTTGAATCGACCAACTTTTAATTGCATTGTTAAATGAGTTACTTCGTTTAGTCTTTGAGAGCTTAAGAATAGGTAATACAGTGGATGAAAGACGCTCTGCGTAGTTTTAAATTAAGTTACTCCGATTGGATTCTGGCGACTTTTCTTACCACATTTTTTATTTATATAATATCTACCTCATTGGTGCTTTTAGTGCTAATAAAAAAGTAGGTTTATCTTTTTTTTTTTTTAATTAGCTTCCGCTCGCGGCTTACTTCGCGTATGTTGATAAAAAGTAACCCATGTGTTATTCTAATGTATAAGCTGTATTATTGTAAAGTTTTATTAAAATCTGTTCGATAGTTTATGCGTGAAAGAGAAAGAAATATCCAAACATCCGTTCTCACTAACTTTCGCATCTGTAATAGTCTCTACTAATAATAGGCCTTACCCAGCAGTGGAACATTTATAGAATATTACACAATATTGCAATTTTAAAAAGTATAATGAAAATGTTCATATATTTTCTTGTCCGGATTTTATTAGCTCCGCAAATCGGGACACTAGCACCGCGAGCGAACAATAACCCACTAACCTCGTACTATAAAAGATTTTTTTTTTCATAAAGAATAACTTTTTCTCCTTCAATATTTAATTTATTTCAACCAACGGACGGTTGTAATCAGTTAGCATAGCGCAGTGCCCTGTTTGGAATGGAGCCAAGAATATCCTTCGAGTGAAAAGGTACCTATCACGTGGACCGTCTATAAAATATCACTTCACGTTTAATTTGCGTAATCATTCTCGTACTGAATGTGAATTCGAATATAAATTTCAAATAAACGTTTTTTTTTAATATATTTATATTATAAGATTTGATTGTTTGTATCGAATAGGCTCCGAAAGTATTCGACTAATTTGAAAAAGTTAGCCTGTTTATTGAAGAAGGTTATAGACTTTATTACATCACGCTACGACTCAGTAACCATAAACGCGAGCGAAACCGCAAGAGACAGCTAGTATTAATAATTAACATGACATGTCCAAATATTAATTGAAAATCGATTAATAACGCCGAAGACCCGAATACCACAGATTTCAGAATATAACGCCGTCAAAGTTTTCTGATCAATTAAAAATTAATTAAATGTTCCCGCTGGCCTAGTTTGCCAGTTTGGCACTCATCGACTATTCTTGGCACACCTGCCACGGATGTAGCGAAAATTAGCCAAGTTCTTAGAACTTTTGGATTTGGTAATATTTACGTTATTGGCATAAATTCCAATTTAATTTGTCATGTTTGAAGATTTTGTATACTGGATATGGAATCCTGATTTTCATTGATGTAATTTTTTATTAAATTCGGTTTCAAAACATTTCTTCCGAACACTTAAAGAAGTAACTTTATTTACGTTTACTAAAAAGTCCATTATTAATAGAACGTAAACGTATATAAATCTTATTAATAATTAAAATACCTGTACCTATTTTGTCAGACATCATTCTATTTGTGCGTAATTCTAAATAATACTAATCTGGCGGTGTGCGAGATTAGCTAAAAATATATACCAAGTCTCGCATCTCAGTTCTTCTACCGTAAAAAATTGTAACTCAAACTCAAAACTCAAATTCAAAATATACTTTATTTAAATAGGCCTTTACAAGCTCTTTTGAATCGTCAATTTACAAACTTGTGATGTCAGTTCCACGTGAAGCTACCACCGGCTCAGAGTATAGACTCTACTGAGAAGAGCCGGCGAGAAACTCAGTAGTTACTTTTTTAAAATATTTTTGTACAATATTGTTTGATACAATTAGCTACAGTTATCCTGCGAGAATATCAACGCCCTATTATTCCACGCGGTTTTATCATTAATGTAATCATATACTGAATAGTGTGCTTTTTCTAATATTGATTTTTTTATATAAACTTGTTGTGAGAGCCATATGATACCATGTCTGTCAATATATTCAAACCCTACTTACCTCTTTATCCACAACGAAATTATTTCTGGTCGAAAATGGCCTGAACTGTTTCGAACAAACATTTGTTCTTGACGGGATACTGCCGTACAAGAACTCGTCTCAGATTGAAAAATTACATTGCGTTCGTATATAATCGCACATTAAGGTCAAGATAATATAAACATGTAAGATTTATACACGAACTAATACGCAAGGCTTCCCTTCCATAATATGTAAATAAAAATCAGATAAGCTTAGATTTGAACGCATATCCATGCCTAGTTAAGTAGAATATGTCATGCTCATTTACATGACTTATTACGTAACAGCGTTTGATGCCTATACGGTGATGTGTCCAAAACTAGTGATGTGCCGGAACGTTAAATATGTATATCCACGATCCTAATCGGATCCTAACTTTCTACTTAAAAACTTAGTAGTAAGTTTTTAAGTAGAAACTTAACTTTGTTACTTGAAACGGTAGTCAACGCGACTTGACATTTTGCGTGATAGACAAGACATGTTACGACTTGCACTGCATGGGTCTTTCTTGAGTATTGTTACCATATTAACTTACAATAAATAGATAAAATTATGTATACTAATACAATAGATCCGTCAAAAAGTTCTTCTCCCTGGATATCATACCCGCGGATACGGATACGGATATCCAGGACAATACTACTCGAAACTGACATAGTTTATTGGATAGAAAACGTAGACTTCAATTAATAGTAATGGATTTTAATTCTGGCTTCGTTCTCTGCGATGAAGTAATATAACGTGAGAAATTCCTCATGTGTCAAGAAAAGTTCTGAGACAGGTATCAGAAGGAGTGTTTATTTTGGGAGTTTTCAAGCATCGAGTGTATAAACATCTTTTTTTCAAAAGCCGGAAACGCACCCGCAACACCTCTGATGCTGTAGATAGGCGATAGTGACCACTTAACATCCTCTGGTACATGATAAAAGAAACATCAGCATGTCCGGGGGTGGAATTTGCAAGATCACAATTCCGTACGTACAGTAAAAAAATTATTTATTTCTATTGCTACGTAAAATCTGCCATCTCATTAAGTAATATTAGTATGAACATATTTTTATCTTTTTTTATACATATTTCAATTAAATGTATCAATAGAATACCAATAAACAACTAAAGGAACTGAGAAGACAAAATTAATAAAGACTTAATAGTTAGTTATGTCTGATAAATGATAATATTAATCATAGCAAATAAATCATAGACGACTGAATAGCTCTGAACCACAGAATATTGATTTTCTCATTAATACACCGTATCGCAGTTCATTGAAATCAATTCAACGTAATAAAATTACCGCAACGTTCGGAAATTCACCGTCGATTGATAATAAAGTTGATTAGGTTTTATTTAATCGACTAATAAAAATTAAAATTAAAAAACAATTAAAATTCATAGAATATTCCGTGAATTTGAAGGCACTTATCGCAGTCTACTTGAATTACTAACCGACTGATCTGTTTTGAGGACACCTGCATGTATCAAGAGAAACTCTGAAATATGTATCCGCACAACACATTTCACCTTCATCTTAATAGAAGATGAGGCCTTTGACCAGCAGTGGGCTTTGCATTTACAATCTGTTACTTACTAATTAACCCTCTTGGGAGATAAAACGAGGATTCAAAGTTTGTATAGAGAAATCAGTCTTAACGGGAGCGAACCCGCTACTACAAAGTATATAATATTCTCTGTCATACGCTAGAATTAAGGATTAAATATTTTAATTCTGGACAAAAGTCCTTCAGTAAACAGGTATGTTTTTTTTTTTGTACTTATCAAAGGCTCAGACTTGTTCAGGTTTACTCTCGATGATCTATTTAACTATCGAAATCAGTTCTAAAAGTAGTATCAGTTGAAAGCTAAGTTGTGTTAATTTGAATCTACGATTTAAGAACCATTTTGGATTTAGGAAACACTGACTCTATAACACATTAAAACCAAATTTACCTAAAAGGTACTAATCACAAATTCTGATTGAAACTAAGCCTTTCTAACCCAAATACGCCTTAGAAAAGACAAGTTCATAAAATCGAGTTCTATTTTACGAACACGTATACCGACTCTCGTAGCACGAATTTCCATATTTATGATAAATCTTAAGCAAAATCCTTTACCGTCGCGAACCCGCTAAGGAAACACACGAAAATTCAGGCTTATTTCATGCACGAAGTGGTCCAACGGCGTGACATTGTTTTGCTTTTAGTTAATAATCTAGTATGGAACGTATCTAGCTCCGAATCTTGTTAATATTGTTATGGTGTTACCGCGCCATGTTTATCCGAGTAACGACTGTTTGTAGATTATGAGTTAATTTATTTTTATGTTTTGTGTGTAGAAAATTTTGGTGCTATTTTAGACGATTTTATGTTTATTACACGACTGTTGTAGGTTTATATGTTTTGAGTGTATACATGTACTTAGATATATATAGGATATGTCTAAATCTTTGCCACGTTCTTCAGCGATTGACGAATATTTGGATGCCGATAAGCAATACTGTGTCTAACCACACGGACTTCATTTTGAGAAAATGGCGTCTACATATATCAAACCTATTCTTAATACATTTGTTTGAATAAGTATTTATCCATATTTTTTTTTTTTTTGATAAAAGGTATAATGTATTAAAAGCAGGTTGATTTATTTAATATATAATTTAATAAAAAGTTTTTTAAATATATGAGATTATTGTAAAAATTACAAAATATGGAACGTCTTATTTAGTTTATATGACTTTATTTTTCATTGAATAATGTTAAATAATAGGTGATGCACTATCAAAATATATCAATATCTCCGAATTTGACTTTTTGTGGGTTGACACATTATTGCTTATCAGGATCAATTTATCCTTTTGACAGATTTCAACATACAAGGTATCATTACATTCGTCTCTATCGTGACAGTGATATGGGAAATTATTTCCCGGAGTTTCCATGGAAATTGTAATTGACATAGCAAAATGTTAAGAATTTTCATCTCTTATGATCTCTTTTTACAATGGTATCTTTATAATTTAATGCACTGAAGTAAATGTTGCTATATAGATAATTCGATAAATTAATTTATTAACCGTATTTCATTAGAAAACCATTAGACGAGATCATAATTAATTTAAACGTCCAACGGCCAACGTCCTCACCTTTCGGTTCCTAACAAAGTGCCCCCATCAATTCTATCCCATTGTTACTAAACTTTGGCCTCTCAGTTATAAATCGACGTAAACTCGAAGAAATTGTAACTTTATCGCTCGAAACTTGTTTTATTGTTCAGGCAATCCGCGAACGTCTTAATTAAGAGTTTTCAAAGGCTTTTAGAGCTGTATTAATTCGGGTTAAATAGGATATTTCGTCTTGATACTGTCATAGATACGACACCGGATACGGAAACGACAAATGAAGTAAAATATTTGTTTCGTTTTAAATTAAATTCATAATTTCTATGAAAAAAGTCTTACAGTTTTTGTTCTCTTATTTTTTAAATGTTTTTTTAATGATATAGATTGAATCTCGAAAAGCTCTTGTAAATATTTCGTCGTTAAAATCAAATTAAAAGCGGATAAAATAAGCAATGTGATTTAAAAACGAAACTATACATAAATATTCTATGCGACCAATCTGAAAGTTTGAAACAAAAGAATTTTTTTAAAAATCGTTTAAAAAACGACGGAATTGTGAGGTAACAAAGATTTTAAAATTAACACAACGAATTGTGAACCTTTTATAATATCGGTCGTAAACACAATACATGTATTTATAAATACTAGCATCAAATACTAAAACCTGAAGAGTAGACTAGACTAAAAAAAACCCAAACTAAAAACATCAAAACGAAAGCTTAACAGTTTAATGTGTACCTAGCTTAAATTACCACTTACCACTAGACATCCCGTGAAACAAACAGCATCTAGGAAGACATTACTATGCATTTCCATGAGTTATGTTACTGTTGCAACTCAGTTATGGCGGAATTAATGGTGTGTGAATAATAAATTAACATCGGAGTTTATCTAAATGTCTCCGCTTCCTTGCCTCGAAGTTTGAGCACTATTTCGATTTTATATTTAAGCTTGGTTCGCATTGACAGTTATTGTGTTTATTATTTTACGGTATTTTGGTCTTTTTTTGGCTTAGTTTCATTAATAATTACTGCTATCTACCAATACCAATGACAGATTAAAAAAAAATAAACCGAATTCAAAAGCTTAATACGGAATTTCTTTTACAAAGACGGCACACTTATACAAGCTATTTCGATTTTAAAATGAAATTACTGAAGCAATTTTGATGAATTTTTATGGGACTAATCTGAAAGCATCTTCTTTCAAACAAGAAATTTTTAAAATCGGTAGATAAATGACGGACTTTTGAGGTCACGAATATAAAAAATATGCTACGAATCGAGAACCTCCTCGTCTCTTGAAGTAGGTTGAGAATGCCCTTAAAACCAGCCAATTTATGTCCCGTTATATGTATATTATTTTCAAACATATAGGAAAGAAATCATGCTAACGGAAATATTAATAAAAAATATAATTAATATGAGATCGTCGTGTTACTACCCCATGGTTATAAGCAAAAGTATCTATCGTATTCAACTATTTCATTTCACATTTTCTGCATAAATTTTAAAAAATTTACACGTTATTGCTATTTAATTATACAAAACCCATTTCCTCCTCTCCTCCCAGTAGATAACTCAACGAGATTTTTTATTAATAGCAATTAATAAACAATATACTTTTCATGGAAAACGAAATAGCGACGGCTCATATAAATTTCAACTCCATCTGACGTTATCGGTCAAGTTCTAATTAAGCTGATTATTTCCTATCTACTTTTAATGTTTCTGATACCTTTGAAGAATCTTAAGTAGAATTTTCAAAGTAATTTAATGTAATGGACTATATGAAGTTGTAGTGAAATACGTTTTAGAAATTATATATGTATTAGTAGGTACCGTACTGAACAAAGATTTTTCTGTATTTACTTTATTGGTAAATCGTGTTTCTTAGAAATTAGATTTAGTAGAAAATAAAAAAAATTGTAGTAGTTTTTCATTGCTTGAAAACACGGATAAAACGACGTTTTTCAAAAATAAAACCTAGTTAGATACATTTATCGCCCCTGAAACCCCAGCTTACTAAATCGTTTGAACCGTTTCAGAGATTCAGATATATATACAATAATTGCTCGTATCAATATAGATGATGTGTTAAATATTTGTGTATCTGTTCCACCCTTTACGTCATAGCGGGGAAAACTTTGAAAGCGCATGTTTAACATGGATATAATTTATTTATGCCCAATTCCAAACGAGCCGTGATTCAGTGCATTTTATATGCGATTGTTCGTTCGACTCGAATCGCTCGGGACTTGAATTCTAAAGTGGATAACTTTCAAGATGGTTTGCCTCTATTTAAATTTGTTAGAATATTTATTTTGGAAATTACATTATTATTTACTTAGACGATATACGAGATTACGTTTATAAACTAAAAAATTCTTGATTTAGAAAAGTATTTTCAATATTGCAAAGTTTTCTCGAATTTAAAAGATAACAAGCAAAATTGTTGTAAAAACTGAAAAAAGGATTTTATAATGTGGTTAAAAAAGTATTTATACTCGATATTATTAACAAAATTAAATGAATTCAATGATACAAGAACATAGACAGCAAAACGTGTCAAAATTGAATATACATCAAAAATACAACCTTCATCCGAGTAAAAATGTAGTCGAATAAAGAATAAGAATTCAAAAGCGTGTGACCTAAAAACACATTCGGTCCCTAAAACCATTTTCAATTCAATCACCTTTCAGCGACGTTCCCCTTTCTTCAATATTCCATTTTCCCACCAAATTATATAACATCATAAAACTCCATAACCTTTAAACGTCACACATGACCTCAACAAATCACAACCAACTGGTGAACTTGCTCCAACTTGGTACGTTCCCATTACGCCGTGATTCCAAGAGCCCAAACTCGAGTATATATTTTGAACGTTAGAAACTTAGCTCGTAAGTCGTCCCCTTCAGGAGCCTTCAGGTCACGTACCGTCCCCTAAATTTAAGGAAAACACTCCATACGGTTGTTTTGAAACAAGTGTTATTTTATCAAGTTTATATAAGATTTTGTTAATCCAATATATTGGATCTTTAAAATTTTTTTTTTTTAACAAAACAAGTTGGATCTTTTTGTTTAAAATACTTAATTTGGTTTTAAAATTTGTACAAGTACGTACGTATTTATTATAGATTTTGCTTAAAAGTAATTCTTTATAGATCTATCACATTCATGTAAAATTTTATGTTTAAAGTTCTTCATTGCACGTCATACTTAAAGCACTAGACGGATGGGCGTTAGAAAGCTAGAAAAATGTGTAAAAAAAGATCGAGATGCGGCACTGTTCTATATTTTACAACGTAATTGCATTTTTAACTCAATTTTTTTCGTTTATATTTATGTTTTGATGTAATTGTTAAACGAGTCTAATTTATTTCATTGTCATTTAGCACGTAGATAAATATAAGATTTAGATAATATAATCTGCTTCAGTCGACCTTTTAGAAAATAATATAATAACCAGAAAGCTATTTATTAACGAATTTATCATGATTTTAAGAAATGTAGAAGAAGAAGACCTTTAGCTTTCTACGAGTAGATAGGAAGAAAAAAACGTTATAAGTGAAAATTATATTAATTTCCATAAAAATTTCGCTCACAAACTTTAGTCATAGAAAACAACTAATAAAAACAAACGTATTATCTTCATATTCTAAAAAAAGTAACTTTATTAAAACATTACAAACTCTCGGTTAGGTACACAGGCCTGGCCATTTCAAAGAACCGATACAGGAAACATAGTAAGAAATAAATTTGAAATAATTCAACCTTTCGTCGCGGTACACCGCAAGCCTTTGTTGATGGGTGTTTTCGCTGCTCTGTACTTGTAATCTTCGGAAAGTTATGTGGTTCTGTGGTTATCTGTTATTTTTATTGTTTAAAAGGAAAAGTAAAAATACAAAATTCGAGAACGAATTGTATTTATGACTTGAGATCTGAATATGATTATTTTGAACTATACAAAAATAGCATGTTTATTCACAATGTACGTTATTATACATATATACTTTCATAATAATTTATTTATAGGTTTCTATATTATATCATATGAAACAGCACAGACGGTACTTTTAAACCAGCTATTTTCTTCAACTCTAGATGCAAATATTGTCATCCACAATACATCTTGAAGAAAACGGTTATGGAACAGTAAATGTATTTTAGATTATAGATTATACATTTTAGATTATACAGAAATTTATTCAGATATAAAAAATTATAAGAATTTTATAAGGACGTAATGTCTTCTACTAAAATTACAATAACTTATATTTGTTCCAACAAAAATGAACACAGAAAATATAATTATAATAAAGGTGATAACTTCAAAACAACGGCTGATATCTTCGAAATCGATAACGCTTAAATGCTCTGCAGCACCGCTATTGAACTACACCCATTATTATCAAAGTAAGTCCAAACTCCTTTGGAGCGTATCGTAATTAAGATGATGTGCATAATTATCCCCCTCAAGACTGCAAACTCCTCCATCATTAAAACAACTTTCACTTCTTATCAATCTCGAAAGCAGTTATTAATTCCTCTGCAAAATCACCTTCGGAATAAGAGCAAAAGGACTAGACCATCAAGCAACGTTGCAATTTTTACTATCCCCTACTATTAAAGGACATTACATTAAAGTGTAAATGTGCTGATGACATTTTCATTAACTTACTCATTACGAGTCGTTATTTAAAGAAGAACATGAAATTCAAATAATCAATGAACAAATATTTTAGTTATTATATTTGGATGTGAGAAGCAATTTTGAAAAAGAGATCGTTTTGATCATGGTGATAATAATGACGATAATGACGAAGACAATTGTGATAAAGATATTGGGAAAAATATTGAGACACAATACGTATTAGAACACAAATCACGTTACAAAACATCAACGAATGTAACTTTATCATTTGATAGGCTGATATCTAACATTTGATATACTTGAAGATAAGAAGATAATAAATAATTTTTATAATTAAAGATACACAAATAGTAATAATCGTAAGAAATAAACTCGTTCGATAACATATAGTAGTAGTCACTCAAATCCCCGTCAGCTCGGTCGGTCCAGTAACTGAGGAACTCATTAACGTTGAAATAAAAAGGCTTTATTGCATATTTTTGTTTTATCCCAGAAATAAACCGACTCGGGAGATTTTGGGGAATTAAGTGATAATGAAAATTGATATGGAGCTTGGGTATTTTTTCCTTTTAATTTTTAATCACACAGCGTATCGCCGAAATGAAACCAGATTTTTAACAACGAGCAATTCCGGTTTTTACGAACATACTCCTACGCTATTAAAATATTCTGAAATTACAGACATTATCGGGTCCTTTTGCATTTTCGAATTAAATATTTATTGCTCCATAAAAACCATTATTATATTCTTTACGCATTTATCATATATACCTAGAAGGAGACATAAAAGGATGTAAATAAATTGGTACCTATTTTATAAGCACGATACTACATATAAAGTAAAAAGTAAAGTAAATGTTCCACTGCTGGGCAAAAGCCTCCTTTCCTACTAAGAAGAAGGTTTCGATCTAAATTCACCACGCTGCTCTACTGCGGGATATACATGTATCAGAATTTCTTCCGGCACATGCAGGTTTCCTCGCGATGTTTTTCTTCATCGTTAAGCTCGAGATAGATTTAAACACAAATTCAGCACTTGATAACTTAGTGGTGCTAGCCACCATCGATTGAGATCGATCGATCGACCATTGAGATCGACGTCTTCTAACCAATAGACCGTCTCGGCCCACATTACTGCATATTGATAAATTAAATAGAATTAATACTCAATCATAAGTAATCCCATTATTTTTCAAAGAAGAAGATACTTCCTTCATCCCTTTTGATTAAAAGTAATCTGCTTCCGTTTACCCTCAAAAAAGTTATAATCGAGGCCTTTAATGAGAGAAAATCCTTTATTGTTCAATTTTATATCCCGATCACTTTTATCGGTCTTTTATCTTAGCTTATGGATCCAATTCATTAAAATTTTATGGTGTTCCTTTCGAATATTTCTTGAAAATATTTTAGCGGACTTCTGTTATTAAGCTTAAACTTTTTTATCAACTAACAATTTATATTTTTAAGACAACCATGTCAAAAGTTATATAAGACAATGTATCTTTTGACGTGGTTGATAAGTTATTTTTTTAGAAAACAGCGTCTAACCAAATATGAAACAATTCAACAGTTTAGGAGTGTCTACGTTGGAAATTGGCCAATACTCAATCTAAAATAAAGTACTAATAAAAATGGCAGTGTGGAAAAAATATGTTGAACTAATTAACATAATTAAATAGTCCAACATATTTTTATCATTTAGTTAAGACTGTTTTATCCTGTCTATGATCTGGTTGACTACTTACTTATGTTAACGAGTCTAAAAGTGGACTTTTGACTTCTGACACAAGAACTCGCATTTTTAAATCTTACGCCATTCCACGCCAATTATTAGTAGATCATTATTTGTACTCTTCTTAGAAAAGCTAATCTCTTTTCAAAACCGTCAATTGCTTAACTTTTTAGCGACTCTCATACGAGTATTTCCGCTTTTTATTTCGACTTTACTAAATTCTGAATTAACAAATTTTTCCCATTCCAAAATATGAATGTTTTTAGAGTTTAAATATAAAACTGGACGAATGATGGATAAACATTCATGAATACTACATGGATTTAAAAAGAAATATTTTGAAGATAAATAGGCTCGTTTCAAAACCCGATTCAAGGACTTGCATATTCTGTCCACTAGACCATTACTCCTCTCATAAAGCCGCAGCGAGCAATTTCTAGTAAAAAATTACGAGTGCTTTCAACCCAGTTCGAATAAAATTTTCATTCAAAATAATATTTAGGTCAAATTCCAAATATAAATCTACGTACACAGGTTGTTTAAAGGAAACTCCCAGAATTCCTGCCAAAATATTATTGACCGACGGAGTTATTTGAGGAATCCTAATAAATTTGGTGCAATTTTACGTAAATGGGTTCCGCAACGGAATCGGAAAGGGATGGAGCCTTTAATTTGTACGGAGGCCTGTTTATAAAGCAAATTCCGGAAGGATCACGAATATTTGTCACATTTTGTTTTCCCGATTTTCGTTTTAGTAAAGATAAAATATGCCTTTGAGTAAATTGTTTCGGTAAAATTAAGAGATACAATGTAAAAGGAAATATAAAGATTTTTTTCAGAGTACAATATGCCGGAATTTTTGCCTTACGTTCCATATAAGCACGATATAATTAAAAGCAAAAAAAAATATTATATTATACAAGACTTTTTTTTAAAAAAAAGGGGAACCGACTTCAAAAGCAGTTTACGCAATTTGGTTTACATGAACGGCAAAATTTATTCCAGTTATTTTGATTTTAAAACTAAGTTTTTGAACCAGTTAAAAATTGTATGAGGTCACTCTCCCCAATTTACTCCCTATAAACTTTTTCAAAGAGAGCTGAAATGGCCTTGTTAGAACTCGTCGATCTCAACCGATGATCGTGAGTTCAAACTGCAGCTAGCACCGCTGTGTTTTCAACTGCTTTTGTGTTTGAATTCATCTCGAGCTCGGCAGTGAAGGAAAACATTATGAGCCTACATGTGCCGGGAGAAATTCGGACACGTGTATAGCCGCCAACCCGCAGTGGGGCAGCGTGGTGGATTAAGCTCTATAACCTTCTCCTTAATGGGATAGGAGGCCTTTGACCAGCAGTGAGACATTTACAGGTTACTTTGCTTTACTTTAAACTCTTTCAAGTAAAAAAAATATATAAATGTAAAATTACCCAAATCGATCTGGCCTTTCTCGAGTAATCGGTGAACATGCATAAAAAAATATCTACGACGTATTGAGAACTTCGTCCTTTTTGGACATCGGTTAAAAAACATGAAATTTTATTCAGTTATAAACCAAAACACAAAGTCTTCATGTTTGCTTAATAAAAATCTACCTCAATGAATAATAATAATAAAATCAAAAAATATATATACTAAATTTAAAATAAAAAAGGGTAAAAGAAGTAATTCGGTGGAGTAATGTAGGAATTAGGTTAAGAGTTACCTGCAATGACCGACTTAATATGAACCTATTTGTAAGACTTGCGCGTCGCCTTATTAAAACTTAACTAGGACATGTAGGCAGAAACAGTCGAGAATTTTTTTCATCAAACTAAAATGAACTCTGACATTTGGGTATTAAGATCAAAATTTCAATGATTCTATTTAAAAGAAGGATTAAGGAAGGTCTCTTCATCTTGTATTAAAACTAACATCGTGTACAGGGGTGAAGCCATAAAATATGTTTCGCTATGAGAAAACGTGAAAGTTGTAAAAAAATATTTAAAAAAATTTTACAATATATATATATGTGTTCAATTAAATATATGCATTTGAATTTGATACATATATTTGTTGCAGCGAATTAATTATTAATTAATTGTTTTTTTTTTCAAAAAACGATAGACACACCGTTTCATTCATCCTTCAAATTTTATTTTGGCGACAAATCGTCTAATCTAATGTATGCCAAAATCCTTAAAAAAATTGATCCAGCGGTTCAGGCGTGAAAATCAAATACATCACAAACAAACAAACAGACAAAAACAGTCACTTTCATATTTATAAAATCGGTATGTAAGTATGAATATATTATGTAAGTTACAAAAATTAAAGAAAAACCAATATAAAAAGACAGAAATTCAAATCAAAACGATATGCTTCATTTACTGGTCGCCATCGAGCTTGGATTCATTATGTGGCAATTTGAACTATTGAGGCTAAAATTTTCCCCACGGCTCTAACCCGTATTTCAGTTGTGATCTGGTAATTTGAGTTTATGAACTCGAAACGGGTAGAATTCAAGCTGGCTTGTGTGATATGAACGAGATTTTCAACCTACTTCAAAAAGATGGGTTTCTCAATTCGTAGTTTTTTTTTTAAGTTTGTAACAGCAGTCCTTCGTTTCTGAACTTTTTTTATTTTAAATCCCAATAGACATAATCGACTAGATACCATAGACTTTTTACTAAAATCGGTTCAGTAGTTTAGTTTTAAAATCGAAAAAAACTGGTATAACGTATTTTGCTTTTAAAAACGATTGTATTTTTATTAAGAAAGTCTTAATTATACTAAAAATATTATTTTGCTACTATTAAATTTCTTTTAAAAAAGATTTTATTTGAAATATATATTCGTTTTGGACTCATTAACCTCTGCTAATGATATGGAAAGGTATGTAGTTATCATATTTATGTTCAATATACACAGTTAACCCTTAAAATCTACTTCCATCTTTAATCCTTCTCAAAACAATTCCTCTAATCTATACCTATATAGAACAATCGTTATATGTGTATACATACATGTTCTCTATGATGTGCTAATTGTCTGGAGCGATCAATAGAATTTATTTTCTTGGCTTTTTAGTAAGTGCTAGATGTACAGACAAAAGTTTATTTTATATTGGAAATCTGTACATGTATGTATTAGCGCTGACCAGTATAATGACCTCTTCTTTAGAATTTATGTCCTCTATTTCTATGTATACAAGTTTTGCACATATTTTCAAAGCATCCATTTATTCCTCACACCACAGTATAACGAACACATCATCACTTCACAAGACACTGACGGCGTGTCAGCGTGAAAGATTGTCGTGAAATATGATGTCTCTTCCCTTAAAGCTCCGTTACATTCTCAAGAATACGTACTCAGTCGTGCAAAGCGGTTTGCACAGTTAAGCATGTTTTTTACGTTTTAAAAACGTGAATTGATTAAAGAAATGTAGTTTTTTTTATTTTCTAGTCTTTTAAATTCTCTTCAAGCTTACTTGGGCAGTGAAATTTACATAGAAAACTCATTATAAATCTTTAGTCGTTTTATGACCATGAATAAAAATAAGAATTAATTCATTACGCGTGCAAGAATCAACGTGTTTTCTTAATCAAAATGTTTTGCTCATGAAAAAATGTTTTTTTTTTTTAATATTGTATTGATAAAATCCGTGCAATACAAATTTTAATCATTGCGATTTTTACATAATGTGCAAATTATATTTGAAAGCTACTGTATCAACTATACATTTGATGTACAGAGTATTATATTTTTAAAGGCAACACGAATAACTCATTATTATATAATAAGATTACCTATAAATGGATCAAGTATACCTCCTAGGCTATTCTCGTATTTATTTCTAACACTAATTCTCAAAGGAATAATAAAAATAAACAACACTAGTATGCTTAAGACAAAAGGTAATGTTAAATTTGTCGATGCGTGTAGCCGCGCCTTTACTTTCAGAATAAAGTGACTCAGTATTTCTGTCATTTTATTCTGAATGTCTTAAGTAATGTAAGAATTGTTACTTAAATATGAAAATGTGTTACTTTTGTTTTAAGAATTCTAATCTGCCGCTTTTAGTATTATTGTATTTAAAATAAAGAAAGCTATTTTATTTTAACATAAACTATACTTCTTTATAATGTTCCATTACAAGTACAAATCGAACCTTTGTGTATACCGACTAGCTGGTTCTTCATATTGTAAAAACAGTATATAACATTGGGCGTAGAGTACTATAGGTACTTTCACGAAATCGGCGTGAAGTAGATAATATGTTTCTTCCTTTTAAAGCTAGCATTGCATTTGTGGCTCTTCTGGTGATGACGATGTCTATGGTCGTTGTTCATCACTCAACATCGGGTGATTCGCCTACTAATTTGGGCACTATTTTTATTAAAAAAAAACATATACCTAATCACTTGATTTATAAATATTGAGTAAACTTTAAGATTACTTCATACTAATTGAACGCTGATAAGCAATATTGTGTCAAGCCACACGGACTTCGTTTTGAGAAAATGGCGTCTAAAGATGTCAAACCTATTCTTAATAAATTAGTTTGAAGACGTATATATTCATCTTTTTTTTCTATTTTGATAAAATGTATATTGAATCAAAAGCAGATAGATTTATTTAATATGTTATATAATAATAAGTTTTTAAATATTTGAGATTATTTTATAAATTGCAAAATATGGAACGCACCTGAAATACGAAACATTGAGTTAAAAAACTTTTTTGCGTACTTATTTAGTTTAGATGACTTGAAATTTGTTTGGATAATGTTAAATAGGTGACGTAGTATCAAAATACACCAATATCTTAAAATTTGACTTTTGGTGGGTTGACACATTATTGCTTATCAGCATCCAATTGAGATCTATAATGAGGCAGGAAAACTTATAATAAGGCAGAAAAAACAGATTTAAATTTATCGAATAACTAAATACACAAGTATTTTTTATTAAAACAAAACAACATAAGTTTTTTGTTTAAATAAAAAGAATTAAGATATGTGAAAAAGTGTACAGTTACATAATACTCTTATTTTATAACTAATTAGGAAAATTATATCATCATACTTAGTACTGAGTGAACATTAAGCGTGACGCAATTTTCAAAGGCTTGACGACTGGCTACTTAATTTGAATTTTAATGTAGTCTTAATGCTAGTTACAACTACATCAAATCAAGTTTATATTAAAGTGCTGATAGGTTTTTAATGGTAATAAAACTTGCTAGTTGATTTTACGTGAAGTAGTGGACACATAAATACCCTAAAAATTTATATATTTTAGTAAATTAAATAAATATTCGAAACACGGTTCGATAATTCAAAACATTATTAATAAAAAAACTGAACTGTCATGATATGTCCGGCCTTTATAATTTGTTTTTAAAAAGATCCTAAAATATAAAAGTGTTTGACCCCCTCATAAATTACAACAAAATAAAATATTACAGTAAATTCACAATACACTTTAATTACACCCTAATAAACTTTACTTATTTTAAAACAACGAAAAGAAATGTGAGATGTCAATCATTTACATAGAACTAACCAAAATGCAATCCATCAATCAACAAACACAGTTTCAAATCGTTTTTAAAATAATTCTTCAAACATATTTTAAAGGATCATTTGCTTACATATTTCATAGCACTTTACGTTAAAAATAAAGCGAAAACCCTTACGATATCCTCAACGTTTGTATTGAATTAGTTTATACTACCATAAATCCTTTGGAAGTTGAAAAAAACACGTACAGGAACAATGGCCGCTGAATTCTAGTGAAAAATTCATAGATTTCCAGTTTTATACGCCGTATCAAAGATTTTTTTTTTACTTTCTGACGTGGCGTTTTTATTTACGTTTGAAAAACCGGTCAATTCATAAAAAATGTGCAAATTATTTCGTGTACACCGCGGCGTGGATTATACAAAATGAAGTTTTGTGTTTGTTTATTCAACCAAATAGTTTTTAGAAAAAAACGCTGTAAATTAAATTTTACACAGAGTTCGTTGCACTTTTGAAATTTAGGATGCGATTAACGATTTCTAAAGTAATAAGTCTGTAAGTTGGGATCAAGTTGGAACAAAATTAAAAATATGTATAATGTAAAATGGTTGTGTAGGTACTAATTTAAAATGAAATGAACAAAACTCCTAACAAAGTTGTGATTTGTAAAAATTTGTTTATTTTTTTAATCCAGTAGATATTTTAAACTAACTTAAAATCAAAAAATATATTTCTAAGACTTTCGTCTACCTGTTTATTTGTTAACTTCGGAAAAATTTGATTACCTTTAACTAAGATAAAATAAAAAAAGTTAACGATTTTCAAAACAAAATCAACGCGAACGAATCATTAATCTCTAATAATATATATATAAATGTACGTAATTTCATGTAAACGCTCTTTTAAGAACTGCTTTTGTTAACAAATCCACAGAATTAAATTTATAAAATGCCCCACATTTTCCCTTTACGATATTAATTACGGATAACAAAGCTAGTCTTCACGATTCAGGTGAAATGAGATATGGAGTGCTCTCATTTCGTTCTGAGTAAATTATGATGTCTAATTATATGGCCGTTGTTAAATTTTGGCGGTGCATTTAATTCCGTTTATACTGACGCCACGTTTAGCGTGCGGTGCAAATGAAACGCTGACAGCGTATAACCTTCGCCGTAGACGATGAATTTGTTTGTAGACAAATCATAATGAGATAAGAAAACCGAATTCAAACGCTAAACAGGCAATTTTGTTTAGATGCTACTTGCGGATATTTTGATTAAAAAACAATTACTGAGCTGATTGAATAGAAAATCTATGGGATCAGTCTGAGAGCAAAAAAAAAAGTTTTAAAAGGGGCTAAGAAATTAAATAAAAAAAAGTTACACTACAAATTAAGAACCTCCTCTTTTTTTGATGTCAGTTGAAAATATATGAAAATGAAACTACACAAGGATTAATCAAATTTAAAAACTCCTATATATTTCGTCGCATGAGAGCGAGAAAGCTTCATAATTTTATATGAATACTATTATGAATTATTAATAAAGCTAATTAAGACCTAAAGTAAGTAATATACCATTTAAAGTGGTTTTAGGTTAAGAATATTATTGATTCATATAGTACTAATACAAAATTATACATTTTTCATTATCTTATAAAATTGATAATTTTAATTTACGTTATTTTAGAACTTAGGCGATAAATTGTAAATAACTATAAAACATTGTCTTTGCTAAATGTATTAAATTAATCTTTTACGGTTATCATCTTTCAATGTGTGTAAATTATACACGTTTGTGAATGAAACGATTCAACATTAATATGCCTAATATAGCTTTTATTTCAAACATTGAGTAACGAAAATAATTTTTACCGGCACTTCCATTTCTATTACATTTTAATACTACGTTTCAAATTAAGGTAAATAATTCATTCTACTATTAATGATAGATCAGATTTTATTATTTAATTCATTTTCAGCATGTAGTACACTTGATAGACTGTATGCTCAGGATTACATCAATTTTTTATTATTATAATTTTAACTCTATCTCAACCCGTTACAGGCCTTTTTTCGCATTTAAGAGCCCAAAGACCTTTCTCAGGCTCTAAGCTACAAGTTTCATTTCCTAGGCTCAAATTTCATTGAAATCGGTTCAGTATTTTAGACATGATTGCATAACAAACAGCGAAGTTGCTTTCGCATTTATAAGGAAAGTTTTTTTTTTTTCAATTTTATTATTTTCTTTTTTATTATGACCTATGTACGTAACATACTTTTAAAGAGTTCAGAAGTAAATAATAATGTTCATAAGTGCACGGCTTTATTTTTCAACTTTTCTATTAATATATTGCCATGTTCTCTTTCTTGACATCAACAACCCGTTGCTAGGCAACCACCACGCGTACATCGGCTCCATTCACAGTATTTAAATACCCTCTTGGACCACACGTTAAATGTCATTTCATTTACACAAGAGCATTGAAGTATGCTCTGATAATTCATCCCCACCTGATAGCACCGCTGGTTCTGCGCCACGAATTAATTTAAAATCTTTCCTGTAATTGTCAGGTAATTCCGCCCCTGGTTTATGTAATGAGGGAATTGATTTCCTCGTGATAATGATAATAAATATATTATATATGAATAATGATAAATTTAATTAAATTTCTGTAATGATATACCTCGACAATACTGCATACTAGATATACTAGATATGAGTTTCCGTAATAAGTTAGCGAGTGAATCATGTTGATATGAGAGACATAAACACTTATGTCACTTGGTACATACTGTGAAGAATCTCAAAAGGAAATCGCGTCATATTCAAAATCAAATCAACTTTAAACAAAAACTCAATTAAATCAAAATATTTCTTTATTTATACAGTTTTTTACTTCCACTTTTACATTTTACCGTTTAAAATACATAAACGTATTCCATAACAGTTTCAAAATTATATCGCTTTCCGCCATATTGTTTTTGAAAAATAAGAAATAAATATAGTAGTGTGGCCAGCATTCAAAACTGTGACAATACTTTATAATATGCCTCGATAGAACAATTCACGATATAGTCGTTAAGGTCAAAACACATACACGTTCCCAAATCGCGTCGTGGCGCGTTTTTTTTATTTTAAAGGTAAAGTCATATCGCAGCACGATGCAACGTCATAACGCCCACGACGTCGTAACGCGTTACGACGCGATGTTGTAACATGTATATATGTTTTGGTTCTTAAGATTCACTGTTTATTGAAATAAAACTATTTTAAACGGATTTAAATCGCGTATATTAATTATTTTTATCATCACGACGTTTCGAGCACTTTGCAGCGTTCGTGGTCACGGGTAGACAAAAGTGACATTTGTCTATTTGAGGTTTCAGAAAATATTATTTACAACTACCGCCAACGATTTCTTAGTGGTATCTTGAATAACGTTCCGATTGCACGCAGAAGGCACTAACTGTATCTTTGGGTCTTCGATTAATCATGTGGTCATCACTTTGTTACACACGCACACATTGTGATTGATTTTCAAACATCATCCGATTCAGGTATTGTTTTTATTATTTAAGTTTCTTAAGTAGTCAATCAAGTAAGTTTTTATTATGCTTACTCCCAAACATAAGATGATAAGAACCGCATTATCCATAAACTTTCTTATTACGTTATCATAATAACGCCAAAAAAACAACTACACACATACACTTACATTAAAAATACATACGCCATTTCAAAATCCGAAAATCCGATAGAATATTGAAGTTTGAGACGCTAAAGTAATTATTCGTTAATTCATTAGAGTTCTTTGCTAACAAATTCGACGGTAAACATCTTCGGAACGTCGCATTTCAGACCCTGCACCTGCTAGACGGCGATAATGAAACTAATTTAGTGGATCCAATTGTTCCCGAGCCAGGAAGAGAGGAAAAGATAATAAAAGATAAGGAAAACAGGATCTTTGAGGGTAAAAATGTTTTGATGTTATTACGGTTTGAATTTTAAGTTACAGGTACCGAAGCTAGCTAGTGTGAATGTAATTGTGTCTGTGTGATTCACGCCTGACCCGTAAACCAATTCTGTTATATAATATAGCATTATATAACTTCTTTATCATTATATACTATACTAGCTGGTGCTCGCGACTTCGTCTGCGCAGGATTAGTTTGACGATAATGGCTTATACATAAAATATTGTTGTATGCTGTCACGGCTTTTTTAATAACAATAACTCGCAGATGGCAAGACTTTTTCCTACTTATTTTAAACTAATCTTTATATTTCATACAATTCACTAGAATTTATCAAAATGATTTCTTAAGGAATACGTACGTCATAGTAGCTTTATGCATGCAAACTCTCAGCCCGATCGGTTTAAAATTGACAATGTTGCATACAAATTTTAATCCCCTATTTTACCTACTTGGGGGTAGAATTCATCAAAATCCTTTCTTAGCGGATGCCTACGTCATAACATCTAACTGCAAGCCAAATTTTAGCCCAATCCGTCTTGTAGTTTTTACTGGGCGATGATAGATCACTCTGTCAGTCAGTCAGTCCTTTGGGTTATGTATATTTAGGTAGCTTCTTGTCGTAAACTAGAGGGAAGTAAATTAGGGGATTAAATTTGTATGGCAAACGCATATATCTTCAAAGAAATAAACCGTTAAATAATTGATAAAAATATTAAATACGTGTCAAAGGAAAAATATCCTGCCTAGGAAAAATTGTGCTTTAGTGAGACAGCAAGACATATGAAAAATGACAATAAATTCTTAACATTAAATCACAAAACGCTTTTCCAACATCATATGAATATGCTCCAAAGTAACCATAAATAATGTAAAAAAATCACATGCACCTAAATCAATACATTAAAAATATACAGCAATATAAAAAATTCTAAACAAATCGCACCAACAAAGCGAAACTGCACGAACGTCATACAGCGATAAATCCACCCAAACAATGTACAGCCTAAACCAATACCACCTTTGATTTCCCATTCAAAAAGGCTTCTAATTACAATTCCGAAAAAATCCATCGAAGTTACGGACGAATAACAATTTGTCGGGAACCGTGGGCTCTCGTGAAATTTTAACTAACCACCGCGCGCAGTTTTATTTGCACCGACGTGTACGCCCCAATAATCTGACCAGTGTACTTTACGAGCATCGGGTCAACAAATGTTTTCATGTTTTTGCTTGTATTACACTGCGTGGCAAAATAATCGGCCCAGTTTATTGATTCTGATCGCTGTTTAACGACTGCATCGCAATGAATAATAAAGTTATTTCGACGGTGTACGAAAATTTAATATCGTGTTTGTTTTTCGGAATGATAATTGTGTATTATTTTAATTGAGTCAGAATTAATAACTGATAGCGAGCTAATTTTCAATAATTTTATTAACTTGTACGCCTTTTAATAATTGATTTTTTTTATAGTTAAGCTTGTCGGCAATTTATGTTTTTATCTAATTACTTAATCAATAGGGCGCATACCTAAGATCTAAACCGATAAATTAATTTTAGTTCAAAACTTTAAGTAACGTAATTTAACGAGTGCTTATAAAATTTCATACCTACTACACATACACTTCTAGGGACAGGTCTGAATTAAACATGATTAGGGCCTGTTTCGCTTATTCCTGTTAATGTTATCCGACATGTAACGATATCCAACGAATAAGGTATGCTAATTTTTTTTCTATTTAAGACCTTGAAAGCTCACAATTCGTAGTTAATAAGTTTCGATGAAGCTATCGTGCCTTTATCAGTAGTCGTTGAAACAGGGCCCTAGACTTATAATACAGTCATTTGGTCCTCAAACAGAAGGGGTAATCTGGAAAGTTATCCGGGAGTTTGAAAATTAGTGATCTTACAAATTTTGACATGCATTTTCCGAATTTCTGCTTCTTTTCTCTTTGCTTTGCTGCCACATATCTTCGGACGTGCCGCATTATTAAAAAAAAGAACTCCTTTTCTACTCATGAAAATAGTTATATAATAAATTAAAGCAGAGAAAAATGCATGACATTTATATAAAAATAATTTTTTAATCAATCCTTAACTCACTTTTCTTTGAGTAAAATTATTAAAACTTAGCTAAAAACTATTTAGAAGACATTTTAAGCAATGTTTAATTTTTAAACTCTTAAAAACGAACACGTTCAGCAGAAAGTGGTTATCGTTATCATGTGTTGTAAGACAGGTCTTTTCTTCTTCTTTTTCTCTTCTTCTTCCATCCTTAAACAATGCTAAAGACAAGTGACACAAATATAAAATAAATAAACAAAAAATACAAAAAAAAAGCATTGTCAATATTTCAACGATGAAATAAAAAGTCCGCTTCTATCAATTAATTCGACTCTTTATGGAAGCAAGAATTATTCACCAACAATTTTCGTGTGCAATCACGTGAAATACTGAAGAAATAAAGATTGAAATATTCAAAATACACAAAGGCACTCAAAATTGAACGTCAGATGAGACAAAATCAATACGGTACTTTTGTTTTGAGGGTTTGTATTGTTTTGTATTATCCGATTGCGAACGAAATAAATACCCGTTTAAATAATATCGTAACGATGTTTTAATGAAAAATGTTTCAATTAAAGACGTATTAACAAAGGTACGTAGACCTATTTCGTACTTCAGATTCCATTGCACACGCTTCTTCTTGTTAGTGTGTCTCTGGTCGTGTTTTGAGCCAAACGGACTCCGGTCCACTCTCGAAATACTCGAGCCATGATTTCTTACACCATCCAATGTGTTTTTTGCCTTCAGTCTTGCCCATCATTATTAATTGAAGCAACTGATATCTTTCGTGCCGAAACACGTGCCCGAGATACTAAACTTTTCGTTTTTTGACCGTTTCTACCGACGAGAACTATTCGTCGAAGACCTTCTGTATTCAGCTTATACACAACAAGCGTCAGTCACACCATATCTCAAACGCTTCTAATTGTTCACGCAACAAAGTTTATTATGTTAAGCAAATATTTAAAGCCTGCACACTACAGCTCGTAGATGCCAGACCAGATCCCACAATACCGCAAAAAAAATAGATATTTAAACGATAAAATATATAAATAAATTAATTTTAATCGAAATATCTCGTAATTTAATTGCGATACGATAACATCGTAACGATAACTTGTAAACGGTATACCACCGTGTCGTCAGACGAATAAGCGTAACTCGTGTCGAAGCTATTACTGAACGTTTTTGTTATGATAATGTTTGGGTGAAAACGTTCTCAATGCGTAATATTCCTGTTGCGAAAAAAATTCAAAACCGTTTAGACGATGTTCGAGGGAAAATAGATTTACGTTTACAGCGTTCTAATATTTTGCGCACTTTACTTTTTTCGCATAAGTATTTTATATTATACTGACTTATAGCTGGTTGCTAGTTCGTGTTAATGGGTTGTAGCGTGATGTAATATAGCCTATAAACTTCCTCGGTATACAGACTATCCAATGCAAAAAGAATTTCTAAAATCGGATCAATAGTTTTAAAGATTACCTTCTACATACAAATTGACACAGAAATTTTACCTCTTTATAATATTTGTATAGACTAGCTGCGCCTCAGAGTTTCACACGCGTTTATGATTACTGCTTCGCTTTTATGAGTTTAAGCGTGATGTAATGTAGCCTATAACATTCCTCGATAAACATGCTATCCAACGCAAAATGTCTTTTTCAAATCGGGTAAATACTTTCATTTTTAGGGGGTATCCCTACATACAAACTTACATACAAATTTTACCTCGTTATAATATTAGTAAAGATATTCAATAAACAAGCAGGTTAGGTCACCTGATGTTAAGCGATCACCACTGCCCATAATCATGGAGACACGAGCCTGTAATTAAAACCAAGTTAACAAATAATACAGGGGAATAAGAACTAATAGAAACTATAGGTGTGGGATGGAGTAGGCTTCCGGCTCTGTCACTTGTCGTATGAAATCGAAATCAAAATCAAAATCAAAATATACTTTATTCAAGCAGGCTTTTACAAGCACTTTTGAATTGTCAATACAAAAACAAAAGAAAACAAAACACTAATTAATTAATTCATTAATTAACCACCGGTTCGGAATGTAGATTCTACCGAGAAGAACCGGCAGAAACTCGATAGTTACTCTTTTTAAAAGTTTTACGATGGGTACATACATTTATGAGTTACAAATATATTAAATACCCTGTGTGAATCCAGCTTATAGTAAATTCAAGCATCTTTATCATCTATATAATCTTGAACAGAATAATATGCTTTAGCTACTAAGGATTTTTTGATATGTACTTTAAATTTCTTTTTTGTAAACTGTAACACTTTCTGCGGAATTTTATTATAAAAACTAATACCTTGCCCCAAGAAGGTAACATTGACTTTGCGGAGTCGAAACTTCGGCGTTATAAGTTTATCCTTTCTTCTCGTGTTGATACAATGCCTGTTACTGTTTTTATCAAAAGAATCAATGTTGTTGTGAATATACATAATATTGTTGTAAATGTACTGCGATGCAACCGTAAGTATACCAACTTTATTAAAAACATCTCGAAGGGAATCTCGAGCTCCTAGATTATAAATACCACGAACAGCTCTCTTTTGCAAAATGAATACAGTATTAATATCTGTAGCGTTACCCCATAAAATCAATCCATAAGACATGAGGCTATGAAAATAACCAAAATATACCAATCGAGCTGTATCAACGTCGGTTAGTTGATGAACTTTCCTAACCGCGTATGCTGGAGCTGAGTCTTCCTGTAAGAGATGCCAAATGGGAATTCCACTGAAGCTTCATATCCAAGGTAATTCCTAAAAATACTGTTGTATCGCTAACATCAAGGATCTCACCATTTAATATTAAGTTATAAGTTTGTTGTTTTACATTAGGTAAGGTAAACACTAGACATTTAGTTTTTTTAGTATTTAAAACTAGATTATTAGTGGTAAGCCAACCATGTATCCGTGATAATGGATTGCTTACATCGTCATAATCAACTTTATTTCTATTAACTTTGAAAATAAGTGAAGTATCATCAGCAAACAATACAATGTCACAAATACTTTTTACATAAATAGGTAGATCATTGATGTATATTAAAAATAGAAATGGACCCAGAATCGATCTATGCGGAACACCCATTTTTAGCTCTGATCCAGAAGACTATTCCATTTATAAAAACATGTTGAATTCTCCCAGTCAAGTATGAAGCAATAAGATCAAGAGCTTTACCTTCAACTCCGTAATATTGAAGTTTACATAAAAGCGTTTCGTGGTTTACACAATCAAATGCCTTAGACAAATCACAGAAAACACCGATAGCATTCTGTGATTTCTCCCACGCATCATAAATATGTTTAAGAAGCGCTATACCTGCATCCGTTGTTGAGCGACCTCTAGTGAAACCGTACAGTTCACTATGAAATATATTATTTACATCAAAATAAACAATGAGTTGATTTAAAATATTTTTTTCAAATATTTTACTTATGGACGGTAGAATAGAAATAGGTCTATAATTACTGATATCATCTTTGCTCCCTTTTTTGAAAAGAGGTAAAATTTTACTACATTTTAATAAATTCGGAAATGATCCCGTCTCAAGACTTTTGTTAAAAATTTAAGCTACATATGGAGTAATATTCTGAATAATAGTATTGATTAATTTAATCGAAATACCCCATAGATCATTCGTTTTCTTAATATTAAGAGATTTAAATGTTTTTATAATATCCAGTAGATATTTGCTGGAAAGATAATTCAAAATTGCATTTAGGTACATGATTAACAAGAAACATGATTGCGTCTAATGAAGATGAATTTAAGTGCGATGTTATATCAGTAGGGATTGTATCAAAGAATTTTTCAAAGATATTTGCGACTTCTAATTCTGAACTTACTTTTTTATGATCTAAGTTCAGCTCAATGGACAGAGACTCTTTATTAGATTTTCCAAAAACACGGTTAATGACGTCCCATGTAGCCCTGATTTTGTCGTCAGAATTAAAAATTTTCCCTTTTATGTAATTTGATTTAGCGTTAATACATACTGCCTTAAAAGTTTTTGAATATCGCTTTACATGTTCCAAAAAAGATGCATCATGATTCCACTGCTTCATACCTTACAATTCATATAATTTGTTTTTACTTTTATAGATCCCAGGAGTAGCCCAGTCACTGAATTTCAAGCCCGCAATATTATAAAAAGTTTTAGTTTTAAAAATTTTACTGAACTCGTTTAAAAATAATTTAAAAAATGAACCATAAAGTATGTCTGGATCACTTAAGATGCTACAATATCTCTAAAACAATATCTTTTATTAACAGTTATTGGCCTACAGGTTATTTTCTGTCTATTTATAGTTACACAGTGGTCAGAAGTTAAATTATTAATAATTGACTTTTCAAAAATCTCACAGTAACAAAATACATTGTGAATACACGTAGAAGACAGGCTAGTTATTCGAGTCGGTTCACTACAGCTATACTAGTTTCCGCCGCATTTCTGTAAATGTGTAGTACTGCCTCGAGCCAACCAATGCACGAGCCAGTTAGATACTACAATTAGTCTCTACCACAAAAGTTAATAATTAACTGTAAATAATTTTAAAATAAAATGTTTGGTTTTTGAATTATGCTTTATTTTAAACCCATGTTAAAACATGTTTTTACAAAAAGAATTTGTTTTAAAAAGTAGTCTATGCCTTAATCTAAATGGATATACTTCATTTACTGAATCGATTTTTATAGATTTTTCTAAATTTACATATTTTACTCGAAAATTTAATAATAAATATATTTAAAAAATTATAATTATTACAAAATTTATGTGAAAATTATTTCAAATGTTCACCATAATTTCACAGTACCCGATCATTAATAAAGCCTTTTGTCGTTTGATATTCGAATAGCATAAATATTTTCATGTACTTAATTCAAATTCAGTAATAAATTATACTAACAGTTTCAAACCCGAATGTCCCGGGAAATACGTGTACATTGTAAGCGGGACGGCGGGACAACGGGACGACGGGGCGTCCCGCAACAATGCTTTTATTGCTACTCGTAATTTACGTCGCCAAGTTTCACCTGCAAAACATAGAAATGTTTTGAGCAATTTTAATCTCTTTATAACCTAAGTTTCGACATAAATTATCTTCATTAAAAGCGAGTTATAATGGAGAATAACTTTTAATTCTGACTTTTAACTCAAAAATAACTGTGTTTTCAGAGCGTAGCTAAAATAAAGGACTTTTAAAACAGTTTATTTTTTGTATATTTGTAGTGTAATAATATATGCCAGCATATTAAGGATTGAAGATTTTAGGTGAGTTTCGATTTTAAAAACCAAACGAACTAACCGATTTTGATGAAATTTCTATAAAACTAAACTGAAAGTATATCATTACAAACAAATAAAGAATTTTAAACATCCGTAATAAATGACTAAGTTATTAGAATAAAAGAAACATACACTATGAGAACCTCCTCCTTTTTGAATTTGGGTGATAGGAAATGCGAACGGAAGTTACGCTTCCGGTTCTCTTACGAAAACAGCTATATTAGCTACTTCACGCTAATTTTCCGTGACATAATGGTACTGCTTCAGTCGCAACAGCTCGTGCACGAGCTTCTCAAACGGTTACAGCTAGATTGCGCCACATAAAAATTGTACTTTCAACCTAAAAATAGGCCTTATGTTTTCAGAGTTTAAATATGTGAGGATGGAACTTCATTGTTCCACTATAACTTGGCCGTTATGTAGAGTCTCGACGAATTTATATGTGTAAAATATGAACAACATCCTAACGCTATCAAAAGCGAGAATTACACTTATAAGTTTCGCTTCTCAGGCTTCCATAAGGATTTCCATAAGTTATTTGTCATTGGTTTACATCTGAAAGAATTTACTGACAGAGTTTTATTTTTGATACTCACAGCTTTTGTAAGTTAACCTAAGTAACTGTTACCAGGTTACTTAGTTGCTTATATCAATCACGAAAGTAAACTCACAAATGTGATTCTGGTCTAATCATATAGGCCAAGTAAAACGTTAATAAATGATTCTCTTAAGGTATAAGCATTTTTTTATTTGATATAAATGTAAAAGAATTAAATCATTTTTACACAAACGGTTTAGTAAGGGCGACGAGTTACGAGTACAACTTAAGAAATAGTTTAACAAAGTTAGTTTCTGCAAAAAGTAACAACGCGTAAATACCTCAATGCCGTCCTTTTTATCCTCGTACAGATAAGGAAAAGGTCACAGTTCAACACGTCGTTCCGCTGTGGTTTAGTGGATACATGTCTCAGAATTTCGTTCAACAATTGCTACTTTCCTCATAATATTTTTTAGAACAGTCTGAATCTGAATCCATGAATTTTGGTCGAGATGACATTATTATTGGTATTTTTCGCATGAAAAGATGGGTTTATTAGTTCTATCACCTAGATTCACGAAACCAGAGATCATCTTTTCCACCTCCTCCTTAATTTCCAGTAAAGATGGCCCATATAACTCCATCTCTTATCCAAAACACAAAACCTAAAAAGCCAAAAACCATAAATATACATGCCTGATACTTGCCATTCTTCACAAGTGCCAAATGAATGGCATTAAATTGATTTATACACCGTTGGCGACATTTGAAGCAGGAAAGTGGAAGCGATGTGCCAAAAGGTATATCTAAAGAAAAGTATATGCACAATGTTAATGTTTCAGCTATAATACAAAAACAATTGTAAAAAAATGCATACCACAGTTTCATGCATGCCAGTTATTTACTTATATGCCAATTATTTGAATACCATCTACCCATTTTATGGCAAGTGTATATAAGTCGGATTTTATCAATTTTACCTTATTCTATAATATATTGACTCTCAGAATAGTCTCTGAATAATATATTTGATATAGTACATACGTTTGGATTGAATGTATATTGACATTTAAGACCGGAAATCGATGCGTCGGATTTCCCGAAGGGGCCAGACTGTTAGAGTAAGTCGAGAAGGATTCGATATGGGATTTCCTCAGAAGGATATATTTCCTTGATGCAATCATCTTCATGAAGTTATAATCTGTGGCAATAAGAAAATTGCTGTCAGGGTTATCGTATAAAGGAAAATATTTAAAATACGATTTTTTTACATAAAACAGATTAAAAGATCTTAAAATAATTATGGTTCATGTATTCCTGCTTTTCGAGACTACATTTTACCATAAGTATATAAGACTACATTTTACCATATTACATAAATTTATGGTTTTTCCGATAAGAAAATGTAAAAATACTCAAAAATTTAATGGTTAAACATAAAATATTTCATTTTTAAAACTCATTTTCCTCCTCTTTTTTAAAGATCTATTCTTGTAATACAAATTGTATAATTTCTTGAAAATGTAAAAAATAGTCTTATTTTAGACACGATTATTACATAATTAATAAAATATAAGACAATAATGTAGAAAAACATTTATTCTTTTATTTGCAATTTGTGTTGTGTTTATTGTAATATTAATTAAAAAATATTCAAATCCTCTTAAAAAATTAACATTGCAAATACCTTTTTCTGTCCCTATGCAATCCATTAGTGTAATGAATGTCCAGTGCAAGATGGAAGCTGAAAGGCTCCTGAAAAATACCTAATCATTTTTATTTTTAACATCTGGACGCATTTACTGATTACATTTTAGTGAATAAACTCAAAAAGTATTTTAAAATTATCAACAAAGGATCATCTGATAGCAAGTCACGTGTAATTAATTAAACACAAATACCTATATAATAATCATGTAAAGATAACGTGCTTATTAGAAACTAGCAGTCGCTTAGAGTTTCACTCGCGTTTATGGTTGCTGCTTTGCTCCTATGAGTGATGCAATATGGCCTAGAGCGTTCCTAAATAAACAAACTATGTAACACCAAATAATTTTACAATTCGAACCAGTAGTTCCTGAGATTAGCGCGTTCAGACAAACAAACAAACTCTTCAGCTTTATAATATTAGTAAATATTCAACAATTTTCTTTTTCTTCAGTCCTAACAACTAATTGCTTGCTAATAAAATTGGCAAAGTAGATCGCATTCTACCAAGAAATTCCCTGGAGTGTAAAAAAGAATACTTAACTTGTAGAGTCCTACAGTCATATCTGAGTTAATGCAGTTTTAAATCCTACATCATTTTTGGTCTCGTTCTTCGAACGAGTATCTGGAGACATTCTAAGACATATTGTCGGGAATACTGCGAAACCCCCTATCTAGTTTTTCATAAAATGTTTAAATTTAAAACAAAACATTGACAGACGCGTTGGCGCAATGGTCACTGCAACGGACTAAAGCGCTAACGGTCGCGGGTTCGATTCCCGCTCACGGCAATCGTGTTTATTGGCCATACAGATGTTTGTCGTGGTCTAGGTGTGTGTATTAGTGTGTTACACTCACAGTGTTTCCGGACCTCCGACACAAGGTCATGAGATCTTAATGGGGGCCGTTGAGTGTGATGCGTTATTTATTTATTTATTTATATTATATTAAATAACTGATACAAATAAGTATTTAAGAGCGTAGGATTGTATGCTACAAATCACAGACCATACGTGAATTTTTTTTATGTTAAGTATTAATTATACAAATATCGATTATATAATGTTTAGCCATCTTGTATTTTATCAATAATCAAATTTAACATTTGATTCAAAGATGGATCATATCTAAAGCTACTGACGTGGATTTGTAAATTCCCCGAAGTTATATATATACCTGTCATGCAGAACGCGTTTGAAGCTGTCCTTCTCTTTACTAGGAGAGAACCTTTGCTTGGCTGTGACACATTTACAGGATATTAAAATTTACGATACAACTACATTAGGTATATCATTTTAAAATCTTGTATTAAACTTTTCCACTATTTTAAGTATTCAGATACATTTAATTCAGTTTAAGAAACAATCAGGTAACTGACTTTATCATCGGATTCAGATATACGTTGATATATTAAATTTTCGATAACGCGTCCTCAAAGAGAAGAGATTGCATCGGGCGTGCATCTGGCATTCGTTACCATTTCAACTATCTATCCACTAAATATATAGCGTTGTATAGCATATAAAATTCATCCATTATTTTTTTTTATTTTGTGTCTGTATTGACGATTCAAAAGTAGTTATAAAAGCCTAATTTAAGGAAATTTGTTTTAACTTTGTCAACGTGAAATAAGTTAACAGTTTGCAAAAGGATTTGAATCACTAAAATATTTATTAGGCATACAAAAATAAATTTGTTTTTTAACCATATTGAGCACTATTTAGTTGATTGTTATGTATGACTAACATCCGTATGGTCAATACAGACGCTTAACATGAGCGGGGATCGAACCCGCGACCGTTAGCGCTTCAGTCAGTTGCAGTGACCACTGCGCCAACGTGACCGTCAACTGTTGTTTTTATTACATACATCAAGCCATGAAGTCCAACAATTCTTAAACTTTTAAACATCTGATCCAATTTGTGACACAACGAGAATAAAACGCACACCTTCCTAAATTTAATATTATAAAAATCCTATATATAAACTGTAAATTATCTCATGTATAAATTTTTAATATGATTATTTTTATATTAAGTTCAAAACGACACTAGTGTTGTTTGTAAATGAGTCCATAACTATTTAGATTCATGTAACAATGAGTTCTTCGATGAAAAAGTACCCCTTGTTATTTCAATTCATTTGAAAACAATTCTTACTTAAAATTAGTATAAGCATAATTAAAATTAATCGCTCAATATCGCGCTTTACGCTCTATGGATAGTCATCCTATCATTTGGTAAATAGGTTCCTGGAGTCCATTTGAGCGAAAATATATGATAAGGGCTATTGAATTGCGATGGCTGTATTGAATGACGTAATAAATGCGCTTCAATTCAATTATTTGCTAAAGCCAGTAAATTGCATACGTGAATTGGCGGAATATATATTTTTTATACGTTTAAAAGTAGAACTTAATTAAGTATCACGCGTCATCATTGTTTAAACGCTTCGGGTCCATCTTTCATTCTGTCCGCTTTTTATATTATATATTAATACGTGAAGTAAGAACTTTGTACTCTTATTACAAAAATGGCGCGAACTAGTTTATGTAGGGAAGAGAAGGAGTGCGAAGTTAATTTATATATGTATATATGTATAATCAGTGACGATACCCACTTATACAAATATCGTTATGACAGGTTGCTTTTACAATTATATACTACAATTAACTTTCAGAAGGTGGAGCATGTCGTTCAACCATACCATACTGGCCAGACAGAAAAAAAATTACATTAACGCGACCGAAGCCGCAAGCAATAATCTATATATGTACATATATAAAATCACTTCTCCTGACTGATTCATCAACGCAGAGCCTAAACCGCTGGGGCTACGAACTTGAAATTTTGGCAGTAGGTGGCTTTTAGGTTGTAGGCATCCACTAAGAAATAAAAATTACATTAACGCGGCCGAAGCCGCAAGCAATAATCTATATATGTACATATATAAAATCACTTCTCCTGACTGATTCATCAACGCAGAGCCTAAACCGCTGGGGCTACGAACTTGAAATTTTGGCAGTAGGTGGCTTTTAGGTTGTAGGCATCCACTAAGAAAAGGTTTTTCGATTATTCACCCATAAGAGGGTGAAAAGGGGTAAAATCGTTTGTATGCAAAATCTTATTCCGTGGTCGTATTAACTTAATACACATACTTCTAGGTGATCGTAATGAAATATAAAAAAGAAAACGGGGTACTATTATTCCACATTGGGGTGCCAGGGGATAGTAAAGTTTGTATGGAGAAAATGTATTTTTTGACCGATTATCCTTAAATTCAGCACAAACATTACTTAGGGAGAATAATTAAATATATGTATCCCAGAAATTCCAAATCATACCTTAAAATGACGCTACGGGGCTATAAATCCTGGAAAGGTAACAATTTCACTGGTAGATTTATTTAGCTGAAATTCCAAAATATACGCGGGCGTAGCCGCGAGCAACTGATAGTTTTTTATATAATCATAAATACACATACACGTATTCATCTATAGAATTGTACAAAAAGATCTACTAACCTTAATGATGTCCAATTTTTATCAATTTAGGAAACAAATATGGTGGTTGGATTAGTGAGATTAATGATGCTTTTATTTGATCAACAATATACCATATTATCGATATTAATGCCGTGATCTTTAATAGATTTTTTTACTTATTTGTGTTTTTTATGCTTTTGTATTGTTGATGGCTGGTCTTGACTGCTTATATAAGAGAGATTTAAAAATGCATTTATTTATCCGTGATAAAAAAGTTCACGGTATAACAGTTAGCTACCCTTCATTTTTATTTACAAAAATAATAATAAAATGGCAACTTACGCCCAAATGCCCTTATATTTGCGGCAGACATTACGGTAACACATACTTTCGATCCTTGTTTTGTTTATGGTAGTTTTATATTCTCCTTCAAGTTTGTTTTCCACCTACCTCCATTTCTGGTGAAGTGACTTCTAAGCAGCCGTCTTGAAGTCTATAATTCGACTACCGTGAAGGGAGCTAGTCGGATATAGCTGTGACGTGCGCGTACGCATGGACCCTAAACCACGTGGATTTTTTTACTTTCTTAAACTGTTCTTGTGATTTCTAGTCATATCGGTTTATATACTATGCCTGCGTCAAACTGCGTACCTACTGGGGCCCAGTAGAAGTAGTGTGGAGTTTACACATGAATGTCACACTGAGCTCAGCCAAGTTTCTGCACTGCACTATATAAAAAAGAAGTATCAGATTAGTGGAGACATTTTGCGCTTTTCTAGACAAGGATTCAAATCTCTCTAGCGTTATTGAAATAAATTTTATTTTTAATTACCTCATGCAGTCCACTTCCTTTTTATAATAGTAACATATCGATACTGTATGAACATTAAAATAATTCTTATTTATTCGTCGCCACAACTGTAAATAGTTATACTCGTTTATGTTACTATATAAATGTTATAAGCACATGAATTTTGACATCCAGAATGACGACTAGTTTAGACGACGTTACCTAGCAACCGGCTAGTGATTGTGTATAAAAAGGAGTATCTTTAGGCCAACGAAGCAATCAAACGAAGAACGTAAAAACGAAACGAGCATGTCAAAGTTGGAAATAGGCACAGATTCTTAACGTCACATAGAATAAACTTAACATATCTGGATGCTGATAAACAATAATGTGTCAACCCACAAAAAGTCAAATTCGGAGATATTGATGTATTTTGATACTGCATCACCTATTTAACAGTATTCAAAAAATTAAGGTCATATAAACTAAAAAAGTACGAAAAAAGGTTTCCTAATAAATTATTTCGAATTTCATGCGTGTTCCATATGTTGCAATTTATACAATAATCTCAAATATTTGAAAAACTTTTTATTAGATAATATTTTAAATATATCGATCGATCTGCTTTTAATTCATTATACCCTTTATAAGAAAAATAAAAGAAAAGTTGGATATATGCTTCTTCAAACATATTTGTTAAGAATAGGTTTTACATCTTTAGACGCCATTTTCTCAAAATGAAGTCCATGTGGCTTGACACAGTATTGCATATCAGCATCCATATATAATAATATATGCCGCACAGTACGCTCTCACATTAAGCTATGATTTCATGCACGTTAGTTGGTATATTAAATTCATTACATCTCAGCTACTATATATTCCTGCGGGTTTCAGATTACCACTGCTAATTCCGTCATATTATCATATTATATGTGCTTAATTATTCAAAGTGCTATAATTATATTAATTTGATACACTATTTTCTTACAAATATTTTACATGGAATGTATAGTTCATCACTTCAAAATCCAATGGAAATAAATAAAAACAAAAAACATTTGGACACGAGTCACAACAGTCAGTTTAGAAATGCATAATTGGATACTGATAAGCAATATTATGTCAACCCACAAAAAATCAAATTACCATAAATCATTTATCTATTCTGATAGTGCGTCGTCTATTTAATATTATTACAAAAATTTAGTGATTTAAACTAAATAATTAGAAGAAAAACTTCCTTAATTAAATGTTTCGAATATTAAAAAATCAAAATATGTTTTATTCAAGTAGGCTTTTACAAGCACTTTGGAATCGTCAATAAGAAATAAGAAAACAAAAAAACTTATTAATTAATTTACCACCGGATCGGAATGTAGGTTCTACCTAGAAGAACCGGCAAGAAAATCGATAGTTACTCTTTTAAAAAGTTTTACAATGGATACATTTATGAGTTACAAATATCGATACCTCCCAAGTAAGTTGTTGTTACCCCAAAATTACAATTTTACAGTAGAGCACTTTTAATCCGTTTTAGTTTGAAAGTTACAACAAAATACGCCTTTTTTTCAGGCGTATTTTGTTGTAACTTTCCTTGAAAAAAAAAAAGATTTTTGGTATTTTTTCACTTTGAATACATTAAGCAATGCAAATTCGTGTAGTACTCAGTAAAAACGCTAACGGCAATTTTGTGGCTTACAATAACTTACGTGGGAGGTATCGATATATTAAATATCCTTTGTGAATTCAGCTTATACTAAATCCAAGCATCTTTATCATCTATATAATCTCGAACAGAATAATATGCTTTAGCTACTAAGGACTTTTTAATATGTACTTTAAATTTATTTTTAAATTAAAGAGCGGTCGATATTTCACAATATAAAATAATCTTATGTATTAGAAAAACGTATTACTTCATAAAACTTTTTAACATACCCATCTGCTTTAAACTCATTATACCTCTTATCAAAATAATGGATATATACTTCCTCAAACAAATTTATCAAGATTAGATTTGGCATCTCTAGACGTCATTTTCTCAAAATGATCTGTGTGGCTACATTACAATACATTTACTAAATCTATCCAGTCGATTCCGAGTAATCTGGTAATACATTAAAAAAAGTCCCTGATGAATTGAGAATCTCCGCCTTTTTTGAAAGTCTGTTAAAGGACTTAAAAGCATGCCTTATATTTAATTGATTAATTTTTTTGTGAAATTATTTTTTTAACAATTTCGAAATCGAATGGAAGAATTGTAGTAATACATTAAGTTACAATTTCAGATCAACTTGAATTGCTTATCAGCGTCCAGTTAACATTATAATAGCTTATACCTAAAACCTACACAAGTATATTTAAAGGCACAAGTACATACACACATGAGCCAATGCATACAAAAAACTCGAACACAACAAAACAGAATACAATACCACATAGAAACCTACCTGTTTTCTTATTAAAACGGAACCGAAGCACTTTACGTTTCCTTATAGAAGAAATAAAATCTCCGGGGTGCATAAAATAACGATGAATCCGTCGATCTTTAGATAAAGTCAGGTGGCTATTGTAATACTAACGGTCTTTCTGCTCGCGCAGACTGAAAATGTGAGCAATTGTTTTTTATAAGCCGACGTGTGCACGTGCCCTATCTTGACGGAGTCGTCAATATTTAAATGTCCTTGATGTATATTACCCGAATAAAAAGAAAGAGTTTCATCTAAATTTTCGTCAAATTTCTATTTTCATTTAAAAGGTTATATTCTTCAAAGAATTTTCATCAACATCTATCGCATAGCATTTATCTGAAAGTATTGACTAAATCTATCCAGTCGATTCCGAGTAATCTGGTAATACATTAAAAAAAGTCCCTGACGAATTGAGAATCTCCGCCTTTTTTGAAAGTCGGTTAAAAGACTAAAAAGCGTGCCTTATATTTAATTGATTAAATTTTTTGTAAAATTACTTTTTTTACAATTTCGAAATCGAATGAAAGAATTGTAGTAACACATTTTGTAACAATTTCAGACAACTTCAATTCTATAAAAACTCAATTGGCAGAATAAAAAGTAACAACCCATACATGTCCCACTGCTGAGCAAAGAGTTTCTCTCCCATCAAGGAGAAGGCTTAGAGCTCAACCCACCACGCTATTCTACTGCGGGTGGCGGATATTGACGAATTGGTAGAATGAAGAACCTCAATCATATCCATACATATACTCACTTTAAAAACATATTTTTTACCAGCCTTTAAGACGGCAAATAAAGTAACAACATTTATACTAATATTATAAAGCTAAGAGTTTGTTCGTTGGTCTTTTTGAATGCGTTAATCTCAGGAACTGCTGGTTCGAATTGAAAAAAGATTTTTGTGTTAGATAGTTTATTTATTGAGGAAGGCTATCGGCTATATTACATCACGCTACGACTCATAGGAGCGAAGCATAAACCTTAAACGTGAGTGAAACCGCAAGAGACAGTCTTAGGTAGAAATAAAAATACGATATACAATAATATTTCATACCCCATTAACTACAGAACACAAAGCAATTACTAAATAGCGCCAACATATGGACCTACACCACATGGCCCATGAAAAATGATCGGGAAAAAATATTTATTACGAAGTGGCTATCGTTTATCTTGTAATATTTATTATCTTATAACACATTACGAAAATTTAATTACAAATTTTGATAGTAATGAACTTGAAAATGAATGTCTTTTAAACAAATTTGTATTAATGTTTTATATTTAACTAGGTTTATAGAAAATACATTAAAATCCATCAATCAATTTCTTTAATATAATTTCGTGAGGTCAAATAATGATAGCAACTGTATATTAGGTGTAATGCATTCAAATTTATTCAATTTTAAATTATCAAAAACTGTCGCTGTCAAAATATTTCAAAATTGAAATCAATACATATATATGTATATATATAGATTAGCAAACGGTCACTCAACCACTCATCACGAAATCTCAGAAACTATAAGTGCTAGGAGTTTTGAATTTCATAGATGCTCTAATAAAAGGTTAACTAAGCGTGCGAAAGCAGTATTTTTCGATCGTTACAGCGATACAATACAGACAAAAATTTGACTATCTCAATCATTACACACATATAGGCTTAAATAAAAGTACATGATTCTTTCCAAACTTGCGATATGCCTAACATAAGTTCAATTCAGTGTATCATAAAATTAATCAGCCTCCCAAGATTGATTGGCTCAGAGCTCACGCTACAAACCGAATTTTCAGATCAAAAATGGTTTATGTTTCCTTTTTCGAGTAGACGAGTGAAATCGAATTATGTTGCAAATTGCGTTAGGCTTTATTACCAACGGTGTACTTGCTGTGCGCTGCGAGTTAACTTATATGGTATAAATATTTATTAGGGAGCCAGTGATATCATCAGTGTACTATACACGTTTCATTAACCAGAAAAGCTTTTATTGAGATTTTTTACTACATATATTATACTATATTAATAAATATATTACAATTAATAAGAAACAAAATGCATGTGTAAAGTGTCTTTGATAGAAATACTGAAAATAATTAATATTATAAACGACTGACAGCATTAAAACACACTTGAGGGTTAAAATGATGGATGTACTAAAACAATGTAACGTTTAAAATTTGTTTTATATCTCTACTTGTAGTACCCGTAGAGCTTTTCTTTTTTTATGATATACTAAAGTAAACGAGCGGGCGGGTCACCTCGCGTTGAGTGCGTACCAATGTCCATGAACATTTGTAAAGGAACTACAAATGTATTGCTAATTCAAAAAAAAGAAAAAGTTCTAGGGAGGGCAAAATTACGAAAAGGAATAGAGGAGAGGTGCACAGGCTTTCATTTTGTTGTTCAATAAACCAAATTCACAGTATAAGCCGTGAATACCATAAAAAACCATAGCGAATAAAGACTTTTACTTCAAATAAAATAAGCTAAATTTAACCTGCATGTACGCAAACCACTTGCCAAGCGTCCATAAGCTTTCGGTCAACAATATAACAGCTGAGGGCCATTAAACAACCCGCCGGTTTCTCCCATTAAAAATTTTTATGGCAGAAATGATAAGCCGCTACAAAAACTCTATAAAACCAGAATCCTGTCATAAAATGCTTTGTTCCCGTTTTATTATCCTTTGATTACCGATGATATACCAACGTTTGAGGAATTCTGATAGGTGTTTTTGATTTTTATGATTTAAAATGAAATGTTTCGGTAGCATTTTTAAAACGTCAATAGATTAAAATTGACGAATGTAGTGTCTAAATAAATAACAATTATGGGAATAAATATTAATACATCTAGCCGCAATGCATACTATCTTTGCAGAATGGATTAGACTGAGGTAGTGCCTAGCTGACTACTGAAAACACCTCGTAAATAGCTATACGTCACTCCCACTAAGATCAGCGTGTTGTACATCGAGTGGGAGAATCAAAAGCCTAACCCTTCCTAATTCCTTTCCTTACTTCCTATTCTCATTCCCTCATTTCTTTTTAAGTAAGTAGTAAGTAACAGCCTATAAATATCCCTCTGCAGAGCAAAGGCCTCCTCCCCTATTAAGTGGATGGCTTGGATCTTAATCCACCACGCTGCTCCACTGCGGGTTGGCGGATATACATGTGTCAGAATCTCTCTTGGCACATGCAGGTTTCCTCGCGATGTTTTCCTTCTCTGCCGAGCTCGTAATGAATTTAAATACAAATTTGGCACTTGGAAAATAAGCGGTGCTAACCGGGGTTTAAATCCGCGATCATCGGTCGAGATCGACGAGTTCTAACCACTAGGCCATCTTGGCTTTTTTAAGCTGGCAACGTATGTAAGTAGCTTTTGAGAAAATCACGGTGAATACAGAAGCCCCTTTTTTTTGAAGTCGGTTTATATATATATGTAGGTCTTTAGCATAAAATAATTAAAAAAAAATTACAAGTGTAATGTTATAAATAACTTGCTGCCCGTCGCGGTTTCACTCGCGTTTATGGTTACTGTGAGTCACAACGTGATATAATATAGCCTATAACTTTCCTTCACGAACGGGCTATACAACGCTAAAATAATTTTCCAAAGCGAATCAGAAGCTTTAAAGATTACCCCCTGCCAACAAATTTACAAACAAAATTAATCTCCATACAGATAAAACATTAAAACCTTCACATCAATAAAGCCAATATCCCATCAGTGTCAAGATCAGAAAGCCTGTAATCAATACAGCAAATGCAGAAGCATCGAACCGTTTGCGTATAGATTCAGCGATTTGTCATTAGCTCACTCACAATAGTCGCATCGTCGCTGTGGAATGCCAATAACCGTAGCATTGTACCGCCCTCCGACTGGGGACAATAACGGTTTAATATATGGGGTTCGTCTGCACATGCTTTTCAGGAATCATAGTAGCAAGTACCGATGGGATATAGAATTGAGGTATATAGAATTACTGGCTGAGTTCGAAACTTCGCGTGGTTACAGGGTGGCAAGTCTCATACAAAGTGAGACTGTGCTCTGTGTCGCCTCTCAAGAAAGGAGAATGTTACTCGCATTAGTTCATAGCATTTTGTAAAAAAATGCCTTTTCCTTTAGTTTGTCGCGTACTATTACTTCTTAGAAGTAGATACGTGACACTATTAGACGGTACAATTATACAGAATGTGTTTTTTTTTTCAAAATTTAGCGGGATCGATTCCTGGTTAAGAAAATAAAATTGAAAAAAAGAAAAGTTTTAAAAAATCTGTTTTCAATGTAATTACCGTATATACTATTATTCATATGCTATTAGCTGTTAATTTGAAATTACAAACAGACACTTCAATTTTATTTACTTGTATAAATTTATTTTGGTAAAGTAAAATTCATATAAATTTAAAAACGTCTACTCTGGTGTAGTGAGTGGTAGTGGTAACTCCATCGGTTGCAAGTTTGATCCCTGCTCGAAGCAGATATTTCTATCTGTATAAATATTTGCTCCTAGGTCTAGGTCTTTGTCTCCATCGTGCCTCGGAGAGCACGTAAAGCTGTCTATCGATTATTATCACAATTACTAGATAGTGATCGTTACTCGTTGTAGGGAAATTATGCAAGTCAAATAACTTGTTAAAATTTCGACGAAACTTACGATCAAATCACATTACATGTTGTGACTTGAAGTCATGGCTTAAGTTTTGGTTTCATAGAATGACGTTTCCTGTCATTTAGCGGCCGGTTTATGTTTTCAGTTGACGTCACCTTTTATATTGAAACAGTTTGGCAGAATTTCCTAGGAAGTGTTTTCTGGCACCGTGAACTCAGAGCGTTTTATAAGCACTCGTAATATTATTGCTTCCTATATTTGACATTTCGAAATCCTAATCCCTTTCCAGGATTGCAGACTGTCAATTTAAGGGCACAATATTATAGGCTTTTAGTAAATTCTTTGAATTTTAGGTATCAAAATACGCTTTAGGAAACCGTATACTATTACCAAAATACCAGTTTATGAGATGTTATCTGAAGACAAAAGGCGATCGCCACATAGTAGAAACACAACGTCATCGTAGGAAACGCAAGCTTAAAAAGCCCAAGGATTAAGACGTCGTGGAACATTACGTCATCGTATCGTGAACATCTACGACGTGCGCCGTAATAAATCATGACGTAATGTGCTACGACGTAACTCTACAACGTTCTTGGTGTTCTGAACTTAAGAGATTATTTGGCAAATACTATCGCCATCAAGCATTACTACAATTTAAAAATAATTATATATTAATAATAAACCTTAAATGGATGCTGAAAAGCAATAATGTGTCAATTATGTCTATTCGCAACTGAGTTTTAATTTATACAGCGATAAAAAGAAACAATAAAGAAACATTACAAGAGTCTGAATAAATTATGAAAAACGTATGAATATATGGGATTAATAAATAATGAGTGAGATGACAGAATAAGCTGCATATTCTTGACCTTTCTTCTTCTCATTTACCCGAATGCGCGACGCAAGAGGAGGTAATGTGTTTATCAGTCTGTGTATATTTGTATGTATGTATGTCAGGGAAAGTATAAAAATTCGAAAAAATCAAAATGGCCGATTTCGGACGCCGTAATGTGAAATATAATAAAATTAAAATCGACGAACTATATCAAGTGGAGTATCATTAAATAGGTTTTTAAAAATAATTTTCCGTTCCTTTATCATTTTTCAATCAGAATTACCATTTAAAATCTACAACGATTTAAAATTGCTTAGTAGCGATTCTCACTTATAGGCCTTTAGACAGAACTTGCAACCGGGTTGATCTTTTTAATAATTTACTAGTTCTAAGCTGTGATTTTCGGCGTAAATACGTTACCCATAAAATAAAAATAAGATAATAAAACATATAGCTTTTTTATAATACTAAAAATCTCTAAAGAGACACAGACAGACATGTAGACATGTCAAATTTTCCTTCTCTTTCAACACTAAAAATATTAGCAAATATAATAGTGAAATATATAATGTATTCCGAATAAGGTCGCACGATACGAGCAACGGAATACGATAGAAATTGAAAATCGCTCTATTCGAACATCAAACGACCCTTAGCCCTTTGTGGATTTTTTTATACGATCCATTCTGGTACTTCGCAACAATATCCGGTTATTATTTTCTTCATATCATCGCTGGGAAAGGCTTAGAGCCTTATACTGTGATTTGTTGACGTCATTATTCGAAAGATTTTCTTGAGTATTTCTTTAGGCTTCTATATCAAAAGGTCGATGTGATCTTTTACCGATTATTTCAATATAATCTTATTTATAATACATTTTATTACACGCCTCCAAACTTATTCATATTTTTATATTAGATTATTATTTACATTAACCAAAGTATTATCGTACTAAAGATATATTTCACAATTAAGAACTAGTTTTTTTGATCTTGAAGAAATAGTAATTGATTTAAAGTTACAATTACATTGTTTGTTTTTTTTTTTTTAATTTTAAAGTTAATTATAAAATGTTTCATATGAGTATATTAATCTTCTTTAAAAAATCTAAAAAATATATTTTAAGCGACTTCATTGACTTATAAATGTAGCATTTTTAAACTAATAAAACGTCTATTGTAAAAATACATTATTGTACAATAATTATACAATGACAAAGGAATTTTAACCAAAAACCGAAATAACCAAATCGGAACAGACATACGACACAAAAAATGTACCCGATAAATTGAATCTACCTTTTTTAGAAGTCATCTAAAATGTACATTGCTTTTACTATATTCTGTCCTATGCCTAATGGTTGTCTGGAAGAAATCACTATCTTAGGGATAAGACTTTCGTTTATGTTTAATTTCTTTTTCAAGTACTTTGCAAATAAAAACTGGTATGCAATATGAAATATGGGTAGTATTTAAACATCTACGAAAAACATTTATTACTTCCGGATCTTACAGAAACTACATATGCATACTTTTTTAAAATTCAATAACAAAATTGATTCTTTCTGCCTTTATGCCGAAGTCACCCGCACATGAAAACTGTCGAACCAAATATCCATAAGCCGGGAAAACAAAATTTCACTGCTGTTGACACATTGTTAAGTCCCGTCGAACAGGCGCTCGCTAAAAATATATACCACGATACACGCATCTATTTACCAATCAATATTCACTCTGGCGTTTGATTGAATGAACTCTGAACAAATATAGCAGCATACCACGCTTTGACACAACTAAAATCACTCTCAAATAACTCAATACATTGCTGGCTGTTTACGTTTATGTAACGAAATATAGAAGAAAATCAGCAATGTAAATAGTACTGTAAATATTATCGTAAGAATGATATTCATCTCGTTGTATCGTGGTGTGAGTGAATGTCATTTCATAGTTGCATGCTGGATGCTATTAAACTTTCAGAGGGCAGGCTTCCATTTCGTAGTAATTTAAAGTTTAAACTAAAAATGGTATCGGAATGATCGATCCTATTCCTCTTTACACTTTATCCGGCTATAAAATTGGCCTGCAAGTTACCTTTCAGTGGTCTCTCCTAGTGTACTTTATCTAATTGCTACGAATAGTACTCAGCGGAATTGAAGTTTCTTTCTCGCAGGATATTTTGTCATTTATATAATTGGTAAAATGTAGCCTTTTGAATTTTTTATCATTAAAACTGAGTGAAAATAAAACATCTTCGTGGTGTCTTTTAAAGTAAATATTGTTATTTAAAAGACTTGTAATAATGTTTTAAGATTCTTCGTTAGTATAATGTTGTAATTGTAATAAGAATATTTCCTGTGTTTTTTTGTTACTCGTCTAAAAGATTACGAGGTTTTTAATTAGGTTTCATTTTTGTGTATGTTCCGAGATATCTTTGCCAATTTATAATCGATATAATGATTGGTTTTTTAAACAACTAAATAAACGAGAAATTTCTCAGATAATTCAAAAACGATGACACTTACTAGTGCAATTCGACGACGATTGAAAGTGTCATTAAGCGGGAATTATTTTGATAATTTTACTTTCGTACTGAATAGAAAACAACTTTGTAAACTAGTAACAGAAAAACAGATGCGTTATAAGTATGAAAGCTTTTATGGACAAAAAATAAGGCACTGACATTAAATTATTTCAGGTATAAAGCTTATGTAAATTTTTTTGAAAGTCTGAGAGCAAAATTTATAAGTGTAATAATTCTCGCCTTAAGACTGACCGACGCTTTAGATTGTATTTCGTATCATGTCTTCAAATCGGTGCCTTATATTGTGCATTGGTTCTTTAAATCAAACTTACCAAAAGATCAATTTAGCACAACTTATTTTAATCCTAGCAACTTCGTTTGTGTAAAAACTATCATCCGTATTTAACCCTTTCACGTTTTAGTTATACAAAATATGTATTATGTATTCTATCTTCTTCAAGATTCTATACACCAAAAGTCATCAAAATTGGTTCATCGGTTACAGCGTAAAAAAAGAACTTCAAAAGCATTAAAAAGGGCTTCAAAAACAAAATAACTACGTGATTCCGTTTATTTTAATGATGATACTTATTCTTTAAACTAGTGAACCGATTTTGATAACATTCTGTAAGACCAATCGAAGAGTATTCTAGTAATTGGTGAACATCCATAAGAAAAATCCACGATGAATTGAAAAGCTTTAAAAAATAAACACACATTTAAAATATTAGTATGGATGTAATAAATATTTATAGTCGTCATACAAAATCGCAAACAGCATTCCTCACAGCATGAGCCCATCAAGACTTTCATTAAATTGTCTCATTGTCGCCGCCCCCGAAGAAATATTAACATGTTAATAACAATAGGTTCCGGAGTGGCATTACGCGTGGGAGTTGTCGAGACCGAATGAAGTTACATCTCGTGATGCGCCTACGCATGTGACAACAATATTCTTAAGCAACTAATAACTTGTGACTACGGAAAATTTTTCATATAAAAAAAGGTTCGATACTATTCGAAGCCATTAGCTATGTCAACATTGTGGTTTTCATCTTCTGACTTCGTTGCCATATTTCTATTTAAATTTTGATTTGGCTCGTTCAATAACTGATTGCGTTAAATGACGTGACGCTAACTTAGTCATTTGATTCTTTGCCGGCTTTTGAACATGTGTCTTTTGTTGTTGAACGCTATGTGGCACTGAAAAACTAGTACTCATGTAATAATTAATAGCTGCTCCTGTGAGTTGTAGCGTGATGTAATATAGCCTAATCTTCCTTAACAAACGGGTTATCCAACATAGAAAAAAATTTTAAATGGGATCAGTAGATTCAGAAATGACGAATTCATACAAACGTACAAACGAATTTTACCTCTTTATACTATTAGTATAGACAAAGGTTCAACAAATTATGTCTAATTATTAAATTTAATTTTAATAAAGAAAAGAAAAGTTAAACGTGACTTCCGCTACAAATTTATTTTCATCTAAATAAGTGCTATAAAGAAACAGCTGTTTTTAACAAAGGGATTAAATTAAATAGAAGTGAGAAAAACCCTTGTAATTTAAAAACGTCGACGCGTACAATTCTCGCTAACGTAAGAAAGAAAACGTTCTTATTTCAACAGAAAGAAAATTATTGTAACAGATTTTATTTTGGTATTAAACTGGTCAGAATAATATTTAGAACTAGATGTGCCCGGCGGTTTCCCGCGCGTTAATTTAAGTAAAAATTATATAATATGTTTTTTAATAAAAGTAGTACTAGGTTACTACTTATAACATTATATATATGTGAGTAAGAAACCCGCCATAATCGATCCAGACGTTTTAAATATTAACCAGAACAAACGGACAGACCGACAGACAGACAGACTGAAAAAAATCATCTTCTCACCTTAAAATATACACTATAATTATCTTGTTCTTAATATGTAATCGCGAGTGAATCCGAATATAAGAGCTCTTTTTCGTATTAGAAAAAGTGTATATATCCTTTTTTTTCTATTTTTATTAAAAGTATAATTAATTAAAAACAGATTGGTATAATGAAAGTTTTATCTAGTTATAAGTTTTCTGAATATATATGATTATTGCATATTTATATATGTAACACACTTCAATATTTGAAACATTAAATTAAGAAACATTTTTCCGTACGTATTCAGTTTAGACGTTTTTACGTGACGCATTAACAGAATATATCAATCTCTGAATTTGACTTTTGTGGGTTACCACATTATTGCTTATCAGCATCCATATATAGTTATAGTCATTGCAAGCAGTTGACATGTGCAATAAAAGTCTGTACACGTAAAACCTATTACGAGGGCTAGACAAAAATGTGCATAAATAACGAAAAGGCTTTTAAAACCGAATGCAACCGAACAAATAGATCTTCCCGCTCGTAAATTTATGGTAATAACTATGCCACGCCGCTGTGGGATTCATTTCGTGTATTTATGGTGCCCTCGACACCGGAATTAAAACTTTGGTACACTAACGAGACTACGATTCGGTATTTATATATAGATGTATATAAACTTGTTAAAAACCGACTCGAAAACAAAACAATTAAACTAAAATTAATAAATAAACAATTTATTTCTACATTTTGAAGTATACGTGTTATTTAAAAATAAATTCATACAATCGAACATAGAACCTTCTCCTTTTTTTTTACTCAATTAAAAAGCGCAATACCACTTACGATTTAACACGAAATCACAGATAATAAAAAAATGTATAAACTCACAGCCTATAAATGCTGCTGGACAAAAGGTTCCTCTCCTATGAAGGAGAAGGTTTTAGAGCTTAATCCACCACGCAGCTCCACTGCGGGTTGGCGGATATAGTGTCACAACTTCTCCCGGCACATGCGTCTGTATGCTCCTTTCATCACGATGTTTTCCTTCACCGAGCTCAAAATGAATTTAAACACAAATTTAGCATTTGAAAACTCGGCGGTGCTAGCCGAGGTTTAAACCCGCAATCATCGGTTGGGATCGATGTTCTAACCACTAGGCCATCTCAGCTCTTGCAAATAGTGTAATACTTACAAATTTAACATTTGGCAAGTAGCTGCCTTATAAAACAGAATTTACGAAACTCTATCCATAAGGAGGTAGAAAGTTTGTATCAAAATTCTATGTTTTTGAAATAAGACACTTGAAATTTGAAATGTACGCTCTATAGATGATGTGGAGATGTACGAATAATATTTCTTTAGAAATCAACCCCTTTTGGGGTTAAAACAAGAGCGGGCACTAAATATATTCTTTGTAAGTTAGTTTATTGTGAAATGGAGACATTAAAGCTGTTACGAGTTCGTAAAGAAATCTCATTTTCCGATTTCGCAAGAGTTTGCTAGAATGGGTACGTCTTGATCTAAGTTATATAGATCGCTTGAAGTTAGCCAGCGGAAATTTTACTGTTTTATCATGAAATTTTTTAGTTTGTAAATATGGCTAAACAAACAAAGCATCTTTTAATTTACTATTTACGTTAACAATAAAAAATACAAGTTTATAAAAATATTAATTTGGCTATTCATTTCATTTTATATAGACGCCTAAAAATAAGGTTCTTAACTCGTAGAGTGTGTTTTTTATGTTTTTTTTTACCCCAGAAATTCATCTGTCATAAACCGATTTTGAAAATTATTCCTTCATTCTTAATTTGAAAGAATGTACTTTCAGATTACACCCATAGGATTTTCATTAAAATCGGTTTAGTTTAGTTTTTAAAACCAAATAACAGGACAATTTTTTAAATTATGTCGTCTAAGTCAATTTAAAGTCGGTATTTTTTTAAATGTCTAAATCTAAATTCATATTCTTAGCCATTACCTAATACATCAGTTAATATATGTATGTATATAAATGACTCGATATAACATTATATTCTAGAAAATGACCCCAATAAAAGTTTCCCAAAGCCTCTATAAGAGACGGGCGGCATACGAAACTCGGATAATTTCTTTAAAAACCGCTTTATTCCAGCTATAACCGGTTTGAACCGGTTCCGGCCGGTTGTTGCACGATAAAAGGCAATCGTGTGATTCGTGTCACGTTGCGCGACAGATTCGGATTGGAATGGGAATTAGGACATTTCGGAGTGCACCTAAATTCTGGACGACATTGTAGTTGCATAATGAACTGGATTATTCATGAAGGTATTAATTATTTAGCAGTCGTCCCGGATTACGCATTGTACGTTAGTACAGTTGACGTGTCTATCTGACAACGTTGATGACTGGCGCACTGGACCACTGGGCAACGGATCGTGGATTCAACATTCATAAGAAATACAGTTACGACTTTATGATTTATATGCGTAGTTTTATTTTTAGTGCAATAAGAATGAGTGAGTGAATGAAGAGTGTGACTCTCAACGACTATTTCGATGGGTATATGTATTTGTCAGGTGCGAAAATATTGGGATCGAGCCCGCTACCAAATATCATGCTACCAAATCGCATGCGCCATTGTCGCAGAAAACTAGGTTTTATTAAAATAATCGTATATAATAATTGACAAAAATTTATAATTAAAAAAAAATTAGAAGCGAAAAGTTTTTTTATAACTTTAAATTTTAGTTCTTTGAGATCATTTCAACGAGCCACAACACTTCTGCTGTAAGTTGGTTAGAAATTGTATATCCTGCTGATTTAACATGATGCTGCAGTATCAGGTCAAGGTTACGAACTATGTTATTTTACTATCATTGTCAGTGTCACACACTATACAAGTCACATATAGTTGTCGATTTGATCAGACAGATCAGATCAGAAGTAGCTTAGATCCTTTCGACGAACACAAAACAGCTACTAATCTTCAAACGTTTGGTCCGATCTTCAAAAATTATAGCTAAGTGTCATCCTGATTGAATCAGCTTAAAAAAACCCGCATTACAGTTGGTAAAATATTTAGGGAGCTACGATTCCACAGACAGACATATAGACACACAGGTACGCCAAAGAGGGATGTTAAAAGGTTGACACATGTATCACACGTCAAACTTATAAGACCTCTCTTTTTTTATCAGAGGTTAGCAAACGTAAGAGTAATAGTGTATGGTTCATACTCCGTATATTATTCAAACACTATCCAATATGCTATATAAATGTAAACACTGCTTAAAGTAATTTTTACACTCCAGTCTTTTATACTAAAACTACTTTAACCAGACAGCGGAGAACGTATATTCTTGTTAGCACAATTTATTTGATATCTCACCATACTTCTTCTATGAGAATTTGAAAACTTAATCTAGTCTTGGAAAGCAGACGCGATGGCACAAACATTCCGATATTGGAAATCTGAGTGTTTGCTGTAAAAATACGCTTTGGTATGGATTTAGAGGAAAATTTAAAATAGGTCGTTCTACAGTTTCTGTCCCCTGCGGCGAACTTCGATGAATCATGAAATTGCTAAGCAAATAATATATGATTTTGTTTATTCGCTTCTCGTTTATTGCTTCTATTGTAAAATTGTTGTTACGTTTTTTATAACTATACAATACTAGCTACATGCTTTGCAATACCATGTACATAGATTTATTAGGCCCAGAACACCCTACCAAAGCTTTATCACAATCCGAGTAAGATTTCGAAATAGAGGACAACTATACGATATATTGATTTTTATTTATAAAGATCTACATTTGATAAAATCGTTTGTTCATGTCTAAAGCTTTCAACTGACGACGATATATTGATAAATAGAAAAAGAGCCACTGGTTCTTAATTATGTAACCATCTCTGGTCGTATATATACATATATGTACATACATATATTTTTGCGTACCAATGTAAATCCTCTTCTTCAATTTGTACAGTAAACAATATAAACATCATAACCTACATATTCTGTATTACATAGATTTTACCAAAAATAAATCAACAAAATATATTAATTTGGGCACAATGAAATCACGCATTCGAAACTTGGTTAAACAATTTTCAAATTCTAATTTAATGTTCTTTTATTTAAATAGACTTTCCGAAGTACTTCTGAATCACTTCTATCCAATTCTTTAAATATTTGGATTTTGGATACCACTATTATGATTTTGGTTCCTACTAACGAATTCCGACAAAAAATCGAAAATAAATAAATTCAGTACTAAACGATTTTTCAGTTTATTTTTGATATCCTGTTAGAAAACCGTCTCAAAGTAGTTTCACGCCGTGTCTATTTATGACGTTTATAATAAAATTAAATTTATAAAATACCCAATGTAAAATTATTTGTGAAAAATGACAAATGTAAATTTGTCAAACTTAAGTTATACGATGATGCATTTATAATCTATGACATCCTTCCTTCTAAAATCCCTCGCCCCATAAATGTTGACTGTTTATTGATGTTTGTGTTCAGTATAATGTGTCCATTTTTTACTAAACATATAAAAAGTAAAAATAAAATATAAAAAAATAATAAAAATAATAATAAATTAAGTTGTAAATAAAACGTGTGATTGTCTTAATTCATTATTATTTATATAATAACATGTATATAATTTATTTAATCAATATATTAATTTGCGTTGTTTTAGGTTAACGACTAACAATATTCACACTATTTTAAGGTGTTTTCCAAATTTAATTAAGGTCGGATTCTCGACTAAACCGAACAATCTTCATCTCCATGTGCATAATTGGCACAACTAAAAGCCACAAATCAAAGAATTGAATTGATTGTGTTTAGAAGGAAACCATCATTCTATGAAAATAAAATGCCACCTCCGAACCGAGCGTAGTTTCCAAACTTCAAACAAGTTTCAGATTTCTATTCTGCTTATCTTCCTCAGATTTCCGAACACTTTTCGTTATATATTTTTTTTCTCGTTTACTCTTCATCCCCCGCTGTGCGTCCGTCTGTTAAATGTAGGTATTGGAGTTTAATGAAGTTTGTTCTGTTCTCGGACCATTTGTTTGAACACGATTTTAAACTCTTCAATGACTGGAGCGATAGCTTGCTTATTTGTTTTATGTTTTGTTACGTGTATTTGTGTGTCAATAATACGTTTATAGGTAATAGTATAAGGGTCCATTCACATCAAATAAACTGACTTTCTACGACCACAGAGTAGATACTACGACTAATTTCATTGTGACCGTAACCTTGAACAAACATGACGAGTTCTATTGTGAACGTAACAGACACTTTTAAGTGAACTTGACCCTGACACATTTGTTAAGTCAGCAAGTAAGCCTTTCGTTGACATCCCAATTATTTATAAAGTTTTCATTACGTACCATTAATACATTTGTAAAGTCAGCAAGTTAGCCTTTCACATCCCAATTATTTATAAAGTTTTCATTAAATACCATTAATAAACGAATTCACCCATGAGAAAAACTCAAATTAATCATGATATTGGATTTGACTACAGGCGTGCACTCCCCCTTCTCACCGATATCCTGGATCCACCATCACAATTTGTGGACAATAGTCGTATGCAATAAATTTGATTTAAACTTAACGTTGGAGACCTAACGTGAATAGGCTCTTTATTATGAAGTATTTCGTTATAGCAAGACATAAAGTGACGGACTTAAACACAAAACGCAAGTTTAAACTCCAGCATGACTACTGTTCCATTGTAGGTAAAGCTCAACTTTTCTAAATTCATTTGTGAATTTAATCAGTAATGTTGTATTATCAATCCCTACTAATATTATAAATGCGAAAGTAACTCTGTCTGTCTATCTGTTACGCTTTCCCGCTTAAAAATCTCAACCGATTATAAAGAAATTTGGGACAGACAATCTTTAGACCCTGAGAAAGGACATAGGCTACCTTTTAGCTACCTTTATCGCGAAAAGCGAAAAAGCGAAAGGTCACTCACTCACTCATTGCGAAATCTCTAAAACTACAAGTGCTAGGAATTTCAAATGTTGCATGAGGATTCTTTTTAGAACGTAACTATAAAGATGGGGGTTAGAACTTAGAAGTTTGTATGAACATCTTACATTAAGCACGAGTGAAACCGGGAGGGGCCGCTAGTATCTCATAAACCGGGTACCTAAATAATAATAATATTTGTTTTCGTAAATAAATATAACCGACTTGAAATAGAACTGTTGTTATCTATACATAGTCAAACTATCGCAGCAATCGCTAGTCATTTACTATTAGTAATTAAAAAGTCCCTTTATTTATCTCCGAAGATATGAATATCTGATGAATCATATCTTAATATATTATATACTAAAATCTTCCTTGAAAAATATACATTAAAATAGAAAAATACAAAACTCCATCCAAATCCGGTCAATAGTTTTTAACAAAAAACCCACTTTTTTTAAGTCGGTTAAAAATACCAACTCTTACAAAGATGAAGTGCAAATTACTCGTTTAGTTTATAAATAAACTTCGCTATAGTGTTTCATTAATGGGTGTTATTGTTCGATTTTAATTGAATTTTGATCCAATCGGAAATAATATTTATTTTTATGGTAGCTCCACACAGAACTGACAGTTTCATAAACGATTAATCAATTAATATCGCTTGTAAATTAATATTTCATTTGGATTACAAAAGCCTAAAGTAAAGCCGAATTTATACTAATTCAAATCAGATCAGCAATATAACTAATTATCATTGAAAATTGCATGTTTTAATACATTTTTACATATCTCTCCCATAAATTTTCATAATCAATTGAAAAAAACATAAAATTGAATTGAAAGGCTATTATTATTAAATTAATAACATATAATTAATATTTTTAACGCTCTTTCAAAACTATTTCAATCACATAACACACGACTGTTTATTCAAATTAAAAACACAAATACGTAATACGAAGCAATTCTAAATTCCACAAACAAATTGTACTTAACGTGTAACGTTACGTAAAATCAAGTAGGAAAGAACCGGTAGCGAGGGGACGGCGTGCTATTGATCCGACACTAATGCCCCTAATCCACTTAGAACGTCTTCCGGAATAAGTATGAGTGACAAGGGATTACAAGGAACCCGATCAGACCAAAAATGGTAACTAATTTAGAAATAGAAATATGTGATTGCATTCTACATTTTTCTCTTTGTTTATTACTAGCAGTTCCTCGCGGCGTTGCCCGCGTATACTTTAATACGATTTTTGAATTCGGGGATATAGATATTTATTTATTCACTCTAAGGAGTATTTATGCTAAGTTTAAGGATAATCGGCCAAAAGATTACTTTTTTTCCCATAAAAACTTCACCACCCCCTAGCAATTCAAAAGGGGATGGTATTCATACGTTTTATTGTTCACATTTCATTACTATCATCCAGAAGTGTGTGTATTAAATTTTAAGTTAATATAGCCACGGAATAAGATTTTTCCATACAAATGTTATTAACCCTTTTAACCATCTTAGGGGTGGAATATCGAAAAACCCTTTCTTAGTAGATGCTTACACCCTAAAAGGCACCTACAGCCAAAATTTCAAGTTTATAAGTCCAGCGGTTTAGGCTCTGCGTTGATGAATCAGTCAGGACAAGTGTTTTTATATGTAAAGAAGATGTTAGTTACTGTTCATATTTTTATGTTCCACTTTTGGACAAAAATCTCTTCTTGACTGGACGCTGATAAGCAATACTATGTCAAGCCACACGGACATCATTATGAGAAAATGGCGTCTTAACATATCAAACCTATTTTTAACAAACTATTTTGATAAAATGTATTATGAATTAAAAGCAAATCGGTATAATAAATTTTTTTATATAATAATAAGTTTCTTAAATATATTAGACTATTGTATATTGCATAATATTAAGCACACTTCAATATTCGAAACATAAAATTAAGAAACTTTTTTCCGTACTTATTTAGCTTAGATGACTTGAATTTTTTTTGAATAAGATAAAATACATGACACGTTATAATACATGAATTCAACATTTTGCGGGTTGACACATTATTGTTTATCACCATCAATTTTAATTGGAAAATGCGTCACCGTTATTAGGGTCAATGTATGAAACGGGATATGCATGTTATTTAAGATGACTACATTCATTGTAAATTGAATACAGTATGCAATGAAAGAAAGAGCTTGGAACACTGAAAGTGCTTGCGCGGATTTTATACTGCCACCGTTGGTTATTCTCTAAGAATGACTTTCTTAAGCTCGAAATTATATTCTAATAATATGTTAGGTTACGTAACCGTGTTATAAGATATACACGTCGATAAAAATTAAATAAAATACACAATTTTATTTATATCCAAAAACGATACTTTCCAAACCTGATTATATAATGGATAACTTAATAAATAAATTACGAGTTCACGGGATGAAATTAAATCGCAATAATTCGTTATTACCTGAATACACGAACAATACAAATTAAAATATAATCAATTTAAATCATTAAAAAACATCGAACGATCACATCCCGAAAATTAATCACACTCGAATCAATTATACCATGAAATATTTACAAACCGCCAATCCACGTAACAAAGAGCAGAATTATGGAGCACTGATGCCGATCACAAAGGCATTAACGCGGGTATAGCGCAGATAATTACCAAATCGATTTGCACAGACCAATGTTGATAGCGATAAGCTCTCAGAGTGACGGGTTACATTGGAAAAATTTTACTGATATACCTCTGGATCCTTTATTGAATATCGTCTTCTGTTTTGGAAATATTTCGTTCCCGAAATGTGATGCTGTTGTGAATTATCTATAGTTTAAGACGAGAATTAAACTTATGAGTTTTGCTCGCAGAATTTCATAAAGATTTACATAAGTTTTTCGTCATTGCTTTACACCTAAAGAACTTTTGCTGTCTGTGTCTTTATTTTTGATAGCCACAGCTTTCGTAAGTTTAAGTAAGTTCCGTAAGTTTTTATGACCATTATGAGAGTAAAACTTACAAATGTAGTTCTCGTCATAAAAATATCTTGTTTAACGAAAAATGTGCACATAATTCTGAATAACGTTGAAAATATCTTCAGTGACAATTTCTGAAAGTTTATTTCGCCACAAATTCACCGATAGCTACGGAACGTCTTCAAGAATGAATGGCCGAGCCTTCATAACGTCTCGAGTATCCATTCTATTCTTGGAGGCTTCACAGGCAAGCGTCATAGCGTTTATTTATCATCTAATATCCCGCTCCCAGCATTGTGCGACGGGCATCAATAATTCATACAGTCTGTGAGTTATAGCGACGACCATCTCCGCGGATTTCCTCTCGATTTCAGACGCACTGTCGATTATATTGGTAGATATCGTACTATTATTGTGACACAATCGTTTTTATAGTAGGTTCTCATAAAATTGATATTGAGAAAGACTATAAAAAGAGAGAAATATTTCAATTTTAATTAACGTTTTGATTTTATAATAAGATAATTTAATTTAAAAAAAGGTCAAATTTGTTCAAGATAAATAAGCAAATTAGAGGTATAAAAAAAATTGAAATAAAACTATTTCAGTCATTCATACTATATTTTATAGATACAAAACCAAACAACTTGATGTTTATATTATTACTGCGGCATTTTATATTGTCACAGTAATTTTGTATTTCTTATTTTGTAGTAACAATTTCTAGGGAGGTGAAATTGCTATTCAATTTTGAGCCTTAGTAGAATAAGTTACGGTATTCTGACATTTATTACATTAATAATTGCTTTGTTTTTTTTTTTTTTTTATTTAATCAATCTATATATAAGTATCAAATTTCTATACGCGGGCGAAGCTGCGGAGAACTGTTAGTGCAATATATAGTAATTGAACAATTCCTAAATTAAAAGACCTAGCAATCTTCTAACGTAAATTCCGTTAACTTTAGTCAGTCCAAACAACGAAATACCTTTGTTTTTTTTTTTATATTCTTCTTCATCACTCAGTCCCGGTGAATGCCAGCCTGGGTCGTCACCGTCTGGTAATGGCTTACTTAATAATTTATACGCCTTTTCTTCATTTAATACATATTTATTTAAACTTAATGGCTGATGAACTCTGTTAATTTTGTTTTCGTTGTTTATTCTGCAAAAGATATAAAAAACCTGCATGTTTGAAAAATTTGATTTAAATTAATTTACCAATTGAATTATACAGATATAATTTGATACATATTCAGAAATTAATGGGACACCAAAAAAATCCAACTCCTATTCGGTAACTACACACGTTAATGGCATACATATGTACTTGCACAAGTATGAAAAAGATTGTAAGAAGTATAGGGATCTCGACGACTAATCTTTTAATATCAAAATACGAAATTTTGTAAAAATATTTCGTATCGTGTGTGGCTATAATAAAAAAAAAAACTCTTAATACATTGTTATACCGCTTGTTTAACTACCGTAACGTCTAACATTGTAAACTCTCCACATAGTTTGCCACGATTGATAGATCCTCTAGACGCGATGACCAAGAATGGCAATTTATGTTTCCGTACATTATACAATAAATAAATAGTGGGTAACATGGGAACTTATTAAAACTTGAGTTTTTTATATTCTTTTATCTCTAATGCAAAAATATAAAGACTTTGTCTCTGTCATTATAGCTTTGTAGCAGATAGACCAATCTTTTTTATTTGAATGCTAGTTTAAACACAACTAGATTTGATTAAAATCTATTCAGTTGTTTTCATAAATTATACAGGGATTTCATTTTTAACGATTTTTATCTGCCAAGAACTCAAGAAACTCGGCTTAAGCACAATATCTTTAAAAGTATAGTTCATTTCACCAAAAGCCCTTACTCAGTTATTTCAGCTTTTAGATTTTCATTTTTCTTAATTTCTTCAATAAAAGATTCTGCGGCTTTCTTAGCAAAAACTTCAATAAATTTCGTTAAATATTTCAATGAAGTTTCAGACTGTAGCGTATCAACAATTTTCTTCGGATCAAGTTTTACGATAATATCCAAATCCTCGCCGCGAACAAAATACGAGTTAATAAATGCCAAACATAATTGGATTTCCAATAACATTATTAATTGGTATTAAACATTGAAGTCGTAAAACTTGTTCATTGCTGATTTGATTAAGAATTAATGGAGAATCAATTAAGTTTATTTTATCGTGATTTTAATTATCACTAGCTGCTTCCTGCGATTTTTTTAGTTTAATTTAATTTTTAGGGTTTAACTTACATATTTTCACAAAACGAAAGACAAACTAAATGCTTTCTTTGAATTTATCTCTGGCTGTACGTCTGCCGCAAGCATTTTTCTCGTAGACTACTTAAGTATAACGCCAATGAGTATAACTAAATCAGCGGTTACCTAAAACATCGTAAGAGGTAACTTAAATGTTACTTATTGAAATGATATGGCGTATTTTTACGGCCGTTATATTGCGTCTTCTTCTTCTTCTGTTTCCACTCTGTGTTACATCGGCACAAAATGTTCTTCTGTTCTACTCTTGCCTATCAGCCGTCATCTCAGTAATTACTGATAGCAGTAATTACTGCTTTTTTACTCATATCACCTTTCCCACAATCCATCCATCTCTTCTTTTGTCTACCTCGGCAACATAACCTTCAATATCTAACTAGTCACATGACATTCATCCCACCATTGCGTCTGTATATTTTTTTAATTACTTGAGCTCTTAAGTAAATTTAAACACACAAACTTTTCAGTTCGATTATATTACTATGTACATATGTATGTATAGATGGTGTTCTTGGTCTTTAAATTTAATCACCAGACTGATCGTTTTCATTTGATTGCTAACACGTGTACAATTAATTATCATTTTATTACGCCCTGTATCTTGATGGTACGATAGTGTTGATATCGTCTCTCTATCGTGTCTTAGAATGTTATGGTACAAATTGCGTTAATTCAATTTGTCGTTATCTGTAAGATCTTTTACTACAATCATACTTTGAACACAATTTTAAGTTGATAAAACAAAGAAAGAGTTATTGCGTACACTATCGCACATTCTATACAGGATGAATTTTAAGTTGATATAGGTGGCCAAAAAAATTATAGGGAATTGCGAAAAACACTCGAAAGAGTTTTATGGTCGATTTTGATGAAAACCAAAACTGCGTCGTAAGGTTTTTTAATTTTGTTTCCTGACTACACCCAAAAAGCTCTTATAGGAACACGTTATGGGGTATGTAAGACAAAATAAGACAATCAAAAAGTAACATTACATATGTATGAAATGACAAAAAAAATCACTTAAGAAATGGCGGAGTTCGGAAACAAACATTAACGAAAAAAGTACACCACGAATTAAGGACATCATCATGTTTTGAAAGTAGATTGAAAGCAGAATGTCTAGATTTTCATATAATAAATATAAATATCAAAGAAAAACAAAAAACCCGAACCCAAAAGCATAAGCAACATCATACTTCCGACTCCCATATCCCTTCCATCGCACTCTTTACTCTAAGATGCACATAACCGTTAGTATCCCTCTTCAATTATTGATAGAACGAGGCATTCAATAGTGCCTCCTGAATGTGCATTATTAATTCCATCGGAAACCCCTTCCCTGTCCGATATAGCTTTGTAAACAGATTTCCGTATTATATACCTGCTTTATTAGCTCGCAATACAAGATTGCATACAATATTGATGCAATAGATGATACAATTGATTCCTCTATCTATGTATTACAAATAGAATGAAAAGCTTACTGCGCTGTAGTTTATACAATCTATATAAATGTTCTCAATACACTTCCTAATTTATCTATTTAATACAATAATAACAATTATTGGCAATTAGAAAATAGATAATAGATTAATTTGCTAGAATTTCAAAAAGAAAATGTAAATTCCTGATTTTGAATAAAATTATTTTAATTATGATTTTGAAAATAGAACAACATAGAGATAGAACAGTAACAAAAACTTTATCTAGAGCAAACATAAAGTAATGACAACAAGAGTTCACTCACAACAACGTGTGTTAAATGCAAAAAAACTTAATCAATTCATAAACTCTATCTGTCATACTACAAAAGAAACATTAAAACCATGTTGAACACGTGTCTAGCTAAATAGTGTTTAAAAATTAAACATTGCTTAAAATATTATCTAAATTGCTTAACAGCGAATAAACTCATAAAAAAACTTATTGATAAAATGTTATACGTTACATTTGACAGCAAAAATAGGTTTTAAACATCTATTAAACTCACTTAAACGTATATTAATCTATGTCTAAAGCATGTTTAACTCAAAACTGTCTTAGACGCGCGTTTAACGTCTGTTTAAATCTTTTGTAGTAAGGCAGTATACTACTAATTATAACAGAATTACGAATTTAAATGTAACTGTTAAACTAACCGATAAAAATATATATCTATGCTTATTTTAAAATTATTATAAATTTCAACCTTACATACAAATAAGATAAAACAACACAATATCATTGTTTATAAAAGATGTAACAACGAATCTAACCGATATAGCAAAACAAAACTGTCATTAAAACTGTTATGTGTAATGTTGACAAAAATACAATTCTCGTTATATTTCACTGGCATAAAAAATAACCTTTCCACAATTGCCACATAAAGTAACAACAGCAACAAAGTATGCAGGAAATGTTGCAACACGACACAAAAAATCAACTATCGACAGGATAGCGTTAAATAAGAGCCCTATAAAAGACCGACAAATAATGCTTGAATTTTATTCTCAACAGAATCATTAGTCACCGTCTTAAAGTAATACTTTCAACAATTACAACACAAAGTAACAACAACAATGTTGTAAACATTGCTGCAATAAATTCAACTAATAAAGAGTAAACTATCGACTGGACAGTATTAATTAAGAATATCATTAAAGGGCATGAGATTACCTAAATTTGATATTATTTTTAAGAATCGCCACACAAACAACAATGTATACGTAATATGTGGCATTAAACTCAATAAAGAGCTAATAATTGACATGACACAAATTATGAAAGTTTTTTTTCAAAGTTTCATATTTGTGCCGTTTGCCGTTGAAACCATGGGGTCCTGGGGCGAGGAAGCAAAAAAGTTTTTTGTAAAACTGTCTTCCCGCCTTGTCGAAACTACAGGTGAACGAATGGCTGGCTACCTTGGCCAGCATATCAGTTTGGCCATACAAAGAGGTAATGCTGCCAGTGTTTTGGGCACCTTGCCTCACTTTGCAAATATATAAGTCACATATTTAAATAAATTATCAAACTTATTTAATCACTTTTATGGAAAATATGAGTGTTCTCATATTAGAAGTAAATTACGAGCAACAATAAATCACCCATATAAAACGATAACACTTTCAAAAATTGCAACACAAAGCAAAAACAACAACATAGTATTATGATTAACGTTGCAATTAACTCAGCCAATAAAGCACAAACTATCGACAGGACGATATTAAATAAGAGTATCATAAAGGAGCAACAAAGATTGCTTGAATTTGATTCGGCTATCAGAGCAGTCGTAAAACGTTATGCACCGGCTGTAACACGGCCGCGTAATTCGATATACTGTGTGCTAATAGCTTTGTCCATTGTCAAATAGACCATAGCACGTTAATGAAGGATTTAATATGAAATTTATTGTTTCTTGTATAGATTGAGATAATAGTTTTTACACGAATAAATAGCGATCTATGATTCTATATTGTAGAGTTGTAATTTAATGCAGGTGTCTGTATTGTTTATATATATTTCTCCAATATGTTTTTTTTTAATGAAATATCTTGCGGCGATCAAAAGTTCAATTCAATATTAAAAATAAAACAATACAAAATTTAATCATATAATTGAAAAAATAGCTCTCCCTGTCTTCCGCGCCAAGCACGCGGAAAACGCTGGATATTTTTATTAAATACTAAAAATTTTAATAATAAAATAGTTTTGAAAAAAGTCTAAAAGAGCATCTACGTGACTGGGAACAGATTATAAAAATAATAAATAAACGAATAAATAGTACGTTAAAAATTATATTAATAAAAAGATAAAATACAAGTTTTAAGCAAAATAAGCTGTTTGACAATGTGCCTACATCGTCCTGAAGCTAATTACTAATTTTTTCGTCATCCTCTTCAATAAAAGCTTTCCTAACTTTAAGCTACTATTGGATTCACGTATTTATCCATTAAAATATCATCAAGCTTCCTCGAGTAAATGTTTACCCACAACATATAGCGGAATCAATATAATAAATATTAATATCATTATAATTAAAATAATCTTAGTAAAACTGCATACTACAATTTATTTAAAACAGTAATTATATTGTTCTAGTAGTGTGTTAAAAAGGAGGAGGTTCTAAATTCGTAGCATATTCGTTTTAATGTTTATTACTTATGTATATTTGTTATATTTAACAGACACGTTGGCGCAGTGGTCACTGCAACTGACTCAAGCGCTAACGGTCGCGGGTTCGATCCCCGCTCACGGCAAATATCTGTATTGGCCATACGGATGTTTGTCGTGGTCTGGGTGTTTGTGTTAGTGTTGTGAGTGTTTCCGGACCCCCGACACAAGGTCACGCGATCTTAATAGGGGCCGTTGAGTGTGATGCGTTTATTTATTTATTTATTACTGCATTACTCTATCATTTTTAAGCCGATAATGAAAATTATTTTTTATTTGAAGGTATTATTCTAAATTGGTCCTATAGAAATTTCATCGAAACCGGTCCAGCAATTTAATTTTAAAATCGAACAAGAGGTATAATGTGTCAACCAAGTAAACGAAATTGCCTATTGATTTTTTTTTTAAAGGGTTATCATGTTCTTTGTAGGTATATTAATCAATACTATATTATTCCATACATTAATAAATATGTACATTATAAATTAATTAATTAAATAAAAACAGTCGTAGTACAATGCAAACGTTTCGGATAACGTCAATCCCGTGTGTCGTAGCGCTAATAAAAGTAAATGAGCCCGTTCTATTGCTAGGAATTCAGGTACACGTGTACTGTACTCCGAGGAGAACGCGGTTTGTATTATTGTATCTATCGATTAGGTCAATTTTCAACTGATTCAAAAAAGAAGTTTCTCAATTCAGAATATAAATGTCTTTTTATGTTCATTACCTCAGAGCTACGTAATTCTTAACCGATTCTAATTTTTTTTTCGGTGAAAAGGTACATATTTAATTGGTTGGTTGGATCCATAGAATTATTACTCGGTTATAATATATCGAATAATAATATAATATGTATACTCTCTTCTCTCTCGTCTTATATTTTGTACAATGTAATACGTCACCTTCCGGTATGGCCAGCACATGCGCATGCGATCCCGCAGCCTCTCCATTTCCGTGCTAAAGACAGCCATCACATTTTAGATAGTGGGTATCAATTTCAAACTCAAACTCAAAATATACTTTATTCAAATAGGCCTTTGCAAGCTCTTTCGAATCGTCAATTTACAAATTTGTGATGTCAGTTCTACGTGAAGCTACCACCGGCTCGGAGTGTGGACTCTACTGAGAAGAGCCGGCGAGAAACTCAGTAGTTACTCTTTTAAAAATATTTTTGTACAATACTGTTTGATACAATTAGCTACAGTTATCCTGCGAGAATATCAACGCCCTATTATTCCACGCGGTTTTATCATTAATGTAGTCATATACTGAATAGTATGCTTTTTCTATTAATGATTTTTTTATGTAAACTTTAAATTTAAGAAGTGGCAAATTTAATATTGTTTCCGGGATTTTATTATAGAAGCGTATACTTTGTCCCATAAAAGACATATTAACTTTGCGCAGTCTGAAAGTAGGAGTACTTAGCTTATCTTTACTTCGTGTGTGTATGCAATGTTTGTCACTGTTTCTTTCAAAAGTATTAATATTTTGGTGGATGTACAAAATATTGCTGTAAATATATTGAGATGGAACTGTAAGTATGCCTATCTTTTTAAAAACATTTCTAAGGGACTCCCTAGCTCCGAGATTATAAATAGCTCGAACGGCTCTTTTTTGAATAATAAAGATGTTTTCAATGTCAGCGGCGTTACCCCAAAGTAAAATACCGTAAGACATGATGCTATGAAAATAGCTAAAATATACTAGTCGAGCCGTATCAATGTCAGTTAATTGTCTAACTTTTCTGACCGCGTATACTGCGGAGCTAAGTCTTCCCGCAAGGGATGCCAAATGAGTTTTCCACTGAAGCCCAGAATCCAATGCTATTCCCAGGAATACGGTGTTGTCAATAATTTTAATAGTTTCATTATTTAATAGAAGATTAAAATTTTGTTTGTTTACATTCGGCAACGAAAATTCTATGCACTTGGTTTTTTTGGCATTTAATGCTAAGTTATTGGTAGTAAACCAATTTTGAACAAGGAATAATGCATTGTTTACATCGTCATAATTATCCTTCTTCCTGTCAACTTTAAAAATTAATGAAGTATCATCAGCAAACAATACAATATCACAAATGCCATTCACGTAAAAAGGAAGGTCATTAATGTATATTAAGAATAGAAAAGGACCCAAGATTGACCCCTGTGGAACACCCATCTGTAATGTAGATCCCGAGGATCCTTTACCGTTAACAATCACCTGTTGAACTCTTCCACTCAGGTATGAAGCAATTAATTTCAAAGCCTCATCTTTCACACCATAATGATTAACCTTTCTTAAAAGCGTTTCATGTATAACACAATCAAATGCTTTAGATAAGTCACAAAAAACGCCAATAGCATTTTGTGACTTTTCCCAAGCACTATAAATATGCTTGAGTAGAGCGATCCCCGCATCTGTTGTGGAACGACCTTTGGTAAAACCATATTGTTCACTGTGGAAAATATGGTTTGCGTTTAAATACGCGAGAAGTTGATTTAAAACTATTTTTTCAAAAATTTTGCTTAAGGACGGTAAAATAGAAATTGGACGGTAATTGCTCGGATCGCTCTTACTTCCAGTTTTAAAAAAGGGCAACACTTTACTGTGCTTCATTAGGTCTGGGAACGAACCTACGTCTATACATTTATTAAAGATAAAAGCTAAATAAGGGGCAATATTGTATATTATGCTGTTAATTAATTTCACCGAGATGCCCCACAGATCGTTTGTTCTCTTTATTTTGAGTGATTTAAATGTTTTGATAATATCTGTAGAAGTAACGCGTTCAAATGAAAATTGCATACTACATTTATTAACATTATGTTCTAATAACTTAACTGCAGCAAGAGGGGATGATTTCAAAGTTGATGTTATTTTACTAGGTATTTTTGCAAAATAGTCCTCAAAAATATTTGCCACTTCTATATCCGAATTAATGCGCTTGTTATCAATTTCTAACTCTAGTTGTGTGCTTTGGAATTTTGGTTTCCCAGTCACACTATTTATAACATCCCATGTTGCCCGTATTTTATCATCCGAATTTAAGATTTTATCTTTAATATATGACGACTTTGCACATGAACACACTGCTTTAAATATTTTTGAATATTTTTTTACATATTCTGTGAAGTTAAAGCTATGATTAAACCGCTTCATACCGTATAATTCATACAATTTATTTCTACTTTTATATATGCCTGTGGTAGCCCAATCACTAAACTTTAGTTTGCCGCTTCTATTGAGCGTTCTGGTTTTGAAAATATTATTAAATTCCCTTAAAAGTAATTCAAAAAATGATTTGTAAAGAGAATCCGGATCTTGTAAGGTCATATTTAAATTCAATAGTTTATGAGCCACCATTTCTTTAAAACAAATTACTTTTTTCAATGTAAATGGTCTACATACTGTTTTTTGTGTAGTTTTAATTATATTATCTACCAATGTAAACATTTGACCACAGTGGTCAGAACTTAATTTATTGATAATATGTTTTTCATTTACTTCACAGTGACAAAATACATTGTCTATACACGTGGCAGACTGGTTTGTAATTCGAGTTGGTTCAGAGAATAAATGTACTAAATTAAAAGCTTTAAATAAATTAATTAATCTCACACAGGACGTTGTTTCTTGTAATATGTCCACATTAAAGTCACCACACACAATAACAGTTTTAGTTTTGCAAATTTTTTTTAATATGTCTTCCATAGTGAATTCGAATAAATCAAATTCTCCTAGCGGTGGACGGTATACGCAAACTATAATGTATCATTGGAATTCAACGCAGGACACTTCAATAGTACGTTCGATAGAGAGAGACATAACATCTTCACGCGGTTTACAAACAATGTCATTACGTACTAATATCAATGAGCCTCCCCGGATAGCGTTCACTCTGACGAACGAACTTGACAAAGTATAGTTTTCAATATTTAACAACTCATACATTTTTAGCCAATGTTCTGTAACACAATCTCCACCTAGCCCGATTTTCCATAACCAAGAATCGGGTATATTTTCGAAGATATCTCCTACGTAAACAAAAAAAAAGTCACCTTTATCTGCTAATCCGACTTGCATCTGACTAGTTTTTATTTATATACGGGTATATCATTAGCCAAAGAGTATGTAGAAATAAGAATAAGAATAAGTTTATTTGGAAGCTAACTGATGAGTGCAGACATAATTATTACAGTAAATAGACTAACAATTAAAATTAAAATAAAAAAAAATTAAAAAAAATAAAACTAAAAAGTAAAACTAAGACTAAAACTAAACATACTTACAAAAATACTAATAAATAAAAATAAATAAATAAATAAATAAAACAAAATAAAAAACAAAACAAACAGTATCTGCCTTACTACAAAAGATTTAAACAGACGTTAAACGCGCGTCTAAGACAGTTTTGAGTTAAACATGCTTTAGACATAGATTAATATACGTTTAAGTGAGTTTAATAAATGTTGTCAAATGTAACGTATAACATTTTATCAATAAGTTTTTTATGAGTTTATTCGCTGTTAAGCAATTTAGATAATATTTTAAGCAATGTTTAAATCTGAAACACTGTTTAGCTAGACACGCGTTCAACATGGTTTTAATGCGTCTTTTGTAGTATGACAGTATGTTTTTAAAACAATGTCTGCAACTGCGCCATGTCCCAAACAGGTGTACCATTCAGCTACAATTTGGGTTGGGAACCCAAAGCTGATATTATATAATATATAAATACTATATACTATAAAATATGCTACCATTAATATCATACTAGTTATCTTCATATCGGCATACAGAAACACAAAGCTTCGTTAATTGGCAATATAATAACTGGTCGGTAAATTAACCTACAGTCGAGCTGTAACAGCTAAAGATAGATACTGGATTTAATGCAACTAAAGTATACATGGACGCTGATATGCAATACTGTGTCAAGCCACACGGAATCCATTTTGAGAAAATGGCGTCTAAAGATAACAAACGTATTCTTAATAAATTGGCTTAAAGACGTATATATCCATTATTCTTCACTATTTTGATAAAAGGTACATTGAATTAATTGACAGACGCGTTGGCGCAATGGTCACTGCAACTGACTAAAGCGCTAACGGTCGCGGGTTCGATCCCCGCTCACGGCAAAACGTGTGTATTGGCCATACAGATGTTTGTCGTGGTCTGGGTGTTTGTGTTAATGTTGTGAGTGTTTCCGGACCCCCGACACAAAGTCATGAGATCTTAATGGGGGCCGTTGAGTGTGATGCGTTATTTATTTAATTAATTGCAGATTAGTATAATACAAAGTTTTATCTTCTAATAAGTTTTTCAGATATATGATATTCTTGAATATCTCAAAAAATGTCATACACTTCAAAAGTCTAATCATTAAATTAAGACACATTTTTCCGTACTTATTTTGTTTAAATGACTTGAAATTTGTGTAACGAATTATCAAGTTACATCAATATCTTCGATTTTTACTTTTGTGGGTTGACACATTATTGCTTATCAGCGTCCACATATATATTGTGTGTATCGATTTTGAAATGAAAACCAATTTACTACTAATTAATTGCCAAAAGTTAGCGGCTTAAAATCTGATGATATACGCTTAGTATAAAAGTGACCAAATTCAAAATATATGCGAAACGAGTTAAATTTAGTTTCATATACATAATTCTATGGTTTATCTATATAAGTAAAAGCGAAAGGTCACTCACTCACTCATCACGAAATTTCAGAATTTACAAGTGCTAGGAGTTTCAAAATTTGCATGGGGGTTTATTTTAGGACGCAGATACTCACTAAAAGGGGATTTTTCAAAATTTGACCCTTAAGTGGATACGTTTTACCCACAGGTTGAAAGTTTGTATGAAAGCTCTATGATAAGCGCGACGAGCCGTTAGTAATCTGTAATACTGAAAAAAAATTATTCTATAAATATAATGTATTCGCAAGTGTAAAACGTTTTTTGTATTTTGTTACCAACAATGTGAATTTTTGATTGCGGTCACTTAAATACTAAGAATCAATTTTAAAAACGAATATAGAAATATTATCTACAGAATTGTAACAACACTACATGCTTATATTCGATTTTTAAATGTGACATAATTTTCTATGAATTGAGTGACTTTAACAGAAATCCATTAAATTGGCAATCTAATTTTAAATAAAAAGATAGAAGTATTATTTGCCAACACTAGTGATTTTCGATTTTTAAACGTGAACTTTACTATTAATTAGTTTCGCTACCCTATAAAAGTACAATTTGACGAACCATTAATTGACGTAATTAGAAAATGAAAATAGCTAACATAGCAGTGCAATTAGTGTGAACGTAATTAACGAAATCAAAGGCCTAATTAATGTAAACAATAATAACAATATCACATAAATTAAATGCAATTAAATTAAATGACTAGTTGGGTGCTGATAAGCGATAAGGCGTCAACCCACAAAAAAGTCAAATTCAGAGATATTCATGTATTCTGATCATACGGCACGTATTTAACATTATTCAAAAAATTGTTCAAGTCATAATCATCTTATTAAGTGCGGAAAAAAAGTTTCTTATTTAAATGTTTCGAATATTGAAGATGTGTGTTCTGTATTCCGCAATATATAATAATCTCAAATAATTCTAAAACTTATTATTACATAAATCTTCTTATTATACCAGTCTTACATATTTTATCGAAATAGATAAGAAAAAATGGATATATGCTTCTTAAAAATATTATTTATCAGTCGTATTACTTATCACCGTCGAGTTCAACAAGTTCGGTTCCTAACTATGAGAATCAATTTATCGAAAATCGAATGTTGCAGTTTCAGTTTTTATAAAAATTGGACTCGAGATTCTTTTGAGTATTTTTTTCTATTTATTATAGTTTCGGGTTTGGTTTTCCCCACACGAAAAACATTGTCGAAATCTTTTTTCACGCAAAGAATTCCATTTTCAAAATTTCTACACTGCGGTAGAATCTACATTCCGAATCATAAATATAGAATAGCTCATAAATTAAAATTGTTTTATGCATTTTAACGATTCAAAAGAGTTTATTGAAAAAATACATTTCGATTTTTATGTTAAATAGTTTGCACGCTAATAATAACTTAAGACTAAAAAAAAACAAAATATTTTTTTTCTTATTAATAGGTACTGCGTTCCTATGAATGCATTAGCTATTAATAAGACATTTGTCCTCGTTGTAGGATATCATGGGATATGACGAATGTCATTTTGAGGCGCAGCAGTCATTATTACTAACATAGAAGAACTCGATTCTAAACATTTCACTTTTTCACTTTCGCTGTACAAAGAGTGTTTGAGAAAACGGAGCGGAATGCGACAGATAAGTGCCAAACTGTATCGATCTCACTCAGAAATTTCTTTTCGGTATTTATCGCTATTTATGTATATGTATAAATATCCTTGATAATTAAGAATATATGAAACATTTTTTCACGTAAAGTATACTTGGTAGGTATCTCAGCCGACAAAGAAATGCATACGTAGAACAACCTCAAGATTTCATAAGGAGTTTGTACGCTAATAACCGGAGTCGCGGGGCACGGAGCGTGTTTGAGAAAAGCTCGGGCGTGGGGTGCGTCAGATAAGTGACAAGCGGTGCGGTGTCGACGTCAAGCGGGTGTGAACATCGCATTAGTAAAGTGTTGATGCGGTATTTGTAGTTTTATATTAAACATTCCATAAGTGAATAAGACATTCGATTTATTGTCCAACTCTTGTTATAATATATCGGCTGCTCTGCATATTGATGTCGATAATCCGTTGCCAGGCAACTGCCCGGGTTACGTGTTAATCGGTCCCATTAACATTAAATAAATTTTCTCACTTACTAGTGGACATACCCCGTTTTAATAATTGTATGTTATTTTTAAAATTTTCGTCTCCTATTTCATTCCCCCACGTTTTATTTTCGCGACACAAAATAAGCAATGTCACTTATGTTCCAAGATATGTATATACAAATATAATGAAGTTAACTCCGGATCCAATTAACGTATTTTAAATATTATGATACCACTACCTTTGCCCGCGACATCGTCTGCGAAAAATAACAAAAGACATGCAGAATTTACAAAAATGACTTTCTGATGTATGTTTCTTATATACTTTTATAAACATTCAGTGAAAACTCTTAATTCGAAGTTACAGACAATTCAATTTTATTTTCGTATTTCAATTTTGTCAATTTTATTTATTATTTAGTAACTAAATCTACATTATCTCAAGCAAAGCCGCAAGAAAAAGTTAGCAAAAAATAGGAAGTAAGGAAAAATAATTATTTACATAGTCTTCATGTACCGCACGTACATGAAGACTATTCAAACGTTTAGTTAACTCATGAGCAAATGTTGGTCCAAACATTGGGGATATCGACATAAATCAATAATATATAATCATACACTACCACATCAAAACATGCACCATCCCAGCCCGCATACCTCTGGCAGAGGCGTCCGCCTCGACGCGTCGCACGCCTCGCCGCCTCTCGTTCCGAATTCAAACGGTTGACGCGCCAAATTGGAATTGTTTTTCATTTTTCGACTGTTAAACGAGGTTTTTGTGTCTGTGGCTTTCGGAAAGGGTCCTTTATAATGCCCACAGCTATCTGTTGTTTGCCTAACGTTGCAGAATTAACAGAATTTTTTTGGTACTTTTACGAGGTCCTTTTGTTTTTAACGTTTTTTAATAAAGTACTTACTCGAAATAAGCGTATCATTTAAAACTGTATTTTTTAATTAAATATATTTTCCCGCTTCTTTGAATAATAGCTTGAAATACTATTATAATATCCTTTAAGTAACGTATTTTAATAAAATAAGACATAATTTTACACAAAGTAATCCAATTATAACATGAGAAATATTACTAATAAAAAATAAAATAAAGATCTATATTACAAAGAATTAAAGCGAATTACAAAACAAAGAATTATAAATTAAATTTCTCGCAATAACTGTTTGATGTTTAATTTCAAACGGCATTACGGTTTTATTATTTTCGCCAAATGTCTCGAGGTGACATCAAAAAACACCTTCCCCGCATTCTAATGGCGGAATTAAATTCCAAATTTAAATTTTATAACGCTTTCATTGAGCACTAAATGCACATCGCTGGGACGTATTTGAACGTATTTTAATTGCATGTTGATAAAAGTGTGTTTGAATGAAAGGAAATAATATCTTGTTTTAAAAAAAGATGTCCTAAAATATTAAGTATTAGAGACAGTTTATAATATAATTTTTTATTAGTATTCATTTTTTCACTTTCTAAATATTTATATTGTCTTTATTATATCGCAGTATAAAAACCAGATGAACGTATCTACAAAATATCGAAAATCTTTTTTTTAACTAAACCGTTGAAAATGTTTTCTATGAAATGGCAAAACAACGTAATTTAAGATTTCACACATTCCAAAAAAAAACGAGAATTCCTTATTAGAACCACTTTTCTATAGAACCAAAAAAACTATTATGAGTACTGCTAAATTAGGAAAAAGAAAAATTTTTAAAACGTAGATACGTTCATCTGACTTTTATACCGCGATATTTATATACATTTATACATATACAACAAAATTATTTAAACCAAAGATACATAAAAAAATTAAAATAACATCAAAAATATGTTGCTCCGACCTTTTTTCATAATAGATTTGCTAATTCTTACACTTCTACGCTTTACAGCTTCACCAGCGAAATAAAATGTAGCCTATATAATAATGCATAACATAAGCTATCTCCATTTCGAATTTCACTCAAATCCATTCATCCATTTAAGAATAAAAAATATATCAAACACATGTGAATGAGTCATAATTTTTTGCATTCATAAAATTATATTGATCGTCTTAATAAAAATGTAGCTACTCGTACAAGTAACTGGTTACATGTAAACGCACGTGAACGCATACCAACGAGATTACTGAAACGAACCTTACAAAGCGATAGTAGGTACATACTAAACGTTTAACGGCAAAGACATATTTTTGAGTACAATTTAATTATATTTCACTACCAACATTCCAATTTACGTTCCATTTTTATTTTTTTTTTTTTTTCGTTTTTCAAATAGATTTTTTAGTGTACAAGATCGACGTATAAAGCGAAAATTACAGTAAAAACTTTTATCCAGGTAAATTATATAAACAATTTTGCAACAATTATCTAGGTAACCTTACAAAAGCTGTGACTGTCGAAAATGAGACGACGACAATTAATTATTTCAGGTGTAAAGCAATGATAAACAAGTTATGTAGATCTTTATGAAAATCTGAAAGCAAAATTACCTTTGTATAAATATCTTATATTATCTTTTAGCTAATAAAAAAATAACCAAATGTTCAATTCAATTCAATTCTTTGGTTAATGGCTTTTAGTTGCCAATTAGACACATGTTATTTCGCCAATGTCACGTGGAATGGAGAAAACACGATGAACATTGATCGGTGGGGTCGAGAATCCAACCATGACTAAATTTTGAAAACACCCTAAAATAGTGTGAATTTTATTGTTAATCCTAAAACAACACAAAAAAAGTTACAAATATAATAAATATATAGTATAATAACCAAATGTTAATGGAGATACCTAAAACATAACAATATGCGAATACATAAATTTTCAACAGATTTCAAAAAAGGAGAAGGTTCTCAATTCATGGTGTATTTTAATGCTTAATGGTTGTTACCTCAAAACATAAAGGTTGTTACCTTCATAACATTTAAAAAAATATTAGATAGTTTCACAGATAGAGAAAATATTAGATAGTTTCACAAATAGAGAAAATATTAGATAGTTTCATAGATTTATTTTTAAATTAAAAAAAAAACAATACCGAAAATGCATATTTTTCTTTTGAAGTCGATTTAGTAAAAAGAGGTCTCAATTTTCGGTTATCCGAATGACTTACGGCAACAATTATTACGGTTTCTCGGGTCTTGGTTGTAAATTATACTAGTGATCGTCTAGCGGTCAGAATTCTACCGTAGTTCATAAAATATTCAACCATATTCATGATTGACCACAGATAATCTATTCTCAATTTGACTACAGACTTTTACAATAAACACTACATAACATGTACAATATATGTATGTGTGTTTGTAAAACAAATACATGTTAGTGTGCGTAATGTTTTTTTTTTATTGATGTAATGTATTTTATATGCATAATTTAAAATATATGTTAGTATTCTGCACTCCTTGTCAGTATAAACTATAAGCCATTTCTTTTTTTTTAAGTTTTTTCTTTGCGCACATATTAATATTATATGGATTCTTTTTTGTTAAATTTTGTATCTTTCCAAAGACGCTATATATTTTAATACCAAAACAACCAATACACGTCATCAGGTTCATACTGAATAGACTCATTAACTTGATTGATGGTGAACAGTTTCGCTTTTCCCCCATCAGCCCGAAACTTCTGGAAAGTTAGTAATGAAAACTCCCATAAACGTTGAAAGGTGAAATTTTGTATAATTAATTTAATTTTCTGTTACCTCTTGCTTTCAAAACAGAATATGTAACTAGTAAAATGCTAGCGACCCGCCGAAACCAAAAAGAAATCTGTTTAATCTGTAAAAAAATTCTATAAAATTAAAGTTTTCAGAGTCGCTCGCTGAGCTATTCTAATGATTGCTTAAAATTTCATCAAAATCATTCTAACAATTTTGGGAGGAAATAACAATTTACTTTTAATAATATTTTTATTAATAGCATTCTTTTAGGCCAGGGCCCTCTCCGGTAAGGGGCCCGTGGCTTTTTGCCAGTCCTGCCAACCTTATAATTACGCGTCTACCCTTTATGTTTTTTTTTTCGCAACACAAAAGTAACCATGTCGTTTTTTAAAGTCCAATCTATTTGAATACCAAAATTCATCACAATTGGACCGGCGGTTTCATCGTGAAAACGTAACCAACAAACTCACATCAATGTTTCTTTTATCAGTATGAATCAGTAAAGTTGCTATATCATCAAATTAAACTAACTTCTTAACCTTAAGTAATCAATATCATTAGGGACTATCTCTCAAATACAATACCACCCTCTGACGTCACATCACATTATCTACCAAGAAAAGAACATCTAGTGACGTCACATATACCTAACAGGAACAAGCTACAAAAAGGTCTCCAGCTCATCCCTTGTTACACAGCCGGGAAGGTCCATTTTATCCTGGTTTCAATTTGGTCCACATAAAGGGAGCCAGTGGGGTGGAAGAATCGGGCGGTCAAAGTTCGCTTCACTAAAAATAGACCAAAGTTAGCGTTCACTTGAAATGCGGGGAACAAAATAGCAGCAGTATTTTCATTTAGTTTAAATTTAGGTCAGCGAGATTAATCTAAAACTCGTTTCATTGTTCAATTTGCGATGGGTTTTCTTTCGTAGAAATTCTTATCTTAAAATTATGAATGTAGTTTTGCGGGATTTTTGGACTGGCTTTTAATGGTTTTATTTTTAATTTAATAATAATAGATTAAGATATTTTTAGGCAATGGCGTTTGATTTGACATTAGACGGTATATTGAATTAGACGGTTAAAGCATATTATAATTCCATAGAAGAGTGTGTTGACGATAAAGATGCGTGGATTCAGTATACGCTGGTTTTCATACAGGATATTCAATAAATTTTTAATACGTAAATGTATATAATGACTATATTTCAAAGAGTAACTATCAAGTTTCTTGCCGATTCTTCTCAGTAGAATCTACATTCCGAATCGATGGTAGCTTCCCATTAATTTATATATAAATACGTTTTTCTTTTTTTGTAACTTTTCTATTGACGATTCAGAAGTGCTGGTGAGAGCCTACTTGAATAAAGTATATTTTGATTTTTGGGTACTTATGTTAAAAATATTTATTTTTAGAACATAGGAAGTTGAGTACTAATAAATTAAAACCTATATTTTCGTTTTTTTTAAATTATAAATTAGAAAGTAAAGTTGTTAAATATTAGTACATTTCACTATAGCGTCTCTCTGCTTAGCCGCTAAACCGATTTTAATATTTAGTATAGAAACTGAAACCTTGTGCCTGGGTACGTTCATAAACTACAAACTGTGCTTTATCTTCTTCTTTAACAAACAAGAAATCAGTTGAAATTAAAGCAAAATATTTTTATTTAAATTAGGAATATACATTCTCTTTTTGAACGTGAAATAAATTAAACACGCTTTAGAAAAAATATAGCTCAGACCTGTAAGAAAAACCACGAAAGTAACTCAACGGGATTTATTCGGGACATCAGATTTTTATTACGATTGTTAAGAATTTATTGAGATAGTCTGAAAGCGATCGCCTTATTTTTACGAAAACCTTTAAAATTGTGATATGCTCAACAACACAAACATTTCATTTACAATATTTATAAACACACAAATAAATCCGTCGTTACAAGTTAGTAACTCTAAAAAATTCTACAAAAAAAAATTTAAATCGTTATAACGCGCCGTCACGCGTATGATACGACAAAACTAACCTATTTTACATATCCTGGATAATCCTGAAATCCTATCCTCACCTGTACCAAGTATATTACGATACAATTTGTCAGCCGAGTGGGCACAGAACGCGTCACCCAGGTGGGTGATTGGATGATAACGACCTGCCTTGGCTGGCAATTGATTGACAATCTTGAGCACAAGAGGGTATTAGGTGCTTAATTTAGAAGGTTTAAAGCGCTATTATAAATCTTAATATTATTATAATTTTACCGTACTGGCTTCGCAATTATCTAACAAAAATAATATAAAAAATTATATCTAATAAAAATTATATTTTTTTATTTAAGCTATGTTCATCGGGGATAATGGATTCTAATGGTGAATGATTTTTCTAAATCAGTCTAGTAGTTTCGAAAACTATTCAATGCAAATAAACAAACAATCAAATCTTTTCTCTTCATCTTCTTATTTTGAATGTACTAAAAGTCAATACTCTCTATAATGCCGTTCACACATAGTTCTTGGTCCTATCTCAGTATAGTAAAAAGAATTAAAAAGTTAGAATCTGTAAGACTCAAGTTTTGCTCGAATCCCATTTTAGCGATGATCGATCTCGACGAAAATTGTTTTTGTGTGATTATTTTGTGTGGTTTTTTGTCAATTTTCACTTTTCGACACGATTTTTTAAACATTTTCGTACAACATAAAAAAACAAGTTAGTTAAATTGGTGACGCCATTGTGAAGTGATGAGCTAACATACATTTGGGAATTGGTTTTCATTTACATACATAGATGGAATGCATTCATTCTACAAGCAAACACTTAAACACAAAAACTATAATAGACGACTGGTTGACGCAGTGGTCATATCAACTAACTGCAGCTATTATGGTCCCTAGTTCGATTCCTTCTCACAACAAACGTCTGTTTTAGCCATACGGATGTTTGTCGTAGTCTAGTTGTATTTGTTTGTGTTGTGTGTTCCAAACCCCCGACACAGGGTTATGAAATCCTAATAGAAGCCTTCGTGTTTTTTTTATTACAATTTATATTATTGCGTAGTTCCGGTGACCATCGGTGGTCTTCATCATTACCTCCACTATATATAAACATATAACTCTCGTGGACGTCCTCAGAGCACTCTGCCAAAGTTTCGTGACAACCCAATCAATAGTTTCGAAACAAACATACGAATATTTTTATTAGTACTAACTAACATACACACAGAAGTACCAGTGGCTTATATTATGATGTTGTATTAATTTTACTGGTTTCTTCGTGAGTAATTGAAGTATTAATTTAAATTTTAATTACAAATTAGCGACTAAGATTTTAGAAGGCAAAATATTTACTCATTCCGTTTTATAATCTACAACAGTTGTGTACATAATGTTTGTGAAAATTAATAAGTAAATTTTAATTAATTTGAAGCATTCAGAATCCTATGGCTTCAAGTTTTATCCCTTATATACTTTTTTAATTCGTTCTACATTCATTTCGCTGCCGACCAGCTTAATAAGACATTCAATCAGCTCAACTAGCGGCTTGAACAATATATGCAGCTAACCGTTTGATATTGTATTTAATAAACTCGCCAGTTAATGTTTAAAAATAATAATGTTAGAAAAAGAAAAAAAAGATAAAATATCTGACATTAGAAATTGATTATTTAATTATTTTAAAATTTGACATAGGTGTTGTTATTTAGAGATTAAAGGCAAATCGGCTAACCTCGACACCACCAAGTACTGGTCAATTGTACCTCTAGAATGTTTTTGCGATTTTGGAGGCGCAGATCACGAGTAGTAGTTAAAAATCTCTTCAGGATACCTATCTCTAGATGTAAACGTATTATAAAGAATTAGTCATACTTTAAAATAAGTTGAAAATATATGTTATCGTAAAAAAAATCGCAAACATTCGCTAAAAAACATCAGAGAACTACAAAGATCACGTGTTCAATTCCACAATAACAATCGCGAGTGAAAAGTTCAGTAACTTTCCGCAACTTTGAACAAATCCTATGATTTGAAAACGTTTCAGCGGCTCTAAATGTTCTTAAGTACTGTTTGTAAACCGATTAGCATATTATTAGGGCCAACTCGCGTAAAACTTTGCATTTAAAATTTACATATATTTTTGTTCTTAAAGCATTTCATAATCTTCCATTTAAAGTTTCCTTTTAGTACACTAAGAACTTTGCTTTCTGTTAGATGTGAGTGTCTTTTATTTTTTATCATACCAGTTTTGTTTGTATGTTTGTTTAAAAGGTCCGTGAAAATAGTTTGACTAGAAAGTCAAATGTCAATTGTAGAAACATGTATTATAATTATTATATTATTATCGAAAAAAAAAAAACGTTTCTATACATTTAATTAAAATAGAATGGTAATGTGGTATTTATAAAACACAAGTGATTAGTTGAAAAAAATCAAAAAACCCGAATGTGTAACAAGACCGTAGATCATCGAATCGAACTTTTAATATATGAAACCTAAAAATGATTTTTAAATACATATTCAACAATATCCTACGCAACACAATCCGTCGTCCGTTTTCAATTTTTTTCTTTTTCACATTATGGCGTCCAAAATGTACTTTTTATGACATTCGCGCCGTTTAGACGTATCAAACGACATTGTATCGCTTATTAAAATTGGCACACGTGTTTGGTCTAAATAGTGCCACAAATGTGCAAAAACACATACATACATAAATAAATACATACATAGACTGATAAAAATATTACCCTCAAAAAACTAAACCTCTGTTATATACTCGCACACTACAAAATTTCGTTGCCAAAAAGAAAATGTGCTGTAAAAATTAAATATTTAAACTCTTAATAGGGTACATGCATGTAATTCAAATAAGGGTCAAATATTTTTTTTTAAATAAACTTTAGTTCTTTAGAATCCTACCTACATCAATATTTTTATTATAATTTCTTTCTGAGGAAGATATTAATTTTTAAAAACTGCAAAAAAGTAGTGGGAAATTTAAATATTTGTAACGTGATGCTATTGGTCAGATCGGATGTCGAAGACTTTGACGTCACATCAATCTCATAAGGAGCATACTTGACAGGAGGAGTGTTTGTGATTAAGTTAGTTTTATGCCACAAATCATAGAATTGAATAGAATAAATCACATGTTTTGTAAGAAATAACATAAATCGTTTCAAAAATAAAAAAAAAAACACTGTAAAATTGTAGCACAACACAATACTTCTTTAACCTAACCTCTAACCATATTTGTTTGTTGTCATAGACTTTGACGTCACATCAAGTGCGCCAAAATTGTGGGCGTACGTAATGCCCGCGTTGGTTGCCTATTTTTATATTTTATTTAAAGAAACTTTTATATACTTTTTTGGCGTGAAATTTTTATTACTATTATATAGCGAAAATAAGTATCGAATAAAAATATTTAAAAAAAATCATATTCCCTATTACCTCTCTTTTATTTTATTCTAAGTCTAATCCTCAGAATTCAAGTTATATTCATTTATATAAAACCTTTGTTCAACGGATAATTTTAACGTTTTCTAATATTAGTATAGAAATTAATAAAGTATCGATTATAAGTAAAGTAAAGTAAAACAGCCTGTATATGTCCTACTGCTGGCCTAAGGCCTGCTCTCCTAAGGAGAAGGCTTGGAGCTTAATCCACCACACTGCTCCACGGCGTGTTGGTGGATATACATGTGTCAGAATTTCTCCCGACGTATGCAGGTTTCCTGACGATGTTTTCCTTCCGCCGAGCTCGAGATGAATTTAAACACAAATTTAGCACTTGAAAAATCAGCGGCGTTAGCCGGGGTTAGAACCCGCGTCCATCAGTAAAGTATCGATTATAATCTTTACTGAATTATAGCGGCTTCATCTTGATTTTTATTTCCTTCGAACCCTCACCCTTTGAGGAGACCTTCTCGTCTAATTGCTTCGCCTAAAAATAAAAGAAATACCCATCCTTATCATAGCGTCGAACTGACAGCGGGTAATATACGAAGCAACAAAGCTTCTCTCATCGCTATCGCTAAATACAAAAAAAAATTAACTTAAAAATTTTAGATAAGCGTTCTTAAAAAAATAATATTTTTTTTTTTGGTAAAGAAATGACGAAGCTCTGAAATATCAAACATTATAGTAATAAAAAATATACACTACAAATCAAGAATCTCCTCCTTCGCGAAGTCGGTCGAAAATACTTATATTTACAATGTAGCAATTATTTTTCTCAGTTATACCTTAGCCTTCCGACTTGAGTTTACCGTAGGCGAAGTTCTTAAAAGTTAAAAATAATCGCTATAGCAAACTACATAGAGTCAAAAATGTAATGAAAGATCGATTTTTGTCGATATTAGTGTCGTATTCCTTGCTTCCGTTAGAATTTAAGTTTTTAATTCCCCTACTCTAAAAGTGTACTTAATATAATATCGCGTAATTATTTTTAAGAGGCTTTTTACTGCAGCGAAGCCCAAAAGGAGGGTTACGCATTTGATCTTTATATATTTATACTCGTAACTACTCTAGAGCTTAACCGGTTTTGTTAAATGCTACGTCATTAGCTTCATCTTAATGACCCGAATGGCGACTTTAATTTGGCAGTCGGGTTTTGATTTTTTTATTAACTTATGTCTTATTAAATATCTCGTGAGTGATGTCTTCCCGCCTGCAATCGCTCCTCAACCCGACCGAGGATAATGACGCTTCGGGTGCACTCGTCCCTAACGACCTTTATATTATTTAGGGCAAGCCCTTTCCTTGTTTAATTAATTGACAAGAACGCCTTTACATTTTTCAATCGTAATTTATTCACTCCATATAAGAGATTCACAGTCATTATGTCTAGATCCAATGGCAATATATATGTACGGATGTTACGCTAAATTATAAAATAATATAATTCAAGGCTTACAATGAACATTTTCGTTAAAATTCGATAACCAATTTTTTTTGTGATTACTTCCTAAAAGAAGAAAACTATTATAATAATAATAAATCGATACCTCCCACGTAAGTTGTTGTAACCCCAAAATTACAATTTTACAGTAGAGCACTTTTAATCCGTTTTAGTTTGAAAGTTACAACAAAATACGCCTTTTTTCAGGCATGTTTTGTTGTAACTTTGCTTGAAAAAAAAAAGATTTTCGGTAATTTTCACTTTGAATGCATTAAGCAATGCAAATTCGTTTAGTATTCAGTAAAAACGCTAACGGCAATTTTTGGCTTACAATAACTTACGTGGGAGGTATCAAAATAACGCATCACACTCAATGGCCCCATTAGGATCTCATGACCTTGTGTCGGGGGTCCGGAAACACTCACAACACTAACACAAACACCTAGACTACGACAAACATCTGAATGGCCAATAGTCACGTTTGCCGTGAGCGGGGGTCGAACCCGCGACCGTTAGCGCTTTAGTCTGTTGCAGTGACCATTGCGCCAACGCCTCTGTCTGTCTGTATTAGTCAAGAATTACATTTTAAAGCTTAACTTTAATAATTGAAATAAACCAATTATGTTACCTAGTTAACCTTAGGAAAGCTGTAGTGTGTGTGTGTTAGTGTAGCTGTCAAAAGTAAAGGCACAGTAAATTCTTTTAGGTGTAAAGCAATGACAGACAACTAATGAAAGTCTTTATGAAAATCATCAATCACCTTACAACGTGAAGAACTAACATACACACTCACAGACTTACACCTTATCACATAACTTGGATAGTATATAATCCGTATACATAAGCTATATAATACATAAGAGATAAAGGCTCCAAGGTCACCTAAAAGAGCCGAATATCTGCGCCGGTAATATTTCAGGGTTTGGGCGGCGGCACGCGCGGCATCCGGCCCGGGGACTCGATTTATTCCACTAACGCGGACGAGCCGCCCAAACTATGCCTGATGGAAGGCACTCTTTTTAACGCTATGGTAATTCGTTTAAAATTACATTTTGTACCTATGTATAGTAATATAAGCACATGGCAACAGAGTGTCTAGTGGGAGTACGCAAACTGTATAATGGATCGTTTGAGTTTTAAGATTTAGTATGGGAAAAATACAGCGCTATCTATCAACCGCAAAATGATTGGCACTGTATTTTGTCCATATTAATTCTAAAACTAAAACGTAATGTATCCAATTTGAAAACACACTGGATCCTCAAATGTAAATCTGTCAAAACGTCGAGCAAAAGTATAAGATACACCAATTACACGATAAGTATTGACACCAAGATTGTTATGTGATACACATAGCATTGATCTCTTCAATATTTTCATATACATACTCTCAAATATTAATTTTAAATGCTCTCACATAAAATCTTTAGTTATTATTTTACCGTTCACATTATCATACGCAGTATCAATTGTTATTCGCGGTACAATATACAAATACTTAATTAAATAAAAGTTAAAAAAAAACAACAATAAAATTATAAATAAAACTGTATTTCATAAATCAAAACAAACAATTAATTTTTCATTTACGCTGCACAGACGTTAATCAATAATACCTACTTCATTTCTTAACTTCGCCATCTCAGCTCAGCTACAGACGGTGTAAGACATACACAGCTACACCAGAAAATCTTGCGGATAAAAGCTCGCCAGACGATTGATTTATTACTCGAGCTTTAAGACCGGAAACTTTTATATTAATTACAATCCAAGTTTTATAATTTAACGAGAAAAATATTATGAATTACATATTAACTTTTAATGATTAAATCTTTTTATATTGAGCAACAAAAGTATTATGGATAGTTTAATAAATTTTTTCTATCTTTGAACATTTAGCGTTTATGGAAAATTCTTCAACTAGCTTATAAAATGTGTGTGATATAAATTTTATACTCTATTCTATTTTGCTTTGTCTTTACTTGGTAACAACACCCCGAACGAAAATCACGATCTTTCGACCAAATGTTTTTTAATTATAATTTTGCATTATAAAAATGATTCAATCATTCAATGGATAATTTCTTATCTAACTTTCACGTGTGTAATACGCCATATTTGTTTGCTAAATAAGACACGTAAAGAAAAACAGACTATATTTTAATTAGGGTTATCACTGAAAATACTACCCACACGAGAAGTATTTACATTCGTAACTGAAAACTTATAGATGTGAATATAATGGTCTATATACCAATGATTAATTTATCCACAAACCAATAGAACCTTTTAAATATGAATGACCTTTCCCCAGCGGTAGATATTTAGAGAACAGTTACTGTAGATGTTAGATACGAACATAACTTTGTCACTTGACGCGAGAGAGCGACGAAGTGAAACAAGCAAGGACAAATATTGTAACAGATGTTACGATGAACAGAAATACATAATAATATGTATATTGTATACGATATGTGATAGTGTTGATATTTTGACTTTAATATACAAAAAACTAATCTTCAACAAATAAGTGGTGGATGGGACGAATTCATTGTGATTATTATATATATTATATGTTATAGATGCTGATAAGCAATAATGTGTCAACCCACAAACAGGTAATGCGCCACGTATTGTAGATTATTCAATAAAAAAAATCAAGTCATCTAAATTAAATAAATACAGAAAAAAAGTTTCTTTGTTTAATGTTTCGAATGTTGAAGTGTGTTTAATATTTTGAAATATACAATAATTTCATATAGACGACCCCTCTGGTGTAGTGGTGCTGAATGTACCTCTAACGCCGACGGTTGCGGGTTCGATCCCCGCTCGGGGCAGATAATTATATTTGTATAAATATTTGTTCCTAAGCCTGGGTGTTTGTCCTTGTGGGTGTCCCCACCGTGCCTCGGAGATCACGTAAAGCTGTCGGTCCCGGTTGTAATCACAATCACCTGATAATTATCGTTACTCGTAGTAGGGAAATTATTCTAGTCTAAATGGTTACTGGCTTGCCCTCAGGGGTTGCGGAGGTCAGATAGCAGTCGCTCTGTGTAAAAATCAGTAACTCGTCAATATCTGGACTAGAATAGGAAGCAGACCCTGGTGTATCCGAGAAAAATGCTAGGTAGATGATGATGACAATAATTTCATATATTTTAAAAGTCTATTATTAGATACTATTTGTTATACCCATCTGTTTTTAATTTATTAAACATTTTATCAAAATATAAAAACAAATATGGATATATACTTCTTCAAACAAATTTATTAAGAATAGGTTTGCCATCTTTAGACGTCATTTTCTCAAAACGAAATCCGTGCGGCTTGACATAGTATTGTATTAATCTCCATCGTGTTTTCTCCATTCCACGTGAAATTGGCGAAATTACATGTGTCTAATTGGCACAACTAAAAGCCATTAACCAAAGAATTGAGTTGAATTGACATAATATTGCTTATCAGCGTCCATATAATCTGTGTAATGTTCAAACTTCGGTGCGGTTCATGGTTCTCATACTTTATTCTATCTATCTACCTTCATGTCTAGTATCTACTTTTGTACCTTAGTGTTTATATAAAATAAATAGCGTCGAAGAGAAATATTTCGTTCTATTTTTAATCTATATCCAATATATATTGTTTAATACTTAATCAAGATCAATGTTATAAAGAGATAAAAAAAAAATTATTTCTAAATTTGTACGATGGAAGTATCTCTGAAACATACTTTTTTTACGTTATAGCTGTTTTTGTACCCGTTATAGAAAAAGGTTATAAGCTATATTTGATAACGAATAACGGAATATCGTTAACTAGCGGCCCCACGCAGTTTTATTTGCGCTTAACGTAGGACTTTCATACCAACTTCTAATCCCCGTTTTACCCCCTTAGGGTTCGAGTTTTGTATAATCCTACCTTAATAAGAATCTACGTCCTAAAAACGACCTCTTGAAACTCCTAGCACTTGTAGTTTCTAAGATTTCGTGATGAGTGAGTTAGTGACCTTTCGCTTTTAAGAATATAGATAAACAAAAACGCGAATGAAACCGCGATTAAGCAGCTTGTTTGTAATAAATTGCTGTTCTCATTTACCATACAGTTTTTACGAATTGCGCTAATTTACACATTTGCGACAAATTTGTGGACCTAATTACCATTGGTATACCATGGTATACCATTTGGTTATATAAATATGAATCTTTTTTGAGTAAAAAATTTTGTAAGACCTAAACACCCAGGCTCCAGCCTACTCAGCCTACTGGTAAATACGCCACTGCTTTCAAAATAGGCAAGAAAAAATAATTTGTATTGCATACAAAAGACTTCTTATTCTACTTACTCCTTATTCTGTAAAATATTTGATATCTGTGATTAAAAATTATGCAGCTAGACCAAAGCAATGAAAAGTACAACTAATATAAAAAATAAGCCAAACAAAGGAACAGACGCCTTTGGTCTGTGGAAACTAATTTATAGTGAAAAAAATTATTCGCAAACAGTTTTTCATATTTGTTAGTTTTTTATATCCAATATACAAAAGATATATAATTATGTAGATAACAGCGTTGAATAAACCATAAAAATTGTCCTTTATGCAACTAAAAATATTATTTAAATAAATTGAACGTAGTAAAGTAAATTACACATCGTTATATGAATCTTAGGCGTTTTGTTACGTAATTTATTTGTCATTGCTTTAGAAATGCAAAAAATTACTGTCAGTGCCTTTATTTTCGACAGTTACAGCTTTTATAAGGTTACCTAGTTAACAGTTATTAAGTTACAGAGTTGTCAATTACGAGATTAATATTTACAAATGTAATTGTTGCCTTAGGATATGTTTATTTATTTATATATTCTTTATAGCCAAAAAAATGTACAACCCCAAGACGTACAAGAAAGGTTATGTTTACAGACTTTCTTAACATACTGGTTTCATTATTAAGAATTGAACTTATTATGCTATTCAAGTAGCATACAATGAAAAGATATTTGCAGTTACTACGTATACAATATCAAACGGATGCCGTCGCCGGATGTCCGTAGAGAGTGCATTGCATCAAATTGCTATATACGAGACGGTTTGTCGACTGTATTCGATACAGATATTATGAATCCAATACTGTTTGATACAATGTTTTAGGTAGCTAGAGCGAATGTTCTCGGCTACATTGTTGCAGGTGAGAAATTTATTTATCTATACTAATTATATATTTTAAACTTTCGCGATTTATACTATTCATATTTATTATAACGGGTCTTATCGCGCAAACTAATGTACTCATTAGTTATAGCGATAAGACCCGTTATATTAAATATGAATAGTATCTATACTAATATTGTAAAAACGCAAAATTTGTCTGTAAGTTTGTATGTAGAGTCTCTGAAACTACTGATCCGATTTGATAAATTATTTTTGCGTTGAATAGCCCGATTGTTGTTTTAGGCTATATTACGTCACGCTACAACTTACAGGTGCAAAACTGTAACCATAAACACGAGTAAAACCGCAAGGAGCAGCTAGTTATCAATAAGTAGGCAAATTTATTTATTTCAACATAGAAAAAAATGTAAAATATAGACTATGTATAAAATATACGTAATTTAAACGATAATCACTTTTATTGCCGGCATAAAAAGATCTACAATACCACGATCGAATTCACGAGAAAAATATTCGATAATCGAGTAGAGAAAACACGGTGTTGTAAATACGCAATGAGAAGAATGTTAATATATATAACTTAAAGGTGACTGACATAATGATCTATCAACGCACAAACCAAACCATTGAACGAATCGGACTGAAATTTGGCGTAGGGGATGAAAGTTTGTAAGAAACTTTGACAATATTAAACCGATCGGACTGAGACTTTGCATGCATAAAGCTACTATGACGTAGGCATCACAGACATCGCAGACGAAGTCGCGAGCACCAGCTAGTCTTACATAAATCTTCATGAAAATCTGAAAAGAAAACTTATAAGTGTAATTCTCGACTTACACTCTGACAGAGATTTAAAAAAAACAATAAATCCGCGTCAAAGAACGCAGACTATCTCAAATAAGAGTTTTAACGTAACTAACATTATTAATAAAAACTCCGATCCATAACATCGCAAATGAAAATAAGCCACTAAATGGTACAATGAAAAATATAGTTCGTAAATAAAATGAAAGAGAGGTGTAGAATAAAAAAAATATATATTCTCGAATACAAGTAAAAAGGCCATTCCATCAGCATAAAATAATACTCCCGTCAGCGCATATCATTCTCCGCAGGGCTCCGTTGACTGTAATATGTACTATAATAAAACTGTGGTGCCGTCTGTTTGTACGTGGAAAATATTGGCCAGAAACTGATTCAGGCGATGTATTCCCTACATATAACAAAAGATTTAAAAAAATGTATAAACATTTTTTCTATATGTGGAGTATATCCCTATTACATTTGTCAAGTCGAATTAAACTTTCTTAATATTCTACAGGGTAATTACGTTAAACTATGACTATCACAAATTGCTACATTCTGACAGTTGATTTCTTATTTTTGTATCAAAACACCTCCACACTGTTATGATATGTTTAGATATCGATAGCCCCCTGGCTTTCCATTAAAGGATTAAAAATACTATTTCGAACGTGGTATGGAGTTCAGGTTATAATGACCTACATACCTAGACTGATAAACACGTTAGTCTAGTAGGGTCTGTAGCTTTGTGACACTATTTACACCAAGCGCGTGCTCCGATTTTGATAAATGACACGCCGTTTGATTCGTCATGACAGCGCAAATTTCAAAGAAAGTGTAAAAATTTGAAAAAATCAAAATGGCCGATTTTGAACGTCATAATCTGAAAAATAACAAAAACAAAATCGACGAACTATGTCAAGTGAGGTATCGATGAATAGGTATTTAAAATCCTTTTTAGGTTTCTTATATCGTTTTTCAATTACAATTATAGTTTAGGATCTATAATGATTTAAATTTGGTTAGTAATTATTCTCATTTATAGGCTTTAGACAGAATTGATATTGATACGGTACTGTTGTGTGCAGATAGTCCTGTATTTATTGTTTTAATTAATAAAACTTATAAGTTAAAAATAAATCCACGCGTTCGAGTCGCGGGTACAAACTAGTACAGATATAAAAAGTGTTTTCGTGTAAAAATAAAAAAATACACGGCGAGCCCACTACGAGCAATTTCATTCTCTCTAGTGAAATAAAAAATCTGGGTCAGGCAGGTTGTAGCTTATACAAGCATTTGTATAGATTAAGGATGAAAAACGGATTGAACTAGATATGGCAGAGGTTTTTGAGACGTTTGAGCGTAGATTGCACTATTAGCTCTGTTCTTAGCCAAGTTCTGCTGCTTTTAAGTAAACACAAGTTGGAATTTTTATTTAACTACGCACCAATTTAATGATGTAATTAAATAGTATATAATCAATTGCCATATAATAAAATAAAATTACTGATTTGTTTGATCAATGAAATAATCATAAAGCCGAGATGGCCTAGTGTTTAGAACACGTCGATTTCAATCAATGATCGCGAGTTAATACCCCGACTAACACTGCTGAGTTTCTTAAGTGCTAAATTTGTGTATCATCTCGTGCTCGGCGGTGAAGTAAAACATCGTGAGGAAACCTTGTCCGGGGAAAAGGTCTGACACGTGTATATCCGCCAACTCTCAGTGGAGCAGCGTGATGGATTAAACTCTAAAAACCTTCTCCTTAATAGCAGAGGAGGCCTTTGCCCAGCAGTGCGACATTTACAGGCTGTTACTTTACTTTTTTTTCGTAGCTATTTCAAATGACCACATATGAGAAGTTTGCTAATTTATTAGCATATTTATCACTTGTTGTATAGCAAAACTGTGAAACTCTTATCAGATTATTGATAACAAATTGTTAAATTACCATTTAAAAAACGAAAATGAATATCAATTATTTTTAAAATTGGCGAAAATTTCTTGAATTTTAATTTCATATCCAGTATCACAAGATCCAGCCTTGCGGGAATGTAGGCTAGCGTCGGACGCGACTGCAATTTGATGCGGCAACACTGCGCTCCAGACGTTGCGGTATCCAGCGATCGGTTGTATAGCTGTGTACGTTAATATGAATTAGGTTTGCTGGCTTGTAACGTAACAATTTATCACTTACTAGCTGTGCCCTGGGGTTTCATCCGCGTTGATTTGAGGAACAATTATATTTATTCAGACAGACGCGTTGGCGCGATGGTCACTGCAACTGACTAAAGCGCTAACGGTCGCGGGTTCGATCCCCGCTCACGGCAAACGTGTGTATTGGCCATACAGATGTTAGTCGTGGTCTGGGTGTTTGTGTTAGTGTTGTGAGTGTTTCCGGACCCCCGACACAAGGTCATAGGATCTTAATGGGGACCGTTGAGTGTGATGCGTTATTTATATGTATTTATGTAATGTTTACCTCACGTATTTGAATCGAATTATTCTCTATTTCATTGGTTTTAATTTTGGTTTCGCGTAAATCTCTTTTTTATTTATCACTTAACATAATTATTTTTTTAAAGAAACCTAAGTTACTACTTATAATATTAGCTATCTATGAGTGAATGTGCTATCAAAATCGATCCAGTCGTGTCAGAGATTAGCCGGTACAAACAGACAGACGGATAGACAGACAAAAATAAAGATAAAATAGGTTTTTAATATAAGTACCGTGTATACTTTCATATGTATTTAGCTAAATTACAAACAGATGCTTCAATTCTATTTATTTGTATGGATTTACTGTGACTAACATATTAATATTTACAGGTTATGTGTGACTACCTAATTAGAAGTTCCCACGTCACGTTGTTTATATCAGTTACGAAAATAAAACTTACAAGTGTGATTTCTGCCTTAATGTAAAGTGTATGGAATTCATAGTATTTATATCGTTATCGAAAAAATGTAATCGACATTATTGAAATCGTCAGTCCTAAAAATAAGTAAAACTAGCTTCCATAGCTTCGCATGAGTGTACTTGCTAACTTTTAAGCCGACTTCGAAAAAAAGAGGAGTTTCAATGTACGACTGTATGTATTTTTTATATTTGTTCACTTATATAAAACGTAAAAGGTTTCACTTCAAGTCAACATCGAATGTTTTACTTGGCACCGACTTCAAAATATTAATTTTCGCGTTTTAGTGCACTTGTTTCGTTTTCGAAGTCGGCTTATAACCTGATATTTTTTTAAAGATTTAATTATATGAAGATTTACTAGTATATCTTTTTTTTATGCGATTATATTTTTCTAATATTTTCTTTCATACATACACCGTCCAGACAATAAAAAAAGCAACAAAAAATAATTAAACAAATATATAAGTGCAGGCGTTCTGAATGTGAAAATATAGATTCGACAATTGCTTTTTATTTATATATTACAATAATAATTATAAATTACGAGATATATTTTTATCCATGAAATATCAAAGGTCAGTAAATGAAGCAAAAGGTTCGACTTTTACGCGCCAAATGCAAAACTAAAATACAACGAATAATTTAAAACATTGGTAATAACTCAAAACCATGTTTAAAAAAAATCTGAATATTGTATACGAGATTTCATTATTACTCAAATTGAATAGCTTTGCAACACAAATTTGCACAGACTTTTTCATTCAACGTCCTTTGTATCAATGTTAAAAAAAAATTATTTATATTACCTTTTGCAGACAGCTTCGCTTGCGAATTTTTTTCTCCTTAAACGCTGTAATTAGTACGCGATCATTACATTTGTTTTACTCTCGAGAGCGATATAAAACATCCTTGTAACCTATCAACAGATACGTCGTAAATAATTACTGAAACTGCGAATGTCAAAAAAGGCACTGACATTAAATTCTTTCAAGTGTAAAGCAATGAGAAACAATTTATGTAAATCTTTATGTAAGTCTGAAAGCAAAACTTATAATGAAATTCTCACTGTAAACAAATACTCCAGTAAGTTTTTCTTACATTTATAACGGCTTAATATGTTCTGTAATTATTATTTATATTTATTATGTTTTTATTAACAACATAAGTTAAAAATATTAAATACTAAAATTATACTATAAAATTTAGGTACTCTATGTCTTTTAATATCCATGATAACGTGTATACAAAATTTCCTGATGATAACCGGTTGGATAATTAACAAGTAATAGTATAAAACGAAACAATTTCAAATTCACTTATATAATATAAGTTACATCCCCTATTGCACTCTCTACGTGTTTTATTATTAACCGACTTCCAAAAAAGGAGGCTCTCAATACGTTAGAGACTTTTTATGAATATGCACCGATTACTCCGCTGTTGTGAAATTTTTATTTTCTTTGAAAGGGTATAACAGACACTCGTAATAATCGTAAAAGATTTTAGTTAGACAAACATCAATTTCAAAAATATTTTTTTTGATTTTTAGTTTATTTCTTAAAGTTTACATATTAAATTCGTTTTCGGTTATTTTTTTTAATAATTTCGTCCAACATAAAATAGCTTTCTTTTCCATGGTCTAATCCATATCTATACCAAAATTCATCATAATCAATTCAGTGATTTAAACGTGAATATAAACAAACAGACTGTATTTCACAAATAATATTAGTATAGAAATATGGATATTGTAGATAAATTTCACTATTACACAAATTGTATACAGTACTCTCTTCACCATTCCGGGGTCTTTGTATCAATGTTTTTAAAATAAAATCCATTACAGCAGCGTTGCAAAGGATTCAGGATGATATATGGATTGTGTTATAAATAAGTTATAACCAGGGATTTACTGGATTTCCTGACCTTTATATTAGATTCCGATAGGATTTATGTGTTTCTTCAATATATCTGTTTAATATTTTAAAATACACTGTCGTTGTAAGTTTTTTTTTAAAAGCAACTGACTTTAACAGGGAAATAATATTTTCGTTCGAATAACATACTTATTATTCATATTTAATATGTCGGGTCTTATCGCGATAACTTCGACGAAGTTGCTTTCGTCGTGTCTACGAGCTGACCACGTGACCATGAAAAATGCAACTTCGTCGAAACGTCGGGCAATAAAAAGGCTACCATTAGTTGTCGCAATAAGACCCGTCATATTAAAAATGAATAGTATAAATCGCGAAAGTTTAAAATAGACATACTTATATATTGCTTTGAGTTATATACGAGCTATTTTGATTTTTAAACCAAGAACTAATTAAAACTACCAATTTTATAGTGTATATATACATACACTTTCTATATATGACGGACTTATGCCCGAATATATAATACATAAAAAATAAAAACACCCGATTGAGAACCTCCTCCATTTTGAAGTCGATTAAGAAATGTATATCCAGTAGTAAATGTTTCTTTTAAGATTAGGTAAAATTATACAAAGCTTTTACGCAGTTTAATCTTCTCGCTTTCCAGGTACACAGAGGTAGAACCTAGCTGTAGCCCCTGTCCACAGTTCGTATATAGGCTGCCTCGACCGGGCAGCACCTCACTCTCACAGAAAATCGACGTAAAGTAGCTAGTATAACTGCATTGCGTACGTTGAGTAAGAGAGTCGGAAGCCCAACCCCCCATTACTTACCTTGCTTCCTATTCCCTAACATCCCTTATTATTATTATAGGGGTACCATTGAAAATCAGCATTAGGTGTCCACGCCTATTAATTGCTGAATGGTATACCCATTTGGGACACGTCGTGCCTATATGTTTATTGTAGTAGTATTTTTTTTTGTTTCTTTTTTTATCGATCGTATCGATTTTTTTTTTATTGTTAATTTGTGTTTTTTTATGTTTTTTGTTTTTCATATAAATGTTGATAGTAATTTAGTAATTTAAGTTGTTCTTTGGTTATTTTTTTTTTAATATTTTCTTTCTTATTTTTAAGTTACATTTAAGTAAATTTGTTGTACGGTCCCAAATAAAAGTGTTCTTTCTTTCTTTCTTTCTTATTCCCTTTTACGCTGGCAACGCATATGGTATTGCAAATATCCACGGGCGACTGTGATCACTTAACATCAGGTGTCCCGCTTGCTCATTTTGTAGCCCTTTTTATTAAATAAATCCTGTATTTGCTCGTCTGGCTACTTAAAAAAAAGTACTCATTCCTAATTAGAAACGAAATCACAAACCTTTTTAAAAATTTATAGCAATGGACATTTTTGGAAAAAAAGTAAATAGCTATCTTATTTAAATCCCAAAATAAAATAGCAATGACGCAATCTCATTAGGTCCAACACCCAACCAATTCCAAAACCACAGTCAAAACAAATCATAAAAACGCTTTAAATTGAACCAATTCAGGATCTTATTGTCATTGCTCTAACATTTAATCCTACCGTCCACCAAATAATAGCGTGACATAGCAAAATGCTGAGCTATTTGTAAAGCTATATATACAAATTAATAAAATCGAAGTGGGAGAAACATAAATTTTAATATTTTTGTCTAATCTCTGAAACGGATGGACTAATTTTGACGGGACTTTCATTAACACATAACTATGTCATATTTAGTAACTAAGCGTACTTTTATTATATTTTTTATTTTTTAAATTCATAAATATAAAGAGGAGTATGCGTAAACAAAATTGCAACCAATGAAATAGTCAACAATATCCAGTTCAAGTAGGGAAGGTTAATATAATAAAAAATACACAAACCTTGAGTCAAATCCAATAAGATCCAATAAGTATTATAAAAAAAAAAACTGTAAACGACGTTTTTCATTGCACTATATTATTGCAAGCAGTGACCGACCAGCGTTACTCAAAACATTAAGTAACATTTCAATCTCCCCTCAGCGATGACAGAAGCCCTTAGCGGACACCCTCGGTCATTAGCTGCACTCACCAGCCACCGGACAGGAAGTTTGTTGCATTTAAGAGACATGGTACGTGCAGATTTAGATGCGGCATCATATTGGCTCTTATTATTATTTTGTAATGTATCTCGTGTCAAATATTTATTAAAAATTCGTTATTAATACAACCAATTTTCTTTTGGTACACAGTTAAGCATATTTCAAATTGGAAAAAGTATTATCAATAAAACAACTGTATTAAATCAGCATATAAATCAATATAATCGAGATCACAATATACACACAATCTCACATTACTTATTTCTTAATCATTAGTATGGACATTAATGTAATAAAGAAATAGACCACATTACCCTTTCCTTAATTGGATGCTGATAAGCAATAATGTGACAACCCGCAAAAAGTCAAATTCGGAGATATTGATGTATTTTGATACTGCATCACCTATTTAACATTATTGAAAAAAAAATATCATATCATATAAACTAAAAAAGTACGGAAAAAAGTCTGTCAAATATTTTTTTCGATTTCTAAGTGAACCATATTCTGCAATTTTTACAATAATCTCAATTATTTGAATAACTTTTTATTAGATAATATATTAAATATATCAATCTGGTTTTAATTGATTATAACTTCTATTAAAAAGAAAAGAAAAGATGGATATATACTTCTTCAAACATATTTGTTAAGAATGGGTTTGACATGTTTAGACGCCATTTTCTCAAAATGAAGTCCGTGTGGCTTGACACAGTATTGCTTATCACTGTCCAATTATACTTATGCGTATTGGAATGTCGCAACACACTTCTAGAATCTAACCCATCACTGGCACGAATGAACACCGGTAATCTTCACTGTTTAAAGTTGATTAATTGCACGAACTTCAACTAGCACAGTGTCGCCATCTTCATTGACGTTAAAAATGAACCTCGACGGCGACAACAAAAGTAATTTAGATTTTCTTAACACCTTTCTACTGCTAGCGCCCATCGCGGTTTTATTCGCGTTTATGTTTATTTCTACACTCATAGGGAATTGTAGTGTGATTTAATATAGCCTATAAGCTCCCTCAAATAACAATTAGAGATCACCACCAACATACAAATAAATTTTACCACTATATAATATTAATATACTTTATAATATTATTTAAGAAAAATAGTAACAGCATTACCATTGTCTAATAGAAGAAGGTATACTTGTGTACAAGTACCTTTTCAGACTTAAACTCAACGGATAAAAGTATGAAAAACGATACATTACTTTTAAAAACACAATTAAAAACTACAAAAGCATCATACATTATCAAAACACTCGATCCTCAAACAAAACACAAAGCTAAAATCACAGAAACCCATTACATTTTAAAATCTCAACGAAAACGCTGGCATATTTAAAACAAAAGCAACATCGGAAAACTTTAATCTAGCACGCATAAGTGATCCGCATTCGCCATTTTGAGTAAAGAAATCTTTTTCGTCTCTTGAAGCATTGTAGGCTTCCCTAAGTGTAACCCTCGCATGATTTGAGTTTAATATCCCTGCATAGTGCATTCTTTTACGGGGGAAATGGCTGCCGGGAAGTAAGGGTCTCGTGTCACGGGGAAAGACGGGGAAGGTTAAAGTGACTGATGCCGGCAATGACAGGGTGGAAATCTTTGACGGGCATTGTTTAAGTGCACGGGTTGGTATGTAGGGGATGGTAGATAAATAAATGACGCTGATTTCATGACTTTTTAAAATGTGATTGATATTTTAAATGGTTTTATTGCTTGTGTAACTTTTCATACTTATGTATTTTATTTGCTTGCTTATATTAATTTAAGTTTTTTTCAATACGTGTATTATGATTGTTCTTATTGTTCTCGAGGATATTTTTTTATATAATACATATATGTAGATATGAATGTGTTACATTCTTATATTTACAATAATAATATACATTTTATAAAATGTCTAATTATTCTTATTTTCCAAAATCAAATTAAAATAGCTATAAAGCGGGGTTTAAATGTTCTGTTTCTTTACTTTACTTTTCAGTTCGCTGTAATTTTAAAACGAAATTCATAATATTTATTTTAAAAAATTCATTATATAAAACACATCATTACAAAAATACTTACGTATGCGATGACTGAAGCCTTAATAAATTCTTAAAAACCTTTTAAAAAAAATAAAACACCAAACTTCGTTACTCATCGCGAGCGTTACCAAAATACCTACTTACTTTTAACACCCAGCCCCAGTCTATAATTAAATAAAAATAAAGGAAACACTTTGGCTTTTAAATTAAACACTTTTATGTTAAATATCGAAAATTTATATGACATTTGTACAATTGTAAACGCATTAGCGAGTAGGGTCCATTGCCCTAATAGCCCGTGACGTCATAAATTACGAAATAAGGACGCGTGGCTATCACAGATTTAAAAACAAGGGTGAAAACGTATGGATAATTAAATTTCATGTACTGGCAATACGCGATTCGAACTCGCACGCCGTGGGTTCCGTAACATTAATATTGACTCATACTTGGCCAATTTCTATGCTTATCTCCTTAGGTAGAATTACAGATTTAAACTTTGCGAGAGAGTAAATAATACTGTTTGGAGGAAAGATAAAACAATAATTTCATTGGCGATCTTGTGTTCTGATTTCCACTAACTGCTACAAGCACGTGTCAAATTTGATTTACCGTTTCTACGATATAGCAATAATAAAAAAATATTAAAAAAATTTCGTTCTTATTACCTTTAATTATTTTTTTCATGTTTATGATTACTGCTTTTCTCCTTTAAATCGTAGCGTGATGTAATTTAGCCTATAACTATCCTCAACAAACGGGCTCTCCACAACAAAAACAAATTTTCAAATTGGATCAGTAGTATCAGAGATTACCCCCTACATACATACTTACAAACAATTTTAAATCTTTACATTATTAATATATCTGCCGTTATAACACATACGAGCGGATAATTCTTAAGGAATAGATACCTTTTAAATTTACGACAGACGAACGAACGTATGCACGACATAGGCTTAACAATAAGGTCCCGTTACTACGGAACCCTACGATATTAAAACAATTTAATATTTAATTTTATACCTTATACAGCAGTAAAGACTAAAATGAAATATATAAGTACGTTCATACGTGTGCAGTTATCTAGGGAATAAAACCACCCCATTGAATTCGAGTGACTGAAATCTTGGAATGTGCAATGAGGCAGCATAGAATAGATTTATTTTAGTGAAAGTAGGATTTGCGAATGAATGAAACGTTTTTAGGATTGAGGTTAGAAGGAAATATTACGTATTCTCCTAAACGACTACACATTAAAATAGAAAATTAAATAAATTGTTTTAGTTATAGTTATCTTAGTTGTTCTTAGCTGCTCCACGTGGTTTCTCTCGTGTTTATGTTTACTGCTTCGCTCCTGTGTTATAGCGTAATGTAATATAGCCTTAAACCTTCTCCAATAAACGGGCTATCAAACTCAAAAATAATTTTTGAATCTTATTAGCCGTTTCAGAGATCAGATGTAATGTCCATAAGGAAAATGAAAATTTCACATTTTTTCCTCATGTCACCGTTTTTTATTTTATTATTTTAAACATATTTTTTATTTTCTACGTTTCTAATTTAATGTCTACATTTTTTCAACTCTACATTTCACTATTCACAATTTCCCATTAATAGCACTATAACGCGTCCTATACACGTTTGTATAAGCCATGTACGGCCTCAGAACTCGATTACACGGGTACTAGGAACCGAATGTCAAGTGGACTAGACCTAATAAGCTTAGGCCACTAAGGCAAGGCTAAGTCTCTACATCTGTTCGGAGGAGGCATTAATACGCTTGTGTTCGGCGTTATCCCTATCAAATTCTGAAAATAAAATAAGCATGTATAAGCCTTTTAAGAAACAAAAATGATAATATTGTAGTAAAAGAAAAACTTACGTATTTTTTATTATAAAGGTTAATTAACCCCCGACAATAATGAGTTTTATTAGTGTCGTGTGCATCAATGTTTCGTTCTGTGGCATCGTATTTTCCTAACAACCGATTTTGATGTGTTTTTTTTGTTTTGAAAGCTGATGTAATCGGGATGAATCTTAGTTCAATTTTATGAAGTTTGAAGGTTATCACCTCTTTCCTAATTATTGAAACGATTTAAGTAATTACTAATGGTCTAATCGACTCGAAATTTACGGTACGTTAAATTATATTAAATTAAGAATACCTGATGCTGCAGCATCATGGAACCAGGATACACAATTCTTCACAAAAGGCTCGTTAGAAAGTTCTCCATAAATAGATAATTTAATTACCATATGTATAGAAATATTTGTATAAATAAAATAATATAAGATTTTTTCCTCTTCAAAGATAAATGAGAAGCATTCAAAAATATGATATTTTTTAAATTATTATACAAAATCCTTATTCTATATAAAATTATTATTCTTTTACTAATTAATTAATTAGAAAAAGGTGAGCTTTATTCTGTAAATAAGTTTTATTCTGTTTGTAGAATTTCATAAAACCCGATAAAATACTACATAAAAACATGATAAAAACAAAACTCTAAAATTATTTCAAAATATTTCATACAAAATTGCAATCCAAAACTCACATAACATATGCCAAAAATATTTTAAAACTCATACCCATTATTTTCATAATAATTAGAAAAAAAACAACACATTTTCATTATACAAGTCATCCCTACAAGTATCAAATGAATCATTATTTTATATAGCTCTATTTATATAAATTGGCGACTACATATACTATCACTTCCTGCGCCAATGTTTCTATCGCCTCCCTGTGACGTCACCAAATCACCCACCCTCCCGAAATTTACTGCGACACGGGCTATTAGACCAGCCGAGCGGAATCGACGAAAACATTATTATTTATACTCGAAAGATACATGAACGAAATTATTGTTATGTTGAAAGTTGCTTGCGCTGGGGTGCAGTGGTAATGATATCCATTTAGGAGTTTCAAACCTTTGTATATAAAAAGATATTTTATATTTTTTAAAGTCCTCTAGTTTTTACTCATGCATATCTATGTATTTGACCCAGAGACAAGTTCCGTCGGAGATCAATAGAAAAAAAAGCAATTGCTTCGCTTCTACTTAAGTTCGTTTGACTTCCATGGATTTTAGAAAATCATTTATGTCTATTATTCAATAAAACAGATTTTTGTTTTGCTTTAAATGCTAAGAAATTGGTTTGCTTTTCTTTTTTTACATTTATTTTTCAAATTTTGACACGAATATTGAATAAATAAAATATATTTATAAAAAACCTTGGTTTTAATAAAAGATGCCAATTGTAGAGTCTTTATAAACCTTTAAACTTCTTAATTTGTGTTTACAATTCATTTCGTACCGCCGAAACAAAACATTGTGAGGTAACAGGTGAGTTTCGGAAGAACTTCTGAAATGTTTTATTAACCTCTTTGAATTAAAATTCCAAAAGAAGATGGAAGACGCTGTTTAAAGCACGCAAAAAAGTAAGTTAAATACTGAATAGGTACTCTTTAATTCAATTGAAATTATTGAATATAAGTACAGAATTGAAAAGTAGCTTTTCAGTTCAATTGAATTTAATTAATACATAGATTCAGTACTAATATTAGATGTTAGAATATAGATTTTTATTATCGACTTTAAATAATCTATTTTAATATTCCGTTATAGATAACTTATTGAGATATATTATTAAATATAACTTCTTTAAGGACTTTTTATATAAAACTATAACTATAACAATTTTATACAAAATAAAATAACTAAGTAAATATATATAATATCGATTCTAAATGTTTATTACATTCACGCATATTAAAATGAATATCGAAAAATAGTATTACAGCAATTAATCGGCAAACAGTAACTCACTTCGTCTTTATTACAGTTCCCATTAGACTAATATTAACCATCAAGAATCCTTCATCCGCCAGAAAACTTCAACCAATATCAACCTTTATCCTAACAATTTAGAGCCTAAAGTCACTTGCACTAAATACATAACTTCTATCGTATATAATGCAAAAGGTTCCACAATAATAAACGTATAAATTTGAAACTTCGGTTTCGCCGCAGTTAATGAGTTTGTTAGCATTAATTAAGACGTTCCTTTGATGCTCATTACTCATATATCGTCGGGGATAGTGCAAAATCGCGTAACTAGCTTTTGCAATAAGATCCAAATTTGAATCAAATATTAAATTCCATTATTGATAAAAAAAGAAGCTAAATAATTTTTTATATATGAAATATAAAATATTTGTTAAATTAATAATTAAAATAAATACATTTTAGCATTTTGTCGGTGACACTACAAATACAATACGACGCGTGACGAAAAATGTATTTTTATCAAGAATGTAATTGAATATAGTTCAAATTTAGACTTTATAGAAGAAGCTAGATACGCGGTTTTGCAGTATCAACGAGGAATTATGTGTGATTCGCTTTACGGAGCAAGCAATTATCGCCTAAATGTATTTTGGGTTGTGACCCATTTTCACATAATCAGCTTTACGAGAAACATGAATATTCAAGGAAACTATGAATGTATATTTGTAATATATCTACGGAGTGGAAAGAAGCCCATGCAGGAGGCATTCGATTACATGTTCCGCAAGATTGATTCAATATTTCTGAATAATTAACTATAGCGGGGTAAATTTTAAACATTAACACTATAATTTTGAGTTTGACTTTTTATACTAAAACGCAGTGCCGTACTTTCAAAGTATGTTCGTATGAATAATTAAAAAGCGTAGTATTAAGATCCATCAGCACGTTTTTCTTGAGAAATAGTAATTTATAGAAGCGACAAATCACTCGTTCGTTCACTTACAGATTAAACACGAAATCTCAAAAACTACACGAATTCTGAAGCTGAAATTTAACAAGTCAGCTACGAACGGATTTTTAAAAATATTATCCCTAAATAGGTGAAACAAGGTTAAAATTTGTACAGAGAAACGAAACTTGGCGCGGTCGAAGCGGTGGGTTACAGTTTATATAACTCACTCAAGTACATGCACTTTGTAAAAATCATGTTCCATCAAAGTAGAACTAGATAGAAACAAAAGGATTTGTGTCTTCAAAGTTTCAACTTCAAATATTGTAACATGTATTACGAAACCGACCAATACGAATTCGAGAATGACTTTAAAAGTCCGTTTTCTTGAACAAGTCCGGACCACAGCGCCGAACAACTTCGGACAGGCGTTCACTTCGATTCCTACTTTTAAATTGTTCAAAACTTCACGCTCTTGCGGGGAACTCGCACTGAAATGCTCTAAATTTTCATTTTCCTTTATTAGCTTCGCTTCTAGTTCTGAAGTTTGTTTAGAAATTTGTATGGTTGTACGAGTAAACGAATTCAACCGCCTCGACTTTTGCTAAAATTTATCTTTGATAAAAACTACCAGAAATCTTTCTAGAAAATTCTGTTTATCACTCGAAGTTCGAACTAACTACTTAGCAGCTAAGCGTTAGCAACTGCCCGCAACGTGCAAGTTACAGCTCTCTGAAAGAACTTGATAGTTAGACACTGCCTTCAGCAACTACTGAGGTGAACTACTACTATCTTATTAAGACCTGGTTTACACGTGATTTTCAATGACGAATTTTCAAAAATTAGCACTAATCAGAAAACAAGCACTCGATCTGTCAATCGTTTTTGTGTAAAAATAATATATAAAAATAAGTATTTGTTTGTTTGTTTATTCGTATCTTATACGCTACCATTCTGTCTGTCCATTTACTATAAAACTAACAATTTTCAGGTACTTTTTTTAAGTACTCTGACAAGGTAGGTAAAATAAGTTTATAACTTACAAATTTTACAATAACGCGACCGAAGCCGCGAAGCTAGTATTACTATCATATTTTGGTAACTATTATTCAAATACCTACACAATTCCATTATTTTGACACTCCCAATTAGAATCACGTTCTATTTTAGCTGTATATGTTAGAAAGTGTGTGACTACAATCAGTCTGTTATTCGACATGGCACACTGCTGTGTCTTTTGCCTGTATACTTAATAATTATGTGTTGCGTTTATACTATTTCGCGTTATTAATGTGTACCCATTTACAACATTGACAAGCTCGTAAATTGACTTGTTGGCTCTCGCCTATCATACTCAGTCGCTGGTTGCTAGAAAACATTTGTGTCCAAAGTGGTCGACAACCTGCGTGCTAAAATCTATAAACTTATAACTATCTATATGTATATAAAAACTTTACATAAAATGTTAAAACGTTATATGTTACTATCACTTATATATAACCATTCAACTTATCTTGCAATAGAATATATTGTACTGTACTTTGTAAAACATTTTTGAAAGAGCCGGAAGAATAACCCCCTTCCCCTATTCCTTTCCTTACTTCCTATTCATCCCTTATTAAGCTGGCAACATATTTGTGGCTTTTCTGGTGCAAATATTCATGAGCGGCAGTGATCACCTAACACCAGGTGTCCAGTCTCCTCATTTGCTAGCTGTTAATATAATAATAATAATTAAAAAATTATAATTTAAAAAATACAAAGAACTTATGCATAAAATGTTAAAATGACGCCTTGATACCAAACTCAATTACTCATAGAATCAACGACATTATTATTACAAAATTATGAACATTAAGACGATCCAAGACAAAGCCAACTAAAACTCAATTTCAATAAGCAAATTATATAATAATATTACCCGTGTATATTTCAAATGTACACCAATCCTATCTCACAGCTCACGTTAGCCGGTAACTTTCATTAGCACTAAACTAGATTCAAGTTTCTCTGTCCACACAAGAGTCCGCATTTCACGCCGTTCTAACTGCTCCGAACCACTTCTGCGGTGTTTGTACTGAAAACACTGAACACGAAGAATATATATGGGAACGTGTGGTGGAACATTACTGCTGGTTGTGTTTTTAGATATAAATTTAATTGTTTAGCATTAATAGATTTTAGGTGTGCCAATTCAAGCATTATTTTGATAGAGACAGGCCAAATGTAAAATACATTCTCAACAAGTACCTAAATAATTAAAAAAAAACTAAATACCACACTGCGTAACAAGACTATCTATTTTCATTTTTTTCTTTTTTACATTATGGCGTTCAAAATCGACCCACGCGTTTGTTCTACAAAAGTACAAACCCATATACTTACATACATACATAAGACTGATAAAAACATTACCCTCCTAATGTGTCGCGTAGTCGGGTAAAAATACATAAATACTTTTCAAGTACTTTACTGACGTAGAGAGACAGTTTGCATCAGCGAGAAGTAAGTAGCTACCTTAGAAAAAACCATTTTATTTTATTTTTACCAAAAATCGGCTGATGCATAACCGATGCTATTCGGAATATTGAATATCAAATGAACAGAAGCAACGTAACAAGTAAGCAAATAGATCTTTAATCCAAACATCCATGCGGTGGCTACGTGTACTCGGCTAACACGGCTAGCATCTTAGCCGGCTTACACGAGTTCTCAAAGGATTACTCGGTTAAATTGAATTAATTTAGCCGTTCTACACTACAGAATGTGAGGTCCCGGGTAAAGTTTGTGATAATATTCTCATAACACTTTATGACAGTAACTATGTTTTATATGAAAGATAAAACTTTGCAAATTATTAATTTTGCCAATTAAGTAACTACTTATATAACATATGCATGTTACGTACGTATATAAGTAGATAATTAATACGCACATACGTATGGTTAAATGTATATATGTGTTTATCGTTTATTTTATGTATCATGATCACACCTTGTTATCAATTTGAAAAAAATTACATCATACATATGTTTGTTATAATACTGCGATGGATAATAGCTAAGAAATTATAATTAAAAGTACCAAGCGATCATAAACCAACAGGAGCATACTTTACGAACATAGGTTGTGGAGACGCGTGACCGTTTTAGGTCAAAGTCGAGTTTGATTTTTGAAAGTGCCAATCTCAGAATGTATTAATTTTATTTTCCTTTGATTTAATAAGTCCATGTATTGACGAACATTACATGATACATAACACGCTCCAACCCAAAAAAGTGGACCAGTAACCGTTACCGCAAATGAGTTCGTGACGGATAGCTAAGACATTTAAAATAAGATTACCAGGCTATCATTAACATCGACGTCTTTTTCCTTCAACAATCTGAAATAATAATCCCTTCTCTACATTGCTGTTGGTTAAAAATAACTGAATCTCGTCGTCTAGAGAATATTCGTTCTTCCATCACGTACGTTTTTTACGAACGAAACCTCCAGGCAGCATCTGTTTAAATACGAACCCGCTGAATACGAAATTCGCGTTATTTTAATAAAGACCAACACTCGACCCGCGCAAATTGACTCGAGTAAATATAACTGCAAGTGCCAGCTGGCTTGTTTACATAAACCTAAATTGTATAAATTATGAAACAAAATTCTCAAAAATATATCTTTATGTTTAATTGGTAAATTCTTGTAAAATATACAAATAGATTACCATGGATGGTATAAGTTAGTCGTAGCTCCAGCCCACGCGTACGCTCGCGGAATTTACCTTCTTAATACATATTTAATCCTTTAAGCTATATATCTTGTACATAAAATATTTATTATAATAATAATAGCCCTTTTATTCCGAACTAAGTTACACTAATGAAAATTAACATAAGTATATACAAAAGCCGATCTATAAGATGTCTCTTAGTACCTACAGCGTGCCTATTCGCAAAGGCCTCCTCCAACATAAAATATTTAACTTTTCTTATGATATGTTCTAAGCGTTAATAAATACCACTTTATTATTAAAAATTTTCATAAATTTTAATACCCAAACCTCAAAGAAATAAATTCAATTAAACGATGAATAGGCTAGGGAAGCAGTTAAACGTTATTGCTCGCAGTCATTTGCCTAAATGACTGAATATTATTCAGTCAGCTAGTTGAACGGTGCCGTAAGGAAGCTAGGTCGTTAATTGATCGGCTTATTAATCTAGTTGGCTGCGACAGATACATATCTACTTCAAGATATTGATATTTATATATACTATGACGGTCAAGAACTATGAACCTTTCAATAACATAATTTTATAATAGACGCAATGTTTCCAGAGTTTACTTCGCACATACAAAATTCGTTATGTCTTTTACTACAGATAAGCAGTTAATTATTTTTGTTTACAGATTATAAAAATGTAAAATAGTCTTTATTTATATATATTTAAATAATATACATACGTATGTCATACTTCCGACTGTAATTTACTCCTATAATAAATATTTGTTTTATTAAAATAAAAAATAATGACTATTAAACACCAGACTTGAGAGTTTTCTGAAATCAGCCAATGAGGCTACAAATTAATCTTTCTCTATATATACATCATCTTAAACATCAAAAACCACGATACACATATAAAACTATATACAAAGCAACAGGCGTTAATTCAGTACCAATCAATTATAACGTCTATGTCCAAGGTATTAAGGACATAAAGAATTCGTACACCAAAGGCCCGTATCGGAAGCGAGCACTTCTTTTGTGGCATGAAGACCCCTCCATTGTAGAACGACAAGTGCTTTTACCTTTGAAGGAAGAACACGTTCATACATTATATATAAATTACGAATCTGTTTTTAAATGACGATAAAAAGAGGTTCTTGAACTTTTGTGGTGTGAAAGTATTGTTATCAAGCAAACGATTTTCAAATTCCATAATGCGGTAATTACACTTATAAGTTTTGCTCTCATACTTTCATAATGATTTACATAAGTTGTTTTTAATTGCTGTATACTTGAAGGAATAGACCTGAAATTTTTTTTATATAAATTACGAGAGTAAAACTTACACATATAATTTTCGCCTTAGGAGTATCCATTGTGGCTATATGGACGCTGATATGCAATACTGTGTCAAGCCACACGGACTTCATTTTTAAGAAAATGGCGTCTAAAGATGTCAAACCTATTCTTAACAAATATGTTTGAAGAAGTATATATCCACCTTTTCTTTTATTTTTTGATAAAAGGTATATGCATTAAAAGCAGATTGATATATTTAATATATTATCTAATAAGAAGTTTTTCAAATATTTAAGATTATTGTATAAATTGCAAAATATGGAATGCACTTGAAATTCAAAACAATTAGTTAGGAAACTTTTTCCGTACTTTTTTAGTTTATATGACCTTATTTTTTTTTTTGAATAATGTTAAATAGGTGATGCAGTATCAAAAGGCATCAATATCTCAGAATTTGACTTTTTGTGGGTTGACACATTATTGCTTATCAGCATCCATATATGAAACCATTTTAACCACTTCTGCGTCACATTTGTAGGTAAGTATCTCGCATAATTTAAAACGATTAGTGTTAAAATTTTGTGTTCGTTATATTTATAACATCTAGTTATGTAACACAGTTATCGTTAGTTATCGACTAACGAAATTTCTTTAAGCTTGTTAAATTGATTGATATAAATTATTTATGTATAAGGTACGTTTTTAAAGTTGGAAATGTAAAAAACGTAACTTATTTTTTACATTTATAATTATTCCTTATTTAATTAATAGAACAAATGCAAATTAATTAATTGAATAAATTTCTATTTTCTCAAGCAACGTGGGCAGAAAACCATCGAGTCAATGATTGGAAACGAAAAAACAACAACAGAGAATTTAAACTTCTTTAATAAATGATTATTACAGATGACAGACGCGTTGGCGCAATGGTCACTGCAACTGACTAAAGCGCTAACGGTCGCGGGTTCGATCCCCGCTCACGGCAAACGTGTGTATTGGCCATACAGATGTTTGTCGTGGTCTGGGTGTTTGTGTTAGTGTTGTGAGTGTTTCCGGACCCCGACACAAGGTCATGAAATCTTAATGGGGGCCGTTGAGTGTGATGCGTTATTATTTATTTATTTATTCATTTATTATTTTTATTTAAATAAATATATCAAATAAGAATAGGCAAATATCATTTTAAAATAATTTTAGGTATTAGCCTTATTTATCAGCTAAATGCAAATACGGAAATGCTTAAAATTTCGGATAATTTAAATTTTTTTTGCGTGTGACATACATATGTCTTACGAAATATATTTGCTATTAACTTCTAAATAAAGAATCAATAATATGAATCAAGATCATTGATTATTTATTTAGAAGTCTTTTTGAATTTTTAATAGTAAAATGAATTTTACAATATTTTATTGAAAATATACAAATTTTAGTATATATTCAGGCATTATTAAAGAAAATGAATACTCAAAAGTACCCCAAGCCTGTACAAGCACGTTAAGGAAACGTCTAGAATATGTCGCAGAACAAAATGGCCTGTCATTTCAAGCAGCCCATTGTACTGGCTCATGTCGCTCAGACTGTGTCGCTTCCGTTTTTATTGTAAATAATACATAATACATCGTTATATGATATATACGTTCACTATTGCTTCACGTATTCACTCGCATTTTCAACCGACTTTCAAAAAAGAGGAGGTTCTTAATTCGTATCGAATTTTTCTTTAATGTTTATAACTGCGTAATTTCTTCATTGATTTATGTATGTTTTTACTTCAGAACTCCGTCATATTGTAATAATTATTTTTTTTTTAATTTGAAAGATTGGCCTCAATAAATTTTTGGATATTTTTTTGTATATGCCATGATAAAATGTTTTTTTAAGAATAACGCATTATTATTAAATATCTCAATAGAACACTTACTATTTAATGATTTTTTGTTCTCTATATACGATATAAAACATTACCTTGATATTTTGATCCTTAAAGAAATCCAAGGCAGTATTGTCCCTTAAGACCTCCAACAATATGACGTATCCCACACGAAATAAAGTTGAAATTTGAATAATTCCCAGTTAGGGAACGATTAGCGAGTATATCTATATTCCCTCCTAAACCCGAGGATGAGCAGATACGAGGGATACAAGGGATGCACACCCCTTATGTTTCATTAACGACGGTGGACCAGAGAGAACGGAATGACGAGAAGTGTTCTGCTTATATTTAAGATAAGAATAAGAATTTGTTTGAAAGGTTGCTTAAATAATGTATGAAACTACTGATCCGATTTCAAAAAACCTCTTTGCGTTAGATAGCTCGTTTATTGAGAAAGGTAACATCGCGTTACGACACATAGGAGCAAAGCAGTAACCATAAATGCGAATGAATCCGCAAATGGCAGCTCGTATTGAAAAAAAATGTTGAATTTATAAGAAACACTGTATTGATTAATTTTTAAGATTGATTAAAAACACTTCTGTCATTGAAAGGGAAGTACCTAATCAAGAGAATTTTTGTATTTGCTTTTCGCTGTTCGATTCCGTTAACGTTGATTTTGTTTTAAAAATGTATGATCATAGTATACATAAAACAAAGCCTATAACCATCTGGAATAATGTACCTTTGAAAATATAACATAATTTTTAAAACAGGTTAAATGGTTCCAGAATTCACTGCGCACATACAAAATTTACTTTCTCTTTATTAGTACAGAATAAATATAATTTGTATTAATAATATTATCAAGATATACGATTTTTTGGATTTTAATTAATCTACATTGTAATTTGACTTGAGTTGTAAAAAATAAACTATAAGAATTCTTACTTAATTTAAGAGTCAGTTCAGTATTATCATTAGCAAGTCTATGCCAGTGCCTAGCCCAGGAACCGACACAATGACCCCGCGTAAATCTCCGTCCCTAGCTCCGGTCGGACACCGGAATTCATAAATTATGATTCACTTGCTCACTGAAAACCTTTTTTATGGTAACGCTTATTCGTTGAAAACGACGATTTTTATTTCACTCGTTTGTCCGCTTAGCGCTGTTTATAGAAGGGGACTGAGTTATTTTCTTGTTTGCTGTTATTTGGTAACCTTTTTGTTATTTGGTATACATTTCTTAAAGTATTCTTATCTATGACTATTTTATATCGGTAATTGTTGTATGCAGATTAAGATGTATTCTTATGCATGTTGCAACATTGAAATTCGCGTCTTTTCATACCTGTCAATGTGGTGCTTTATTATATTTTACTAGATGTGCCTCACAGGTTCCCCCGTGTTGAGTAAGAATTATAGTTATATAATGTTTACCTTCCCTACTTGAATCGAATATTGTTCACTTTTTCATTTGTTACAATTTTGTTTTCGCGTAATCCTTTTGTTTATTTATTTTTTATTTTAATGAATAAAACTGTCTTAAATTTACATAACATTAGCTATCTATGAGTGAAAGTCCCGTCAAAATCAACTTTAGTAATCTGTATAGATATTAGGCGTGATTTACACTTATCGAATCTACTTTCGTAACTGATACAATATAAGTATGTAAGTGATATTATATAACCTAGTAATATTTACATAAGTAACCTTACGTAATCTGTCACTTTCTATAAATAAGTCACTCCCAATAAGTTTTTTTTGATGTGAACAATTATCAAAAATCTTATGCATATCCGTGAGAAAAAAATTTCTCGCCTTAGAAAGAAATAATCGGCTAACTTCAGTTTCATGAGTCACCTCTCAAAAGTGTCCTGCAACTGAAGAAACATCTTTTAATAGCTACCTAAGTAACTTATGTATATAAAATTCAACTTTTATTCTATGATAAAAGTACCGTTGCAATTTATTAAAGTTTAAGGATACCTATCAGGATTTTTGGGAATATATAGTCATTCCGAAGAAAATATAAGAAAATTAATGAAAGTAAACTTACTTTTCATACATCTTTGCTACTTGATATCAGCCAAAGCTACCTCGATCCAAACTACATAGTTATCATCGTCCCTATATTGGGAGTATATGCTTACTTATAATTTCTATCTTTTTTAAAAACAAGAAAGGTCTTGACATGTTATTTACGTTATTATATACATAGGAGTTTTAAACTTTTAATAGATAACAAATTCATAGTTTTTAATGGGACAGACAGGTGACAATATGCGATCCGAAGATTATCTTTTTTTAAGGCTCTATGTGTAATATTCTGCTGCGTGTAATACATATTCTGTTGAATTTCGTTTAACCCTTTGAAATAATGCTTAACCTATAAAACTGCGTGTTACAACGGATACCATAAAATCTGTTAACGCAACCCGGGGTTACATTGACATAAACTTTATATTATTGTACATGTAGTAATACTTGTAAATGTTGAGACGCAAAACGTCATAAAATTTACGAACTGTAAGAATATTCACACTGACTTTTTATGAGTGAATTTACGATATTTTGTCCTTTTTCGATTTCGGTCCAAGGTGTGGTATTTTTGAATATGTTTAACCAATAAACTCAACTCCGACTCAAAAATGAAACACTACGGTCTTAAATACTTTATGAACATGAAGACTATGTTCTCTTGTCTGTAAATACATGTATGACATCAAGGAATGTATTATTCTATTAAAATACATTGAGTCATGGACGTTTATGTTAATTTTTTTATGCATCTGTTACATTTATATATTACTTTATATTCTAAGTCTTGTTATATATATATAATCAGCAACTATATAATGTCTTCATCCAGCACGGAATCCGAAACTACTAACATGGGAGCCAGTTGCAATAACCTCTTCAAATCAGTATACATTTCATCGAACATCATAAATTGTACACACCACTATAGTTCATTATTAAGTAAAATCAAAAAAATAACTTTTTCATCGCTGTAAGTCTCTAACTTAAATCAACGCATCATTTCGGTTGAAGGAGCTAGTGTCGAATGACGAATGAAGCTCCGCCACGAATACATCGCGATCAACATGCGCATGTACGCACATGTGCACGCGGATCGTAAAACGAACGAACAGTTGCGTGAAATTATCGTAAACATTCCTTATTGTCATTATTGTCAGCAACGAATATTGAATCAACAGTAATGATAAATGAAACAATACGGGCGTGGATGAATTGAAAATATATGATTTTATCATTATCAGTTGGACGCTGGTAAGCAATAGCAAGCAACACGGATTTTTATATTGACAAAGTGGCGTCTAAAATGTCAAAACTGTTCTTAATAAATTTGTTTATAAGATTATTTGTTCACATTTTCTCTTCTGTTTTGATAAAAGGTATAATACATTAAAACCAAATTGATATAATAAATAGTTTTATCTAGTTATAAGTTTTTCGAATGTACGAGATTATTAAATATTGCAAATTATGGACACACTTCAATATTCAAAACATTACATTAAGAAACTATTTCGATTGAAATAAAACTATTTTAAACGGATTTAAATCGCGTATATGGCCACCGTTTCAACTGTGCTTAATAAGTTCCTCTAAAATAAAATTACCTAATCAGCTTCTTTATCTTGCGTCACCTCGCGTAGCCCGACTTATCTTTTTATATAAATTTTTAACCACCACGTAATACAAGAAAACTTATTACCATATTACTTTCGAATACAATATTACTGTCGACAAACTTTACACATTCGGCTGTTTTTCAAAACAACTTCTGTTTGCAGGTGATGAAACTTTAAAAACCTATTTTATCTGCTTTTTGAGCAGACTAACTAACCTCAATTATATTCTAAAATTGTAAGTTAAAAAAAACCTCGACAGTCAATTTATTAAGGCCATTGCAACGAGCTCCAACACTTTATACTTTTTATTAATACTTCTGCTGTAAATTGCAAAGGAGTTGTGTATCCTGTTGATTCCAGATGATGCTGAAGCATCAGGTCAAAGTTTCCTATGTTAATTTAGTATCATTGAAGTCACGGCGTAGTAAATTTCCATCCAATCAGACCAGTAGAAGTTGCTTAGATCCTATCAACAACCATAAAAGAACTGATAACCTTAAAAAATTATCGCTCTTAATGAAAGCAAGGAGATTTTAATGCATGAGATAAAAATAAATAATGATGATAATATTTTAATAAATGATAGCTAAGAACAATCCCGATTACGTCAGCTTTAAACAAAAAATAGAGACAAATACGAAAGAAACCACGGCCTAAGCTCTTTCCTAATAAAATGACCAACGGATTTGATATCTCAATGATATTATCTTTTATAGGTATAATTGTAACTTCAAGCTCCGGTCATGGCGCTGTATTTTTTAAATAAAAAACATTATTCGCAGCTGTAATCACTAATGACTGTTTAGTCAGCGGCCAACCCCTTTTGTGTTGTTCAAAAAGATATATCTTTCGTTTTTATCGCGAAGGGACTTTTAAAAGCGCTTTTAATTACATTACGAAGGGTTCTCAAAAATACTGTGAATCATTTTCAATTTCCAATGAATAAGTGATTATTTTAAATATTTTGACTTGATAAAATTACGTGCATGCGTGCGTGTGCAAAGAGTGGAACGGAAATTCGTGCATTACATTCGTAACTAATATAAAACAACTATGTAACCTGGTAACAGTTTCCTAGGTTACTGTATGTGTCAGTGAGTAAATTAATTCAAGCTAAAATCATTGTTTAAAAAAATTATATAAGTGATAAATATTTTCTATTACTAGATTTTCTAAATAACTTAATCACATTTCTTTTCTAAATACCTTTACTTACAAATTTGGTATGGGCTATTTTTCTGTGATTCAGTTTCATATTATTATTGTATTAATACTTCACTACAATGAATTTCTATTTCTATACATTTGACAACCTTCTGGTCGAAAAACTGCTTGTGAACTACAGCAGTTTTTCGACCAGAAGGTTGTCTTCTTTTAAGCAAACTTCTAATAGTTACGATCTATCTGCAAGAAAAAAATATGGAGAAATCACAATAAAACATTTATTGCATTACCAAGACAGAATTACAATGAAATAAATTAGGATAGATTTTTGTATGCACAATGTAAGACGTGTTATAAAAAATAAATTCAAAAATGTAAATAATTAATCTTCAATTCAAACCAATTCTTTGATTAGTGGCTTTTAGTTGTGCTAATTATCAACAATCAACATGTGCATATGTTATTTCGCCAGTGTCACGTGGATTTAAGAAAACACAATGGACATTGTTCGATAGGGTATGATTATATATATTAATCGATATTTTATACCAAGTAGATTACGAAACAGGCGAGTGTAAAAATAACATAATTTCCTAAAATAATCAACAAGCAACCCTAATATACATGGTCCAACTCAGAATCAAACTAATTTAAAGTTATATTTGCAGAATTTGTTATACGCGTTATTGAAATAATTTTCTGCTTGCGGCTTGACCTTCCTGAAGTGTTCCTGAGTTATTGCTTGCAATAGAATATTGACGAAGGTTGACTTTTATAATACTTGTTAAATATTAATATTAGGACGTACTTGTTTCTCAAAATATTCAAATAATAATTTTTTTAAAGGTTCAAGACTAAACACAAACAAAAGGACATGCCAAAGCTAAAGTTGAATTTAAAAAATTAACACGCTGTATTTTATAAATTTGACGAATAAATAACTCATAATCTGTTATATATTACAACTATTTCGATATAAAACTTTATTCTTACAAGATTAATTCTCTTCAGTCCAACAAACTCCAATACAACCAGAAATCAACCGAATTAGATTATCCTAACTTACTTAGTTGCTTGGTCCACTTCCTCTCAACAATTAAATACAGATCAACGGACTCGCTCTATTTTCCAAGCACGGGGAAAAGCCGACGATAAAAATAAATTATGGTTTTTAATTTCACAGGAATATCGCTCTTAATGAAAGCAAGGAGGTTTTATTGCATGAGATATTTGACATTTAAAATCCAAAAGATATATTAAGAGCTTTCAGTAAACGGTATCCGCCATTTTGAATTTATTATGACGTCAGAATCTTTTCTACGTATCAAGTTAATTCGAATGTATCAATATTGATTCATTAACAGACCAACTTATATTTGCATTTTTAATTTATGAAGTGTATATTATTAATAATATAATTTTATATATTACTAGCTGTCCGACCTTACTTTGTATAGGTTGAATTAAAATTATATCCGAGATACTTTTTAAATTCTTTTATATGTTTTATATAGCAATAAATTTGATTGGACTATACAAAACTATTCATTTACACACACACACACACACACATCGCTGAAGCAAGTCTTACTCATATTTTATTCGATTTTTTTTACAAATTTTGATTAATTCATAGAATTTTTCAAACACTTTCTTTCGTAGAAGCTCTATTTTGACAATCCAAAATACAACAAAAACGAACAAGTCAAACAGGTGCCTCTCCTTAAAATGATATACCTATATAGCTTACACGCTCGGCTATTTCTATTATTTATAAAGATAAAGATAACTCCTGCTATATGTTTTCAAATCTCAGTAAGTTGTTAACATCTTAGTATATATATTTTACCTATATAATAAATATGTGTAACAAAAAATAATTGAATAATCTCTGATTCAACAGAACGAAACCCGCTTAAGGAACATTATATTTACCGTGCCTTTTTCCAGAATTTTCCTTTAGCGTAGAACGTATAAATTTGGAAAGAAACTGCACACACTAAAATTTTTTTCAGCTATATATATTACTGCAGCTCCTTCGTGGCTAATCTTAGCGTGGAATTGAAGCTATTCCAGAAATTGTCGACGCATACTTTACTTAAATTATTAATGCAATGTTGTTCTTGTTAATATGTTAAAACTTTCCTCGTTTATTTACACGGGTTTAACATAATTTTTTATGGTATCACAATTATATTTTTCTACTCTAATGTGCATGTTTATATACATATAATTTACCATCTTAAATCACTCGGCTTATTGATGAACACCGCATTTAAATCCGTTACGTTGTTTTAAATATCTGAGCGTATAGACGATGTAAAATTAGCCAAACGCCTCCTATCTATGGGAGGAATATGACGTCCGAATTCATTACGCTGGTCCTCTTCGGATCGTATTAAAAAAATCTGTTCTATAAAATAATTTATGTTGAAAAATATAACGACAGACATTATTCAACATTACAGAATAAGGAGCACAATGAAACGAGTAGGTACAATATTTCATATTTTCACTACAATGATATTTATTGAAAATAATTTATACTGCAGTCCAACAATGAACCCTGGGACGGAATTCTCTCGGAAAAATTCGTACTTTTTAATAGTAACCGATCGGAAACTTTTCAATATATCTTTGTCCAGTTCGTTTCAAAATAAGGAAAAATAAATATTTTTAATAATAGTATGAGAAGAAATTTTGCATATAATATTATGAATATTAAATTTTGTCGTTACATTTTCATGGTGAAAATACTAAAACAAAATTTCGTAATGTTAATACATAAATTTAAAAGAATTTCTACACTTTCCACTTAGACAAACCGAAATTTATTACAAATTAATAAATGACATTAAGCATTCATGTAAGATAATCGTTTTCTTTTAAAGTATACTAACTACACAAACAATTTAATTAAACAATACTTCCGTCCCGCTGAACCACACGTATTGAAGCAGGTTTTATCCAACCCTAATTCACCGTAGTAATGTAACGATCTTCTGAGTGGAATAGGCTATATAATATACAACTTTACTAGGCCTACACAGCCGTACAAAACATTTATTCAACGTAGGAACACAAGTATGTACGTACATTTTAAAATACATATATTATTTCTTAAATAGACCCCAAGAATATGTTATATTATATATGCAAAGTTATTTCAAAAAGGAAAACGGTCGGTGATTTTTTTTATACCTAGCGTTACAGTAAAACTTGAGTCCATCATAAAAAACCGGCCACATATGTACATTTGAAATACTTTTGTAAGAGAAACAATAGACGCGCTATAACAATATGTAAGAATTTGACAAATCCGTCTCGCACTTGACCACTTTTTATTATGTGAGCGGAAAAGGCCTATGGTTCATGAGGTACTGCTGATAGAAAGTCAGACGGATAGATTTTCGAACAGACGGATGGACAACGAAGTAATAGTAATAGGACCCTACGAGTACAAAATCCTAAAAAATATATGAGTTTTAGACTTTTATATAGATTTTTTTACAATTTACATTGGTTTATTCGAGGTAGAACCCAACCGTAGCCCATTGACTACAGCTCGTATAAGGGCTGGCTCCACCGAAATAGCTGCTATAGCTGCGTTTCGTACAGTGAGTGAGTGAGTGGGAAGCCCAACTTCCTTCCCATTCCTTTCCATACTTATATTGCCTCTTATCCGTTATTTCATACTACATATTTATTACACTATTAATGAATTACTAATAAACATTGTTGCGTATCCTTGATCTGCATCATCATCTGGAATCAGCTGGATACACAACTTTTTCCCAGAAGTTCGTTGAAATAGAATTATTTTCACATTGTAGTGATATTCATGTATACTGCTTAACAGAACATTGGCTTCAACAGTATGACATATTTAATATTGATAATTTTACTTTGTTAAGTTCGTTCGTAAGAGTGAATGCTATTCGTGGAGGTTCATTAATCTTGGTTCGTAATGATATAGCTTGTAAATCTCGTCAAGATATTGTGGCTCTCTCTATCGAGCGAACTGTAGAACTGTCCTGTGTGGAATTTCAGTTATACATTATAGTTTGCGTATACCGCCCCCCTATTGGAGATTTTGCTTTGTTTGAGGTAACTATGGAAGACATTTTAAAAAATTTATGTAAAGGCAGTAAATATATTATTGTATGCGGCGATTTCAATGTAGATTTGTTAAAAGATTCGACAATTAGTACTCGACTAATTAACTTATTTAAATCATTTAATTTAACGCACAGATATTGTGAACCAACTCGTATAACTAGCCTTTCTTCTACGTGTATTGACAATGTCTTCTGTAATTGTGAAATTTATGAAAAATCAATAATCAATAATTTAACCTCAGACCACTGTGGGCAAAAATTTTCACTACAAGACAAAGTTATTAAAAACGAAAGGAAAATTGTTTGTAGACCGATAACTGTTAATAAAGTAAACCGTTATAAAGATATTGTGGCGTCCAAAATATTTAAATTAGATATGACTTCACATGATCCAGATATACTTTATGGTTCTGTTTTTAAATTAATTTTAAATGAATTCAATAATATTTTTAAAACAAAGACTTTTTATGTAAACTCAAATTTGAAATTTAGTGACTGGGCTACTTCTGGTTTACTATTTATAAAAGTAGAAATAAATTATATGAATTGTACAGTATGAAGCAGTGGAATCATGACGAATATTTTATAGAACATGTCAAACGGTATTCAAAAACCTTTAAAGCGGTGTGCATTCATGCTAAGTCTAATTATATCAAAGATAAAATTTTTAATTCTGAAGATAAAATTAGGGCTACTTGGGACGTTATTAATAGTGTGTGTGGAAAATCTAATAAGCAAATTAAACCAATTGAGTTAAACGTAGGGAACAAAATTGTAAATTCAGAATTAGAAGTTGCAAATATATTTCAAAAATATTTTGATGAAATACCTTCAGATATAACATCTCAGTTAGAATCATCTTCATCAGCTGCAACTCAATTACTTGTAAATCATGTATCCAAATGTAATATTGAATTCTCTTTCAAGCAAGTTACTCCAATAGATGTTATAAATACGTTTAAAACTCTTAATATTAAAAAAACAAATGATCTTTGGGGTATTTCGGTAAAATTAATTAATAGTATCATCCATGACATTGCTCCACATATAGCGTTCATTTTTAATAAATGTCTTGATACAGGTTCATTTCCAGATCTATTAAAATGTAGCAAAATATTACCACTTTTTAAAAATGGAAACAAAGATGAGCATAGCAATTATAGGCCCTTTTCTATACTACCTTCCTTAAGTAAAATTTTTGAAAAAATATTTTAAATCAAATCCTTATTCATTGTAATGTAAATGGTATTTTTCATAGGGAACAATACGGTTTTACCAAAGGTCGTTCTACAACGGATGCAGGCATGGCGCTACTTAAACACATATATGACGCTTGGGAGAAATCACAGAATGCTATTGGTGTATTTTGTGATTTATCTAAAGCATTTGACTGTGTGGAACATGAAACGCTATTATGTAAGCTAGAATATTACGGAGTTAAAGGGAAGGCTCTTGATCTTATTGCTTCGTACCTGTCTCAGAGAATTCAACATGTTTCTATAAATGGAATTAAGTCATCTGGATCTGTCTTAAAAATGGGTGTTCCACAGGGATCAATTTTAGGTCCTTTATTATTTTTAATATACATCAACGATCTTCCATTCTATGTAAGAGGTGTTTGTGATATTGTATTGTTTGCCGACGATACTTCACTTATTTTCAAAGTTGACAGAAATAGAACTAATTATGAATATGTAAACAATGCATTATCACTGAAACATGGTTGGTTTACAACTAATAATCTAGTTTTGAATGCCAAAAAAACGAAATGTGTGGTATTTACTTTACCTAACGTTAAACAACCTAATTATAATTTGATATTGAATAATGAGATCCTTGATGTAAGTGACACAACAGTATTCCTGGGAATAACCTTGGATACGAAGCTTCAGTGGAATTCCCATTTGTCATCTCTCACGGGAAGACTCAGCTCCGCAGTATACGCGGTTAGGAAAGTTCGTCAACTAACCGACGTTGATACAGCTCGATTAGTATATTTCGGTTATTTTCATAGTATCATCTCCTATGGTTTGATGCTATGGGGTAGCGCTTCAGATGTTAATACAGTTTTTATTTTGCAAAAAAGAGCTATTCGTAGTATTTATAATTTAGGAGCTCGGGAATCCCTTCGAGATGTTTTTAGTAAAGTAGGTATACTAACGGTTGCGTCACAGTATATTTATAACAATATTATACATATCCATACTAATATTGATTGTTTTGAGAGAAATAGTGACTCGCATTGTATTAACACAAGAAGAAAGGATAAACTCATAACACCAAGCTTTCGACTTCGCAAAGTAAATGTTTCCTTTCTGGGGCAAGGTGTCCGTTTTTATAACAAAATACCAAAGAAATTTTTGCAGTTGTCAATCAATAAGTTTAAATTGTATATTAAAAATTCTTTAATAGCTAAAGTATATTATTCTGTACAAGATTATATAGATGATAATAATGCATGGATTTAGTATAGATGAATTTCATACAGGATGTTTAATATAAACATTTGTAATTTTTAAAATGTATATACTTAATAACACAATTTTAAAAGAGTACCTATCGAGTTTCTTGCCGGTTCTTCTCGGTAGAATCTACATTCCGAACCGGTGGTAGCTTTTCCTTAATTTAAGTACTTTTTGTTTATTTTGACGATTCAAAAGTGCTTTTAAAAGCCTACTTGAATAAAGTATTTTTTGATTTTGATTTTTTGATTGATTTTGAAATGGTCTCAATGAATCGATTATCGAGGCCTTGAAAAAAATTTCAGTGTTATATTAATTCAGACCCGAAGAACTACCAATTACAGATAATAAAAGTACTAAATGGACGCTGATAAGCAATACTGTGCCAAGCCACACGGACATCGTTTTGAGAAAATGGCGTCTAAAGATGTCAAAACTTTTCTTAATAAATTAGTTTGAAGACGTATATATTCATCTTTTCTTTTCTATTTTGTTAAAATATATAATTAATCAAAAGCAGATAGATTTATTTAATATGTTATCTAATAATAAGATTTTAAATTTTTGAGATTATTTTATAAATTTCAAAATATGGAACGCACCTGAAATTCGAAACATTGAGCTAAAAAACTTTTTTGCATACTTATTTAGTTTAGATGACTTGAATTTTTCGAATAATGTTAAATAGGTGACGTAGTATCAAAATACATCAATATCTCAAAATTTGACTTTTTGTGGGTTGACATATTATTGCTTATCAGCATCCAAATAAGGTCCTACAATTCATGCAACAGTAGTTGAGATAATTATAACTACACTTTAACTCAGTGATGAAACCAGTACGCCTTAATCCATTCCGGCGAGATTAATGATTGTTTGATAAATTATGCGCGGGTAATGGGGTGTCCCGATAGAGACGCAACCATGCGTTGTAATGAACACGTCAAAATGAGTTGCATTTCTAAAGAAAAGGAAAGAAAGTCAATTTCGTTTTTATAAAATCAAAATCAAAAAATACTTTATAATTACTTTCAAGTAGGCTCTTACGAGCACTTTTGAATCGTCATACATGAAAATAACAAAAAAAATACATAAATAATGAAGCTACCACCGGTTCGGAACGCAGATTCTACCGAGAAGAACCGGCAAGAAACTCGATAGTTACTCTTTTAAAATATTGTAAATACAACACAGTTTATGATTACAAATTAATTATTTATCCTGTTCGATATTCAGCATATACTAAGCCCACGCATCCTTATCGTCAACGTAATCTTGTATAGAGTAATATGCTTCAGCTATTAAAATATATATGTATATAAACTTCCAACACACGTTTCATCCCTTAGGATCGAATTTAGCAAAATCCCATCTTAGTGAGCACCTACGTCCTAAAAAACCGCATGTAAAATTTGAAACTCCTAGCACTTGTAGTTTCTGAGATTTCGTGATGAGTGGGTAAGTGACATTTCGCTTTTATATATACATAGATAGCTGGCAAACGAGCAGGCGGGTCACGTGATGTTTAGTTATCGCGCTCGTCCATTGACAATTGCACCTCAAAAGAGCCACAAATGCGTTGCCACCTTATAAAGGAATAAGTCATGAACAGGAAGTAAGAAAAAGAATTGGGGAGCGGCTTACGCTTTACTTCACACCGATATTTTTTGAGAGTGAGGTGCTACCCCGGTTAAGTCAGCTCGTATACGAACAGTATTCAGCACAGTTAAGCTCTACCTCAATTCAATTTATACTAATATTATAAAGCTTGAAGAGTTTTTTTTTTTGAACGCGCTTGTCTCAGGAACTACTGCTTTGATTTGAATTTTTTTTTGTTAGATAGTTTATTTTTATGGCCATAAGCTATTACATCTTACTATGACTCTTAGGAGAAAAACAGTAAACATAAACGCGAATGAAATCGCAACGGTCAGTTAGTTTCTTAATAAAAAGATAAATAAAATCACATTTTTAGCAAGAAAAGCAACGTCTTGAGAAGATATTTCACTCAATCTTAACGATACTTTAGAGGAATGTTTTAAAATTAATGTCGTAGAAAATTTTAACCGATCCATCACGGAGTTAAATTTTTCGCCGGGGAGTAACTAAGCGCACTCGAGATGTACAGACGCTCTATCAATCACTTCGAGCTCCATGCCTTCTAGACCGGAACGTTATATAACGTTAAATTTTGTTCAGAATTAAGCGATCTGGGCTTTAATGTTTAAAAATCTTGTTATCATGCTCGGATGCTGAATGTACCTTTAACGTAGACGTTGCGGGTTCGACCCCGCTCGGGGCAGATATTTGTATTTGTATAAATGTTTGTTTCTCGGGTCTGGGTGTTTGTCCTTGTGGGTCTCCCCACCGTGCCTCGGAGAGCACGTAAAGCTATCAGTCCCGATAATTATCACAATCATCTGATGATGATCGTTACTATTAGTAATAAATCGTTCTAGTCTTATTGGTGGCCTTCAAAGGCTTTGGAGGATAGCAATCGCTCTGTGTAAAAATCAGTAATTCATCAATATCTGGAGTAAAATAATAAGCAGACCCTATAACCGGGAAAAATGCTAGATGATGATACTCAAAAAATTTTAGTACAGCTAAGGCTAGAATTACATTTGAAAGTTTTACTCTCGCAATTGTCATAAAACAATTCTATAATCTGACAATAGCCTAGTTAACCTTACGAAAATTGCTGTCAAAATAAAGGCGCTGACGGTAAATTCCTTCAGGTGCAAAGCAATAACAAAGAACTTATTTAAATCTTCACGAAATGAGAGTAAAACTTATAAGTGTAATATACACCTTAAAAACAAGACACCGACAAAACTATTTATTACATATTATTTTTACTAATATGAAATAGTGTGTGGGTTTATTTAAAAGCGACAATGTTTGATTAGTCAACAGGTATGAGTAAATTTTATTACTGGGCGTTATAAGCCAAATCCGAAAGTGTAAGGAATAGCGAATAATACTTAAAATACCTTCGATTTTGATTAAAACTAATATGCAATCCATTCGTTTTTTTTTTTTTGAAAAATTTACTTTCCTAACTAGGAATCTGATTTTGAAAAGAAATACATTCTATATTATATTAACTTCTGGGATTACGACAAACTAAAGAAAAGAGCTTACTTTGAAAGGCTTTTACAAAATGCTATTAAATTCATACATTAAACACACCTTCCGTATATTTGTACACAAAATGCGTATATAGTTTTAGTATATTTTAACAATTATAAACTTTTTACCAAATGGTCTAACTGTAAATGTCAACGATTCCAATTTATATACCAGAGCTTCATGCTAAGTAGCTTACAATTACAGCCGCGACGATATTTACAATAAGCTTAGCACTAAGTTACGGTAATCACGAAGTTATGGAAATGCGGGCAAAGGGCCAATTATCATAAATTGCGTGTATCTAATGCGACTGAATTAACTGGTAGACTGTTCTGATGGACGACGGATATCCGTGTATAAGTTCAGATGTAGATATAATCATATGTACACAGCTACTGAGTAATTACCAATTGGTTAATGTCCCATGAGACACATCCTTTGATATTGAGAATACGAAATGGGAATTTATTTTTTGGTACTGCATCGAAATAACCTATTTATTTTTTGGCATATTAATTAACGAATGGACGAATTATTCTGGTTACTTATATTGAAATCGCCTATATATTATTATCATTTTATTACTTTCTTGACCATATAATGTTATTAATATCCAATATAAGTAGATATATTTATTCATTTTTACAAAGAATACTTTTGATATTATACTAAAATCAATAAATACAATAAAAACTATAAAAAAAATATATTTTATTACAAAAAAATGTAGGTCTCATCAAAGCCAATCCAAGCTACATTTAAGTGAAGTTCTCAAAATACTGGCAATATCGGCAATGCTACTGAATGTTCAAACTCTTAACCGAGGTATCAGCCAGCTCTTGGGTTCTGAAAGTCTCTTTGAGAGATCTTTAAAAAGAAACCGGGCTTCTGGAGCTCACGGTCCAAGTGAATATTTTCCTTTAATATTTTTTGTCATCCCGAGATATCGATTCACTTTACAGCAATCAATCACAATCGAGGTCACGGGCAGACGGGTCGAATAATTCCATTTAAAATAGTTTTATTTCAGCGTGTAGTATCCGTGTGTAATTATGTAAGAAAATAATTTTAGACAGTTTTATTAACATCAATTCCGACCACCCATTGGCTATTTCATTTAAAATTCCGCATTTTGTACATTGAAATTCATAGACAAGGCAATAACAAAATATGTAATTTAAAAACACAAGAGAACCGATTTTGAAAAAATCTCATCTGAAATCTGAAAGTATACCCTTTTAAACAAAAAAATAACTATTCAAATTAGTACCGTCTTTTGTAAGCAATTGGTAAACATACATAAAAAAGTCCCCGACGAAATTAGAATGTCCTCCTTTTTTAAAAATCGCTTACTTATCTAGTTTATTTTTAATAAAAAAATACAAGTCAAATTAAGTCTGTCTGTCTTTGATCTCCGAAGACGTCAATACTATATTAACAACTATAGTACATGTAACAACTTCATTATGTAACAAAAAAGAGAACTAAGAATAGCCAATAACAAAACCCATTACCTAAGCAAATGACATCATAACAATCCATGGAAGAACAATAAAATATCATATCCGAGAGACGAGACGTATAAAAGAATCAGTTGTAAGAATATAATAGCAATAAAATATTCATAGAGCAGTCAATACTCGTATTTACGAAGTTGACGTTAAATCTGACGTTACGAATCAATTTATGCACCATCGGTTGTGGTGGCCATGATGGATGTTTACTGTGGACAGTCCTACATGCACATGCATGCATGTCATGTAGTTTTTTTGGGAAATGTTAAATATTTTGTATTTATAATAATTGACGTTAAAGTTATTGCTAAATAAGTTAATATTTATAACAAAAAAGATTATTAGATGCTGGCATAGCATGTTGCTTTAATTCGTAAGAAATAAATAATAGTTTACAATAATCACAAAATATTTATCTAAAATTATACATGATTATTTAATGAATTTCCGTATTACCTTTATTTACTTTTTATATTATGTGATCAACATTTTCTTTATGTTTTCATTTTAATATTTTACAAAACTAAGTGAAAACACTATTTAATTGATTAATAATCTAAGAAAATTTGAAAAAAGAAGAATATGCGATCATACAAAAAATCATTTTAAATAAAATGTTACACTTTTTTCTCTGCCAATAATGATAACAGTAGGGAATAGTTTTAAACATGAAATGTGATATAGGAAACTTGGACTTTAGTATTTTTAGATTCATTTAACAAAACATACATTCTACATCTATACAAATATTACAAAGAGGTAAAATTTGTTTTTAAGTTTGTATGTAGAGGGTAATCGCTGAAACTAATAATCCTATTTATAAAATCTTTTTGCATTTCATAAGTATTTTATTCCAGAGGTTATAGGCTACATCACATCACGCACATGGACATTTGGGACATGACAAATGGGAGCGAAGCAGTAACTATAAACGCGAGTAAAACCGCGAGACGCAGCTCTACATTCACAACTATAAATTCTGGTCACCCTATCGAAATTCGTATGACACAATTGGAGAATAACGTAAATGTTCCTCTTTTACTGTTTACGCGCAATAAAATATCACTTTACGAGTCTCACTGGCGTCAATAAGGACCTTAAGTTGATCAGATTCACTTAAGATTTATTCATAACCTATTGACAGTTTATTACTAATGCCACGTTTTATTACGATAATTTCATGACACAATGCTGATGGAATATTGTCAATGCTTGTAAAATTATGTATTCAGGAATTTAACTACCGCTGTAGGAGTTACGTTCGGGCTATACGCTACTGAATACATAAATCATATAGAATATTTCGACGCTGCATACATAGATAATTTAAATAGCAGAGCACCCGACTGGAGTCTCGAAATGTCCAGGTATCGGTTGGAGTCTTGCTCTGTCGCTGTTTTTAATTTGAATTTTATTATAATTTCACAACATATGGAATTATACGAAACTAGCGACCCCTCGCGGTTTCACTAGAGCTTAACTTAGAACTTTCATACAAACTTCCAACCCCGTTTTACCTCCTTGGTGATAATTTTTAGCGAAATTCCGTCTTTGTGAACACCTCCGCCCAAAAATAAACCACTATACACAACCAAAATAGATCATTGAGCCAAACATTTGTTTTCAACTTCCAGCAAGAAATGAACCTAATTACAAATAATTCCGGAGCCATTATTCGCCACACACTTTTTATAAATCAATTTGAACAATCGCAAACAATTTATTAGTTTAATAGTCTAAAATTGAGTTCCAAACCCCACTTGGGTGGGAACCAAAGTTATCGCAAAAAATCAAAATATACAAGCCAATTACGGTACCCTAAAAAAATTACAACAACAATTTCCTGAAGAAATGATCGAACTTTAAAAGTTAATCTATGCCGGCACCCGGCTGTTGCCGTTCAGAAATTCAATTTATAAACAAGTTAGCGTCTCGTTAAAATTCTTCCGATGTAATAAGCCAACTTTGATAGGGTTGGCAATTTCAAAAATATTCGCATTAGCCAACAATGTTGAGAACATTATCATATTATGCTGAATACGCACCGAACTTATTTAAATTTAATACAATTTAAAATAAGAAATTTCGTGGATGATAAGTTGTCTACATTTTTTGTTCGAAATTGTCTTTTTTTGACGCAATAGGTAAAGATCTTTAGAATCATTTAAAGCATTTGAAAATCCACGGAGATTTGTTGCTCTTAAGAGCAATCATACCTATACAACAAATTTAATCATACTACTATATATTGTTATTTTTATTGGTTATTTTATCTTAATATAAAGATTGTGAGTGATTCTAAGTACCATCGAAAACAATCAATATCAAAAGATAATGTAATACTAATTAACCTATACTATCTGCCACCCAGCTACTCAACAATTCATATTTATTCATTCTTATATGGATATTTTTTACCTAAAATTTTCACTACTCCATATATCTTTTCAAACATATTCTTTTATACAAACCTTTTACTGAGAATAATAAAATTAAAAAGTAAAATAACAGCCTGTAAATGTCCCACTGATGGGCAAAAGCCTCCTCTCCTATTAAGGAGAAGGTTTAGAGCTTAATACACCACGCTGATCCGCTGTGGGTTTGCAGATATACATGTCTCAGAATTTCTTCTGACGCATGCAGAAAACCTACACTACGATGTTTTCCTTCGACTTCGACTCCGAGCTCGTGATGAATTTAAATACAAATTTAGCACTTGAAAGTCAGCGGTGCCAGCCGGATTTTGAACCCAAGATCATCTGTTGAGATCGACGTGTTCTAACCACTAACTAGGCCATCTCAGGTCACAGTGTCAATAAAAATAAAACAAAGTAGAATTAGCCAAATAGGTACAGCCATTCTCAAGTGATGTGCATACAATCGGCAGTTGATTTTTATTTATATACTCGTAGATATTAAGCTCTTCAGCTTTGGTTGTTAGAGTTCTCTAATATTAGGATATCAGTCCGAGGAAAGATTTGATTGTTTATTTGTTTGCATTTAAAACACTCTGAAACTACTACACCGATTTGAATAATTCTTGTAGCGTTGGATAGCCCGTTTATTGAGGAAGGTTATGGGCTATATTAAATTACGCTACGACTTATAGGAGTAACAATTAACGCGAATACAACCGTGAAAGGCAGCTAGTATTATATAATATGTTCATTACGGAAGTAAAACTATAAAACATAACGTTACGCACAATGGATACGGAGCGGTAATAATAAATATCAACCAATCAAGAAAGTACCGAAATTAAATGCGGGTTTTCATTTAGATTTTTTTTTTATTAAAATGAAAAAAAACGTCTCTAGAAGATAAACAGATTAAAAACTAATTTATCTAACTAAATAACCTGGGCAGGTAATCAACACCGTTTGTTAAGTAATCAACTTAAAGTGTATTTTTTAAATGAAAAGATTAATTTTAAAATTGATTACTTCATTTTCGTGATTAGAGCAAAACATTACTAAACATGAATTTGTATGCAATATTAAAAGCGATATTTATACTGTTAGGGGTTATATATTTTAAACTATCGCGATTTATACTATTCATATTTAGTCGGAGTTCGGAGTCAGCTCGTGACCACGATGAATGCAACTTCGTCGAAACGTCGGGCAATAAAAAGGTATTACTACCATTAGTTATCGCAATAAGACCCGTTATATTAAATATGAATAGGTGTTTTGATACAGTTTATAGATTTACTAGCTGTGTACTCAGTAGCTGTTTCTCGCGATTTCACTCGCATTTATGGTACCTTCCTCAATGGGCTATCCTACGCAAAAAAAAAATTTGGAATCAGATCAGTAATTTCAGTGATAACCCCCTACATACAAAGTTATAAATAAATTTTACTTTTTTATAATATTAGTATAGATAAAGCATATTCATTGTAAATGCTAACCCTAGTTTGCTTTAGGCATTTGTTAAATTTTGGATTCCTTCCCAGTTTGAGCGGTCGCGAAGCTCGCTATTAAAGTTTAACATAATCACAGTATCGGTTCCCTTCGATCATTGTATCGCCTTCGCTGCTTTAAGAGGAAATTTACGTCTTGTGAGTTATTATCGTAATATCAATGCTTGTTTTAACTTGTAGTGATGAGAATATTTATTTTATTAATTTACGTGAAACAAAAACATTGTACCCTTCTTTACGCGAACGAACGTGTATGAAATTTTATACGTTTATAGTTTATATAGAGAAGGAATGTATTATGTTAATATATTTTTAATTATGCATAAAAATTAGATTCAATTAATTAAAAAGAAACATTAAATATACTACCATGTATTGGGCGTATAAACTTTTGCTCTTTCCATCGCACGTTGAGTGTTACTGAGCTTTGTTATACGGCCCATAGTGAGCGATCACGTTTCGGATCCGTATGTCATCACTGGCAACACGCACTGTTCGAAAACTTTAGTCTTCAGGCACTGAGGGATCTTGGATGAGTAGATATCACGAAATTTCTCTAACACTGCCCAGCCGAGTTGGATTCAGCGGTTTACCTCTTTCTCGAAATTGATCCAAGGTGCTGGAATAGCGACCCCGCACCGGAGGGCGCAGTGCTGGCAGAATTCCGCACCAGGTGGACCAATGACATCAAGAGAGCCGCGGGGAGTCGATGGTTTCAGGCAGTGCAAGACCGCGACTGTTGGAGATCCATGCAAGAGGCCTATGTCCAGCAGGCAGGCTGATGGATGGATGGATGGACGGATACCTTTTTTTATGTTCAAAGTAACAATTTAAATGAATTATTATCGAATATCTACCACTGAGTGACTACTAGTACTATTAAATTAATTTGAAAGTATTATAATAAACTCAAGCAGTATTCAAAATTAATTCGCGCCAATAATAAATAATAAATAATTAATTAACCAATAAGTGTACGCTGTAATTTTAACTTTAATTTTAATGCAGTACTGCAGTACATATCCTCGTATATGTCTTATCAAAAAACACTTTTGAGAAATAACATACATAATGATAGTAGTTTTATATAAGGAAATTAACATATTAAATATGTAAATCATATTTTGCCTTATGTTTTCTAACAATCACTAAGTGCAATTAAAATTAAACAATATTGATTAACTTAGAAAGCGAAAAAATGAAGGAAAGTGCAGATTTTGTGATATTTTCAATGATTTGAATTCGAAAAACAATATGCAATACTGAAATATCAATTGAATAAAGAAATTGTTAAAAAATATTAAAATATTCTACTTACATATTTCCCAATCGAAGAAATCAAATACAAGATGTTAACAATCACAATCGCTCACAATACAAAAAAAAATAAAAAAAACTCAAACACAAAATATACTTAATTCAAATAGCCGTTTTAAAGCACTTTAGAATCGTCAACTTATGTGTCAATTTTTTTTTTTAATTTTTATTACGCTACCATCGTTTCGGAATGCAGTCTCTAAAAATTCTAAGCTAGTCATATCTCCTTTCAAATTTGTAAACGTATAATTATATCAACCAAATAAAGTCTCGAGTGCTAGTTACATCTCACAATGAAATTATAATCGTCGGCCCAATCAAAAAGTTATTGATAATTCGATTCTACGGCCGGATCTATTATTGAAAATTACGAGTAAAAGTACGCACCAAAATAGGAAACTTTCTAGTTATGGAGTAACGATTAAATTCAATGTTACTGTTCAAGTTGTAAGTAATTAAAACTTACTAATTCCTGGCTTTAGTTAGAGGAGGAGTACGCTTTGTGTATTATATTATGTGACTGACTAGAACGTACCCGCTACTTATCCTGCAATGAAGATATTATATAATTTATAGGAATTTTTGCACGCCTCGTAACGCCAAGCGTTTGAGGTAATGTTCTACTTTCAACATGCAGTCAAGCAATTTTTCAACTCTAATACCTCGTTTTAATTTATTCACACACTATCAAAAATAAAGTATTTCTGACACTTTACATGCTAGAATACATATTAAACATCAATTAGTAGTTTCCATAATATACGTAGTTACACAAACAGATAAACAAATAAACAATCTTTTAATACAAGTAAGATCGTATTAACGTCAATTAAAATCTTCATATATTCTTTAAATAATTAAGACTTAAAAAAAAACAATCAACTTTAAAAGCAAAATAAGCAATTTCAATTACATAGATGATACACTTACACCAGTTATTTTGATTTTAAAACAGATTAACTAAACCGATGAGAGTAATCTGAAACTATACCCTTTCAAATTAAAGAATTTTGAAAATCGATAAAGTGACGGAAAAGAGTAACGGAGTTCCAAAGTAAGAAATTTAAAATAAAAACATACGCTACATATACCTCCTCCTTATAAAATTATGTTGAAAAAAATATTTACCTAAACATCCAGCGGAGTAATTATTTACTGTTCCGTGGGAAACACAATTTACATTCGTGTTACATAATATTTCTATGTGTATTTCGTTTCGTCTCGACAAAGGAAAACATCGCGAGGAAACCTGCAAGTTCCGGAAGAACCACATCATACATCCGCTAAACCGCTGCGCTGTGGAACAATATGACGGAATAAGAAGAATTGTGGATTTAAGACTTTATAAGGATAATAGCAAATTTAAATAATTTATATATACTTCTATACGTATGTATATAATTACTTGTCCTGACTGATTGCCAGACTCACCAACGCAAAGCCTGAACCGCTGAGGCTACTAACTTGAAATTTCGTCAGTTGATGCCTTTTATGATGTAAGCATACATTAAAGAAAGAAATTTTGGGGAATATTACTCATAAGGGGGTAAAATAAGCGATGAACGGTTGTATTAAAGTCCGTCATAGCAAAGCAAAAAACACAAAACTTAGTATAGTTACTTCTGGTTAGAAATAAAAGCATATGTGCATCGGCGTTTTTTTGAATTTTACTACTAAGTAGCTAAGTTAGAGGTTGTTTTATATATAACCCGGCCGAAACCAGTGCGGACCGCTAGTCCATATCCATACTACTAAATAAAATTGAAGTCTGTCTGTTTGTAATTTCAAATGAACAGCTTTTAACTAAATACATAGTAGTTTTATTTTAGGTAGTAAAATAAAATAATTACCATAAAGAATACTAATACTCGATTAGTATGCTTGTTGATTTCTGATTTTTGTACTAAAACGACTTCTTACACTGCTAAAATATGGCATGTTATAATAGCGACCGTTTTTCACAAGGAGTTAACTAGTTCCTAGTTCTTTTAAAAATAATCTAATATACATCACGAACTACAACATTCAATATAATCTAAATCCAAATTCGGCGTACGCTCATTGATTTACCAATTCTCAATAATGATGGTGGTAACATCAAACGAGTTACCTATTTTAGACACTACCTTTTACGATGCTCTTACATTATAGCGACATTAGGGACAGGAAATTGATTTGACTAGTCATTGTATTGAAGTATGTAACTACGGATTCTACTTTTCGTTTTTTTTTTTCAGAATACTTAAAGAAATCAAGAGTTGTTACACTTAAAAATTAACCATAACAATAAATGGACGCTGATAAGCAATAATATGTCAAGCCACACGGACTTCATTTTAAGAAAATGGCGTCTAAACATGTCAAACATATTCTTAATAACTTTGCTTAAACAAATACATATAATTCATTTTTTTCTTTTATATTTTGATAAAAGGTATAATTAATGAAAAGCAGATTGGTATAATAAAAAAAATTATCTAATAACAAGTTTTTCAAATACACGAGATAATTGCATATTACAAATTATTAAGCACACTTCAATATTCGAAACATTATATTAACAAACTTTTTTCCATACTTATTTCGTTTTGAAGGCCTTAAACGTTTTCGAATAATATTGAATAAGTTACGCATAATACGAACACATCAATATCTCCAAATTTGACTTTTTGTGGATTGATACATTATTGCTTATCGGCATTCAAATATAGAAATTACTAGCTTTTTCTCGCAGCTTCAAATTAAGTATGCTTAGCCTACACCTTTTCACAATTAGAAACAATAAGTTGACAAAGTTTTATCGAAAGATATCAAAGTTACCAATAACGGCTACATAGTAAGGAACACGAAAGGACAGATTTGATTATATATTTTAAACTTTCGCGATTTATACTATTCATATTTAATATAACGGGTCTTATCGCGATAACTAATAGTAGTAATACCTTTTTATTGCCCGACGTTTCGACGAAGTTACATTCGTCGTGGTCACGAGCTGACTGGTGTACCGCGTTTGAGTTTTCTTCGCACTCGATTGTTTGTTTGTATGTATTGAAGAGACGCCAAAACTACTAGACCGATTTGAAAAGTTTATTTGCCCGTTTATTTAGGAATGTTATAGGCTATACTACATCACGCTACGACTCATAGCAGCGAAGCAGTAACAATAAACGCGAATAAAACCGCAAAGGAGCAACTAAAAATATTTTTTTAATCAAACTTCATTCCAAAACACAAAGCCTAAATAAATTCAACACTCGTACACATATCAAATTAAATCATTTATTTTAACAGCCGAATGTTAAACATAATTACGGCACATTTTCGACACTGTTATTTATTAGACAAACCGCGTGTGTTATAATGACACCCAATTTCCCTAACAACACGGTTTACTTGCTTGTAACCGTATACACTCCGGTCGCGTTACACCCTTAAATGTACACAGAACAGTGAATCAGAGATAAGAAAATAATCTGTACTAATATAATACAGCTGAAGAGTTTGTTTGTTTGCTTGAACGCGCTAATCTCAGGAACTAATGATTCGAATTGAAAAATTATTTTTTTTTGTTAGATCGTTTATTTATTGAGGAAGGCTATAGGCTATATTACATCACTCTACTACTCATAGGAGCGAAGCAGTAACCATAGCTAATGTTATAAGGCGTAACTTAGGCTTCTTTTACTTGAAAATATATACTTTAATACATATATAAAAAGAAGGTTGCAAGAAAGCAAAAGTGCAACAAATAAAACAGTGAATAATAATCGATTCAAGTAGGGAATATAAGAATTATATTTCCTCTAATTAACGCGGGTGAACCGTGGGGCACAATTAGTTCGTAAATAAAGTTGTAACGAATTGACAATTAAATAAACATTGTGTTATTACAATAGTTTTGATAACATACTGCCTCACTACATAAGATTTAAACAGACGATAAACGCCTGTTTAAAAAAATCCATACTACAAATCCGCGTCTAAAGACAGTTTTGAGTTAATCATGCTTTAGATATAGATAGACGTTTAAGTGAGTTTAATAGATGTTTAAAACCTTTTTCAGCTGTCAAATGTAACGTATAACATTTTATCAATAAGTTTTTTATGAGTTTATTCGCTGTTAAGCAATTTAGATAATATTTTAAGCAATGTTTAATTTTTAAACACTGTTTAGCTAGACACGTGTTCAACATGGTTTTAATGCGTCTTTTGTAATATGACAGATAATGTTTATTTTTGTGGCATTTTGTTCTCAGGCGCTATTAAACATTTGTTATATTTTAACATATTAATAACTCTAGTCTCCTAAATAATTTATTTTTTTTATTATGTAGGTCACAATTTTTAACTGATTTTAAAAAAAAAGGAGGATGTTTTAAATTCGTCAGGAACATTTTTTTAATATATGTATGTTATCTAATTACTCAAAAACGGCTTAACCGATTTGGTTAGTTCATTGTTTAAAAGGATATACATTAGTCCTATAGAATTTTCATCAAAGTCGGCTTAGTAATTTGGTTTTAAAACCAAAATAACTGGAATGTGTCGTCCAAGTAAAGGAAATCACTTATTTTCCTTTTAAAGTTGGTTCCCTATTTTTTTTAAAAGTCTTGTTATAATCATTTAAGAAAAAAATATCGATTAAGTATCCTCAATTCAATTCTTTGGTTAACAGCGTTTTAGTTTTTTTAGTTTAATTTTATAATGGCAGCACTAAATTTATTTTGACAAGTGAAGCATATTTCGGTGTTACTACATTACTAGAAAGTATAAATTAAAGATATTGGTACTACTTTTAATATTATTTATAGTAAAACTTACTTTTTCAGCGAAATCAAAGAAATTTTTATTTATAATTATACGTATGTTAAGTAAGATATAAAGAACAGAAGTCACTTCGATGGTAATCTTTGTTCTATGCTGGCTACTCGCGGTCGCTTACTGTTCTGCTCCTCGCATTAATGTTAATTGAATATTCTAATGGAGATGTAATTACTTCTACGCCATTTTATTTAATGAACACGATTGTAACAAAATAAAAAAAAATACAATATCATAAAATATTTTTTAACGAAAATTACTACCTATTTATCGAAAACGAATGAGTTTTTATTTTTAAACGTAAAGATTTTTCATATCTAAAATAATATATTTGTATTATAATAAACCTCTATAAGCAGATTTTAATGCAAATATTAATGCGGAATTTGCCACTAATAAGAAAAGACCGAGTTACGTACATGAGAATTAAACACAAGTACAACTTAAACCCTTTTTTACCCGACTGCACGACACAAGAGAGTGAACGTGTATATATGTACGTATGTATGTACGTGAGCTTGTACCTTTGTGGCACTTTTTAGACCAAGACGTGGGCCGATTTCGGTAAATGACACGTCGTTTGATTCGTCACAACGGCGCGAATGTCATAAGTATGATAATTTGTAAAAATCAAAATAGCCTATTTTAAACGCCATAATGTATAAAAGAAAAATAAATGAAAATCGACGAACTGTATTAAGTGGGGTATCGTTGAATAGGTATTTAAAAATCATTTTTAGGTTGAGTCTTTTCTTGTCTTATGTCATTTTTCAATTAGAATTACCATTTAGAATCTATAACGATTTAAAGTTGTGTAGTAACGATTCTCTTTGGGCTTGTTACGCAGTCGCGTTTTGATTTTTTCGATTAAGTACTTGTTAAAATTATGGTACCCTTGAAAGGTATATTATTATCATCATAATATAAGCGTATTATTTTAAAACAAAATCTACATTAACTGAATTGACTATTTCTATTAAGAACACTTATACATATAAATATTTCGACTATGATAAGCAATACTGTGTCAAGCTACACGAACTTAATTTTCAGAAAATGGTGTCTAAAGATGTCAAACCTATTATTCATAAATTTGTTTGAAGAAGTGTATATCCATATATTTTTTCTATTCTAACAAAAGGTATAATGAATTAAAAGTAGATCGGTATAATTTAATATATGAGATTATTTTATATTGCAAGAATAAGAAGAATTGTGGATTTAAGACTTTATAAGGATAATAGCAAATTTAAATAATTTATATATACTTCTATACGTATGTATATAATTACTTGTCCTGACTGATTGCCAGACTCACCAACGCAAAGCCTGAACCGCTGAGGCTACTAACTTGAAATTTCGTCAGTTGATGCCTTTTATGATGTAAGCATACATTAAAGAAAGAAATTTTGGGGAATATTACTCATAAGGGGGTAAAATAAGCGATGAACGGTTGTATTAAAGTCCGTCATAGCAAAGCAAAAAACACAAAACTTAGTATAGTTACTTCTGGTTAGAAATAAAAGCATATGTGCATCGGCGTTTTTTTGAATTTTACTACTAAGTAGCTAAGTTAGAGGTTGTTTTATATATAACCCGGCCGAAACCAGTGCGGACCGCTAGTCCATATCCATACTACTAAATAAAATTGAAGTCTGTCTGTTTGTAATTTCAAATGAACAGCTTTTAACTAAATACATAGTAGTTTTATTTTAGGTAGTAAAATAAAATAATTACCATAAAGAATACTAATACTCGATTAGTATGCTTGTTGATTTCTGATTTTTGTACTAAAACGACTTCTTACACTGCTAAAATATGGCATGTTATAATAGCGACCGTTTTTCACAAGGAGTTAACTAGTTCCTAGTTCTTTTAAAAATAATCTAATATACATCACGAACTACAACATTCAATATAATCTAAATCCAAATTCGGCGTACGCTCATTGATTTACCAATTCTCAATAATGATGGTGGTAACATCAAACGAGTTACCTATTTTAGACACTACCTTTTACGATGCTCTTACATTATAGCGACATTAGGGACAGGAAATTGATTTGACTAGTCATTGTATTGAAGTATGTAACTACGGATTCTACTTTTCGTTTTTTTTTTTCAGAATACTTAAAGAAATCAAGAGTTGTTACACTTAAAAATTAACCATAACAATAAATGGACGCTGATAAGCAATAATATGTCAAGCCACACGGACTTCATTTTAAGAAAATGGCGTCTAAACATGTCAAACATATTCTTAATAACTTTGCTTAAACAAATACATATAATTCATTTTTTTCTTTTATATTTTGATAAAAGGTATAATTAATGAAAAGCAGATTGGTATAATAAAAAAAATTATCTAATAACAAGTTTTTCAAATACACGAGATAATTGCATATTACAAATTATTAAGCACACTTCAATATTCGAAACATTATATTAACAAACTTTTTTCCATACTTATTTCGTTTTGAAGGCCTTAAACGTTTTCGAATAATATTGAATAAGTTACGCATAATACGAACACATCAATATCTCCAAATTTGACTTTTTGTGGATTGATACATTATTGCTTATCGGCATTCAAATATAGAAATTACTAGCTTTTTCTCGCAGCTTCAAATTAAGTATGCTTAGCCTACACCTTTTCACAATTAGAAACAATAAGTTGACAAAGTTTGGATGTTTTAAAGAGGATGTTTTAAATTCGTCAGGAACATTTTTTTAATATATGTATGTTATCTAATTACTCAAAAACGGCTTAACCGATTTGGTTAGTTCATTGTTTAAAAGGATATACATTAGTCCTATAGAATTTTCATCAAAGTCGGCTTAGTAATTTGGTTTTAAAACCAAAATAACTGGAATGTGTCGTCCAAGTAAAGGAAATCACTTATTTTCCTTTTAAAGTTGGTTCCCTATTTTTTTTAAAAGTCTTGTTATAATCATTTAAGAAAAAAATATCGATTAAGTATCCTCAATTCAATTCTTTGGTTAACAGCGTTTTAGTTTTTTTAGTTTAATTTTATAATGGCAGCACTAAATTTATTTTGACAAGTGAAGCATATTTCGGTGTTACTACATTACTAGAAAGTATAAATTAAAGATATTGGTACTACTTTTAATATTATTTATAGTAAAACTTACTTTTTCAGCGAAATCAAAGAAATTTTTATTTATAATTATACGTATGTTAAGTAAGATATAAAGAACAGAAGTCACTTCGATGGTAATCTTTGTTCTATGCTGGCTACTCGCGGTCGCTTACTGTTCTGCTCCTCGCATTAATGTTAATTGAATATTCTAATGGAGATGTAATTACTTCTACGCCATTTTATTTAATGAACACGATTGTAACAAAATAAAAAAAAATACAATATCATAAAATATTTTTTAACGAAAATTACTACCTATTTATCGAAAACGAATGAGTTTTTATTTTTAAACGTAAAGATTTTTCATATCTAAAATAATATATTTGTATTATAATAAACCTCTATAAGCAGATTTTAATGCAAATATTAATGCGGAATTTGCCACTAATAAGAAAAGACCGAGTTACGTACATGAGAATTAAACACAAGTACAACTTAAACCCTTTTTTACCCGACTGCACGACACAAGAGAGTGAACGTGTATATATGTACGTATGTATGTACGTGAGCTTGTACCTTTGTGGCACTTTTTAGACCAAGACGTGGGCCGATTTCGGTAAATGACACGTCGTTTGATTCGTCACAACGGCGCGAATGTCATAAGTATGATAATTTGTAAAAATCAAAATAGCCTATTTTAAACGCCATAATGTATAAAAGAAAAATAAATGAAAATCGACGAACTGTATTAAGTGGGGTATCGTTGAATAGGTATTTAAAAATCATTTTTAGGTTGAGTCTTTTCTTGTCTTATGTCATTTTTCAATTAGAATTACCATTTAGAATCTATAACGATTTAAAGTTGTGTAGTAACGATTCTCTTTGGGCTTGTTACGCAGTCGCGTTTTGATTTTTTCGATTAAGTACTTGTTAAAATTATGGTACCCTTGAAAGGTATATTATTATCATCATAATATAAGCGTATTATTTTAAAACAAAATCTACATTAACTGAATTGACTATTTCTATTAAGAACACTTATACATATAAATATTTCGACTATGATAAGCAATACTGTGTCAAGCTACACGAACTTAATTTTCAGAAAATGGTGTCTAAAGATGTCAAACCTATTATTCATAAATTTGTTTGAAGAAGTGTATATCCATATATTTTTTCTATTCTAACAAAAGGTATAATGAATTAAAAGTAGATCGGTATAATTTAATATATGAGATTATTTTATATTGCAAAATATGGACTACACTACAATATTTGAAAAATTAAATTCAGGAACTTTTTTGTACTTATTTAGTTTAGATGACTTTTAATTTTTGAATATTGTTAAATACGTAACGTATTAGACGTCATCAATTCCTCCGAATTAGATTAATTTGTGTGTTGACACATTATTGCTTATCAGCAACCACTTGTACACTTGTCTTAAACACACATATACAAAAGCATAGCTCAATCATTATGGACCCCCGTTCCAGGTAAACAATGTTTCTTATTTACAACCAGCGTTACAGAACCCCGGCTAATTTATTTTTATTGCTAACCAAAGAGCTCACATTTATTGCCTCTATGACTGGACCTTCGGATTTATTCGGGCAGCTGCAACCTTTGAAACTTCGACTATAAATAAGATGCTTTTAGCGCTAAGAGTATCGTTTTAATACGGTTATTTACAATTTTATTTGATGTTTTTGAATGTTAAGTATATATTAAACACTCTTACGATTGGTTTCGATAAAGTTTAGGCGATAATTACACTTATAAGTGTCTCGTAATTACTAAGATTTACATATTTATTTATTGGACTGATTTTACATCTGAAAGAATTTACTGCCGGTGTCTTATTTTTGACACTTTCTACATATTTAAATATATAACTGTAGAGGTTGTTACCACTATACCTACCTAGATATAATAATTAGGGATTTAATTTTTTGATATTTACTCGTACTAGCTTTGACAAACATCTAGAAAGAACATCAGCTCAAAAAGTTCTGGGCCCGATTTCATATACTTAATCTATCTCCTTTACCTAGGTAACTGTTACCAGGTTACAAAGTTGTTTTATATCAATTACAAGAATAAACCTTACATGTGCCTAATATATATAACAATATAATGTATACTACAATTATTACCGAGTCGTTTAGGAAAACTACATACAAATTACATCACTATTATCCTTTTGCATAAATAATGGTAGATGTACAAATTACTGAAGCTGGCTATTACTATTTTAAAATACTAATAGACAAAACGTGTCAAATCTGCGTAAATAAAAATATTTACAAATATAAATTCGAAACAAAAACTTGATAACGCCGAAGTTTCGACTCCGCAAAGTCAATGTTACCTTCTTGGGGCAAGGTATTCGTTTTTATAATAAAATTCCGCAGAAAGTGTTACAGTTTACAAAAAAGAAATTTAAAGTACATATTAAAAAATCCTTAGTAGCTACAGCATATTATTCTGTTCAAGATTATATAGATGATAAACATGCTTGGATTTAGTATAAGCTGGATTCACACAGGGTATTTAATATATTTGTAACTCATAAATGTATGTACCCATCGTAAAACTTTTAAAAAGAGTAACAATCGAGTTTCTTGCCGGTTCTTCTCGGTAGAATCTACATTCCGAACCGGTGGTAAATTAATTAATTAATTAGTGTTTAGTTTTCTTTTGTTTTTGTATTGACGATTCAAAAGTGCTTGTAAAAGCCTACTTGAATAAAGCATATTTTGATTTTTTTACTTTGAAAATATTACAAATAACCGCATTAAATAATACTATAATATTAAAGAATAAAGTATTTGTAATATCTATGACCAAAAACCCCGCCGGCGACATAGACGGGGTAGACGCTATCTTGTATATGGACGCTGATAAGCAATACTGTGTCAAGCTACACGGACTACATTTTGAGAAAAAGGCGTCTAAAGATGTCGAACCTATTTTTAACAAATATGTATAATAATATTTTTTGATAAAAGGTATAATTAATTAATATCAGACTGATATATTTAATATATTATTGAATAAAAGTTTTTAAAATATTTGAGATTAGTGTACAAATTGCAAAATATGGAACGCACTTGAAATTCGAACCAATTATTAAGAAACTTGTTTTTCGTAGTTATTTAGTTTATATGACTTCAATTTTTTTAATAACGCTAAATAGCTGATGCAGTATCAAAATACATCAATACCTCCGAATTTGACTTTTTGTGGGTTGACCCATTATTGCTTATCAGCATCCATATATAAAAAACAAAACTGACCGACTGACATATTCACTGACGGAACGATCAACGCAGAGCCTAGACCGCTAGTTCTAGAAACATGAAATTTTAAACAAACGTTCCTTAAAAATTGTGCAACAATAAAGAATTTTTGAAAATCCATCCTAAGTAGTTAAAAATGGGTTCACAGTTTGTTAGGTATAAAATTATTTAGTATACGCGGGTGCAGCGGTGGGGAACTGCCAGTTAAATTATAAATGTATAATATCATTTTTTTTAATTTATTACAAAAAGTCCTAAGCACTTGTCTAAAATATCCTGATTACTTTTCAATATTTTATAATATCAAGTAACCATCAAGCACCAAGTATGTGCCTCTCATAAGAACCGCTTATGAATTTCTAAACAGTACAATATCCGGAGAGCCCGTAGGCGTCACCGTATGGCGTTATAATCTGTCTATGAAGGTATTTATTATTTACTAGCTGTGCCCTGCGGTGTCAATCGCGTTAATTTGAAGAAAAATTATATTTATGTAATGTTTTATATTAAGGTATTTTAAAACCACGAATTATAGAAGCAATTTTTATAAAGTAATTTATGCTTTATTTATTTATTGTTCACTATTTCATTGGTTTCAATTTTGTTTTGTTTTCGCGTAACCCTCTTTATTATTTCTTAATTCAAATAAATAAAAATTATTTTAAAAAATCCTAACTTTTTTTTTATAACATCTATCTCTAAGTGAAAGGAATCAAAATCGGTCCAACCATTTCATTTATTAAAACTTTAAGTAAGTTAAACACGAAGAATAATAAAACATATAGATACTTACAAGCAGTAATGTGTCAACCCAAAAAAAAATTAATTCAAAGTTATTGATGTATTTTAATAATACGTCAAATATATATTAAAACTTGTTATTATATTAATAATATAATAAAAATTTTAAACTGATTTATTGAGAATAGGTTTGATTTCTTTCGACACCATTTTCTCAAAATGAAGTCCGTGTGGCTTGACATAGTATTGGTAATCGTCGTAATGTAGTAAAAGTATATTATTTACAGTATGTTATAATGGAATTTTATACGCAGTATTCTCCTATTAAGGGAAAAGTAACGGACCTTAATTCTGCCTGTTGCTTTACTGCAAATCGGTGAATATAGACATCTCAATTTTTTCCCACTCCCCGCGATTCCTCGCGAAGATTTCTTTACCGTCGAACATGAGATGAATTTTAAACACAGGCTCTTGAAAAACACATTGCTCCTTATACAGATTGATGCTCACAATTTCCACATAAGTTCCATGTGGTATTCACTGAATTGTGTCAGTTTTTATAACCCACAATTCCCCTATGATTCCTAAATTTTGCTTTTCTATTTAGGTTCATTTCCAGTATAGTCGAAATCTCTTAAATGAAAGTTTTGTAAATAATAACAAAATTACTTCTTAATTTATTTTGTGTACCGAATTAAAAAAATCTTAAACACATTACATAATTTCGAAATACATTAGTACGTGCCGTTAAATTTTAAGATAATAATGAAACGGTTGTTTTAGAAGGATTTCTGACAATATTTTTGTATACTTTTTCTTTCACGGGTTTATCTTACTTTAATGCGCTCACAGTAACGTACATTTTGTTATGCCGGATGAACATTCAAATCTTTTTTTTAACCAATTTCGAAAAAGGAGGGGTTTTTATGTTCAACTGTATGTATTTGGCACCGACTTCAAAATCTTAAGATAAAAGCATAAGATACTAACAGAAAAACAAAAAATAGATATTTTTATATATGTTAGCCGTACCTGGTGGTTTCACCCACGTTAACTTGAGGAAAAATTATATTTACATAATGTTTACCTTCACCCATCTCTATTTAAATCAGTCATTGTTCCTTATTTCATTGGTTTCAATTAAGTTTGCGCGTTCTATTTATATTTTCAATAACATATTTAAAATAACAAAAATCAAAATCTTCGTTAAGTAGCTACGATGCTACACACACACATATACACATGTCAAACTGATAACACCCCACTTTTTTGGTGGGGGTTAAAAATTCAACATCCACAATAGTATAGGTAAGTATAAGTATAGCTACCAATGCTATTTCCAAATCGCGCTACAATCGCACAATAAGTAATCAGTGAGTGTCGAACGCGTCAGGCGACCGCAAGGGTCCTCGACGCAAGCACACTCGAACATCTGTCGAGGCTTAAGTTAAAGCGGTGCCGTGAAAAACGAGGGATGTTTTCCATTGTAGGAAACTAAAGTATCGAACGTTTTAACAGTCTGATGAACGTTTGAGTGATACTTAAACAAATACTGCACACTTTTCCCTTTCCTGAACGACTAATATTAAATGTATTGTGCAAATTTTAGATTGTGCCGAGAATAATACTTATAAGTTTTGCTTTTAGACTTTCATAACGATTTACACAAGTTGTTTCTCATTGCTTTACACCTAAAAGAATTTATTGTCAGTGTGTTATTTTTGATATTCACAGCTTTCCTAACTACATACGACGTATCTGTTACTAGATTGCCGAATTGTTTTGTAAAAAGGTTGTAGTAATATTGAACCACTATAGAAAAGAAAAATTTGTAACGATTGTACTGGTAGTGCGTGTACGATTAAAAGAGAAAAATGCTGCTAGCATTCTTGCTATCGATCGATGATTTTTAAAATAATAATAATATGATATAAATATGAGCCGAAATGACCTAGTGGTTAGAACACGACGATCACGGATCTCAACCAACGATCACGGATTCACACCCCGGTTAGGGAGTTTTCAAGCGCTAAATTTGTGTTTAAAATCTCATGCTCGGCATATATATATATATTATGAAGTTGATTTAGCCTAATCCAAAAAAGTTGTTTCGAGAAACTTCAATTTTGTTTGGTTTGATTATAATTATGTGCTTGAATTCAGTAACATTTTAAACTGTAAAATATGACACAATATCAGTGTAAAAAGTCATTTGTTTAGAAATACTACGCCTACATTATATAACATTGAATTCAAATTTCAGCACAATCCTAGGTTCTTCAAGCAAATACTTTAAAATAGTCCATTGTGACAAAGACCTTGTTAGCTAAAGATTTAAAATTACAACCTATGAGTAAGGAAGCAATCAGCAGTTCAAAACATGTTAAACGACCACCGCGCGAAGCTAACTAGCAACATTGCAACCAAAACATTTACAATTTCAACATAGTTTAACTGAAGGTAGATTTATATCATTCTAGTTACTAGTACTTTTACTGACATGCTACTTACTGGTCTGGTGTAAACGAGGCTCATCGATGACGGTGAATACTAGACGGCACAAAGTGTAGTTGAGCCTAGCTGTGTCCAATGACTGCAGATCGTATATGGGCTGGCGTGGTAATACCACACTCTTACAGGTTAGCATCGTGAAATAGTACTAATAAGATGGCGTTTCCATTCCCTCTCCCATTTCTCTCCTTATTTTCTATTCATTTCCTCTGTTACTGCGAATGTCTATGGACAGCGGTGATCCCTTAACATCAAGTGAACAACTTTTTTGTTTGCAAAAATAACAAAAAATTGTTTACATGACATACTACCGTGCTAGCTAGCATTAATGAAACTGAAACCAGTGACGGGATATGTAAAAATCTTCTTCATCTAGACTAGCATTACGGATAACCGCATGCGGTTTTTCAAGGGAGATTTTGTAATTCGGAGAAAACAACTGAAGCGATCTTACGGTTTTTGGCCACGTTTTTTGAATTTGCATAGAGGTATCACACAGCGACCCACCACAGCAGAAAAGTAACCAAAATAGGGAATGAAACCGCGAGAAACGGCTAGTCTATATACATAGAAGTATAATTTCTCTTATTTCTCAGTAATATTAGTACCTTGCGACTGAGACTAAGAATAACTTTACAAGAAATCGAAAGCAGTTTTTGTCCGTAGTACGTGTGCTCTACTCTAAGTGGCTTGTAGTTTTCAACACCAATCGCCTGCGGCAGAAACCTGTAGTGTAGTTAGATACTCGAAAGTGTCGATGTCGCGTGTTTACAACCAATCAATTCCTCGCGCGAGTACTAACACCGTTAAACACTTAAAATGTAAACGAACGGAAGTTACAAAATGGCGTGTTATTTTGACAAACAAAAACCATTGTATGTTAAAGCGAAAGACGTTTAATGAGAGAGTACTACAAAGCACAGAAGTGCTAATATTATATTATGTTAGTTTATTTCATAGATATTTGTCAAAAAGGTTTATGTGTTTAGGAGTACATCATTTTGTTATCAATTTAAGTAACTGATATTATGATAATTTAAATCATATTTATGTGACTCTGTCGTAATCATAATTGATTTAAATCCCTTTCAAATAAAATAATTACATTCTGATTTATTTAACGTTTTCATTTTTTTGTCAAAAATGCTTTATCTTCGTAAATGTTTAACACACATATAACGCTTTGTATCAAAAGAAAACTGACACAATATGAATACTACGAACAACACTATAGTATACAGAAATCCAAATGACAGTACAACGAACATAACTCGCCACATTCAAAACAAAAGATCATCCGCGCCACGATAGATCGTGTGAATTAACCTCGTTTGTGCGACGGCTCCATATAAGGCCAGTGGAAAGCGTACTTGCCTTATTAAACGGGGCACAATAGCCGCCTAATGTACGTTTAGTACCCGAAAAAGGCATGCTTAGCGCTTACAACGTCGGCACTTGATTAGCCACAGGAGTTGTTCTACATAGCTACATTGTAAGGAAACTGCTGATCTAATGCACGAATTGTGTTACGAAGTGGATAGTTTAAGATACATTTTGCTAAAGACCTTGTTAGGATAAAGATAGCAAAATAACGTTTTATGATTTACTAGAAAATCAAGTAGAGTAAGTAATTCTGGGTTATATCCAATAGTTATCAAACACATCAAGTTAAGATCTACAAGGATATGATAAAAAAAAATATTTTATATGTCGAAACGTAAAGTACCAAAGTAATGCGATTCGACGTTAATGTCGTATCCTTACGAGTGACCAGCACTAGAGCATTAGATACATTTCGAGCACGAAACAGCACGAGGGACTAAAATCGGAATATGATGTATATATAAAGATATAAATGTATAAAAGTCTCCCGAAGTTACCTGGTTTTATTCTGACGGACGTGTGACAGACAAAAGTCTCTCGTCTGGGCAAAACATAAAAGTTAACGCTAGTAAAACCACGAGAAATATCTATTTATACGTAGAAAAATATATTGAAACTAAAATGTCAGGTAAGATTAAGAAATAAAGAAACCATGGAAGAACTACTAACAAAGCCCTACTGCTAATGGCTTGAACAGAATAATTTATCTTCCGCGGACTCACACAATGCCAACCCGGGCACTTCAATTCAAGAAAAATCACCCCAGCGTTCTTACATTCCTGTCCTCCCTATTCTCAAAACCCGAATACGTTTTAGAATTATTCTCGAATCGCAAAATAAGATCTCCGTAATCGAATTACGGCCCTCTGGTAAATAGTTTTGAAATACGGGACGGTGGAACGCTAAATAGATTGGTGTCAGAGCACTGATTCGATTTGCTCAGTCGACTTTTGTTGGGGATTCGATAAGGCTAACGTTGTAACCGAAAAGTTAGTGGTAATAAGAAAATCGGTGATTTGAGTCGAATCTTGGAGAATGTATCAGACTAAGTATATACTTAGATGTAACATAGATTTGGTAAAGCACAAACGACTTGTATAATTTGTGATACGAAGTAAATATTTAGAGAATATTAGCCCAAGATAAGGTAATAACGTTTCAAATTGACATTTTTATACGTCTAAGGTTACACTTGTAAGTTTTGCTCTCGTAACTGATACAAAACACTCTGTAATTTGGTAACAATTACAGGTTGTGAGTGTCAAAAATGGCACTGGCACTAAATTCTTTCAGGGGTAAAAAAGCAATGAGAAACAATTTAAAATTAGAGCATGCAATTTTTGAGCAAGCAAAATTATTATAATATTAAAGCGTAATTCCTTCCTAACGATTACTTGAACTAATGTAATCGATGCTATCATTAAGACTAACCAGCTCGTTTGTATTTTGGAATAGACCTATAGGTTACGAGCCGAAATGGCCTAATGGTTAGAACATATCCATTTCAACCGATGATCGTGGGTGCAAACCCCTGCTAGCAACATTAAATTTTCAAGTGCTAAATTCTCTCGAACTCGGCGTTGGGACGGTGGCCCAGCAGACATGTACAGACTGTTTCTTCACTACTTTACTATAGATTACCTTAGTTACGAGCGTATCTACATCATACGTGCCAAAGTTGCAACATACACAACCATTCACTTACATCATACTTTACAAGACCTACTTCACTATAGGAACTTGTGTCACCTATTTCTCATAAACTTAGATTGATTATTTTAAAACTATTTGTTTATTTAAACTAACTTTATATAAAGTAATACAATACACCAACTGAATACGTATGACTCAATTATATTTAAAAACTTACGAGTTATTATGAAAAACGTGCAAAAAATATAGAAAATGTCATAGGAGCTCCATCGGTTTATGGCGTCGTAAAGTGCGAGTCGACGCGTTCGAGACGTACAGCGCCCGCCGTGACAAATGCTCTAAAATCAGCCGTGGCGCGAGTATAAGCGGAGAAAACTTTAATGAAAAAAAACTGAATACATAATATGTTTCTTTTTTTATTTATATTAACATAGCAAAAGTACTCGATTATTTTAAAGGAATGTTACGTATTCTTTGCTTCAAACTCTGCTATTCTTTTTAAATTAATTTTTGGATTATTATACTTTCCGTTGTGATTAGTCCAACTTATTTTTATAATAACATATATTTCATTTATATATTTCATTTAAACAAACAGCAAGCAAACCTTTGGTAAGGTTTTTTTTCTATTCTAATATACTATTTCAGTGTGTCATTGATAGTAAACTAAATTACAACTCCAGTAATAATACTAATAGCGTTAGCAATATTGAATTATGTTTTTAAAATTTTATGACGCTATTACGTATGATCTTATCAAGTAATATCTCTGACCATTAATGGTCAGAACCAGAAACAAGTGCATGATAATAAAAAAAAAATGAGTATTTTTATTTAATTCTAGCTGCCAGCCCCGCGAGGCACGAGTAACTAATTAAGACAAACTCACTTTTTTTATTCAAGATAAATTTGACCTTGAAGAATGATATTATTTTTTGGTGAAAAAAAAACGTGAAGTGGGTTAAATAGGAAGTGAAATTTACGAGCAGAGAACAATACTTGTTCTAAGGAATAAAAAAGAGTAAGAAATAAGTAAAGGAAAGTTCGTACTCCCTAGTAAGTATAGAGGGTTTAGTATTAAATTTCGGACTCCATCAGTGACCATACAGTACGCAGCAATAGTAGCTACTATTACACTGATTTTCTGTAGAAGTGTGAGACCTCTCTTTCAAGCTACAGCATTACTAGTCAGTGGACTACACCTAGGCTCTATCACAATATAATATTTATTTTATCGCTAGTAATAGCAACTTACATTTAAATTTATAATACTCGAGCGCAGGCATCCTTGCGCCTGACTTAGCCGGCTGTGATATACAAGGGCTCGATACTTGAAATAGTTTTATGACTAATATTTTATAGCTATTAACATTTAGTGGCTTATGCGACTAACAGAACGTTATGTCTTGATACATTGATTTATTTAATGCAAGGATTTAGACGTATTGCTATAAAATGGAATATTACAACGGAAATGCGATCGTTTTTAACGGATAAAATATGAGTAAAACTTTTTACGAGACTTTTTAACAAGGGAAATCGAGTTCGAAGCAAAATACGTAGTTTTCTTTATTTGAATGACATACTCATTCAAGTTATTTCTATATTAAAATCAAACTATTGGACCGATTTTGATAAACTATCTAACACAAAAAGAATTTTTCAATTCGAACCATTTGTTCCTGAGATTAGCACGTTCAAAAAAACTCTTCAGCTTTATAATATTAGTATAGATATACTAAGAATTGTGCACCCCCTATTTTGAAGTCGGTTAAAAATAAATCCAAATTACTAAGATATTTTAAGTTCTTAACTAAATTTTAATTAGTATTTTTTTCTATTATTACAAAAACCGTAAAGTGATCTTAATAGAAAAAATATAATAAGGTTTTAAATAACATATATACTATAGATAATACATAAACTTATAAGGATAATACATCTCGAATAAATCTCAAATCGTATAAAGCGAAAAACATAAAAATGTAATTGGTTTCGTTCTAAACATCTTAATAATCCGCTTTATCATTTTTTTCTCGAAAATTCTATTCTAAAATAATTCTATATTCAATTTCTGGCGTACAATAAAGTGTATTAATAAATAACCCTTAAAACATCGAAGTATAAATACGTCACCAGTTGCAGCCGTGTGGCGTCATTACTGATCGTCACCAGAGGTGTCATTGACGTTCCGCGTAACGCGGGAAGACACATAAATCAGTCTTCACAAAAACAAAGGGCGAACGACAATGCCTGATCGTGAGTGTGCGCTTTGTTCCATGTCGAAATGGCTGGAACGTTCCATGGTTTAGAGTGCACGAAAAGTTACCTAGAATAAAATTATACATATATGTATATTCTATGTTTCTTTATTTGTCTCATTTGATAACAATACTTAGAAAAATAATCACGAATATTCGAAAATTATTTGTCATTACATTTTTTTTATTATAAAAATGATTCAGTTCAATCCTTTTTTTTTAATTGTGCATTTTATGGATCTTTTATATCAGATTTGACAAAAAATATCTTTCACTGAGTTTTGCATTGATTAGAAGGTAAATGTGGTGTACAGTCTGTGTAAATCATTTTAAGAGGAATTTTATTAGTTTAATATGTCAAATTGTACATGCAAGTATTATTCTATAATTTTTGTAGTTGCAGAGAAGCGCAATAATCTAATACATATTACATATATTTTAGTTCATTTTTCAACTTACATGTAGAGTCAATGTGATTTAACGTGATATGTACATATATTGAAATCTTTATAAACGAAAATCAATGTTTATATGTGTATCCTCTATATGAACCAAAAGCATTGATCAGATTCTTATGGCACTTTGGTAAGGCTTTCTGAGAACGTTAACGAAAGTTCCTGGTCCAAAAAATTATTTTTTCTTTTGGTGCCCTTGCAACACATTCAGGGTAGTTATATAAAGATAAGTATATGACAAAAAAAAATAAAGGAAATTATTTTCACAATATAATGATACTATTTACTGTTTTATTTTATTTATTATTTTATACGTATATATTTTTCACATATTTATAAATACAAAATAGTATAATTACTATAAAAATATGTTACCTGTAATAATTTATTGTGGATGAATATAAAAAAAAACGAGACGAAAATTTTAGAACGCTTTTATTTACTTTTTCAAAAAATACACTTATACACTAACTATATTAATATAACCTTCTCTTATATCATGATTTTTATTAATAGATCCAGAAAATAGTTCAATCAAAATAATACAAATAATTCTGCAGCAAAATAAAATAGAAAATACAGTAAAAAAAAATAATTCTACAGTCTGTGACACTGTTTTTCGTCGAACAGACATCAAAGAGAAATGATTAACGACTCTCATGACAGTCGCGTCTTTTGAGCTGTTTTGAAGAAACCCAATACTATTGATTGAGTTCACATTAAGCAAAGGGCAAAGAAACAAAGGGCCGTGTTCAATATTGGACTAAACAGGATCAAATTTCTTCGGTTCATCGATATTCCTTGCATATTGTTGAATTTCCAACTTCTGTGCTGTTTGTCCAAACTTCGCTGTCGGTTTGTTTTAAACTGTTTACTTTGAAACTTTTATCAGTCGGATCCGTTTTCCATGATGACTCTTTCGAATAAGGTTGAGTAAACTTTGCCTTATTAAGTTTAACTTGAAAACAATAATTCCATTCAGATGTATAAATAACCTAATCAATTTTATTGAAACCAAAAAAGACCTAACTGCCAACTATTTAACATTTAATCCTCCATAGCAGAGTCTTCAACTGAATGTTGCCTTTTCGAATCATATAAAGGATTTCTAAATGCAGTACCTGTACCAGATCCTAGTGGCCTAACTGAATCTCTTCTTGTTAATGAAACAACACTCTCAGTTCTCCGATCAAATCTTGAAAACAAACTCGGCTGGCTTCGACCCATGATTGGAAATCTTATCTCTGGCAGCCTATAATAGTAAATATATATGCCGACCATCACTAAAACCACTGCGAAGAACATCGATACAAATATCTTACCACCCAAGCCTGACTTGTAAAGTGGGCTACCACTTATCTGCATCTGGTGAACGATATGGTTCTCTAAGTTATAAGCAATAGCGTTGACAACTTCTGCACTAGTTCCACTATATTCGTCCTTATCGACGACAACAAGTTGAACTTTGTTTGGCGGAAGTCTTCCAATATGATATATTAAACTGTTTTCTCCGTAACTATCAACAGCTCTTCCGACTTTTTCCTTAAATGCAATTATATCAAAACTTCGATCGATGTCGAATGATATAACGCCTCCGCATATCTTACAACAATGTCCAATAGGCTGAACTGGATGCACACAAGACGGTATGGGACAAAACTTGGCCGAGCAATCGATTGCCAATACGTTATCCTGACAAGGGCATCCGGCAGGTGACGAGCAATAACCTCTTGAAACAATAACTCCAGTGTCTTCATTTTTGTTTAGAACAAACTGCTGAGTTTGATCGGACTGTCCGATGATGTAATCTTTAAATGTTTTAGTATCAAAATTATCACCGTTCAATTTGATACCTCGTACTGTCTGAGTAGCATCTGGTAGAACAACAGTGAAATCAGTATTGGCAGGAAATTCAACGATGTCATCAAAACACGGAACTCTTTCCGCATCAGGTGTTGCCTTATTAAATTTAGTTGAGCTCCATACATCTGGTTGTGCCCATTGTGAAATAGCCTTTTCTATATAGTAAGAATAACCATCCCTGGTACAATTGACATCTCCTGATGCTCCAAATTCGATAGCACCCTCTGCTAAAATTAGTTCTCCTTCCATTGGCAATACGAATCCACCCACTGACGTCTCAGACTCAATTCGAATCGAGCTAGTAAGAGTTTCGGGGAATATAACAGTCTGTTTTGCACACGGTAGCCCCCCATCTTTGAAATTAGTTGGCAAATTAAAACTTGTATTAGGTAACCATATTACTTTTGCAGATAGAGAATTTGAGATATAATATGAAATAAAAAAGAATAAACTCAAATACATTCTCCAATACGCAATGATCGAATGCTTTGCAGTTAATGAATAGTTAATTCGAGAGCCGATTGTAATTGGATATGAAATGATGTCTGGCCGTTTGTTATCTGCGTTCCATTTCACATTGACACGGACTATCAATTTTAAACGCACGCGGTGGGTGGAACCTTAATTACATGCATCGATCTGAACATCGATTGGTATTATTCTAAACCAAGATTTCCTTATTCATGGTGACTTAGGGCATTAAGATTGAGAATGTATGTTAATGTTATTTATTTTCATGTAAGAGGATATCTAAACAAACCTGAATATACTTTAAGGATATAAAATTGATATATCAGATGGTTTTGGTCAACAGTTTATAGAGTAAAAATCGGCTAAAATCTAACAGTTTTGCAAGGCTTCTCTTTTAAGTGGAAACATATGAAAGATACAGTCATTACCACCGCTATACTGGTAATTGGCAAATATAAAATATATTTTGATTTTTGTAGATTTTCTTACCATGTTTTCCATCACAAATTATGCATGGAAAACAAACCTTTACGAAACAGAAACCGAAAAATTCCAAAAGTTATAAATAGCAAATTATTGCATCTACAACCTATCCCTTGTCCAAAGCCATAATTTATACTTCATACTTTCAAACACAACACTTGAAAAATGAATATAAACAAAGGATTATCCTTAATCCCCACAACGTTCCTTCCTCGACCCCTTAGCTCACCTCGATCCTGAGTGCGTAATAAAAGTCAGCGGGACCGTACAAGACGCTATCGCTTGATGCCTTATGATTTATCATAGTGCCGCTAGGTGGTTAAGAACAAACCATTAATGACTTTCGGAGGGGCTGAAATTTAATAAGAGACTGCAGCCGTGCCAAGGAGCGTAGTTATGCAAATTTTATAGCTGGAAAAGCCTCAAAATGAAATATACGCGTCAGATTCGCTTTAGCAACTGTTACGCCACATCCGGCATGAAGGATCATTTGACGTTATGTTAAAATCAACAAAACTTAATAAAACGCACTGCACTCAAATGCCCTATTTATAAATTGTTTTCTTCGATGTTTTCAACTGTAACTTTGTACGCTTAGTGTTTTTTTTTCATTAAATATATTATACTTGTTAGTTAGTAAACGTTCGATTTTTAAATTATGACGGACAATGATTCGAAGTTGAACAAGCGTGCATCGCTTGAGCATGACAAGATGACGTTGCTAGACAAGCGGGTCGTCGCGTGGACAGCGCACGCCTCGGTGTGCTATATATACAAAAATTTCGAATAGTCAAATAAAATTATCTTGATTTAGTCTCTATAAAATAATCAATTAATTTATGTAAAATTTGTTTATATATCTTGTAAATAACTAAAGGTGATTGATGATCCACATTACTAACGCAAAATAATTTTGTTAATAGGAAAGACGCGTCGTACAATTAACGAATAGCACCCCGTATACACTCACCTCACTATACTTCAGTAATCGTAACAAGCTCGCTGAAACCTACAATATGGTAGATGGGTAGATAACGCGAGCGTACAGCTTTTACGGTGACATAAAATTGCCATGGGGATATTTTGGGGGACAATTTGGGTATTTCGAGTGGGGTGCCACGAAGCCTTATTGGAATTGTTACGCTGGTTTACCGCATGCGGTTAAATGTATGGTTAAGCTTGGTAAAGTTTCGGCTGTCTCCATTAAATATAATAGTTCTGTTCGAAGATAGTCATCTACTAAATGTTGTGCATAAATATGAGTTACTTATTTAAATTAAACGCGTTTGCTATTACGTGACATAATGGCTTAGAGAATTTCTTTCAGAAATAAATCAAAATTTTTCTAAAAGTACATGTAAAGAAAAATTGAGACAATCACTATGACCTAATGATAACAGTACAATTAACGTTACACCATCACTCTATATATAGTCGTTACTAAATTGTTATAGATATTTACGTAAATAACTAAGTATAAATTATACGAGTACCGTATGATTTTGAACAACGTCAGTTCATAATCCATCTAGCGAGATAGTAAACTGTCGATAAGTTGTGAAATGTAACATACTACTTACAAAGATTAGGGTGGGTTAATAGCTTTATTATTGAGTCGGTTAGATTAGGTTTTTTTAATGTTTAAATTAAGTTAATAGGATGCATTGTAAACAGTATGTACACTTCACAATTCATCGACAATTTACAATATCGCGAGATAGATTATAATCTATTACAGTATTTACAACTTTACAGTGACAATACTATAGTGTAAAAATCTTTACCGTAAAAATGAGTATAATTTCAAACATTTGTTAAAGTAAATATTTATATTTTCTTTTAAATTTAAATAAGGAGTTCCATAATAATATTTATTTTTCAATACCTGCACTGATTATATCCGCAACAAGAAATAACAAAAATATTATTTTTTTAAACCGTGTACAGTGTTTCTGCAAATCTTTGAATGCAGTTTTCATAATTTAAAAATCGGTCACATGGTTCCTTTCAACAATTTTTTTAGCTTTTATATTTTCAGATTTCTCTCTACTGACCCATCTGAAAGAATCACCTGTATATATACCTAGATTAGTACATAAGTCAATTTCAATAGTATTCAATATCAATAATCGAGTAATCAAAATAGGTACTTCGATTCAAAAGACCAAAAGTTTAGTCATTACAATGAATAAAAAAATGATTCACTATCTGTAACATCAAAGCGTATTAAAACAATAAACTTCTGAAATTGAAACAATAGCAAATACGAACATGATTTAATATTAAATACAAAATACATTTATCAACCCATCAGAGCTCTCAGTAGGCTTAAAAATAATAAAAACAACTATGGAAAAGTGATATTCACATTCCGACAAATCCTACCTCGAGAGATTTAAATTTTACGAGCATTTTAACAATAAGCTTTTATCAGGGGCTTAATGAAATTGTACGTTATAAATTTTATGTTCACGCTAAAAGCCAGCATTAGCACAACGTATACAAATTGAACAGCTCCATCGCTCCATGGACACCAATAACTAAGACTTAAAAAAATGTCTTCAAAATTCAAAATACGTAAATGTTTGCGTGGATGATATGTTAATTCCAATTATTTCGATAAAAAAAAATAAAAACTACTAAAGTAATTTTGATGAAAAATCTATGGAAACAATTTGAAAATATTATGAAAGAATTTTTGAAATCGCTTGAAGAATGACTTTGTTCGGAGGTAACAAGCAATAAATAAAATACACTAACAATTGAGATCCCCTTCCTATTTTAAATCCGTTGAAAATGAAATGGGTATGTTACGTACGTAGCAGATATAATATATGACTCAACGATACACACTTCCACACTTTCTTACTAATATAATTATTATCACAAACACAAACAAACTCGATGATTTTTTGTGGTATAAATAGTTCGTTAAATTTACAAGCCATTTCAAGATTGGCCACAGATAATCTATTCTGAATTTGATCACAGACTTTAACAATTAACAAAATATATATATATATATGCGTATATACATATGTGAAATACATGGTAGTTTGTATTTTTTACTGGTTTAATGTATTTAATACGCATAATTCAAAAAAAATATTATACTACACTCCTTCTCTATATAAACTACAAGTGGGCGAAATTTCATACTCTTCTGTCCGCGTTATTTTTGGTTTTTAAAGATTACATAGTGACGATGCTGTTTTTAAACTATGGGCTTGACATAAAGTGCGAAATATTTGTGACCGCCAATAAAACATCTAATCTGCACCGTTAATATCGTAATTGGCTACTACATGGGAATTAATTTATTTCGTTTCCGTTCTTCTCATTCAATTCAATCGGATTTTGACATTACCATAAAATTATGCAGATGTAATCTCAAGATATATTGACAGATAAATCTGGCTTTTAGTAGGAGTCCATTGATTATCATTTTGAGCTATAGTTAAGGTCAATGTTATTACAGAAAGTTATCAAGAAGTTATAAATTTCTATACAATTATTAATCAGAAGATTTCTTATAAAGAAAGGCCTCATTAGGTAAATGAAATATACAATTTGACATGGACTTTCTATGTTAAGATATTTATTTAGTAATTAAACATTTGTATTGTTTCAAAAATCATACAAACCCCTTTTTCTACTGTGATACTTTTATTTTTTAAAAAGTAGAATCAAATTTACATCACTTTAGTAGCTTAAAGATGAAAACATAATTCAAACAATTCGAATTCCATTTAGTAATTTATACAAACATTTATACAACATCAAATATTTGAAGAAAAGGTATTCTCTTACTAATATACATGTTACTAAATAACAAAAGCCCGTTAACATTGCGGAAACGCTCGCGCTGTCGTCCCAACGATACCTCAGGGAGATCATTGTTCATGTTATAAAATAATCATGCCCACAACGATAAAATATCTTAAGCCTTGACATATTTTGATTTCAAATATTCAAATAGGCTTTTTCAAGCGTTTTTAAATTGTAATCTCAGATACTTGTCTTATTAAAAAGGCTCCACTCCCTTTTTTTATCGCTTCACTCCTTTGATTCGTAGCGTAATGCAATATAACATGTAACCTCCCTCAATAAACGGACTATCTAACGTAAAAATATTTTTTCGAATCGGTTTAATAGCTTAAGAACCTCCTAACTTCCAAACAAATTTTAACTCTTTATAATATTGAATATTGATTGGCGTTATATAGCCTAGTAATTGATGAAGGCTATATTATATAATATGGCACACAGGAATAGAGCCGTAACTAGAAGTGTTAGGACGAAAGCGCGTACAAATATAGTGTCAGTTGGTTATGTAGGTTTACCTTGGTAGGTACACCTACATAACCAACAAGCAATACGATAAGTAAATTAAACGAGACTTGTGATAGTTATATAGTAAATAAAAAACCTGACTACCCAAAAAGTGTTACAAATATTAAACATTCACGAATTATATAATTTTCCATTGATGAATGAAATTTAAAATTGGATAATTAGTATTGGAGATCGGTGTTTCCCGCATAATTACTGTTCCCATGGAAATTTCGGGATATAATGTACTCTATATCAATCCCGCAACTGAGATGAATTCGATTACATAATATATATTAATACGTGAATCAAAAACTTTGTAACATTTTTTTCAAAAATTGCGCAGACGGTGAAATTTCGCACACTTATGTAGAGAAGAAGCGAATATGCTAATATCTGTTAAAACTTTAAGAAATACATTAAATCAATAAAAAAACGTCAAACACACAAGCATATGTTTGACACACTCATATAATATAAACTTTTGTTTATTGTTAAAGTCTGTGGTCAAATTGAGAATTGAATTATCAGTGAACAATCTATAAGTATCTAATACGTATACGAAATCCATTAAACGGTTTCGGCTGTTGAGAGTGCCAATGAATTTTGAAAAACATTAGCCTCCTCGCAAAACAACGATTTAAAAAACATTAACTGCCTTACTACAAAAGATTTAAACAGACGTTAAACTCGTGTTTAAAAAAATCCGTACTACAAATCCGCGTCTAAAGACAGTTTTGAGTTAAACATGCTTTAAATATAAATAAACATACGTTTAAGTGAGTTTAATAGATGTCTAAAACCTATTTCAGCTGTCAAATGTAACGTATAACATTTTATCAATAAGATTTTTTTATAAGTTTATTCGCTGTTAAGAAATTTAGATAATATTTTAAGCAATGTTTAATTTAACATTGTTTAGCTAGACACGTGTTGAACATGGTTTTAATGCGTATTTTGTAGTATGACAGTAATACTCTATGCAATATAATCAGACACATAGTTTAATATACAAATTGTACATCAAAGCTGCGGGCGACAAAGAAATAATTTATTAGCAGACGCAGACAGACTGCAGGCTATCCACCCTATTGATCGATGCCTTTTTCCTATTATATAATATATCAATGAAAATAGATTTAATATTATTGATAATCTCTACAAATATAATAAGACGAAAGCGAATTTTGTATATAAAAATTCAAATCTGGAACCACCTAACCCAGATGATGCTGCATCATCAAGCTAAGGTTGGGCAAACTATGTTATTTTAATATCATTCATAGTAAACGTGTCTATTAGACCAATAGACGTAGCTCAGATACCTTTAACACCCAGAAAAGAATTGATAACCTTCATACGTCTGACTAAATCTTCATAGATCATAACTAACATCCATCCTGACTACATCAGCTTTCAAACAGAAAAAACCGCAACGAAATCCGTCCATCCGCTAGGGAGGGAGGTGCCACAGACACAGATACTCACCTAAAACTCATAACAACCCTTTTTTTAGTCGATGGTTGAAAATAAAAGCAAAGATACAAAAGTAAAATTAATAAATACAGCGAAAGCATATTCTAGAATCTAGAACAAACGCCTCACAAAGTGTTACATGAACAACGGAAAAAGAAAAGGATTTGTGTTACGAGCAAAATAAATTATTATCACTTGTCGTAACATGGAAAATATTACGAAGATGTTACTATCTAGCATTTAATTTTGCATTATTTCTACCATTTAAAATTTAACTTTAATACATTTAATATAGGACTCAAAATCATTTACTGAATTAATTTCATTATCTCTTCCTTAATTGTTACAGCAATAACGTTTACTTTTGTTTGTTTTGCGATTTTGGCAACATTGCTGTTATGCTAAATGATTCTTTATGAAAGCGTTTTTAAGGTTTAATTTTCTTCGATTTTAACTCGTCGTTGATGCAGTTTCGACCGCCCGCTGTGCGCAGTCGAGGTGATCACAACAAATCATCCAGTCGTTACTCGTACAGAGTACACACATAAATTATTTGTAATTTTTAATTGATTACACTTTTGTAATTATTTCGAATTTATTTTTCTTTGCTGGTTTAATTTTTCAAACCCATTAAGTTGGAATTTAGAATATGAAGATTAATTTTGCTGGTACAAGATATCACACTGCAATTTTTTGTTATTAATAAATTAGCAAAAACGAAAATACCATTAAATAAGCGCGTAAAGGGTTAACTGTGTGATAAAATGATTTTGAAAAAACGTATAGATGTAATGAAAATCTTTAAAATTACAAAGTAAGTTTTAACGCAATAAAAAGTCATTATCAAAAATTAAAAAATAATTTATTAATATACGACACGCTTTTAAAATAATCATTTTTATATATTGATTAAATTAAAATGAATAATGAACTTTATATCTTAGGCAAAATTTACATTTGTATATTTTACTCTCATAATTACTGTAAATTACTCATACAACTAGGATACCTTGTAACACTTATCTAGGTAACCATACGTAAGCTGTGAGTGTCAACAGAGGCACTATAATACATTCTTTTACAGGTAAATGCAGTGATAATCAATGTATGTAAATCCATAAACAATAACAAGTGCAGTTCTCGCCTTAGATTTTAGATTTAAATGAAAGCATATAATATTAAACATGCGCAAAAGCAAAATACCGGCAAATTAGGCATAAAATGCATAAAGAATAAAAATCCGTGTAATTTTCGTACACTACCGTCATGGGAAATTTCTTTATTCAAATCTTTGTACTCGAAGCCTTATACAAATGCATAATAACCCCGTCAGGTTATAGCAAGACTTTTGATGTATTGCGCTGCATTTGATTCAACTGCGTACCACATGGGGATGGTATAATTTAATAGCACTCTTTGTATTGACTCACGCCGCGCTAGTGATGTGCTGTGGCTTATCGATATTGTGTTATATATTTATGACTTTTTAGCATCGTGTACGTAATTATTGAAACATATATCACTATATTTATTTTAATAATGACTGTAGTTTATAGTGTTTATTTGAAACGTAATAAACATCATCATTGGTGTAAAATTTATACAATTTAAATAAGATTAAAAAGATAAAGGAAAATTAGATGTCACAATACTGTTAAATACAAAATGTTATTGAGACATGTGTTACAATATATGTATATGCATGGAGGTAGCACCGAAACCATCACTACATAGTATAAAACAAAGTCGCTGTCCGCCGTCTGTCTGTCCCTATGTATGCTTAGATCTTTAAAACTACGCAACGGATTTTGATGCGATTTTTTTTAATAGATAGAGTGATTCTTAAGGAAGGTTTATATGTATAATACATGCATAATATAGTAGAGAAACGCTGATAAATTTAGAGGTTTCTAATGTGATGTCGTAAATAAGCACGTTTTTTTACGCTTATATTGCAAACGCTGGCTGAACCCTACGAGATAGACCAAAATAATGTACTACAGTATTGTCCACCTTAAAAAGTTCAACAAAAAAGTCCGCGATGGTATATGTCTATCTCTTAGGGATAACCCACCATAACCATTTTTTATCCTTTACTAAAAAATGGTTATTTACGAAGTGATTTTAAATAATACAGCATTAATCCTTATCCAATTAAGTACCTTAAATAAATTGTGCATTTATTACAGATCAATATGCTTTTTACAGCATGTAATTTAAGTGAATATTTCCGAAGATATTACAAATTTAAAATGCAGGGACGTAGTTATTGCGGCGCCGCGGCGGTACCGACCCGCGGTAAGCGCGTCGATGGCCGCGCTTAGCCCTATAGCACATCATGATTTGCAGCGATCGCACGCGTTTGTCGGAGCTCTCTTGCGAGGAAAATATCAATCTATATCTATATCTATACTAATAATAAAATTCTAACGGGTCGCTGTCTGTACGTGGAAGATATATGAAAAAAAAAAATATTATAGGGGGACCTTTACCAACGCAATATAACTAAAACAATGATTTTTAGAATTCTTATCTGTTTGTCTGTTTGTCTGTTTATCTGTGTGTTTGTGCACGCTAATCTCGGAAACGGCTTATCCGATTTAGATGCGGTTTTCACTAATATATTGTAGTAAGCTTTTGTTTCATGTCAATCGGTCCATAAATAAAAAAGTTATGTCAATTTAAGGAATCACGTTGAACATTTTTTTGTGCTTATCACTAAATGCATGAAAGTATATACAGTAATTACATCAAAAAATACATTTTTTTTATTTTTTCTCTGTCAGTCTATCCGACTATCTGTTTGTTTCGACTAATCTCTGAAACGGCTGAACCGATGTTGATGGTACTTTTACTTGCAGTTAGCAAATGTTAGGGGATGTCCGTTAATCACGTGAGGCCCAGAGGAAAGGGGATGGAGATAAAAATCACGAAATATCACAAAGTTCTATCTAAAAGTTCTTAAAAACATTACATGATTAGGCTACTTTTATTTAAAAATATATTTATTTTAATGAATAAAAGTAAAAAAGAGAATTAATAACGCGATAACAAAATATTGTAGAAACCAATAAAAAAATGAACAATTTCCGATTTAAGAAGGGAAGGTATACATCTATACAAATAAATAAAATTGGTGTATCTGTTTGTAATTTTAAATAAATGCATAAGAAAGTATACACGGTACTTACAACAAAATTACCACTTTTTAAATTTTTATCTGTCCATCTGTCACTCAGTTTGTTTTGGCTAATATTTGAAACAGCTGGACCGATTTTGACGAAACATTCACTAGCAGAAAGCCAATGTTATAAGGAACAAAATTGAAACTAATGAAATAATGAACAATATCTGATTCAAATAGGGAAGATATATCTATACTAATATTATAAAGAGGAAAGATTTGTTTGTTTGTAATGAATAGGCTCCGAAACTATTGGACCGACTTCAAAAATTCTTTCACCTTTGGAAAGCTACATTATCCCCGAGTAACATAGGCTATATTATATTAAAAAAAAATTAGGGATCCTTACTAAAACTCTAATTATGTAACCCAAGGTGTAAAAAAATGACCTGAAAAATTCCTTACGTCGCGTGCGCTGCGAAAACTATTGATGATAGAACAAAATAATTTACTACGACTTTGCAGAACTCATCATTATCTACAAAAAGTGTCGCGACAGCATATGTCTAAATATTATAGTTATGTCACAATAAGCGGTTTTTTGTTCTAAAAATTTAATTTATATGCCGCTGCTTGAAAAGGCTCTTTATTTGTACCTTGGTATTAAGCCTTATCAAAATAAATATATTACTTTATATTCATGACGGCTTCAATACCTTTTTATCACTTTTTGAATTATTCAATTCGGATATTTCATTCGGAAGATATCACGAGTTTAAAAATGCAAGTATTAGAAAAAAGTCGCGTGGTTGCCGCTCACCGCGCGCAGCTAGCCAGCATGCGATGTAGGCTCCATGTAAGCGTCACTGGGGTACGGGGGAGAATCAATGTAATAAAATAAAGTGCCGCGAGTACATTAATAAAAACTATGAATAAAAAAAAATCATTAAAAAAATTCAAACTTCCTTTATAATTTTACTTTTTTTTAAACCCGACGCAAAAAAGAAGGGTGTATGTGTGTGTGCGCGTGTGTGTGTGTGTGTGTGTGTATGTACCCGTGCGAAGCCGGGGCGGGCCGCTAGTTTAAAATAAATTCAGACACGGTATTAATAGATATCTACGTCATAATACATTTTCATTCCGAGAACAATACTTTTTCTTACTACGTTCCATATAAGGAAGTAAAATAACATAACTTTTACAAAACATACTAAATCTTTACTCTTAAAAAATTAAATTAAATACTTTTCTATAAAAAAATCAATAAGAAGCTTACAAAATCAACTGTGCTAGCCCAGCTGTACTCCAATGACTATAACGAGCTGACTCGATCTCGATTAAATATCGAATATGCATTTCGTATGGTGGTGAAAGAGCCACATTTTTAAGCTGATAAGATATTTGTGCGTCCTCTGGTGCTGCAAATATGCATGGGCGATAGTGATCACTTAACATCAAGTGACTCACAATCTCCATTGCCCTCTAAATAATAATTTATTAAATATATATATATTATTTAGAAGACCTTGTTTCAAATATTCGTACAGACGGAACATCACTAAAGTCTCATTATATAATCGCGCGCGGCGTGGGGCGAAATAATTTAATGCTCGTGTCCACTATTAGCGGATCGCTATATAGTGTATATGTGTATCAATTTATAGTATTCTTGTCACTAGTTACTTGTTAACGCGTCCGGTTGTGTATAAATAGGGACCGCCCGCGGACCGTGAAGCGGAGTACGAAAATTGAAACTATATTTTATTTAGATGATAGTTTTATTTGAGAAATATCTCTATTATTGATTCTATATTTATATTTTAATCAAACTTGAATGTAATATAAGTTCTTCGTAGCAATAGCAAATAAATTTACCTACCGTTTTAATTCATAAGTTACAATAAAAGTATGTTAATAAACAGTTGCTTAAATGTTATTTTGATGTATAAGCTATATTACTGTCAAGTTTCATCAAAATCAATTGTTTTTGCGTGAATAAGCAGTAAAAATCTATCCATCCTCACAATTTCTCATTTATAAGTAGTAAGATAAGGTTGATTTAAGGCTTTATTAATATTTACTTTAAACATATGTCAGAACTAAAATGCACTTACATATATACTTACCCATCAAAAGTTGTATTGAAATCGTCATATATCTAGCCAGTAATAAAACAGTAATTTTTATGCATATTTATGACATTTTATTAACTGTTATTATTATTTTTATATAATTAATTTAAATAAGTCAGTATAAATATAGCAAATTAACCAATTAACAAGTTCTTTGTACGAAATCCCAACAGATTTGCACTTGAAAAAAAAACCAGATAGAAAAAATTAAATCTCAAAGAAGAAACTCGAAAAGGGACCATTATCTCAAATTAATCTCGTCAAAACCATCCACGATGAGGGAAAATAATTTAATTTCCACGTTTTCACTCGAAAAAGTGGATGACACTTGAAAGAGTAAACCGTTTGAGTCTTGTATGAAAAAGCAATTAGAATAATGATTTTGAAGGGCCTTTAACTCCTGGGGAGGAGAGACCAATTTAGACTGACTTGATTTACAAAGAAAATATTAGGTGTAGGTAGCCTCGTTTATATTGGTCGTGGATGAAGAATGCCCTACCTATTTCATTGTTCGATCACACTCAGGGCGCTAAGATTTCGTCCACAATCTTTTAATACGCTGAAGTGACGATGCCTTTATTGAGAGAATTTTGGCTTCGTTTTTTCGACAGGTACTGTTATCCTCAAAAACTCTAGTCAACATCTTTCGTAGATTGAATGAAAATGTATTTACCTATAACAGATTTATTATATTAATTCTGTGAAAGAAATTAATAAATTTTCCTTTATAAAATATCATAATGTTATTTAATATGTTTTTTGTTTAATAAAGTTATATTTTGTTATAAATATTAGGCGATAATTACACTTATAAGCATTCCACTCCGACTTTTAAACCAAGTGTCTAAAATCAATTAAGATTTACATAAGTTATTTGTTTTTGCTTTACACTTGAAAGAATATGCTGACAGTGCCTTATTTTTGACATTCACAACTTTCGTAACTAGTTCCTACATATTTGTTACTAGGTTACAGATTCGTTTTTTATCATTTTATCAGTTACATGAATAAAATAAATGTACATCTCGCCTTAGTTTAGTAGCGTAAGTTTTGCAAACCGGTTACATGTAAAAAATAAATAGGTATTACACTTTTACTCGGTGAAAGCTACAGCAACTGATATGAAACTCTGTAACATGTAAATCCGCGAGCTAAACTTACTAGTGTAATTCTCGCCTTAATTTGAATACAAGAACATGCCTCTTATTTTACAAATTATTATTATTATCTAGAACCGTTATTAACTGCCTTCGTTTGTCCAACTTTACGTTCTCCATAAAAAAACAGCATAAAACCAACACACTACACCCAAAGTAAGTCCTAAGTAATCAATGAAGTGATTTCCCAACGAGTTTTTAACCGGCACTTCGACTCTCGAATTAGATGTCGTGTCACGTCGATTTTCCAATTAACCCTTGGCCAATAAATTATACTTGCAAAGGGAAAGAATTCGTAATTCTAGTGGCACAAGTGTCACTTTGGTTATTTGCATTTTTTCTTTTGGCTCAGGTTGTATTAGAGTGGCTAGATGAGACTTGGTTGAAACTTGATTGGGTCACTTTTAGAAAGTACGGTAACGACTTTTTCATACTAAATAGGTTTCTAAAATATATATGGTATCTTAACGTTAATGCTAATATTTAAATAATTTAAAATATATATATAGATTTTTTTTTGTATTCACGTTCAAAAGCAGATGACTAGCTGGTGCATTGGTCACTGCATATATCTTCAGCGCGTCAGCGATAATAAGTTCGATGCTCGTTTAAAACAATTATTAGTATAGATCACACGCATATTTGTTATGGGCTGGGTGTTTAAGTTTGTGTCAGATCAGGCAAAAAAATTCCTACGAAAAACGTTTGTTCTTATTAATATATATCAGATAAATCTACAAAACAAATAGTATTTATTTACGAAAATATAACATTTACTATCTAGTAATACAGTATTTGTATTGCTTTATTATTTTCATCAATTTCATTAAATGAATAATTCAAACATTTGCAAAAAGTCGTTAAATCAAGTCGCTAAATGTTGACATAAATTTTAAACAATTTTAATAAGTTTAAAATTAAAAATATACTTTATGAGAGTAGATTTTAAAAAACAATTTTCATTATAAAAATAAATATTCCACCACAAGAACACATCCAGTAACCCCAAACATCACCAGCACTAACTTTTCACACGAACCAATTAGTAAAAGAATCGAAGGCGAATTAGAGTGAGTGGAGCAAAAACTGGAAGGCAATTTTCTGAGCCGGAGTTTTGAATCACAATGGAAGATACGAACAGCTACATTGTTTGAATATTTCGTTAACTTGACTTAATTTTTTCGAATATACTAATATTATAAAGATATAAGGTCTATTTGTATGTAGAGGTTAACTTTTAAAACTACTCATTCGATTTGAAAAATTCTTTCTGCGTTAGATAGTTCGTTTATTGATGTCTTAGGCTAGATTACATCACGCTAAGATTCATAGCAGCGCAGCAATAACTATAAGCGCAGGTGACACTGCGAGAGGCTACTAGTTGTTGATAATATTGTCTGTTACAAAAACAAAAACTCTGATTCCTAACATGAAATCTTTTTATTATTATTATAAATGACGACATCCTTTTCTTAATATCAATTCGTTTTTTTCTTCACAGTACAATTCTAATAAGTGACATAACCCGATCCCTTCCCCCTAGGAATCGGGTATATTTTAGAAGATTTCCCCTGCGAAATCAAAAATTAAAGTGACAAGAAGCTTAGATTAAGTCAACAAAATATTTGTAATTCAGTTTTAAGATTACAACGAAGATATCATTTTTAAAAATCAATGAAACTATATATTTAATCTTATGTTCTTTTAAGCTGTTGTTATATTGAATACAATAAAACTATTTTCATACGATCACGGTGAAGTTATAAATTTAAAACGCTTCCTTCTCTAGGCTCTCTCTGAGCAACTTACTTTATTTTAAGGTAGTTGATAAAATTTGTACTAGAAGTATTTTAATATACAGCAACCATTTTGTAATTTATTCTCGAGTCGTGCTATATATTGTCATAATAAAATGTAGTAAAGTAACAGCCAACAAATGCCTACTACTGGGCAAAAGCCTCCTCTTCTATTAAGGGGAAGATAGTAGAACTTAATCCACCACGCTTTTTGAAAGCACCGCCGAGATTAAGATGAGTAGAAACACAAACTTAACACTTGAAAAAATAGCGATACTAGCCGGGGCTTGCACTTGCGATCATCGATTGAGATCGACGTTTTCTAACCTAACCACTAGACAATCTCGACTCATGTAAATCAAAATAATAATAATAAAACCTATCAAAAAATGTTAAGCATTATTTTACTTACAATGTAAAATCTCTATTGTAACAGCATGTAAATATCTAAACTGCTGATCGAAGACCTTCTGTTCTAATATTTATAATTATAAAAATAATTCTGTAGGAGCCTAATCTACCTGTAATATCGGATTGGATGATATTAATCACGTAACAGAATATCTCCTACCATATAGAAGTACAGATTTCCATACGATATTTTCCTTCAGGCAGGTTCTTTTCCACCACTTCACTTTTCTTTTGGAACTTGTAAACCCAAATGTACAATATTCGAACCCGCAAACATCAGTTCAGATAAAGATGCAACCATCGGGCCACCTCGGCTCCTAATAAAAATACCACAAAGTTTTTCAACACAGCTGCGTAGTTCAAGACGCCTCCTCCATCACACTCGCCTCATTTCCGCAGCTATCATCTTTTCGCACGCGAAACTTTAATATTTTCATTTTCACAAAAGAAACGATTACATTCTAATTCCAACCCTAATTTAATGATTTAAAGTTTGTTTTCCCTTATCAGAGATATGTGCGTGAAAATTGAACGCGTACGTTACAAAAAGGTACTGTAAGTATCACTTGGAAAAATAACCCTTTACATGCGATGTGTAGTTTTCCACGAGTGTTCAGTACTCGTAAACAACATAAGCCCCCGAACAATTTGCGAAAGAATACGTTTTATTTTCTTTCATATGAAACAACAATTTGGCGTATATTTCAAGCATGAAATTAGGAATGTGTTTTATGTGTACTACTTATGAAGTTCGCCGTTTTTCTTCAAAGATCTTAGAGATAAGGTATTGGTTTTTTTGCTTAAATTTATATTTTATCCTTTCCTTTACACTTTTTAAATTGTATTTATATATCTTTCAATATATATATATATATATATATATATATATATATATATATATATATATTATTTCCTACACGCGTTGTAAATACTTTAAACCACCTCACTAATGTTAAACGTCTTTAAAAAATCATTACATGTAGGTATAAAAAAAACTAAACGTAAGCGTTAGGTACTTTAAAATAGTAAGCCATTAAACAAACAATTGAATTGATTTAAAATATTAACATAAAAATTACCACCTTACCTTGTTTTTGTCGTTATAAATGTGTCTACATTTACGAGTATAACGACGAAAAGTGACTGCGGTAGACACATTTTCATTAACTAAATGATATAAGATATGTTATTGAACGAAAAACAAAAGAAATTCTCACACAATTAAGATAGATTCCTAATTGTATTTGGGCTTAATCAATCAAAGATTCCTTGGCTACACGATAGTGCATGTGCCAAGTTCACAGTGGACAAAATATTTTACTAATTATTTGTTATAACAAAAACTTTTAGGATAATGTTTTTAAATTTCAAACATTTTATTAAAAACATAATGAACAACAAAACTAAAAGCTAAAGCAAAAATAAATACATATGTTAATCTTAATAATAATAGAGACCTTCAAGCTTAATAAAAACTTATGATTTTCCCGTATTCTTTATTTTTAATAAAATATCACTTCTATTTCTAATAGCTTAATGGCCCCATAATAGAGCAATTTAAAACATATTACCTCTTAGACGGTAATATGTTAAGTTTTTTGTAACTTTACGCTATAAAGAACTATATTGTACCTTCGTCCTAATAAATTTATTTGCTTTGAAGGTATCCAGTTGTTACAATAGAGCGCCTTCTCGTTAAATAAGAAAATAATAAAATTTATCTTATAGTTATAGTAACATTTTAAGTATATAACACGAGCAAATATATATTCTTACACATTATGAAAATTAAATCTATTATATCTTAAATCATTCTAATCATAAGGGAAGAACTTGGCTTCAGTTATAACTCATCAGTTATTACTTAAACCTGATATACTGTATTGGGGTTTGAATGATTGTCTATCGGGGAGATAGAAAATTATAACCAATAACAATATTTCATAAATATAACAAATAGTATTTGTTTATTTTTATTTCTTTTGTACGTTGGCTTGAATAAAATTTTTGTTTGATTAATTATTAAAGTAAGAGTTATCAAAATCAAAATATTTTAATTAAAAATTAGGAATTGTTTACTTTTCAACAACATAAAATTTTTTTCGAATTTTAATATTTAAATCATAAGTTTATTGAGATAGCCTAGAAGCGATCACCTAACACTGTATTCCTATGGCATATACAGCTTATATTATATCTTTAATATCGTAATATCTTCGACATTATTTTTGAACTTTGCTATAAAAGAATTTTGAACATTTTCTGGCATGTCCATCAACGGGATATTAATGTCAAGGAGGAAAACGAAAGTAGAAAGCATAAAGAACCCCAAAATAAAAGGAGTCACACTTTGTTGAGCTATTTAATACTAGTTATGGCAAATACATCCTGAACGAGAATTTCATTAGCCGTAAACATTTAACAGCATAAAACGTTTTGATTAGTAATCAACAGTTGTAAATGGGTTCAACAGATTTAATAAATTGTCAACGGTCTCGACAGTGTATCCTCTAACAAGTCTATAACGGTCATAATCACCTGTCAATGTGTCACAGGCCACTGTACAAAGTGAACGCGTTAGTATGGCTCTGCGTCACGCGACTTTCGTCCTAAAGTGCTGAACATTAGACTAATGCTTGCGCTCCATCCACGTCCTCTGCGAATTCTCCAGCTAGCTGCACTAACTAACCCAGCGTTGTTCAACCTTTTAATAGTTTTTTAAGAATTATAGTTTAAACTTAAAATTACTAATAAAATAAATTATAAAATTAGTTATATGTATGTTATAACTTTTACATACTGTATCAGCTTAACGAATAAAATTCAAAATGAAGATAATTTATATTCCATTTAATTTTTAACATTAACCACAAATGCTTTGTATGAAACCGTCGAGAACAGCTAGTTTTATCACATTTTTAATAATATGTATAACAAATTAACAAGTTCTTATTTATTTCTTATACGATTTCTAAAATAAGTAGTGGTCACGTTGTGTGAAACAATTAGGCACACTTAATAAAAAAGCCTTCGTTCTTTTATCCAAAGTACCGTCATAAGATACAAAGAAAAGTCTATTTGGATTCTTGTCATCAATATTATCATATTTATTTTAAACTGGATGTACACCTTTACATTTATAACATGACAGTATAGAAAATAAACTAACATCCTCTTTTAAATGGAAATATGAACAGCGCGAGACCAAAAATCATATTAACGGGCAGCTCATGAATAGACTAGAAAAGTTAAATTCAATGTGAACTATTTCAAACAAGACCAGCACCAATTCCTAATAATATTACAAACGCAGAGAAGAAAATAAAAAGGGAAAATAACACTAGTTCTTACTAAGTATGTAAATATTGTAATTGATGTTTGAAAAACAGTCTGATGAGTCATACTAGATGCCTCGCGATTTTATACGTGTTTTGATGTTTCCCCGATTCATTGACTCTGGATACTGAATATAAATTTTGTTAATAAACGGGACTAAGAAAAATAAAAACATTTTCTGAAAACGAACCCAAAATTACTAAAATCGCCGTATTTAAGCAAACAAACTCTTTAACTTTGTAATTAATATAAAGCAAGAATTACACTTGTAATTTTTAGTCCAGGAAATGAAATTGCTCTTTAACCTGCTAATACTTACATAGATAGCCATAGGTAAGCTGTGAGTGTCAATAAATATGTCACTAAAACTCTGTCAGGTGTAAAATTGTATGTATATCTAAATCAATCTTATGAGAGTATTTGTGCAAAACTGACAAGTGTAATTCACGCCTAACGATATTACAGTTGATAAATTCTGAATCACATTATTAGAATAATAATACAAATAGTTTTATATAAAATAGTTTGAAATAACCTTGAAAGTTACCAAAACCACAACCGTTTCGAACCCCTGAATTTGTCTAGTTATGTATGCATAGCTGTAATTCTCGCCATCGAGGAAGGACAGCGCACGAAGCGAACTAAATTGCTTAATAATGTCGCAATTTCTTAAATTTATTAACTTCCAAAGCTTTAGTATTGTGAGGGACAATATCAAACGTTGTTTAATGAAGTCTTAAAGGTTTACAGCTCAGGACTTTGTGGTGAAAGCGAAATATATAAGAAGTTCATTACATTCCGTATCGTTTATCTAAAATTATTTATTTTCACTATCCTATTTATCCTATTAACGAAAAACTTACCGTGTATATTATTTTAATTAAAAAAAAAAAAACAATAACCTACTTCTTTCTTTAAGATTTCATGTGTTTGTTAAATTTTATTAAAATCGGAACAACGATCAAACAAACAGACGACGAGTTCCTCTATTTTATCATTACTATTTTTAGCATTAATAATATTGATTTGAGCAACAATTGATTGAAAAATATCTACTAATCTCCACTCTATATAACCTCTAAGTGTAATGTGAAAATATCTTAACTATAAATCCATTGCCTTCCAAGACCACCCTTAGCGTGATGACAGAAGATGTTCCAGAGATAAGAACCTCATAACCATCTTTACTGTTAATTGGACATTCCGATCATGACAAAATACAACAAATGAACGGTTTGGATTTTGATCCTTAGCTCGTGAAGATAGGGTTCGTTTTTGCTTGTACAATATTTTGAAAGTAAGAATGACTAACAATATTAAAAGCGACTGTATAAGGATTACTATGTAAATATTATTTAAAAGAATGATACGTCGTATTAAGGATGTGTGGTATTGTCTCAATACAATAGTTATTTTTTTACCATGACAAAGGTATACCTGAATATACCGAATGATTTTGTTGATTTCGAAACTGTTAACGTGTTTCTTGATCTTACTCACTTATGTTGTATTATGTTGTTAGATTTTTTAAGTCTTAACATTGAGGTGCGCAAGTTTGAACGCGCCTTTAGCGTGACAGTGATGCGAATTCATTAAATTTTTCCCCTAAAAGACGTTAAACCAAAAAAAAAATTAAAATTTTCCGCTACAGCACATATATCGATACCTCCCACGTAAGTTGTTGTAACCCCAAAATTTCAATTTTACAGTAGAGCACTTTTAATCCGTTTTAGTTTGAAAGTTACAACAAAATACGCCTTTTTTCAGGCATATTTTGTTGTAACTTTCCTTGAAAAAAAAAAAGATTTTTGGTATTTTTTCACTTTGAATGCATTAAGCAATGCAAATTCGTGTAGTATTCAGTAAAAACGCTAACGGCAATTTTGTGGCTTACAATATCTTACGTGGGAGGTATCGATATATATGTGTGTTCATTGTATCTATCCAAATTTCTAAAAGTGTAGGTACACAATACATTTTGCAGCAGTAAAACTAGAAAATTTTAAGGTTATACAGCTAATCAGATAATGTTTGAATAATGCGAAATACATGCTACCTATTAGACACCTAACCAAAACTATGTAGTTTGAATAAATTCAGGGATAGTGAAAATGACAGGTTTCCAATACAATCGGTATTAAAATTACCTCAACAAAGAATTGAATTGAATTAAAATTAACTCAATGATATCCCTGATTTCATCAAAACCTCTATTTACATCTTCAAAAATAGACATAAAATTCAAATTTTATCTTACGGATTGATTCATGCGGATCGTTCACTAAAAAACTATGTGATCTAGAGATTGTTGAAAGAAACCATGTCACCGCTTTTATAGTAAAAAGAAACTACAACCAGTGTTTTGTAGAAAAACTCTATATTCACAATCGCACCTAGTAATTTAAAAAAAAAATTGTTTTTGTTGCCACATACTACAGGAACTAATAGCGTAGGTCGTGAGGAATAAACTCCAATTGACAGTTTTTATTGGAGTATTTGTATTAATTTTGTGTCTTTTGCTCTTATAAGCATATCAATATCACCAACATCTAATGACCCATCTTCACGAATCAAACATCCCGTATATAATGCAATAGTCTTTACAATGTACCCACACCAGAAGATCACCCATCTCAAACACAAATATGCTAAGAATAAATTCTCAAGATTTATAGCGACCATTTAACATTTTAACCTAAAAATTGAAAGATATCGTGCTCCGGGGAGGAAAAAGCGTCTTATAAAAGTCCGTACTTTCCGCTATAAAATATTGCGCGTAAGTGTTGGGGCGGGGGTGAGTAATGACGTCACGCTGTGACGTAATGCCGAGTGACGTGACATGTGGCTCAGTGGACGAGAATGTATTATGTATCTAATGCAAAAAAAGGTTTTATATTTCGGACTTTATACTAACAGGAAGTGAAGTAAACGTAAAGATGAAATTATATATTTTTTTATATTTATATCTATGTTCGTCTTTAAAATTTATTTATTATTCCATTTTTATTCATTCATTTCATTTCACGGCAACATATACACAATAAATAACATTTTTATATCTAAATACCAATTATTATTGTATACTCACATAAAGTCTTACCATACCAAATATCAAACATAAACAACGAAGTTTTAATATACGCAATAAAGTATTCAATTCATAGAAAAATAACCAAACACAATACCTTAAAGCCACCAAGTCGTAATTTAATAAACAGATTTCGTATTCCAGTAACGTCGTAATAGCCCGCGGCTTTAGCATTAGAGATCGAATAATTAATTTATACAATCTCTAATTTTGCGCTTGTATAATTCGTTATCAAAAACAAATCGAGTTATACAGTTATGAGTTCATGTTTGAAGTAAATAATAGTTTGAAAAAATAAATAAGAATACGCTAAAAAACAAATAACAACGCTATTCGAACAAAATAAAATAATTAAATGACTAAATTCATTAATTAATTTAAGAAGTGTGGATCTCATTGACAAAATAATTAAGACTACACATAGCTAAAATCATATATTTAATAATTATATAATATTATCATTTTTTTTTATGTGTACCCTGTCGTATCGATTTCCAAAGTTATAAATCGATACGATAAAATGTGTAATTGTTGCTTGATGAATGTTTAATTATTTTTAATTATAGCAATAGCTTAATTGACATTACGTTAGAAAAAATAAATTAAAAAACTAAAGTAACAGCCTGTAAATGTCCCACTACTGAGCAAAAGCAAAGGTCTCCTACTAAGGAGAAAAAATAGAACTTCATCTACCACACTGCACCACTGCGGGTTCGTGGATATACGTGTCGAAATTTCACCCGGCACATGCAGGTTTCCTCACGATGTTTTCCTTCACTGCCGAGCATGAGATGAATTTAAACATATTTTAAGAAACATTAGAAAAATGTAATGTATTTAAAAAACTATATTAAATCGTTTTGTTCACGGGATTATGAACTTTTTCCGGGTGGACTTGAATGAGAAATGGCAAATTATTAAAAAGTAATAGTTACAGAATATGAATTTAAATGAAGCTATTTATAAAAATATAAATTATAATTGTTACATTGTTTTAAATTTTAAAAATGATAAGATCAAGAAGAATAATATTAGACTTGTAATAGCTGACCAGGTAAAGCAGATATGCATGTACAAAATAATGAACGTGGTTTTGTTCAAATGGAAATATTACAAAGATAATTACATTTGTAAGTTTTACTCTCGAGAACAATATAATACAACTCTGTAACCTAGTAATAAATACGCCGTAAGCAATTACAAAAGTTGTGAATATCAAAAATAAGGCACTGATAGTAAATTCTTTCAAGTGTAAAGCAATGACAAACAATTTATTCAATCTTTATGAAAGTCAAAGCAAAACTTATAAGTGTTATTCTCGGCATAGTCTAAAATTTACACAATACATTTAATATTAGTCATTTAATAGTAGTAATAGAAGTGTAAAGCAAGGAGAAATAACTTATGTAAATCTCAATGAAAGTCTGAAAGCAAAAGTGTAATTCTCGACTTATTCCTATACGTCTTTATACTTATACAAGAGCTGTCTAATTTCGGAAGTAAAAAGCCGTAACAAATGTTCAACCTTGTACAATTGCCCGCGGGTGTGGAATGAGTTATCCTACTATTGTCGGATAAATTGCTTTTCTCGTACTCGGGATCGTTACGAAATTGTGAACAGAAATTGTAACCGAAGTATTTGGGAATCGAATTCTTTTTTATTATCTATATTAGCAGTGCCTGCGACTTTGTTTGAATTAAATTTTGCGGTAAAAAAGAATTAAATCCTATTATACAGTGGTGAATGACAACATCTTGAGGAAACCTGCATGTGTCACTAACACATGTATATCACCAACCCGCAGTAGAGTAGCGTGGATTAAGCTCCTTAACTTCTCCTCAATAGCAGAGAAGTCTTTGCTCAGCAGTGGGACATTTACAAGCTGTTACAGTACAGTAAAACATAAAACTTATTGGATGATTAAATTTCGTTATATATCTTCCTTTTGGTGTAAGAAAGTATGGAGATCATTCTAAACTAAACTTTTCACCTGAAGTCAAATATAGTTGAAATGAACAATTATCGTAAAACTTTTTTAAATCGCTTCAAAATGAATCCAATAACGCACACGAAAGACTAAAAGTACTGCATACAACAACTGGGAGCTCTATGCTCTTATTTTTTAACCGACTTCTAAAATAGGAAGAGGTTCTCAATTCGTCGTGGAGTTTTTTTATGGATGCACCCCGATGTCGGTGCCAGTATATAACACGCAAAAGGTCTAACTTAACACCAACTGCGTCCGACTTCGTCGTAAGTCGGTGTCAAGTTAAGCAGTTATGGGTACAGTTAAACAGGTATGGGTCCAAGGGACCAACTTTAAAATGTTGTAGAAAATATTTATTTATTACCTTTCAGTTTATTTGTATATATGAAATTCGTTTTTGAAGTTGGTTCAATTTAATTAAAAAAAAATTATGGGATATTAAATCCTCCGCGGACAAAACAATGACTTGTGTCAAATTTTTTAATTAAGGTATTTTAATTTCATATAATTATGTAAAAGAATTGTTTACGCAGTCTATTGACGTTAAACATAATATAAACTGGTCGGTTTCAATATTTTATATGTATTGATTTGCGGAATCAATTTCTTCTACCAATTTGAAAATTACGTTCCGCTAAGTTGGAGCAAAAAATAAGAACATTAGTGATGCTTTAAAAAATCCGTATTAGAAGAGAAGGAATGTAGTCAATATTGAAAATTCAATTTAAATAATTACCTGTATTATTTTCTCTTTCTTGATAAATTTAATTGAAATTATTAAGTAATTAATAATTTGATATTAAGTTAAAATAACATAACATGACAAGTTAATGAATTAAGGAGTTTAATGTAAGATATTATAGGTCCTGTTATTTTATATTTTTATTTATAATAGCTTTTCCCCGCGTGCAAAGTGGTGTATCTAACACCACTTACTTTAAGTTAAAAGTACTATACCTATATCCTTCCAGGGAGGATAAACAATAAAAAAAATATTTTTAATCGTAATTAAATGATTAGTTTGGTAGCGTATAGAATACGAACAAACAAAAAAACGAATTTTGTTTTCTTACCGTTTATCTTGTTACTATTTCCGACATTTTGTATTTTCAGTATTTTTTCTCTTATTTCCTTCAAATGTGTAATGATCTCATACATAAAGCCTAATAAAATAAGTAAAAAAAAAAACATTTTTCCATTATTTATATACCTACATATTTACTTCCTAAACTACGGCAATCTAATCAAAACTTCATCCCTAACGAAGCGAACATTGCTCATAGTGATTCTTGTGAACAAACGGTTTCAGGGTGATTTGATAGCCAAAGTTTCTCCAACAAATGCTATCCAATATCCATTGCTGTGATAAAATACGTTAATGGCTAGTATTTCGGAAGTAATGCCGTCTTTTAACAACTGATAAACGTTAATAGAGTAAGAAAGGAGAAGAAAATAAGAAGCTAAGTAAGAAAAATGTATTATTAATAAATCTTTGTTTGTTTATTACAATACTTATTTTTTATAAGTGCAGATAATATAGTGAGAATGATAATAGTCACATTGTTATGATATTAATCAAAAGGAATAGTTTCTCTATAAAGTATTAACGATTGCCTAAATAAAACTAATTTAACTAGAAAAACTATTTTCTTTATTACTAAAGTAAAAGATAAAAATTCATCTTGTAATTAACAAAAAAAATTGTAGAGAATCCTGCATATGAAGTGGTAAATTATCTTAGAAATACAAGGTGGCGCAAAAGTTATTTCATAGTATGAATTGGCTGCTATTTTGTTATAAACATAAAAAGAGAACTCTGTTTTCATCAAAAAAAAAATTGAAAGTGCATTATTGGTTAGATTGGTTAAAAAAATTATATCGCTTAAATGGCCACCTCCTGAATTGATGCATACTTGCGCTCGCTTTACGGCATTTTGAATTGTTGCTCGCAAAACATCTGGCTCCAAATTGGCGATTTCTTCTACAATGTTAGCTTTCAAGTCTTGCAAGGCTTATTGAAAATTTATTTACGATATATCTACATCATAAATGATAAAGTACACTGACATTTGACACCATCTACCAAAATAACATCCAATTCAAACTAAGACATTACTTTTACACCACCCTATATATATCCACCAATCCACTATGAAGCAGCATAGTGTACTCAGTTCCAATGTTACTTCTAAAACAGTGTCTGACAAATAAAAGGCTGTAAAAATACATACAGCCAAACATAAAACCTTTTCCTTTTTTGAAGTCTACTTTGTTTGACTATTTGAAATCGTCTTTATCAAATTTAAACCAAATATTTTATCTATATTGTATCCTACGAAGTAACAAAAACGACATCGTTAAACAAAATAAACTTCATAAAAAGGATTAAAAATATAACAAATAAATATGATTTAACGAAACTATTTCCATTACGTACAAATAAAGCAAACTTAAATCACTCTGTTTGTAAGAGGACATTAATATTCCAATTACAAATGTCACTATTATATTTTATCTGTATTTATCCTGTATCCCGTCGGGAACGATTCCATTAGGCCGTGAATACACAATAGTTTTACTGTCGTCAAAAAAGATACGATTTTTTTATTCAAATAAATTATATAACATTGACAAATTCTACTTAATTTATTTGTTATTTTCTTTTTTTTAATATACTTTAAAAAACTAAAACGTTTTTTCAGGGTTTTATTTTACAATGTGATCAATACGTATTATTATTATTGTTTTTATTAAAAAATACATAAAAAATAACTGACAGACGAGCGGGCAGGACACCTGATATTAAATGATCACCGCCGTCCATGAACATTTGCGTTCACCAGAGGAGCGAAAAACGCATTGCCAACCTACAGAGAAATAAAAGATAAAGGGGAATAGAAGAGAAAGGAATGGAATGGAGGAGGGGTCAGGCTTCCGACTCTCTTAATCACCATACGAAACGCAGCATCTTAGCTTCTTTATTAGCTATTATTATTTACGTTAGGAACTGCCCACGTTGAGCCAGCTCATATATGAACTCAGTAAACTACAGCTAGGTTTACCTCAATTCATTATAGTCAAACTATATAACAATTTCCTAGTATTAAGTATTTCTGAGCTGCGGACAGAAAGACAATTACACAGATTACAGACATAGCGAATCTATATAGGCACCTATTTGATAACGGAACCCTAAAAATAAACATATAGATAATATATATATATTTTATACAAATCTTAAATATTTTCATCAGTGCATATTAAACCTAAAACAATCATTTACGCATATAAAATGTCCACAACAAAAATAATAAAATTCGTTATGGCTTCACTGTATTGTCAAGGGTGACGTTCCGGTCTGTGCGTGTGTCGGACGTTCAATTTTTACGATTTATTATCTGTTTAAAAAAATGATCGGCAGAATGCGCGCCAATTATTTTCGTTTCATATTTGCATTGTATTGACAATTTTTGTCTTGATATTTATTATTATACCTATTTTATCAATAGTGATAAACATGCTATTAACAATTATTCTATTAACTATTATAGACATCTTGATTTTAAATTTTCATTAAATGCAATTTCAATGCATGGTGTCCTGCCCAGACGATGGACTTCTGTACTCCGAGTTCTTAAATCCCTAAAAATAAATTTCTATGCTCACAGTTGTTCTCCTATGTACGTTATGCGATACAGGAAGTACTAAATGATCTGTTTCAACGGACAAAAAGTACCCAACAAGTAGTACTAAGAAATTTTTGTCTCGTTTGCAGGAAAAGATTATCCGGTTATACATATGATAATTTTATTATACGCCGTGAGAAATTTTTAATCGTCATCAAGTTCATAAAGTAATTATAACAATAAATCTTTTGACGTTAGATATATGTGCTCATTTTCAAAAATAACTAGCTCATCAATTGTCTTGTTGACCCAAAGATACTATCGCCTGTTATATTCAAACGCTAGCTAGTTACTAGGTAACGTGTTCCAAAGTGGACGACATTCTGAATGACAAAATCCACTTATAATACCTCTTTAGCTGTATAATACAGCTATAATATCTTTGAATTCAGCGTTAACGAAAAACCATTGCTTTAATTGACGTCAAACACGTCAAAAATCTTTTCAATTTAAAATGATTAAAACCATGAAAAATACGAGAAAAATATGTTAAGTCCGGATTATTTAAAACACTGTCTGTGCCATTAAAAAAAAAAACATCCCTTATTTTGTTACAAAAGAATGCCTAATTAAGTTGGTTAATTCCATTAATGAGCTCGTTGTACAATGCTTTATTTGATTTACGGGAAATCTTATTTATTTTTCCACCGTAGCTGAAAAGGATTTCTCAAAAATTTCGCGAAAAAGATTTCGAGTGAAAATATTATTTCAATAATTTATTGTTTGATTAAAAATGTTTCTACTTTTAACGTGTAAAGATTAATTACGATTCTCATATCTAAAGTTTCAATTTATATGTTGAGTAATTATTTGTACTTTCCAATTTCTTATTGTACTTAATTCTTTTTTAATAAAAATAGATGTCAAACAAACAGACGCCTGATGTTAAGTGATCACCGCTGCCCACGGTCACTTGCACGCAAAAGGAGCTACAAATGCGTTGCCACCTTGAAAAGAAATGAGAGGAAAGGGAGAATATGAAGTAAGGAACAGAATGGAAGAAGTAGTTAGACTTCTGGATCTCTCATTCGCCATTCAAAACACAGCTATTTTAGCTACTGAAGTCGACGATTTTATGTCAATGTGAAACTGCCCCCGTCAAACCAGACAATATACAATTATTCGTAATTAGAGGGCGACAACAAGACTTTACCAAAAAAAAAATTGGAAATTTGGTTAATTTGTTTCGAAATTCACGCAATAATTAAAAAAAAAACAATTTACTATTATTTTTAATACAACATTTTAAGAAAATAATATAATTCATTGCAATAATCCATACCATTCTAAAATAATTGTACGGAATACCATATAAACAGTCAAAACTATTTCGGCTATCTTGGTCATAGTTCATTTACGGACGACCAGGATACCTCGCACCATCCATAGTCTCCATACATATTCAAAGGCTCTGTTTTCATGCCTGTCCCTTCTGACTTAACCCGAAATGTATATTTTATGATGTAGAATGTACACACGGCGCCAAGCTCAAGCATGTGCTAGAATTGTCGCTCTTATTGCAAGGAAATAAAGACTGTTTTTAAAGGTATTATTTGTGTGAGAATTTTCGTGGTGCATTGTACGCAGTGTAAAAGGTTTCTAAGGAGCTGTTTAAGGCAGTTTATATGCGACCGGCTGGGTATGGAAGGAGTAATTCGTCGGGTCGCTTTGTCTTTCTTTGTATTTTCATACTTGATGTGCAAATAAAATATTTATCTGACTTAGGACAGGGTTTTCTTTCATTTTGATTGGTAATTCGATGGAACCTATTGTAATATAAATCTAGTTCGTTATAAACTTCCAAAAGTGGAGGAGGATTTCGTCGGAGACATTTTTATGTATGTTTCCCGAGTACTCCAAACATAATAATATAACAATAATAATAATTTGTCAATAAAATTTAAAACATTCGAAACTTCTTTACTAAAAAAACATACCTGAATAGCATATTCGTATTTGAGTATTAAAAATATAAACAAATTAAAACTAAAAAATAGAATGAGCAATCTACACATATAAAATAATAATTTTAACATTAAAATTTACTTCAATATTAATGAAATAATTAAAAGTAACCAAAATTTTGTCATAATAATTATATAGGAATATACATTCAGCACAATTATAAATTGATGGTTTACATTAAAACCAAAAAATTATTTTAAAATTTACGATTTTAAATAACCCGAAAATAAATTTCCATAAATCATTATAATTCAAATTTGTAATAACAAAAACACATTTAATATAATATATTTTCACTTACGTCCTCCCCGAGATAATTCCAGTCGGCGTATTCAATTAAAAACTTTTTCGAATCGACTTACAATAATCGGAAAAGCGCTGAAATTCGATCAATTCAGCTCCCCCGAGACATCTATACGATTAGAACTTTCTCGACCACGGCTCTCACCAGCGACATAAATCCGATTTACTGAGCACTCGCATTAAGTATCTGTCAAATAAATCATGATATATGTATTATAATAATATTTTAAAAAATAATCGATTTTATATGAAATATTTTTTTTATTATTATTATTTAATTTGTGTTTTCTTGTCATTCAGCATGTTTTATTTATAATGGGATTCGATTAGTAAATATTATAATATTAAATAGTTCGTGTGAAAGGCTTATCAATTATGTTCTTTATCAAACATTGGATACAATGATTTTTATGTCATTTATACATTCATTTTAAATAGAAATGTGATCGTGATTAGTCAAGCTAACGAGTAGTGCAGCTTTCATAGCCAATAACAAAACTAAATTGATTGCACTAAGGTGTAATGGCGTCTATTGTATTTTAATTAGCAGACAAAAGCAACAGACAGGAATGACGAAATAAAAAATACCGGCAAAATTGACAATTGTAATTTAATTTAAAATTTACTTTTATAATCTACATAAATAAATCTAATATATTAATGTTATAGTTTTGCAAATATATCTAAATTTAAGCTTGCTCGAGTAGATTTTTTATCTGTGGATACTACTATAGAACTTGCTATAATCAGTAAACATTTAATATTGGTGTCGAAGCTTACCGCATTCTCTTATTACGTAATATTGTATACTATTTGCAAACTACACTTTTGTTGACAAATTTCACCTAAGCCCGAATTCCGAAACACACATAGAGTCTACATAAGTCAGTAGTTCGTCTGCAATTAAAATGGAAGCTACTAAATTACATATGCATATCATACATTAAGACATGCCTTTTCTATTTCCTATTATTTTTTTCCACTACATTTAATACTCCTAAACGAATTTAATACCCAATAGCCATTACTTTTTATAAGTTTTTATTGGACTATCTTTAGAAATAGGCTGGAAATAAAATGAAAACTGTCAAAGCCGCGGGCCTAGTCTAGACTACAATAAATATTTCCATCGCTTTAAAAAGACGAGCTTATCCCTAATAATGTGGGACGCATTAATGATGCAAACGAGCAGAAAGTCTTCACAACCGGTAATCGAATCTGCCTCCATCCTGTGGCGCCATCACGAAACTCATTATAACATTTTGTATTCCCTTCTATGGCAATAAGAATACACCACTAAATTTGAATTTATTAAATTGAACATACCTTGCATATTTTTTTTTTCGAATTATTTATTTATAAAATATAAATAATAGCTAAAATTGTGAGTCTAATAATATAGAAGCATTAAAAGACATATGTTATAATAAAGAAAAGAAGATTTAATAATAAAATTTAAAATGTATGATGATAATACGATTATCTGAAATTAAAGATTAATTAAACAATATTACAGACATTTTAAAAATCTTTTATGTGTAATTGCTTACACTTGTAACGAATGGGGAGTACACAATTTTGATCAAAAGTCAGTGTTGTAAATAATATCTTTGGGCTTGAGTAACAGATAAAGGTTTTCTAAAGATGTGTGAGATATAAGTTGTGTTTCGACACATACATTTTTACCATTTTATGTCAGATTTTGATAAAAATAAATTATTAATACGTCAATTTTTTTATCCATTAAGTTCTGCAATGCAGCCGCAGTACCTTGAGAAGATGAAAAGATTTAAGACTCGTTTCATAATAGACGTTGATGAAATGAAATCACAATTCTTGTAAAATAACCGTAATGACATAAATTTTATCGACAAATTGAAAAGGCCCTATAATTATGTGTTGTTAGCTTGTTGTAATTATTTTGCCCCCGATCGTGTGGCGATGTCGGATTTCGAATCATGAATTTCAATAAAATTACCGGCTACGACACGACCATAATTGAAATATTTAAAATCTGCTATTATAATAATTTTGAATTAAAATTATTATTGGTAATTGCACACATCTCTGAATTATTTTTACGTGTAATTTTGTTTATGCATTTAAATTTACTTTCTGTCTGTTTTGCAAAAGTATAAAGCGAAATAATAAAAATAATCTACCGTAAGTCTCTATTTGTACTAGTTCCGTGATTTTGTGATAATTAAATTAGTGAGAGAAACAGCCTGTAACTGATAGAGACAGTGAATAAATAGCATTTCTGCTTTAAATAATAGTACAACGGACAGGCATAATTGGCAGTTACCTGATACTAGTAATCACCATGGACATTTGCAGCAGCAGAAAAGCCACAAATGCGTTGCCACCTTAAGAGGTATGAAGGTGACCAGAAATATAGAAAGGAATCGGGAAGAGGGTTAGGCTTCCAGCTCTCTTATTCACCGTCCGAAACCCACCTTTAATAGCTACTTCACGCCAATTTTCCGCTAGTGTTGTATTATCCCCATTGAACCAACCCGCATATAAATTGAAGTTAGTGAACTACTACAATGAAAATACGAGCTAAATTATAAAACAAACTAAGGATCGATGAAAATCTAAACACATATCATCACTGAAGTTCTAACGCCGCATCAGTCAAAATTAGCAGCTTTAAAGAGCGAGAAAACTACATAATTTTACATAGATACCATTATTTATCTACACTAATATTATAAAGAAGAAAGATTTGATTGTTAGTTTGTTTGCATTGAATAGGCTTCGAAACTACTAAACCGATTTGAATAATTTTGTGTTGGATAGCACATTAATTGAGTGGTTAGAACACGTCGATCTCAACTAATGATCGCAGGTTCAAACTCCGGCTAGCACCGCTGGTTTTTCAAGTGCTTAATTTGTGGGTAAATTCATTTCGAGCTCGTCGGTGAAGGAAAACATCGTGAGGAAACCTGCATGTGTCGAGAGAAATTCTGACACATGTATATCGGCCAACGCGCAGTGAAGCAGCGTGGCGGATTAAACTCTAAACCTTCTCCTTAATAGGAGAGGAGGCCTTTGCCCGGCAGTGGGACATTTACAGGCTGTTACTAGGCTATATTACATCACGTTACGACTCATAGAAGCGAAGCAGTAACCATAAACGGGAGTGATGACGCTATGGGGAGCTAGTCAATAATAAGTCAGATTTATAAGAAAACTACGTAAAAATATATTAATAAAAGTGATTTAGACAGGCTTCTTATTTCGACTTTACTAACGAAATAGTTGCTAAAAACCTTTTTCAATACTAACATTAATAATTTCCAAATAACTTCGCAATAAAAGAACTCAGTAACAGATAAACAAAACTCCATAAGAAATCTCAAGTCAAATATAACTGGGTCAATATGCGGGTGGACCTTTTTCATTTAAACTTCACGAAACTGTACGGAAAGACACATAAAAAATAAAAGCTGAGAATTTTTGAAGAGAATCGTACTTGCTTACTTTATGTTATAAGTTTAAGTAAGGGATTTCCGTGCTTAGAGCGAGAACGATGATTTTTTTATTATTTTCTTACAATTTATATGAAAAAACTTATTTATAAATCTATATATAATTACGTGAAGCAAAAACTTTGCACTCTTTTTGAGTAGTATGAAATTTCACACATTTATAGTTTATATAGATAAGACGATTATCTATGGTCAACATTGAAAACTTATCTTAAAAAATGTGAGGATGGATGAATGTCTATTGCTCTTTTACTTAAACATACTGAACAGATTTTGATGAAACTTTAAAATGATATAAACCTAGTGCTGCCATCCGTCCGGGTTTCCCCCGGATTCATCCTAGTTTAGAGGACATCCGGGGAGCGTCCGGAGAAAATTTCATTTGGGTTTAAAAAATTTGTAAATGATTATTAAAACAATTTGTAACAAACTGTAATAAGATTCCGTTTTGTTAGGTACATTAAAAATGACGACAAAAGATGACTAAATTTAATTTTACAGTCTGAAAATAAATAAAATGGCGATTTATGTAATTTTCAACTGGTTTTGATTAAACTGACTATATTAAAAAAAATAGGTTGACATATCCCAGATATGTCAACCTATTTTTTTTAATATTCTCGGCTCTAAAATCCGGGGTTTTTACGCTTATTGTCCTGGTTGTCAAATTTTAGAAATGGCAACCCTATATATACCATACCACATGAATAGGGCCGCGACCCTTTAATTTTACCATGCAAAAATTAACATCCAAACCGTTTCATACAATCAAAATTTAAAAACACATCCAAGTCACTACCATCAAAAAACAAACAAGTACGCGAATAAAATTCAATAAAACAATTTCGATTACCCGTACAACGTCAACATCACTTTAATGAGATTTATTATGTTAATGCGGAGTCGCTCGCAGTTGTAACATATCCCCAGCTATCCATTATCCATCGAGATTTGTCCAAAAAACGTTTTAATTTCAACGTAATATATGCACGCGTGCGGACCACTTTAAACATCGGTTAAACTTGTCGACCACTGGATAGACAATGCGGTATAATAGATATTGTAATCGATATAATTTATATTTTTTATAAGCAACAAAACAATAAAATTTATTTTTATACACTTAAAACGAATTTTATGAATCTAGCACCAGTATTTTAAATATCGAACACGTTCGTGACAAGATATGTTCCAGAATACAATTCAGTAAACTTTGCTAGAGCTGATAAGATCTCGAATTCAAAGTCAAATTAGAAATATAATTTATTGAAGTAGGCTTTTATTGTACTTTTTAATCGTTAATTTATAAAGTAAACATATAGAACTACTACAGTTTCCGAATGTAGTATCTACCGAGAAGAACTGGCAAGAAACTCGATAGCTATTCTTTTAATATCAAAATAGTACATAATATTTTCACCTAGAGCTGACTTTGATATCCTACTTCAACATCAAAACGCATTTTTATCGTTCATGTAATCTAGTACAATATATGTATTTATCATGATTTGAATTAACATTTTTCCTTTAACGAAACGTATTAGTAGATTTGTCATTTACTCGAGGTTTTCCTCATTAAGAGATGCTGGACTGAATTACGGAAATCACTTTGGTTAGACTTCCAATGCTCGTAAACAGAATGAATAGATTTTATAATACATACTTAATAATAATTTAAAAAATACTATTTTCTTTGCTTTTCACATCAATAGGATCATTTAAAGTTGATTTTAGACTTCCAAGATTGATTTACATACACCTACATAGTTACAGGTTAAGCTAACAAAAGCGTGATAGCAAAGAAATATAAACAAAAATAATAATATAAGGACATCTAGGATTTGATAAAAATGTATTATTATTTGAACGCAGAGAATTTATTTATATTAGATACTTATTAAATTTTTGTATTGTACGATTTTGAAAAATATGAATTATATTTCTTCATTAAAAAATCTAGTTTTTAACTGCTATGAATTTATAAAAATAGCAGTGATACTACATAGTACGATTTATCAAGTGGACAGATAGCTTCAATATCGTTTAAGCAGCTACAATGAATTCAATTAGCAAAGCAAACAAGGGTCTTTTTGTGCCCTCATGTTCGTTTAAAATTTATTTACAAACGGCTCAGAATGTCCCGCACGATGCATTTACTATCCTATCCTACTGCTTCCTATCCTCCACAGGCGGTAACATATCTTTGATTAATTTAACACAGATTATACATTACACGTACCTATTTTCATTTTTTTAATAATACTTTGATGGATAAAAAAGGTTAAGTAAATTGATTATTTACAGATAAAAAACAGTAAATACTAAATATATTATTATTTATTATACATAACTGATGATAGCTTAACTAATTTCTGTTTTTATTTTTGCACTTTGCAAAGAAACTTGTTTTTAAAAAAAACTTATATAATCATTCTGTACCAATATTAGACATTTTTAAATGTAGTAGATATGACACATTGCCAGTTATATCAAAAGTTTCAATTAATAACAACTATACCTCACGAAAATAATTTAGATCAACCATAAATATAATAAACGTAATTAAACTTCTAGCGAAAATTTTCAAAAATAAATCGCAGTGGATTTTAAAATATACGATGACACGATATTCTCATAAATTACGTTACGGAGTGGAGCTGGTAATAAATCTGGAGAGTTGGAAAATTCCGAAGTATTCCCAAGTATTCCTGTGTTTGTTTCAAACTTCCACGTACGGAAAGTTTACGCAAAGCCTGCGTATATTAAGAAATATTACGGATCGGAAATTATTGGTATTCGTTCCACTTCACATGAGAAGTTCGATATTTCAAAACGTATAAATAAAACATAAAAGATAAGAAAAGCAACAATTTTTCATGTAAAAAATGATTTATTAATTGCTAGATTGAATGCTACCTCCGTTTAGGTTTTTCAGCGATCTATATATAAAAGAACTACTTACTGCAAATGAGATTGTCTTTTTTATATAAAAAGTAGCTGGCAAACGCAAATTGAACACTTGATGTTACGTGATCACCGCCGCCCATAAACATTTGCACCAGAGGATCCACAAATGTGTTACAAGCTTTAAAAGGAACAAGAGATACTCGTGAAAGAGAATAGGAAGCGAGGAAGGGAATTGGGGAGAGGATTTTGCCGTCTACATAAAGTTAGCAAACTTAGTTATTTAATGAATATTAAAAACGCTAAATAAGTCCGACTTCGAACATGTGCTTTTTTGGAAGAAAAGAACATCTATATAATTATCTTGCTGGGAATATTCAAGTGTATGAGTGAGTGTTCTATTCTTTTTTTATCTACTTTTTAACTGTACTGTTTTTTGTTTTACTGAATAGATTACATAAGCTAATTTTACTCCTCGGGTATAAACTACAAAACTCTGATGCATAAAATATACTAAAATGTGGTTTTAATCTAGATTAATAATTGAAAGAGGGAAAGTTTGTTTATAAATTTGTATGTAAGGGGTAATTGCTGAAACCACTCATCCGATTAGAAGAATTCGTTGGATAGCCCGTTTATTGAGGCAGTTCATGGGCTATATTAAATCACGCTACGATTCAAAGCAACCATCAACGCGAGTTAAACCGCGTGATGCCTTACGCGGTTTAACTTACATTTGGACGCTGATAAGCAATAATGTTTCAAGCCACACGAACTTCATTTCGAGAAAATGGTGTTTAAAGATGTCAAACCTATTCTTAATAAGCTTGTTTGAATAAGTATTTATCCATATTTTCTTTTCTTTTTTGATAAAAAGTATAATGAATTAACAGCAGGTTGATATATTTAATATATTATCTAATGAAAGGTTTATAAATGTATGAGATTATTGTAAAATTACAAAATAAGTAACGCCCTGGAAATTCGAAACAATTCATTAAGAAACTTTTTTCCGTACTTATTTAGTTTATATGACTTTATTGTTAATTGAATAATGTCGAATAGGTGATGTAGTATCAGAATACATCAATATATCCGAATTCGACTTTTTGTGGGTTAACACATTATTGCTTATCAGCATCCATTTATGGTAAATCTGGTTAAAAATAAACAAATACAAAAATGTAAATACCAATCAAACATATCAGAAATTTCTCGAAAATTTTCTAAGTCAAATTAAAAGTAAGAACAAACAAACTCCAACACGTTACGCTTAATCCCAACAAACACGACACGAATAAATTAAAACGTTCAAATAACTGAGATGATATCTTAACAACTTCAAGATCTGCAACAGACTGTAACTTTCGAGTTCATGACGACATTATACGGATGAAACTCTGTTTGTTTATCCACGAATATCTCCTTGATGTTGAGAATATTGTGTGTATACGTGTCTAGATCTTAGGAATATTGTACGCTGAATAATAAATAAGATAATTATTTATTTAACATCCAGACAAAAGTAGCTATGTAGCGTTTGATTAAATTATTTTGTAGGCACGTTAAAATATATAGAAATCACTTAAGATGCTGTGATTATTTGAAACACCTATCAATGACCAACACGTAGATAACATTTCTCACTAGCCCGCGTCCGCAGTCGCTTTATAGTAGAGTTGTCATTCCAAATAATTGTCTTAAATTTATTTTTCTGCCTGACCGGGACGACTCGCTGGAACAATGACAACACTTATAGTACATAAGTTAATTGTACTGTGCTTATAACATTCTCGCAAGTGCAAACAATACATGAACAAAATTATATCGTAATCGGTGGAACGCTATGGTGCTACCATATACATATATACCATTGGGTACGAACAGACAAATTATATTTTATATATTAGATTTATTAACAAAATGTGTAAAATTTTAATAATTTACTTAATATATAAATTTCGATGTAGATCATAAACATAATTAATTATTCATATAAAAAATAATATCTTAAAATATTATTTAGTGGCTCTTGTATAATTCGAAACTTATGGCATCTCAAAAATAGGACAGATGGACAAAAGACGTAAGCCAGTAGCAGTAATTCCTATTACTTACCCCATTAAGACACTTTGAGTATGCAACCCTAAAATTTAAATCTAAATATGGTGCATACAAATTTCATTGATCACAAAACTTCAGATAGATTTAAACTTTTCTTAACCAAACGAATCATTTTCTCGTCGTGTATAGGAGACAAGTTACATAGCATTTATTGTGTTCGTCGTACCTTTAAATGAAAATACGATAAATAATAACGCAAAGGATATATTCGAACAATTTAGCAATTCTCATTCAGGCCGTTATAGTCGAGTAGACGCTTACGAAACAATAACACGCTCTCCGCTTCACTGCTCCATATTTTGTTCTTATCTAAGGAATTCTTGCTTCCTTTTCTAAGGTTTTTTGGTACGAATATACAGTCTATCTGCTCATAATATTTCATAGCGGGCACGCGATGTTCCGCCGTTTTCTCGCCTCATGCATTGTGACCTCGCTATAAATATTGTGAGTGCGGCAGGACATGCAAACTGTGTCGTGAATATGTCGCGGTGTCGGGAATGCTTTAGGGATAACATCAATTAAGTAAATAGAATATGGAATTTATTCACCATTTTTATTGATTCAGGATCTATGTGATTGGTAATTCTTAGTGGCAAATAATGTAGTATTATAATAAGCTAGTGGCCCGCACCGATTTCGCCTGTGTAACATATAGATTCAATCCTCAATTCATCCACTTAGGGGTAAAAACTATCATACAACCATTCATCCCTTATTTTACTCCCTTAAGGGTGAAATTTCCAAAAATCCTTTCTTAATGCTTACAACATAACATAAGTTATCAACTGCCAAAATTTTAAGTCAGCGGTTTAGGCTTTACATTGATGAATCAGTCAGGCAGTCAGTCAGGAATTATATATGCATAGATGCAATTATATATGTATAGATGACTAATTAACTATATACAATTAATTTAAATCTTTCACGATAAATGCTTACTTGAATGATGGGCATCATATGAATATGGGTGGTTGTGGTCGTAATTTAGCACCTATAGACATTTGTAATATTTTCTTGATTTCCAGAACTTCTCGACATATTTTTCCCTGATCTTCTAACCTCGTAAGCTTAAAACGAGATTTCCACCAACATAACAACCTATCTAAAATTTCGCCGCTGGCATTATCCTAAGGAGAAACATAATGAAGTGACCCGACTGCCTTCTAGCACAGAAGCACATGCGAGCCTTCGGCGCTCCATAACTCACGCCTACCAACCGCAATGATCTATTACACAACACCTAGATATTACAGGAAGGCTTTCTAACAATAACTTAAACCAAACACGCGATGTTACAGCACGAGATATGACTTACAAATTGATATTTACAACACAAGCTTGATGAACACAATGATATATTGAGGTCTTTGACAAACTGAGGGTAATTGTCATAAACTTTTTCCATCAAAATTTACAGCATTTTGACCAAATAGAAATCAACTGTCAGAATGTTTTGATAGCGATAATTATAGACAATTTGCCTCTATATTTGATGATATTTTCATATGGAAGTTCGTTGAGGTGCGTCTTTGTTACTTCCTATTACTGTATTAACAGATTATATTAAGGATTCTTTATTAACGGATTTGTATAGAATTCGAAGTGGAATGTCTATATTAATATTATAAAGAAGAAAATTTTACTGTTTGTTAATTTGCATTGAGAAGGCTCCGAAACTAGTATACCGATTTGAAAAATTCTTAACTCTAACCTGGTTAGCTCGTTTATTGAGGAAAGTTATAGGATTACACTACGAATCATAGGAACGAAGCAGTAATTATATATAGGTAACAAAAAAATGTAATCTAATTTGTTTTTATAGCAGCGATAATGATATACATTCTGTGAACATTTGAACTTTCTAAGAATTACGTTACGACGGACAGACAGACGGACACTGGAGACTTACTAATAAGGTTCCGTTGGCATCCTTCAGGTATAGAACCGTAAAAATATATACATTTGAAGACACTAAAACCGTAATGATGTCTAAATCAAGACCAGAAGTTTCTATAAACGAATTCTAACAAATAAATCACACAATTTACTTTACAATGGTCATAGTTTATTGAATGCTGTCCACTCTGGCCGCAGCACAGAAATAAATTACTTCTGATACAAAGGAACGTGACCGCATGACTGTAACTTCGCTACGTGTTTGGCACTAAACGTAGCTTTTATTGCTGAGGAAAAATTTATTTTTTCTTTTAAATGTTACACTGAAATAGCACTGCGAATTTTCAAATGTAGGTTTGAAGTAGCATGTGTTTTGTAACTAAATGTATGGTAATCATTCGGCGAGGAATACGATTATAAGTTTTACTTTTTAGCCTTTCATAAAGATTTATATCAGTTGTTTGTCATTGCTTTACACCTGAAAGAATTTACTGACCAGAATAGTTTTTCGTAGACCACTATTCCAGATTTTTTTATATAACTTATGAAAGTAAAACTTACAAATGTAATTTTCCCCTTATACTTGGGCTGTAAAGAGTAAAATGGAGAAAATTGATGACTAAGAAAGATAAAATGAAATGTGATGCATTTCGTGAGCAAGTTGCTAATAAAATGATTACATTATAAGGCAACGCACTTGTAAGCCGTTGCTTAAAGTCACTCTTACTTGTTAAACTTAAAAAATAATAATTTAGAAAATTCTTGGGTACTTAAAACATAAATACTGGTACTAGATTCAATATAAGATTTGAATATACATTTGCTTTAGTAAGTATCCTTACTTATTGGACCCTAATCGATTCCCGCGACCATGCCTGCGTAGAAAATTTTATCCTACATAACTTCTTACCTTTTTATTTTTACGACTCACACAAGACTTAATTTTATTTCAATGTGTATTAATTGCAAAAATCTATGAAAATAAAATAGTTTCCGCTTTCGTATATAGTAACTTTGATGCATTATATAAAACAAAGTACCTATAACTAAAATCTAAGTTGAGCTAGTTTACAGACTATAAAATTGGATTAACGTCCACCAAGATCTACCTTATCATGATTTGACAGCCAGGATAAAACCCTTAGCTAGGAAATTGTGTAACGTGCAGGGTTGGCTCAAAAGTATTTGTAATATTCATTTTATTGATAAAAAAATATCGCCAGTCAAGTTCAGAGAGCGAAAAAACTGCATAATTTTTCATAGACACCATTTTAAATCCATAATACGTATATCATTTTAAATTATATATTTTATACTTAGTGTACTTCAAATTTCATATATTATTGATTCATAATCATAACGGTGTCTATGTAAAATAGTACAGCTTTTTCGTTCTCCTTTAATGCTTCTAATTTTGACTTAAAAACTGTTAGAGTGTCTCTGACGTTATATACCTTTTTTAATGGCATACAGTAGTAGTACTTTTTACAAAAATAATTGCTACCAATGCCCATGTGTATTAGCAATTTAAACAAATCGTTTCAAAAAGTTCGCACGACTCTTAATACGTATGAAAACTTTATTTACTCTGTTTAATGTTACCCAGAATTAAAAAAAATATGTGTCTGTATATTAATACCTAGTGCGCATAATGCGAGCCATAGATAATGTTTGTTATGAAAATATCCGGTAAACGAGCAAGCGGGTCATGTAGTATGAAGTGATCGCTGCTGCTTATGAACAATTGCAGCACCAGAGCCGCAAATGCGTTATCAGCTTCAAATAGGGAATATGAAGTAAAAGAATCGATGCGAGATCGGACTAGGCTTCCGGCTCTTTCTCTCACTGCTCAAAACATAATTATATTATCTACTTTACACCATTTTTCTAAGCATACGAGCTTTCGTCAGTGGGCTAAAACTAGGCTCTACAAATTAATAGTGATTTCAAAATTTAAAAATAATTACAATATCTAAATATTTTTTATAATTTTATCACTTTAAAATTAAATATAAATATATATATCTTCCAGTTTAACGTTCACCGAATCAGCCCTACCCTCGAACAAAGTCGCAAACGAGATCGAATATTAAGAATAGACATTTCTCACATCAATATTACTTAGTACATTTAACTTAAAAGCTGACGTTTTCAGCTCGTTAAGAGACTCAATAACAACTTAACATAGAGTAAATGCAAGTAACAAACTTCTTGAATGCATTTCAACCGTACGATAAAGAGCCGCCTGGAGACACTTTAGCTGTTATTAAGTGTAAATACTGAAGTTAAAACTCGCCCGGCGAGTTACTGGAGCGAGTTGGAGACTAATGAGAAACAAGAGTTGATACTGAGCTGTCTGGTTGTATAAAGTATGTTGGTCGTATAACAATACAAACTTTGTTATGAAATATAAATCACTAGTGGCGCCCCGCGATTTTAATCGTAAAATAAAAAGTATCCTACGTGAATGAGACATAAATTATCTTCATTAAAAATTTCACTTAACTTTTGACTACATATTTAGTAATTACACAAACCATGCATAGTCATTTACAGGCTACATACTCATTTACTAATTTAAATATACTAATAATCATTTACAGACTTTTACAAGAATTAATTAAGACGTTTCAGCAGGAAGGAGTAAGACGCACAGTTTCTCGAAAAATTCGTATTTACATATGTACAATGTTTTTGTTATTGTTTAGGAAATCAAAAAAATGTACCTGAAAAACATTAAGCGATTTTCTTTGAATGAATATGTAAATAGATTCTTCCACACAAAAACGCAAATATTAATAATACAAAAAATCGGTATAAACATCTAAAGTTGTTCGCAGACGAGGCAACAGGAATTATTCAGCTATAAAACATGTACTAAAAGTGGTTTTTCACGCTTCGAACTATGTTGTTTATGATATCCTTAGATGTACATATATCTTTTCTTCTGTTGATATCTAAAATTCTATATCCGGATTAATATTTAAAGCTAAAGACAATGTTTATTTGTTTTATCTCACTAATTTAAACAAAATATGTTTGCATTAATCTTAAATATTAAGCTAGGTTTCTATTTAAATCTAATGCAAAAATATTTTTAAGGTTAAACCGTAATTAGTGAGTTAGAACCAATAGACAATGTCTTTAGCTATTGCAAAAGGAATTTTAAAAAAGAAAGACTATTAAGGATGCCCACATAAACAGAAACTATTACTTTTAAATACCCTCTATGAACCCTATTACTTCTTTAAGTAAATTATATAAACTCACTCGTTAAAATATGTTATTTAAAAACTATATTAAAATGAAATAACAAAGATTTAAATTGTAACTGAATAAAGATACAGGCGAATACATTTAATCCTTCCAAAATATATTGCATACATAAGCAAACCCAAAACTATGTTTAAAGATTCTTTCACAGAATCCAATAGAAACTGTAACATGTCCTACTCGTATCAAACACCGTTCGAACAAGAGTAAAACCTCCGCAATCCGTACAAAACGGTTAAAAGCCATGCAGTGTCGTAAATTCAGTCGGGGCGTTAAGCCGCGCGCAGACGACGCTACACGTTATCGGCTAGTATCGCCACTGTTACAATTGTCGCTCGCTGTCGTACATCACAGTCGTTTTATCTGTCTGACGCATACATTGTTCATGGCATGTATCAATTTTACTTTATTTTTGTATTATATATTTTGTTTATATAATATTAGGTGTCATTTTTCCAGTACCTTAAGCGCCTTAATATTAAAACGCTATATTAAATTTAGTAATTATAAGCTACGAGTTTAACATGAATGGAAAAATTACATTTGATTTTGTTCCATTACAGTTTTGAGGAGTAATCGAACATTGTCGCTTAATAAAAAATAATTAAATAAAGAAAAGTCATAAAATCCGTCTGCGAACATCGAAAACAATATTTTATTAATATGACTAATATTGTATAACAACAGAAATATAATAATTATCATAAATCTTAGTACCTACTAATCACTTTGGACGAAGTTGCCAAGTAACCAGCTGGCGACTGAATATGTCAGGCGAGAGTATCTTTGGGCTTAGCTTGTCGAAGTTAGAAATAAGTACAGATTATAAACGATAAATAGAAAATACTATTGACGTTACATAATATATATAATTATAAAATATAATTGATTAATATTTAATCACTGTTATAATTAAGACAAATACACACATATTCTTAACACTGCAAAGACCTTCCTTTCTTTCTTCGGGGTCAGTTAGACCATAAAAAGTTCACATGATACATATTTTCACTAGAAAGTCATGGTTAATTTTCCCGAAGCGTGTAGACGTTACCCATAACACTGAGCAGCAGGTGGGCTAAATATGTATTTATGAAAGTTCACCTACTAGCGGCAGTGAAAAACGCGCTTGTCAAAACGTCCGCCGGACCGATGCTTGCTACGCTGCGCTGGAAAGGTGATACTCACGGCTATTTCAAATTGCCAATTGTATACATATAATAAACGCATTTTTTTTAAGTTTTTTTTTAATGCTATGGTCTGTCTACAGCTATATGGGCTGGGTCTCCCAATATTAAAACATATTGTAGTCTATTTTACTAGTCCTATTTGGTAACAATACCCGGACCGAAATCACGAATTTTCGAACTTTATTTGTCATAATAATTTTTCATTATAAAAAATTATTCGGTTCAATCATTCCATGGATAATTTCTAAACTCTAACGCCTTAATTGTCTGCTAAATAAGACGAGTAAAGAAAAATAAACTATACGTTACAAACATTAAGTGATATAACCGGAAGCCTAATTACCATCTTCATTCTTTTCCTCTCTGACTACCCTGCATCTTTTTTTATTACTTTATTTTAAGTGATAATGTATTTTTGACTCCTCTGGTGCTGGAAATGTTTAGGTGTGGTAGTGATTACTTAACATCAAGTGACACGCTTTCTCGTTTACTGTTACAATAACCATCGTATAATAGAAAGGTAATGAACAGTGAATACATTTTTCACCTTACGTCCATGTGAATGTAGCGAAATGACTAAGCCACATATTTTAAATAAGGTGTTGAGTTAGGGCGTGTAGAATTAGAAACTTGGCTCTCCATAAGGTCTTGTAGTTTTTTGACAGTGCGAGTAATATGATTTCATCTTAGCAATACTTTACATGTAAATGTTTTTGATGAGACTTTTGGCATATTGAAGTAATTAAAATGTTTTCACAGAAAACCAATTAAAACTGAGCTGGTGTATTATTTAAAAACATAAAAATAGCAAAAAATACTAAACACATACAAATATTAACAGATTTTTCCAATGGCTAATATAAAAATGATGTGTCGCAATTTCCGGCCGTGTGTCGTCTCGTCTGAAGCACGTAGTTGCGCGCGACGGCTGCCCGACGGAACGCCGATATTTTTGCAAAGCCCGTCTCTGACGCCGCCGGCGCTGCCAAACTGACGCGACATAGCTATACGCCATTTTGAAATAGAAAATAAATGTGTCGTTTATTTAATAAATTGCGACTCTTTCGCTTCGACATTTTTGGTTTATTTTTCTTATTGATAACTTTGAGACCGTTTATCAATTATTTTATGAAATATTGTTATATTGTATGTATTTATAGTTCCTTTTGTAAACACAAAGTACTATAAAAACAAGGGACTAATTATGATATACTATTGCTATCAAAAGAGTCAAAGAAGGCGATTTAGTAGAAAAATTAAATCAACTGTCAAAATCGTATGTTGTCGTAATCAAATGTCACATCATTTTGTATTTTGACGTAATTACTGCTTATTAAAGACAAATATTCGAAATGGTTTACACATATTTTATAAAGTTTTCTACATAAACTATAATATGTCGACTGTCATGTATAGATAAAAATTATGCTAAATATGAACTAGATGCCTTGACAGTACATGTGTAGGTTCATTACATATAAAAAGCTGTATACTAAAGAGATAAATTACACTAAATCCTATTTCCTTGCAAAATTATCGAAATCAATATTGAAAAAGCAAAGAAACCAATCATTAAAAGCAAAACAAATAACATCAAATCGTAAAATGATAAACGAAGCGAACACGTGTAAGATGTCTTATAATACCAAAGCTTGAATAAATGACCGTCATCCTCATTGATTGGACAATCAATTCTCAAACGGAAATGCTAGCGAGGGAGGCAAAAAAATTAATGATGGGAAATTGGGGAGGATAGGGAAAAGTGATCAGTCCGCCGTCGCTGGGGAGATCAGGGTAATATTGATACTGAATGAGGATTATAAATGCTTTGAAATTATAAGAATTTTATACGGAATTATTTGCTCGAATAAGTCGATTTGTCAAACGTTAATATGCTTGTCTTCTGACTTCCCTAACATCAATACAACATCGAATTATATTAATGTTTTTGTATTAAAAAAATTATGTATAATCTTTATTGGTTATGTAAGTTATTCTGTCTATTAATCGAATTATATTATAAAAGTTGGTTTATTTATCTTTTCAGGTTTTATCTGTTAACCTAACTGTCCTTATATCATCTGCAGAACAAGTAAAGTACTAATTCTACTTAGATGCTGATAAGCAATAATGTGTCAACCCACAAAAAGTGAAATTTGGAGATATCGGTGTATTTTGATAGTGCATCACCTATTTAACATTATTCAATAAAAAATAAAGTCATATAAATTAAATAAGTATAGAAAAAAGTTTCTTAATTAATTTTTTCGAATTTCCAGATCGTTCCTTATTTTGTAATTTATACAATAATCTTATATTTTTAAAAACTTTTTATTAGATAATATATTAAATATATCAACCTGCTTTCAATTCATTACAGCTTTTATCAAAAAAGAAAAGAAAATATGGATAAATACTTATTAAGAACAGGTTTGACATCTTTAGACGCCATTTTCTCAAAATGAAGTTCGTGTGGCTTGACACATTATTGCTTATCAGCGTCCACTTATAAATTAAAAACTAAAATAAAGAAATTTAGTAAAAGCTGAGAAATATATAGCAAGCCATCACGAGCCTTGACAAATCGAACCTAGCAAATGTGAAATATCTTTAAAGTAATAAAAGCAAAAAAGGCTAAGAGCCAAGTTTGAAAAACAAAACGTGAGACTAGCCAAATAACACGAATGGGACGTCGGGTCTTGCCATCAAAACGTTTCACTTTCATCTAAAAAACTTTTTTTATATAGTATATTGTTTTAAAGATTTCCGAAGTGATAAGAAATTAGATTCATAGCCTACGTCTTTATTTTCCAACTGTTTGTAATCTATCGCCATCAACAGCCTGTTGCTAGGCAACGCTACATGTCACTTGTACATCAGTCTCATTAACAGTAATTAGCGTCATTTCAATTCATATTGCAAAATATTCAAATAAGCACTTTCAAATTGTCAACTTACAATTTTTTTTTCATGTAAAGTTTTCATCGCTTCGCAGTGTGGTTTATACCGAGAAGAACTAGTAAGAAACATGTTATTTTAGTGTAACCCCTTACCAAATTCAAATAGACTAGCCGTAAAACCCGAAACGTGATAGTGAATTCAACATTTAGTCAAAACCACAACTATATCCTCGAAAACAATTTCGCAGCGGAAGATAGCTGAAAGATTAATTGTAGGAGGGAAAGGCAGACCGGATGTCCGCTCCGCGGGATGTTTGGATACGATCTTTAGCTCGTATTTGCGTTGCGAGTTTTGAAAATATATTTTGTAGTACTCTATTTTTAAAATCAAATTTTACATAGTTTTTACTTTCTTTGTAATTACTAATAAATCGAATAATATTAAAAGAGCAATTCTTCTATATGTATGACAGTATATATATATATATATATATAATTTGGTTCTCCGAAACGTCTGCAACGATTTTCATGACATTTAGAAAAACAATATTTTATCCGCAATATTTTTCAGGCAATGAAAACAAATTTTACTTCTATATTTACTATATTTTATTTTATTTACTACTAAATCTACATATTTCCAAAAAACAATATACCAAAAAACGAATACCGAGAAAACCTATTTGTATTTATTCAGGTACTAATTATAAAATGGCGTTGTACTATTACAGACATTTCATTTTAATATTGTTTTTTGAGTTCCGTAGTGAAACTCTACACTGCGCGTGCAACACACAATTAGCTGGTTTTTACTTTTAGTTACTAACACTTGGTTTCTATAGATAACCTATATTTTATCCTACTATCCGTAAACCTTTGACAAAAAATCTATGCAAAGTATATTTAAATTGTATCACTAGTAATAAAAACGCAGGTTATTGAAACCGGCTGATAATTAAAAAGCATTTTTTTATCATAAAAAGGGGGGCAAACGAGCAAATAGTACTAACCTAACGTTAAGTGGTTACTATCGCCCATGGACATCTGCAACACCAGGGGCGTTGCGGGTGCGTTGCCGACTTTTGACTGAATAGTGTCTATGCACTCGACGCTTGAAAATCCCCAAATTATAGCGTTCTACATTATCCCCGAGTAACATAGGTTATATTATATTTTTTTAAAAATTAGGGATCCTTACTAAAACTCTAATAATGTAACCCAAAGTGTAAAAAAATTACCTGAAAAATTCCTTACGTCGCGTGCGCTGCGAAAACTATTGATGATAGAACAAAATCATTTACTACGACTTTTAAGAACTCATCATTATCTACAAAAAGTGTCGCGACAGCATATCTCTAAATATTATAGTTATGTCGCAGTAACCGGTTTTTTGTTCTAAAAATTTAATGTATATGCCGCCGCTTGAAAAGGCTCTTTATTTGTACCTTGGTATTAATCCTTATCAAAATAAATAAATTACTTTATATTCAGGACGGCTTCAATACCTTTTTATAATTTTTTGAATTATTCAATTCGGACATTTCATTCGGAAGATATGAGGAGTTTAAAAATGCAAGTATTAGAAAAAAGTCGCGTGGTTGCCGCTCACTGCGCTCAGCTAGCCAGCATGCGATGTAAATAGGCTCCATGTAACCGTCACTGGGGTACGGGGGAAGTCAAGGTAGTAAAATAAGTGTGTGTGTGTGTGTGTGCGTGCGTGCGTGCGTGCGTGCGTGCGTGCGTGCGTGCGTGCGTGCGTGCGTGCGTGCGTGCGTGCGTGCGTGCGTGCGTGCGTGCGTGCGTGCGTGCGTGCGTGCGTGCGTGCGTGCGTGCGTGCGTGCGTGCGTGCGTGCGTGCGTGCGTGCGTGCGTGCGTGCGTGCGTGCGTGCGTGCGTGCGTGCGTGCGTGCGTGCGTGCGTGCGTGCGTGCGTGCGTGCGTGCGTGCGTGCGTGCGTGCGTGCGTGCGTGCGTGCGTGCGTGCGTGCGTGCGTGCGTGCGTGCGTGCGTGCGTGCGTGCGTGCGTGCGTGCGTGCGTGCGTGCGTGCGTGCGTGCGTGCGTGCGTGCGTGCGTGCGTGCGTGCGTGCGTGCGTGCGTGCGTGCGTGCGTGCGTGCGTGCGTGCGTGCGTGCGTGCGTGCGTGCGTGCGTGCGTGCGTGCGTGCGTGCGTGCGTGCGTGCGTGCGTGCGTGCGTGCGTGCGTGCGTGCGTGCGTGCGTGCGTGCGTGCGTGCGTGCGTGCGTGCGTGCGTGCGTGCGTGCGTGCGTGCGTGCGTGCGTGCGTGCGTGCGTGCGTGCGTGCGTGCGTGCGTGCGTGCGTGCGTGCGTGCGTGCGTGCGAACGATCTACCTTCTCAGGTTTTCCCAGCTTTCTAAAGGTGAAAGAATTTTTGAAATCGGTTCAATACTTTCGGAGCCTATTCATTACAAACAAACAAATCTTTCCTCTTTATAATATTAGTATAGATAGATAAGTTACATTCACTAGTTTGTACTATTTCACAATAAATATCAGTACCGATTTCAAACATTTTACTCAGTGACCCAAAAATACTCTCTCCCGTCATATTCTTTTACAACTGGTCGCTAAGCAACGTCGTCTGATGGTCGATATTCTGGGTACCAAAATGAATCGGTTTATAACATCTATAGTTACCTATATAACATAGTTGTATTTATCTACATTGAAAGAAAAGTGATAATGCAATCGCAATGAAATCGGTTTTAAGTATATCATACAGTTTTAAATATCACATGTTTAGTTCCACTTCTCTCCTACATTCTACACATGTGATACATTATGAACCTTGTTCATATACAGGTGTATAGGTAGTGATGTCTAAAGCCAAAATTTAAATACCTTACGTCATGGTACTATCTGAAATATAATAACCCACTCAATATCAAAACCAGCAAAATTTCAAAGATTAAAAAAATCAAAACGAATCTAAGTGCTTTAAAAAGCCTATTTGAATAAAATATATTTTGAATTTAAAACTGATGACAGACGTAAAGTATGTAAAAAACCATTATAATTGCTTTAGATCCTAAATTACTAAAAATTATACATACGTAGTAAATACATTGATGTGATTTGGAAAGACCTTGACATAAAATATTTAAATTTTACTAGCATTGGACATCCCTAGACACTGTATTAAATTTAATATAGATCTTACTGATTACTGAAATATTAAAATATAATTCTATGTAAACACAACACCTACGTCATGTGTAGAATCTCACACAGCAGAGCTACTTTTAAATAAACTTTAACAACGTGAGTAAATCGCACTATTGACATCTAAAATTCAACAATACAGTTCATAGAACAAAGTTCTGACTGATGGGCTCCTAACGCATAATCGCTATTCAGACCGCACTGTTAGGAGTCGGCAACAAAACTCATAAAAGCTGTGTAACTCTCTACTTTAAAATTACAAACAGTCGGCCAAGTTTCACTGAACTCATCCCGCGCGGGGCCGCGGGGAATTAGTCGTATGCTGGATAGGACGCTGGAAAAATGATCATTAACATATGGCTTACATTTTCATAATTTTGGGTTTATGTATACACTTTATAAATATGTATTTAAATATACGAGAATTTTGTAAACTATATTCAAATATATATAAAATTGCAAAAAAGTTTTGTAAACTTAACGTAACAGATCTGTAAACAACATATTATAAATATGTTTTGTAAAAACTCAATTTGAACTGTAGTACGCAGTGTATTTATATTTCGTAGTTGTAGAACATTACTGATAATGATCTTATATATATATAGCATAGGCTTGTAGAAATTGTAGCAATGCTAGTACAAATATCCGAGAATTAAAAAAACATACAAATTACGTTGTTTTTGATTTTACCTACAATGTTTGTAACATAATACATTATTCAATTCAATCCGTAAAACATCGATATATCAAAAAGCTTTGATTAGAAGTTTCTATTTACTGTTAAAAAAAAATAAACATATACTAAAAAAACTGTTCATTTTATTCTGCTACATTCACTATTATATATGAATATATCAAATACGCGTACAGCATGGGTCGGTGCACCATGCGCTTGGCAAAGTTATCTTTTGTTAAATCAAGATCACATCCAGCGCAGCACAGCTCATCGAGTTATTTCGTAGCACTTCACACATGTAGCGAAGTCCAACAAACTCATCCCAGATGAGCTTGTATGAACACGGGGCTCGCTGTCATACTCGACGTGAAAAAACTTTACACTAAAAATACTTGCGGGTAAATTGTTTAAAGTATCGTGTATTGCCATAATAAACGTATTATACTCTATTTTTATTTAATTGACTTTTTTGGCAAACAAATATGGCGTATTTCTAGCTACACATACGATAAGAAATTATGGATGAATGATTGGAGTGAATAATTTTTAATAATGCAAAATTATAATGAAAAAAAAAATTTTCAAAAATTCGTGATTTTAATTCGGGATATTATTACCAAATCAAGACAAATAAAGAAATATAGATTATACGAAAAAATAGATTTTGCATGACTAACATTTAAAGAAACATTTTGGTGGCAGATTTTAATTACCTACATTTCTGATTATGACAAACAAAGCTTCAATTTTATTTACGTAGCTTATTGTTAAGTAAAATCGAATGAATGGGAAATAAATTCACAATAAGTTTTAAGCAATAACATTTTTAATGTCAAACTATTTAGTATAATTTACCAGTACACATTTCAATTATATACAATTGTACAATCAGTAAAAAAAAACTATACTAACTATTTACTATATTATAACTATTTCTTTAATAAAAAAATAGATGTAATAATATACAAACGTAAATTTCTTTTTCCCAAAATGACTCTATAGAAAGTTATTCTAACATCTTCCAAAGAAAATCGTAAACAAAGTAATAAAATATTCCAACAAATTTCTCTAATGTTGCAATATACATGAGTGCAGTTAGTTCAAAACGCCGCAAGTTCGCAACTACCGTCAGACCGAGGCGAATTGAAAAACATTATAAAAACGAGATTCTACAGAGCCCCAGTCATTTCCATTTATATGGGCTAACTTGCTACCTTACAAGATTAACGGGAACCAAAATAAAATATCAAAGAAATAAGATATAAACTTTGCACCCTTCCCGTGTCTCATTCAATAATTAAACCTTTTAAATTAAATAATATTTTATATATATACAGTCAACTGGTGATATTAAATAAAAAGTTATGAATTTAATTATTATTAAATGTTGAGAGCAAAAATATAGATTGTCTGAAATTGAGATTAAAATCGTACGTATAATAAACGTATCGTTGCCATTTCTATGTGCGAGTTACCTATTTCTTTGATTACCACTAGATCTCGGCTCTAGACTTGAGGCTCTAGACGCAAGCCAAAAAGTAATTAACAAAATAGCGGGACATCTCAATAATGAAGTATAATTGCACTTATGAAGAAAACTCGACAAATCACAAAACCTCCTTCTGACAAGATCAATGCAGTATCAAATCAGATCATTAATAACCACATGATATCTTATTGAAGCTCGCGAAATATCGTCCAAGTTTCATTATCACTTCTCAATGGAAATGCGTCGTCGCGTGCGACACGACACATCGCGTGTCTGTGTCGGTGGTCCCTCCAACTAACGACACAGACGTCACCGTGTCTCTAAATCGTGTACGAATATCTAATACATGTAAATTCGTAAGACACTGAAATCAAACGTGACTAATCCTTTTTGTAACAGGAAAACGATGTTTTGGACCGACTTCGAAAGGAGGTTTCGAAATTCGTAAGGCCGAGATGACCCCACAATACTGCTAAGTTTTTATATGCAAAACTTGTGTTTTATTTCATCGTGCTCGGTGGTGACAGCAAACATTATGAGGAAACCGGAAGAAATTCTGACAGGTTTATTCGACAACCCGCAGTGGACCATCGTGGTGAAGCTCTAAACCTTCTTCTCCAAAGGAGAGGAGGCCTTCACTTAGCTGTCGGACATTTACAGGCTGACATTTTGCTTACTTTACTCTCAATTCGTAACGTATTTTTTTAAATCTTTGTTACGTCTCCGTCATGTCTTAATCAATTTTGAAAATTCGTTTTTTATTCGAAAATGTTTCTTTTAAGATTGGTTTCTTATCAAAATCCGTTCAGTAGTTTAATATTTAAATTAAAACATCTGGTATGTATAAGTACATATGTTATCCAAGAAAACGAACTTGTAGATTTTGCTTCGGTCACGGTGCACGGTCTACGCCGCTGCGAGTACCTACCGAATTTATACTATAAATTCGGACATGTAAATAAATATGTTAATCGTATTGCCATTTTAAGGATAATGAAATATTTTTGAAGCAAAATTTATGCTTTCTTAGTTATCAAAATATATAATTCAATTATTTTGAAGACTTCGTTATTTTGAATAGTGGTCCAAGGCATGTTACATGATACGAGTACTTAATAATCACCGCCACCCGTATACCTGCCTACATGTACTGCACCTACGAAGTCATAAATATATGAATACAAAATACATTACAATTTGTAAGTAAATGTTAAACTATTATGCTAGCATGCACATAATTTTTTTTTTCTTAACCCAAATTTAATTAAAATTTTACTGGTTTAATTACACCAAGCGAGTACATAAGTTCTGATTTATACATCTTCATAACGATATGAGATATTTAATAAAGCAAGCTGTAACACTGGTATATGGTTGGAGCAATTGTCTACGAGAATTCAATATTAGAGGGTTTTCATGCGGGTTTTAATAACGCGATCGTGGGACACGCGGATTATCCTCGCTGATTTATGAACGCTTCGCTTCAGGTATATATCGAGTACATAGTGGGTATGTAACTTTACTCGCTTTGAATATGAATTCAATTTTAGAAATAATTCTCTCATAATTGTTCATGAATCAGGCTAATATTTAAAAAAAATTAAATTTGCTTTTTCAGATTCACACTCATAATATTACCCTAATTTCTAAATACCTCAATCAATCCTTGAAATTAACCACTAGTGTTCTTCCTTTACCATAAAACGACGCTGCCATTGACCATTTAACGGCCATTTTATATTTCCCAATGAAGTCACTCAAACGTTTTCTGTAGAAACAATATTACATGGTTTCCAAGAAAATATTTTTTAGACAATAATCAAAGTTATGGCATCCGTCGTATTACGCGCACTTTCTGGTTGTCAGCTATCCTAGGAAAACTAAGCGTTATACAGCATTTTAAAATATTTACAAATCCTCTTGTATTACGAATAATTTTGTTAACTATTTAACGCTCTCTTCAGGAACGCTGAACGAAGTTTGAGGCTCGGTATCTGCAATCAGAGAGGTATCTGGCAACATTCCGTATCTTGAAGAATTTACATCAATACTAACTGAATCTTGATTCTGAATCTATAGTAATATTATAAAGAAGCATTTGTTTGCAAATTGTTTCTAGGGGATAATATCAAAAACTACTTTTCCTAATTGAATTGAAAAATATTTTTGAGTTAGATATCCTGTTTATTTATGGAAGTTAAAGGCTATATCTTATCTCGGTTTACTTTTGTTACAGTAATTACATTTAGTCTTGTTATTCTGCTTACTTTGTTAGTACATTTTCATGTGAGTATTTTGCAATGCGCTAAGTAGTTTTTCTGAATACCAGCAGCAAAAAATACTCATTTGTGTAAGAGACTACCGATAAAATGTATGTATATATTTTTGCTATAAATAGCTTTTAAGGAAGCAAAGTATATCAGACGTTATTGAAGTGTCGATCGCCTATTGCAAGCCAATCGTTGGCTAATTTACGTTAGCTGCAAGCCAATCGTTGGCTAATTTACGTTAGCAAAATCGTTTCTCCCCTTTTCGAGTTATTTTATAGATTTTCCGTAAAGAATGTATTATCTTATATTTATTTTTCCGAGTAATAAGTATTTTGAAAATACTACTGGCAGTACATTTTCTTCTATAGGTCTGCTAAATTTTCTTTCGAAGAGACACTTGAACATAGAAATCTCAGATCTCTCTGGTTCGTGTAAAATTCTTTAAAAAATCTCTAACCATGAACATTATTAGATTCTCCAATTAATACAACTGTTTATAGGATTATATATTTAGTTGGGAATTTTATTCTTACTATACAAAAAAGAGTTCACTTCTGTTAAAAAGAATTTGTAGCTTAAGCCTCCGCGTCCTTGAAATTTATATGTACAATAGGTACGTGTTGAGACACATGTCTCAGAATATCTCACGGCACATGTAAGTTTCACATTGTTTTTCTTCACGGCCAGATGCGGGATGAATTTTAAGTACTTAGCACTCCAAGGATATAACTACGTCGACCTTCAACTGACACCCATATTCACGTTTTGTCATGTACAAAATATATTGCGTGCGATATTAAATGTTAACGTTACAAAATATATTTATTTAGTTCGTTCATTTTTTTTATTTTATTCATTTGTTTGTTTCATGTGATAATAGTGGCCATCACACAGATGGGTCACTTATTGTAGGGCCTATGAACATTTGCAGCACCAGAGGCACAAATACTTCAGGAGCATAAAAGGAATTGAGGGATGACAGGAAATAAAAGCTAAGGTAAGAAATTAAGGGTGAGGTTTCAGGCTCTCAATCAGTTTTTTTATTATTTTAATATATAATAATAATCATTAAAAATTCCAAACAACTGAAACATATCGAATATGGTGAAATTGAATTACAAAATTTCTTTACATTCTGTTACATATGTGCTTAAAATATTGAATAAGTTTATACTTTTAAAGGCTATTTCTGTGTTGTCGCATTAAAAATAATATATTTTATAAAGCAAGAAGCGAGGAAAGAAAAAAACAACCTTTGATAAAATTAAAAATTAAAAGTCAAAAACAACCATATAACATACTGCATATGTAAAAAGAAAATCCTAACAAAAAAATACAAAAAAAAACAAATGACATAAAGATTAAATTAAAAAATAAATGCTCATGAATGTACTCATATAAGTTGCAAGGCGTCGAGTAAAGTCGCGTGTGGGACGTAGTTTGAGGTATAAATCGCGCAAATTGACAACGCAACTGACTAACGAGAATATAATGCCGCTTCCAACTTGAAATTGAATTATCTTACATGGCGTTGTTAAATGTCTCTTCATTATTTCAGAAAATAACATTAATAATAATACACCTATTCGTAATTAATTTGATTATTTGTGTAATATTACACAAAACAAAAATATAAGCTCTATAAATCATCATCAAACCAATTTTTTGTACATAAATTAAAATCAATTAAGACTTACTTTTTACTTACTTACTCCAAATAAATTATTTTTATTATTATATTATTATTTATTAACCTAAAAAAGAAGTGTTAAGCACTATTTAATTATTTACCTCTCAACAGCGCCATCTTCACATAACATCAAGTATTAACTGTTGACTACATAAACGGTGTACTAGTTTTTACAAAAGTCGATAGATGGCGGCTAAAATTAAATAAAAATATTCTAAGCATGACAAATCAAATTCATTAAATTAAATTACAAGAAATGAGAAATAATTACAGTTCCCGCATATAAACGACAATTTGTTAATTAAGAACTAGATTTTAAGTGACATTTTGTATTACGGGAACATATAATTTTGTAAATTGAATCATTTTGTTTAAGTATGATTATAAAGATTTTAACAACCGACTTCAAAAAAAGAGGAGTATTTATTATTTTGTTACATCATAACTTTATCATTTCTGAACCGATTTTAACCAAAATGCGAATTTTTCTTTCAGTTTTATTATAACAAGTACCTGGATGACCGATGATGAGCTTTGTTCTGTTTTTTTTTTCGATAAATGGAACGACGTTTTATAAAAATGAAACCTACCTCAATCGATTTATCGCCCCGAAACTAGTGAATACTAAATTTCATGAGAATCGTTAGAAATGATTCCGAGATCCGGATTATATACTTTGTATATAATACATTATATACGTATATAAAATAATTACTCGTTTATCTTTAAAAATATAAAGCAACAACAATTTATTGTCATAATAGGAAGAATGCGATGAGAACTTGTTATGTAGGTACTTTCCTAACTAATAAAGAAAAAAAAGATTACGGCATTTTTTCTTTGAAAAGATTACGCTGCATAATCAATTAAGCTTATAAGAATAGTATTTCATCAAAAAGTATCATTAAATTTAATTCAAGAGTCACTTGAGTCTAGATACTCGAGCATATCCTGTAATAAAAACTATAGCCACTGCGCCATAGATTAGACAAACAATGGAGGTGTGTTTGTTTGTTTTGAACTTTATTATTTAATTTTTTATATAAAACTAAAACCGGAATTTTTGTAAGTCATATTGACGTAATACGGCACAACATAGTACCGACATGTGTTCTAAAATTGACAGATGACTTAATAAATTATTAAATAATGTTAAATATGGTATGCATTATTAAAATATATATCTCTAAACTTGACTTTTTGTGGTTTGACACATTATTGCTGATCAGCGCCTAATATAAATCCGTGAGCAAAACATATAAGGTAATTCTCGTCTAACAAAAGATATTTCTGAATATTTGTAAAAAGATTATATCTTTATATTCAATCAAGTTTGTTTTAGTCTCCCTAATCTTAGCAAATCGATTTTTTTTTAATATTGGTATTTTTAATTAAGAAGAAATGGAAATTGAAACACTAGAATATATTAAATTAGGTATTGCATTATCTATCACTCAAGTATGTATAACCGATACTATGTGTTTGGACATATTATAAACTGTGAAACCTCATACTCCTTATAGTATCAGTTGTGAGCACGAGAGCCAAGGAATTTAAGAGGGAAACAACAAATCGAAAAGAGCCTAAATGCGAGGATACTCGAATGGCACATCGCGTCTTACAATCAAAATGTATTCTCAACGAAACAAGCCACTAATTGGACGCTGATAAGCAATACTGTGTTATGCCACACGGACTTCGTTCTGAGAAAATGGCGTCTAAAGATGTCAAACCTATTCTTAATATATTTATTTGAAGACGTATATGTATATTCATCTTCTTTGTTGTATATTTTGATAAAATGATAATTAATCAAAAGCAGATATATTTATTTGATAGGATATCTAATAATAAGTTTTTAAATATTTGAGATTATTTTATAAATTTCGAAGTGTGGAACGCACCTGAAATTCGAAACATTTAGTTAAGAAACTTTTTTCCATACTTATTTAGTTTAGATGACTTTATATTTTTTTTAATAATGTTAAATAGGTGACGTAGTATCAAAATACATCAATATCTCCGAATCTCTTTCTCTTTACTTGTCCTATTTGCTAGCAATACCCGGAACAACAATCACGAAATTTTGAATTTTGTCTAATTTGGAGATTTTGATGTGTTTTGATACTGCGTCTCCTATTTAACATTATTAAATAAAATTTCAAGTCATCTAAACATAAAATATTATATAAAATATTTAAAGAACTTACAATTAAAAAAACACATTAAATATATCAATCTACTTTTAATTCATTTTACTTTTTATCAAAATACAAAAGAAAAGATGAATATAAACGTCTTGCAACAAATTTATTAAGAATAGGTCGACATCTTTAGATGCCATTTTCTCAAAATGAAGTCCGTGTGGCTTGACACAGTATTGCTTATCAGCATCCATTTCACATTACGCTATTACTTACAGGAGCGTAGCAGTAACCATAAACGCAAAACCGCGAGGGGCAGCTAGTATTATAATAAAGCATCAGTCACTATAGCGATGCATTATTCAATTAGACTGATAACACTTAAGGAGATTACTGCTAATAAAATTGTAATGCCTTGTTTCCGAGACGCGTGGGCCACTCGAGATGTGGCCGGTGTGACCCCAGCCTAAGGACACATTGAATTTTGAAGAAAACGACACTTTAGGAAGTACCAATTATCATGGTGCTATTGGTCTTCTACTAGCGTACGAAATACGTATGTATGTAGTTCGATGTGATGCTTTTGATGTCGATTAAGAAATTTCAAGATTTTCTCATGCCTATAGAACTTGCGACACTTCTTTAACATCGCTGATACTGAATATTTTTGTCTAAGACTCAGAACACTGATTTTAAAATAATGCTAAGAAAGCTACAACTTAAAATTTCGTATCTGCAGTTATTTTAAGTTTAACTTAGTTCGCAAAAGATTATATTAATAGCCAAACCTAAAACTTATGTTGAATAACATTTTTAGGTAAGTAGAAAAGGTTATCATTTTTAAGTTAAGCATCTGTTAACAATGTCTGTAACCGAAACAATTAACTTTCAGGGAAAAATATAATTCTGACAAGCTACAACTTAAAATCTCTACTAGTTAAGACCGCGCTCCACAGTCGCTATTATTCACGGAATAAATAAACATTATATATTCCGTGCTGTTTATAAATCGATATAAAGTAAAATAACTGGTCAAGTGCGAGTAGGACTCGCGCACCGAGGGTTCCGTACAAACTTATAGAAATCTATATAAGACTAACCCATCTACGCCATTTGTGGTCTTCATCATCAGTTCCAACATAAGTTACTATCAAAAATACCTAAATCGGTATACGCTTGCCTATAATATTTGAGGAGTTCCCTCAATTTCTCTAGGATCCCATCATCTGATCCTGACCTGAAGACAATGGGACCACCTTGGAAGTATACCTTTTCAAACAAAAAAAAAATTTTGAAAATCGGTACCCAAATGGCGGCGTAATCGGCGAACAAACATAAAAAAAAATTAAATACAAGGTCGAATTGAAAACACTCCTTTTTAGAAGTCGCTTAAATATAATCAAATATTATGTAAATATGGATCACGTCCCATAAACTATTTTGAAACTACTTAGGAGCACTTTAATTTAAAACACGATCATGGATGCAATCCATGGAAACACAAAATTTTATCTTAAGTACTAATACACCTTATACTTTCAAAAAAAAAAGTTATAGCGCGATTCAGGATACACCTAGCGCCATCTCTTGACAATTTCAATGAACTAACTTGTTGACTTATTCTCGTTTTATTTTTATTTATATTCTACTACACTCCACTACCCCTGCACTACGTTCGTAAAATATTTAGATTTACATTATCAATCAAAATATCGAAATATATATTAGTGTTGCCAAGACGAAAATAATTAGTCCTTAATTCGAACAAAACTAATTGTTTATTTATAAATAACTAATTATATTACTAATAACCAGAAGACTTATATGTGTAGATAAATAAGTAAATTAAATAACTCAATCTGTTTGAATTTAATTTTAAAATTTTCGTACTAAGTCAATACGAGTACTTAAATCAAATCGCGTGAAGCTCTTATATTGAATGTTAATTACGTAATGACGTTATAAATCGACGATAAAACTTTTAAATGAAAAGTTTATTTTATAATTTTTAGCGCGTTTAAATAATAATTAAAATAAAAATTTTTATTAATCGAGCAGAATTATATCACAGTTAATGTCATAATGTTGTAATAGATGGCATTAGCTGTACGCTGCATCGCGCTATCATTTTGTTTGCTGCGATATATAGATTGCATTGCGTTGTTTATAAAGGTTTGCTGCTTTTTAATGTTTTCGTATCGATACAAATTTCTTCTCAGTGTTTGTAAAATTGTTTTTTTGACCATGGTCAACTTCTATGTTAATTTGTTACAAGTACATATAATTTTAATTCTAAGATTAATATATTTTCCGCTTGATCAATTTACAACTTGATACATTTACGCGTTCCTGAGAAAAAAGTTAAAAGACAGACGTACAGACTGACAGACACACGAACAGAAATTTACAGTTTTCGGATTTTTTCCTTTATGTATACTAAAGGACCTTGCTCCTGGCCAAATTTCATAATGCTAGGTCAATGGGAAGTACCCTATAGGTTTTGATTCCCTTGCGAAAACGTTAAAAACGCTATCATACTTAAAATATGTGATATAAATGACCGTATCTTTTGATTGCGTTAACTTAGAAGTTTGATTTTTTCACAGCTCTTAGTAATTACAACTCTGAGTACTTGACGTTGATAAAAATTTGTTACCTTCACGCGTTTCTGAGAAAATGGTTGAAAGACAAACTTACAAACAGACAAACATACATACAAAAATTTACAGTTTTCAGATTTTTTCCTTTATTTGTACCATAAGATCTTACTTCTTGCCAAATTTCATGGTGCTAGGTCAATGGGAAGTACCCTATAGGTTTTGATTCCCTTGCGAAAACGCTAAAATGGTCAAAATATACGACATATTTTCCATTATCTTTTGATTGCGTTGACTTAGAACTTTAATATTTTCACGGCCGCATGTCATCGTAGACTTGAGTATATGATATTAATTTCAACATGATACGTCTATGCATTTCTGAGAAAAAAGGGTTGACATCCCGACAGACAGACAGACAGACAGACGGACAACAAAGTGATCCTATAAGGGTTCCGTTTTTCCTTTTAAGGTACAGAACCCTAATTAAATAATTAAGCTGTCGCTATCAGAATAAATAGACTGCAATTTAGCAAATAAAAAGCAAGTAAATTTTGGACAAATCGAACATATAATAAGAAGAACGTGGTAATTTCGTCATATTTTTGTATGTATATTAAACAATTTCTTCACCAATTATAATCCGATTTCAATTGTACTTTTCATTGAAGTGGTTATATTTAAAATTATTCCAATTTAAATAAAAATATCTCCATGGGGCAGAAAATAGAGCTAATTAATAAAAAAGATTATATTTTTGTACAAAAAATAATTATGATTATTAGTAGAAGTGATACAATTAGAAGAAATAAATATAAAACAATAATAGCCGTGATTAAGTTAGTCATACTATTCTGTAGTAAGGGTGAATCATATTTCTCGTTTTATACGACCTACTAGAGAACTATTATGTAATCTGTGCTAATAGCCACTATTCAGTTTTACTAACAGATGAAAAAAGCTGTCTGTTTGTTTATTTCTTTTTCATTTATTTATTTATTTTCTTTGTTAGAAAAATAAACAATTTTAAAAACATTCTAATCTTATAATAAATTTAATGCAGAAAAACTAAAATTATTTAAGTCTCCACATTATTGAAAAATTTTAATAAATTTTATAAAAAAACATGATCGATGTTTGTTTAATATATTGAAATATTTTTAGTATTTTTATTATCGCAGAAAATTTAAATTTTATTAGCTGTTGTTTTAACTAATTATATGTATTTTTTTAATAAAATAGGCTGGCAAAGTAGCTGGCGGGAAACCTCATGTCAAGTGATCACCGCCGCCCATGGACATTTGCAGAAATGGGTTATCAGCTTAAAATAAAATAAGAGAAAGGGGAGATTATAAAGTAAAGAAAAGAATGGAAAAGCTGTAAGACTTCCGGCTCTCTCATTCACCTTTCGAAACACATCTACTTTAGCTACTGAAGTAGACGATTTTCTGTAAGAGTGTGGTACTGCCCCCGTCGAACCAACCAATATACGATTTGTTGTTGTGTAATAGATTAATCTAAATATAGAAAGTAAGGAATACAGGGTGTACTTTCTATGTTTGTTCCCCGGTGTTAATTTTTTTAATTAATGTAAGAGATAGTTTAATTCTTCCTTTTACGCCTTTTTTCCCATTTCCGTGTCTGATTACAATATTTTTAGTTAAAACCGTCAGAAATATTTTAAAATTCTCAAGAAAAAAAAAAGCCAGTAAAGTCACTTTAAAGTATCAAACTAAACATCCACATCTAAAGGTTGTTTGTCAAAATCAGTGAGAGGAAGTACTACATCAGCCACTCGGAGCCACTAGGCAGGCGCTTACGAGTAGATTAGATCAATCTAGCTCGCGAAATTGATGACACATTTCGTGCGTAATTTTCACAAGGAGCCGGCACCTCCAACCCGCAACTGCTGATGTGTTTCTTAAACAACACTTTATTACTCCGTTAATTTAGCATAAAAAAGTTAACAGTACTTTTTACTTTCTATAAACTATTCTGTTGCAATTATTGCTAACAATAAAACAATACGTGTTATTAAATATAAGAAAATATGTTTACGCTTGTATAATGAGCGTTGCTTAATAATATTCATCTTAATAGAACAATGCAATAAATGTCAACTAACCATTTAAATTTATTTTATCGTATAAATTATCATAACTGTACCACGTCCATTACTAATTGTACAAAAGATATCCGCTCGAATTAAATACCACCCCTAGCGAAAACCCAATTACACGTTTGTCTATCAATTACAAATGACGAAAAAAATTCCCTTTAATCCAAAGGGATCCGTTGAACGGTTAAGTGTTGGAGTTTAATAAACTGTTTAATTAAGGACGCGTCAGATCGGGAGGGAGCAGTTTGGTGCGCGCGCGCGTCCCGACACCATGCTGGTGTTCGCGCTCCTCCTTCTTACGATCATCGCAGTCGAAGCGCGAACCTTCAACATAACCCATCTCATAGTACCCGAGGTCGTGCCTCCTGGGCAAGAAGAAGTCGAAATAGAGTGCCGATACGACGCCAACTTCACCTTACTCAACTGGTTCAAGGAACCAAACGAATTTTTCCGCTACAGACCTGGTCGCGCACCCAGCACCAGGTCTTTCCCGATTCTTGGCATTGGGAGAGTCGAAATCGTCGCATGTGGACCAACAGCCTGTCGTTTAAAGCTCGGGGCCCTTACAGAAGAAGCCACTGGATTGTACAGATGCGATATCGAGCGAGATGTGACACCGTACAAATTCGCAACGCGTAAAGCATACATGGAAGTTCATGGACACGAACATAGGCGGCCGCTGCTTGAAGGTTTGGCTGAGGAGTTCGGAGAAGGAGACGACATGCGAGCATACTGCCGTGGTGATCCTGACACAGAGATCCGTTGGTACCTTAACGGGCGCGAGCTGGATGAATTGAGAGGTTCCACAACATTGAAGAGAAAAAGTTCGCGTTTAATCTTTTTAGGTATTCCGCCGATGGTGACCGTTCAGTGCGCTGAGTACAAATTCGGCAAATTATATGGGTCTAATCAAGAAAAAGCCCGTTGGAAAGACGTTAATGGAAAGGACGAAAGGCCACAAGAGCAGAGGAATGAGTCAAACACTACAAGAACACATTTGACACTTGTTTGTATATTTAGCTTGTATATGTTTTTTAAAGTTATGAACTAATGTGTTACAAGTTTTTGATGCCAAAGCTGGAATTGTGTTCCTTAAATATTTTGCATTTGTAAAATATTTTTATTATTATATATTTTTATAAATAAGAGATGTGGATATTCAAATAAAGATTATATTTATTTGTTTATTGTTTTAACAAAAACACAAAATATTCATTATTTTCTACTCATATATAAAAAAATACTACTTCGTAAATTTAACACAATTTTACGGTATAATAACTACACGGCTCTGCACCGAGCTTGATTAATATTTTTAAAGCTTACAATTTACCTAACCAACTTCAATCAAAGAAGGAAGTTCCCAATTCGTAGTCTATGTTTATTTTTAATATTGTTATCTCCTACATTTATAAACCGAATTTGAAATTTCTTTTATATTTCAAAATACATACTTTTTAGATTGGTCCAATGATAAAAGATATTGCATTTTTTGCATTTGATGCACGTATGTTTTAAACCGACATCAAAAAAGGAGGAAGTTCTTCAATTTGTTGTGTATTTTCATTTTTAAAAAAGTCTAAGTTAACGCATTTTATTTTATTCGTATAAAAATGTGATTCATATACATAATATCATATATTCATTTTATATAATCTTATATATTTGTTCGCGGAGAACTGTTTTTGTCGGAATTTTTTACTTCTTAAATGCTTAACTTATAATTCTGTATTAAGATAATTTAGTCAAATTATATAAGTGAATAAAAAAAGTAGTCAGTATTTTAAACCGAAATATACTTTTGTGTTCATATTTTCAATAATACAATAATACTTTACACGAGTTTCTAATTTCATATGTGTTACTCTTTACTGAATATATTACATCTTACAATCTCCGTTCGTAAGGAAGAAAAAAATATGTAAGGAAATCATTAAGTTAGAAACCCCTTAAAATTATTAAAAACTAATTTATATATACATAAAATACTACTTTAAATGACTTCTCAACACAGATATGGCAAGCGGAACAAGTGCCGCATAACCCGCACAATTAGCTGGTATTGAAACCGTTATTTAGGATGTCAACGCCCTTTTTTTCGCTAAAAATGCATTTATCTATCCCGCCTGAAATTTAATTCAGGCTGACTATGTGGGACACCTGGAACGAAGAGTACGCACCAGACTACCCACTAAAACCCAAGCGGTGCCTGAGTCGTCCTAATAGGGCGCCACGGGAAAATGACGGATCTATTTATTAGGATTGTAGGCATGATGGGCATGGTCACTACCCTAATGAACTTGTGACGTCATACACATGCCTTACTAAAATAACTAAAAAAAAATCATGATTCAAACCCAATTTTTGCAATAATTTGAAGATATTTTCAATCCACAATCTTGAATATATTTAATGAATTTTTAATAGATATAGATAGATATTTACGTGTTGAATAATTCATATGACCGAGTTTATATTCCGACTCACCCTTGGCATTTTAGGGTGGATATGCCCACAAACATTTATTAAAGGCTGGATTCGCCACTCCTACGGGATCGCTTACGCATACTACCATGACGCCTCGACAGTTGTCCCGCTTATACAGGCCTTCTTCACCTGTAGTGCTCCAGGCACCGAGTTCACTCTCCTGCTTCTGTGGTATGCTGGTGTTACTTCAAAGACCTACTTGTACCTCTATAACCAAAATAAAAAAAACGACTTTAAAAGTAAAATACGCAATTTCGTTTACTCAATGCAGTGATTTTTATTTATAAAACAAACTAATGAACAGGTTTTGAAACAAATTCTATGACATCAACATGAAAGTACCGTTTCCAATAAAAAATAAGAATTTTGCAAAGCAATATATATGACGAAATTGCTCGAACATACATAAATATAATGTAAGCGTCCATTGCATTGATAACCTCGTCCTTTTAGAAGACGGTTAAAAAAATCCTAATTATGCAGTTATTTATAACGTATGCTTATGAACAACCTAGCGAGACTGTAAACTGTCAATAAATTGTAAATTGTACCATTTATTTCTACATCGATAAAAAAATAACGGAGTTCTGAGGTAAAAAAAAAGAAAATCATTAAAAACTAGCATTTGGTTGTGGCTTCAATCGCGTGGAGTTATTTACGAATTATTCTGACGTATAAGCTATATTACTGAAAAGTTTCATCAAAATTAATTCTAAATCAATCATACTGTTTAGCTAAAGCAATCATCCCTCCCACTTGGACCTGGATCCACACCTGACTAATCTCAAATTAAAATGAAGGCTGCCCAAACCAAGATACTGGATCAATCACTGTTTTATCCCTCTTCTCCCCCAAAGCTACTAAATACAAAACTCCTAATAAATATACTAATTTTAACAGTATGTATTCTGCACAATGCCTAAAAAAAGACATCCTTATCTTTAAATAAAAACAGGTACTTTTAAATATATTTAACAATATTATTTCATGAATATATTTCTATTCTATTGTGTTTTTTACTGAAATTAAGTTTAAATACTTTTTAATAATTATAATATCGTTATAAAATAATTAACATTGCGCAACTATTAAACCGGTCACAAAATAATGAAAGATTAAGGTAAAAAATACGTGATTTGTTAAATATATCAATACGGGTATTTGTAATTTACTAACAAAAATGTGTTTTTAAAACAATATAAAATGATTATGAAATTATTAGCAACATTTATATTATCAGTCAACACGATTTCACAAAAAATGTACGTATCGATCGGATGATAATAAAAAATGTGACGATTTTATATATGCACTTATTAAGCAAACTAGCTTGTTCCCGCAACTTCACTCATGTTAATGATCACATGAATAGTATATTATTCTGTTGTAACGTAATCTTTTTTATGCTATTATTTTCACCTAAAGTGAGTGTATAGATTTTTTTCGAGCAGAGATCGGCATCGTCAAGGTATCCAGAACGCCTTATTAAAGTTTAGAACAATAGTTTCGGACAGCATAGAGGACAAACATACAAACACTGATTTTTATATACATAAATTATTATTTATGTACTGTTTGAAAAAAAAATTTAGAGAACAAAAAAGCCAACGTCACGCGGTGTTCCCAGGCGGTCACCCATCCAAGTACTAACCGCGCCCAATGTTGCTTAACTTCGGTGATCGGACGAGAACCGGTGTATTCAACGTGGTATGGACGTTGGCGACTTGACGTATTAAAGTTAGTAACAAGTTCAACATCTATTTTTGAAATTTAATCTATTTATAGCTTTAATTTTAAGACAGCATTATAAAACAAACATATGTATGTATAAACAACTCGGCTTCTAGGGGACATATCAAGATAAAACTGATACTAGATTTTATATAGAAGTTACACCTGCAACTATACAAATGTAAAAACTGTATTCAATTTTAAGCAATAGTTTGTACGTTATGTATGGTACGAATCAATAGTAAATTTCAAAAAAGATCATGAAAAGTTTGTCGATTTAAATGAGAAAAAGATTAAATGAAATAATTACGTTTTTAAAAATGGACCTAATTTTATTAAAAAAAAAAAAGTATTGTTAAATTATTTATTTTATAATTATGTATTCAACACACATGTAGAGAAACAATATTAAACTTTAAACATGAAATAAAAAAATTGTGGTACAGCAGGGATCGAACCCACACCTTTCTGCCAGGTGCTACCTCCGCTGTGTCGCAGTTTTTTATTTAGAATATACCTAAATAAATCCAAAAGACTTAAAAAAATCAAATTTGATTTTGTTTTTATTAAAAAAACGGGCGCAGGGTGATTTTTGCATACCGGTGCCCAATATGGTTAAGATGGTCTAGTATTTACCCCCTTATTATATACATACACACATACCTTATTTAGACTCCTATGCAAAATTTCATGTTTGTCGATACTTCGATTTAATTATATGTTCCTCTTATATGCAAGTCCCGAAGACTTGATGAAAATAATAAAAGGTCAGTATTATTTTCATCAAGTGTTAATAACATAATTTAAATACTAGATATAGTATCTATATCAGTTTTAAGAGTTTCAGACAAAAACGTTAAGCATTCAAGTAAAAAATTGCATAATGTTGTGCTTCATTTTAAATTGAATACAAACATTCCTAGTTTAAAAATATTGTGCAATCATAAATAAAAACAACAAAATAATGTTACAATGTTACTCAAGTAGGATGTATTCTAAAAATACAAGCTAACATTCCTGGAGTTACTGATTGGCTGATTAGTCAGACTTAATGACATATTACACTCTATTTCCAAATTCTAAATAATTGCACCACGAAGAGTAAATAAAAAATTACCAGTTAAAAAATTTTTTTGTTCCAAATATTAGTAAGGGATTTTATAAAGTTATTTTACTACTATGTAAAAGGACTCATTTTTATAAGTGTGAAATTGTTTTTAAATGACTGAAAAAAAGACAGCAGGAATGACAATCCATAAAATTATAACTTTTGGACAAAATTACACTATTCAAATGCCAACACTTTACAATATGGCGGGCAAGATGGTGGAAAAACCCTCGCTAATTCGTCCCCTTTATATGACAAGCTGTCAGACGCCATTGCGCAAATAAGCGGAGTCGTGTGTGCATGATACACGTTTAAACATGTTAAAAAGTTTTTCTGAAATTTTAGTTTTATGTTATATTCGGTGCCTAAATTGTTCTATAAGAACTGATATATTATACTTTTCTCCGTCTTGATCAAGTGTGAAAAGTAGTTAATTAACTAGTGAATATATTTAATTTTATCATTATCATAAGCAGTTTTTCTGAAATCACAAGCAACATGCCTAAAGGAAAGAAAAAAGGAAAATACGGTAAGTTTTGAAACGTTTTTTGTAAAGACAATTTTCGTTGTTCTGTGAATCAATGCTGTGGCTGGAATTTGCCAAGAATGATATCACGCGGCGACCTTGTGTTCGTAGTCTCCGTTCGCATTAACGACAAGTCCACGTACATTAGCCCGATCTGGTTAACGATAATGTCATTTTTTAACCATATGCTCGTAGTTATGTCTAAATTGAACCACAATAACTTCCCAGTCCACGAGCGAGAGAATGTAACACTTTCACGATTTCATAACAAATGCCCCACATGCGAGTAACCTTTCCTAGTCAGCGTTGTATCTTTTTTTATCAAATACTAAAATTGTTTGACCTTGAAGAAGCTAATTGAGTGAATTATATAATAATGTATTGTTTACATGTCATTGTGTTAGGTAATTCCTTAAGTAAAAGGGAAGTTCCACAAATTCTGTTTATTTCATACGTAATTAGCATACAACTTATTATTTACGTAATTTTATTTATTTACATAAAATAATTAATCTTGATTTAATTCTTAACATAACTCGAAAATATACTCACTTTTTCAGAGCACAGGAGAACTGAACTCCCCTACTCATCAGACGAAGATGCGGGCATAGACATGACAAATGACAACTACTCAGAGACTTCCGGTGCATCAGACCTCAGAAGCCATGATGATGGAGGTATGCATACTCTTAACTATTATCAACTAAAATATACTTAATATTTAAAAAAATCACATTCAAAAGACCTTTCATTGAACTCCATAATTAAATCTTAAAAATAATCAATCAATCACTTATAAAGATAAGCTAGAAAAGTAAACTGACCTTGTACAGGTAATAAATAGTAACTCTTGCAACACTTATTTTATAATCCATAGTCATTAATTTCATGACAAAATTTTGTACATGCTCACTATAATGTTTGTTGTTAAAGTCTACCCTATGTAATTGTATTTCAAAGCACTCATAATTAGCAATGTAGGCCATTAAGTTTATATTGAAACCCTTACAGTTTTCTTGCACAGATTAAATTTGTATATCATTTATTAAAATTTTATTTTTACACAATATATCTTAAACCAAAATAATGGAAAACATTGGTGTACGTGTCGACGCACACTGTGCGCTGGGGTTGTGTAGGAATGTCGGTCGGCAAATAAAAATACACGTTTACGATGACTACCGAGGGTAAAGCGGGGATTCGGGCTCTGTGGCTTCGAAAGAAGGGCTTCAGTACAGTATTTCTTCAGTATTTTTCTTCTTTCTTGTTCTTGTAAGCCCGAATCCCGACGATGTAATGAATGTCGACAGCGCCAACTGGCGCTCCTTATATTTGGTTTTCCTCGCCCCTGAGCCCTCTTCCCCGCTTCACCCCCGTAAACTTTATTTGCTTTTAAAATCATTATTTACATCATTTTTTCTTATTAGAATATCAGTTCTTAATATTTTTATACAATTAGTTTTATTATCTAATAAGATTGTGTCAGTAGCGACGTCTGTTCCGAAGTGAGCGCGAGATGTCGGTTGCGACATATTTATACTACCTCGTCCCCCGCCTCAGCAGTATAAATATGTCGCCCTACGCTGTTTCCAGCGTCAGTCTGGGTTTACGCGTTCTCGCGCGCACTTCGGAATAATTAACGTATGAAAGAGTAAATTATTCAGTAAACAATCATAAAACATGACTTATTACAATTATTAACAAGAATCGAAATTAATAAATATTAAATATAATATCGTAACTACTGGCAACTAGTAACACACAATAGTCAAAAACTCTATATAACTATAAACAAACATGAATTTATCTTTAACCTAGGCTTATTTTTAAATTTATATAATTATGCTTAACTTATGTACATTGCGGTCGTCCTGCACATTCCTCCCGCCGTGCATTGTCCCTCGGGCGATGCAGTGTCTCTCGGTGCAGGCGGCTGCGGCTCGGTGGGCATCAGGATGAGTTTCTTTGTTGGTCTTCGTAGCACTCCTCCTCTGGTCTGCACGTCGACTGCGCGGACGACTCCGTCGCTCCCGGGATACGTCTTCTGTATACGTCCTAGAGGCCAGGTGTTTCGCGGCAGGTTGTTGTCTGCGACCAGGACTATATCGCCTTCCTTGAGTGGTGGCCCTTTCCCGTGGGGCGCGCGTCGATGCTGTAGGCCGGGTAGGTATTCGTGAAGCCAGCGGCCCCAGAACATGTCGGCGAGTCGCTGTGATGCTCGCCACTGTGTCCTCCCGACCAGGTCTTTGTCGTTGAATGTCCCGGGTACCGGGACGCGCGCTGAGCCGTGTAGTAGGAAGTGGTTCGGTGTGATGGCCTCGGGATCCTCGGGGTCGACTGATACGTGGGTCAGGGGTCGACTGTTGACCGTGTATTCGGCTTCCGCTAGGAGAGTGTTCAGTACCTCTTCTGACACGTGTCGGTCGTGTAGTACTGTGTTGAGGGCGGTCTTGACGCTTCGCACGAGTCGCTCCCACGCGCCACCCATGAACGGTGCTCCGGGTGGTATGTACCTCCAGCTGATGGTTTTCTGGTTGGCTTCCGCTTCTGTGGCTGTGTCGATAGCTTTGCGAAGCTCTCTGTCGGCGCCGTGAAGGTTGGTCCCGTTGTCCGACCATATCTCGGTCGGACACCCTCGCCGGGCGATCATCCTTCTCAACGCCATGACGGCAGACTCCGTGCTAAGCGAGGCTGCGACTTCGAGGTGTACCGCTCTGGTGGTGAGACACGTAAAGAGTGCGACGTATCTTTTCTTGTTAGTTCGACCGACGACCACGGTGAAAGGCCCGAAGTAGTCTACGCCCACGTAGGTGAACGGACGCTGGTGGTGAGCTAACCGGCCGGGTGGATGGTTACCCGTCGGCGGCTCGGAGGGTGTGGCTTTCCTCCGTCGGCAGGCTAGGCACCGTCGTATCGTTTCTCTTGTCACTGGTCGCACTCTCACAATCCAGTAGTACTGATTACACTCGTTAACTGTTGTTTCGACGCCCGCGTGATGTAGTTGTCTATGTACATAGTCTATGTACAATCTTGTCACGTAGTGATTTCCGTCAAGTATCGGAGGGTGTTTTTGTTGCTCCGTGACGCCCGCCGTTGCACCTATTCTTGTTTTTAATACTAATATTCCGTTTCTGATTTCTGTTGACGTCGTACGAAGCCGGCTGTTTTTTGACGGTTCCTTGTTATTGTTGAGATTTTCTATTTCAGTTTTGAATGATTGTTCTTGTACGAGGCGTACGAGTAGCTTTTCGGCGTCGAAAACATAGCGCGTCGGTAGATCGATGTATGTTGACCTCTTAGTTGTCGATGCTTCGGTCGTTGAACTCGACCTATTTTTTGTCTCTTTCTTTTGTGTGTAGTCGCTATCTCTTTCCTTATTTCTTGCGTTTCTTTTATAATGTATTTTTTCGCGCTTCGGTTGACATAGGTGTATGAATTGTAGTACTCGTGCCGTTGATCTTAATAATTTTTCCCATTTTGAAAATCGTGTATATGTAGGTATTGCTTCCGATAGCTTCGTGACGTCACTCGAATGTCTTAATATGTTTGTTTTTTCTTCGCCCGTGTTGACTATTTTCTTTTGTTGTTCTGTGGGCCATACTGATGGGTCCTGATATAGATGTTCAGGGCCTCGGAACCATCGATGTCCGCAGTTCAGGTCTCGGGGTACTTCGCGTGTCGCGTCGTCCGCGACGTTCATCTTCGTAGGTATCCATCGCCACTCGTTTACTGAACTGTTTTCTTCGATTGCTGCTATCCTGTGAGCGACGAATGGACGGTATGATCTTGAGCCTGTTCGTATCCACGTGAGTACCGTACGGCTGTCGGTCCAGAAGGTCTTCGACTCGGGCTTCGCGTTGTGTTCTTCTATGACGGCTGCGGCCATGCGACTGCCCATGACGGCCGCTTGAAGCTCGAGGCGCGGTATCGACGTCAACTTGAGTGGCGCTACTTTTGCTTTCGCTGCGATGAGTGAAACGTGTACTTCGCTCCCGCCGGTGACGACTCTCCAGTATAGGGCTGCGGCGTATGTCGATTCGCTCGCGTCGACGAAGACGTGTAGTTGTAGTGAGTCGCTCTGGCTGTAACCCGGGTAGCAACGTGGTACGGATATACCACGTAGGCTTTTCAAGTGCGCTACCCACTCGACCCATCGTCTCGCGAGCTCTTCGTCGAGGTGTTCGTCCCAACCGGTGCCGCGGCGCCACACTTCTTGCAGGATTCGCTTGCCGCTGATGGTGACGGCGACGCTAGTCCGAGCGGGTCGTATACGGACATTAATAATCGAAGTGTTTCTCTCTTCGTTGGTCGTTCGTTATCTAAGGCGTTCTGCGGTAGGCGGCTCAAGTTGAGGTTGAAGCTGAGTTCGTCGCTCGCTGGCCTCCATATGAGTCCAAGTACTCGTTCGATTCTAGTTTCGTGATGTAGTGCGACGCTCTCTCTGGAACCCGGATCTGTTTCTAGGGCTTCTATGACTTCGCGATCGTTCGACGTCCACTGTCTTAATTCGTAGTGAGCTTTTGTCTGTATGTCTCTCACTTGTTTTGATACTCGGATGGCCTCTTCTTTGTTTGCGAAGCTGTGTAGGTAGTCGTCTACGTAGTGATTGTGTATGATTGCTGACGCCGCCTCGGGGTATTGTTGTCGATGTTTCGCCGCGTTTATGTCCTTGACGTAGATCGCTGTTGAGGGCGAACAGGTGGCTCCGAAAATTAGCGACGTCATTCTATATTCTTCCGGTGGTTTGTCGTCGCGTCTGTCGCCTCTCCACAGAAATCTCACGGCGTCCCTGTCTTCTTCTATGATCTTGACTTGCATGAACATTTCTTTGACGTCAGCTGAGACTGCTATAGGGTGTTGTCGAAAGCGCATCAGAACCCCGGGTAGCGACTGTAGTAAGTCGGGCCCCGTTAGTAGGTTGTCGTTGAGTGAGACGCCCTTCGTCTTGGCTGCGGCGTCGTGAACGATGCGTAGTTTATTTGGCTTCATTGGATTCTTGACGTCGAAGTGAGGTAAATACCACGTTCGGTTTGTGTTCTTTGGGGGCGGCGCTAGCTCGGCGTAACCCTTTTCTAATAATTGTTCTATCTGTTCATTGTATCTTTTCTTTAAGTCGACGTCTTTATCTATCTTTCTTTCGACACTGTAGAGTCTTTTCAATGTATTTTCGTAGTTATTCGGTAGCACGACGTCATCTGTTTTCCATAGTAGGGGCGCTTCGTACCGTCCGTCTTCCCTCTCTTTCACGTGTTGTTCGAGTTGTAAGAGGGCGCGCTTCTCGGGATCGTTCTTCGGTCGTTTAGCTTCTATGTTGAGTGATTCTATTGCGAAGTATCGTTTGAGTTCTTCGTCCATGTTGTCTTCTCGTGTTACTATGTGGTTGACGAAGTGAACTCTCTGTCCCAGAGATCGTGAGTGCGCACCGTGTAGCACCCATCCGAGTGCGGTGAGAGAAGCGACGGGTTGATTGCGGTGTCCCTGTCGTACTTCAGTGGCGATCAATAAATGCCAGTTGTCCTGGCCGATTAATATTTGTGGCTTTATCTTGCCGTACGCGAGTTCCCTTCTGATGTCGTTGAGGTGTTTGCAGTCTTCTAAGTCGGCCTCGTTGACAGTCTGCGGTGACAACTGGATGTTTTCTATTGTGCGTGCGTGCATGGCGTGTGACTCTTTCGTGCCTTGTATTTTCAATGAGACTCGGTGTGATTTCGTAGCTGTTATTTTTGTGTCTGCGATCGCTTCGATGTGTAGCGTTTCGGCGGGCCCCTTTGCTCCTGTTCGTTGAGCGATTTTAGATTCGACGAGGGTGACTGTAGAGCCATCGTCGAGCAGTGCGTAGGTGTTCACTTCTCCCGCCGGTCCGGAAACTTTAACCGGAACTATTTTTAAGTACGACTGCGACTTTCTTTCTGTCCACGTTGACGCGACTGTTTCATTATTTTCTGTGTTCGTCTTCGGGTTGTCGATCGTTCTATGATGATGAAGTAATTTGTGATGCCAGTATTTGCAGTTGTCTTCGCCGCACTTTCTGCGCTGACAGTTGTGTTGTCTTCCTCGGTATCGTAGACAGCCGAAACATAAGCGGTTCGATTTTACTATGTCCCATCGTGTGTTGACGTCTGCTTCTCTGAATTTTGTGCACTGTGGTAGGATATGACCATCACGTGAGCAGGAAGGACACTTGAGTGATGTTTTCTCTGTAGTGGCGTAGCTTTTATGTAAGCGTCTTGTCGGTGGCCCGGTCGATTCTGTGGCGGCACTCGAAGTCTCTGGCGCTGCGTAAGGACCGCATAGTCGTGCTTCGTTTTGTAGGAATTTCATTATCTTGATAAGTTCTGGGTCTTCTCTTGAGCATAGCGAGGAGTATTCGTACCATTTATATTTCATGCTTGTCGTCATCTTATCCACGATGCATTTTGCTGTTTCCGGGCTATGCAAGTAGTGTACGCGATCGAGTGCGCGCAGGGCTGCGACAGCGTTCATCATTCGACTTGAAAAGATGCATATGTCTTTCGGCGAGTCGTTGAGGCGAGGTAAGGCGCGAAGTTTTTCTAGTTCTGACAAGGCGATCGTATCTGGTCGACCGAAGCGTGCCTCAAGCGTCTTCATGATATCGTCTGTGGTTCCGTCGAGTATGAGTAGGTTTTCTACGGCTTCCTTTGCTCTTCCATTTAAACTTCGTCGTAATCTTCCCATATTTTCTATTTCACTGTACATACACGACGATTCTCTATATGCCGCGTTGAAGGAGAGCCAATCGGTGTGGGAACCGAAAAATAAAGGTAGCTCTGTTACCTGTTTCACTGTTTGTCCCGATCTGGCTGCCACGGCGATGGCAGACGCTAATTTTGTCACATCGACTTGGGACGTCTTCTCGTATTCGTTTTCTTCCTTTTTCGGTTCTTCAATTCTTTTTGCTACTACGAGCGCCGCCGATGCCGGCGGCGGGGGTACCGGCACCGACGGCGGCTCAGCCGGTGCCCGTACGTCTTGAATTTCGTTTGTCTGGGGCAAAGTCGCCCTGTGTTCCTGTGTGGCGTTTAACCACGAACCAACTCGTTGCTGTGCTCCTACGTCGGAGATGACCGTATCGTCATCGCTATCGTCTTCTGTTTCTATGCAGGCCAATCTCGCCTTCGCGAGCTCTAATTCGATTCTTAATACCTCTTCTTTGGCCTGAGCGATGCGACGGGCTTTTCTGTTGATTCGTTTCGATCTCTCGGATCGTCTATCTTGCTGCTCTTGAGGATTCATTACGGCGGGTTGCAGCACTGTGGCTTGTTCGGCGTTCTTCGTGGCTTCGGCGGCCGTAGTCTCGGCGGCCGTAGTCTCGGTGGCTGTAGTCTCGGTGGTCGTGGTGGCGGTGGCGTCCGACGACGTCGTGGTTGCAGAACCTGACGCCTCCGTGGTGGTGGCGCTTTCGTCGGACGTCTGTTTCGTAGAGCGTGTGACCGGCATCCTCAATCCGAAATCGAAGGACCAGAATGTACGTGTCGACGCACACTGTGCGCTGGGGTTGTGTAGGAATGTCGGTCGGCAAATAAAAATACACGTTTACGATGACTACCGAGGGTAAAGCGGGGATTCGGGCTCTGTGGCTTCGAAAGAAGGGCTTCAGTACAGTATTTCCTCAGTATTTTTCTTCTTTCTTGTTCTTGTAAGCCCGAATCCCGACGATGTAATGAATGTCGACAGCGCCAACTGGCGCTCCTTATATTTGGTTTTCCTCGCCCCTGAGCCCTCTTCCCCGCTTCACCCCCGTAAACTTTATTTGCTTTTAAAATCATTATTTACATCATTTTTTCTTATTAGAATATCAGTTCTTAATATTTTTATACAATTAGTTTTATTATCTAATAAGATTGTGTCAGTAGCGACGTCTGTTCCGAAGTGAGCGCGAGATGTCGGTTGCGACATATTTATACTACCTCGTCCCCCGCCTCAGCAGTATAAATATGTCGCCCTACGCTGTTTCCAGCGTCAGTCTGGGTTTACGCGTTCTCGCGCGCACTTCGGAATAATTAACGTATGAAAGAGTAAATTATTCAGTAAACAATCATAAAACATGACTTATTACAATTATTAACAAGAATCGAAATTAATAAATATTAAATATAATATCGTAACTACTGGCAACTAGTAACACACAATAGTCAAAAACTCTATATAACTATAAACAAACATGAATTTATCTTTAACCTAGGCTTATTTTTAAATTTATATAATTATGCTTAACTTATGTACATTGCGGTCGTCCTGCACAATTGGTACATTATACTTATTATATGATAAAGTAATATATATAATCTATTATGTAAATTTAATTTACATATATATGTGTAGTAGTCACACAAAGAGCAATAAACATAATTATGGTAATCATAAACAAAGTTGTACATTAAAAAGGCTTTATTGAATATTTTATCACTAATTTTAATAAATAAATCAACATTCATTTCGTCCTAAGTTGAGACTAAAAAAATTATAACAAGTACAATAACTAAGACTTGCTTGAAAACGGGTTTTTATCTTGTGGTTGTAATTTTAATAGCTAATACCTGTACAATACAAAGTCTGCTTGCTTTTAAACAATATGTAAATAACTTAGTTAAAATTAATTTTATAGAATAGTGGAAAGTTCTTAATTTGTGATGTTTTTAAAGAAAAAGTAAGATAAATTGTATTGAAATTATTTCTGTTATGTAATTTACCAATTTCAAACTAATTTTAATGATTCTTTGTTACATTCAGCAATTAAGATTAAGCTTAAGAAATAACTATTATATAAAACTTTCTTGGTTATTAATTGAATACAATTATTTTACAATACCCAGCACCAATTTCACAGTAATAACAAAATATCATTTGTTGTTAGAATGAAATGTAAACAAAATTGATTAAAATATTCAAATCCAGCAATTTTCTACTGTTTATAATTTTTAAGTAAACTTATAATTTTATGCATTAATATGCTGTAGCAAACTTGATAAGTAATTTAGATAAGTATATTTATGTTTACAAATAAGATAATTATTGACTGGGGTATTTTTGGATATCATAAACATATTTTCAACTTTGAACTGTTGCTATGTATCATAGACAATATTTACATTCTTAAACTAGCTGTGACTTATGATTACACTGCATTTTGGTTCTTTCCTAATTGTTTGACATGACTACAGGTCTGTTCCTAAGAGTTGTAGCATTATGTTTTATAGTTTAATTTGTTTTTATTCTAAACTTTTCTAAATAAGGATGTGAGATATGTGCATACACAATTTTTCTTAAAGGATGGCTAATATCATCCATACTTACATTTGATATAAATATAGATTAAAAAGAATTTCACTGTTCTTTTTACAACGAGTATGCTTATTAAATATCAATAATACTGATTTACCAATAATTTTTCAGAGAATGACATCCAAGAGAAATTAGAAGAGAAGGTTCTAGAAATCATTGATGCATTGAGTGCAAGAGCCAACGCAGCACGCGCTGCTGCTCTAGTAGCACTACGTAATGCTCTACAGAGACGCTACCTTGCACACTTACTGAGTGGACAGCGAGTCACTCTGGCTGATCACATTACCAAGGCCCTCAGAAGAGGAAGAGATGGAGAGAAACGCGCTGCAGCTGCTGTTGTACCATTACTGGCCTTACAGGTATATTTAATATCTCAATAATTATGTTGAGCGTGTAAGACCCTGCACCCTACAGCATCATGCTTTGCTCATTTACTGAGTAGGCAGGAAGTCATTCTAACAATGTCACTGAAACCCGTAGAAGCAGGGATCAAGAGAAATATGAGGCAACTTTTTTTATACAATTTGCTTTAAAAAATTCTCAAAATTACAGTCTGTATTAGTTATTTCAAAATCAACTATCAGTTGATTTACTACTACATATTTATACATAGCTACATGTTTTGAAAAAGCTTTTGTTTTTAGGATATTAATTAGTAATTTTTATAAAGCGAAAATTACATTTTTACTTTTATGTGCAGATCGGCGAGGAGGGCACGGAGGAGTTCATGGCGGAGGTGCGGCCGGCGCTGGCCGCCGCGGCTGTCGACAAGTCCGCCTCGCTCGACACGCGCACCGAGGTATGTGCTCGAACTTGTAAAAAATATCTAATACCTTTAAACACGCAATGCTTCTATATACAACAGCTCTAATATTTTTTTTTTTTAATTTAGTTTTCGGAGACGATAAATTAATCTTGTTTCATTTTTATAAAACGTTATTTTATCTGTGTTTTTAGGCAATGAAAAACTGCTACTATTTTTTTTTGTTTAATACTAAATCATTTAGATTAAATTATACTAAGTAATTTAATTTCTAAAAAAGATGATTTACAAAAAAAAAACCAGCAAAGTTTAGGCATCCAAGCACTCTCTCTTCACTATAATACCTAATTTTATTTATTTATCTATCTCTAATTAATTTTCGTAATAACTGGAATGGTTTTAATGGTATTTTCGTACTTTCAGTTTCTGCTTAGTTAACATTACAGTATGATGTAACCTAATACAACCAGCTACGATATTTTAGTCAAAGTTTAAGTCAGCAAAATTTATTCCAAATTTGTAAATATTAAGCTGGTATAAAAAGTATGCAATTAACGGAAAATGTTTGATTGCAGTGCTGCTCATCATTAGCGGTGCTGTGCTACCTGCTGGAGGAGGATCTCACTGAAGTGCTGGAGATCATGCGCATGTACGAGACCATATTCAGCGGCAGCTATCTAAAGGTACAATTGCACTTATCGTTTTATTCAAGTAGGCTTTAAAGCACTTTTGAATAATTAATTTAGAAATCAGTCTTTTAAATGTATATAAAATTACCACCGGTTCAAAAAGTGGTGTGTCCCAACTTTTTGTACGAATATAAATTGTTTTAAAGTATTTGTACTTCTTTCAAACCTAAAAATATCACAAATATTGCGATAAAGCGAAACCGCAAACAAAACCAATAAAAGTAAAAAGAGCCATATTTAATTTAAAAAAAAATCCAATTTCTGATAGTGTATTTTTTTATTATTAACAAATTCTTACTAAAATCATATAAATATCTGGTAATATTAATAACAAAAATAAATATAAGAATAATCTCAGCATCAATTTTAATAAAATCGTGACAAAAAAAGAGACGAAAAACAAAGATCGTCTAACAACGTAGCACGGCTATAATTAATTAAAGCAACGCGGAACAAGGACTCTAATGAAAATGGCACGCGGCAGCGTCAAGGTCGCGTCAGCCAATAATATCAAAAGACAATGACCTATTGCTAATATAGATTTTTCAATGTCAATACCGCACTTGTTTCAGACGTACATAAAAATGTAGTTATAATTTTTATCTATTTGTTTAGTTTATTGATATTTGATAAAAAAAATTGTATCATTTACATCAGTTTTATTTTTATTTACCTATATATGTATTATAATTAAAACTTGCTATTAGGTTGCTCATAATTTACTCTCATGATCTCTGAAACATTGTTAAATAAGTCGAAATAAGGATATTAATATATTTGTAATTTTTTCTGCAATGAAGAAATGGTTCTTTAGGGATTGCAAATGTTTTATCTTCACTTTCCATTCGAATTGCAGTTATAGTAGCTAATATTTACTGTATGCCAATCTTCTGTGCTCGTGTGGCTCTGCCCTGGTCGAGCTTAGCCCGCATATGAGCTGTGGTCAGTTGGCTATAGCTAGACTCTCCTTTTAAATAATTACGGCCTTTAAATGAGCAACTGACTTTAGAAGCCAATTTTTTTTTGGTTGAAAGAGTATTCAGTAGTGGTTTTAAAATCAAAATAACTGGAATAATTATGTCATCTGAGTAAATGAAATTATGCATTTTTGCTTTTGAAGTCGGTTTGCCTTTAAAACTCTTGTTTATAGTCAGTTAAAAATGTAAACGTATGTCCCCAGGGCGACGGCAGCGTGAAGGTGTCGGGCGCGGCGGTGGAGGAGGGCGCGTGGCACGCGGCGGCGCTGGACGGCTGGGCGCTGCTGCTGCTGCTGGCCGCGCCGCCGCACGCGCGCGCTCTGCTCGCCGAGCGCCAGCCCTCCTTCACGCGCCTCGCGGAGCTGCTCGACGCCTGCAGCCTCGAGGTAACCCGCGCGTCATAACATAGTGTATCAGTTCATTGTGACCTGTAGCCTGAACGGCTTGACGTTGATGTGCAAGTTGACATAAGGTTCATATTCTTCCCTGGAACAAAGTACGAGTTGTGCCAATTATGCAATATGACAACTTTTATAAGTCGTTGGGTATTGTAATATAATATTCGGCTAGAAGGACCCTTTTGTGAATTAAACAATTTTGTTGATTAGAAATGCGGGGAAAATGAAGCAGTCGAATTAAATAATTATTTTTTATATAAAGTAAGTTGAACGATATCTGTGCAGGTGCGCATGGCGGCGGGCGGCGCGCTGGCGGTGGCGCACGAGCGCGTGAGCGGCGACGACGACGACGACGGCGAGGCGTGGAGCGGCGCCGTGCTGCCGCGCCTCGAGCAGCTGGCGCGCGACTCGCACAAGTTCCGCGCCAAGCGCGACCGCAAGCTGCAGCGCGCCACCTTCCGCGACATACTCAAGTACTTCGAGGTAATCGCGAGGACCGATTTTTGTATCAGTTGCGGGATTCGAGTCGAGTTAGATAGAGTGTTAATACTTTGTAGGAATGATCCAGATCGTTCAAAATCTATATCAGCTGTTACGGATCTTATTTTTCTTACTCAAACTGAAGTAATTGTTTTTCAATTGATACATCTTATACTTTTTCTTTAATTGAAATATTGTATTTTTTATTGTACAATAATTTATTTTCACCAAAGAATTACAGTATTGGTTAGAGTATGGGCATCATTTATGAAAAATATTTTATAAAAAATAATACAGTTTTTTATTAGTTTTTTTAAATATAGATTCTGGTAACATTATTGAAGTGTCCAACACATACCCAATTGACACATTATTTCAAATTTCATCTATGTGTTAAAAAATATTAAGGTAAAAGATTCGTATATGTTCTACCAAAAAAGATAGGGATTGTAAGTAATAGTTCGCTCGTCGGCGTGCAGGAGGGCAGCGTGGGCAGCGAGCGCGTGCGCGTGGGCGGCGAGGCGCTGGTGCTGGACTCGTGGGGCGCGCGCGGCGCGTACGGCGCGCTGGCGGCGGCGCTGGGCGCGGGGCTGGCGGCGCTGGCGCCGCACTGCGCCGCGCTGCGCGCCGCGCTCGACCTGGCGCCGCACGCGCCCGACGCGCCCGTCGCGCGCGGGAAGCTCAACAAGCTGCAGCGGGTGCGTACTGCACGATATTATTTCTTGCCTTATTACCTCCACTGGTGGACAGGAAGAAGTATTTTTCACCTAGATAGTCAATATTGCGAGTGCAATGGGAGAAATGCTGCTGCATTCTTACCACCATTCCACACAAGCATGATTTATTTCTTAATTGTATATAATTTTCTTATGATTCATTTCAGTTCTCTTTATATCAATCTCGAATTTTTAACAACAAAAGATGAGGTCAAAATAAAATAAACAACTTAATAACAAAACCGTTATATTTTTCTAATATTATTGTCTACCAAACTTGGAGCAGAATTTCCATATTATGTTTAACATAAAATTTATCCATACAAATTATATCTAAATTCTATAACTGCCACTTAAAACCAAATTATTCCAATAAATCATTAGTCGCAAACACGCTTACATATAAATTAGAAGAAAAAAAAATTACTAAAAAAAAGTAAATTTTATATATATCTCTTTCCAGCATCTCCAAAACACCGCGGCGTGCAAAGCGCGAACAGTGGCGCGCAACAAGAGCAGAGACAAGCGCTCCGCCGCGCTCGCCCTCTGAAAATACTCCTTCCGCACGGAATTTCTGCTAACAAAATGGCCGGTTTCGACGTTCTAAATCAGGAGCCTCCAAACTCGCTAGTGTCATGAGTCCAACACGGCACTATGATATGTCATAAAATAAAATAAAAACTAACTCGACTATGGAGAGATACTCGCACCATCGAGACGATTGTAATGATGTGACATTTAGCAAAATTAACTTAGCCATTGAGTAGTTACAAGCTGTCATAGAAACCGACAGAGATGATACAAATCCTATTGGGATTTGTTGCAGTCGAGCAGAAAAATACAGAATGATATTCACTCTGACCCAACTTATTTGGTAGTTAAACATAATGACATGATGGATAATAGCGAGAAATATAAAACTTACTGAAATAACCAGTATGGCCCTATGGAAGGTTTGGAGGTCCCTATTCTAAATTAGCATTAGTCTCGAGCTTTGTTTAACGCTAGCATTAGATTTGTTAGCTTAAAATAAGTACCAAAGAATAATACACGTTGGTATCATTGTAAAAGTTGTTGGAACCGCGTTCGAGGCCCGCACTTCGTTTTTACATTAAATTGTACACATTGAACATATCCCATAAATCTATTTCTTTACGATTATCTTATTTTATAGTGAAGGAATAGAATGATCATTAGGATAGTTAAAGAACAGAGAGTATACTAGAAATGGCATGAGACGTAACAGATAGAACCAAACTTAGTGTAAATAGTGTAGCTATGGATATTATTGTGATTATATTTTATAAATAAATTGATTATTTTAACCGACAACTTACGATCAGTGCCACTTGTCTTATACTTTCATCGTGGCTGTTCTATAGAAAACAAATACCACAAAATACTAATACATGTGAAACAAAGCTTACATTGAGGCTTTCTGTTAATTACCAAAAAATTATAATTTCTTTTTATGAAAGAAATCACCGTCAAGTTTCGTGTTTGTTTTTATAGAATATCCATTTTGTTCAGAGAGAATAACAATACGATTTTAATAAATGAATTGTACATCTAATGACAAAAAATAACGTCATATATTTTATTTGTGATTTTTAGTTAAAACTAGTTTGTATGAACTTGATAATTCAACGCTATTTCGACTCAAGCAGACTGTATACTTCCTATCGACCGATATTTCAATCGCCATCGCTCGAGTCGGCCGATTCGTAACGGATTGCGTAAGAGCGCCATACTAGATATCGCTAAATTACCAATAACGAAAGTTGGCCGACAGTTGGAATTAAAGGCGATCATGTAAAACTTCTTAATCGGTCAATATAAATTTCTAATAAATGTTTGCACTGGCATTCAGACACTAATGAAGAATCAGACTAAATTGTCGGTCGATACGAAGTGTGCAGTCCGCGAGGACCGACTTACTCCTGAACTTGTGAAGCGTACGGCATTCCGAACTAACTCCGTTGAACTGCCATTAGATATTTCAATTATATTGAATTGAGGTTTATTTTTAAATGTTATTATATTTATTAATATTATAGCGACAGTTGTTATTGATTAGTCCAATTGCTAGAATTCGTGGTGATATCGATGATTTCTTAATCAAGTTGGGAGTAAGGGTGTGTTTTATTTCGGTTGATGTAATTGATATTTCTATGATTTGTACTGTATTTGTATAGGTTTACGAGCTACGATTAACAGTACAGTTCATACATCATATATTTTTATGAAACTTCTCTGTAAATATTATTTTGATTTGTGTTATCTGCGGCCGTACATGTACATTAACTAGGCTAGTACACGAAATGTTGAAATAATATTTATTATGAGAATATCTCTTGTTTTATTCCTCAATCCAATTAAAACTTTCTTTTTATTTTATTTCACAAAAAACTTAATCAGTAAAAAAAACATCATCATGTATTGTAATAACTACATTGTTTGAGGTATGAGTTTGTCTTTTCAATTAGATAAGCTTTTTAAAAAACTGCGTATCGTTGAAGTTTTAAACTTTGCTGATATCGATAAAACGGAAAATTGAATTTAGAATACTGGAAGATAATCCCTATTTATAATCTATTATTATTATAACTAAGATATAAATCGTATAAAAAATGGGAAAGGAGTTTTAGGTAAACAAACAATATTTTTAAACACATGACTAGCTTTATTTCAAGACAATACATTACCGTCTTCCGCTTACATCAGCGCATGAATGATATACAACAATAAAATACAAGATGCTTACACACTAACAGTCATCTCGCTCGGAACCACGCCCCGTTTTTATCTTTAATGAAATTAATATGAAAACTGTTTTCGTAAATGATATCTAAAAAATCACTAAAGGACAATTCACCCTTTTCTGTCACAACACAGTTACAATAATTTATTATAAATTTATAATATAAAACGAGATTTTAGTAATGTTCTCAGACAATCTAAAACAGTATTGGCGGCTGCCATATATGAAGAAAAGAATATTATTAAAATATAACCTTTAATAATTAATTTTTTACTAGAACTTCAACCAGCATTTTTATTTAAATTAGGAAAAATGCTTAACAACACAAATAATTTGCAATTTTTGATCTTAAAACATCATAAAAACATTGAATCACATAAAAGTTTCATAAACAAGGTTTTTAGCTATAAAACGAAAAATTGTCAGATCTCTGAATATATTGGGCCTGATTAATAAGGGAACTGTCCTTTTCTATTAAAAAAAATTATTAAGTATTACCAAACCTAAGATGAAACAGAAAATAAGTAGAGATGATAGATAATTTTAGCTTTTAGCTAATTCGTAATAATTGAGCGAGGAGAGCGTGGTCCGTCCAATTCGTTGCACATATAAACATCTGATCTTGAAACAAACCGTTTGACCCTTACCTAGCTTTGTATAAAAGTTAAGCTCATTTCCGACGACCAACTGCAGCTAATAAATTGTCAGTTCACAACCTGATAGATTTTTTTTAAATACCTCTAAATATTCCCATTTTAGATTCTGTTTGTCCAATATTTTTAATAAATTCATTATAATAAAATATTATATCAGTAATAAATAGTTAATAGTGCTACACTGATCCAAGTGATAATTTGATAAAGAAAAATAAGTCGTAATATTTATTTGCAGGTTTATTTATTTATGTGACAACAACTAAGTGCGTCATAATTTAGGTGTTTCAATAATGAATTTAAGAAAAACTGTATGGTCACGGGCGCTGTAACTACATACAGCTTTCATAATTGTACACAATCAACACTAATAGTTAATTATAGTTAACACAAAATTTCACCTGAATAAGTGTAGCACCGGTATAAGAAAGCATAACAGCTGAAACACCTTCAAACAGATAAAAAGTTTCATATTGAAAAATCAAGTAACATCAAAAACAAGTCTCAGGCGGCGACTTTGTACTCGCAAACAGGAATACTTCTATTGTCCATTATAATAGATTATTAGCTACAGTCCGTCTTCAAATATCAAGACACTCATTACATATACCTTAGACACATATCATGGTTACATCTATACTATTAGGAGAGAATTACACTTGTAAGTTTCGCTCGCAGACTTTCATATTTACTTAAATCGTTTTACATCTGAGAGAATTTACTGTAATATTATTATGATATATTATAATTATTAATAAATATTATTATAATAATACAGCAAATATTTAGTGATATTCATAACTTACGTATTACCTAGGTAATTGTCATCTGGTAGTTACAGAGTTGTTTCATACCAATTACGAAAGTAAAACTTACACGTGTAATACGCCTTAGGTGATATAGAAACATTTAGTATGCGAACTTCATAAGCGCTCAATACGTTTCGTAAAAATTTCACACCGTGAAGTTCACATAAATACAACATCCATCTAAATCTAGTGCAATTTCGAAAAAAATAAACAATCTCGATGATTAACGGCGACAAATAATTTAAAATGTAAGGCATTTTTACCCAAAGAGCTATTTTTTGTAGGCACAGGTGATCTAACTTCGGAATTTAATTTATTTCACTGAACCGTTTAATATTGTCATCGTAATGAAGGCGTTAATGCACTAGTAAGTAATAAGGCAAATGTTCAATAGATTAATTTTTTTCAAAACTTCAAAATATTTTACTTCATTTAATTTTGTGAAGCTAATTACTGCAACAGTAAAAAATAATCCAATCAAAATAAACATTTATATAGTGATTGATAAAATCATATAACATATTATATAATACCGGTATGGAAATGACCATAGCCCAGTAAACATTGTAAGAAAATTTCCATGGTTTGGTAATTTAAAACCCAAATTGTATTAACGTTATTCGGTAAAAAAGAAGCAGTCTGTATTTTATTACAACTAAAAAAAATCAACCAATTACTACTGACACTTTTTCGGGACTATAACAATTTTAAAGAATTTATCATTCAAGAAACCCCTCCTGTATAAGAGAAAATTCATTATTTATTCCTAAAAACACTTTTATTCCTACTTCAAACTGAATATACTGTTGCAGAAAAGCCTAATTTAACTTCAGCAATATACGCCATAACTCTTCAATGAAAAGTAGTTCGGTAACATCAATAGTCACAACGTCAGTAACAATTTACTTTGCCCTGAAACACAACCGCGAGACCGTCCGGCGACCGGATGTAAAGATAAGGCAACAACAAAGGCAGTTGAATATAAAAATATACACGGATATATTGAAATACGATCGTACCTACGACATAGAAGGAATGTGCATGAGGTTGAAGGAGGCTGCTTACACACAGTTCATTGATATTTCATAAAATATTTGATACGACAATTCGATTTTTATGTAAAATTTGAATATAGTCAGGGAGCTGAAAACCGCCTGTCGGGTTTTACTCTACTCGCTGATACGGGACATACAGTACAGTTGGATGCTGACAAGCAATAATGTGTCAACCGACAAAAAGTCATATCCAGAGATATTGATGTATTCTAATAATGCATCACGTATTTAACATTGTTCAACAATTTTTCAAGCCATCTGAACTAAATAAGTGCGGAAAAGAAGATATTCATTTAATGTTTTGAATTTCAAGTGCATTTCATTTTTTGCAATTTATACAATAATCCTAAATATTTGAATAACTTGTTATAGGATATCATATGAAATCAATATGCTTCTTATAAAAATAGAAAAGAAAAGATGGATATATATTCCGCCAAACAAATGTATTAAATATAGGTTTGACATCTTTAGACGACGTCATTTTCTCAAAATTAAGTTCGTGTGGCTTGACACAGTATTGCTTATCAGTGTCTAGTGAGTTATGATATTTGTACAATAACAGTTATATATAGTAAAGTTTACGAATATCAAACGCTTTAACTATACTGTAGCGCCCGTAATTGCGAGTTAACACGATAATTAGAATTAGACCCCTTGACTATACATTAAGAAGGCTGGAACGACACAAAACTACTTATTCGATAAACATTGTTATTTTCGAAATAATCTTACCTACACACCGATAGACTGATGCACTAGATGCAATAAACAGACATTTCAAATATATTCGATATATATTTAAACGCACAATTTAAAGAAATCGACTATATAATGTTAATTATTTTAAATGTCTTTTTACAACAGGAAAGGGCGACCTAAACATCAAAGAGACATTTCAAAATCTATTAATTAAACACTATGATAATGGATTAAACCCTTTTAACTACGATATTATTTTAAAAATACAGAAAGACATTTATATGAATAAAGAGAACAGCCTCCTTCACAAGTATGTATACATACTTCATACTAATTACGTATAACACTTTAATATAGTAAATATCGATTACAGCAGACGTCAATGTATATCGTAATTATTATTACATATCGTTTGGCTCTCAATAAGAACGTATGAAAGTTTATCTATCTTGATATGTTGCAGGTCCATATCATTAACATCTACGTGATAAAAAGTGGTTGTCACATCCCATAGACAACTACATATTATGTATGTGCGACTCTGGTATGGCACTATAGACAATTTGATTTTTTTTATAGTATAGTTGCCACATTAAATGTTTAATAACTATATTATTTACACAGTTATTACATATTCGACAACGATATTATATAACTATAGCTTTGTTATGGATTTTGGCACCCAGAATGCTGACCACTTTGGACGGCGTTGCCAAGCAAAAAGATACTGAGTACGACAGGCGAGTTTAATCAAACATAGACAAGTGACAAGCTTGTCAGAGTTGGAAATGGGTTCAGATAGAGTGAATGAAAATTATCTATAGTTTTACAATATCATTGGTTATTACATATAACAGCATTTTCATGACTTAGTACTGAAGGTAATGAGTAATGTGAATATTATAAAAATACATGTGAATAAGATATTTTTGAAAATTAAAAACGTATATATTTTTTTTGAAATTTCAGAAAATATATTATGTACAAAGCTTATACTCTAGATCTACGTGTTACGTATTTTAATATATTATATTTCTTAAATTATTAAATTCACTACTGTGCAACTAAACTAACTTTTAAAAATAATAAAAACAAGCGTGATCTGAAAATTACTATATACTAATAATCCTATTTATATAATAATATAATCTTCGTTACAAACTATCTTTTTACGTTTATATACTTATAAGATATAAGAATAATCGAACTAATTTTAAATTAAGAAATTCATTTTTGTTAATTTCTTATTTTAAAATTGTAGTAATAAGTAAGTTTAGTTTAATTAACATCAATTTTGAAAAATCGTTTATTTTCGATAATCAGATAGATTTAAATTTTACGATAACATTAAAACAGATTATATATAGAGTTTTTAATGAATCATCATCTTTGGTAATAAGTAATAATAATGATGATATTATATAACTAAAGATATGATATAATTTAATGGATTCTGTCAACAAGAATGCAGACTACTTTGGACGACGTTGTCTAGCAACCAGTGAGAGGTGAGTTTCTTTGCGCCATCAAGTCGATTAACGAATTTATTAAACTCGGAAGTGGATACAGATTTTTAACGTCAAATTGTATAAATTGCATGTAACATATCTCTAGTTACAAAATATCGTTAGTAATTAGCTACTCGTATGGGGAATTTAATGACATTTTTTTTATCATTACAGTAATTATTACAATAGACAATTATATATTACTCGAGCGTACCATCTATATGTATTATATAATTTTAGAGGTTTAAATTTCGACTCAACTACATGTCTACTTATAAAAAGTAACACAAAAATAATCTACGTGTATTTACATACATAACTATAAAAAAACATCGTTTTTTAATTACTGCCCAAGTGCAGCGTAATTCTCTATAATAGACCAAAGACAATATTTGAGTAGGGTCTTAAGGTCATCCGCTCCCTTACGAAATTCTGCTCCCGCATAGCAAAAGAAATGGACATTTAAAAATAAGCTTTAAGTTGTACGATCTAAGTACATATTACAATGATAAAAATGTGAAACGTAGAAGTTGTCATTGTAAAATAATCTATTTTAATAGTACGACTCTAAGATTGTTTTAGAATGTTAATTTTTTATGTCCCTTTAATGTCCCTGATACACTAATATAAATATATATTAAACATTTATTCATTATTTTAAATTGTTAACCTTGCAACCCCATTCTTATATAAAATGTTGCCATTTAAAGTATTTTAAGATTAAATTGGCATGAATTTTTATTAATTCTTTTTAATTTTTTTAACGTTAATCGAGTTACAAGGTTCGTAGCTACCTATACATATAGTGATTTAAATATGTTATATTTACAAATGAATTGAGCTTTGAAATGTACAACGAGAATATGACTAGACGATAGGGTATTCTTTGTCGGTACAAATGCAAAAATTCTTTTAGATTTATGACAATCATACTTAAATTTGAAATATTTGATATTAGAAGGCGATTATTTATAATCACTTTTTCTTGGTAAAATTGTATTACCCACATTCCGTCAAGCATATCCGAGTATATTAAAAGTTTGTAGCGTTGATATCTTTTGAATGACTTGTGTACATTCGTCGTTGATATATACATTTCACACGAAAAACACTTCACTTTAGTTACAACTGCTTTATGAGTAAGTTATACTCAAGCAACCTGAAAAGAAAACATGACTTAAAAATAGATTACATAACATACTTATTTTAATTATGTTGGTTTTAAAACTAAACTATTAATCAGATTTTGGTAAAAATTCTATGACCTAGACCAAAGGGAAGCCTTATTCTATCAAGTAAAAAAAAATAACCAAATCGGTCAATCCAAAGAGGTAAATTTTCGGGTTATCGGCGAACTAACATAACGGTTAAAATAGAAAATAAAAATATCGTAGTAATGTAGATAGCTACAAATCTACCGCTCTACACTATACTCACACACAAGGTAGCGCTCTCTTGTCTCTCCCACACACTACATATTACACAAAAACGTATAACTCAGAGTATATTTTATCTTGCAATTATTAAGAAGGGGTGGGGTTTCCATAGATAAAAACATGGCGAATGCGCTGAACTTCGACAACAATATTAAATATTTTCAAATTATGTCAAGCCACAGACAAAAAAAAATTATAATCGAGCAAATTTAAATTCAGTTACATCTGCAAAACTAGAACATTAATACAGGAATGTGAATTTTAAAATTACGAGTATCAATTTTGCAGGTAAATTTTTATTTCGTCATGCCTGCCTTTGTCTGCTAATAAAAAAGTCGCCAGACGTTAGCGGACTCGATTCCGTCTAGACCTCGTGTGCGGAAGCCGCGCCGCGTACGCACCAGCGCTACTCGGCCTTGGGCCGCTTGGCGTCGGGCGGCTCCTCGTCGTCGTCCTCCCACTCCCACTCCGGCTCCGGCTCGGGCTCCGCGTCCTCCTCCTCCGCGTGCGGCTCCGAGGGGAGCTCGTCGTCGTCGTCCTGGCGCACCGACACACTCGCTCAGTCTACGTCCTGGCCCTCAGCCGGGCTATAGTACTATGACTAGGCTTTGCACAAAAGCGCTTTTAATATAAGTGACGAATATGTAGGGAAAAACCATTGGCAGGTGATTTGCCCATCTTAGTCGTTACTTATATTTCAAAAGTACTTTTGAGTGATTTTGCCAGTTAAAAGTACTATTGACCAGTTAAAAGTGCAACATCAACAACTGATACACATGAGACGTGGAGGGATTTCTAATGAGAAGTGATATAGCATTATATTGGTATTACAAGAATTTGAAACACTGTTTTGTAGTCATGTGCATAATAGATTTAATTCCTTCCTACATGCTTTAATAATTTACTTATTTTTTTCTTTTTGTGATAAAGAAGTACGTATAATATTATCAAATATTAAATCAAATGATACGAATATTTATCACACTTACAAAAACAGCATAACAAAACAGTTCTGAAGTATTTAATATCAAAAACATTTGAGAGGAGACGAGAAGAGAGGAGGGAGATAGAGAGCGCGGAGAGTTACCATGGCGCGCTGCATGACGGCGATGGGCGGCTCGCGGCGGTGCTCGGCCACGCGGCGCTCGATGAGGAAGCTCACGTACTCGTCGTACAGCAGGCGGATGAGGTGGAACGAGCCGAACGACGCCGCCGACCTGCGCCACACGCTGCCCCGCGTTACCCTCAGCTGACCTGTGAGGACCGCCGCCCTCGCGGGTCCTCTCGCTTGGGGTTATCGCAATAAACGGGCTATCCAACGCAATTACCATTTTTCAAATCGGATCGGTAGTTTTAGAGATTATCCCCTACATACAAATATATAAAAACACAATCTAACAAATTTTATCTCTTTATTAATATTTATATAGAAGTATAAATTAGGTGATAAAACATAGGTTTGGACTTTGGGTGTATTGATGTTTGTTATAATATGCCATGCAATTGTATCATTTTCAATAGATGATGAACGCCAATGGGTCAAATGATTTGATATGCTATATGCGTCAGTTTAACATATGACGATGTATATAGAGTGAGTTTTTTAACTGGGCGTGGTAGCATAAATCCGAAAGTAAAAATAATAGCAAAAATTACTTAAAGGATCCTGGGGACCGATTTTGGATCAATTTTTGGGAAGTATCAATATGATCATTTCTTAAAATAATGGACTCTTTAAGGTTTAACTAATGTATGAAATTAATGGCATTTTGTAAAAAATAAACCTTTTTCTTTCATTATGCTATTACATCCCAAAAGATCCTTATAAGTAACATTATCAGATGGTGCAATAATGTAAAGTGTGTGATTTATTTTAAATAAACGGATACGATTCCTGGTTAAAAAAATGAATAATTCAGAAAAGTAATGAAGCAGTTTTAGTTTTCATCACAATTGACCTCCTGGATCATTTAAATATGTTTCGCTATTGCTTTCGGATTTGACCTGTCCACGGACACAAATGAGCAAGTGGCGAGGGGAGTGAGTAGCGAGCGCCGTACCGCAGCGTGAGCTCGCGGATGACGAGCGACGAGTAGAAGGACCAGTCGAGCAGCAGGCGGCGCGCGCGCGGCGTGTAGTCGGCGCGGCGCTCGTGCGGCGCCAGCGCGGCGCGCACGCAGCCGTCCAGCCACGCCGCCCACGCCTCCAGCGGCGCGCCGCGCCCCAGCCGCGCCTGCGCAGTGCCCGTTAGTGCTGCTGCGCCCGCGCGCGGCGCAGCGAGTGAACAGCTTCATGGTTTAGTAAATTAAACACATCCCGGTACGGAAATCACGATTCTTTTTGACACTCGTTTACTATTAATATTTCCAACTATTTGAGAAATACATCCGATATCAATTGCACTAAAACTGCTTAGTAAACATTTAAAGACATTAATTTGACATCTATGAAAATAATTATGTGAGAAACATTTAATAATTCATAATAAAAAAGTATCTAAACGACTGTCCTGCTGCCTAATTTTTTGTTCTATGCAGCTTAATGCGCATAACTCCAACCAATACACCTACGTGAAACGAAGTAAACGTGCCATCCTCTTGTATGCCCACCAAATTGGCCAGGCAATCGCGCGTCGTCACAGTCTATATCGTGGCTGGCACTGCGCCTCTACACGATGGGCCAGCATTATCAATGACCAATCGTGTCGAAGTGGCATTATACTTATTTGAATTACTACGTTGCGAAGTATTAAAAAAAGCACAGTCAATGTGTGGGTAAGGTCGACAACAGAAATAAAATTTCTTAAATATATAGTTTTCTTTTTCACTACGTCACATTTTTTTCCTCTTTCATATAACGAAATGAACCAAAACGACTCGTTCCTAAAATTTACTCTCAATCCTCTATCCATTTAAATAAAAAATGGTAATTGAAATGAATTAAAAATGTAGTGAAATGAAGACAACAGGCCAGATATTCCCGTGCAGCGTGCGCGAGCACCGCGGCGGGAGCTGGCGGAGCTGGCGGTGGAGCAGCTGACCTTGAAGTCGGCCTCGAGGCGGTGCGCGGTGGCGGCGCTGCCGCAGGCGCAGGCCCAGGCCGCCTGCTCGCGCACCACGCGGAAGTCCACGCGGTTCAGGTCCGACAGCATCTGCGCGGGAGCGTGCGTTACTGGCCGGCGCCACACCGCGCTTGGATGCTCATTAGCATGTGTCAACACACGAACAGTCCAATTCGGGGATATTGACATATTCCGTTGATGCGTCACGTATTTAACATTATTCAAAAAATTTCGGGTAATCCAAAATAAATAAGTACGGAAATAAGTATTTTAACGCTTCGAATGTTGAAGTATGTTTCATGCGTCATTTATCAAATTAATAAATTAATACGCAATAATCTCATATATTTGAAAAACTTATTATTTGATAAAACTTTTATTCTCTATTAGATGCCAATTTCTCAAAATAAGGTCCCCATGACTTGACACAATATTGCTTATCAGCATCCAATTATATCTCATTACAGAAATATAAAAAAAGCAACAAAGCGCGCAAGTAGTACGTATTCGAGCAAATTAACTAGACACTGATCAATTAATTATCTTGACACATTAACATTGCTCTACATTCATAATTTCATGTACATACGTAAATTAAAATCAATTTTGGTATATACACTTCCTGATTAAATGTCTAATGTCATGTCGTAACCTATCATTAGGCGGTCGCTTATTATAACGTCATAGATTGAATTGGCTGCTATTTTGTTATAATTGTAAAAAAGAGCTCTGTCTTCGTAAAAAAAAATTAAATGTACTATTGATTACATTAGTTGAAAGAAACTATAATTGATGCATAATTGCGCTCGTTTTACGGCATTATAAATTGTTGCTCGCAAAACATCTGGCTCCAAATTGTCGATTTCTTCTTCAATGTTCTTTCAGGTCTTGCAAGGTCCATGGCTTATTGATAATTTATCAATACATCATAAAAGTCAAAGCACACTGACATTTGGCGCCATCTGCCATAATTGCGTCCAATTCAAACTGTGATATTACTCTTGCGCCACCTGTATATTGTTATTTGAGTCGAGATGGCCTATTGTTTGAGTACGTCTATCTCAACCGATGATCGCCGATTCAAACCTCGGCTAGCATCGTTGACTGTTCTCAAGTGCTCATTTTGTATTAAAATTCATCACGAACTTACACATCCCGACGGTGAAGGGAAACATCGTTAGGAAACCTGAATACGCCGGGGGAAATAGTAGCACATGTATATCCGGCTCGAGGGACCAGCGTGCTGGATTGAGACCCAAACTCGCGAACAGGAGCGCCGCGTCACCTGCTGGATCTGGTGCTGGTTGTTGAGCACGGCGCGCGCGGCCTGCGCCAGGTGGTTGAGCGACGTGTAGCGGCGCAGCGCGGCCGCCAGCGCCGCCGCGGCGCCGGCCTGCGCGCGCGCCGCCAGCGTGGGCGCGCCGCTCGCGCCCGCCGCCAGCGCGCTCTCCAGGCTCTTCGCGAAGTTGCGGATCGCCTGCGGGCGCACTGCGTTATCTCTCACGCCTTCACACGTGCGCACACTGGACTCGCCTCGTATCCAGGCCGACACACGGTAAAATACCTCGTTTAACCGGGTCTGTTTATTACTCTACTCCAGTTATTGACAAGTTACTGAAATTTACACCGAGCAATTGCCATCTGAGCTCTGCAGCCGCTGGGAGCAAGCCAGTAACCATTTAGACTAGAATAACTCTGTTCTAAGAGTAACGATCATTATTAGATGATTGTGATAACAACCAAGACCGAAAGCTTTATGTGCTCCTATCATCTTATATTTATTTCAATATCATATCTAAGTATCATATATATAAGTTTACTTAATGTATGAAATTAATAACATTTTATACAAAATATGCCTTTTCCTTTAGTTTGTCGTACTATAAATTCGAAAAAATCTTTTTAAGAAACTTTATCAGATGGTGTATTTTTTTAAGTAGCGGGTTCGATTCTAGGCTAGGAAAATAAATTAAAAAAAACTATCGACGCAGTTTTACTTTTCAATATTCCTTATACTTTCGGATTTGGTCTTTTACGCTCAGTTAAAAAACTCAGCCTGTATACGGAAAAGAAATTTTATCGGACTATTTGTTCATTCATTGTTAACTTGAAAATACGTGTTTAACAAACGTATATACAGGGTCTCAACTGAGCATGTGTTGCACATTTCACCAGCGCTAGCAGAATCGATATTTAAAAGTAGAAGTCTAAGCGGCGGGCGTGCCTGCGTGAGCTGCGACGGGATGGGGCGCAGCACGTCGGGCAGCAGCAGGTCGACGGCGCGCTGGTGCAGGCGCAGCTCGGCGCGCCGCAGCCACGCGCACACGTCGCGCCGCGCCGCCAGCCGCAGCCCGGCGCGCCCGGCGCGGCGCCAGAAGGCGCGCCGGCAGCGCTCCACGGCGCCCGTGTCCAGCGCCGCCACCGCCTCCAGGAACTCGGCGCCGTGCTGCCTGCGCACGCCTCACACGACTCACTTGCAACGCTCTCAATACAGACCTTGCTTTTTGCGCCAACGCGAAATTATTCTCTTTTATATTTACAACCAGAAACAATTTTTAATTACTTTCAGTACCTCCTGACCGTCTCATACAAATAGTCAGCTCTCTTTTAGCAGGCGACAACCACTGGGCAAAGCGAAATAAAGAAGAGCCACACCTACTATTATATATATGGATCTATTTATTACGATTTATAGATCTACGGAAATCATTAAAGGGTATATAACTATTTCGTGTATACTAATATTATAAAGAGGTCGAATATGTTTATAAATTTTTAAGTCGGAGGTAATCTCTGAAATTAATGAACCGACTTGGAAAAAAAATTGTTTGCATTAGATAAATCATATGTTGAGAAGACTAAATGTAATTATTACATTACGATACAACTCACAAGAGCGAAGCAGCAACCATCAACGCGAGTAAAACCGCGAAGAACAGTTAGTTATTTATATAATGTCCTAATCTAAGGCACTAAATTCATACATCGACTAATTGCTCCGCAAAGTGTCCAATATACCGCGCACTCACCGGTGTTGCTCTCTCAGCTGGTGCAGAGCCTCCTGAGTGATGTCTTCGGGCAGCTCGTCGATGACGAGCTCGGGCGGCTCGGGGGCGCTGACGGAGCCCAGGAAGTGGCGGTGGGCCACCCCGCTCAGGCCCACTGGATTCTGTTCGACATCGCGTTCTCGTGGTTCTGCTTCCAGCTAATTAAGTCATTGTTTTGTTAGTTAATAGCAAAAAGCGCGTGGCAAGGACGTAGTAAAGTTATTAATTAAGCTCCGAAATTAAGTAACGATGTTTACTCAGTAAAAGATCATAAACTGGCTCGTCTTCTTTTTCATTTCATATAATAATAATTTCCTAAGTAACACAGACTGATTGACAATATACATTAAACGGGTCAATCTAGATGTGTCATACTTCTTTATAAAACTTAGGTAAAGTGGATGCTGATAAGCAATAATGTGGTAACCCACAAAGTCAAATTCGGAGATATTGATATATTCTGATAATGCATCACGTATTTAACATTATTCATTTTTTAAGTCTCCTAAACTAAATAAGTATGGAAAACGTTCCTTAATATAATGTTTTAAACATTGAAGTGTGTCTCATATTTTGCAATATCCAATAATGTAATGTATTAGAAAAATTTATTATCAGATAAAACTTTTTATTATATCCGTCTGCTTTTAATTCATATATCTTTTATCAAAAAAGCAAAGATTAATATATACTTCAAAAACTTCACAAAGAATAGTGTGGTTTGCTATAGTAGTGGTCGCGGATCGCACCTCCGGGTCGTCGTCGAGGTCGGGCTTGGGCGCGGGCGCGTCGCGCGGCGCGGTGGGCTTGGCGCGGATGCCGTAGTAGTGGTACTTGGAGTTGCCGCGCGTGCCCAGGCGGCGCGTGCGCAGCCCCACGAACACGGAGCGGATGAGCTTGCCGAACGACGCCGCGTTCACCGGCTCCAGGCGGTGCGCCGCGCAGTGCCGCAGGTAGTGCGCGTACAGCGTGGAGCGCGGCAGCGACACGCCTGCCACACGCACTATTGCTACTGACTAGGTCCCTACTTGTGTGTAGTGTTAAATGTATCCACGCGATGGGATGTTTAGTGTTAAGATCTGCGAATATTTTCGTACTCAAAAATTTACAACTGACTTAACTTTGTTATTTAAAACGAGAGTTGACGCTACTTAACTTTACGACTTGCATTGCGTCGTTTTTTTTTTGTTTTATTTTGGGCATAGATACAATTCAATTTCATCTATTTATTGAAAATTATCCACCACAAAAGTAACGGATACAGATCTTTCCCCTCCGTCGGATATCCGCGGATACGGAAACGGATGTCCGACACGTCGCAGGTGCTCACCCTCGGCGGTCTCGTAGTGGTCGAGCAGCCACTGCACGGTGGCGGGCGGCATGCGCGCGGGCGGCGCGGGCGAGGCGGGCTGCTCGGTGGCGAAGGCGAACTCGCCGCTCCACTCGTCCGGCGGCGCCGCCACGGCCGTCACCGTGGCCGCCTCGCCCACCGCGCCCACGTTGACGTTGTACACCGGGTACGTGCGCAGCGTCTCCCTGCGGGGGCGGGGGGACTGAACCATCGTATCGCAGTGATATCCCTTCGTACGTAACGTCTAGTCGGGGATGACTCTTTCAATATAAATCACCGAGTCTTATATTTAACAAAATAAAATTTTAAAAAAGAAAATTAAAAAAGCCTAAATTACCACTTATAACAGTAGCTATCTGCTAGTGAAAGTTCCGTCAAAATCGGTCCAGCTGTTTCAAAGATTAGTCGAAACAAACAGGCGGACAGACACACAGATAATAATTTTAAAATTATATAGTACTGTATATACTTTCATATGCATTTAGTAAAAAGCTGTTAATTTAAAATTACAAACAGACACTTCAATTTTATTTATCAGTATGGATTAATTTTAAAGTCAATTAAACGTGGGACATTGAAGGATATAGAAGTCACCTTAAAAGTGATTCTTATGTTTTACTATGAAAATAAAACCGTCTTATGCAAAAATGGTAGCAAGTTTTTTTACCAAGTCTATCTATCAGCATGCTTCCTACTAAAACACAATAATTCACTTTTTTGGGAAGTCGTAACGTTTTACACTTGTGTTTAGTACCTCCGGGCGGACCTGGCGGACTTTAAGCGAAACTTACTATTCAAACAATTTCTCACCGGTGCTTCTATACACCGTGGTACCGTGGCTCTTGAGACTTCGGCCGTGTATTTAGACTTTAATGTCATCAACCTATCAAGAGTAATATTTCTTTACAGACTGCGGGAGTATAAAACTAGAATGTGAGTGTCGTTTATCTTACATAGGCCAAACAAAGATAAGCATCGGTACTAGGGTCAAGAACATATAGGAGATGTCAAAAATAGGCGTTCTTCAGTCTGCAGTTTGTGAACATGCTTCGGATAAACCTAACTATATTATTCGATTTGATAAACCACAGATCCTCGCTAGAGAACACAGATTCATTCCTAGAATGATACGCGAGGCTATTGAAATTCAAAAACATCCGAACTTCAATAGAGAAGATGGTTAGAGACTTTCGAACACCTGGGATCCACTTATTAAAAATTTAAAATCCCAAGTCCAACAGACTGCAAGACCCAAAGATACAGTTAGTGCCTTCTGCGTGCAACTTGAACGTTATTCAAGATACCAACTAAGAAACCATTGGCGGTAGTTGTAAATAATATTTTCTAAAACTTTAAATAGACAAATGTCACCTTAGTCTACCCGTGATCACGAACGCTGCAAAGTGCTCGAAACGTCGGGATGATAAAAATAGTTAATATACGCAATTTAAATTCGTTTAAAATAGTTTTATTTCAATGTCACAAGATGTTGAAAGAACACATTTTTTTAAATCATAGATTATTTATCACAGAATGATGTAAACCTAGACTACACGTATAGCAGCTTAGTACTAAGCGTGATCGCCGATCATATTCAAATATACTTCTGAGAATCTCCCTACGATGTGTTAAACTAAATTCACTATGACCGTTGATCTGTTTCGAATCGGTAACTATAAAATTAACAATTAAATTGCCTAACCAAAACAGTATGATTATCAGTCTTTCATCGGCTACGTTCAGTCTCCCTGCGAATAGTACATAAAACGCGCTGTGCCTTTCATACTACTGACATTGAAATCGGTTTCGAATCTTCCTACTATATATTAATGCGAAAATTTAAAAATGAAGATTGATACATGGATGGATAGGGTTTCATTGCTCCTACTCTACTGAAAATTTTTTGATGCAAGTAAAAGAAACGTCATACAATATAATAACACATAAGCTACTTATTATCTACATACCATGCGAACAAAACACTAAGAGCACGCGAATGGGCCATACATATGGGACTATCAATTAAATTATCAAATCAATGACCCTATGATCTTGAAGCCTTAAATCACGGTACGACAAACAATCTAAAGATAACTCGTAATAGAAAGTTACAAATATCTTCAAATTGTCAAGACCCTTATAAATGACTTCGGAACCCTGGTTATAACAATGCGCACTACACTCTTTAACGAAGCCCTCCTAATTTCAGATATCCTGGCTCTTTATTGATCGGACTAATATATTAAATCTTTGCTATGACATTCTGGACCTCGAGACCGAAATCAACTGCTGTATGTGCACAGAAATTCAGTTGATATAATATATGCACTCAGAGATGCGTACAGAGTCATATACTTTTCCTCTCTCAAAGTACGGTGACTTGGAACAAGACGGTATACCTAATGCATATCCTTTAAGGCGCTTCGGCTTTGTCTGAACAAAGAAAACCGCCTTAAAGGCGAAAAGTGTGAAGGTCTCACAATCTTTACAGTCAAGATTTGTATGTAACATGTGAAACGGCGATGACTGTGTGAACTAAATCAAAGACATGATATATGGTAGAATTTACGATGTTTTGACACAACTTCACAGCATCGAAGTCTATGTACTGAACTATAACGACATCAATAACGACGATGTTATTTTTGGAAGGATATGAACTGTTTCAATGAAAGATATTAAGATCATAGTACCAAACATGCCATCAGTGATTAGAAACTCTAAGGTTATATAGACGCACAGTCAGTCAAACCGTTACGTGGTATTTAATAAAATTATGAACACTATAAGAATAATTTAGTTTTGTTTTTCATGATAATACCCTTTAAATGAATAGACAGGTTACCTGAATGCGATTACCGCCAACCATAAACAAATAGCAAAAGCAGAGAAGCAAAGAATAAAAGTTGAGGAAGAATGGCAATTAAAAGAATAGGTAAACTTAGGGTAGGTATATTATACATTAATAAATTTAACACGCCATAGGTCCGTGAAGATTGTAGATTAATTAAATAATAAACAAGAATAATTATTTTAAGCTATCGCTTTGTTCATGGACATTACTAATTTTACGCACTTTATATTTACACTGCTAAAAGGACCTTCAACGGGAGTCCTAAGGTTATGTCGCTTTTCCAGCCAACGAAAAGCCCAGTTTGGGGTTACATTAATGTATGTTATTATATTTAGATTGTAAGCCAACCATTGTATTGTGATTAAAAAGAATTTGTACTATAAACTTGCACAAATAAATCATTATTTATTTATATATCAGCAATAATAAACTTACATGTGTGTCTGATGACCTGTCTGATTGTATATATCTTGGGGCTCCACATACTGCACATGGTAGTTGACACCATTGCCCCCCTCGCCTGAAATTAAATATAAAATATTAGAAATTTACACAAATCATAAATGTAAATTTTTAATTTAATGCACACCACACCTCCTTTATTATTAGTATGTAGTGTTAATAATTGTTATTAACAGATATATAAAATGTTAATGAAAAAGCTAGAGCACAGGAAAGTTAAAAAAAGCCCAATAAAAATACCAGGAAAATTAATTAGTTTATGTATTTCACAAAAATCCTAACTTCAAAGCGCAATAAAGTCAATAATAAAACCGAGGGAAAATGAAAAATTTTCGCGGCGCTCCGTAACGTATCTAAAACAAGGTTCCCAAAAACAAAGACAATGGTAATCGCAATCGTAAAACAAACGCGTCTCACGTTCGATGCTGAACTGAAGCGGCTGCAGCATGGCCTGGAACTCGCAAGGGTAGTACGCGCGGTATCGAGGCACCTCCATGCCGGAGGAGGTCTCCCGGGCAACTCAGCGCGCCGCGCCGGACGAGCGAGAGGGACGCGTTCGTCCGAGGACGTTTAAAGCGCGCGTCACACGAATCATTATTAGATATTTATTAAATATCGCGTATTATTTTTTTAATCTTAAAGGGTTTATGCCGATTTTAGAGTCTGTTGTAACTTTTGACACAATAAAGATGAAAAAAAAGGCGCACTCCTTATGCACTGCGATATGATTATGTGATCCGACAGTCATATATTAGGGATATTACAATTATTATTTTTATAGCTTTGTTAATTTGTTCTTTTAATTATTTATATAATCCTTATGTATTTTTGACTAAATAAGTAAATAAGTTTCTGGTCATTAAGAGTATAGTAATTAGATCGATGGAAATTTTACAGTAGGATTTTAAAAACGTTTAAGTTACACGACTAAAATTAGGTTCTATATTATATATATTTGTTGCTTTGATTTATATAGAGATATAAATGAAATCAATAGCAAATGTACAGTATAATATTGTTGTGATCGGTTAAAGCACGCGTTACATGATTAAGCTTGAATTTTTATTGAACCTTTTTGGGTTTTATTTTATATCGCTATATATTATCTTGATTTTAAATAATATTTTAAAATTTACAATAGAATTTTAATCCTAAAATACAAACAATATGCGAATTTAATTCCCTTTATTTTTATCCATCTATCATATTTTGACTTTTCAAAAGGAAAAGATTGTTTTTTTCAAATGATGTACCTATCATTTGAAAAAAAGCCAGGAGTCTTCGTGTAATATAATAAATTATATCACCATGAAGCTAATATTACATCATATATATTGAATCATTAAAGATTTTATGTTTATAACCTTCACAAGATTAGCACCGTTTTTTAACAAAACATGAAATGAAACATGTCCAGCGTAGAATCATAACATGGTCACATTCTAGGCAATATTACGAGCTCCGCCATCGCTGTGCCACACGGCTATAATTCATCTTCCATCTTGTTTCAAGTCGCATCACATCAAACACCACCCCACCTGTACACGCCCATTGTTGAATGTTGACGATATAATTGCAAACTTTCCCCTTTATACGAGTTTATTGGCAGCACCGCTGATGTTTCACTAATTGATTTGTTAAGCCGACATTGATACCTTATAATGAACCAAGTCTGCATTTAGTTTACTAACTTTCATCCGCTTTGTATGCGCCAATTATGTTCTCAGATTGCAGACATTGTAAACAAAAACAAACTTCGTTTTATGTCTGAGCTTTTTCAGAGAAATGAAGATGTTTAGAACAACGAAAAGTGAAAGAAATTTATGAGCACTTACATTTTTTTTATGTAAAAAAATCTATATAAGCTGTCTTGAGCTAAGTATGATTATTATGAAAAATATTTTAATGTGTAATTGTATTTTTATGTATTTGTTTTTTAATTATTTCTACATATGTCTAGGGTTACTTCTTATAAAGTAAATGCATGTATTAGATAAATATTAAAATTTACATAAAAAACGACTGTCACGGTTATTATTTAATTTCTAAGAAAGATAATGCAAAGTATAATTTAGTAATTAAACCTATAAGTTTAATTTAATTTAAAAGACATCCAAAAAGTACGTTTAGTCTTAAAACGAAAACATCATAAAGTAGAAAATCTATAAAATCATAACAGTCAGTATATAAAAACGAGTAAATAACGTAATAAATCCAACGCAATACATAGACACATACAAAGAGCCCGCGCTAGACGGAGACACATAATGGAAGGCGTCACATCAAAGGTAACCAAGCAAGTATTAACAATGAATATAAAATCCGAATCGCCCTATCGTGTTGCATTGATGATGACCGCTCAGGTAGATAATCCGAAGGGGCACGTACAATTATCCATTATTAAGTTTTTTTATTAAATTCATCCCTAATAACTGATTCTAAAATCTATCGCCGTAATTTTAGGGTACTGTTTAATTTGCACGTGCAATATCGTAATAAAGGGTGTACTAAATACGGTATCAGTTTGTCAGGTGGGAGATGATCTGATTGAGATATTGAATATCAGAGGGTAGCCAGGTTTGTTTGGACAGACAGTCAAAGGTTTCTCGAGATACAAGTGCGTTTAGTTTTTTATTATATTAAAAATATTAATTAAGGGTTAAAAAAAAGTTTACCAACATTTTTTAAGACATTAAAGTGATCTCTGCAGCTCAACCTCACAGTACCGTAAGTATTGTATATACTTTTAATGTTTTTTTTTTTTTATTTAAGACTTTTATAAAGGTTATGGATATTGAAAACAATATTTTTATAAAGTACGAAATGTGTCAAATGTTGCCACATTGATTTTTGCAACAGTTTTCACCTTAAGATTAAACACATATTATTTACATATAAATAAAATAGAAGTGCAAAAACAAAAACACAAAAAGCAAAAAAGCGTGTTGAAATAAAAGAAAAATAAATTAAAAAAAAACACTTGCTTTCCTCATCACTCTGCTTCTCAGACTTGATGTGCAGCGAGTCTTGGTCCCATGCGTTCTCGACTGTGCGTACGATACGGAAATAAAAATATAATAATGTGCAAATAAAACGACACTAAGGCTACAGATAACATGCTGTATAATAATTATAAATATTAAAATAAAGTATTACATAATTATATAAATCGAAATGTTCTCCATCTTCTTTGTAAACAGTCTATTATAGTGTTTAAAATTGTGTATATTTTGTGTATATTTAAAAAAAAAAAGTCTTAATTTTTTTTTTAAAGTGACATTCCGTAAACATTTAAAAAATATAAAAAGAAATCTAATTGGTAATCCTAATAAGCTACAATACAGTAAACAGACAACTACCATTCTAAACAAATATATATGTTATATATCATGTTGCATTATTATGCACGGTACGTACTGGAGACGATATATGTGTGTGGAGCCTCCGTGGAAGGACTGGAGTGGCCGGAACTGTCTCCATTCCCTTCCACCACCGAACTCGACACCTGGGAACCAAAGAATTTCAGATAAGTTAGTAACCTTTTATAAGTAACGGGAGTCCAACCCAAGTGGTTTATTTGTGTCACATTCCAGCAAATATTACTCATACCCTCTTACTTCACCCACCCCTCCCTTCCCTAAGATCCGCTAGACGCGATGTTAATCACACATGGAGTACGTAGGACTGTTAGAGCTACGTACCGACGCAAGCCAAGCACCTAAATACTACGAATAAAAGAAGGGGCAACTGAACAGATGATGATTTGACGTAAAGTGATCACCTCCGCCAATGAACATTTCCACCACCAAAGGAGCTACAAACGAGGTCCCAGCGTAAAAAGGAATGGATAAATGGAAATACGATGGAGGGTAGGTTTCCATATATGAGCTGTATTCAGTGATTTAAAGCTAGGTTCTACCACAATTGCTATTAAAATAACAAATGTCCGACGTCTTGACGACGTCCGAATCGCACAAAACAGCTTTCTTAATGATATTTTCCTTCAGTGCCAAATTTAAAGTGGATTTAAAGTTTTGCTCCATTGCAAGCTATGATTAAGTTTAAACTAAAGCACTTAAGAATTTAGTACTATAATGCCGGTTCGTTTAACACGAATTCAAAACTGTAACGATCGATTTATGACCATTTGTGATCTTCTTGTTCTATCGAACTGATCATCTTATATCTTATATCTGATCATGATAGATAGAATTCATTTCAATCACGATGTTCATCTGATTGAAAATAAAAGAAACGGCTTATGTTTCACTAGACTTCACAATTCGATGTTTTCGAATTAAGACCACTTCATAACAGATAGTTTTTACGCAAAATTTGTATGTATACCAATAAGAATAAAACTTATTGATATTATTTACAATCTAAACAACAAATTTACGACTTTCATCATTTAAAAGTTTGTTAATGATGTTGGGTACATTGACAATAATTCAGTTTTCATAGGATAAGACGATATTTGAACTAAGGTCAGGAATACAAAAGTTGTAGCTGTAACATTTTTCTATTGTATTGAGTATACGGTGTAGTAGCTATACTAAAAAAACATTAAAACTTAAGCAATCAGATCAGGTAAATGTAAAGTCACCTGTTGTATAGCATGCTGCAAGTGTAACTCAGGTATTACGATGAGCTCGCGCACGTCGCTGGGCGATGTTCCGCCTGCGCCTGCACCCTGGACGCAGTAGTGATATTACAAGATATATACATTATACAGTCTTACATATACCGTCTGTCATATTCACGCCTCATGTAATAATACAGTAGGGGTTATGCTATATTAAATAAAATAGGTGCGCTTTTATAATGTATTCTGTATGAATTCAATTGCATGACAACTTAGAATACTATACACGTCTTAAAGGTCCCTAAAAACGAGTTTTCTTAAGTAAAATATATGTAAAGATGCAATTTTAATCCCCGACCTAAACACACTCTTCTTTTTTAAAAAAACCTTAAAGCTGAATCAAAATAATTCTTTTCGTTAAGTAAAAATTACACTTATAAGTTTTGCTATAAGACTTTCATAATGATTTACATCAATCGTTTGTCATTACTTTATACCTGAAAGAAGTTACTGTCAGAGTCTTTATTTTTGACAGCCACTGCTTTCGTAAAGTTACGTAGGTAACTGTTTTCAGGGTACAACGTTGTTATATATCAATTATAAGAACAAAACTCACAAATGTAGTTCTCGCCTTAGAAAAATTCACTTTAATACTTCACGCCAACCAATACAGGGGAAATAAACAAAACAGACCTTAAAACTTAAAAGGAACAACGAAATTATAAGGATTCTTAGTTTGTTTAAAATACACTTAACATGGAATCAATGTTAATAATGAATTGTAAATGTTGTTGTTATTCTACCTATTATATATGGAATTGAAGCCCCTTTCCGTGTTTCCATATCAAACTAGATAATAGGTGTTTTTATCTTCCTATCTGCTAATTATTTACCACTTCTGAATATATATATATATATATATATATATATATATATGTTTTACTTGCAATCATTGTGGTGTTGGTTTACAAAGTACTGACAAACAAAATAAGGTTTTATAATATTAAGAATTTTTTTATTTCTTTTCAGCACATTCAATTTTCGCCTTGTCCTTTTTATATTATGAATAATATTAGAAGTAGTTAAGATTAGACTTATTTTTATCTTATATGAGTGCTGTGGGAACATAAAAATTCTTATTCATTAAGTTAATATGTTCTTAATTTATTTGCATTTGTAAAACATTTTTAGCGTTTTCATCATAATGAAATCATAATTTTCCATAACTTGTATAAATCAATAAAAAATACCCTTTAAATTATTTACTATAAACAACACCAACAATTTATAACATTTGAATTCAAGAAATACTTTAGCCTGAAATCAAATATATATTTTTTTTAATAAAAAGTTATATTACCTGCGAAGGTGCCGCCAGTCTCGCCGCCATGTCGGGCGAGGCGGGCGGAGAAGACTCCACCAGCACCTCGTCGCCCGCGCACTCAAAATCTGCAAAATTATACATCAAGGCCTTATAATTATATCCCTAATTTTCAACTTAAGAAAAAAAAAACTTTAATAAACAAAAAATTAACTAAATAAACTTTATATTCAATATCCATAAAAAAATATCTAATATATATTTCAATTCCCAAAAACAAATCAGAAAAAGTTATTTTACAACAGAAATCAAAATTGGAAAATAAGCAATTGTTAAAGTAGACATTTAATCTCTGCACTCTCCCTAATTCTCTCTAATTGCATGATTAAAATTATTATGCCCTCTTTTGATACCTGTATTTTAGGCATTGAAATCTGATATACCAATAGTTCCCCATTATAATTACTTTTTGTTTTTAAGAAAATGAGAGATAAAGAAATACTTTTATTCTATACATGAAAAAAAAAACAATTGAATTCATAAGTAATTGATATAAATAATAAAAAGAAAAAAAAAGATTGCTTTGATTTTATTTGTTTTGAGAATAATATTATAAAATACATCCGTTTCAAGTGAATTATTCAATCATTTTAAATCAACTTGCAAAATCTTGCATAACACTCTCCAAGGTGATAGAGATGTTATTGATCTGTTTCAACCTCCGGTGCGGAGTATCTGGGGTGTAGCCTGGCAACACCATCCCTCCGCACCTTCACTCGTCCCACTAGTCTATACTCACTCTCCAGGTAAAACACGTTCTCAAATCCCATCTCGGACATTTTACACAAATTATATTAAACAACATGAAACAGAAGCACACTCGCACCAAAGCAACACATTATTAAAACTGACACTCAGTGTTTCGTATTGATCAAACGACCGTTCCTAAGGTACAGATAGTATAGTTTTGTCATTTTGTTTGGCTGATGCTAGTTTGTGTGTTAGCTTTGTGATACACAGTGGGGGTGTGCAGGTGTGTTACGCATGGTTGACATCACCTGTCGTTTGTGTGATATGCATGGCTGCACAATATTACCCCATTATAGATAAATTGGCAGTTATATTAGTAATGTGTTGTGCTATGAGTAAATTATGAGTGTTGTTTTATTTTTTGTTACTGAACTTTCTTTGTTTATATTTTACTGTTGCAGTAAATAATCTGTTATTAGTAATTTCTAGTTAATCTTCTTATTTTTCTTCTTACTTATAGGTTTTGTTTTTTTATAATTTTAAAGATTATTTTCTTTTCTTTTTTGTTTATATATTTATTAAATGTTTACAAAATCAAAGTAACATGAAGATATGTCTGCCAATTTATTAATGAATTTATTTTTGTATCAGCTATAATAAGTTGATCAAATATCCTCAATATATATTTATATACCTATTATAAGCTACTGGCTTACAATAACATTAGGGAGACAATATTATTCGCGTTTTGGGAGGTAAACGAGTGGGTGGTCGTACCAGGCACCGCTTACCCTCCTATCCCGACTACTATGATAAAATTGATAGGCGATCGGTTTTCGACTTGATAAGGTACGGGAAGAAGGGGAACGTTTTAGACCCGTCCTTACTTTCGCAGCGACAAGATTACGTCTGCAAAGCACGTTATTACTTAAAAATATTGCATTTTTATAAATTACAACGTAAATTAAATATTATCAAAAAGAAAAAACCCACCTGCCAGCCATTCTAATCTGTCAAAAAGCTCATCACTTTAACCATTTGCAATGATCAACGTAAATAAAATGTTTATGTAAAATCAACTTTGGACTTAAGAAAAATTGATAGTTTCTTAAGGTCTCAACAGAATTTTATGTAACTCGCACAGTGTTGTTGTAGCTACACCCGTTTCCTAGGCTACGGATCCGTCCGGGCAAAACCTATGCAAAAGTCAATGACGATAATTTTACTGGACAGATATAGAGGGCGCTTTTTTCTAGATAACCTTTGATTTCTTATTTCCTTGAGAGATTTTCTATGTAAGCCAAATAAATATTAATTCATTTATTTGTTACATATATGAACAAAATATACCTTTTTTATTTTTTATATAACTTACATTTATTTTAAACTTTCCGTATTAATGAAAAATTAAATTCAATATTTTCCCAGATCATTTTTTCTTTTGTTTGTGTTGTTATTTGAAATATTTTTATTATTTTTAAATGCAGATTTATTTAATCTTACATACGAAAAAAATATTATAAAATTTACCTCCAACTTCGCACACGAAGACAGATAACATTTTTGCAGTGCCATATAAATTAATTTCTTCTGTAATATTTTTATCTTGTTTGCTCATGTTTATAAAAAAATATCATAAATATTGAATTAAAAAGTTAATAACTAAAATATTTGTTTTAACTAACAGTAGCAAGTATTTAACGATCACCTTGGTAATTAATTTTATTTATTTGTAAATAGCTACGACAAGAAAAAATGACATATTTCGTATATAATTCTATTTTGTTTTAAACAATAATATAGTTTCAAAATCTAGGTGGCCATTCTTTTGAAATAAATAGCATACTTATAATATTTGCAAAATTTATATATTATAAAGCTCTAATTTACAAGATTATATTAACCATTTAGTATTGGTGATATGATGTACTTATTATGATAATTTTTACGTTTATTTTTGTTTTTGTCATCATTTTACTATATCAATAAGTCTAAACTTCCAAGAAATCTTATCTAAATAAACTTATTTTTGTTGTTCATACTTTCCAAAAAAAACAAAAAAATTAAAAGTTAAGTTAAAAATGAAAGCTTCATTACAAAAAAAAACAACAAATACGCGTAAAAGCAAAATCTATATATATAATAAAATAATTAGATATTGCTTCACTCTCTATTTTTCTGAATAAAAAGTAGAAGTTTAATATTTCTAAATAATCTTTAAATGTTCGACATTAAGCTTCCTCTTTCTTATGTGGTGACTTCACAGTTAAATTATATACTTTATCTGTAATCTATCGAAAAAATAAAACGTCAATGTGTCAAAATAATGACATTTGCTAAATGTTATTTATTCAACAGTGTAAAATAGAAAATAATCTAAAAATTTAATCTTAACATCATATAATAAAGATACATTAAGGATCCAATTACAATGAATATTATTATAAAGCAGTTACAGGGTGGCGAATGTAATTTACAGGTTTGTTTTATATTTACGAACTTTAACCATCACATTTCTTGTTAATGATTAACTTTATATATTAACTTTAGGTACAGCCAACAACAAAAATATTAGAAATAAAACAAAACATTGCCACGAAGCTGAGAATACCTATAGCCGATCAGAAACTCTTACTTATAGGTCGAACTCTTGCTGATGATCAAACAGTTGCATCATATCCACAAATTAAAAATGGTACTAAATTAAACCTAGTCGTAAAGAAACCTGAGGGTCTTTTGGAAGTGTCCATTAAGTATTTCAAAAAACAAGGCATGACAGAAACAGAGGCCAGAAGTGCAGCAAATCGTTTATTGAAGGTAGTTGAAGAAAAATTTTACAAGTTGTCCTGGGATGATATTGAGAGGTTAAGTCTCGATTGCATGCTCGATGAATGTGGACACGCTCGACCTGCAGCAGAGCAGGAACAAGAAACTGAATGTGAAGATGCGTTTGGATTGTGACCAAACTTTAATGGATTTTTGGAATTGCTTAATCGGCTACTCTAATTACAAGATAGTGAACCAATAACTGTTATATTTTGTGTTGTTTCTCAGTAATTTAATTAGCACAAAATGTTTTAATTTTGATTTAAATCATTTACTGGATTGGATTTTATTTTATATTTCTTTCTTTGAATTTATTTACCATAATAAGTGCTTAAAACTTTAGACACAATGATTTTTTAAATTAAAATATTAACTAATTTTAAATCAATTCATATTTGAAAAGTTTCCGTAACTGCATTGCGTGATAATAATGTGAGTTCAGAATGAAATCAAACAGGTCTATGTAGTGTTTAGTACTGAGTTTAAGTAAGATATCTTAATTATGTGTATTTCATCCATCGGTATTGTAAACTTTGTTATTAACAGCCCAGCAAGTATCGTAAATAATGAATATCAATTTACAAAAGAATCTATTTATTTGATTTAATTTATCACTCACTCTTAATACACCCACGCTAAGCACATTAAATTTGATTGTAATTGTACAATGTCTATTGCATAAATCTAAAATTCACTAATTTGGTAATATTGTGAGTAATGGAAATGTTATACAAATTTAACTTATATTTGTTTTAACTCATATTTGAATAATAATTGTTTGAACAATAGGCATTCATTTGATCCACTCTGTTATATTGTTATATTTTTAATGGACTTACAAAATAATACTATATATTCATTGAAAAACAGTTGCAATTTAAAAAAAATTATGTGTCAATTTTTTTCTGAGATTTGGTTTTTGAATTGATATTTAATTGAAATAGCATATCTTCAAAAATTTAAAAAAATAAAAAAATCTCTCTTCATATTATTGTTTAATTAATTCTGTGTAATTTTTTTGTTTGAATTTTAATGGAACAGCATAATTTAGGCTTTGGTTGTGAACACATGGAGGATGGTGTGAATAAATAATAGAATTTTATATTTTTCTTTGTTTATTATTATATGCTTTTCATATCTAGCTAAAGTACATTTTGATGGCAAGTTCAATGTAGTCCCATACAGAGCACTACTGAATTAAATGCAATATACCTTTGTGATACTCCAGCGTAGTCCTTGTGATTAAAGTGAAATAGTTTAGTTACATTTAGACAAAAATTCGAATTACTTCGATTTTCCATAGAGACATTTAAGATAGAGCGGCAAAGCATATAGTTTAATGTACAAAAGAAAGAATATAACAATCTCCAATTTGTCAAAAATATGGCTTTGCTAAAAAGATTTTTTTGCTCTTCCCATTAGAAAGAACTGAAGAATGTGGAGCTTTATCGGAATTATTCGAATGCTAAGACCTCCCTCTCTATCTGTAATATCTCTATGTGATTTTCACTTTTTTCGTAATACTAGACATAGACAATTTTTTTAATATAAAAATTGTTCATTCGGTTAATATTCTAAAAAATATATACAATTTAATTTTAGATTGCTATCTAATTACGTATTTATATAGTGGAAGAATGTACAGATTATAGATGTACGTAATTACTGTTAAAATAATAAATATTAATACCAGATTAGTTGTGGTGGTCATCGTCAACATAGTCAGAATAAAATAAAAATAGCAGGCACTTCCCTTAAAACGAATAACTTCCACTCTATCACAACCATTACAATGAGCTATCATCTGAACAGAAACCTATGATGTAATTACCCGACTGCGGAAAGCCAAAAAAAGAGGGTTATGTTTTTTAAATATATGTCCAGTCCTATATCCGTTCGTAATTACTCAACCGAATTTGATAACTAATGTCATTAGATGCATCTTGATGGCGCGATTGTCACTGGGTATATATAAAAAAAATGGCATAGTTTCTGCGCAGTCGAGTTTTTAATTTTTTTTAATTATCTAAGTCTTGTTTTAAACTTATTTTTAATAAAGGTAATCATTATGCTACCTTATAAATCCTGTGTAAAATCTATAATATCTTCAGACTACTAATAAGCTTAAAATTCTTAAGCCTGTAAATATTTTCTTCTTTAGAAAAATGATTTTTGATAATTTGTTAAACTACGTTCATTTCAATAGAATTGATACGGAACTAATAAAATAGGTTAATTTTTAGGGTTCCGTGCTCGAGCCTAGCAAACTGTGGTTGATGTGATCTGTCTACCTGTTAAAGGATTGATCTTTTATTTTAAATTACCACAAGAAGGCTTTAACTTCCTTACATGTTAATAAACAATAAGGACAAAATAAGTGTACTATTTGTCACAACTTTAAAGACGAGAATGGATTTTTAGCTCATATAAATTCTATTGAAATTAACTATGGGTATTCAATATTTATTTATTTTATATAACTATGTGAAATAATGGACATGTCCATATTTCAATATCAAATGATTCAATTTTTCTTTGAAAATATTGGCGTAGCCAGAATTTATTTATGATATACTAAATTTGAATGGATTTTTTTGGAATAATATTTTACTTCTGCTTCTTGTCTGGCTACATCGTCATTTTTTTTATTTTGCTTGACATACAACATTTATGTTGCCGCTACCATACATTCATTTACACATTTCGTTTCAAATAAGACAATGTAATATTAATGAATACGAGATTTTTATACATTTACGAAACAAATTTTAAAATTTATCACTGTTAATACATATTAAAACAGAAAGCAATAGACTAGAAACTGTAGTAATACACTTAGATTTTTGTTATATCTGTTAGGTTGGATGGTAACATTTTAAGATACAATGTTTGAATACTTCACATGGTGTATGTCCCATTCAATCATTTTTCAATTTATTGATATTTACGAAAATAATGTGCGTTCACTGTATCTAAAATAGAAATTCTTGCATGTATTGCATGCATAGTATTTATTCAGCGGTTCCGTACCAAAAACTAAAATTCAATGCAATATGGATACTTATTTTATAAACAACTTTCATTTTAACATGAATTTTTAGAGTTATTTTAAAATCTGTCGTGATTACACTTGACATTAGCTAATTCCATGTTGAAAATTAAACTCAAAAGTAAAATAACTCGTCATCAAATAATAAACCGTGATTTAGTATATACCTATTTACATTAAAATTATTAATTATCCGATCGAAGATTAAAAATAGACTATCAAAACTGGCAATGTTTAAAAATTGTAGTTTTATTTTATGTTAAAATGCGTCTCAACTAATACTCAAAAGTTTATTATAAAAGCAATTGTTTAACTTCGATTTTGTGACAATGGTGAATTATTGTATGATTTTTGTTGGCAAATTGTAATTATTTTTGGCCTGGGCCTTTTGATTTTTTTAAAATATATACAACATAAAAATTGGTACGGAACCAAGACTTGGACAAGACAACTACTAGTTGTTATGTACACAGGTTATGTTATGTACTGTAGAGGTAGGTAAGGAGTATCTTTAAAATGTATTCAATAAAGATGGCGGTACTGGTGGTGAGAGGGTAATATTTTAAGGAACGCGCCTTTGATTAAGTCTTACAATAATAAAAAAATAATATTAATGTAAATTTATAATAATTCGTAGATAAAAAAAAAATCTCTAAGAATTTTACAATTTATATACATGCCGATTAAAAAGATACTAAAATTGTCATTTCTTTCTCTCAGCATACTTGTCGACAACTGCGAATTTCAGACAAGCATTTCTAGCTACACTACCGCCATATATTTCATACATTTCGGTGGACGCTCTTCCAATTACTCCACAACGAATAATCCTCCATACCTCTACACTCCATACACAGATTTTATAACAAAAATATATTACGAGCTGGTATGAAATCAGTCATAGTCACTGTCCTCTTCAGACGACTCGGATTCTGATTCAGAACTATCAGAATGGTTCTTCGTGATCTCAATGCAGTTATCCACGTCTGTCAGTCTTTTCAATGATTTACCTGAAATTAATTAAAAGTATAAATTTTTAATTTAAAGAATATTATGTGATGCACTCACTGTGTAGTGGGTTTGGAGTAATGTATAGTATATGCGGTGTACAGGCGCGATTCGAAGAGGGGGTTACAGGGGAACAAGGCCCTCTAAAATTGTAATGTATGCACTAAAATTAGGTATTGTGAAATAAAGTAAAATAAAATCAGCATATTTTGTTATTGGTGATACTTTCGAAAATTTGAGGCTGCGATAGCGCTTGGCTAGTGTGATGTGTTGTAGTTGAGTATAATGTAGTGTGGTGTGGTGTATTGTAGTACAGTACTATGTAATACGGTGTAGAGTATTGTATTACAGTACGATGTAGTGCGGTGTAGAGTATTATAGTACAGTACGATGTAGTGCGGTGTAGAGTATTATAGTACAGTACGATGTAGTGCGGTGTAGAGTATTGTAGTACAGTACGATGTTGTGCGGTGTAGAGTATTGTAGTATAGTACGATGTATTGCGGTGTAGAGTATTGTATTACAGTACGATGTTGTGCGGTGTAGAGTATTGTATTACAGTACGATGTTGTGCGGTGTTGTATTGTAGTACAGTACGATGTAGTGCGGTGTAGAGTATCGTAGTACAGTACGATGTTGTGCGGTGTAGAGTGTTGTAGTACAGTACGATGTAGTGCGGTGTAGAGTGTTGTAGTACAGTACGATGTAGTGCGGTGTAGAGTGTTGTAGTACAGTACGATGTTGTGCGGTGTAGAGTGTTGTAGTACAGTACGATGTAGTGCGGTGTAGAGTATCGTAGTACAGTACGATGTTGTGCGGTGTAGAGTGTTGTAGTACAGTACGATGTAGTGCGGTGTAGAGTGTTGTAGTACAGTACGATGTAGTGCGGTGTAGAGTGTTGTAGTACAGTACGATGTTGTGCGGTGTAGAGTGTTGTAGTACAGTACGATGTTGTGCGGTGTAGAGTATCGTAGTACAGTACGATGTAGTGTAGTGTAGTGTAGAGTATTGTAGTACAGCATGATGTATAGTGGTGTGGTATAGCGCGATGTGGTGTAGCGGCGCGCACCGGTGAGCGTGGTGAGCAGGCGGTTGTCGGCGGCGGGCGCGCGCACGGCGCCCAGGCGCTCCGCCAGCTCGCGCGCTCGCTCCGCGCCCGACACTGCGCACACGAGGATTACGGTGAAACGGGATGCCATGGGGTGTTTACTTTAATATAGTCGTACATTAAGGAATACATTATTATTATGTATTAAATTTAATTATATAATGAAATGTAGCAACTGCCGGCAAACCAAAATTAATAAATAAACAATACTCATACGGCGAGTCGAGGTAAAAAACAAATAAGTCAACCCCTTTACACTCAAGTTGTCATTTGATTATTAAGACGACGTGTCATCATGGGCGTGATCCAGCTTGCTAGCTAGCCCGGCTCCAATTGACATATATGTATATTAATTTAACAACGTTGATAATTAGTGTGATCTAACGTCGAATCTAGGTATTATTAGGACTGATCAGCGTTCTGGATTGTGGTTTAGTATATAAACAACATATTACATAGTTGGTGGGAAGTGAATTAATTAAATTTACTAACCTAACCTACTAAGTGAAATAAATATGTCATCCAAGTAAACGTATTTTATTTTTGAAGCCGGTTCCCTTTATTTGATGTCATGTGATTAAACAACTAAAGAAAAATAAAATTAAAGAAGTCAAGTCAAGTAAAGTTTTATCTAATAATAAGTTTTTTATATGTATGACATTATTATATATTGCAAAATATTGAACACTCTTGAAATATTTGAAACACAAGAAACATTTTTCCGTGCTTATGTAGTTTAAATGACGTTTGCAATTTTTGAATAATTTTAAGTATGTGTTGCATTATCAGAATACATCAATAACTCCCAATTATAATTTTTATGGGTTGACACATTATTGTTTATCAGCATCCATACGTGTGTGCGTTTAACCACTTATTGACCAATTTAATAAATTAATTTTTAATATATGAAAAGTTTCGAATTTGTCAGTTAATGATGATACCTCTAGTGCCTTCTTGACTTGAGTCCTCCGCCATCGCCACTCTTTCCGTTCTGTAAACACCAGTCACGAGATCCCATACGAAAAGACACTAAAACAAAGAAACAAATACCATTGAGTTTTAATGTAAATTATTCTAAAAAATTATACAAAAAAAAAAATAACGAATTTTTTTTTTTTATATAAAAAAATACAAATCATGGCAATAACCTTTTGATCCCTTTGTGATATTCATTACAACACGACAAAAGTATAGGTAAAACTCTGTAAAAGTCAAACATGAAACCTATAACGATATTGTCTGTGACAATGAGTAAATGAGTCAGAGAGTGAGTGAGTGGGTGAGTGCGTACCTGCGCGGCGTACTGCTGGCGGTGCTGCAGGCAGCCGGCCGACGCGTCCTTGCACGCCTCGCACTGCAGCAGCGCCGTGTCCTCGCTGGCCCACAGCCACATCGCGCACAGCTGACAAAGTATTCATATTTTGTTAGGTACATGGTTTAAAAGAAAACTATGTTTTTTTATATTCAAGTCTCTATGTGAATGTATATCTCAACTAAAGTGTTATGAAAATTTTTAAACATAAGTAGAACTAAAACATTTAGAAAATATTTAATATAGACATTAGAGGTGAATCATAGACATTATACAGGCTGTATTTTTAATAAGTAAGGGGTCTCCCGATCGATTTTGATAAAAAGGTAAAACCATATTATTTTTATTTTATTTATATTTAAATTGCAAAATTGAAAATAAGTGCAGAGTAAAACATTTCCATTTTAATAAGAAAAGTCTGAACGTGTCATGTAATCCGTTCCTCGTGCAAACAGAAACAATTAATATAGTCTTATTAGGTTAGACAGAGAGGCACTGACCCCCGAGAGACAGCCGCTGGACTGGCAGACGTCGATGACGTGGCAGCCCCAGTCGAAGCAGTAGATGAAGTGCTTGCCGCCCAGCCGGCACAGGCGGCCGCACACCTCGTTGCACAGCAGCTCCGTGTCGAGCGAGCGCTGGCGCGCGCGCAGCGCGCGGGGCGGCGCGCGCTCCGCGTGCAGGCGCTCCCACGCGCCCGCGCCCAGCCCCTGCAGCGCCTGCCCCGCGCCCTGCCCGCTCAGCGGCAGCGCCACGTGGTAGCCCGAGATGCAGTCGTCTGCCGGGACAAGTGCACGCTGATTAGCGATCTTATGTCAAGCCACACGGACCTCATTTTGAGGAAATGCTGTCTAAACATGTCAGATCTATCTATACAAATGAATAAAATTGATGTCTGTTTGTAATTTAAAATTAACAGCTTTAATAAAAAAGCATATGAAAGTTAAACGAAAGAAAGTTACACTTTACGTACATCAGAAACACAATTTTTAGTTTTGTCTGTCTGTTTATTTGTTCCGCCTAAAACGGCTGGACCAATTTTCACCAAAGACATAGATGCTAAGGTACAACTGTGCGGCATGAAAACATTCTATTTCATTAAGTTTCCGTTTAAAACCATTATTAATTTCTTTACCTTATGGCTTTATCAACTTTTATGAGACCTCTTATTACTTTCCGAATAAAATGAACACTTTTTCTTATATTGGTAATTTAAACGAAAAATTCCAATCAGGGCTCTGCTAATCAGGAAGAAAAGGGAACAGTATAATTATGTTTGTGCACATATTGTAGAAAAAAATGTGAAAAGATGTGAAATTTGAATCTTTATACTTCTTTTTTTTTTAACCTCCATTTTGGTTTTTTATTACCTAAATCCGGTCCTACTTTTTACTCAAAGGTTATTAGGAATATCGCTTTTAGCTTATAACCATGTTTATTCTTTTCTTGAATCCCATTTATGTATGTACATAATTGTATATTTTGTACAGAAGTATCAAAAATAAAACCATATCTCATACAGTCTAATCAAGATCAAGGATAGTACGATTATGAACTTTGACAATTTTTCTACGTGATTTCCAATATGATAAAAAAGGTCTTTTTAATTTTCTCTTACTTTAAATTTTACTATCTACAAAATAAATTTAATATAAATGTGTTTAAAAAACTTGTTAATTTCATATTAAAATCTATATATACAAAAGCGAAAGGTCACACGAAATCTCAGAAACTAAAAGTGCTAGGAGTTTCAAATTTTGCATGGGGGTTCTTTTGAGGACGTGGATACCAACTAAGATGAGAAATGCAAAATTCGATCCTTGAGAGGTTAAAAAAAGGGTTGGAATTTTGTTTGAAAGTGATATATTTAAATAAAATCAAATATTTATCGGAATGAATACTACGACGTATATTCAAATAAAAGGATAAATCCTGAGATTGAGGAGTTCAAATAAAAAAAAAACCCAAAATCTTTATATATTAGAAAAATAGATAAAACTTTACGAAAAAAAAACCGTTACATACCTTCAGAATCGGTAATGACCGAAGTAATCTCGTCATCACTTTCCAAAAAATACCGCGTGAAGAATTTACTACATTTGGAGTTTCCCGAATGCACTAAATATGGGTCTTGAGGGCTAACTGGGGAATCCGATAAGGTTTTTGACGTGTTATCATGCACTGATATTGTTTTAAGAGAACCGTCGTCTAACATCTCCATGATTCTGTATTCCGATTCGCTATTTCTATCTGATTCTAGCGACGACAGCTCAGGATTTTTAAGATCTAAACTAGTCGTTGGCGAAGGTGGCCTGCTGATCTGATTGTGAGCTCTCAAAACCACACTTTCCACGGGCGGTGACTTCGCTCGCTTCGATTGATTCTTACTGGTAGACCCCGTGTAATACTTCCTATTACTCCGTAACACTCTAAAAGGAACGATATTTTCGTTGTTATCTTCGGAAAATTCATATTTCTTATCAGCTAAACGTCTTTTCCTAAACATACTGAGTTTCTCGCACTTCGTTTCCGCTTCCTCTACGAATTCGTAAGTTTTGTCAGCTATTATCCTATGCGTTTCGTTAAACCTTGACATGCTTTCCGCTGGCCTTCGTCTGGGAGATCTTAAGGGTGGACTGATTAGCGTTCTGATGGATGGAGATGGTCCTTCCCATTCTTCCATTAAATTGTGAGATATCGATGACGCTTGAATACATAACTCCTGTCCCATAACATCTGGTAGTTGAACCGGTCTGGACATTAGGTAAGGTTCAACTTCCAAATCAGAAAAGTCGGCTAAAATGTTCTGGACGACATTATTCTGATATTTAGGCGATTGGAAAGCAGCTGAAACGTCCGATGCTGGTGTACTTGGATTAGTGTCTATTGAATTTATTTCTTCCCTATCTAATGAGAATTTGTTTTCCTCTGGCACTTCAGTTTTGTCCTGGTCCGGTTTAACGAAATCTATTTCTAATATGTGGATGAAGTCTGTGTAAATTATAATTTGATTTGAGTAAGCTAACTGGACGACAGGTTCGTACATACTAGAATCAGACGTACAAAAGAATCTCGTGTGTATAGCGAAACTATGTTCCAAACAGCGTTTGCTCCAATTTAAATCATCTGCAAATAAATGAAAATTGTGTTTAAACCTACTGTGACAGCTATTATAGAGATACAATGTTGTTTAACAACAGATCTTCCCTTGTTAAGCCTTATTAGTATACTGACTTATTAGTATACTATATATTTGCAATAGTTGTAAATTAATATGAGTGTCCACATTCTAATAAGCGAGTATAAGCGAGAGACAATTACCGACGAAACGCGCATTCGAGCAAACAGAAACGAACAAATAAGTATACAAAGACGCCCACTACGCATCAAATATACAATGAATATATTTAATATTTAAATACCTTATGTATTCAGCTTGAAAGCCCTCTAAAAGGACTTGTCACTTAAAATACACAGCAATTAAAATAAAAAGTAAAGGGTAGTTGATGTACTTACCTTCATCTCTCGAAATAGCTGAGCATTGTCTACATCCTAAGCGAGGTACTCCAACAACACTGAGGTAGGACCGTTCAGAGCATGAATCTCTAAAAAATTACACATATTTTAAAACAAATAAAAAATTTAAATATTATTATCATTAATGCAAAGCTCTAGTAGACTTAGTGCAATATAAATTAGACATTTTCTTATCCAGTATGACAAAAAATTGCAAGTGTGCAGTACTGACGTGATACTTAAGTATAATTAAGCGAGAATTATAATAATAAGTTTTACTCTCAGTTTCATATAAAGATTTACACAAGTTATTTTCATTGCTTTAGATCTGAAAAAATTTACTATCAGTGCCTTTATTTTTGACAGTCACAGCTTTCGTAAGCTTACCTAGGTAACCATTACCAGGTTACATAGTTGTTTTATATCAATTACGAGAGTAAAACTTACAAGTATAATTCCCTTATACTGGTCAAAATGTCTAACTAATCTATCAATCATTAGATACTCAAGTAATGACAGGGTATTACATACAATTAAATATGTAACTTACATCTAAAAATCATACTTAAAATTACAACACAGGACTTGAGATGCACCTCTTAGGTATCATCTTAAATGTTCAATGAGCTTAACATCACAATCATATATTTGATTGATGTTAACTTAATTACAACATACTTTAAAATATGAACACTTTTGCAAGCAGATGATAAATATTAAATATGCTATAATAATTATTTATTATTTACAAAGTAATTGGATAGAGACTATTAAATTATTTAATTGTAGTGAAAATTTTCAGCATAGCTTATCCTGTATGTTTTTAAAATTCGCTATGCATTATAAAATAAATAGAGTGCATTTAGAAATACAATCATACTGGGTAAGTTAATGACAACTTAAATCTACACTTTTATGCACCTAACTACAATGTAAACTAGCCTATTTGGTGCAATGCAATGCAAGATGTTATAAAGACTGATCAGCATATTAAATTATATTTCAGAATATGTCCATAATAGAACTGTAAATATTGTCAGAGTTTGTTCATTCTAGGTGATGTTACTGTTGTGCGCAAAGACAAAAGACTTTAATATTGTGTATAGTGTTTTGATAAAAGCATTAACATAGTTCAAGTTCTTCATACTTACGCAATACCATACACCACAAGAACTGCAGGATTATGTTTCCATTGTGCCATTGATATTGTTACTTTACTATCAACGCAATCATCACCAAAAAGAGGAACACTGTGAACTGGACGTACTAAGCGCCCTGGCACCCAAGATAGAAAATGTAAGCTACAAAAACATAAAATATTTATTATCAATAAAATTGTTAACAATATATTCCATTTCCAAAATAGGTGGTTTATAGCAAGCTGTTAATGTAAGTTTTTAGACATTTTATTGAAAAATATATTTTTTTAATTTTAAATAGTATTTTTTATTTATTAACAAATATTATTTGTAACTATTGACTGTTGCAAAAATTATTATAGATTTTTAATTATACTATAAATATTAATTACTTACGTAAATTTTGAGCTTTCCCTAAAATACACCTGGGTGTTACAACTATAAGTAAAACTAAGCAGAAACTGTCCACACTGTGAGAAGCCCATGAATACATGTTCTCTTAAGTACTGGATGGGCACTATATCCATAAGACAAAATCGCAACCGGGGAGGAATTTTATCAAACACCCTTTTTGACTTCTCATTTGGCTTTTTGGAGGTGCTACCAAATATCTGTAATAAATATTCTCTCTTAAAAACACAGCTAAAGCTTGACTAAAGTCTGTATTTATAAAAATTTTTAATACACAAAATGGTAAAGTGTTAATATTGAATACAGAATTATCCAATTCTCCATTAAAGGTTCTATCAAAATTTAATTTAACAGTGGTTTCATTTTAGTTAATATAGCACAGAAACAAAAATAGTATGATAATCAAGATAAATATCCTAAAGTAAATTCAAACTTACCTCTCTATTAAATAACTTATGTACTATATTATTACCACTAGTTGAGATATTCGTTGGAGTATTAGAGTTTGTTTTGCTGTATTCATTTTTATTAAATGCTACAAAATTTTCAGATTCTTCAGCCACAGAAGAATCCATATTCGTTTGTTTGACTGCTGTTTTGACAATTTAATCAATGTTACCAATATTTACAAAAGTATGATGCCCCAATATATTTTTATTATAAATATGCGTTCACAGATAACGTAATTAATCTATATTCTTTATGATATTATTTGACAATTGATTACAATATATTTTTAGACTACATGTATCCGAGTTTTATTATAGAATAATATTTAATTTTGACAGAATGTTCATGTTTTAACGGATCATGTCAAATTTTGTCGGATGATGGTCTGGTCGAAACGAAGGTTTTAGTGTATAGTTACAATAAAACTATAAATAAAACCGTTAAACCAGTATTATTTTTAAATTTCGCATCGGTGCTAAGTGAAAACTTTTAATTATTTAAAATGGAACCTATGACTTTAGGCAGTCCAACTCATTCTCCTTCTGGAAGTCCAAACGTGGGGTATTTACCACCGTTTTTATTAGGAGAGATAAATCCTCCAACTTTATCAAGCTTGTCCCCCCGACCGAACAGCTTATCACCTACAAAAGGCCGCAGTCTAGCTTTTGGTGAGTATTTGAATCGTATATGTATTTGAAAATAAAGTATTGTATCTTGTTGTAACTGTTATAAAAAAATTACAGGTTCGCCTACAAGCCCAACGCAAACCTCAACACCAGACCAGAAAATGTACAGGCAGAACATGTCCATACATCAGCAGGCTCTGTACAATCAGCAACAAAATTTATTTGCTAATATGCCGGCATCACCTAATATTTCATACTCTAATAAAGCAAACGGACCTCCTATAGAAGATTTATTTGATACAATTAAGAGTAATGAGCCATCAATTAACAAATCCCTATTTCAAGAGAACAGTTTTATAGGGTATGGGAATAATAACTCTATGATGCAGAATTCATATGTTAATAATATATCTGTTAATAACCATTCATTGACGAACCAGTGGCAAGATGGCTGCCAGGAGCAGGATGAGTACTGGGTCACTGTGTTTGGTTTTCCTCCCAATGCAGCTAACACAGTATTAGCAAGATTTAGCAATTGTGGTGCTATATTAGGTAACAATTTATTATGCTAATAACTTAGTCTACATTTATCCATACTTTGAAATAAACATTTTATACACACTAAGATATATGTTAATTTCATTATATCTTATTTCCCTTAAGGTCGTCCTTAAGAGATTGCTGTTAGTGATTAGCCTTTTCAAACTGTTTCTGGTTTTTCACTATATATCAACTTTTTATTTGTATGTAACAGAAATATGTAATGTTAATTATGTGTCCTTACAAATTGTTATTTCTATACCCATTGTAAAGAAATAGATAATATAATTTTAATCTCTACATAATGATTTTGAGTGAATTTTAAAGATAACTTTTCAGATAAACAATATCCTACTCAAGGCAATTGGGCACATGTAAGATATGCTACAAGAGCTGAGAAGGAGAGGGCAATGGCACTCAATGGAAGACAGATACTGCCTGGTGTTATGGTCGGCGTTGTTGAGTGCAGGGAACCCCCGCGAATGACTGTATCCAGCCCAGGAAATGTTTTAGAAAGGTAAAAAAATTATAAAAGTAGCAGACAAAAGCGGAGGAATCCCCTAATGTTAAGTGTAGTGTAGTGTAGTAAGTGTGCAAATTATTTTTATATAATTACTAGTTGCACATGGTATGTGTTGCATTGCCACCTGAAGTATATGAATTTTTTTGTGTCAGGAACCCTCATAGGTGTCTCCATAACACCGTACCAAAGACAAACATGAATTTCTTTTATTAATTATATAGTACTATTGTAAAAATACTATCTTGGTATTTGAAATGTTACTTTGTTTATATAGTGTTAAAAAGAAGCACAGAGCCACTAGTTATAAGCATTTCTAAACTTTTAAGCATTCATAACATATCATGTTTGTTCTCAATTTTTCTAACCCTGAATGTTTTTTTCAGACAAACTACAGCAAGGTCACTTTGTCCTACACCAATCCCTTCAGCTCCAGTGCCTCAAAGATCCACTGGCATCATATCAAAAGCCCTGGATTATGTACTTGGCTGGTGACGAATACACTTCCAGTCACTTAATAATTTGTTCAATATATTGAAATGGGATGAGATGTGATTGTTGTACAAATGACTGATTCCATATGTAAATAAAACAATGTTTTTTTTTTTTTTATCAGGGAGTCAAGGTAGTAGAACAGGAATAAAATATCATGTATTTAATGAATAAGTTATGTTTAATTCTTATATTATTCTATACATTAAATACAAAATTCTTAAATCTAAATTCTACCTGTAGGTTTTAATTCATGTATTTGGTAATAAAAAGATGTATTATTGACAATAAACTACAGTTTGAATAAAGTTAAAATGTTCATAAGTTATTAACTGTTCTATTAAAGTCTATATAATTTACATTACTATCCTGAAATGAATTATAAAAAAAGTACCTAAATTCTAGATGTATCTTCATCTATGAGGTCATATTGTTATTTAAATACACTTTGTAAAGGAGTAAGCTATTTTCTTGATTCAATTTTCACTTAACCTCAACTAGGTGAAGGAAATTTATTGCTAAGATGCAAAAGTACACCCACTGAGTCACTCATTTTATACACAGCTATGTGGATCATTGTTTAAATAAAATAATTCAAAACTAATTTTTTTCATGAAACATATTAAGTAGGTAAATTTAATAATATATTTGGACTACTGTGAGTTTTACAGATTGTGCTATCAAATTTATTACACCCACTTTTTCAAGAAAAGTAAATTAATGTGGAAAGACAATTTTAACATACTACCAATCTACATAATCTAATTAACAATGAAAGTTTCTTACATCTGAGATTACTAAAATATTCTTTTAAATCTACAAGACTTTTACATCTACCTTTACAAGATTTTATTTTCGCTTTGGAGAAATGTTTTTTTCTATCTGGAAGTAAACTTTCTGTAAAGTAAAATCTAGTCATGTCCTATATGCTAAAGAAATCTGCCCCCAACCCAAACAATTTTTATGACATCAATAATTTACACATACATCTATTTTATATTGAAATATTTTTTGAAACAATATTGATTTGAATATCATTAATTTTCAGCATCAATACTTATATACATACTTTGAACTAATTCAAAGTTTTTGGTAAATTCAAAACCAATTTGTGCAAAAGCAACAAATTATGACCAATGTAGAGAAGTATCCTTTCTTTTATCTAACTTAAATTCATATGTAACTAGTGGAAATAAGGTTATAATGTTTAAAAAAACGAGACCACATCAAAGTTATATATGAATTTATATCAGATAAAGTAGAAAATACTTTGCCTATCTGATACAGGTATGTCATGCCCTAATGGCATGTATAATCTTTAATGGAACTTGTATACTTTTTTAATCATAATTATTATGGTTTGTCCAGCTCACATAATTATTATGTACATGTCTTGTTTGTTTCCAACGTGTCATATAAACTGTCAATTATGGTCTAATATAGTAGGCAGAGATTTATACTCCAAAACACATAAAAGTTTAATTGTCATATATTTGAATCTGAATTTAAAAAGAGTTTATCAATCACATCTAAACATATTACTCTTCTTACGAAACTTATTTCATTTTGGCTGTTCTATAGTAGCATTCGCAAGGTCAGTCATCTTTGGGTACTTCACCCCGTGTTTGTCAAATTCACTCTGAGACCAGAGGATCATTCGTAAGAGGCTGCACAATTTGGGGTTAGTGTATTCCTGGTTCTCCATCTTAAGTATTGCTGCATTCAGTTCGCTTGCAATCTGTATAAAATAAAGTTAGTTTAAAATTAAGTTTTTATGGCTATGATTTTAAATCTGTATGCACTAAGATATTAAAATGAAATTTTTTACTGTCACTTCTGTTCATAAGGAAAATTATTGTTATTTACGTTTAAAATTTTTAAACCATTAAGAATGAAAGACGAAATCAATAGTAATTTACAATAAATGTACTACAATATTTAACTTACCTTCTGACTGTGTGAAGGTAGTAAGAGATCAGCAAACGGTGAGGTGTGAGGGTCTGGGAAAGCCAACAAGGCAAGAGATCTTTCCAACTCAGTAAGAGCGTTGCGGTCGTTCGCTCCAGCTTCTGCTAATGTTGCACTCGCAAATGCAAGAGCCTCTTCAGCACGACCAGCTCGAATCAACTCAAGTAATTGTAATTGCTACAATGTAATAAAAAAAGCTAAGTATGTATATAAAACTTTATAAAAATATGTTTTCTTGCACAATAAATTCTAATTTTTTTTTATGTATTTGTAATGACACTAGGCATAAATTAACTTTATTTTCTTTTATAAATTAGTTTATAAAACATTAATTATAGATATAATATGAAATGATCATATGTTGGCATTAGTTGTTAAAGAGGAAAATTATTTTATATTTATCTATTTAGGTTAATTCTAAGTAATATTTCTTATAAATATGCTACTCCACTTCAAAGAATGAAGTGCATATTTGTATATAGGTAAGTTTCTCTTCTATATGGTGATAAAAATCCAGGGTCAGGTAGGTGATCTTGATTAAGGCTTAAATACACAAATACATAAAAAATAACAGATAATATATTTCTTTGAACAGAACTACTTTTCAAGAGTTATGTATATATAGAGAGATTTGTAGCAGATTTTTTTGAAAGTAAGCATGCATTGCATATTTTTAAGATTTGAAATCCAAAAGTTAATCCATATTCCTAAGCCTGTACTATCTGTGTTTAAAAAAATATATTAAATATGTTTTTAGGGCAAATATTAACGATAAAAATCAGCCAAGCGTAACTTGGAAGTCAGTACCATGATAAAATAAATAACTAATGGTACGTAGGAAATCTGTCAATACTTACTTGTAGATGAAAATACAGGTATCTGTCATTGTCCAACAATTCAGGGTGTAAGGCATTGACCATTGAAATGGCTTCAGGGATACGTCCATTTTGGACTGCTTCTCTAATCATGATACGTTCATCCAATGAGCTACACAGTGCTGGTTCCTGCAAACCTGCCTCTTGTTGAAATTTTAATGCAGCCTCCTTAAAACCCTCTGAAATTTAATGGTTTATTCGGATATAATTCTTAAATGCTTAACAACAACTTGTTAATATCAAAATCCATGAAAAAAAATTTTCATTTCCTTTACAAATGGAAACTTCTTTGTCAAGCTAATATTATATCAACTACCTCATTTAAACTGTATTTTACATTAATATAGTAGATAAAAAAGTGCTGGCTAAAAATTTATTAAAACTAAAACAAAAGAACCTACCTGTTACTAAATAATTCATTATCAACATATTCATGTCCGTTCTCGATATATGAAGATCATCAGATTTAGAGCGATCATAATATCTCCGTTCTGGTCTACTATTACCATTATTTGTTGGTGTTTCAAAGCTCATTTTGTTAGTTTTTTTTGCAAATTGATGATATATAAGAATACACAGAACGACAGATCAGAATTGGATTCCGATGACAATGTATGTGTCAAAACTGCCAAAGGATTGAGTTTGCCAATTAAAAAATAGAAATGTTTCTATATTGTTATCAAATTATTTAGTAAAGAAGGTGCAATAATTTGTGTTTTATTCCTAGACCATAAATAATTTGGTCTAAGGTATTTTTAATTTAAATCAATAATATTATGTAATAATAAAAATGTTATAAGCTCATCAATTCTAATACCTAGATTTTGGGCGCTTTGGACGCTGTTTTACTTTATTTTACTAGCAACTAGCTGGTAGAGTGTGATGGGTGAGAGTATATTTGGGCCAACAAGGCAATTGACAAAGTTGTTAAAATTGTAGACTGGTACAGATTTTTAACGTCGAATACAATGAACGTAACATATCTAGAGTTATAAAATGACCAATGTTTGATTTAAATCAAAAATATTTGCTTAATTTTTTTTATTTTTATGTATATCTAGCTTTTTTACTCATAAAAGTAGACCTTACAATCCCGGACAATCTTCTAAAGATTTTTTTCGATCTGGCTGGTACACTCGCACCTACAGCTGAAAGTTAATTGTATTATACCCAAAACCTTCTCGTAAGTGTAAACAATAAGTTGACAAAGATTTATCGGAGTATGCACAATATGAAACGCAAAATTATAATCTATTAAGATAGAGCCAATTTGTAGCTCAATGACTACGGCTCGTACACGGGCTGGCTCGACCAAAGCTCACTCACACTCACAGATAATAATCGGCGTAAAGTAGATGCGTTTCGTACGATGTGTGAGAGAACCAAAAATCTCATCTTACTTCCCTTATTAACTCTCTTCCCTTTTTTCTGTTTAAACTAATATAGCATTTCTGGCTCCTAAGGTGCTGGAAATGTCAATGGGTGGTGATTATCACTTAATATCAGGTGTTCCGCCTGCTCGTCATTTAAACAAGTTATTAATTTAAAAAATCAAAAACCCGACTGCGTGGACCTTCTGCAGTCAGCAGTAACGTATCATCAGTTCTGTCTAAAAGCCCATAAGAGAGAATCGTTACTAACCAACTTTAAATCGTTATAGATCCGAAACGGTAATTCTGTTTGAAAAACATTATGAAAAATAAAAAAAAATATATTTTAAATACATATTCAATGATGCTCAACTTGAGATAGTTTGTGGATTATGTTTTTTTTTTTTTTACATTTTGGCGTCCATAATCGATAATTTTGATTTTTTCAAATTATTATGCTTTTTACAATATTCACGCCGTCATGACGAATTAAATGACGTGTCATTTATCGAAATCGGCTCAGGCGTTTGATTTAAATAGTGCCACAAAGGTTCAAACCCACATACATTTTTACATGTTATTATATTTGTGTATACAAACGTTTTACTTGACGATCCAGCCCGTGCACACCTCAGAACATTGGATTGCTGTACTACAATACTAATGCGTTTAAACGCGCTTATATAGGTATTTTTTGTGATTACTCTAGTAAGTTCTGCCATTATGTTACCTGGGCAAGAATTTGTTAGTAATATGTTGTCCATTTAAAAGGCTGGGGCGAATTTAATTTATAATAGTACCTATAACATACCTTTGCCAAAAAGTCTTGATCCAATTGCTACCAAACTTAGCATAATGTGAGACAACTTTCAGATTAGTCCAGCACATTGTTAAGTTGGGTAGCAATTGGATCAAGACTTTTTGGCAAAGGTATGTTATAGGTAGTATCATAAATTTCTTATTATAGAAATTTTGCTGATAATTCAACAAGGGAGGGTCAATTAAAAATCAATTGTAGTGGTGTTTAGCTAATTTATTTTCAGTTCTTAAACGCCAATAACCTACTAATAATGAGCTGATAATACAATTTAAAAAAGACCTATCCTAATTTTTTTTTTATTGAATAATGCATGGTAACAAATTATATTCTGTTCATATTCAATAAAAATTATTAACTCAATTTATAAAACGAAAGCCCAATGATGCTCGAAAAGATAACTCAGTACGTAGTTGTGTATTCACAATACTTGAGTGAGACAAAAAATAACTTAAAAAATTAAATAAATCTAACTATAATTAGCCCTTTTGTATCAGTAATGAGAAAAATCCAATACGAGAAGGGATTCCATATTTTTTGTTACACTATAAAAGAATAAAGGAAAGATTATCAAATGTTCTGATACAAGGACGAGATGTCAAAATACACGCTGTGTTACTCAAACACAGGAGGAATTGACAAAAGAAATAAAAATTATAATTTATATACTACAACTATATTTCGACAACGCTAAAAAGTAAAGTAAAAATAATTAAACAAATCAAAATTATGGCTAACTAATTCGCAATCAACACATGAGAATGATTCTTAACAGGCACTCTGTGTGAATTTATTTGTGTTATTAGATATTCTAGTCTATCTATAGTATCTGTCATATTAGAAAACATAATCAGTTTATATTTGGTTCCATCTCGGCTGCATACCAAACGAACCAGTCATCGATGTGGTCAAACAAATCCTCATAGTTTCAGCCGTGTCACCTCGTACAAACCCCGTGAATCCTCTCAGTCTATGAACACAATTATGCAGCAAATCTTAACTAAGCATTATAAGCTAATTTATGTTTATGTGGCATGACCATTCCGTGGAATTTACCTGTGTCAATATTGTGCAGGTTCGGGGGGAATCAGGTATCGTATAAACCATGAATATAACGGCTAAACCTTTCAACAACTGTAGGAAATTCATAATACTGTATAGAAATTTAACAAGTAACGGCCCACAATATCGGGCGCAGGTAAATTCCACTCACAATGTACATATCCATCATTAGGATACACTATATTATTCCCGCATATAATATTCACATATACCAAAATATGTTTGTCTTGATATTTTTACAGTATAATGCTGCAAACCATCTTCTTTGTTATTAGGACAGATCTGAAACAATAAATATTATTTCATATATTTTTTTTTATAACACTATTGCACAAAAGGAAAATATAAAAAGTGCGGATTTAATGCTATTATACTATTTTTTATGAAGCAACCCAGATAAAAAAAAAATGTATTTTTTTATAAATTGCACAAAATACATTGTCAAAATTAGTGAATGTAAATATGTTAAATATGCAAATACACTTAATTCACATATAAAACAATCAAGACCATTGGTTGTTTTGTTTAATATAGGAGAAAAAAAATGTAATTATAACTATATAAATAATTATAATAATTGTTACTTTTACTGGCACATTATAATTTTCTAATTTATTTATAATCACAATTCATTACAGATTCCTGATTACAAAAATTAATTAAAAATAAAGATCTGGAGTTTTTACTTACAGCTGGGCACAAGATCCTGATGCATGTGTTCTGCATCCATTCCAAGAGGCATGCATGTGGTAGGAGGAGGCCGACGTTGTACCTGTAATATGTTCATCATAAGTATCTTAATTTAATTTTTATTTATTCGTCACACATACAAACCCCATACATAACAAGTACAACAATAATGTCATAAAAACAAAATAATAAGTTCTACAAAAAATAATTGCTTCTAAACAATCTACAAAACTAAAAATGAGAAACTATTATTAAATCACTAATTAGACAAGTTTCGTCAAATATTTATAATAAAATGAACTATTTATATTTATGAACAATTTATATTTTAATTTAAAAAAATTACACTCATAAGTTTTGCTCTCAGAATTTCAAAGAAATTTACAGAAGTTGATTGTCATAGCTTTACACCTGAAAGAATTTATTGGCAGTGCCTTAGTTTTGACAGCCATAACTTGGGTAACTACTTATAACATATGGACACTGATAAGCAATACTATGTCAAGCCACAGGGACTTCATTTTAAGAAAATGGTGTCTAAAGATATAACTTATTATATAACTTATTCTTAACAAATATGTTTGAGGAAGTATATATCCATCTCTTCTTTTCTTTTTTGATAAAAGGTATAATGAATTTTAAGCAGATTGATATATTTAATATATTATGTAATAAAAAGTTATTCAAATATTTGAGATTATTGTATAAATTGCAAAATATGAAACACACTTGGAAATCTAAATAATTAATTAAGAAACTTTTTTCTGTACTTATTTATTTTATATAACTTGATTTTTTTTTCAATAATGTTTTATAGGTATATTAAAATAAGCCACGGAGCGAAATTGGAACATGTTAATTTCTTTTGATATGAGTTTGATATTATGCTTCACATTTTGTCCAAGTATATATTTGTCATAGAAGTCGTTACTAGTATTTTATAACAAAAAAAAAAAAACACAATTTTAGAAAATATTGTTTATCTATGCTATATGCACTACTGCATTAAATTATTGGTATTACATACAAACTTTCATCCCCTGCAAGTTTTTTTTTCGAAACAAAATGTAGCCTATGTCTTTCTCCAAGGACCAATCAATCACTATACTAAAATTTACTAACATTGATTCAACTGTTTAGGCTTTAAAACATAACAAACATAGCTACTTTAGCATTTATTAGGTGACTTGCTTAAATTCACAACCCCTAAAAATCAATAATTGTTGTGTTAACTTAGCTGTACCATTCAAAATGACTTTTCTCCCTAATAATAGTTTTGTGAATTTTTCTGGGGTTTTTATTAGTTAAACTTGTTTCACACATATTTTGAATCTGGTCACTTTAATACTAAGCGTGTGACATATAACGCGGTGTGTAGATAAAGATGAATAACGTTACCTGGTCAATGTTGAAGCGCACGAAGGCCTCGTACTGCTCGGCGAGCTTGTTGCTCAGCACTGAGTCGTACTCGGCGCGCAGCGCGGCCTCCTGCTCGCGGAGCATGCGCTCGCAGATAATACGCACCTGTGCGTTTAAGTTCATTTATAATTGTAAAAAAAATGTATTTTCAGTGAAAATTGTTTTAAATAGGGGGCAAGCTGCTAGTGATCTGCCAGATATCCGTATCTGCGGATATTCGAAGGTGAAGACATATCCGTATCCGCTACTTTTTGGCGGATGTTTTAGTTTTTTTATTTATTTCATATATACCTATGCCCAGTGTCATACTAAATTAATAACAAAACAAAAAAGGACCCACGCAATGCAAGTAACACGCAACATGTCTTGCCTCTCATGCAAAGTGTCAAGTGGCATCAACCATTATTTCAAGTAACAAAGTTAAATTAGTAGGAAGTTTTAAGTAAGAAAGTTGACACTAAATATTCATATTCGGATCTGTATCCTGATATATGTAGATATACATATTTAACGATCCAGCACATCACTACAGCTTGTTTATGGGTTGGCTTGACCAGGGCAGTGCCTCACTCACAGAAAATCGGCGTATAGTAGTTAAGACAACTTGCTGCTTTTCAAGAATATCGATTCAACTAAAAATGATGAATTTTAGGGAATCGGGTTATTAAATTTCTTTATTAATGTGTTGGAGCATAGCTGCAAAATTTAAACGATCCTTTGATGTTATAACTAAAGAGAATTGATCAGCGCAACTCTTTTCATGATAAAACATCAAAGATTTATGGTCTTTTGACATACTTAGTTCTATTTGTTAGAATTTTGAGTTACGATATTCTTGCAAACCAGCTAACTATGTTTTGTACGGTGAGAAAGAGCCTGAAGCCTAATCTCTATTTCATCCTATTTATTTTATCACAACAAAATCATTAAAAATAGTATGTTTTAAGCTCATGATTTTAGCACCCAGAATGATGACCACTTTGGGCAACGTTGTCTCGCAACCAGCTAGCAACTGAGTATCACAGGCGATAATATTGTTAGACTTATAAGACTATTGACGAGCTTGTCAAAAGGACAGACACCTTTTATTTTGACCCGCAATCAAAAAGCCTAAGCCCAACAATGTTATCTGCTACTATAAAATATCAGTTAACGCCCATTTCTTTTATTTACGATCGTCATACCTGTTTGAATGTAAAGAGCGCCCTGTGATGTATCTTCTGGCCCTGCGACGCGTGCGAGTGGTGTGGCGGCGACGCGTCGCCCTCGCTACCGCTGGACGAAGAGCACGACGCCGCGACGCCCGACGCGAGCCGCAGCTGCCGGCGTCGCTGGAGCCGTTTCACCTCGTCGTATATCTCTTGCGCCATGCGTTCTGGAACATTGTTGTTTGTTGTATATAGCATTATTGTACTACTACTACATACTAGTAATCGATTGGTGATTGATATTCAACTATAGTATTTGTAATTTGGTTAATTCTTTTGTTTGAAAAGGTATACCATTAAAATCTGTTTAGTACATTGGTATTAAAATCAAGTAAACGGATTTATGTATTTTGCTTTAAAAGTTGGTTTTCCTTTTGGTATTTTTAAAGACATATGACAGGGGAATTATACTTGTAAGTTTTATTTTCAAAACTATATCTGTTTGCATGTTATTTAGTGTGTTTAGATGGCAAGAGGACTTATTCCGACTTTGTGTTATGAATTATATTTGTAGGCTTATTCTCATAATAGATTTAAAACCTCTCTGTAACCTGGTTCATAACAAGTGTCAATAAATAAATTAATGACATTAAATTTATTCAGGTATAATGATGTAACAGTAAGGTAACAAAAACTTTCTTTTTACATATTAATATATAGATATTTGACGATGAGTTGACAGATTGATCACTACAACTGACTGAAGCATTAATGGTTGTAGGTTCAATTCTTACTTAAACCAAACATCTATATAGGTCATACTGATATTAGTTGTGGTGTGGTTGTGTGAATCCAGACCCCCTGGTACAGAATGTTCTGATTTTAATTAGGAACTTTGAGTATAAAGTATTAATGTATTTATTTTATTGTAAATAAAACTAGCTCCTTTAATACCATAACATTATGAATTGTAGGCAATTACATTTCTATATTGCAAATATACTTTTCCATTTCTACTAGTTAGCTATTTTATACTTAATTTTTTTTTTCAAAGTTATTTTGCAAAACTCTTTCTTAGTTAACAGTATTAAAAGAACAATTACACAGAGACAGCACAATCTAATAAAATAATTATTTATTTTTGGATAGTTATACTAAAATTTGCTTAAAATAAAAATGAGATCATTTTAATGGAGGCTGAAAATTAATAAAGTTGTAACATTTCATATTAAAATTGTAAATGTCATTGGAAGAAAAAAGAAAGGTTATGAAAAAAAATATTTTTCATTGAAAACAGTGATCTAATTACTCATTATTCAAACAGTAACTCATAATAAAATTTGCAAACAAAGAAATTGTGATTTTTACTTGAATAATAATGACAATTATGCGAAAAGAGTCTGCATTTAAAATTATCGATAAGACTCAATTATATGTATTTATATTTTAATTAAAAAAATAATAAATTCCAAAGGCTTATCACATAAAATGTCAAAATTATTAGGTACTTCTTATTTAGTATATCTATTATCTAAAGAAAAAATGTTTGAAATTCTAAACACGTATTTTTATAAAAATTAGGTTAAATAAATGCAAAACGATCAACTTATGATTATTGCTTAGAATAGTGATTTAGATTAATTGCAGTTCTGCAATAACGCGATCTTCCGTACGTCGTGATTCGTGACCGCATAGCACTACTTTGTCGTGACACAAAAACTACACTATCCCTTGCATGTCTCAGACTCGCAATAAAGAAATGAAAATGTAGCTTGCTCGGGCCTTTGTTGTTTCTTTTTTTGTTGTAAAATAGAAAAAACAACAAAGCCAATACGCCCAACGGTCATCACGCATCACCTGTCCCTTTCTAGCATGATAAAAATAATATTCACGATATCAAAAAACAATGGCGATAAATCATTCAGCTGACTAATAATTACATTTAAAACACTATATTAGTTCTCGAATTTCAATAATGCAAGGTTTGATTTATAAGTCCTTTGTTGAACCAGATACTTTAACAAAAATAAACAAACCTGGGGTCAATTTTACAGGTGCACTAACGGTCTCTCCAAATACAGAACTTTTAGATTCCGACATTTTTAATCCAGGACTTGTATTCGAGTTTGCAGCAATTAGAGCACATCTTCGCCTTTTAGAAGGCAGCTGTGCCGATGACTCCCAGTCCAAATTTCTTTTTAGTGTAGCACACGCCATTTTCTTTTTACGCCCAGCGAACGTCCTTTACCGATTCGATAAAACTAATATTTTGCTTATAATAAACGAACCAAAATTTAGAAATAATATTACAACCGAATAAAAAATTACACTAAAATTTAAAAATAGGGTTTAATAAATTAATAACTAAAAAGATTTCTGTAAAAATTTCAGATTATTCCACACAACTTCAATCTCCCTGTTCCAAATCCAAAATCAGACTCGAATGACTTTTCTGCTGTTTGTTGGTTTTGACAGTGTCGTTGTTTCAAACATTGTACCAACATTGACAAAATAACTTTAGGGTATTTATTCGGATACTCGTTACGTAACTAAAGTATATAATGATTATAAAGTTCTAAGACTATTTTTATTTATTTTAAAAATTAGGCAGCTTTTGTTGTAAAAGATATTTGTTTTTAAAGCATTTTTACTTTTTCATATATTTTTTTAGTAAGTGATATTTATTACTTATACAGTAAAGTACCAAATCAAAATATGAGTAGACATATCATATTATTTTCCGAAAATAATACATATATTTTTAAACAGTATCTATATTTTTATGTTTATCAATGCGCATTTTTAAATATTTAAGTTATTTTTTTATTTTGTTTGAGAACAGAAAAGATTGGTACGCTAATCTGGCATATTGACATTTCAATTTGTTATTCTTACATGATTATTACGAATTGTGACTCATCTGGGTTTACAATTAGTTTAAAATTTCTAATTCTTTAATTTCCTATACATATAATTTATTATTAAGGAGGCTTACGCCTGTGTTGTTTCTCTTAATTGTTTAAATAAGCCGTCAAACTGGGGAACGAAATGTCATCATCTGCGATGGAGAGTATCCTTTTTAACTTAACAGTAAAATGTATAAAAGATCGTCTTAGATCTTCAAACTAAAAGGTAATTTAAAAATAATTTTTAGTGTAAAGTAAAAGAATAAGAATGGATATGGTTCTTGTTCTTTGGTTCGAGCGATCTTTAGATGTATGATGATGTGTTATTTCAATTTATTAATAATTATTAAAAAAAATCATGATTCAGTTACTTATCAATTTCCCTAACAAAATTTGTCAGAGCATTTGTTTAATTTAAAATTTGCTGTAAAAGAATTAGAACGGAACTCCAAAAAATGTGAAAAAGAGGAAAAGTTAGAAAAGGAAAAAGCAAAGAAGGCAATTCAGAAAGGGAATATGGAGGTAGCTCGCATTCATGCAGAAAATGCAATACGACAAAAGAATCAGGCTATAAACTACTTACGAATGTCTGCAAGAGTTGATGCTGTATCTAGTAGAGTACAGACAGCTCTCACAACGAGAAAGGTATGAATTTTACAAGCTCTTATAAATACTGTATAGAATTGTGCAATGTGTAATACACATTAATTGTTTATATTATTTTTTTACAAGATAGTTTCAGAAATATTTTTGTACATTTTTATAGAATAGTTGACTGGCTGCAGCTTTCCACACATGGTTGGATTTTTTTGTTTTTCACAAAAATATCTCTGGTTTCATCATAGCTGGATAAAATAAATATGTCTCAAGGTGTTAGTCCCAATGATACTATATAACCTATAGATATGATAGTCATATAATTTGTTGTTAAAATTTTTTACACCTTTCCAATTTGGCCATCTTATTGACTGTCAGCCCATAGATGCTCTCACTTGTTGCTAACTGGTTGCTAGGCAACATCTTCCAAAGTGGTTGGCATCCTGGGTGCCAAAATCCATAAGCTCATATCATAACTATAGTTGTATAATACAATTGGGTAGTCCACTAGTTATATTATGATCAAACCCATTAATAATTTTTGTTTTACAAAAGTATAAAGCAGTAAAAACATTAAAAAAAAACTGTAAATTATTGTCTTTACCTGACATCTACAATGTTGTAAAAATTCCCTCATCCTAGGTAACAAATTCAATGGCCGGTGTAGTCAAAGCAATGGATGCAGCAATGAAATCAATGAATCTTGAGAAAATATCAAATCTAATGGATAAATTTGAGAACCAATTTGAAGATTTAGATGTCCAATCATCGTACATGGAAAACACAATGTCGCAAACTACCACCACAACTGTTCCACAGGGTGACGTAGACAATCTCTTGCAACAGGTTGCAGATGAGGCTGGGTATGTTATAAAGAAAAAATTCTTTTATTAGGCAAAAATTACTCTTGTAATTTTTGTTCAAAGACTTTCATAAGATGTACATAAATTATGTTTGATTGATTTTACACCTGAAAAAATTTAGTGTTAAGTATTTATTCACAGTAACAGCACACATGGTTACCTTGGTAACTGTTACAGATATGTTGTATGTGACTTAGGAGAATTAAGTGTAATTCCCACTTTATAAATGTAGAAATCAATAAGACTGGATGAACAGATGTTTGTAGTAAAATTTTGATGAAATATTCAAGTAAAATACATTACAACACAATAGGTGTTTTGTATTGCTAGGTATGCTGCAATTTGTGAAGTTATGTAATTTGACTAAATTATGACAATGAATGTCTAGTAAATTGTAAATATTCCTGTTTTTACATACTCATACTTTTTTTTTAGTTGCAATAGTAAAGCTAGTCAATATTAAAAATACTACATGTTAGATATAATAATAATTAATACAAGAAAAATCTTTAAGTCTAATCTCATTATACATGACATGAAATTGTCTGTAAGAAATTATTTTGATTAGTAGATAACATGTATATCATTTTTCCTTTTGTTGCTCTTTTTTCTTCAATACTGCCATAGCTAATTCTTTTGTATCTGACTGCATTATAGTTAGTGTCTATTTTTCATTTTACTTTTGCCTAAAATACCCATTTGAATACCAAACTTTTGTATACTGTATTTGTCAGAAATGATATATGAGATAGTCCTACAAAGGCGACACTAGAACATAGTTCTTCAGGCACTTAAATTATGGAGAATATCTTAGTATCGCTAATATTTCTTTGCAATACAATAGTTAACAACAACCTTTATTATCCAAACAAAACATTCATATTTAATATAATGGGTCTTATCGCGATAACTACTGGTATTAATACTTTTTTTATTGTCTGATGTTTTGAAAAGTTACGAGGTCAGTAAGCTCGTGACCGCGACGGATGCAACTTCTTCGAAATGTTGGTTAATAAAAAATGTATTAATACTAGAATAGTATAAATCGTGAAAGTTTAAAATAGGTAGATAATAACAAACAAAACATATCTAAAATTACAAGCTTATACCGTAACAGGTATTTTTGGTTTTTAATTTAATCTTTTGTTTGATTTCTAGTTTGGAACTGAACATGGAGTTACCATCAGGAGTGCCAAGTGCAACAATAGGCACTGCTACAGTCGTGTCTCAAGAACAAGACGAACTCACCCAGAGACTCGCAAGACTGAGACAAGCCGAATAACAATGTGGTGTACAGTGTTTATAAGTTTTTACTGCTGATTTAAGGTTATTTATAATATAAAAACTATTAATAAATATTATTAGAGGCTGTTAATGATATTACTCATATTTGTCACAAGTTCATTAGATTCTTTTAACATATATTTTTCGAAGTTAAATAACGAATTTATTTAAATAACGAATTATTTTAGGATCTGAATGGTGAAGGATTTAAATATAAATGTTTTAATATAAGTGGTAAATTTTGTCTTAATTTCTGTACTAGTATTCTATAAAGTACTTTTTTAAATAATGAAGATATTTTCAAGTTTTAATTTAAAATCTCAATATGTACATTACTTTTGTTACCACAAATTAATTTAATTGGAATATTTAATTCATTTGTATATTGTTTTTTTTTTCAAATAGATGTATATAATAAAATTAATAACATAATAATAATAAAATACCTACTAAAAATATAGAGTTGAATAAAACAATTTAATTAAAGTTATCAACAGCCTCTAATAGTGTTGTAAATATGTATTATTAAATAAAAAAAAGTATCCTGACTATAGGGATTAAAAAGAGGGGAAGGCTCATTTTTCAAGTCAATTGCCAGCAATCCATTTAAAAATTTTTTAGTTTCTATTTTTATTAAATTTGTGTTTTTTGCATGTAGAAACTAACAATGATGAAATTTATGAAAGTTAAATACATATTCCGTCTTAATTTGTGAATACCTTCCCCTTACCTGAAACTTGATCCCTGATTGTAACAATAGTATCTTTGCTGGCTTTAAAAGTGATGATTTTTGTACTATAAGACATATTAATATGTTCCATTATTTTTTAACAATAATATATAATGTAAAATAAATATATAAGAACATGTTATATCGTTTTTTTTCTGACTAAAGTATTCAATGGAGATTTTTTACAAGCTTTTTTATAATCAATTATTTTTTAACAAATTTGTAAAGTAAATGACTGCTCGAAATACTTTCAATGATGTTTTTTTAATTTAAAGCATCAAAATATGGCATGAAAATCTCAAATTCAAAAACAATGCGTGTTCAAATACTTTTATTCATAAAACAAAAAAAAAAACAAGCACAAATAATGCATAAGTGGTCTAACAGTAACTTGCACTAAAAGTAATTATAAAGAAACCTTAGTCACTATCAAGGGTGTGTTGTACTTTAGAAAGTTCAAGAAAATTGTCAATAACTGTTTATAATACTAATAATACATTTTTAATAGATAAATGAAGCGAACATCAGTCGAATCATCAGTCAGCCGAAAAGTAATTTAGAATAATTTAAAGGTTTAATTGAAAGTTATCGATATTAAAATAGTAACTTGAAGAACATTTACAATAATGATAGTAAACCTTAACATAGAGTTTATTTTAGTATACCTTGATTCACATAAGTGTAAGAACTGTACTAAAAACTGCTAATTAATTATTTAAACACATTAATTTGACATACATAGAAGTTTTAATAATTAATTGAATGAAATGTCTCAACAACTGTTCTGGTGCCTAATTTAGTGTCCTGCGCATAATTCAGACCATCACACTTATGTGAATCGAGGTAGAATAATATGTTTATTATGTTATCTTATCTATATTGTTGATATTTCTCAAGAACAACAATAATATCAATAGACTGCTGATAGTTTATTACTACACTAGTATTTAAAATCCTACTAATTTTAAAACATAGTTGCCAAGCCTTCCATTTTTATTTTAACATTTCAATTTAATTGAAATTTTCACTTGTATCGTATCACTAAAGAACAAAGATGCCAAATCAGCTATATTTTTTAAAAATCAATACTGATATATCATAAATTAATACCCGTCTAAAAATAATACTTTGAATACAGTTATTGCAAGACTTCACTTATAACTAAGTAAGAATTAATATTTATCATTGTTTTCGAACATAATCTGTAATTACAATACTTGAAAGTGTTTATTCAATGTAATATGAAATTCGGTAAATTATTAGTCAGGATAGAGTTAGTTAAAGTCTAAATATTCTTTATATTTAGTAGGTACTCCGATATGGAAGGCACTTGCCTTACTTTCTTACCCAACCACAAATAATCAATGATAGTCCATAACAATATATGTTATGTGAGAAGTAAACAAAAACCATATAAAGAGAAAATCTATAAAATTATAATCACATTATGGCAAAAAACAGCAACTGTAACTCCAATGATATTAGCTCAACATGACACATGACGGTATCTAAATATGAATTGACAGGAACATGACAGTAACTTGATGTGACGCTACAGTAACTTGATGTGACGCTACAGTAACTTGATGTGACGCTACAGTAACTTGATGTGACGCTACAGTAACTGGACGTCACACAACAGTACCTTGACGTCGCACAATAGTAACTTGACATGACACTGTCACGAAAGTTTACAGTAAATTGCAAAATATCTTTATAATCATCTGCCCCGGATGTCAAAACATGCTAATATAAGGCCAACTGAGTTTTTGAAAAAAAAAGGCCAGGCGACCATTTATTTTTCTAAAACTAAGTTAGTGATGGCATTAGTTACTCGATTATTTTAATTTACATTTTTGCAAAGCTTTATGTCATGGACTACATCGTAAATTATAATCTACAAACTAGAATGGCTGAGACGAAATCTCATAGACGGCCAGTCAAGGCCATATTTTAGAATAAATTAAACAGGTTGGGCAGCAGACAGTGTTTAAGCATTTTAATGACTTATTCATAAATGATTGTTAGTTTCTTTGTGCATTTATGTTATTCTTGCTTTTCTTAAAGAGCCATACCATTGTTTTATCACTTGGTCTTAGAATAATTAAAGAAGTACACGCCCTTAACTGTGTTATGGGCCGATTTTAAGTTAGACGAATAAAAGGACTTAATTACTTCATTATCACGAGGGTCTACTAGGTCTATCATTTGGAACTTATGACTTAGCTTAGTTTAAAGGAACAATATGATTCTTTGGTCGTTAATCGTCACCATTTTGATTTTTGAAAGCTATTTGGTAGAAGATCCAATCTTCCAAGAAGGAAGGAACGAAGGCCTTGCACTTTGCAAATGTGACGGCCGGTTTCATTTTCACCAGCACTTGTTCGTATAGTTCTAGCGATTCAGGAGATGTAGCACCATTTCCCTGAAAAAAAAAAAACAGGATTCTATCTATATCTATGTACACGCAATGAATTCGTAAAATATTATTAATCGAGGTTCACGCAACTTATTCATGGTTTTATAATAATGAATTGCGTTTGTACTATAAAAATTACATAGACATTACAATTTTTATATGTAGTTAAAATGATTCAGCTATAGCTTTAACTCTTTTTCTAATAATAATAAAAACTATTGTTATATGTGCAACTAAAGAAGACGATGACAATTAATATATTACATAATTTGGATCCAAGCATAATTAAAGTAACATTTATAGTGAAAACCTAGAGAATCGTAAAAAATCTCACAAAAGAAAACAAGATATTAGGAAACTCACATGCGTCATGAACTTGCCCGTCGGTCGCAAAATGTCGAAAGCAGCTCTCAAAATGTTGATCATAAACTCCCATAGTTCTCCACATGCTGACTCCGATATCGGTATATCAGTGAGGTCGCCGAACACATAGTCCACTTTTTTCTTCTCGCTTGTGAACTTCTTCACTGTCAGCATGCAGTCTTCTACGATTATCTGTGTATAATAAAAAATACTGCTGTAAAAAATAACTGTTGTATATTAATTTTACATAAGACTATTAGCTGTCCATTTCGGCTTCGCGGAGTGTACTCATTTGTACTTTTTAACCTTTTTTTATTGAGATTTATTCTAATTGTTTCTTATTTTTCTGTTTTATTTGTCCAATCTTTTTTTCCATACAAACCTTGTCTTGACAATTACAACCTAAACGATTTAGTCAAATAGATATAAGGTAAATAGTCATGGAAAATTCATTAGACATTAGTTTGAGCTCATAGTCAATTCTTACCTCAAAATTGGGTCCCTTTCTTCTCTCCAATACATCTCCACAGATAGACTTAAGATGTTTGTTACATGCTTTCATGACGAGCTCATCTATTTCTAACATCCAAACATACTTTGGATTCTCTTTAAGGAGTTCGTATAATAGTGCACCATCGCCACCCCCTAGTTATGTTTAAAATAAGAAAATAAAAACACGACTTAAGTATTATAATTAAAAAAAAAATTGAAATCCCGATTGCCCAATATCAACACCTCGCACTTCCAAATCGGTCAAACTGGTTAAGTTCCAAGAGGTTACAACAGTTCGTTAGTTTTGACACGGAACATCCGCCATCTTGATTTTTTCTGACGTAATAGCCTTTGACTCCGAGAAAGAATAAGAATGTTATGGTAACTTTAATTCCAAAATCGGTCAAGGCCTTAAGGCTACAGGATAGATATGTACACATTTAAATCAATACATACATACGCGCGACAAACATTAACCTACTTTTAGGTCTGTTGGGTAATAGTAGTAAAAAATGTTATAACTTTAAATTTTTCTACTTAGTATCATTAATTATAATCATTAGTTGGTGCAATAATTACAAATTGCAATACACTTTTCCGAAGTTGCGATATTCATTTATGGAAAGTATTTGTTTCAGTTAATATTAATAGTAGTAGTATTGTTTGGTTCAAAACAAGATTTTACCTAAGATTACAATTTCCTTTCCTTCATAGCTTTCCTTGCCTCTTTGCATCAAAGTTTCCGTGTATATAAGATCAGCCTCTGAAATATCTGAAAAAAAAAATTACATTAAATATTTTTTTAAAGTTCCATGCTTCGATCTGAATCGATATGTATATTATTTCATAAATGCCTTAATGTCTCGACTGGCTAAATGTATTAGAAAAAAAAAAAGTATTTTTTATAATCGAAATAGTAATGGTAATTTCCCCTCCCAGAGTAAATTACGAAAATTTGCGCTATATTAGACCAAACGCTTGACCCGAATCTTAGAAAAATGAATATGTCGGGTTGTGTTGCTATGCAGTATTGTACCTATGCATAGCTACCCGGCGAGCTTCGTACCGTTTTAGAATCAATAAATGTTGTGACCTCATTATTAGTCGTTCCATAAAAATATATTTTAAATAATTAAAAAATAAATAAATTTTCCGATGTATAACAGGTATTTTGCTATTCGGACAAATCCAATAACTAAAAGATTATAAAAATCTTTTCAGACGTTCTTGAGTTATAAATAGTGAAACTAATTCAACTTTATTATTTATAAAAAGATGTATATTGTACGTTATAAGTAAGCTAGTCTAGTTTAGCATTTTAGCTCTTACACAAAATAAATATTATATATATTTTCGTCTGGATACTGATGCAACTTAGGGTGTTATAACCAAATTTATAAACTTTCATGAATCCATCTTTATTCTTTAGTAGTCACGCCTTGCAGGGGAATATTATCGCGGCCATTGTTATGCTTGTAGAAAGAGATGCACATGTATAATTTGTATCTGTTTATCTCTTTCTTTTCGTTTTATGGTTCATTTGTAAATTTTCATGGTGATAAGCAATGATTACAATACTATTAACTGCCTTATATGTTATATTATTTTTATTTATAATTCCTTGGAACCAAATTTTAATTCTTTCGGAGACACGGTTATTTAAATAAATTTTTAAATTAATAATTTCATCATGTACGATTTTACATGTTTTTCTATTTAACTCGTTTAGAACGAGTTACGGTTGGAATATTGTATTCAAGGCTGTTGTATCATGATTGATTTGTGCATTATATTTGGTACGTAGTGATATGCTTGTATAGCATATCTATTTTTGTATATTTATGCTTTAGCATATTTTATATAACGAGAGTAGATTCTGCTTGTGGTTTCCTCTGCGAGGTATTCTGATAAGTTATTCTGATGTATAACCTATAAAAGCTATACAAAAAGAACAAACATCTATCAGGTCCTCAGGAGTGCCTTTAATTTATTGGACGCTCTTGGCACATTAGGAAAATGAGGGCCTTATGACTTTGAGAGTGGATTAGTTTGTTAAAATAAGTATGAAGAGTAAATAGGCAACATTTTAGATTTACTTAACTATTACGTTTCTATTTTACTGTCAAACTAAATGAATAGACGTATAATATTCATAGAAAATCTATATTGACAGAAGAGGTATATATTACTTTTCCATAATCTGATAGGAAGTATAGGCCCCCATCGATCGTAGAGCCCTGGGCAAGTGCCGAGAGTGCCCAGTGGGAAAGAGGGGTCTACCCGCCCTCGGAAACTTTCGTATTTATAATAGTAGTATAATATTACACTTTTAACTAGAATACCTCGATTCACGTTAGTGTGTTGGTCTGAACAATGCGCATTCCTCTACCCAGAACACAAAATTAGGGCATTGCTACAGTTTAGAGATTTCTGTCATTCAAATTATTAAATATTACTTATGTAATTAAATGAAGTTAATATAATTCATAGAGGATGTGTTTCTTAAATTGTTGAAAACAATAATATTGAACCAGTGTAATTATTCGAAAAATCGTAATTTTCGTTTTGGAAAATGTTTATTTACCAAAAAAGTTAAGTAAAGATTATATATGTTTTATAGAAGCCTTTCTTAGTCGAGAGAATATTCCATAACTTTACAACAATATTATATACAATGCGCGAATTCGAATTTGCCTCGTATTCAGACCAGCACACTTACGCGAGTCGAGATATATCTAACTTGATATTAGAGTTTCCTCAATGATGGCTTCTTATCGGATTGAAAGATTGTTTTGATTATAACGGAGAGAGGCGAGATAAAGTATGCTTTGTTTGATTATAAAGATTGACTTAACATATTTTCTCACGTTACTGTGCTAATGTAATAAAATATTTTCTGTATTACCTACATACTTCTACACACTATGTAAGGCGATAATTACACTAGTAAGTTTTACTTACGTAATTGATATAAAACCACCCCGTAACTTGGTAAGAAATTCCTACGTAACTGTACGAAATATTTGGTTGTCAAAAATAAAGGCACAGACAGTAAATTCTTTACACCTGTGTACAGCAATAACAAACAACTTATGTAATCTATTATGAAAGTCTGAGAGCAAAACTTATAAGTGGAATTCTTTCTTAAGCTTGAAAAGTTTGTTCGTTTGTTTGAACACGTTTATCCTAAAATTATGAATTGAAAAAGTAATTTTAAAATAAACAAAAAAGATACCTAGCTTGTTTATCGAAGGAGTTATAAAATCAATTAATCTTATATCGTAAGATTCGTCGGCGTCGCTTCGGTTAAGTTAATCGCGAGCTGTTAAATAATATATGTTTCTTATACCAACTAAAATAAAATAATAAATCAGAATATTGTTGATTACAATTCATATATTTATTTGGACAATTTCTAAGTTCTATCTTCTTTTTATTCTTGACGTATTCGTGGTTAATGTGTATGTGCAAATATTTGTACTTATTTATGTAACTAAAGTATTATTCCAAGTAATATAATAAGTATGAATTAAATTAGCTAGTATAACTGCGCTAGTGAGAGCCGGAAGTATAATTCCTCCCCCCCCACCTCTCCCGTCTTTCCTTTTCTTACTTCCTATTCCCTTTCATCTTTTATTTCTTTTTAAGTTGGCAACGCGTTTGTGGCTCCGCTGGTGCTGCGATGGCAATGATCACTTAACATCAGGTGTCACCCCTGGTCCTATGCTAATTATATTTTATACAAAAAAACATGATCTCCACTTAAAGGGTTTTATAATTTTTTATTTTTGTGAAACAAATTTTTTTTTGTACAATATTACATAACAGAACACTTACTTTGTAAATCATCTAGCACCAGCATGTTACCAAAAGACTTTGAGTGTACAATTTGGACCTTCTGGAATGACGATTGTTCATCAAAAACAACTCCATCTATGTCATATTCAAGCAATCTTTCATCTGAAATTAGTTTAAATACTGTTAATAGATTTAATCTTAGGTAAAGAAATATGAATATTTTTGATATAATGTAAATTTCCATGGATTTAGCATTTTAAATTTTGATTCAAATATTTTATAAAATATGTAAAATGATAGTTGTATTACAATTTTTAATTTTATGGTAGTAGTAGTATGTTCGATATTTTCCTTATATTTGCAATTTAGTGTAACAAATCAAAAGAATATAAAAATTCTTATTTTAATCCAACTCATTAAAATAAAGGAAAACTAGTTTATTAATATTCATCTTTTATATTAATGTTTGTTAATAATTATAGGAAAAAAACTGACATACCTGATGTAGGATAATACCTCCCGAATAGGCAGCGTTTTATTGTAGGGAACGCCTGGGATTTTATTATTGTGATGTATTTTTGTAGTTGGTTTTCCAATATTTTCGCCGACTATTAAAATAAATAAAAGATAAAAATAGAAACATAAAACTATGGAGGCTATAAAGGTACACTAGCATGCAAAAAACTTAATTTCTGGGTATTCTAAGAGAACGTAAGGTTGAGCGTCTTCACAGTTTACTGGAAGATTCTTTGGTATTAGTTAATAACAACAATGTTACTGAAGAAACACATGCAAATATTAGCGTATGATAATATGTTTTTGTGTAGTGCTAATGGAATTGCTTAAAAATATTATGACTTCAAAATGTGATTTTTAAATGCTTCATACTTATAATATGAATATAATAATGATAATTAAACTTGTTATGATTATGAAATCTGATTAACTGTGAATAAGCTGTGTTAATATTTATACAGGTTGCTAATTATATAAGTTTATTCTACATGTGCTTAATATAATCAACATGTGACACAGAGACATATCTTATTAAGACAATTTAAAAAAAATTTATATATATATATATATAATATAATTTATGTAATAATAAATTATTTATAACACAGCATTGGTGCTTCTAAATACCTAATATTTGTATTATAATGTGTATTTTTTATACAATATATCATACAGTGAGTAACATAAAGGTCAAAGTGCTTAGGACTAAAACCATTTTTAAACTAATAGTCTTAGTTCATGCCAACCTGAGCTGGTCAAGTAAACGTCATATTTATAACCCCTTTTGATTGTTGGCAAGAGCTTTAGTCTGTCACACTCCAATGAAATTCGTACTGAACTTTCCAGTAGCTTTGAACACTAAAACAAGATGACACGCTCAACCTTCATTCTTTCTTTCAAAGAGTTTTTTCAATATCATGAATTTTATTTTTATTTTAAGATTGTAAAAATAATAGAACCTTAATGCAACAGTAGATTTTTTTGTATCGTATTTTTTATTGGTAATCTTAAGAGGATAACTAATCTTATTACTAAAGATTTCACGTTTTTAACTTTTTTTAAGGATTTATTTCAGTAATCAATTTTTAGTCTAAAATAGTGATATCTAAATTTAATACAAGTCAAGTGTGATCATAAAGCGCAAGTGTAACGATGCTATTTTAAGCGAATTGAGCTAACCTTGAAACTGATTAGTGGTTCTTCGTTGTCTTCTTTATAATATTCAATATTAACTGTGACGAGACCTCGATCGAACAATCTCACGGATACCGTAGTACCTCTCTTTCCTGTCAAGAGTTTCAATGATCCACCATCTATTTTAATATCAGCGGCTAAGATGAGATTAGGTACATAATCTTTGAGCACCGTTTCCAACTGGCTGAATACAGTTTTCTGTCCACTTTCATCCCCTAAACGAGCGGGATCCATAGAAAAATCCAACAAGATAGTTTGAACTGACATTTCTGTATTATCTTGAAATTATACTTTTAATTATTTATTACAAATTGGACGGAGACCGGCAAAAAGCTATGATAAGTTTGCAATGAAGTCAATTTCATTGATTTGCTTATTTCAAAAGATAATAGATGAGAAATGATTTACTTGACTTTAACAAAAAGTGTTACAAATAGTAAAAATATACTAATTATAATTAGACATTATAAAGTATTAGTATTTCATCGTAAATAAGTACATTGCATATATTTCACTTGAAATTATAATATTGTGTAATTAATTATTACAATTTGTTACTTAAGTTACTTTAATTAATTTTTTTTATATATTTATAATCTGTATACACAATTTTTATAAGCGTGTAACACTAAGATTTCTGTCTTTTAAAAAAAAATCAAGAATTGGGAAGATTTTTGTGACATGGCTGGGAATAATGCTGAAGAAGTTGAGGTAGATATTAAACATATTTTTAGGGTATATTTTAATATATACCCTCTTTTACATCTATATATTAATGTACATTCATTAAACTTGGCTAACTTTGCTGATGTGGCTTGAGTAACTTTCACTATAACATAAGTTCCTGTTTAGAAAACGTATAATAATTTATCGGTTTTCGTGTTTTTCACTACATATTCGATGCTATAAATACTGTAGTCACTTAGCGTATAAAGTTTTTTATTATTTTAGTTAGTGTTATAGGTTAGGATTTGTAAAAAAATGACTTGTGTATTCAAGGGTTCAGCAGGCGCTGAAAACAAAACGAATAGCACCGCAGAGGTCCCACCAGAGTTCTTGATAAAACATCCTCTTCAAAACACTTGGAGTCTTTGGTTCTATGACAATGACAGAACAAAATCATGGGAAGAGAACCAGATTGAGCTGACGACTTTTGATACTGTTGAAGATTTCTGGAGGTACCAAACTCGTTTTTACTTTAAATGGCCATTTTTATGTGAATACATTCCATTAAAAATTAATACACTAATTGAAAAATAATATATAGTTGTTTTTATTAAAAAATATGATATACAAATGGCTCTACTTAATGAGCATGAAGAAAAATAATGATTTCATAGCCATAAATACTTTTTTTTTACATTTTCTAATATTTTTCAATTTTCGAATTCAAAGAATAAAATTAAAACATACTGATTCATTTTTGTTTACTTATAACATTGAAATATTTAGATATTTTAATCCAAGGTTAAATTTTCTATATATGTTACAAGAGAAATGTCCCATATCTGATAAGTATTTATTGATATTGATTAAGCATAAAGGTAATTATTTGTTGGTCTTTTATATAGTTTGTTCATCTTTTCTTTTTTTGTAGATTGTATCACCATATAAAATTACCCTCAGAACTGCGCCAGGGTCATGATTATGCTGTATTTAAGCAAGGCATTCGTCCTATGTGGGAAGATGATGCTAACAAAATGGGCGGCCGTTGGTTGATAAGTCTCGAGAAGAAACAACGTAACTCTGATTTGGACCGGTTTTGGTTGGATGTTGTAAGTTTTAATATTTTTTTCATTATTAATAATAAGTATAATTTAACTGCTAAATTTAAAAATAATTTAAATAAATAAAATAATCAAAATTTTTAAAAAGTAATTTATAAATAGGTTTGTTGAAGTGTGTTGCTATAATGATATATATATATATATTTTTGATATATATTTTGTTGGTCAAAAACAATATAAAACTCTTATAGTTAATTAGGAAATAAATATTGAATTACTAAACAATCTAAAGTGTTTTTTCAAATATTATAAAATCCTTATTTTCATATGCTGTAAAAGTAAAGTAAAAGTAACAAAATATCCCACTGCCGGGCACAGGCCTCCTCTCCTAATAAGGAGAAGGATTAAAACTGACCACACTCCTCCACTGAGGGTAGGCGGATGATGCATACATGTGTCAGAATTTCTCCCCGCACATGCAGGTTTCGTCATGATGTTTTCCTACACTGCTGAGCTCGAGATGAATTTAAACACAAATTTATTACTTCAAAAATCAGTAGTGCTAGCCAGGGTTTGAACCCACAGTCATCGGTTGAGATCAACATGTTCTAACCACTAGGCCATCTCGACTCATCAGATTTATTCATATGCTTTGTGTGATTTGTGTGCAATTATTCTTGTGAAGCTTTCCTTGTAATGATATCAATTATATATATTAAGCCTCTTTTCAATAACTTATAAATTAATATATAATATTGATTACTACGCATTCAAATTATAAATATCTAATTTTCCCAGAGTTGATTCATATTGTACATACATATATTATAATGAATGCAGAGATGGCTCAGTTGATAAAACATGTCAATCTTAATCAACAGACACACAGGTTCCAATTCTTTTAAAATTACTTGGCGCTTAAAGGAAAATATTATGAGAAAACTTTCATGTGTTGGTATACATATATTCTGATACATGGATATCCCTCCAGTCCGCAATGGAACAGTCTGGTTGATTAAGCTCCAATCCTTCTTAATAGAAGATGAAGATTTTGCGCAATTGTGAAATATTTACAGGCTTTTTCAATATTACAGTAAAAGTACTAAGAAAGCTTACAGAAGTGTAAGAAAGCTTACACAGATAAAACTAAAACATCTCATGTTCAATTGTGAAGGAAATCATTTTGATGATAACTTTATATATTAAAATATAATTACTTACCCCTGTTTTGTTTCTCTCACATTTATGGTTACTGCTTCACTCCCATGGATTGTAGCATAATTTAATAAAGACAGTAACCACATATAAATGGGCTATCCAATGCATGCAAACAAATTATGGCTCTTATAAATATTAGTATGTGATCCAACACAAAAGCAGTTTTTGTTATTCTAAGTTTTAACAACTTCTTGTTGAATATGTGTTTCATTTAAACAGGTTCTTCTGTTAATTGGAGAGAATTTCGATCATGCTGAAGAAATTTGTGGTGCAGTAGTAAATGTCAGAGCTAAGATTGATAAGATTGGTAAGACCAAATTAATAATTATATTTCAATAGTAACAATTGCAAGTGTCATTGTTGTTCATATAAAAAATGTGATTGAGGAAAATAATTTAAAAAGAAAACTTACTATAGATTATATCTGCATTATCATTATCATTCTTATTTAAAATACAATATCCATTAATATTTTTATAGTTTATAGATAATAAAATATGTGTTGTAAAAGTGTAACAGGTTTAACATTAAAAAGTTATATTTATATGCAAATCACTTCTCATTGTTATAGAAAAAAACTATGTTACAAGGGTCAAAAGTGTTTTAATATTTATAAGTATTGATAAAAAATCAACTAAAAAATAAAAAGATTTGTTTTTTTAAAATGGTATCATAGACAAATTAAAAAAAAAAGCCGTTAATTCGGGTAAAGGCGTGCAATATCGACTTTTAATTTTATAATAGCTAATTACCAGTTTTTTTTTACCTTAAAACTTTCTTATAAGTATTGAAAAATATTCGTTTCATCTACTATTTTTTTAATTGCCATAATAAGTATCTACTATATTTTTTGTTACAAAATACAGGTGTATGGACGGCAGATACTTCAAAGCAGCAAGCGAACCTGGAAATTGGTAGAAAACTTAAAGAGCAGCTTGGTATTCATGGGAAAATTGGCTTCCAACTTCATAGAGACACTATGGTCAAGCATAGTTCGGCTACCAAGAATCTTTACACTGTTTAGTCACTATAAATTATTTGTATACAAAATGCGACGGCAGTCGGCACGACTGAGAAATAAATCAGATGGTCAATTTACCACTGTTATGTACTAGTAGTCGCATTGCGATCTGCCATCGTGTTAGAATTAAAATTTTTATTTAACAGAAGTAGTATTTACGTTGACGTTTCATGTTTATCTTAAGAGAGTCTATTTTTACACTCTCGTGATGAATTCTACGGTAAAGTAATATGGAAGTCTGATGTTTGTACTGAAGCTGTGCTTAAGTATGTGTGTTGAGGTCACATGGATGTAAGTGTGTATTCATACAAAACTAATCAATATTTGTATCCGAAGGCCACTAAGTTTTACATCATATTTTTATTTAGGTTGCACCTACAGTTATCCAAGACAGCGAATTGTTGCACTTTCTTATCTGTCTATCTAACATAACAATCATAATTTTAAATTGTTATTTGTGTCTGTCTGTGAAGAAATATTTTGGTATTTCATATAAAAATAACTAAAATAATTTGAGTTTTATTTATGTTTCCCACATAGTATAAAACTAAGCCGCTTCCCTCATCAGTATGTTTAGATCTTTTAAACCACATAATGGATTTTATTGCGGTTTTCATCAAAAAGCAAAGTGATTCAAGGGGCCTTCCCCTTTATACATAATCCATGCATATTATAATAAAGAAAAACAGAGAATTTCAAAGATTTGTAATGTGATGTAAAAAACTATATCGCATCCGTGCAAAGCTGGGGCGGGATGCTAGTAATTCTACATTTGTATATTTGTCATAAAAAAAAAACAAACCAAATTTGTGGGCACATTCTACCTCTTACACGTGTGTTTGTTTATAAAAAGCAGAATATTTATCAAATGAAAAATAATTTACCTTTTTTTCTCCTTACATTTGGGAAAACAAAAATATTCGCTACGTTGCTGCTACCAATTACGAGGCACAAAAGTGTTTTAACATTTATAAGTTTCGATAAAATTTCGAATAATAAATAAAGTTGTTTTGTAAAAATTACCAGCCATTTGAACAAATGAATAATAACCGTTAATTCGGTAGAAGGCATGCTAATATCGACTTTGATATTATAAAAGCTCAATTGTTTTTTTTTTCAAATTCTATTGTATTTCTTAACAGTACTTAATACTTTTATTATTACTTATAGGTTTCCGTACCTAAAGGGTCTTAACGGAACACTATTATTAAGCCTCTGCCATCCGTTTGTCCATCCATCTGTAAGCGAGCTATATTGCATGAAAAGTAAATAGGTAGCAAATATTAAAAACCGGTCCAGGGTGAGTCAAACTCACATATGAAGGGTTAAGCAAGCAATTCATGAAGATGGGTCAGTAGGGAGAAATATGAGACTTGAACGGAACCATGTCACCGATTTTGATATTAAGAAAACCTGCATTCTTAAAACGATTTTTAAAATGACATATGAGTACCATCCAGTAATGTAATAAAACCTAGTCTATTTTTATGTATTTAGGTTTTTTTACTTATTAAACTCAACTTCAAAAATAAAAGTTTTTAAATATCTAAAAGTATTAAAAGTAAAGTAATGGCAAACCTTTTGTAACATATTTAATTAGGGCAACATTTTATTTGTGTCGTAAACGGGGATAACCGAATTCTTAGCTGAAGATAAATAAAGTTGTTCCTTTTGCTTTTCTTATTCATTTTTGTTTAGATATTAACAATAGACAAAGGTGTTAACATGCCTGAAGAAAATCGGGTAAGAAGTGTATTTTTATTTTGGTTATATCGTGTTATTAATAACCTTTACTATATTAGTAGTAACAACTCATTTAAAGTGTACTATGTGTTTACTGTTGTTATATTTTAAAATTATTGATTAAACCAATTTTATTTTGTTGTAAATACATTAAAAAATCATTTTAGTACATATGTAGAGATTTGTTATTTGATTTAAACCTAATACGTCTACTCAATTTTCGAAGATAATTTTATATTCCTAAAATATTTCTTTAATTTAACTTTTTAGCATAAATTTCACGTCCTTTCTACGATGCGTTATTATTATTCTTTACAACTTGGCAGTAGTTTGTTACAGACGTGGTACCTACGTCTGTAACAAACTACTGCCGCGCTTTTGATTCATACAAGGTCAATTACTGTCGATATTTAAACATAGACAAGAGCCATAGACTATAGGGATAATAAGAATAAAAAACCTAATTAAATATGATTAAATTCATAAGTATTTTCTTATACTTCTAATCTGAAAATCTTAATAAAAATTACTGTTAAAATAAATAAGGAAATGTAAATAATTGTACAACAATAGAATAAAGAGGATAAATAATAATTATGATAATTTTTAAGGATTTTTTTTATGATTTCTTAACATGTTATGATAAAGTACAAATATATATAAATAATAAATAAATGAACAAATTTTGTACTAAGTATATTTTATTAATATCGATTTTGATTTTATCGTTCGAAATATTTCTTCGTACTCGTTATTGCCCACTGTAATCAGTATCAGTGGTTATGATTCACGATGGATTGCGTCATAAGTGCAAGTGTTTACAAGAATGAATTCAGAGAAGCTTATGTAGTAATGTTTTATTCGTTCTCAACTAGCTTGTTTATAGTTGATAGGTACGATATCTACTCTATACTTATTAAGTGAACAATAGCCGACCTACAAAACATATAAATAAATAACGTATTAAAATTCAATATTTAGTACTTCCAAGCAGTTTTGGTAACTAATATTATTGGAAGTAATAATTCATAGGTGTAACGATTTTATACTAAAGAGTAATAGAGAGTGAGAGAATGACTCAATTACACAAATTATAGATATTTTTAATATAAAATTTATCGGTTGCATAATTATTTCAATATATGTTCGAGTTACTATAGTTCTCAAACTATTGTATCTCGGACGTAGGTTAATTAGGAAATCAGGCAGAGCACCTGGGCGTGAAATTCGATGGGTTGTATTTAGGATTGCCACTTTTTTTGTGCAAATAAAGTACATTGATTATTATAATAAAAAAAATAGTACGTCGTGAAAAAATATATTATAATTTATCTTACTATATTATTTCGCGTAAAAACTTACTTTTCATTACTTTTAGCGTCTCTGCTAAACAACTTTATAACGCCAACAAATGGCGACCGCAGGAAGTTAATTTCGTCAATTATTATCGAACTTATTCGCCAAAAATCGGTAATGTCATCGATCCAGTGATTCTGTGTTACAAAAAAATCATAAAATCAACTTTTTTGGGTATATTGTAAGTGAAATAACCCATTCAGAAATAAAATTATACGAAATAAAATATTTTCGCGTACTTTATCGTTCGCATTAAGTACTTTCATAATATTTGCCTAAAAACACAATAAATTATAATAAAGTACTGGTGGCAACCCTAGTTGTATAGCAATTTATATCACTTTCTTCTTCTTTTTACTTTTTAAACCAACTTATATGTTCACTCCAATTAATATAAATATTTTATAAGAAAACTTTATTACAGAAACCATTTGCCTTAAATGATTTTGAAAGTATGCAGCGTTACCGATGAATATTATTTGTCTGATATTTTTAGGTTGTTGTCGACCATGAGTCGAAAGGAAAGAAAGTAGTGGAAAGTATAAAACATCCTTTACAAAATACCTGGAGTTTTTGGATGTTCACGAACCAGAAGAATAGCTGGGAAGAGAATCTTGTCAAATTGACTACGTTTAATACAGTTGAAGATTATTGGTGGTAAAGTTAAAATTCTTAATAACATTACGGTAGAGCCTAGCTATAGCCCACTGATTGCAGATCGTACATTGTATATATAAGGTAGTACTACCTAAAGAATAAGTTAGTTCAACAACTAGAACAAAGCTGATACCTGCAAACGTCTAATCAGATCTTCATAAATTACAATTAAAAAACATCTCGATTACAAATCTTTCAAAGAAAACAAAACCGCGTCTAAATGGTCCATTAGTTTGAGATATGCCACATATAGACATATGGATACACATATATACGTCAAACGTATAACATTCCTTTTTAGGTCGCGGGTTAAAAACAAAATTTTCAAAGAGCAATAATAAATTATAAGCAGACTAGTCAGCATTTACCGATTTGCCTAAAGTCTACTACTACTTCTAACCACATCTCTGTGTCTTTGGCAGTTTATACCATCACATGAAGAGGCCGTCAGAGCTCGAACTCGGCCAAGAATACGCTATATTCAAGAACAACATCCGTCCTATGTGGGAAGACAACGCCAACAGGTCTGGCGGTCGATGGTTGATTAATTTTGAAAAGGAACGAAAGCCCGACCTTGACTCTGCTTGGTTATTTGTGGTAAGAATATATACCTTCATTAAACTAAGGGTAGGCTCATAGGATCTGAACCGCGCATATACGTTCCGCAGAATACAAAATAAGTATTCGTTACGCATTTATTGAATTTAAAAGGTTTAAAAGGGATTTTTGACATGGCTATTTAAAATTCACAAATTTTATAACAGACTTTGGAATAATTAAATTTATAGCGATCAAGTGGGGACGTTTAGAGATATACTTATCACATACATAAGAGATGTTTATTTAAGGATGGGTTTATTATATATCTATATATTTCGATTTTAAAATTATAAATCATTAAATAATATCATAAATTTTAAATGTTTTAAGTTTTATAACTAAGACTAAAAAAAACTAAATCGACTGCAATCGCAAAATACGCAATTAAACTTGTATGACATGCTATAATAAATCCAGTTATCTATACAAATAAATAAAATTGGAGTGTCTGTTTGTAATATCAAATATATATTTAGTTTAGATTACTTGAAATTTTTGAATAATGTGAAATAGGTGACGCATTATCAAAATACATCAATATCTCCGAATTTGGCTTTTTGATCCATTTAATAAATGTACTTAAAATACATTGTATGTTTTCAGATACTTCTCATGATTGGAGAAAATTTTGAATATTCCGATGTGATTTGCGGAGCAGTTGTAAATGTTCGCGTGAAGAGTAAAATAGGTAAGTAATTTTTATTATTTACATTACTTTGACAGTATTTTGAGAAAGTCTTTTCGTCATTTTTCCATTTAATTTTGTGAAATTTTAGATTGGAGATGAGATTTTTTTTTAATTTTTGAAAAGGATAGACTAAAAAATAAAATGTTTTGCTTCAAAAGTACAAATCATTATATATTTTTGGACTTCTCCTGTAAAACCAGCTAACTAGAAATTAAAAACTTAGCTGCTCTCGTGACAATATAGTAAGTTGAATTTAGATGGCTAAAGTTTAAGATAAATAATTTTCAGGTATTTGGATATCGGATGCTAAAAATAATAAAGCCGTCTTAGAAATTGGAAGAAAATGTAAAGACTATTTGGGACTCCAAGGCAAAATGAACTTCCATAAACACAATATCAATCACAATATGTATACAATTTAATAATCATAATTTTAATTTTCAAATATATTTTAAGAAGTTGGTACTATTTAATAGATATGTCGCAGTCAACTAGCTTAATAAACTGATCAATTAATAACCTAGTCTCTTTACTACACGGCGCCATTCAACTAGCTTCCTGAATTTTAATCACTCACCTGGGCAAATGCAACGTTTAACTACATAATTTCCTAGCCTATTCATCGTTTAACTGCTTGACTAGCCTGTTTATTAAAATTAGTTTATTAAGGTTTGCCTGCAACAGATACATTAATCTGTGATGGAACTCAATTGTGATTAATTGTGACTGCTAAGTGTAAATTGTAATAATTATATTCGAATATTATATTACCTACGTAAAATAAAAAATCCTGACACAATTTGGCCCGGCTAAGGCGACTTATAAGAAATAATGTTGTTGCCGGTTTTATTGAAATTGAATTCGATCCAAACAAAACGCACAAAAAACATTACATAGTTTTAAATTAAACACAAATCATTTAATTTTTTTTTCTGATAAAAAATATTTGATTAATTATGTTTGTTATTTTGTGATAAATATTTTATTAATATTTAAATAAAATGTGATGAATAGTTGTAAGAATAAAAATTTTTATTTTCGTTAAACATTTTAGAAGACAAACACTGACTACGCTAAGTGCTTATAAAATTGTGCATGTTCGTGAATTAGTTTGGTTTCGTATCTCCGTCTCCACTCTCTCTTCTATCTTGTGCACTGTTTCTTCAGCGTTGTCTATACCTTTGTGAACGTTTTCTAAAAAAATAGAAAAAAAAAGCAAATTAATGTTTTGTTTTTTGGATGAAGACATGCACAAACAATTACTACAAATAAAATTAGGATATTTAAATATAAGAGTTAATTGAAACATTTTACTTTATTTATAGTTTAACATTTATGTCATCAAAATGTGATAAAATATTAATTTTAAGTAAATTATATTTAGTTTTATTATTTTTGAAAAATAAATGAATATATAACAATTATATGTATACCTACGACCTTTTCTTCAATAACCTTTCCTTTACCCATACAAGAATTTTCTTTATCCTTTATCGATTGAAATATACGCGCGAAACGACCTTTCTCTTCTAGTTTATTGACCACTACGTCTGTGTCCTCGCAGTTGATAGGTCCTTCGTTTGAGTCAATGTTATCCTCACTTCTTACAATCGGCATTACAGCCTGAGTTTTAGTTTTGCCCATTTGAGGACTGGATTTATCAGATCCACAGGGTATAGTTTCATTTTCTGATTGTCCTGTTTCACTCTTCTGTCCGTCGTCGCTATGTTTACTTAAATTCGGACTCATCTGCGATATGTCTGGAATGTCTAGTAAATCTTGTATAATAGGTGTCTTTGGAGGTGGTGAGTTAGCAATCTCTGTCATTTTGTCAGGCACTTCTAAAACCTTTTTCTCGTCGCAACAGAAACCGGGAGATTTGTTATCAATAGTTTTCTTTAAAACATCTTCGACAACTTCCGCCTTTGTGTGAATCGTTTCAGCTACAATATTCGATGTACTTTCTATTTTTTCTTCACCGATTTTAAGTGCTGTATTTGCTGTTTCTAAGACAATGTCGACTTTTTTTTCTGCTTCAATTTTAATTGCATCGTCATCGTTGGCTATGTTTGGTATGCCGTGAATGCTTCCACTGTCAGGTTCAAGGTCGTTTATGTTTACTATATGCGATCCGCTCACGTTTGCTTCTAATGAATTAATAGATCCAGTTTCTTCATTACTGTTTCCATTCATGTTATCGGTACTATTTTGTCTATTTGTATTCGAATTTGTCACATCTTCTATAGTATATTCATCTGTCTTATTCATTATTGGGACTTTTTGAAGTGGAGGTAGTTCAGTTAAAGAGACTTGTCTGTTATCCTCGCTGATTATACTGAAATCGTTATTAGTAAAGTCAACGTTCGAGCCTTTTATGGCGGTAAGTAAAGTGTGGCAGCCGCCGCAAGCGACATTGTCTACGATAAAACCATTCATGGCGGTGACCCGCTTTGGTGCGTATTGATTAGAAATTGCCTCGTTTGAATTGTTGGCGTCATCGACTTCTTCCAAACATAATTTGTTGTGTCGCGATTCGCCGCAAGTATAAAGTAACCCATTATCTAAAATAATATTTTAGTATTTTATTGTGATGAATATTAATAGTTACATTTATTTAGAGTAAAATTGAACACATATTATCAAAGTTATAATATTGTAATAAATGTAGAAATTCATAGAAATACCTGTAACAAAAGCGGTATGCATAGCTCCGCAAGCCACGAGCTTCAATTGATACCCATCAAACATTTTATCCATGTTAATTTCAGTTGGTTCAGTTACGTTCTCAACATCTTTCGCCATTCCCAATTGACCTTTTTCATTTGACCCAAATGCAAAGATCTTTGATTCGTCCATTGATAAAAGAAACGTGTGGTTGGCACCACAGCAAGCACTTTTGATTTGTACATCTAGTGGTAGCACTTGGGGGACATAGACGGTAGTCAACGAATTAGGTATACCCAGTTTTTGATTTTCATTGTCGCCAGTAACGAAAACTGCACCCTTAGCTAAAATTTTTAAAATGAATGAATATTTAAAACAACGAAACTCGATTTTTTTTTTTGTTTTTTCGATTTATACTAATCATACTACCGAATGTTTTTCTTAATGTAAAATAGGAACGTACTACAGTATATTGGCGAAAAGCTTTGTTATGACGATGTAACCTCTCGAAATTTAGATTTTTGCATGTCCCTAAACTCTCTTTCGCCCAAATTAAAAGATATATCATTCATAGATACATTTTCTATAAAGTTAGACAAAACCGAAGATTATAATCTATTTAACATATTAAAATATAAAACCTTTTGTTAATATCTATTATTAAGTTATAGTTTAATTATTTTCATATAGAGATCTTACCAGTGATAAACACGGTATGATAATATCCGCACTCAACGAACGCGATAGTCTCCATGAACTTGAGCTCGGTGAAGGAGACGCATGAGCGTGTGTCCTCACCCAGCCCGAGCTGGCCTTCCGAGTTCGAGCCGCAGACGAAGACGCGTCCGTCATCTGAATTATTAAGAAGAAGGTAACGATATGTGAAAAGTAAAGTACATAGTGAGGTAGAGCCTAGCTGTAGACTTTTGACTACGTATCGTAGCTCGTATACAGGCTGATTCGACCGGGGCAGCAACTCACTCTCACAAAAGATCGATGAGAAGTAGATAACGTAGTTGCGTTTCGTACGATGAGTGAGCCGCAAGCCTAATTTCCTCCCCATTCCTTTCCTTACGTCCTTAATGCCTTTCATGCTTTTTTTTTTAACTGGTAACGCATTTGTGGCTCCTCTGATGCTAAAAATGTCCGTAAGCGGCGGCCAGTGATCACAACATCAGTTGCTCGTTTGCCAGTTTTGCCAGTTATTTATATTAAAAAAAATCATTTTTTTAAGTCGAGTTGGTATATCAAGTGTTTTAATTTCTTGATAATGATAAGGAACAAACGCTTCGTGTAAGAAGTTGGAATTAAAAGTTTTCATGTCTCAATAAATTATACATAAGTATGTAATGTAGTTAATTCAATTTTTTTACATAAAGTATCACAAATTGTTAAGCTTACAATGATAATGCAAAAAGGTTTCGTGTTAGAGGTGGGTAATGTTATTGTTATTGCGACGCTAAATCTATATTTATAGTTGAATATTAATACGGTATCGTATTAAACGAAACGATTTTCTATTTTTCTATTTTTTTATTTTAAACGAAAAGTTATAATTAATTTAAAAACTATTCAATTTTGTTCTTTTATATCTAAAAATATTTATTATTTTTTTGTAAAGTAAAGGTACTGCAATTACTTACTACTTGAACAGATGGTCATAACTTCGTAATTTTACCTTTCATATATTTAGAAAAATTGAATGAAATTTAGGTTAAAAAAAGTGATAGATACTATAATTCTCTTTTAAGTGTTTCGAAGTCCACCAGCCGATTTGAGTATGTGATTATGATTACATATTGTATATGTGTCAAGATTAAAAAAATATTTATAGTATAGCAGCAGACGTCGTAGGTTTTCTGCTTCGTAATAATTCTAGTAAAGTGGCATCCGACGTTACCAGTTAGTAGCGCTGTGTGGTTGCTCCCCGCGGAAACTTGCTTGATAGGTCGATCAATCTCCACGTTCACGGCCTGCGGTACGCTGTGGTGCTCCATGTCCCCCGTGCCCAACTGCCCTTCATCGTTGCAGCCGACAGAGTAAATAGTGTTTGAATCTGAAAATGTATTTTAACATCAATCAAGTCAAGATAAATTAGAATCAGTCGCGGAGTATAGAATAATAAGGAAAAAAAAACAATAAAAATTGATAAACAGATCGATGCATTTACATGTGTATAATGAGTTTAATTGATCGTTGAATCAGTAATTAAGTATTGTCATAAAGTTAAGTATCTTAAAGTGGCGAACGTGCGTTACGAAATATTTTTGGAGTGTTAAATGAATTAATTACGAACCTGTCACGAAAATTGTATGTGCCCTTCCACAGGCAACGAACATAGCTCGATGGGGTTTGAGCCACTTGACGCAGCTGGGTCGCGTCACTTCGTCCTTGTGGCCTAAACCCAGCTGACCCCAAGCATTTGCGCCGAAGACGAAAACGCGACCGTTTTCTGTGATTAACAGATATTATTTTTTAAGACATCCTGACTCATGACATTCAATACGATGCGTAGCGGTATGAAAACTGCGCGAATTGCAGCTGATATTATAATAAAAATATAATGTAAATGTTATTTTTAGAAATATATCTTTCTAGTATTTTTTACCTACTATACAGCTTAGTGAATCATTCTCTATGTTACTGGACTTCAAACGAGTGTAGGGGAGCCGATGGTGCTTTCTTAGGATGACTTTCTTACGATCATCCTCCAAAAGCATCTTGTTGGGCGGCCCTTTGTTTAGTGATTGGAGCTTATTGGGGCTTTATTACAGAATAATTAAGTTTAACAGTTAGATTATATTTACTAAATAGAAAAATAAAAAGATCTTTGATTCTGCAAGATCAAAAAGAATATCCATAGGGGTATAATTATATCCCTAAAAAACCTTTTGACAAAAATGCACATCCACCGGTTCAAAAAGATGAACGAAATCCACATTTCCTTATACAAATATTTTGGTTCCTTGAATTGATAATGATACAAAATTTAAAACATATTATAAAATTAAGATAATGTAGACTAACGACAGATGACAGCGCTGTGTTCGTCTCCGCATGATATAGCGACTATAGGATCGTTCTTGATGAAGAAGTGGCTCGGCTCGTTGTCGGCAAAGTGAGATTTGCCGAACGTGAAGACAGCACCGGTTTCTGAAAATAAAATATAAACATATAAAGTACATTTATATATATTATATTATTAATAATGCACAAGTTTATTAGCATATCAGTCTGAGTCATAAAAGAGGTAATGCTGCCTGTGTTTTGGGCACCTTGCCTCACTGTGACATCGATAGTTATTTAGGTTTAATATAGTTATTTTTAATTTCTCTTTCTTTTTATTTTTAATAGAATTATTTGTTTTTAAGTAATAACATAGTGGTTGGAATTTAAAATCAAATGGATTGTATTGTATCTTTATTTCAGGGTTATCATCACATATTTGCAGTGTATTTGCTACTAGAGTCAATAGTTTTGACTCATAATAAATAGAAAAAAAACTACAGATAAAATTTAGTTTTTCTGCCTAAAAATTTCTTATAGTCGTTAAAAGCAGAGAGAGAGAGAATATATTTAAAGTTTATTGAGTAGATATAAGGTAATAAGGTTCAGCTAAATGAACATTAATATGATATTGCATAATATAATATAGAACCAATATTTAGAAAAAGCTCTGATTTAATATCGCACTAGAAGCTTCGTATTTCATGTTTTAGTGCCGTATCGTATAAATTTTTATTATAACGATATACTCTGACGCCATAGTCATCAAGGCTTCGCTTCCATAAGGTTTTGACCAAATCATAAATCAACGCCCCATGAAAGTGATTTTCTGCGGTTAACTTTTTAACCTTTTCGCATGACGTCAATTCTACTTTCTTTATAAAATTACCATAAATAAAACCTCACGATAATTTACTTACGCAATGGGTTTAATTACACTGTTAAAGCGGTAAAATAAAAAATCTAATAATAACGATAGGTTCCGCTACAAATACATTACAAATTTTAACTTAAACCTTAAAAAAAGGAAATATTCTTTTAAATTAATTAGTAAATTTAATATTTCAGACGATCATTATCGTTTAAATTATTATATAATTGAAAAAAACGGCACAAAAAATTTAAATAAAATAAAGAATTACTAAGAGTCTGGTTTGTTTTAATCATCAATTATCATGAAGACGCGTAAGAGAGTACTTTACTGCTTGCTTGGCGTCAAAATAGTTGCGGAGAAATATTTGCAAACGCTACGTTTTTGTATTAAAAAAAACGTCAAGTAAATCACTGAATTTAACCATAAAAACTATCCATTACTAAGAAATAGGTTTTTAAGCAATAAAGTGCGTCAAATAAAAAAAAATTCTTAGAACCTTAGAGGACTTAAGCTAAGCCCATTAGCACGGCCGTCACTTCCTATCCTTGACCTTGCCTGACTTCTCACACTGAAGCCAGAGATCGGTATCGAGGCCGAAATTTAGTTTTCATTTATCCGGACTGAACTAACAAAGCCTCGTGTAGACGATTAGTTATGAACTAGTACCCGCAACTCAACTTATATACATGCATATACATAGTCTATAGATCAAGGGTCGCCATTAGTTTCATTCAGGGTTCGTTTTTGAAAATATTATGATAATCGCGGTCCGTTGCTTATTTTTTCCGCTGTCGCCTTAAAAAGGAATAAGGCTTGAAGGGGAATCACTCTGAATCACTATACGATCGATACAATCTACTAAACGACGATTTTTATATGAGTGTGGTGCCTATGTGAGCTCATGCATGAGTGGGCTACAACTGGCTCTACTATAATAAAAAAAAGAATGCTACGAAATAAAAGACGACAAATGCAGGGTTAAAGCGTAATGAAGTTTATCTTATGTACATCGTTATACTACGTACAGTCGTACAGGTACTAAATAATGCTTGAAATAATTACAAACCGTGACATGGTAATGTTTGTTTTGCATGTACACAACCACATCAACGAAAAGTACATGTAACCCCATTGCATTCTAAATAATAAGCATCTTATTATAAAATACATTTTACTTAGTAGAGTTCTGGTAATAGTTATATATACATTTTCATTTTTGGGTAATTTATTTATTAAAGGAAACAATATAATTATGAAACATTGTTGTTTTAATTGGTGAGAGAGAATATATTTTATGATATTTATTGCGTATTGTGACATGATGATGGCCACCCTTTTCTTTCTTTGTCGAATTGTTAATGTTGTTGAGATGTATACATAGTATTACGTAATGGTAAATAAGTTTGAAAATTAATTTGAAATTAATTTTCAAACATATATTTAGTTATTCTCCCTAAGTAATGTTTGTGCTGAAATTAAGGATAAATGGCCAAATACATTTTCTCCATACAAACTTTACTAAAAACAGTGTGGAATAATATTACCCTGTTTTCTGTTTAACATTTCATTACTATCACCCAGAAGTATTAAGTTTTAAGTTAATACGACCACGGAATAAGATTTTGTATACAAACGTTTTACCCCTTTTCACCTCTTAAGGGTGAATAATCAAAAAACCCTTTCTTAGTGGATGCCTACAACCTAAAAGCCAACTACTGCCAAAATTTCAAGTTCTTAGCCCTAGCAGTTTAGGCTCTGCGTTGATGAATCAGTCAGGATAAGTGATTTTATGTGTATAGATTTGAAATAGCTTTTTTTAGAATAAACTTCGTAGATTTTCACGACGCGACGCCGTAACTTTTCATGGCGTCGGAACGAGCCACGGCGCGACGCCGCGCTTTGGTATGTACTTATTTGTATTGGCCAATTCTGACGTTTATTCTCAGAATGTATCATATTTTGATCGCGTGTGACTGTATTGACACTGGCCTAGGCGTGTTTTCAAAGTATTTTACTATATAAATTATATTTCATATTATTGTCGTTCAAATATTATCATAATTATATTGCATTCATATTAGCAGACATCAAACGCGAATGTTTACATTAAAATTATTACTATTTTTTGTGTAGTGTACAAAGATTCTATCGTTATTAAAATTTATGGAATTTATTTCGCTACTTAATTATTTACGTATGTATTCTGTGTGAGTGTCTATCTCGGTACGGATGTCTTGCGTGCTTAACAGTCAACTTTGCGAAAATGGATGGCCTTACATGTCTGACTGCTTATAAAACAAAACAGGAAGGATGTATTTTTAAAATGCCACCATTTTGATATTTAATGAAAATGGATGTATACACTTAATTATTATAACCTAAGTAAAGTAAAGTAAAGTAACAGTCTGTCCATATGTCCCACAGCTGGGCTAAGGCCTCCTCTCCTATTAAGGAGAAGGTTTAGAGCTTAGTCCACCACGCTGCTCCATTCCGGGTTGGCGGATATACCTATATGTGTCAGAATTTCTCCCGACACTTGCAGATCACAATGTTTTCCTTCACCGCCGAGCTCGAGATGAATTTAAACACAAATTTAGCACTTGAAAAATCAGCGGTGCTGGCCGGGGTTAGAACCCGCGATCATCTGGAAAAATCTAACCTACTCCATTATATTCTGCATCAACAAGTACAAAAAATGGGAAAAAATATTTTATTTAAAAATTATTATCAGATTCGATTCCCGGGGCGTGTAGAATTTTTCTGTAAATCATTAAATGCAGTTTCTTTAAACTTCAAAATCCGTGACATGATTCCTTTTAACAAATTTCTCTAACTTTCATAGATTCAGACTTGTCCCGGTCAAAACCACCTGGTAGGTATACATCTATGCATATATTATAGCATTCTACACATATTGTCGTAAGCTTAAAGTCATGTTCTTTTTTATTGTTACAGCATTCGTTTATTTTAGTACTTTTTTAAATTGATATTTGGTAATATTTTCAACGGATTAAGTGGGCAAATAAGTTAATTTATTTAAGCCTCTCCATAGGTCCGATATACGTTTGCAAAAAAAAAAAATCTATGTTGAAAGAGAAAAGTATTTAAAATTAAAATGATGTGGCGTAAGACACAAAATAGCGTGTTATGATGCTATATGAATAGGCTGATAAAACACGATTCAGCAACAAACATACATATTTGTATATATGCATATTTTATTTTACAAAATATTTACAGTTGTGAAAAACACAAATTCAAAAAGTAAGTATTTGTGAATGTCCTTGGAAATATTTTATTTAATGCAAAGACGTTTAAATTTTAGTTATAAAAAAGGTTTTAGTTATAAAATTTTAGTTATAGGAATAAAATTGAAAAAAAAAAACTATTAAATATTTAAAAAAATCTTATAGTTCTTTTTTATTATTATTTATTTAAAAATCACATATCGAATATAAATAATAAACAGTAATTGTATGTAATATATAAGTATAAAAAAATAATAAAAATCTGTCACTAGAACAAAATGTAAAAACAAATCTGTAAAGAAAATGAAAAAAAATCTTTGCGTTTACAAAACATGACCCATATTTCGAAGTTAAAAATCGATCAACTGCGATTCGAAGAAACTATAAATATGAAAACTTTAAACACATCTTCTTTCGCATTCGATTTACATAAAAAACTACTTGAACCAGAATAAAAAAGAACCTTATGAAAGTAAAAAAACATTATCGTAGAACTATATGCATGTAATATTGTTATAGTTGTTCATCCATCCATTGATATAACTTTGATTTAATCGAAACACTTTAGAACATTCACAAATATATTTTTAATTATTAAATAAATTAAAAAAAACCGACTTTAAAAACAATTTTCTATCTGTGATAAACATTTTCAAAAATAGAACAACCTGGTATATCCTCAGTCATGGCGGTAGCAGAGGTACTCCGTGTTGAGCGTCCGCTAGGTGTACATGTCCACGGATCGACCGGGCCGCGGCGCGACTACTGACCACTGGCCACGTGCCGTCTACCACTGGTGGTGGTGTATGGAAATAGGGTTGCGAGAAAAAGCTTACAATGTTATTTATGTGCGTTCGCTTGTAATTATTCTTCGTTTATTACTAAGATTAGCGTATACATAATTCTTTTTTATTTCATAGGTCATCAACATCACATATATTGTAGGAGTATATACTGTTGGTTATTTTTGATTTGATATTTCTTTAAAAACTAGTGGGCACAGACAAAGTTTGGTAATGACTAAGGAATTCGTGTCGATATAATGAAAAATATGAAAATCATTTTAACAAAGATATTTGTCAATTGCTATATAGCTTTGTTTAGGTCCGCAGTTACTTGTGTATTGAAAACTACATTTGTACAATTTGATTACATTATGCGAAAATTTGTAAGGATAGATGGAGGTGTGTTGCATTTCCACGTACAAATTACTGAAGACATTTTGATGAAACTTTACACTAATATATATATATATATATATATATATCAGAATATCGCATAGGCTTTTATCACCATTTCACGCGGGCGAAGCTGCGGGCGGAGGCTAGTCAGTCGTATTTTGGTTCTAATAGTTACTCAGTAATTTATTGTAAAAAAAGTTATTTTAAAAACAAGTCTGCTTTTTCTTCAGGTTCGTTAAACATTCTGTTTGTTGGCGCTGCAGTATTGGTCACTTGTAAATAGCTGGAATTACCACCAGCTACCGTATTGTATATTTGATGATTGGTTGTTGTACATACATAAGTACGGGTTACATGTTGACGTAAAAAAGTAATTGAATAAAGTTTTTAATATAGTAATAAAATTACTTAAAAGTAATTATTTTAAAAGCTATTTAAATAGATTTTTTTGGCAAGTATTCTTGTTGAATATTGAAAACAAAATAACAAGTGTTTGTTTCAGGAGATATTAAAACTTTTATAGATAAAAAAGTCCCATTAAAAAAAATCTGAATTTAATCTGCTATAAAAATTACTCCCGATTTTTGTTCAAAAAGTAATATTATCGGTGTTAGTTATACTGATAAAAACACAAAATACGCGTCGAATATACAACCTCCTATTTTGAACGTGGTAAATATATTATAGGATGTTTTACCTTTAATCGAATCACCACAATTAAGTATATGATATAATTATTCCGTTTTCAGTATATATGATTTGACTTTAATAAATCCTTGTCATATTCCAGTCATTCATGCGATGGTGTTGTGAGCCTTGACCTGCACCATTACTTCGCGATTGCCGTCGGGTGGTTTAAAGGATTATACCAATAAAATTGTATTGAACAAAGGCGTTTGTGGTGAACTCAAAGTTTCACTTTAATGATTTTACCGACGAGTCATATTTTTTTAAAAGTATTTTATTTAAGCAAATAAAACACTTATTAAAGTATTCTGATATGGTACAAAGTGATAAGGTTTAATATTTAACTATGAAGACGCTACGTATTAACACTATATGATTTCATTTATTTAAAACTAAATTAATATAAAACTAGTATATATATCGCTTGAAAATGTTTGTTATATTTCACCATTAATCAACTATTGCGAAGATCAGATAAGAAAGTAAAAAAAGATCTTGATAAAAAAAAACCTTACAAATAAAATTTACAAATCTTTCGTGTATAATGTTTCTTTTATTATTTAATTCCAAGTTCATTGCCATTATAGATTACTTAGTATACATGTAATATTTAAAATGAGTGTTATCATAAAACAATCATTTTCTTTCTACACGAAAGTTGGAACGATTGTTTTTTTTTTAATAAATCTGAATACTGCCTCTAAATTACCTGTGTTGAATGTGCCACCTGTCTGGTTCTACATTGTAAGAAACAATAAAAAAGTTTACACGCATAAAAGTCAAACAACTCTAACACAAAGTATCATTCGCAAAAATACGTCCAGAAAAAAAATTCAGTCGTAAAAATTCAGTCTGAAGTCGGGAAAATTTTTGTCATCCGCTCGACAGGCGTCCGGTGAACATAAGAAGCGGACGAATTGTCTGGCTAATTTCTTGTAGGGGTTTATTGTATAAAATTTAGAAAAAGATAGAATTTTTGCCGGTGTGAGTGATTTAAAACATTTCTAAAGGAGATTTCTTACAACGTGCGGCCAGGCTAACACTTAAAGACGTTTACGTAAATAGGCAAAATGTCATTGAACTAGAACTTTGATCGAGGGTGTGTATATGAAATTTATATATATTGAATCAAGGTTATGTGTGAATGTTTGTACTTAGATGTATATTTCATTTATATAGATTTTTTTTTATATTGTATAAATTAAAAGAAAAAATTAATATGTTGCATGACTTTAATATATAAATTACAGAATAAAATGAAAATTTTTCGGAACTTTTTTTTTATGAAAATTTTGATGTAAGTGTTATTACACGTTGTTAACTTTAAATTGTATTATCAGAACACTTGTAAATATTGTAAATATTTATTTCCTAGGACGTTATAATTCTGTCCCATCTCTGGTATGCTACGTGCTACGTAGCGTAGAGTTAACGTTCATCAATTTCGTACCTATGATTGAAAATATGACGAAGAACAATTTTTATTAGTCATTACGATTAACAAACCATATGAACAACACTATTACTTCTCTGGAAAATTTTAAATATATTTTCTATATAAATCAACTTTTCTATAGAAATAGCAAAAGCCGAAACATTTGATCGAGCGTATTAAATTAAACCAATCCTGTAGTCATAAGCGACACGCGAGATCTATATCTAGCTTGCGATATATTATTGTAATACGTACAAAACTGAAATGATACCTTTGTGTACATAGAATCGTTTTTCATTAATGTGTTTTCATCGAAACTTTTTGTTTCACGTTAAAGTATGATAAAATGTAATTAACCACGTAATAAAGGAATGTATTGTGATTTGGTTTACTTAGAACTGAATTTATACAATTGTGTTTATTGACTGTTTTATTTTTTATACTTTATTTAGACTAAGTCAGAAATTGCAACACAAATGTCTGACATCAGTTTCTGTATTCACTTTACTACTACTACACTTTAAATTTCGTCTGTGGAAAAATAAAAATGTATTCTGAAATAAGGACATGTGCAAGTTAGAGCTAATTTATCTACCGACAGATACTTGTAGGTTCAGAACTTGCGAAGGCTATAATTCATATATAAAAACTAGCCAAGACAGACCTTAGGCTACAATACATTATCTTATGCTATAAGAACTATGATATGTTATACTGTTACTTATAAGTAAAATTCAGGACTGACCATTGAACTTGGCACCCATTTAGATCTCACTTCTTTTGTCGTTGAAGTCAACAACCAAGACATATATCATAATATTGAACTTGGCTCTCATTTTACATTTATGTTTTTTATTGAATCATTTCTCACCTCTAACTCGTGTGGTTGGAAAATACGCCATATTTGTCTGCTAAATAGGACAATTAAAGAAAAATAGACTATAGACTATATATACTGCATAACTATGGATTAACGCTTTGCTTAGAATCTTTGCTAATCATAAGTTTATGCGTTCGAGTGAAAGTTTACACGCGTTAGTTTGCCGGAGGTAATGATCAAGCTATTCGTTGGTAATTGCTCGGCATATATGAACGATTTATTGTTTTACCCTACATTTAAGGTCATCTGTAGTTCCTTGGACTTTTATCTTCTTTTTAACCGGGTATATCAAGATTAGCGTGTTGTTCTTGTTCTTACAGGCTATCTAGGTGTTACAATAATTTTTCTAACTGAATTTCATAACTCTTGCTATTAATGTTTGGTCAAACAATGAAATAATAATCTCGAGTTAATAGGATGTTGATTTTTGTTTTTTTCTTATTTATTGGTTTAATTTCATCTACGAGTATCAAAAGATATTTTGTATATAATATAGTAAAATTTATAAAAAATGGTTGGTAGACGAAAAGGCTGGACTCCTAATGTTGAGTGATCACTGCGGCCATGGATATTTCCAGCACCAAAGGAGTCACAATGTAGAGAAATCCTGATTAGGGAAGCCAGTGTAAAAAGAAATAAGAGCTGAAAGGTAATAGGAAATAAGCAAAATGAGAGAGGGGGTTAGGCTTTCTCTCTCACTCACCATACGAAACGCAGTTATATTAACTTACGTCGATCTTCTGTGAGAATTAAAAAAAATTGTTAAATTTTTTGATGTGTTTACATATGGACGCTGATAAGCAATACTATGTCAAGCCACGCGGACTTCATCTTGAGAAAATGGCGTCTAAAGATATGAAACCAATTCTTAATAAATATGTTTGAAGAAGTATATCCATCTCTACTTTTCTTTTTTGATAAAAGGTTTATTGAATTAAAAGCCGATTGATATATTTAATATATTATCTAATAAAAAGTTCTTCATATATTTGAGATTAAGGTATAAATAGTCAAATATGGACACACTTGAAATTCGAAACAATTAATTAAGAATCTTTTTTACGTACTTATTAAGTTTATATGACTTGAATGTTTTTTGAATACTTTTAAAAAGGTAATGTAGTATCAAAATACAAATCGCATATACAATATCTCCAAATTTGACTTTTTGTGGATTGACACATTATTGCATATCAGCATCCATATATACCTATATCTTCCGTCCGAATTCATCCATTAATGCTGAGCTTTTATCCGGAAACCCTATTCATATACAATAATCGTAACACAGCCAAAACCAGGGAGGCAGATTCAAATATCTTTGTGTCTATTTGAGATTTTCATACCAACAATAGATTATTTTATTATTATTTTTTAGTTTAGTGTAATGCAAAAACCACTAGAATTCACAAACAAAAAGGTCAATAGGCGTTGATATTTTCGATAATTTCCTGCACGGTATTTGTATTGATTGTAAAAGTGTTTTATTGTGAGTGTCAAATCAAATGTACGCTATTTCTTTCTACTGTAACTCAGACAGCTTATTAAGCTGTCAGTCGTTTTGTTATCACGAACAGCTAGTAAGAATCGTTGCCTTTTGATTTGAAAATTATACTAATATGAGTTCTGAAGGTTACATTTTATCTTTAAAGCAGATCTGGATATTAATATAAGGAATAAAATTTACATTATTTGGAAGTACCTTTAAACGGTATCGTAAGAGGAAACAACAATGGATTTGGTTTTGTGTTTTTATAATTTTGCAATGATTATTTTTATTGCAAATTTGTAAGTACAATAAACCTTAGCTCTATGATGGTGTGATAATTTACAAAGTTTTTAATCTACATAATAAACACTTCGTATTTGGTAAAGTGTCGTAAAATTCTTCGCATGTTATATGTATGTATATGTAATTTCAGATTAAAAGGATTCTAGTAGAATCATGTTACAGTTGTTAACGACAAGAGAGTATATGAAATGCAAATTATTTCTGCAGCTCTAAGTTTCGCGATGGAAATATAATCGTCCTATTATCGTCATCATTATGTCCATGTTTATGAAAAAGGAATTTAGAACACTTTCTGGAACGTCTTTGATCTATACTTCCATATTAATATAATAAAGAGAGAGTGAATTTATTATGAGTGTATACGCGAAATAAAACTCCGGAAACAGTGAACTTATTTTTTTAATTTTGCTACCATACCAAATGCACATTAGTCTAAATGGTCATAAGCTATATTTTTTTAATATATACGTATATTATTTATAACAAAATACATTATTGCGTGCGAACCTGCGAACGAAAGCTAGTTTATACTTATAATATTATAAGTTTGTATGTATGTAGGGGGTAATTTTGGAAAGTACTGATCCGATTTAAATAATTCTTTTTGCGTTGGAAAGCTCGTTTATTGAGGAAGGTTATGGGTTGTATTACATCACGCTACGACAAAATGAAATAAAAGGAATTCTAACCTTAATGAATAAAACTTCATTTATTACATTTGTGTAATAATACCCATAATATTTCAAGGTATTCCTTACAATTAACGCGAACCTTGTACACTTTCATTAGTAATTTAAATTTATTGATAGTTTTAAGCTGTAGAAGCTAAATTAACATAGGCCTATTATTTTATCCTAATTAAAAAAAGGCGTCTATACAAAATGTTTGTAGTTAAATACTAGGGTTGCTATAAATTTAAATTAGCCCTCAGAAAAAAAACTTAATATTTTTTTGTTTGTGGAAGGTAATTTAAACTTAGTATAGAAGAACCTAGCTGTAGTCACCAGTATGTGCTGGCACCAGGGCCGAATTACGAATAATTATTTTCTTATTTTAAAAGTCTTTGTTAATTTGTACATGTATAATGTTATTCAGATTGGTTTCAAATTTTTTGTTTTTTCTTTTTACTTGTATTGCAGGTACAATAGTTGAGGAGTGCAGCCCCACCTGTGTTACTGCGTGTAAGTAGATATAAAGTCCATATTTACTGAAGATTTCTTTCTAACCACAAGTAATGTTCGTCAGGATATAATTCAAGGAGTCTTTTTAAGGCTTCGTAACCTGTCGACTTACTTTATACGTAATATTGTGTAAGTACATATTTAGAACTAATATATCATATTGATAGGTTTAATTTCACTCACATTTTTATTACTGATACTTTCTTTATGATTTATATGAAGTAAAGCCTTTATTACAATGATGTAAAGATTATTTTTCAATAAATAATGTATCATAAAATTTTTGTTTTGCGTGCTATGTTCCAATTGTAATAAAATCTCGTTAGTCCTTATAGTAATAGTAATAGGGCATAATTTAGTTGAATAAAATGATTTTTCAGTGTGGTTGTTGATTGTTTGCACGCAGTTGCCATGGTAACGGTATCGGGGCATCTGGAACTGCGGTCAAACGATTTGACCAAAGGCCAATGAACTCGATTATTTTAAAAGATTTTTTTTTGTTTAAGATGTTATCAGAATTCGTAAAGGTTTAATTGTCATTGTAAAATGTCTATATCTATATAATTTATTAAAAAAAAAGAGATTATATAAAGCAAACTTGTCTTATGAAAATGTCCTCATTTATTTTTGTTATGCAGGAATTTTATAAACTGCGAAGCTTTATGAGACTCAGAATTTATAATTAACAATTGGGAAACATTCAACCTCGTGGCAGTTTCGGATTCGGTAAAGGAGGGGGGGGGGGGGGGGATGCAGTTACCTTACCAGCATCATATCCGGGATTTCACTTTTGAGATGGCTTTACATTGGTCCAATCTTGGTCGTGGATAGGCTTTTGTCAAGATTATCACGAAAGCCCTTTCAAAAGTACATAATATTTAGCCAAACAATTACGTTTGGCTTCCCTCCCTGGATGCGCTATTGATTCAATTCATAAATAATTTGTTTTTGATATGTAATATTTTTGTTGTTGCATTTGTAAGGTACTACTAGTGACATCTAGTTTTCTCAGTGAGAATTTTTTTATTCAAGTAAAAAAGGAAATGGGTGCAACTAACTTCAAATTTTGTTATTAAAGTCACAGTCAAAAATTTACAGCATTTATAGTGTCTTGCGTTTCCTTTGTTATATAGTTAATTAAGTCATAATGTAAATGACTTTTAGTTCTGCTACTGAACGCTAGATGGTGCTGTTAACATTTAAATGAAATAAAACGAGACCATATGCTCAGATGCTTTTTATTATTTTTCTTAAATTCTACAATGAAAGTTTTTAAATTTATCCAAAACATTGTTTGTTCTATGAATACGAAATTGTCACTTTGTGTTGAAATTTTGATAACGTACAGATATTATAATTCCCGAACATGGGAAAAAAGTGAAATAATTTAAGTCGTAGACAAGGAATAATACTATTTTTATATTATTTTTATTAATGTAATCTTTATAACGGCTTGGACTAGTTTTAAAATTTATCCTACATTAAAATGACAAGTGTGCATTCAATGTAATTATCAAAAGACATTTTTTAAAGAGATTATTCACTTGAATATCTAGAATAAAAATTTTGACATTTTCTAACATTATCACTAGCGACAGAAGAAAAAACAAGTGTATTTTAAATTACGACATTTACAAGTGTAATAAAAAAAAAATATTATTTTTACACAGAGTTATAAAAAATAATAAGAAGAAATAAACACTCATTATTAAGAACTTACTTGAATAAATCACTCATTACACAGTTTACAATTACAATTTACACTTGTCAAATTATTATTTTTTAAATGCGAGGACTAAAATATTGGCACTACAAGTAGTTACACCTTTGTTACATAAACCTTAAAAATATACAGAGTGGAACGTATGATTAGATTAATACTTATTTTATTATTATTATTTCACAAGGAAACGCAGAGCCGGATTTGAAGGTTTGGAAGCCTTAGGGCAATAAAGAATTAGAGACGTTGAGAAATTTTTAAATTGAAAAATAACTATTTTTTATATTTATAAACAAGTAGTTCGATTCACACGTTTAACATAGCAATTATCTATTAGTAGCCAAAAATTATAATCATACGTTATGGATATATTTTTATTATAAAGGTTCTCTTTCTTACGGAGGCCCCTGAACCAGTGAATCTTTTACCTTCCCCGAAATCCGGCCCTGGGGAAATGCCAATATAAAGTACGACACATTGTTGTAATATTTTAAATAAATACACTTAAAGCAATGAGAATGTTAGCGATATTAATAAAATTATAAATTTAAACATTTTTATTTTACGATTGATTTTAATTTCATTATCTAGTTAAATTTTAATAATAATATTATTTGAATGAAATGTTTTAGTGAATTTTTTTTATACTGTGCGTTAATTAAGCTGTTATCATCGTAAATGCTTACATTTTTGAATTACCTTACTGACTAGGTCGTTACTCTACATAATTTTGATTACAAATCCAAAAAAATACTTTTTAGTGTGTTAAATAATTTTAACATATAGAAGTAAAAAAAATTAAATTAAACCGACGAAACGCCAATGAGACTACAGTAAATCATCACATCAGAGACATGTAACATGAAGCTGCATCCTTCCTGGTAGATATTCTAGAAAGCCATCCATCTTAACTTACACTTTGACAGCCTAAGACTTAGTACACACGATCTAAAGTAAATAAAGTGTTCACTCGAAACTTCACATTGAAGTAATTCTTATAATTATAATAAAATATTTTATAAAAAAATAAATACTCGTAAATAACGTAAGTTCTATAGAAGATTCTTTGCGCATCGGGTGGGTATTGTGGAAAAAATGACACACTTAGACTTTTTTATTAACACAAAACCATTTATACCAAAAGTAGTCAATTTAAGGCAGTTTTTTATAGAGAAGGATTAAACTAGGAGAGGACAAAACAAGAGTTGTACATTTTTTAATAAAACAAAAAAAATGACAACGGACCAAAGCGGAAAGAAAAAGGAGCTTGCGGAAGTGCTAAAAGAGAATTTAGGATTTCGAAGCGCGAAGGTTCTGAGTGAGAGGAACTTAAGGAATACTTTTTGAATCTCATTCGGACACAGCATTACCAAATCCCGCGGGTTGGTCGCGGGAGGACAACCGGCGCTGGCGGCGGCATCATATCGAACTCCTCGACGATAGTTTTAGGATGCAGAGCGCTGATGTTATTGTCGACGGTGTAGGTTCTGGCGTGAGCGCGCACGATGGCGGGTTGGGAGTCGTTGATGAGCCAGTCGTCTTTATCGCGCATGCGTCGGCGACGTGCGAGCTGGCGGTCGCGCAGGTGCTGCAGGCGCGAGAGGTGCACCTTCACCTGCTGCGGGCTGAGCCCTGTGCGCCCGGAGTTCAGGATATCGGCGTTGTACTTGTAAGAGCCTTCAGGGTCGCGACGGTTCCATTGGTAACTGTAACATATATAGTTTTATTGTAGTTTTAACATATATCGTTAAGTTCTTCCAGTCTTTAAAGCTAAAAGGTAAACAGGAAATATTAATGCAAGACAATTGTAATATTACAGTTAGAAAATACAAAGGAAAATAATTTTCTTTAAAATAATTTCAGAACTTGATTATACGTTCAAGTTTAAAACTTGCAGAACAATGCAACTTTGTAAATTTTTGACGCTAACAAGCGAAAGCTGTAAATGTTTTTATTAATGCAAGTAAAAGACTTTGTTTAGCAGAAGAGGAGAACGTTTCTTTATACAATTTCTTGTAAATGCTCATAAAATAAAATTTGTGACAAGTGAAATTTTTTTTACATACCCTGGGAATGGTCTCGTAAGCTTTCTCTGCGCGTTTGGTCTGGATCTCTTCCTTAGTTCATTAGGTCGAAGGTCGTAAGCTTTCGGGTTGTTGCGGATCGGGTTCTTCGTTCCTCGTCGAAGCGGGCTAGGGTGGAGGTCGTAGGACTTGGGGTTCAGCACGGGGTTGCTGGTGACGTCATTGGTCCTCGGGTCATCAACCTCCCTGCTCACGCTCGGTGCCGTTATCTCGTTGATCTTCCCCATCCTCTGGTATCGTTTTCGGATCTCTTTGAGTTTCGATTTGGGAACTTTCTTCAATTTCGTCTGGCAAATGAACTGTCGAGGTTCGAAGCAGTTGCGCGGTGCCCACCTTGAAATAAAGAAATTTGTACCTATTATTAAGACAATTTGTGATGAAACTGCTGCATACAAACTTGGTGTTGTCTTTTAATCACCGGTGAAAGTTATGTTTAAATTAAAATAATGTGTATTGATGATATATTGAATTGAGTTTTACGAAAAGTAGAATAGTTCATGTTCATCAAACGACCATGCGTTTATAATTATTGTAGCAAATATGAATCCTCTTTTTCGCTTATTATCACTGTCATATGGTCAAGAAACTAAAATTAAACAGCATTTGCTCGTGTGACAGATACTAAAACTTTAGTCATAAGAACTTTTTATAAATTATAAATAATCGATCGTTATATCTACACTAATATTATAAAGCTGAAGAGATTGTTTGCTTGAACGTGCTAATTTCAGGAACTACTGGTTTGAATTGAAAAATTCTTTGTGACTTAAATAGTTTAATAATTGCGGAAGGCTATAGGCTATATTACATCACTCTACGACTCACGGGAGCGAAGCAGTAACCATAAACGCGAGTGAAACCGCAAGGGACAGCTAGTTGTTTATAATCGTCACGTAATGTTTAGCGTTCATTAGAAGCGATGTTACAAGCACGAGGCGCCGCATGCATTTCATACAAATGCCGACACTTTGTATGTCGTTTATGCGCGATTTTGCATATGAATGCTTGTCGCAAAAAATGAATGAACAATGGCACGCTTAAGCCGAATTTCGGTGCAATGCGTTTCATGTCATTAGTAATTGAACTTGACGTATGAATAATTACTTTTTGTAAAGTATTCCGTGAAATTCGATTTGCATGTCGTGTAGGTTCTTGACGTGACGTTTTGAGAGATATTTTACATTGTCTTTTATACTTTTATTTGTTTCGTTATTAAAATTATTTGTTTGCTCAAGCTTGTTGTCCAATACATTTTTAATTTCAAATTTGATTTGACTTGCATTTTTAATAATAATAATGGGCAAAACATTTTTTTTATTAAATTCAGAATATCACTGGCAACATACTATTCCTATGGTCATAAAATGATAAGTTTAAATGATTTACACGATTACTATATATTTTAAACTTTCGCGATTTATACTATTCATATTTAATATAACGGGTCTTATACAAAATGCAACTTCGTCAAAACGTTGGGCAATAAAAAGGTATTACTACCGTTGTCTTAGATTTTCGCGATTATTATTCATTGAAATAAAAGTATTTTAAACGGATTTATATCGCGTACATTAACTATTTTTATCATCCCGACGTTTCGAGCATTTTGCAGCGTTCATGGTTACGGATAGACTAAGGTGACATTTGTCTATTTGAGGTTTTAGAAAATATTATTCAAGATACCAACTAAGAAATCGTTGGCGGTAGTTGTAAATAATATTTTCTATTTCTATTTAAATCCGTTTAAAATAGGTATTATTACCCATAGTTATCACGATAAGACCCGTTATTATCCGTTGAACCGTTACATTAAATATGAATACCACGATTACTATCTATTGTAATAAAATTATCTTAAACAAATTTAAATAGCGTATATTAATTATTATTCGGTAACACTTTCGATTCGTTCAAATCACAGACAATAAATATAATCAACCCCTGAGCATGATCACTGTATAGTGTTCGAAACGTCGAGATAATAAAAATAATTACTATACGCGATTAAATTTATTTCAAATAGTTATATAAACGTAATAATTACAAATGTTTACTGAAAATAAAAATGTATGTGATATCTAAAACCCAAAACAATAAAACCTTATCACATATATTATCACTACATATATAGATATTTTGGTCGTTGCGTCCGTTTGTACAAGCTTACCACATATAATCATGACGCTGGTGGGTTTGACTTTCCCATTAGTAATGTGTATACAATAATATTATTTTTGTTTAAATTCATCTCGTGCTCGGCGGTGAAGGAAAACATCGTGGGGAAATCTGCTTGAGCTGGGAGAAATCTGAAACATGCATATCCGCCAATCCGCGGTGGATTAAGCTCTAAAACGTTCTCCTTAATAGAAGAGGCCTTTGTCCTGGAGTGGGCATTTACAGGCTGTTGCTTCACTTTTTTTTACTAACATTTGATTTTTTTTTTGTTTATTTAAACGCGTTAAGTAGACCAGTCTTATTAGGAAGAATATTTTCGACATAGATTTATTGAGAGAGCTGATAGGCTTTATTATATTACGCTACAAGGCAACACAACAGAGTACTAACCTTAAACGAAAGGGATAACTACTATGTATAATTGTAGATTATTATATTATCTCCATTCCTACATTTATTTGTCTTGAATTATCTTCAATGTTATCTCAGAGCGTCCGTGAGTTTGCGTTTGTAATGTTACGAACATTATGTTAGGAGTAGACACTATATATGCGACTTGAAATTCAGTTAGTTTTTAGCAACATTAAGGATATTAATCAACACGAATAACAATATTGTAATTGCTTATTACAATTTTTATGCCGTTTGTAGTCGAAACATTTGGATATTGGATTAGTAGTAGAAATCAATTTCTAGTATAAATGATACTATTCTTCTTATTGACTCTACTCGTCTTATTGACAGGAGGGCTGGCGCAATTTTTGTCCAGACAATTGGATTTGCGATTCATCGGGAAAAAGCTGCTAGCTTTCTGGCCAAAATTCTACGCGAACATGACATGTACCAGCGCCGAATTAAATATGCGTGAGGGCCGTAGCAATAATGAATTCGGCGTCCTTGGTTTAACGTTTAGGATATAAAATAAATGCTGATCTTCGAGCCGTCAACCGTGATTGATGGAAATTGATGAAATTGATGATTGAAATGACAGACACGTTGGCGCAGCGGTCACTGCAACTGACTGTAGCGCTAACGGTCGCGGGTTCGATCCCCGCTCACGGCAAATGTCTGTATTGGTAATACGGATGTTTGTCGTGGTCTGGGTGTTTGTGTTAGTGTTGTGATTGTTTCCGGACCCCCGACACAAGGTCACAAAATCTTAATGGGGGCCGTTGAGTGTGATGCGTTTATGTTTATGTATGTTTAAATTCTGTCTTTGACGTTTGGTTTATATGTGAAGATTACACATTGTACGTGAAAGCTTATTTAACGTATAGACAATGGTCCTGTAGCACTCACTAAGCCCCACACTAGGTTTCAACCGACCCTGGTTGTACAGATTTATAAATATTTATGTTTCTCTCTATATAAATAATATATTGTAAATAAACTATATTACTTTTTTAATTTCGTAAGTTTGTAAGGATCGATGTAAGTATGGATGGATGCTTGTTTGTTTTTTATACGTTAAGACTACTAAGCAGATCTTGAACCTTATACATATATACATATAGGCTACTTTTGATCAACGTATCGCTATATCGCTTAGCGAGCGAAAACTAGTCATCAATAAATGAATTGTAAAATTATTTTAGGGACACCGTATCAAATGATCGAGTCAATTGAGAGAGGTGATGTAAACGCACATCTGTTCGCGAATTGAAGTTTAGGTCAAATGGTTTGACATTTAATTTACACTTCGTTTCTGAGTAACATCCATCAGGTCTGTTCGTCATATGATTGTTCATTGTTCATTTAAGTTAACTGTCCACTGAATATATAGCTTTATGTAGCGCTATATATATGAATAAAAATAAAACATGGTACAGTTCTTAAGGTGTCTTGTATAGTTTAATATGGCTCCACTTATTAATAAAAATAAATTATGTTAAAGTGTGTTTTGTATCGTCTGTTTGGATTTTATAATCATAATTTTATGATGTTACATATTTTCTATGTTTGGCTTATGACTGTAGTAGGTACCAAGTAGGAATAAACGGTGTAATAAATTTTCACAAAAAATGTTTAGGGCTATTATTATTTGAAATGAATCCTAGAATAAATAAACAGCTAGTTTTTTATGACATAAATAAAAAAAAATGCTTTGAATTCAGGTTTTAAAAGAGTAACTATCGAGTTTCTTGCCGGTTCTTCTCGGTAGAATCTGCGTCCAAAACCGGTGGTAGCTTCATTATTGATGTATTTTTTTTATTATTATTGAATTAATATTATTATAGCATTTGAAAAAAAACTGCGATTGTGTAGTAGTCTCACTTGATCATAATAATAAGCAAATTATAGATCGGAGCTGCGCGATATGACCAATTTCAGTGGACGAGCATCCTAACATTGGATTTAAATTAGAAATCTGAGTCTCAAGAACGATAATAATATGTTGAATTTATGGTCACTAAAAATTTCCGAGAACAATATTAAATAAGTTGTTATATTTTATCTTTGTTATCGTGAAATATATGTTGTTATGAATTATTAAATAGATTTCAAAAAATAAAATTGAAATTTCCTTGCTTTGCATTCGAATTGTACAATAATAAATAAGGTTTCATGAGACATTTAGTAAGTTTATATGTTGACTTAATCTAGGGAAAATAATACTTGTACATTTACTCTCGTAATTCATATAAGACAACTTTATAACCCGGTAACGATTACCTGGATAACCTTACGAAAATTGTGATTGTCAAAAATAAAACATTGACAGTAAATTCTATCATATATAATATAATGAATAATATTTTTGTTCTATAGGATAGACATACGAGCTGAAAGATCACCTGATGAAATGTTAATACTGCCGCCCATGGATATTTCCAGAACCAGAGGAGCTACGAAATGTGTTGCATGGCTTTAAATGATAAAATAAAATTGACAAGTGTAGTTTTCGCCTTAGTAATAATATAAAAATACGGCCAATGACATTTCATAACCATAGGTATGTTACGTTCATATTTTTTGAAATTTAAAAGTCTGTACCCATTTCTAAACTTGTTAAATGACTTGTTGGTCCAAAGATACCTGTAATAAAATAAGCCTGTCATACTCTTAGTCGTTAGCTGGTTGCTAGGCAACGACGTCCAATATGGTCGTCGTTCTCTGTGCCAATATACTTTAGCTAATAAGTAGTAATACTATTCCTATACTAATATAATGTCATAGTACGGGACTATGTCTGGCAACTTATCAATATCGTTTTAAAAGGAGAGATATGCCCAAGTAAAATTATAAAATGAAGTCCTATAATATATAGTGAAAAGAACAACTGTAGTTTATGTACGTGTACGTACATTACGCTCCTAATTTACTTTCTACTTATGCTGTATTTGAAGAACACCCCTAAAATCCATTTAATTCGCTCCGGATTAATACAATCCCTGAATGAGTATAACAATCACATCTGCAGTATTAAGGCCATAAGGGCCCACAATAGCCCTGCTGTTTCAACACGATAGAATCGTAAAATTTAATATCGTTTTCGTAGTAACGTTCTTTGTTTAACATAAATGTTAAGAGTTAGTTTAATTTTAATAATTTGGTATAAGTTATAGGAGTTGGCGTTATGTAATTATTTGTTGTGGAATAATTTATATAATTTGGTATAGAGAAAGCTGAAGTTCTGGTGAAGAATATAATTAGCCCTGAAAGTTTGAAATAGAGTATATGCTTAAACAATCAATAAAATAATTAATATTACATTACATGGTAGAACATTGTTTTTAAGCGTTTACTTTTCGAGTACTGTATGTAACAATTTCTTGTTGGACAGGACGAAATCCCTTAAGATATATTACCGACGGAGAAATTTATATAATATAAAAATCACTTAATTGCTCGCGGTTAAACTCGCTTTTTTGGTTGCTGCTTCGTAGAAAGAAGAAGAATTTTCTTAAAAGCCGTAGAGTGATATAATACAGCCTATCCATCATCCATCCTCAATAAATGGGCTATCTACCGCAAAAATCGGATCAGTAATTTCGGAGATTATCCACTACATACAAACTTGCAAACAAAGTTTACCTCTTATAACATTAGTATGCAAAACATAGAATAACATTAAAACATGGTTTACACTCAGTATTATCAGCATAGGTCGTTTGAGAAGGGTTTTTTATCAAGAGACCTTTATTGACCATAAAATAAAATATTTTATTTCTATATATTTATATTTCTATTATATACATTTTATCAGATTGGAAGCAAAACTCAGGGAAGGCTCAAACGATAGCTCTATTCAAGGATATTTTTCAATATTATATTGTGTACCTTTTTATTAGAAAGATAGGTGCCCCTCGCGGTTTTACTCACGTTTATTGTTACTGTTTTGTCCCTGAGAGTTAAAACGGGATGTAATATAGCCTATAACCTTTCTCAATAAACAGGATATTCTATCCAAAAATATTTTTTTAATCGGATCAGTAGTTTCAGAGTTTACCCCATACTTACAAACAAACTTTACCACTTTATAATACGTATCGATTATACGATTGTCCGATTTTTGTGTTCTTTCTATTACAACTAATTTTACTCTTACAGTAAAGTAACAGCCTACAAATGTCTCAACTTCTATTAAGAAAAAGGTTTAGAGCTTAATCCACCACGCTGCTCCACTGCGGATTGGCGGATATACATGTGTTAAAATTTTCTACGGCCTCATGTATATTTTCTTACGATGTTTTCCCTCACTGCCGACCTCGAGATACATTTAAAGTCTCTGCACTCGCTTCTCAGTTCTCTCGATTGTAATATTTATTTTCAATATTTTAATGTTTTTTTAAACATCGTAATGTATACAATACATAACGTCAGTACTAGGGTACTGGTGAACATGTGCGAACAATATTTCTTTCAATACACAATATCTAATTACATGTCGAAATGTAAAAATAAATAGCGCCACAAATATTTCAGCGATATGTGATAAACGAATTATAACATAGAACGTATAGACGCTGATAAGTAACACTGGGTCAAGCCACATGGACTTCATTTTGAGAAAATGGCGTCTCAGATGTTAAACTCATTCTGTTTGAAAAAGTATATATTCATATTTTCTTTTTTATTTCGTTAAAAGTCAAAATTAATTAAAGCAGATTATTAAAATAAAAGGTTTATTTGAAAATAAGTATTTAAAAAAAGTGAGATAATTGCATATTGCAAAATATGGAATACACTGAAATATTCTAAACATTAGATTAAGAAACTTTTTTCCGTACTTAAAATATTTGGTTTACATCACTTTGAAACATTTTTAATGTCGAATACTTGACACGTTATCAGAATACATCAACATCTCAGAATTTTACTTTTTGTGGGTTGACTCATTGTTGCTTATCAGCATCCATATTGTGTACAATTGTTCTGGTCTCATTGTATTTCTAAGTTTAGGGTAGTGCGGGATGTGTCACGGCGCTTAATCTACTCTCGACCTTGGTTCTCCCTCGCTTATTTTCGTCACGAAGCGGACATTTGTTCCGAGTTAATGCGATTTTGAACATTTATATGTGTTTGTACGTACTTTGGGATAGTCCATTATGTGTATTGTATATAATTGGTACTGCAAAGTAGAAAATTTATTTTATTATTGGTCGATATAATAATTACCTTTTGTGCAGTATTATAACAATGTCAAATTTTAGTTTTATAATAAAAATATTACTTAGTTACGTGTTTAAGAAATGGGCTCGAAAAACTTTATAGCTCATAATATGTATTACAAAATATTTTTTTATGTTATAATAATTCGGGTCACCTTTTACTGTTTTATCTATTAAGGTTTTATATTTCCATTTAACTTTAAATAGGCTTGGAATAATCTTAATACAACGTTCACGTTTAGTGGCATTTAAAACTCTTTCAACTTTTGCGACTATTATAAAATGGCCTAATATATTCATATCGTAACTTGCAACCTTTTGTGGCGAAAAAGGTCATAAAAGTACCAGCGTTTCTTCGGATATGATGAAATTGTTTTAGTTTTATAGGGACAAAGTTTTGAAATTGGCTTAAAACCGTGTTACGTTCTTACAATATTTCGTAAGTATGGTATATATTTTTAAAATTAACCTATAAATTCTTTTATGCATCGTGCGAGTGATGTACCATTCTTTCATCATTCATCTAAAGAGATATGAGTTCGAATAATTTGATATTTTATTAAAAAAATAACATTTAGAAAGCAATGAATATGTCGGTACAGATTATTTTAACTATTAAATATTCTTTCTTCTAATTATTGGTTAACACCTTTTAACTCTTTTTATTCCAGAGGCGATCGTGTTATTTCGTTACTAAGTATTCAATATAATTGAATAATTTACACAGCAATTTAGCTTTATACACATTTCAATATTTTCATTGAAATTCTAAGTATAAATGATGATGTTACCTATACAGCAGCTCAGGAGTCATAGCTATGCAGTGCCACTGCAGCTCTTCGGGAGATAGTTTCTTCATCTTGGAGAAGGACTGGTAGTGCATCTGCCGGAGCTCGCCGCCCCACTTCCACGCCCGCGACCCGTAGTCATAGATACCGCCGATCCAGCGACTTGCCTTTTCTAAAAAATATATTACACGGGTAATTCAATTGCAAAAAAACGTTTAATATTTACTTTGAACTTTGAAGTGTATTTTAAAGAAAACATAGAAGATATTCTGTTACTTTATCAGAACGTTCATTCGTTTCTGGATGTTTGTATTTTCAAATTTCAATTTCTTGCAACGTCAAGTCCCTTAAGAAAAGCCCTTATAAGGCTTAATCGTGACGACAGTTGAATCGTCCCGCTATATTGACCTTAGTGTTTTTGAATACAGCTATAAGTTTTTACACAGAGTATAAATTTTAAGATTTAGGTGCATAAAAAGGAAAATAATATACGCGTATGCGTTGCATATAAAACTTGATCGATTCGTTCGATTAAAATAAATAAAAGATGGCTTAAGTTGACTCCTAGTTAAGAAATTTACGTAAAATAATTCGTGAGGACAATTTGGATATAAAATATGTAGGAATCCGTCACTTACCAACATGTGGTTTGTTGAGGTAGTTTCTTAAGTTTCTGTCTTCCCATCGGGCTGGTACGGATAGGCTGCTGTCTCGGTCCTAAAACAAATGAAAAGATTTATTTTAATACAACATATACAATAATGTATCTTCCGCGATGGTAAAAAGTACAAATATTCAAATAATAATATTTGTTGAAATAAGGACATAAAATATAGATGTACTTATTTTGTAAATATTTACAGAAAAGTTTTAATAATCTGTCGGAATTTTTTCATCGTTAGGGCAATTTTATTTTTTTAGTAAAGTAGCAATAAATCCTAACACGTTCAACGTTGCTTTATCAATAAAATATATTAATAAATAGAACGAGTGTTTTTTAAGATAATTTTTCTCTTTACCCGTTTTCAGATTTTCTTTAAAATATTATATTATATACTTCCAGAAATTCGATATCGTTAGTTCTACGAACACATTTTTTTAACACAACTCCAGCAATATAACTAGATTAGTTTATTTTATCTTAAACGTTTCTACGTCGGCGGTACCTTGAAATGTCAAAATGTTTGATCAAAGTGACTGAATAATTAACGAGGCGACCTACATACGTTCCAATTTACGGTGAAAACGGATTAGATTCCTAGAGGTTTGTTTAAAATTTTGAATTGTTTTTTATAATGCGTATAACGAGCTTCTGAAGGCTTTATCCAGGTGAGTTTTGTTTCGGTATCGATTAGTTATATCGTAAAAAATATACAACATGTAAACTTGTAGCTATCACTTGGTCTTCGAGATTTCGTCTGCGTAGACACTTTTGTGAAACGTAACGTGTTTGTGATTTCAAATTAACAGCTTTTGATAAGATTTTCACTCACATATAGCTTATGTTACAAGGAGTAAGTAACTTAGACTACTTGTATTTTAAAAATTTTGTTTATTAAAATATTAATATCGAAAAAAGAGTGTTACGTGAAAACAAAATTGAAACTAACGAAATAGTGAACAATATAAAATTAAAATAAGGAAGGTTAACATTATATAAATATATATATTTTTTTCATATTTAAGCAAATAAAACTGCGGCTGCCAAAGAAATAAATCTCTGAATAATATGAATGCATTTAGAAATACAGTACCTGAGCTAGATTGTTGTTAAAAAAACAAAAAATGTAGTTTCCTAGAAGAACGTTATATATTATAACAATATAGGAAGAACGTTATATATATTAATAGAGTATATTAATATTAGATTTTGTTTATATTCTGTTATACTTTTTTGAAAAACAGAAATGTTTTAATACGCTGCTATTATAAAACAACATCTTCTTAATATCATAAAAAATCTAAAGAATGAATAAAATATTGTTAAAAGATACAACAGAGAGTAAATAAAGCTGTCTTTACAATAATTCGATGAGAACATTTTCTGCCATCTGATTTACGATGGGCGGTTCGTTCCTGTTGCGAGAGAAACTTTGTAACAGCTAGTGGAACTAACACAGACATCGAAGTATGGTTTAACGGCCATTGAATAACAATATTGTTTCAAGACAAAACATGGTGGTTTTGAGAGCTAACAAAGTATAAGTTATTTAGGTACTTCCTGTTGGATTTTCACCTGTGGTTTTACAATACGCTGTTTTATGATAATTTTTCACGGTTTTGTCTTTATGCTAATGTCGTATTTGATGATGAATAAGTTTATTTTTAACAAAAAATATATATTAATGCGTACTTATGGTATGGGCAATACGTGGTCATGTTCTGGTCAGTAGTAAATCATTTTAGGATGGAGATAAATTTTTACCGAAATCCGCAATATTCAATTGTCAAATAATGAGCATTATTTTATAATCTGCTAGCTGTTCTTTGCCGTTTCACTCGCGTTTATGGATACTGCTACGTTCCTATGAGCCGTAGCGTGATGTAGTATAGCCTAGAGCTTTTTCAATAAATAAACTATCTAACACAACAAGATTTTTTTTCAATTGGAACTAGTAGTTCCTGAGATTAGCGCTTTCAAACGAACAAACTCTTCAGCTTTATAATATAAGTATAGACTTGAGTACTGTAATACTTAGGTATATTATATGACATGTCGTAGACATATCACCTCACTAGAAAATAGTCTATATGTCGATATAATGGACGTCACTACGCGTATGTGACTAGCATTATTTTTTACCGATTCCACTTCCCGTTACACGTTAATCGAACAAATGACATGCCCTCATCTCATTTTCCATTTAGCATTGTCATATCGTATAATAAGTACATCAGAACTGTATCGAGGCCGCGTTTGTACACATAGTAAATACGGATGAATCCTGAAGCTATGGCTTGGCCTAGATAGGCCATATTGATACAAAACCAAATTTGAAATGGAAAATGGAATTTTTAGAAACGTCGACTTTCAGAGGCTTTGTTTTTATAAACTATTTCTATTGAAACATGCAACGATCTAACAATTTGAGTCATTTCTTTGAACTAAAGCGTCGCTTGTAACTGTGAGAACGTAGCGCACTTTCATAGCCTTAGTATTTAATATGTACCCAATCGTTCTGTGTATCTCGAAAAAATTACTATTGAATTTTAAATTGTGTCGTTTAAGGTATAAAACTTTTATTGTAAAAAGTATACTTGATCCTAAAATATATATACCTATACTAAAAATATTCTTAGGGAATGACATAGTTCAATAATTGTATTCTATGTTTATAATCCCAACAAAAAATAGTCACAGACATAATAGATCATTAGCATTCGCCTTATTTAAATCGACCTCTCGCTCATCATGATGTCATCAGATCCCCGTCATTGGCAATTGTCCCACTTCCATCTCTGGAGTTAATATTGACCATTTCTAAAGCACTTCTTTGTTTCAACACGCCGCTGACAACTCAATTACGAGTATCGGTATTCTTGGAACAACAAACATCGTTTCGAAGCCTGCTTGGTGTTTGTTGGATTTTAAACTTTATAGATAATATTAATAGGGTTAAAATATATTATTCATAGCTTTTTAGTAATGTTTGCAAGGCTTCTTATTTGTGACAATCAATGACATAGCTCTTACAAGGTAATGCTTTCTTTTAAATTGATGTCTAGTGTTTCATTGTTTTAAGATTTGTATCTACGAGAGAAGATTTGTTTTCTGTCATGTTGTTTGCTATTTATTACGATTATCTAATTAATCTTGTGTCAATAAGATTGAATCGCTGTATCTTGTTACATCAGTGTTGGTTTTTAATTAACTAAAACCGTTACTTTTTTGGCGATACAAAGCGCTCGTAAGCTCCTTATGTTTTCATTTTGCTGAAGCTACTGATCCGATTTGAAAAAAAAATTTACGTTGGAGAGACTATTTATAGAGGAAGTTTATAGGCCATATCACGTCACGCTACGACTCCTAAGCGAAGCAGTAACCATTAACGCGAGTGTAATGGCGAGGGGCAGTTATTTTAAAATTGAATAAAACGTAAATATTCGCATTAAATGGATGTTCGTACGATCGAAAAGTGTTACTAAGCCAAAATTATGTCTTTTCCGTTTTCCTTCGCTAATTTTATTTCTATAAAGAAAATAAACTTTGAAGAAATCTTTTATACTATCAATTTTAAAGAATGCTTTACATAAATAGCATTAGCCTAATTTTAGACGACACACATTTAAAACACAGTTCATGAATCATGGCTCTTTTTTTATGAGCCGTAAATACCAAAAAAATGGTGTCATATTATTCATGATATTATATCAGCAATCCGCGACTTCGTCTATGTATGGACAAGAAATAAGCAATAATGTATCGAATATTTGTGTGTTCCATACTTTGTGATATACAATTATCTCATATATTTGAAAACTTTTTATTGGATTAAACCTTTTTGTTATATCAATCTGTTTTTAATTAACTCCAAAGGAAATGATAAATCTTTAAAAAAATTTACTAAGAATAGGTTTCACATCTTTAGACGCCATTTTCTCAAAATGAAGTCCATGTGGCTTGACATAGTATTGGTCTGTTCATTAAGATGTAGCCCGCGTATAATTTTGACGTATAAGCTATAATACTGTTAAGTTTAAAATATATGTTTAGTTGTATTTGCGTGAGAGAAAATCAAACTTAATTTTACTTAACCTTTAGAAAAATTTTTATAGTATCAAATTGACGTAAATTATAATTTTTGATTTAAATTAAACGGTAACAAACTTCATACTAAAAATAGCGCTAGATTAATCTTAAAGCGATCTAGGTGATATAGAGATAGTCTTGTCTAGATACGTTTACAAGCGATATGATCTACAAGTATTTTTATAGGCTGTGATAAGCGCTTCTTAGAAATGCATCAGCGAAGGCCATCATTATTGACTTGGTTCAGATAAGAATATATTAAGTAGGTCTTGAGGTTTTACAAAAGTACTTCATTTGACGATATTAATAAGAAAGAAGTACTGAGACAGCAAATGGAAAGGAGTGATGTAAAGTTTAAGAAAAAGTACCTAATTGATTTCATTTATAGCTGATTTCTTAGTTTCTTTGAATGCTCTAATCTTAAGAAGTACATTTCCGTCTGTACGTTATGGCTTAGGTAGCTCATTTATTGGGTAAGGATACATAAAATCGCGTTTTTATATAAAATAGCTGGCAAATGAGCAGGCAGGATACCTTATGTTAAATGATTACCGCCGCCCACAGACAATTGTAGCAACAGAAGACCGCCAAATGCGTTACCAGCTTTAAAACGTCTGAGGGCTAAAAGGGAATAGGACGTAAGGAAAGGTGGAAGTTAAACTTCCGTATCTCTCACTCACCGTAATAAAAAAATAGAATCTTGAATGTGAATCTCTTAATAGCCTTGAATAAACTGATGCCAAAATCCGAATTGTCCTAATAGACATCTTTGTCAGATGAATATAAAATACTTACAATTCGAGACATTAGCTCTGATATGTATTCTAAATTGTGTTGAGAAATATACCTAAATGAACTCGTAGAAGTCGTATCTACGTATAGTACAGCCTTCAAGGAAGGAGGAGAATAATAGTGTATGTTTTTTTATGTTTGCTACCACAGAATTACGTCATTTTCTAACGGATTTTGAGTTTTTATTTTATTTCAAGGGATGTGTAACCTTCAGATTGGTTCCATATATTTTTATTAAAATTAGTTTAATAGTTTGGTTGTGTACATAAATCAAAATAACTAATAAATGTAAATCATTTAAGTTGCGAAATGAATGAAGAAACGAAATTACGTATTTTGCTTTTGAAGTAAGTGCCTTTTTTAAAAGCGTAAGCTATTAATTTACAACTCGCAAAGTTCACTGCATAGTATGACTCGTACTAATCGTTCATCGTTCGTGGCGTGACGATGATCGCCACCACCTGCTCCGTTCAGTCGTTTATTTAAAATCTCCGAGGAAACTTGGCAATCTTTAAGTGTAAACAATCTATGTAACAGCTGGTGCATTGAAATATCGGTTATGAATCTAGAAGGTTATATTTTAAAAGAATTCACACATCGAAGGCCGTGGTGTGACTGATTTAGTTAATGTAAAGCATTCAGCTTATTAGATCAAATCAGTTGTAGCCATATAGTGATATCTCTATATTGGTTTTTAACGTTAGAAGTGCGTAAAGTAAGATGAATAAATAATTTTAATTTCTAAATATACAAAGCTAAAACAGATCTTTGTCTGTAAATATCATTTATAAATAGACAGAAATATTATTTAAGGCCTATTTAGAATTTTGTCATAATATGCTACCTAAGAGATGGAATAACATAGTAAGTTTTAGTTTAGAATCAGTACATTTACACCAAAATTGCTTAGTAATATGTCTTTAAAGTTTTGAAATATATTCAAAACATCCGATTTCTGTTAAAATAGTAAACGAAAACAGTGGATTCCAAATGCATCCCAAGCCGTACTTGAACTGATGAATCACGAACCACTCTGAGCGAATAGTCGATAACTCCTGATTCACTTTCTATTTATAAGCGTAGAAAAAATGCATTACGTTTTTAGCTAACTGCAGTCCCAGTTTACATGTTATCGACGTATATGAGTATAACGCAGTGCGCTCAGTGAGACGTCTTTACGTCTGCAATTTATGAGTCTTTCGTCTACGTCTGGAGTTTTTGTACCGTTTCTTCTGCTTGTTATATGTAAGAAATTATGTAAGATCGTAAGATTTTTTTTCTATAAGAGTATAATAGTGATTAATTCGGTATTAGAGGTTCCTTTTTAGATACATTTTTTTTGTTTGACGATTATGAATGTTCTTTTGATACGTTTTAAAATCTTAATAAGGACTTAATTTATTTTACTTTTCTATGTGGATATATTACACGTTACATTAAAAGTAAATAATAAATAAGTATTGTAGTATTGTCTTTTACGCTCTTGCTTTCAGTTTGTGATTTATTACTAAAGTCTCATGTTGCAGATACTTTTGAATTCGTTGATCACGCTGATGTCTGTGTAACTTTTTCATGAAAATTCTTAATGCGTTTATAATAAATACGGTTTCAAAGACCTTGGCCTAGAGATGAGTTAGATGAGTTATATTCTGCAGCCACAATTCAACTTTACGAGCTTGTATTTCACAGTAAGCATTCTTATTTTATCGTTACAAGTGTCCAATAAATTTGTTCTCTCTTAAGTTTTATCGCTTGGAACGTTAAAAACAAAATAAATCGCGAGTAACAAAGTATAGTGGGCGATTATTCGTTTCTTATCTATGGCCTGTTGTTAAATGACTATAGTCTGTTTTTAGCAGATTGCGGTTAAACTGAAGAGGTTAAAGCATTTACTGATGTGTGATATCTTTGCTTTAATTCTCCGTGTTGAAAATTAACGTCTTGCTTTGCAGTTAATAAACTATCTTCAAAAACCAATTTTACTATTTGTATTTTTAACGACTAAGACAAATAGTTTGTTTAGCTTGGCGGCACAGTGCATGAAATTTCTGTTACAAAAGTTAAAACACAATCAGAAAAAAATCGCTATATTTTTGGGATTAATTCCACGAACATTGTCAGTTTATCGAGTCGTTTGTCCGTTTTGTACTATTCGGCTCGTGTAAGAAATTTCTAACCCAAATTTGTTACAACGTGCAAGCCGCACGGCTTATTCGTTGTGTTGACGTTTACATAATGTGACGTCACTAGAAATTCAAAATGGCGGACGATAGTTATCAAAATAAAAACATAAGATCATTTTCTTACTCTTGGACGTAATTAATATTCCGTAACAACGAGTCCAGATTGAATCGTTATTACAATATCTCCGTTATAAGGTCATTCGCAATCAAAGAAAAAGGGATTCATAAAAATCGAAAGTTAAAAATATTGAGTAACGGCCGGCCGTCTTCCGAAGTTTATTGCAGTTTTAATTGCTTTATAACTATAAATCAGATTTTATCCATAAAACTGTTGTAACTCCTACAGTAGAACGCGACATTTTGGTCGCTTTAATTGGTTTTATATCTGTTTATTTAAAAGAAACATGACCTTATAATAATTGAGAGTGTTAAGACATATAAATCGATTTAATAATTATTTAATTAAATGCAACCATATAATCAATGAGTTTGTTTTGATCGATTAAAAAAAGAAGGCAGTTTTTAATTTCTTGCGGCCTTTTTTATTTTTGTTATTTTGGTTAAATGCACAAGAACGTAGATTTGAAATATCTTCCTTGATAAAGGTGTTCGTAGTATTATTATATTCATCATCTACCTATTATTTTTCCAGGTTATATTAGGGTCTTCTTATTTACTCTTGTATAGCTATTGGCAAGTTACTGATTTTTACACGGAGCGATTGATACTAAGAGTAACGGGTATCAAGTGATTGTGATTACAAATGGGGAGACTTATAAGGACAAACACCCAGACCTAGGAAGAAATATTTATACAAAAAAAAATATCTGCACCGAGCCGGGATCGAACCCGCTACTATCGGCGTTGAAGGTACACTTCGTATCACTATTTCAGAGCGGTCGAAGAGTCTGTATAAACAAAATATAATGTGTATATATATTGACTAGAAAGCCTATTTTTTGTTATAGTACGCAAAATACAAATGTTAAAAAAATGGTTTTACATAGTTAATTCTCTAAAGCGACGCCGACGCTGATAAATAATCCGTGATACAATTTATAAGCTCATAAAAACGAAACAATGATAAATCTATCCATAATCCCTTTTAATGACAGAAAAGATGTATTCACTGAGGCAATAAATCTATTCTATTTTAGTTTTCGTAAAGACGGAGGAAAACCTCTTACTGAATTAAATTCTAATTTTATAAGTCGATCCGTTATGTTTTATTATAGAATGATAGCATTACAGTTGAGTATATAATTATTCATTTATTAAACTTTATCTGATATCTGAATGAAGTTTTGACGACTTGAGCTCATCTTCAAACTAGTTATATATATTTTTTAAAAATTCAAAAAAATGATAGGTCGGACCTAGATTATTTGGACGCTGATAAGAAATACTGTGTCAAGTCACACGGACTTTGTTTTGAGAAAATGGCGTCTAAAGATGTCAAACCTATTCTTAATAAATTAGTTTGAAGACGTATATATTCATCTTTTCTTTTCTATTTTGATAAAATGTATATTGAATCAAAAGCAGATAGATTTATTTAATATGTTATCTAATAATAAGTTTTTAAATATTTGAGTTTATTTTATAAATTGCAAAATATGGAACGCACCTGAAATTCGAAACATTGAGTTAAGAAACTTTTTTGCCTACTTATTTAGTTTAGATGACTTGAAATATTTTTGAATAATGTTAAATAGATGACGTAGTATCAAAATACATTAATATCTCAAAATTCGACTTTTTGTGGGTTGACACATTATTGCTTATCAGCATCCATTTATTCATATAATGAGTCTCATCTGTAAGCCTTTATTTTTATTGCTATGCTTGTTTTAAAGTATTGACAGATTGCAATAAATTATAATAACACTTAAAATTAATTTTAAAATATAAAAAGTATTACAAACACGTTAATAATGAAAATGTATTTCATAGTCAAATAAAAAAAATCAGGTCAGGTTTTGAATATCACGTTTCAAAGAGCAAAAGAATCAAATAAAATAAAATTAGTTTCAAACTTAGTTTGCGGAGTTTTAACAAGATTTTATCCGCCATGTTGATATTTCCGGCTACAGCAATGTATAAAAGATTTTTCGATCTTGCTCAGGGTTTAGAATGTAAGCTTATTGGAATTAATGGTGAAACTTATTCTGCAGTGCGATTCGTGCTTGGAGAGCGTCCAATGTCCTTATGATTTTGTCCAGGGCCGAATTTGGAGGATTAAGGCTTATTAGTCCAAAGCATAAGATTAAAAAAATCCATGTATCGTCCTTTTCACATTTAACGTACAATAGGTGTACAAATATATACCGTATATATCATTCTCTTCAATCGGTAACACGTCAATATATCAAATCCCTAATTAGAAGTTTCCATTTATTAGTAATAAAAAATTTATCATTTTTTCCGGAAAATAAATAGGAGTCTTAACTCCTTTATTGCCTATTCCTATTTCTTTGTTACTTCAGGGCGTCCTTAGCCTTGAATCCGGCCCTGTTTATGTGCACTTTGTTATTGTCGTAGCACGTAATCTTTGGTCCTCAATGTAGACGATATTTTCACGAAATTGCATTTTTAAATCAGCAAACTAAATCTCGGTTACAAGTAAATACCAGTTGATAATATTTGTAGAAATAGAGTATATTATCTTCGTTTTAAAGAATTTGTTACTATTATATTATATCTTTTTGAAGACAGATTTTTCACTGACATTTATCATATTTTTACTGGTTAACTTCTGATTAAAATTTGTTTTAGTTTATTGGCATTTCTTAATTTTTTTCGTTATATAATACTAGACAAGTATAAGTTGTTTTTTTTTTATTATAAACGCATCACATTTAACATCTTCCATTAGGGTCTCATTATTCTGTGTCGGGAATCTTGAAATATACGTAACACGTCCGTAAACATCCCGCTATCGTTAGCGCTTCAGCCAGTGTTAGTGACTACAGCGCCAACCTGTCTGTCAAAATTGTTCTAATTTAATAAGTGTTTCGTACACTGTCCGTTTTTTGATATATTATTAATCAATTTTATTATAAATACGTCGGGGAGTCCAGAAATATATTTTTTTATTTACCTCTAACAATTAACGTTTTACACGGTGATCTCAAAAAAGGCTAATTCCAATTTTATCCTAAAATTAACCTGTTGAGTTGAAGAATGAAATATAACCATATTTATACAATTATAAGTGAAATCAATCTAGTAGTCTTAAGACAAAAAACGCTTATGACGTTGATATGATAACTAACTATTCCGTTTATGAATAAAATAAATAAAAGAAATTGTAAAAATCCATAATAATTTCTAAAAGAATACCCATTGAGTTCTTGCCGGTTCTTCTCGGTAGATACTAAATTCCGAACTGGTGGTAGCTAAAAAAAATCTATAACCGATGGACCTATAATTTGACGATTCGAAAGTGCTTTAAAAAGCCTATTTGTATAAAGTATATTTTGAATTTGAATTTGAAAACGAAACACTAAAACTATACATATTTCTAAATATTTTTTCATAGTAATGAATAAGAAACGTAAGAAAAACTAAATTTCGTGCATATTTTTTTGTCAAACTAAAAGTTTCTGTGCCAAGCGGCGCGGTCGGTACTTTTCATCGCTATTAATAAAGCGATGACAATATGTTTATTTTACGCTATTATAATCCAATTTATAAAAAAAACTTATTAATCATAATACTGAAAGGTTAAAATATGATGAACTCGTTGAAAGTAAAATGTACGATTTGTTCACATATTTGTGGTTAAAGAACTTTATTTCTCATAAAGAACATACAATGTTCACTTGAATGAGATGTATTACATAATTTAATTTATTTAATAATTTAGTATAGTAGTAACGACTTATACAATTCAAGAGTAGTTAATCTAAGTGCTTTTTACAATAAGTTAATAATTTCTTTCTAAAAATCGTAAAGGTTTTTTCATTAAGAATTTCATTAGGTAAGCTATTATATAGTTTTGCTCCCTCAAACTGTATAGTTTTAATTCCATATTTGGTCCTGGTCTTGGTTAATTCAAGTTTGTGTTTATTTCTCGTGTTATGTTTATATGTTTTAGTTTTAAATGTTGTTTGTGTGTGTATTGTTTTTGTAAGTATTTTATATAAAATCTCTTATTTCGGCTAAAAAAATTTAAACTAGGTGTACCTTAACATTGCAATTGGCTCTATATCTATGATCGCATTAAATAAATTGATATATGTAAGTATTCGTAGTAGTACTTATTTATAGTATATTTTTTATTTTTATGTAAATGAATGACATCAATAAGGTGTCCATACCTCTTTTCATTTGTAATTCTTTTTTTCATCTTTAAATACAATTGTTATTAGTGACAAGAAGCTTAGATCTAACCTTTGATCTCGATGGACGTGAGTCCAGACCTGACTATCGTTCTCATTTCTTATATGTATAGCATAATCAGAAGTTTCTGCAATATGTTTTATTTTTTTTTATACATAAATTTCATGCGAACAAAATTATGCATAAAATTATTTGTCATAAAAATATTTCTTAAAAGTAAACAAAGGTGGACTTTTCGAGATCGGTTCAATTAACCTTTTAAGTAAATAATTATTGCCTAATATTGTAAACCGGTTGGACAATTAATTTGCATAACGCCCAGATGATTGTGATTTGTGACGTTTATTCGCTGCCAATTACATTATAATATTGATAACAGATTTCTAAGTACGTGTAGCGGTGCCTTTATGGACCGACTTCTTTATAATCATAGGCCTTCTGTAATTGAGTAGTCCACTAGTAAATAATTTTAGTTTCAATATCTCTTAACCTATTTTTTAAATACATTGTTTTTGTTAATTAATTTCCTCGAGAATATTATACTCTAATAGCTATGAAATGCCAAAAATAAAATAGAATCAAATTTGAAGTTTCATTGTTTTAATTATAATACTCTTTGTTTTCTCTGAATGGAAATAAAATATGTATATTGTTATGTCATGGCTGGAATTACATCGTCCATTAATAAAAAGTCTGAACAATTTAGAAATGTTTAATAATCAACCCATCAGTCATGAATGGTTGTAAATACATTTCATTCATAATTTAGAACTCGTAATCTGTTCATTGTTCGTGTGTTATGATGACTAATGAGTGACAGAGAATAACAACAATTTGCACTAACATTGTATTGTTACAAAGATAATTGATAAATTAGTTTATACTTCTATCTTTCACAATTTTTATAATAATTTTTCAATCAACTTCAATAAAGAGGGGGTTCTTAATTCGTAGCGTGTTTTTTTTTAATGTTTGTCACCACAGAACTTAGTCATTTCTTAATCGATTTTTAAATTTCTGTTTGAAAAGAAATGAAATGAATCTAAAAGAGATTGGCCCCATGGAAATTTTATCTAAATGTTTAGTCAATTCGGTAATAAAATCGAAATAACTGGTAAAAATGTGTCGTCAAATTAATCGATGTTACGAATTAAGTCTTTAAAATCGATTGCTTTTTTAAGTCTTCATTGCGCTGCACATCGTTGAATATCACGAAGCGACCCCGTAACTTTTCACGATGCGGCGTAATATTAAAAACCACACAATATTTAGGACATGTTTCGAAACACAAATCATATTGTCAGTTTAATTACTGTTTGCTTCGATATCGAAACGTTACACACAACATTAGTTGACGTCGTCGCTTGGCGAGAATTCCACTTATAGGTTTTACTCTCAGACTTTCATTAAAATTTACATAAATTGTTTGTCATTGTTTTACACCTAAAAGTATTTGCTGACAGTGCTTTTATTTTTAACAGCCACAGCTGTCGTAAGGTATTAGATAATCGTTACTAGATTACAGAGTTGTTTTATATCAGTTACGAAAGTAATACAAATGTGATTTTCGCCTTAGCTCTAGCTAGTCAGCTGAAATGTATTTTGAAAGTCATAGTTAATATACACATTTTGTCATATTTTTATCACAGAAAAAGGCACTTGCCTGTCATCCGTCTCCGCATCACGAGTCAATAAAAAGTAGTTTAACCTATAATTAAGTCAATAAGACTTGGAATTTGAATGTATAATTTTAATGGTCATGGCCTGTCACTGTTTAATTACTACCTCAGTGTCAACCTATTTAACATTTTAACTAGTCATACAATATTTTCGTTTAACAGCGATGGCGTCAATCTTGGCGCCTTTTTGTCGTGAAGGAATGTGGGTTAAGCTGTGGTATAAATTATAAACGATAGACCGTTTAAAGAATTATGTATTTAGACATTTACATTCTATATATGTAATATAACATTCATTACATAAAATAAAACGTATTTAACGATTAGTGATGTATTAAAACATAATATAGATAAAACATCTTTTGACTTGTTCCGTACGTTAGAATTTATAAACGATTTATAAAATTATAGTGTACAATGTAAATCGTATAGTGATGTGTGAATGTAATAACTCAAATGATAAGTCGGGAAGGAATGATCAAATGTCACTTTCGAGTTCTCGTATTGTTAAACGAAAAAAAAAAACAATAAATACACTATATATTGGTTAAGCCGAGGTTTTAATTAGTATGAAGTGTAACGATAATTAATTGTATTAATGTGTGCATTTGCATATATCTTTAAATTAATTAAGAACCCCACTTTAAGTTAATTAACTGGTAGAATATGCATAATCTGCTTGGCATTTATCATAAAGTTATTCACTCACACCATACGATATTGACATTGTGTTCGTTGAGAATTAATTGGACATTTCTTACACAATCCGCTTGGAGTTGTGCTTATGACGTCACCCGTGACGTCACTTCTCTCAGCTTCTCGCCCTTCAGTGTTATTGTAGTATCACTTGAAAGGATACGGATTATATTGAGTAAACAATGGCATCTATATAAGAAGCCTAAAGAACACACACATGTGTCTACTGTCTATGATGTATCTTGTAGTGATGTGACGAATTGTTAAATATGTATATACGGATCCGAATGCAGATATTTGATGTCAAGATACGCTGATAGAAATACGATACGGATCTTAACTTTCTTACTTAAAACGATAGGTAACGCCACTTGGCACTTTACGTGATAGGCTAGTCGTTACATGCAATGCTAGTGTCTTTCTTTTCTTTGTTGATATACCTTATTTAAATATATATTTCCAGTACCATACTAAATAATATGGTACTGGAAATAGAAATTTAATAAGATATATAAGATCCGTCAAAAGTCCGCCAAAAAGTAACGGAAATACGAATACGGATTTTTCTTCTCCCTCGGATTGTTCTGGATACGGAGACGGATATCCGGCGCATCACTAGTCAACACTATATGTATCTTGATATTTTTAATATTACATTTAGTATTTTTAGATCGACTTCAAGCGAGTTACGATTTTAACAATATAATAATTTGAAAGGTTATAAATGTATATTATATGTAAAAAATATATTATTAAGTTCTAGTTATAGAAATATTTATGACAAAAATATGACAGATTTATGTATATATTAAAAAATATTAGTAGCGAAATATTAATGTATTTTGTAACTCGAAAGTCAAATTTTAAACATTATTTATTGTTATTATCAATGAAACAAAATACTATTATGTTAATTTTGTAGGTATAAGTTATAATAGACGATTATCTACTGTAGCGGCGCCGCGGCGCCAAACTGGAATTAAGTGGGTGGCCATACGCATTATATATAATTAAATTGTACTTAATATTTTTCATAAAGTTAATAAAAATGCTATCTAAATAATATATAAAACAAAGTCGGTTTGTAAAATCAATTAGAACTAAAGAACCTCGACCGATTATTATGATCTTTTGAGATGTTGGTATTGTCTCTGCCCCGAATGGTAAAATAATTATTTTAACATCGGAAAAATAATGAAAAAAAGTTATGAAAAGTACTAGTAATAGTAGTCATCAAAGCTTCGTTCTCTAAATATTCAAAACTGTACCCTGTTAGTACTAGTTAGGTACGTATGAATTGACATTGGAGAAAAATTCAATAGCAATTACGTAATTACATTAATGACATAGTTATTCCATTTATTTTGATTTTAAAATTAAACTATTAAATCAATTGTGAGAAAAATTATATGAGATTAATCTTAAAGTATACCTACTTTGTAATAAAAAAGAGTTGTCTATTTAGAAATAAAGGAGTTCTAAGGCAGCAAACATTAAAAAAAACTATACAGTACAAATTAAGAACGGAAGAGAAGAGAATTTTTAAATCGGCTAAGAAAGAATGAAATACTTTGCTCTGCTGTCCCCGCTGAGCGTAGGCCATTTCAGATATGACTTTAACGATACTCCGTTAGTTTGAACAGGTATGCTGTATCTTAGTAAAGTACCCTCGCCAGTCAATTAGCGACTCCCGGTGATTCGTTGAGATGAGTGATGAGGGTTTAATGGGGCCGCATGTACATTCTGATTGAGTTACTCTTTGTTCTATGACATGATTGCATACTTCACTCATCACGGGAATAATCTCGATTATGATCACAAATAACTCCATGTAAGTAACAATGTAGGTAAATTGGTACTTAGGGATTATTTTGTATTGCTATCTGAATTGAGTGCTCTTATGAAAGCAATTACTAGTTTTATAATTAAACTTGATTAATTAATTGTCCTATTTTTGCTATTTGTTAGATTCAGTATTTAAATTTTATTTTTTCATGGAAATTTCTTATGTATATATTGTATATATTGTAGATTTGTCAATCAAAAAGTTATATGTTAGCATCGGCAACATTAGATTAAATTAAATAAGACATATATAGTATATGCAAAAACTAAACTATATACAAATCGTAATAATTACGTTATAATTCATGTCCGCGCGGAATGGTGGCAAGAATGCTAGCAGCGTTTCTCCTTTGAATCGCCGAATTCCGATTCTCTGGCCGAAAAATGCGCCAGCTATCCTGTCACCAATGGAGGCAATAAGACGAGAATATCTTTTAATTTTTTTTTTGCACTTCTATTCCAAGGTCCAAGTGTTTCCACTGCAAATGGCACAAAGATGTAATTTGAAATTATTGACGAATACTTATGTCGTTTTGATTCAGACTTTTCTGCAACGGCTTCCACCAATATGAGTAATTTTTTATATAATATTATTCGCTAAATATTATGACAGAATTTGAGATAATCGAATCGAAATAATATTTCGGTTTGTCTGTAGTTGCTTATTTTATTTTCATAATTAATGATATCCGTGTAAAAAATAGTAGATTTCACATTAAAATTGATAAGTTTTTATTATTATTTGGAGAAATTTAATGATCATATCACAAAAAGGCTATAATTTTTTACTCACATTACACAGTGCAAAAACGGACAAAAAACGTTAAAGAAAAAGTTATGAGAAAAACCTTAATTGACCAATTAAAAATTTGATTAATAAAATTTTTACTTTGATATTAATTACTCATATTATGATTAGGACTTTATATTGCAAGTGCAAGTCAATGACCATACGTAGTGGATAAAAACTTGAAACCATCTCGAGATTGCTCGGAGGAAGTGTTGATAAGTGGCTGATTGATCATTCTGCGGGCGCTTGCACTGCACGGCTATAGAACCCACTTGGAGGTGCTTGTTCACGTTTCAAATAAATTGAAAGGGCTTCTTCTGTAGGTGAATGTGTTATTATTATTAGAATGAGTTACTTGGAACTTGCGTACTATGATACATAATATTTGTTTTTGTAACGGTTACTTTTAGCTAAAGGGCTATTTTTTATGAAACTCAGTAAAATTATTATTAAATAAACTTTTGTGAAAAATAAGAGAGGCAAGATAACTATAAGTGTAAAAATTTGTGAAGTACGACTTGCACTCAATCGGGTTCTATTAGTTTTTCTTACCACGGCAATAGAAATACACACTAGGATATTTTTTGCTGATTACCGATTACGATTCACAAGATCCAGCCCGCTGACAGACTGTTAGACGAAAACAAGGCTTCGTAAACTGGTCACATTGGTGCCGTTCGGGTATGGAACCCCAATATGGATAGAAGACTGATACATCGCGATGCTCTAAAGCGGATCGTCGGATATACAGTCTAAGAAGTTCTTATAACAGAAGACCTACCTCTTTGAATGTATCCTTTTATCACAATTATTACGAGATAAGTTTAAACAAATATAAAAAAAAGTTTTTTTTTATGTTTGATATATAATATAATTTACATATTAGATATAATTATATATTACATATGAAATTAACTTATGTATATTTTTAACCGACTTGTACGGTGAATAATTTTGCGATATTTAAACAGTTGTGCCATATTCTATTCTTAAAGTCGTCCTAATATAAATAGAGGACATGAAATTATAAAACCGGCTTACAGAACTAGGTGTCTTTGTGATGATAGTGAAGACACGCTCAGGGTGACACGTCCATCAAACCGCGATTGTTATTCTAAAGAGTCTATTATGTGAGAACGAATTCGAAACTGTTGTTTACTAAAATAACTCCATTGACATGCAATATTGAATACAATGGTTAAAAAAACTTTTTGAAAATAATAAACCGATTTCGAAAACGATACAATAATTTAAAAGTAAAAAATAAATATTTTCTATAACATTTTGAAGTCGGTGCCAAGTAAAACAATCGAAGTAGGCACCAAGTAAAACGTTTTATACACTGACACCAACACCGGCATAACAAAAAATTTAAAATCGGTCCACAATCGGCGGAGAGATCGGTGAACAAACATAAAAAATATACTCGTATACAGCCCAATATAAAACCTCCTCAAACAGCTTGTAAATATCCCACTATTGGGCAAATTCCTCGAAACCTAACAAGGAAAAGGATTTTTATTTACCAAGCTCCCATACCAATTGACGGAAAAAGTCTGCACAAACAGTACTATCTACTGGCGGCAGCGGTAGTGTATGAATATGGCAAAAGGTATCTCTGAACGTGAAGCTACTAATATGTCATTTACTGGTATACCAATTATAGTGCAAATAATCTATTGGTATATTTAGATTGCTCATGGATGTATCGCGGCTTTAATAAGCATATACCGATACAGACATCGCGCTAGTCTTATTGGCATGCCAGTGATGCATTTATTTATTTACAGATCTTTGCATGAACATCGATACACGCAGAAATTATACAAAAAATAATAATATCTAAGAAACATCTGAGAATATACAGCTGTATAATTATCATGTTAAAAACTCTTTTTTTGCTTCTGTGTAAAAACATATAACTACGTAGATAAACAATATCTAATATGGGTAAGTAAAATAAATAAAAAAGGCACTGATTAAAACACATTTTTTATAATCTCGCAAAATTGAATCGGGGTCGATAACACTAACTTTTTGTATATAATTTCGCAATTAAGATTACAAGAGTAGGAACGATGCTTAAGGAAATATAATTTCTAATCTATTTTAATGAATAATCAAAAACTATTAATATCGAAAAAAGTAATAACAAAAAATATAATAAACAAAATTATAAAATATTCGTTGCACGTTTTTCTACGTTAATTAGTGCATAATCAGATTACATAGCAACGGATACCCGAAATTTATCTACAAATAAGTGGCGAAACGAAAATAATTAAAGAGAAATGTTGAACTTATTATAATATGTAATCGGTCGAATAACTAAAAAAAGATACGAGAAAAAATGTATGATATAACTATTTTAATAATTTGATTAGGATTCATCGTGCAAACAACGATTTGTCGGCGCACGAGTGCCTTGACAATGTAATCGGCGAACGAGATCAAGATCACGGCCGAATAGAACGCCTTGCACCGCGTGGTGCAAGTGACAATCCTCTGGCGACGTCTCACACATAAGTGAGAATGATTTTAACCCGCTTGCACGTTATGTTTCAGAATATTTTCGATAAAACAGCGTGGTGAAGAAAGATAAGATATTCGAATCTTTCTTCGTAATAGGAGAAAAGGCCTATACTCAGCAGTGGAATATTTACAAGTATTACAATAAAGTGGTACAGCTCGTTGTAAGGAATTTCTGTTACAAAAGCGTTAGAAGGAGTTCATAGATATTCACACGAACTGAAAATTTAATATTTATAAAGATATATATAATGTTATTTGGAATGCTTTAATTATTTTGTCTTGTACCACAGTCTACGCGGAATGAGGATTACGAAGAAGCTAAACGATCTACTGTCGGTAGTGACTTGACTTGAAAATGGTATTTCGTTAACTCCGCGTATATTTTGTTAAATATTTGAATATTATGTTTATTTAATAATAGTGAAATTTATAATTTAATACGAAGCTTATGTATTTGGTAATAATGATTTGATTAAAATCTATTTCTGATTTATTACTCTAAAGCATTTTTTAGGTTACAATGTGAAAGTTGTGAAATAAAAATGTTTTCTACATTACCTTGAATTTATTTCTCAAACAAATAATGTAGACATTCATATAACTTTTCACAGAAAAACTAATAATTCCAGAGATTTCTAGCTAAATCCCCATCATATTTTGTAGGATTTACGTAATATTTTCTTTTATTTTAAGCTGAATCAAAAATAACAGCAGCTCTAGGCCGAGGATAGTTTTATCTTTATCTTTGTACTTTTGTTGTTTTTGTTTTAACGTATAGAAGAGTGGGCTTTATGTGTATATCACCGTTGTTAATATTTTATTAAGGAATAATAAACAAATCGCTAAACAATTTCGATGCTGATTATTTCGGATAGATTTTAATTCACAATTAATGACAATTATAATGTTTGACAATTATATGAGTAAAAAAAAATTAAAATTACAAAAAGGGTCATTTGTTTCTTGTACTAGATAATATACGATGAAATAAAAAATACTACTAGAATGTTACACTATTTTGAAAAGACATAGGCTAATTAGTATTTTTATTTGTATGCTTTTGGAAAAGTCATATCCTATGAGTCGTAAAGTATCTGGTTTCTACTAATATTGTAGGTGTAAAATTTAGTTATAAGTTTGTATGTAATCATATAAAGTATGTTTGGGTAGTCTATGAAACTTCTTATCCGATTTGAAAAATTATTTATGGGTTGAATAGCGCTTATTGAGAATGGTTATAGGCTATATTACATCACGCTACGCTTCATAGGAGAGAAGCAGTAACTATAAACGTCATTGAAACCGCGAGGGCCAGCTAGTAATTAATATAAATATACGCCATTGTATAAATATCGAGTAATTTATGATGGCAACAGCGAAGATGTAGGAATGTTCGCGTAGACGTACTGTGACACATTTTCTAATCCAGTCAACAATACATTAGCGAAAGAAGTGATTTACGATTTCATTAAAAACTAAATTTACGATGTGTCTCGTTGGTGTTATATATATAACTATTTAGTTGTATTTTATTACGTAATTTGGGTTAAGCAGAATGGTTGTTACGTTATAATAAATATGTAAGTTTTATTTAATGAATACTTTTTTATTTACTATTTAGTAAATATGTAAGATAACCACGGCGTATAAAAGGGTATATAATATTTTGGAGACGTAACTACTTTCGCTGTTTTGGGTTATGTTTTCTGCAATTCATATTTCTATTATGGAATTTTACATTACAGTTTACAATATCTTTACCTTTACATGTTGTAATAATATATCAATTTTTTTTAATGAAATCAATCTCACTACATCATCAGAAATAAGTGAATAAAAATCTTTTTACTTATATATGTATCTAGAAACGAAACTCAGAAATTCTACAAATAGCAGACGGGTGGATCTATATAAGGCGCAAGTTTTGATGAAGCGGGTTCATAGTCTATGATGAATACCACGTTGCCTCTTAGTAATATGCATTTGATAAGAGAAGCTAGATTGTGTGCAATGTGCAGGTAACATATTGCATAATATTGTTTACAATGGAAAATATATTTATGTAAAAGGACAGTTTGCTCACGAAAATGATTTGGGTAAACGATTTCAATTTTTTTATATGGAAACATTTTTTTCTAATGAATATATATTTGACGTACAAATAGTATAATAAAATAAATAATATAATAAATAATATAATAGACGTACAAAGTAGTCATATTTTCATCATATTTTTATAGCAAAATACGTAATTTCGTTTACTTCAACGACACATTTATATAAGTTACTTTAATTTTGAATTCAAACAACTGAAAGTTCGATGAGACTAATAAACGTGCAATACGGATTATGAACCTCCTCCTTTTTAAAGTATGTTGAAAAAAAAAATCATGTAAGACTAATTTGAAATTACAGTCTTTGGCATCGCGCTTACCACCGTTATTAAGAATGATATATAAATAATTACGTAAGGTATGCACTGATATGCAGCATAAATATAGTTTGAAATGATTTGAAAAAAAAAAATAAGACGCTTTAAGTACACCGATTCTCATTAATTAAAAATAATTTGTTAACACATCGAGTGTGAAAGCGTAATGAGACGAGCAGCCTCCGACAAGCTACAGATTATGATCACGTGTCAATTACGAGACGTCAGCGTTGCGCACCCAATTTACTGATAAATTAATTCATTACCCGTCAGATAACTTCCTCGGCAGATGTAAAACATATTAATTTATACTTCGTTAGTTAGACTAATTCCCGTAATATTTGGATTCATAATTTAAATAATTCAACTTAAGTCTGAAACATACTATTCGACGTGACTTACGATCGCGTTTCATTGCAACTTACGCCATATTTGCGAGCTAATTATAAATCACTAGCGCCATCAAAAATTTTTACATTCGGAGAGGTAAATACAGTATATTAGTACAAAACACGTATCGGATTGTCAGAGTGTTGTATGTTTTTATAGTAATAGTTTTTAAGAATTACCCACTTGGTCTATGACATTACATAAGCACGTGTAAACTATTAACAATATGTTGCGAACGTAGTGACCTTAAAGTGTTAAGTACACGTACTTTTGACGAAAACCTTGTTACTATGAGACTAACACGTTCTAACACAACACCCAAGACGATAGACAGATCATTAACGGACAATCCGTTTTTAATTTTTCATACTTCCTAATAATAGAGTTTTGACATTATCACAGACAGACAGATTGCAGGTAACCGGCCGTCAAGTAAGTTAGTTCATTATCATCATTTTCGTAGCATTTTACCGGTTATACCAGGGTCTGCTTACTATTCTAGTCTAGATATTGATGAGTTACTGATTTTTACACATTGATACTGCCATCTGACCTCCGCAACCCCTGAAGGCAAGCCATTTAGACTAGAGTAATTTCCCTACTAAGAGTAACGAGCATTATCAGGTGATTTATGATAACAACCGGGACCGACAGCTTTACGTGCTCTCCGAGGCATGGTGGGGAGACCCACAAAGACAAACACCCAGACCTAGGAACAAATATTCATACAAATAAAAATATCTGCCCCGAGCGGTGATCGAACCCGCAACCGTCGGTTTTAGAGGTACATTAAGCACCATTACACCAGAGCGATCGTCTAAGTAAGTTAGCTGCATCCGATAATATGTTTCAGGCTCAAGACAGAAACTTATTATACATCTGCACCATAATTTATCTCCTTTAAGTGCACTGAACTTGCTTAAAAGTAATTCGCTTTGTATCTTGATTATACACATTTTTAATAATAATCAATTTATTTCTTTATTATAAAGCTAGGTGTGTTTTGTGGTTATGCTTACGTTTACTTTGTTTACATTCGCGACTTTAATTGTAAAGTAATAAAGCAGTACCTTATTTAATAAACGAGTTACCTAAACATTCTTTTTTTTTTTAATCTGACTGGAGCTCCTGAGACTAACGCGTGCAAATAAACAAACTTTCTAGATAGGTAAGTATACGATTTTTGACTTAACTTTTATTAATCTTTTTACATTTTTTCTTAAGGTGTTTTTTATCGGTGTGAAATATCTTCATTACTACTGCATCAAAATAGTATGATGAATCACTTTAAACATAATATATCTCTGATATTATGAAAAGTAAAAATCTTAATATTTTCATAAAAAATATAGTTAAAAATTATTACGTAACTAGCGATGCGAAGTATTGACACAGTTCACCTATTAATTATTGAATGCTATATAGTCAGTTTCATTCCTTTAACTATATCAGCTAATTAATAAAGAGAAAGTGTTTCAAGCATATATTAACGGGAACAAACATTTCAACGGAATTAAATAAAACACGCTCATGAAACGAACCGATTCGGAGAGCAATTCATTCTACTAGTATTCTACTAATGGGCCTTCGTATTGGGAATTAATGGGATGATTTATTAGCATCGTCCATAACTTTGTTTAGATTATATTTACATTTAAAATAGAGCGTGCTATTTTGGTGATGAAAGAGAATGGTTTTATAATGCGATGAAATAGATCAATTAATTTTATATTGTTTTCAATTTTATTATTAAATGTATCAAAAATAGTGTATTTCGTCGTTATTCTTCAAAACTGGATAGCAGAACGATATAAGAGAAAAGAATAAATAAATCGATCACTTTCCTAAATTATCGTGTAATGTCTGAAAATTATCTACTTATTTATTATAGCCTATAAAGACCTTCTGTTCTATTAAGAAGATTAGGAGCCTAATACGCCAGCCGCCAGTTCCTCCACTGCGGGTTGTATATGTGTCAGAATTTTTTTCGATACATGCAGGTTTCCTTACCATGTTTCTATTCATCACGGAGCAGATCACCAATTGAATGTAAATACAAATTAAGCATCTAAAAGTGCTCACCGGTGGTAGCCGGAGCTTGAACCCATAATCATCATTTGAGAACGATCTATTCTAAGCATTACGCCATCTTTTCTCAATCTCATTGTCCATTCCACGTGAAGTGAGATATAAGTCCTTATCCAAAGATTAAATTTACATGTAAACAAAGGCTTAAATAATCAAAGATGAACATCGAAAATTAATTAAAACGTCAAGACTTACAAATCTAAGCGATTCGTTGAACACGCAACACTTAGGTTCTCTCAAATCCTAGATTTATTACGAAGATGATTTAACTAATGCGGTAGTCACTGATACCGAATTGTGAAACCAGTTATTCTCATAAATAAACTTGACTTGTTGTTGTTGTCACTTTCTACTGCGTGCCAAATCGGTCGTAAACCGGTCAACTATTTCGTACTACGAGTATGAAGAGTATTATAATTAAGGTAATCCTTCATTTGTATGGAGCAGCGGGACGCGTTATCTCGCTTTGTGACAATCGTTATCTTTTGAGTCGTGTTGTGCGAAGTTACAATACTTACGACACGATGTAGTATTACACAATACGTAATAATAATGTTCTAACATTATTATGGGAAAATGTGTAACTCGCCTATAACTTAATATTTAGTTATTTGGTATTAAAATTTTTATATCAATTACATTAGTAATTAATTAGCAAAAGTATAACTTACGTTAAATAATCATCTTTAGTCTAAATCTCAAGAATTTCTTTGTTTGAATACAATTTCAAGATTTATCGATCCGATTTGAAAAGCATTTTATTGGGAATATTATTAGTTATAAATCGTCATGTTACTATTCATTTGAATATAAGAAAGTTAAATGTCAACCAATGTGACAAATATTGTCATTAAGTATGAATTTAATCGATAATTGGCATAACTAAAAGCCACAAAACAAAGAATTGAATTTGAATTGAACGTATGCAAATACGAAGAAAATTAGTACCTCTTATTTAAAGGTTAAGGTAAATAGATTCGAGTAGCTATTTGAAGCTATTTCGAACTATATATCCAATGAAGTGTCAGTTTTCGTATTTAAATGCAGGCGTGCCAATATCATCGCTCATCCCGATCGCTGGCAACGCGTGTGTAGCTTCTAGGAATAACACTTCTCTATGTCTTAAGTTAACAACAAAATATTTGTTTGAATATTAGGAAATATAATTGAAGATTTCATATTAAAATTGATTGTTATTTTGTTAGTATACTTTTTATAAAAAATGTGATCCTTTGGGCTCCAATTGAAATCAATGTTGTTTAAACAATATTAATTGTTTATACTTTTTTGTTTTCAAAAGAAATTTAAAACAATTTGATTGAACCTAATTAAACTCTCTCTCTCTCTCTTATTTTAAGCTAGCTATCCCTCGCGCTGTTTCACTCGCGCTTATTTTTTAGGTTATTACTTCACTTCTATGAATCGTAGCATGGTGTAATACAGACTATAAACTCTCTCAATAATCGGGGTTACGCAAAAATAATTTTTCGAATCGGGTCAGTAGTTTCAGAGATTATCCCCCATATACAAACTTATAAACGTATTTCACCTCTTTATAATATTACTATAGACTGTTGTTTAGTATTTTTTAGTTACATGCAGCAGCTACAAAATAAAAAATAAGTGAGAGTATCATTTTTTTCACTATAGAATACCTACTTTTAAAACAAAAACATGATTATTAAATAAAAATTCTTTGCACAAATATTTATAAACGCTTCTGCTTATAATTTATGCTGCATACTTTTGTTTGCATATTTTGCGATGTGCTAAGATTATTTACACCCGAGACAGTCTGCAATCTTACGTGTTATTGAGTAATAGTCTAATAATAATAATAAAAGATATGCAATCCACTGGGCAAACATTATTTCCAAGTTGAAGAGAAAGGTACTGTTACTAGTAAAGGTTAAGACCGTTTTGTTACAAAGTCACAGGTAGTTTAGTATTACGTCTAATGAGGAAACTAAGCTAGTATAATAAATTATACTCGGGACGTAATAATTTATTTCTATATTTGGTAGTTCATTAGCAATGTAAGGATTTACATCCTTACTAGTATTATTCGTAGAACTGTAGTATTTTCTCAATCTATATTACACAGGAAAAAATATTGCATAATTTTATTAGATATCGTGCAAAATTTTACATCATTTATTTCTTTACTTTCGTGATGCGCCTACGTGAGATTAGTAACGAGATAAAATTTTCGCTTTCAGATAACGTTAAAATTTATCGTTTATTGCCACAAAACATTAGTGAAAACCTAATAAATTGGGATCAGCAATGCGTGATGTATTTTTTTTTGCATATAAGTAATAAACTAGAAATTCTACACTTAATATAACATACAGAAATAATTTTACGTACTGTTATAATTTTACGAGCAAATAGAGAGATGCTAGGATAGCAATTACTGGAACAGTAATTAGTAGTAGTTTCTTAGCGCAGAATAATTCAAACGTTGTTCGAACACAGAAATAATATAACATAGTTTCCGAGTAGTCAAGTTTTCACGCCCGTTATGTATAAATAGGAAATCAAAATTTAACTGAAAATAATCAAAGGTTTTATCAAAATAAAAAGTATAAATAATTATTATTTTAAATTTAAATACCAGTACATGTAAATTTGATACAGTTGTCTTCAAGTACTTTAATTAAATGTTTTCATTTCTGGAGTCCTAGTATCATTTAGGTCTATGGAACAACTGAACAATTCAGAAATTAGCAATCAGCCTCAATTTGTGGCCGTGGCACTAAAAACTTTGGCCTTGAGGTTGGTTTGGCAGGAGCGCTTTTTCCTAATTTTTAAAAATAAGTTCTTACATTCCAGATTTAAAGTTTTGGTTATTTATTTTGGCGGTTGATCGGTTTGGTTCTAATTTTACAAGCCTTTATTTAATTATTTAACTGTTTTGAAGATATTTTAAATTAAGAAAAGCTAAGTCGTTTTACTTCGTTGTTATTCAAATATGGCAAAGGTCGGAACAAGTTAAATTTAACCACATTTCTTTGCCTTGATCTTCAAAGCAATGTACGAGAAAATGAAAAAACAAACATAATGGATAAAATACGAGACTTTAAGACTCGATAAAACGAACGCAAGGAATGTACATTTTTGGGATATACACGTATGAGTATAAGATCCTTTGTATCAATTTATTTTTCTTATGCCTTTGTATTTTATTTTGTAACTTTTGCACGATTGTGTAACTAATTATTTATATAGTTTAAATAGATACCGATATCGATATCGGTATATATAGATATCGATCGTATCAATATATATATATATATATATATATATATATATATATTGATTACATAGAAAGCGTATATGTACATTTGTGGTGATGTGTTCGTTTAGATGCAATGCCAATTATGTTTTTAAGTAAATCTTATTAACATACATCTAATCATTGGTTTTTATTAAAATTATTGTACTTCCTCTCAACGACTGCATTTATTACGTGCGATTTGACGTCGTCCAATGAGGTGCTCTCTTCTGCAAATAAGCTGATTTACATCGAATATCGACCATTAATATTATATAGACAATAATGATGATAATAATAGGTTTATAAGCAGCGGGGAATATCCAGTAACACATGTACACACACAAAAATAACATTCGCTCGAGCCGAGCTCTAGGAAGTCGGTTGAAAATGGACATAATAGACTGAAGCACATAAGTATGTTAATTGGCATCACAACGCTGTATATTAGCCTTAATACCAAGTCACTGCCAATGGCAGCTAGGTGAGAAAATACCGCCAGGTGACCTGTCAGCTTGTACCCCTTCGAGTTAACCAATAACTATTAATTAGATGGTCATTATACGGAATATCCGAGTCTGTAAGACAAAAGTGACCAGCGGGGTAATATTCAAAAACTACTGTTGAAAAAGTGTACATTTTAATTTTTGAAGGAGAAGTTTTAAGGCGACAATTACGTTTGTAAGTTTTACTCCCGAGAGCGATATAAAACAACCTTATAACTTAGTAACAGATTCTGTACCCAAGAACGTTGTAACTAGTATCGAAAGCTGTGAATATCAAAAATTGGAATTTATTTTCAGTGCCCTCATTGACAATGAATTCTTTCAAGTGTAAAGTAATAAGACTTCCCCAACTAACTACATGTATGTATATCTTTATGAAAGTATGAGAGCAAAACTTATAAGTTTATTCAATCTAATTTTTGTTGTAATGGATTTTAGATGCTTATAAGTGTAATTCTCGCCTAAAACTAAAATCACAAATAAACTGTCAGAATGTTTGATAGCGGTGTTTAACAAAGCCTAGGTTCAGCTGTTTACAATTCATAAATATATTTCTATACTCCAAATTATAAAAGAGTAAGTATCGAACTTTTAGCCAGGTCTTCTCGGTAAAATCTTTCATTATTCCGCTAGGGCAGCTTGTTGTTAATTTGAATATTTTTGGCTTATGTTTTTAAGATTCATCTGCTTGTCTAAATAAGGTATATTATGATTTTGATTAACAAAATATTTAAATATTGTGAACTTTTTACTAAGAATATAAAATTCTATCTGTTACCAGGTCGAAGCATTCTATTAATAATCGAAACAGACCATTTAGATAATACCAATAAAGCTCCTGTAACTGTCTATAATTAGTGCAAGTTCATGCGTTATTAGAGGTTACGAACGAAATGTCTTAGATAACTCTACGAACTCATACATATTCATGATGTTATTTTGGAATGTTAATTTTAATATGCATTTTAGATAATTCGTTGTAATGTCACGGCCATGTTTAATGTCACGATTCTTCGAGAATCTGAAATGTAAGAAAATGGACATTGATGGTCCTCAAGTAGAGATTTTTTATTTATTTTATTCTTTTTTATCAAAGCAATTAGATTAGTTTTTTTAAATTTCCTATAGGAAGTAATATAAATAATATTGGAAATTAGAAATGAGAAAGTTTGTGTAATAATTGTTAATGGAAACGTCAATTTATTGAATGCGTGTACAAAATTCCGTAGAGTTGACTGTTAAGAAGCATCCCCATCTGAAGGCAATCATAGAAGTAAAATCAGGCCATACTTGTTATAAAAAATATAATGTCATGAATTCAAATGTGTAAAATTTTTAACTATATTATAAATATACTGGGATAAAAAATCCTACTTTACCTAACAAATTCGACATATACTAACAAAGTGAGTAAAATAAAACCTTATTAAAAAGTCTATGACAGTATATCTCTATCTGATACTGAACAATATTTAAACTCTTTTATTTTTGAATAAAGTGAATGACAGGCCACTGGTCACGAAATGGTTACAACGTCGAGACATTTTACAAATGCATTCATTCTTGTACAAGTTCTGAGATCGTAACTATTTTAGTGCGGCTGAGATGCGTCAGCGATACACAGACGATACATTTCAGCTGTATTGTCTTCTTTAAAATTAGAAATAGCTTGTAGTACCTATATCACTATCACTAAACCTGTAGTTTTGTAAATATATACCGCAGACTCTATAATAGAAGGAGAAGTAATCTGTAATGTTGTGCTACGTACATTTACGATATAGAGAAAGGTATTGTGTTAGCGATTGTTTAAATAAATTATAAATTATCCTTTAGAATAGATTTTTGATATCGGTTTTTCAGTTTTGTATTAAATATTGTAGAAATATATTATTATGTTCTTAGGAAAATTCAATAAAAATCCTTTCTAGGCATCTTTACGACTTACGAGTCTATCTTATTGATGATACTACGGGATATATTTGAAACTTATAAGTCTCACTTATTTAACTTATGTTTCTAGATGTTGATGAGTCAGAGAGTGTGGTAATTGTTTTTATACAGAATACTAAAGAATTTTTAAATTGGTAGTATATTAACTATGAGTAACAATTATGTAAAACGATGACTTTATTGTGTGGGAATAATACTATGCTAATAGGGTTATAATGTAACAAGAGAAGGACGATCTAATAAGAGTCAATCATCTCAAGAGACAGTCGTAGAATTATTGGAAGCACTTGACCTCATATACGAAAATAATCACCAATTAATTTTATTGACCAATGTACGGCTTGCCAACGTTGCTGGGCTAATATTGAAAATGCCGAATTCTTTCGCGAGAATGAGACACACGCATTCGATCAACGAGATAAAAAAAGATGAACGATCGAGAGTTCTATAGATTTTAACGATATTTAACATAACGGATTATACCGTTTATAGGATAATAAAATCGAATCGTGTCTGAAAAGGTTACTTTATTACCCCAAGGATAGTGTATTCACGTGTGATGTTGGGTAAATATTATTCTTTGGTCGTTATGAAGTTTCGTTTTAAACTAGATGGCGCCAGTATATTTTGTTTTGTTTTTTCACCCGTGTTGTATGAATATCAAACTCATAATTTTAATAAGATTTGTAAGTTATTAATGTTTGTTTCATTTTACCTAATTGCTTTATATTTTATCGGAAATACTATTGTAATTTTGGTGATGTTTGTAATTATTATTATGGTTGTAATAGTAATTAATTACTGTAAATATTTAGACCTTGCCCACGATATAGCTACCATGTGGAGTTTTAAGTCAGCAATAATTATTCTTACAGTCGTCTCGGTCAACGGCCTGTTTACAAAGAGTTTTGACCAACAACTTTCGCTCTCTCGCTAAGATGCTAGAACAAGGGTAATATACAAAAGCAGCGTTGCTTGAGACGGTACGTATAGTGAGGGGGTTCCTCAGCCTGGAGCACTAGCTGCTGGTGGCTTGGGACCATCTCCGCGACCAGTGAACTTTACAATTCCATATAAAAATGTAAAAAATTAATAAAAGGCAGGTGACCTAATGGAACACTTGATGATAAACGGTCACATTTTCTCAAGAACATTAGCAATGTCAGGGCTATTAGACATAGTCAACGTAATTGTTTCAACTATCTATCGTAAATTACTTTTTAGCCTCGGTGGAAAACTATCACAGAATATTTCTTTGGTTTAAACATTTGAAATTGTGTGTGTGTGTTTCATTAATTTAAATGTAGTTTTTATTTTATCGAACGCTGATTTAATTGGGAATGTTCATTGATATATTTAACTAAAATCAGTGCATTCTTATTCCACATCATGCTGCATGCATTACATAATGAATATTTATCAATGATAGATGTTAAATTGCTATGACGTTAATGTTTTTCGCTTTTTATGAAACATTTCATTTGTTACAAATATGTTGCAATATTTAATTTTCATAAGGTGATATAATTAAGATAATCACAAAACAGGACACGTAATGTGGAAGTGCTATCAGACAGTAAATAGTTGCTTTGCATTGTGATTGTGTCTGCTCTGACACAGAAAAAAAACCGTTCAGATGTCATATGTATTCACAGCATAGAGTACGTACAATTTCATTAACAGAATTGTAATTAGAATTGTTTTCTTAGAAAACATCTTGAAATAAAACTGGATTATATTTATTTTTAGCGACCGCAACGTACGTGAGCTTGACTGAGGACATGATTAATTACTTATAGTACGTTTGTATGTAATATGCATATATATTTTCACGATACATAAGCTATGTTTATATGGGTTATACAAGCACTTAAAGCGATCTCAACTTCACTTATTATATTTGTAGTAATATGTCACGTTCATACTGTTTGACGTTAAATCTGTGATCATTTTTAATTTTGACAACTGGACTTTTAACTTATAACTGGAAGTCATTGGTTGCTAGAATTAATACACCGATAACATGTCTAAAGTTATATCATCATTGCCATTTATTGTGCACACAATGTACATAAACATTCATTCATACATTTACTAGCAGGCTGAGTAGGCTGGAGCCTAGGGCGGCGGATTAAAGGGATGGCAAATTTCTGGCCCTTTTGAGTGATATGTATTATCGAAATATGATTTTGAAGTAGGATATCGAATTGTAAGAGGCGGTGGAGGTCGTAAAATTGGAATAGCTTACTGGCGGCAAATGTATAAATACATCTAATATAATATATATACAATGTATAATATATCAATTTACATCATTAGTCTTTCATATTCGCAAAATAAATGAAAATTAAAACAAGGAGTGATATTTGCTGAAAAAATTGAGGCTTGATTTGTTTCTCGTTCTTATGTTGCATGATGATAATTTTTAATATTTATACAGTTTTATATTATTTGGATAAGATATTCTGAAGATGCGTCAGTAGAAAGCGTTTCCTGTTTGCACTTATGATCTCATCCGAAAATAATGATTTTCCCAATTTTTATGATATATATTGATATCAGAATTATGTATTTCTTATACTCAAAGATTTAAACGCAAGGAGTTGTGCAAGTTTTATTACAATTTATCGATATGATTTTATGACCTTTAGTAATCATATATCGTGAATCCAATTACAGGTATAATGTGTTTTATCGTAATATCAGTATATTGGAAGTAGGTTATGTTTGTGTGCTACATCTGTGTAAGCAATGATGACCTTAACGTCTCCGTGCCTTGGGAATTTCTGATGATGGAATAATTCAATTTACATTTTAACTGCTGTTCAATTATGGAAGCGATATTATTAATTATTTTCTGCACAGTACAGAAGCATTTAAATAAAATTTTAATATATATAAAAGTATGCTATATTTAATATTCCCTTAATAATTCTGAAATCGTTAGTTAGTTTCATCACGAATGAATTTGTGAAAATTTAAGACACTGAATAAAAATTTGATTATTTTAAAACAGCTGATATTAAATTTAGATAGGAAAGCTAATGATGTCAACGAGCAGTTTAATGATTTGATTCACATAACATATTTTATTATCACTAAGACGACTGCAGGGTTCTATAAAATAATTTAACGGCTGAACTCATTGGACAAATATACGCGAGTATTATTTGCATTTGTGTCACTCGGCGCACGTTTTCGAGTGACTCAGGACACGTATACACAATTTGTAACAATTTCCTCCGTTCCTCAGTGCATTTTATTACCCCATTGTTCGGATGAGATCATCAGGTGATGAGAATAGTGATGATGAGGCCGGGGCTCGATTATCATGGTTGACTTCGAATTGACTCCAATCGCTTTGACGTGGCGCTTCTTAATAGGTTTTTCTTTTAACCTTGAACTATTTCCATGGCGGTCCCATGCACATTAAGGTCACGAATTTGTGTCACTTTATTTTTAACAAAATGACTATATGTTGGTGCGTGTTATTTACGGACGGTCAGACTGTAATTTGTTAATGGAATTAAAATTGCACAATTATATACGTGTTTACAATGTTTTTAGGGAGGGAATTAGCAACGTTTTCAATGATTGTTATATTCGCTTAATTATATAGTTGTTAAATTAAACATAAATTATATACATATTATCAATTTAAGTATATTAATAAGTAGAATTTAGCCGACAGCTGACGTTCGTTTTCTTGAATCTTTTTAGTGTCAATATTTGAGCAACGTGTTACCAAGCTTAACTGAGATTTAACAGAGATTTTAAAAATTGAATTACTTGTATCTTCGCTTTCCGAAACGATTATCGAAAAATTTAACGTGTTATAGTTTTATCTTTTTAAAAACGTTATATTCACAAGTGTGGGGAGTGCATTTAGTTTAAAAGCATCGATCACGTATCAATGTTGGGTTTCGCGGACCTATAAATATGTTCGCCGCTCGGTAACATATGACTTGTTGCCACAGAACAATTTAGCTCATTGGCAGTGATGTAAATGTTGACCACAGGCCATCAAGTGGTTCTATCCATGACTTTGAACTTATCCACAGTAACTATTAAATGATATTTTGATTTTGATAACATTGATACGAGGATTTTAAAAGTACCTTTGCTCGGATTGTTTTTTTTTGGTCAATGGTTTTTTATTGGAATCTCTAGTAAGATATGGAATACATACATATTAATAAAATATGAATAATATTTTTCGTTTTCTAAAATGATACCTAGTTAAATATGGAAATCCCTGTATACTAAATTTCATGAAAATCGTTATTGCCGTTATATTCAGATATATACGTACAAGAATTACTTTTTAAAGATATTTAGATAGATAGATGAGATACCATATTTTGTTAAATCAAAAAATCAAAATCAAAAAATACTTTATTCATGTAGACGAGCACTTTTGAAAAAACAAAAAAAAAATTACATCAATAATGAAGCTACCACCGGTTCGGAAAGTAGATTCTACCGAGAAGAAAACAATTATGCATCACAACGCGCATGTGCATTATTGCGCACGTGTGTATATGTCTCTCTCTCTCTTTGTCTCTTTCTGTATGTGTATTTCTATAAAAAATCATATTTATTTAGTATATTTTAACTGTATTTAAATTGAATTTTCAGTACCATTTCTAATAGTTTATGTTGTTTGACTGTTACTAATATCGATACTAGTATTCTGAATTGCAATGGTAACTAAATGTTCTGATTACAAGTGAAGGTCGCACGTGAGTAACTTGCATAGAAATAGTAATGACATAATAGTTGTGTTTACATTATGGCGAATTGTATGCCAATGTTTATTAGAAACTATATTTCACACAGTAGGACAAGGAATTTAAACAGTTCTAATTTTGTATGTATACATATATATTCACACTAGTATTAAAAATTTGAAGCCAGTGTGTATATTACATTGTTACAGCCAAAACATATACTCTACATAGTCGTCAAACGTCACGACGTCGCGTCGAGATAATCTAGCAACGTGCATCGTAAAAAATCATGACGAGAAGTCTTATAATGATTTTTTGTTTGATTTTAAAAGAAATATCATGTCATCGTACAAATACGCGACGTCCTATCGTAGTTATGTATTTTGGCCCGTATTTCCAGATGCTATGACGGTTCAAACCATTTGGGTGTAGGTTATTTAGAAATGGCTTATATTCTGTAATTACAAACGCACATAATTAGAAGAGACAAATCTGTAAAAAATATAATTACTTCCGACATTATATTAATATTGAATTTAAAAATTGATGGCAGTCATGTTTTAGTGTGATGGGAATAATTTTCGTTTGCGTTAACGAGTTTAATCTCTTCAACTAAGTGTTTAATATACATAATCTCATCCGTGATGGCGATGCAAAAAATGTGACAGATATCTGTCACTTTTCAAGTACACTTTCACTTGGTATTGAATTCTATGAAGTCTTTAGCTTCAGCCCGTGACTTCGTTTTTGAATGACGCCCATACACATGTCTTAGATTTTACACGACGCGACGTCGAATCTTTTGTACATATGTTGTTCCTTAAATCGCCTATTAAAGATCTCAATTTGGTTATGTTTTGGAACGTACGTTATATAATATCTTTAATAATTTAAAACTGATTTGAATAAAATACGATGATTGAAGTCGAATATATTTTTAAGGAAAAAAAAGCGTCAAGGACGAAAATGTTCCGAAAACTTAATGTTTAAATTAAATATTAGCGAACTTTATACTAAACTGTACTAACTAATAACATCATAATTATATGTTTTAAATTATGCATAAAAATATGTTTTATGTTTTTGTAATTAAGAGGCAATGCTATTGGAATTTATTGATTATTTATCTTCTATTAATTTGAATAAATAATATTTCTAAATAAATAACGAACTAACTTTCTCTTTGATTTGTTGCTGTTGTTTTTAAACGGAATAAAACAGAAATAAAATTTATATTCATTTTAGTCAGAATTTGCATTAATAATAGGCATTAAACATGCTACGAATTGAGAACCTTCTCCTTATTTGGAGTCAGTTAAAAATTACTTTGGATATCATTAATATGGGGCGCACTAGTGTCATTTGACGTTGTCCTAAGATACTAAACATACGAATTCTAGATGTTATTAACTTATTACCACTGGCCAATATGTTAGGTTATTTTAGAACACACCCATAATAAAGGACAAATACGATTTCGATTTCATTGTGAACGTTTTCGCCAAGTTTCGTATTTCGTGTTCATTGCCATATCCAGCCCACACGATCCTCGAATAACCGTGACGAATTTGTGCGATCGGTGACGGCGGTTTTCGTAATCGCCTACAGCAGTGTGACGCAAATTCAGATGCGTTCAGGGTTTTCAAAACTTTGTATATAAATTGAAAGTCATAACATAAATTGAAAATAAAAAAAAAAAAACAACAATCTATACATTAAAATCATTTCGCAACACGATAGTTCTGCTATAAGTTGGCGAAGAGCTGTGTTTCTAGCTGATTTTATATAATGCTGCATCATCAGGATTTTGTTATCATTCGCAGTAAAGTAAATTTCAAGTTGATTACACCAGTAGAAGTTGGCTAGATCTATGAAATAACTAGAAAATAGTAGTAGTAATATACCTTGTAATGTCTAAACAGAATCGCAGAAACAACGCTAAGATGCATCCCGATTACATAAGCTGTCATACAAAATAGCATCAAAATTGGTTCATTCGTTAAGAAGCTACGTTGCGTCAGACAAATACACAGATACACACAGACAGACAAACATATACACACGTCAAACATATAACACTCCTCTTTTTCGGTCGGGGGTTAAAATTGGCAGCCCTTATCACCGTGTCTGGTATCGTCAAGGTATTTGGCGTGGCATAATTCGGGATATCGATAAAAGTTTACGATGTTTCCTGTTGTTTGTGGAACGGTAAACCAGATTTTAATTGTAATAAGACCACGGTAATCAGAACATGCCTTTTTATTAGCTGACGCTGGTTTAAAAGTATTCTTTTCAATGTTTATGAAAAACGTTTGATTTCGTAAAATAAGCGAAGAAAAAAGCCATTATGTATGTGTTTTCAACATTTTTTATGAAAGTTGCGGCTGTGGATCAAAAGATATCTTAACAAGAAAGAAAAAGATGTCATTTATATTATAAAACGTAAAACCAAGGTAGTACATTTAATTTATCTTAAATTGTTCTTACCTTAGGAAAAAAATAATGTGAGAAGAATCAGTTTCATCGACAATGATTACAAATACTGTTTTTACGACGAATTCTATTGAAATCCATGGAAAAACTATAAATTCTGCATGAAGTGGTTATTTTAAAATGTAACTCATAACAGTTTCCATAGTATTAATCTTAAAACAACGCATGTTTAACATAGACGAAATTAGCACCCAATAATATGAAACAAATTTTATTATTTACATAACCTTGTAACCATACAATGATTCTTTATTCTCTTATAACAATAAAGGAAGCCCTTAAAAATATACATTGAAGAATACAGCCGGCGTACGATCATAATTTTTCAACGAAATATTTTAAAACGCGAGCACACGTTACTGTTGAATTATTTTAATTTTTTTCGCTATCTGTGGCGTTCGACTTAATTTATTATCTGTGAAAAATTATTTTGCGGCATTTTTATTTGATAATGTATCTTTACGGTTAACTTTCTTCTTCAGTTTATTTATTATTATTATTATTTTAATACTTTATTGCTTAAATGTAATAATATAAAATAATTCAAAAACGCAAGAAGGCAGGTTTAATGTCGTTGAACTTAAAAGTGAACTTTAATATTAATGTGTTTAGAAAAGCATATTTAAATTAATAAATATTTACGGCTGAGTTTCAATATGAAACATATAAAACCTAATAATTATGTGCGTTTATTTTTAAACAGAATAAAGTAAATATTTGCTCGCTAATTATTTTATCTTGTAGGTATATTTATGGAGTAAATATTATGAATATAAATCTTATAGGCACGCCCACACTGGTCGATAAATATACTTATCGACTTTATCGATACATCTATTGACATTGCGGCTCGAATTTCACTGCCAACATTTATACCTCATTTGTATTCGTGTTAATATTTTTATATAGACACACTATGACAATATGTAACAAAGAAAAAATAATTTTATGACGATTTCTTACTTTTTCTCTACTTGTTACTGAGCAAACGATATAAACTGGAAAAATATACCATTCTTATTCAATTTATTAACGGAAGTTTTGAGGTTGTTGTGAATTTTTTTTTATCTTGTTATAAGAAAAAAAAAAACAAAAATTATTAAGAGCCAGAAAGTAGAATTAATACTGCAATCGTCGTTTTAATTGAAAGACCAATTTAATTTTTTATAATAACCGAAGATTTCTTAACAAGGTATTGTGTTGTCTCTTGTTGTTTTTGGTGTACAATAAACTATATTTGTATTGTTGTATTATGTTCGTCACAATAAATCTCTTCCAAAATAAACAAAAGCCCATTAAAGAGATTTATATACCTAGTTCGATGTCTCTACAATTATACATTTATCATTCTATCATCGATAAGGTCAGACGTGTGAAATGTCGTCGGTCTGTTTGTCGCATTGTCGCGCATGTTAACTATTGTAGTCATTCAGTCAATATGTTACGTTCATAGCATTTGACATTAAATATCTGTACACATTTCCATCTTTGACAATAACGTCAAATGACCAATAAAAGGTCCAAAGATACTCTCGCCCGTTATACTCAGTCGCTAGATGGTTGCTAGGCAATGTCTTCCAAAATGGTCGCTAATGGTGAAGAAATTCATAAGCTTATAATATATCTATTTATCTTATTATTGTTGATATGTCACACTTATTTTATATACCAAGTTTCAAATAAATACGTTTCTTGGATTAAAAGTGTAGACAATTAAAGTAAAGGTAGATTAAGGAAAGCAATTTTACGTTTTGCGTCCTTATTTTTGTTTTTGTCTTATTGAAGAAATACGGAAAAATAAGGCGAAATAATATTCCAAAAAGAACCATTTTATTATTCCTTTTTTATGTCGAAGTTAAAACTAGTGTAAACTTGGCCTTACGTTAATGTATTTATAGGTCAGTATTGATTTACGAGATTATAACAAAACGTAGCATATGGTTCAAACGTATTATTTAATCTATGCCACGAGATGAATTCTTCAAAACACGTGTATCGTGTCTCTGAATAACATAGTAACCGATTGTGGATCCGTTCATATTATATCGTAGCTATTTATTTTAAATTCAAAAATTTAAAAAATCAATTTAAACTTATTTATTTGTTGGTTTCTTGTGTTACATACGATTCGTGTACACTTATTTTATAAAAATGTTGGTTTGTTTGAAGGACATTTTTTAAAAATTCTTTTACTAAATAAATCAACATCATTCCAGATTTACGTAGGATTTAGGACATAGATATTTCGTGACATATAGCTAGTTAACTATAAATAAAATAAAGGCGAGTGAAGCCGCGACTAGAATCTAGAGTTTTATATGAAAGTGCTGTCTTAATGTAGTTTAAGTTGAGAAAATAGCTTATTTTTACCCGACTGCGGCGATGTCTACAGATTATATATATGTTTGACCTACATGTATATACATAACCCCATAACTCAAATGCTTAACCGATTTTCATAACTGACATGTAATTGGGGACATACATTTATTTTTGTATTTAATTCCAAAAAAATATTCCAAATAAATTAATTTTAGACCAATGTAAACCGGTTATGAAAGATTTTATAAACACGCCAATCATACGAATCGCACGTAGGAAGGCCCACGCGCGACGACGGTGGTCGGTTTAAAATAAACGATTTGAAAAAAAATACTTTCAATCGGCCGATCATACAAATTGGAGACTTCTTGAGATATAAGTGCTTAGGCATTTTATGACGTCATGTACAACGATCAAAACGGTTCCTTTAATTCCGATGGGCGTCATGGGAACGAATTCTTTATTTATTTAAAGAGGATTTGATCGCGGCTTTGACCGCTTCAAAGAAAGTCAAAGAAGAAAGTGTACTTGAAAATTAAACAATTATGAAGAATTGAAAATACAACCGACTTCGAAAGCAATACTTATTCCATTTATTTAAATTTTAAAATGAAATAAAAATATATTCTATGAAAATAAAAAAAAATATTTAAAATCGATTAAGAGTAAATAAATAAACGACCCCTGTTTGCCTTATAGGATAAAAAGAATAAGAAATGACGGAGTTCTTAGTTTTTTAATATTTGATGCATTAAAACATGCATTACGAATTGTGAAAGTCGTTGAAAAATTACTTTATGAATTTTTATATAATAAAATATTTATTCTTTGTTCAGAATTAATAATTTTATATTTATGTTATTGGATTGTCGGAGCATTATTACTGATACATTTTTACACAAAAATCAGGAGTCAACTGTCAAAATATACCGCGTTGCGATAGCGATGAGCGATAGCGATAGCTTTGCTGATCTACTAATTACTAATTGCACTATAACGTGCTTTGATTCATTGAAGACGGTACAAATTCTAAATTGATTGTCATTGCTTTTAAAACTACGGTTAAAACTAAGCTTGAGCAATGAGCTATTTATTTCTGTCGCACGTAATACCGCGAAATAGTGCACTTAAGTATCGTATCGTAATAAAGAGTTATTTGACATGTGAGCTTGTTTATCGTCGCGTCATCTATTATGAAAAGAACCTTGAGCCAAAATATAAATATTTGGTTTAGATACTATTTTTCTTTACATAAAATTGTCAAATGCGCCATGTTGGATTATGAACACAATTCTGTCTAATATTTTAAAAATAAGCTGTCCTAAAAAGAAATCCTTAAAAAATTAAAATGTAATAATCTTTCTGAGTCTGTAGATAATTTAATATTGATGTCATATAATTTTATGAACTCACAATATGTAAATAATGATTACTTTTAATTTGATAGTAGAGAACATTTTTTAATACTGTCAGTATGTTTTCGCAATCTCAATTTATTCTCCGTAGTCGCAATTCGTCTAAGTTGTGTTAAGCATGAAAAACAGTAATACATTTTGAGAGAAATTCTGAAATCTAGAGAGAAATATTATCGTCAGTCGAGCTCCGAATTCATCTCTTTAATAGAAGACCTTCGCTTTACGAGGACATGCTTAATGTTATTGCTATGGAATATATTAAATGTAATGAAAAACGTACTATTTCTATCTTGCTTAATGTTTAATTTTATTATACACTAGCGACTTGCCCCGGTGACGCACGGATGCAATGACATCGCATTGCAATTTTTTATAATTATCGTCTTTTCGATACTATAATATATGTTTATTGCGTAGTTAAAAATCTAAGCGCAGATACGGCGGTAAGTGACTTCGTTTTATACTATGTTAAGATAAGTTCTGTCGGTTTCTGCCGCGTTTTTTTGCGTATTCCTCACGGCCTAACGCGTTATGGTACGTTACAATATCGCGTTTTTCTTTACGATGCACGCCATAGAGTTACGTCCGTCACTTTATAGCATTTTCTTATTAGGTGTTATCTTATGCAAAAAGATTTTTTCAAATGGGATTATGTCTCCCGAAATTTCCGTGTGGAACCAAATAAACTCATCAGCATGACAATGTCAGGGTAGATATAGATAATATAATAACATTATAAATGCTATATGCGTTTGTACCTAGTTTATAGTAACATAATGTTAAATTCATCAACTCAAAGCTCATGATTGACTAAAACACGATTAAACAACAATGTTAAAAATATTAACATATTTATTACATGCTTTAGTTTATAGAACTTATATAATTATCCATAATTATATATTATTGCACAATAATTTAATCACATAAGAAATATTGATTAAACTGTATAGTTTATAGTCAATTACGTTATAATGGTTTATCGTAATTTTTACCCGACTGCCAAAGAGTAGTCTATAAGTACAAATTTAATTCTCGTCGTATTGAAATATTCTCACGCGCGTCGAGCGACAATTGAAAATGAGACGACAGGTTCGCAAATTTCTTACAATACGCGGAGCCTAAAAGATTAAATTTCATTGCTTGTTTTGAATATACTCAGAAACTTGAACGATGTGATTAATTATTTTTTGCTTTGGTTAGCCTGTTTATTAAGGAAGGTTATAGGCTATTATAATACGTCACGCCACGCCTCATTAGAGTGAAGCAGTATCCACAAACGCGAGTGAAACTGCGAGGGGCAGCTAGTATATGATAAGGCCACCTCTTTATACACTTTAGAATATTTCTAACAGAAGTTTATTACTGCTTGCGACCTGGCTAATATATATTGCGACGAGCTTTTAACTTTAACATTTTATGCTATATTCCAACTCTCCTTGAGTTAGTACATTAACTCAAGTTGGTTTTAATATATATCACGCTGAGGCTTTAAACTGCCGAGGACCTTCGAGAGGATTAAAGCTCTAAGACTGAGTATTAGGTGGGGTTCAGTTTTAATATGCAATATAATGTTATAATTTATAATATAAGCTCTGTTATAGTCGCTAGCTGGTTTTAATTGAAAATTCTTAATTTGATAGTGGAAGTCGATATTTTCATTTTGTCAGGGGGCTAATTGTGTTAAACCATCGCTATCAAAACATGCCACACTTTGTTGTCAATATGATAATTTTAATAATTTTAATAGATATGTATATACAATCAAATTTTACGGATAGAACTTCAAAACATTAAATTATCTGATTTACAGTTTTAAAGTCCAAAGTTACCATATACATATAGATTTTTATATATACGGACTAGTGACTATCTAATATTACAAAAAAGGAGATTGAGTCTTATAGAATATACATATATTCATATATCGTTCAGTCGTGAATCAGCATTCTGTTTTAATAATTCTTGTATCACCGTAACTTCTTTACGCCACACCCCTTGCATAAGTGTGTACCATTCATTACCATCATTTGCATACGTATAACGAAATACTCTTCTGACACTTTCATACGTAATGTAATGTAAATCTGTCACATTTAACGCTTCTTAAAGTGTTACTGTAAACGTAAAAAAATGGTAAATTCTTTTTTTTTCATTCAAAATACATGATTTTGACTTAGTCAATGCATAGCTATACATTTATTTCGACAGTCTTAATTACTTTTTAACGTTATATTCGTATATATAATATATATAATCGTGTTCGTGTTGTGTGAGATAAAAACATACGTAATATGTATGTGTGTGTACATATATCATGCTGAAACCAGACAAGATGGATTCAGCAATTTTATATAGATATTTTATTTCATATTTTTTAAATTTATGTGTTTAGTCGTTAAAGATACTTTCGTATATGTATTCTATAAAAAGAATTTTTCCATACAATTTTTAAGAATTGGTTCAATTGTTTTATTAGCAATAAAGTACAAATTATTTGCAAAAATAAGGATTCTTTTACGTAAAGCTCTGAAAGGACGAATTGTTTAGCGCTTGTTAACGATCATTCGATGTCTACGCAACGTCTTTTTCAGTAAACTACTGTACAATAGTTAATTGCCGTTGCTCCCACGGACTGAGCAATTATGTTTTTTTTTTTTTATCTTAAACTAATCTACGAAACATAAATACTTTAAACCAAAGGAATAAAACAAAACTATGTGTTTAATCACTTGTTTAATTTGCTTCTTCACAATTGACATTACCATTAAACCTTTTAATGTAATTATTAGGTGTGAAATATTTATATGACTGTACGACAGATGGCATTAGGCGAGAATTACACTTATAATTTTTGCTCTCGTAATTAATATTAAATCACTCTGTAAACTGGTAATAGTTACCTATACCCATATAACCTTACAAAAGCTGTGTGTTTAAAATAAGACGTTGACAGTAAATTCTATTAGGTGTAAAAGAAATATTAAAGATTTTACGTTAACTGTATGAAAATCTGTAAGCAAAACTCACAAGTGTAATTCTCGCCTTAGACCAGTAACTCCAGTAAGTAATCAAGTACTACACCCATCGAGCATGTAATGTTAAGGACAAATCGTTTAATGGAACTTGCAATAAATTTTAATCACGCTGATAGTCAAACTAAATGAATTAAATAGAGGCCTTGTGAACACGTTACTTTAAAAATATATTTATGGCTATGATAATGATGTGAAAATGGTCCTAATTTATTGTCATATTAAATTGGCAGTCAAAAATGGCGTGTTGAAAACAATAATAGTTATTTGAGTAAAAATATTGAGTTTATTTTGATTATTTTGAATTTTTTCTTTGTTTTTGTTTGCAGAATTTCATACGAAATTCATACGTTATTTTAAAAGACAAAAGTGTATTTCGGAGAAATCGGAAGTCATGCTTCAAATATTTAGACTTATATCTTACGCTTACGATAGAAATTTATAGAGCAAAAAATATATTTTTTCGGACATAAAAGTTTTTGTTTCGACTTATTAATATATAAATAATATCATACTTTTTTCCTTTTCTATTTGCATTTTGCACACTCGTGTGCTGTGAACGTATCGAGTGCTGTAATTTCTTAGTAACCGAGGAATGCTGTTGCTGTTTGAAACATAATTTATGATCACATTTTATTAAACTGCTTTGCAAATGGCGTTAATATACGATCAACGAGGTCCATATACGATTGAAATGCTTGCGTAACTCCAATAATATTTGTTAATTCTATAAAATAATAATTGCTTCTCGGGATTATGAATAAAATATTATACACTTTTATTGTGTGCTAGCTGTCCTTTGCGGTTTCACTCACGTTTATTGTTCTACTGCTTCGTTCCTATGGGTCGTAGCGTGATGTAATATAGCCTTCCTAAATAAATAAACTTTCTAACTACTAAGGCAAGAAATAATTTTTCTATTATATAGCACCTGAGATTAGTGCATTCAAACAAATAAACAAACAAACAAGCTTTAAACTCGTAATATTAGGATAGATTGTATTTTAATACTCTGATGATATACTGCCGAAATATAACAAATTTTTTCACTTTAACTTTAATAGATAATATTTTATAATCACATTAATTTATTAATACAATCAAGCTTAAATAAAGATTTATTGGTTTCTAACAAAGAAATGTTAAAAATCCGCATCGTGATATCTTAATAGTTTTTATGAGTTAACCACGACCGCTTGGTATGGTGGATAGAATGCTAGCAACTCTCAATTCCGTATATCCGATTATAGATATCTCTGTTAATAGATAAGTTTGAGACAATATAATAATTGGTTTACAAAATTGGTGTTTTCATGATGTAATAATGATCTCATCGCTGTAACGTTTATGTCGCGTGTTGCACGCTTGACTGAAACATATTTTTTTAAATAAACGAATCACGCTCAAAGGCCCGCATTAAGATCTTGTGACCTTGTGTCGGGGTCCGGAAACACACACAACACTAACACAAACACCCAGACCACGACAAACATCCGTATGGCCAATACAGACATTCGCCGCGAGCGGGGAACGAACCCGCGACCGTTAGCGCTACAGTCAGCAGCAGTGACTACTGCGCCAACGTGTCTGTCTTTTTTCATTTTCAACATTTTATTTTGAAGCAAAATATTTAATCGTCCTTTTACGTAATACGCTACGAGCTATTTTTTAAATAGTTGGCACAGGAACAGGCGGGTTAAACTGATGTTCAAAAATCAAAAAAATACTTTATTCAAGTAGGCTTTTAAAAGCACTTTTGACTCGTCAAAACAAACAAAAAGTACTTAAATTAAGGAAAAGCTAACACCGGTTCGGAATGTAGATTACCGAGAAGAACCGGCAAGAAACTCGATGGGATGTTAAGTGATCACTGCCTCCCATGGACATTGCAGCATCCGAGTCACAAATGCGTTGCCAGTTTAAAGACAACTGAGAAATGAAAGGGAATATAATGCAATGAAAGGAATGAGGGAAAAGTGGATGTTCATTTAGTTGAACGATGGGTAATATTTATATTTTCTTTTCATCAAGATCAAGAGCTAAATTGAGTTAGTTTAGCTTAGGTCGCCTAGCTAAGATAAGTTTTGTCGCGTTTTTTTATCAGGTTATTTCGTTATGTTTTAGAAAAAAGAATGCTCTTTTAGATGGTATAGCCATCTATATATAGTCTGTTTTCCTTTACTTGTTATATTTGGCATATTTCTAGCCACACATAAGAAAAAAATTAGAAATAGTAAGATAAGAAATTATAAATTGAATGATTAAACTGAATAATTTTTTATAATTAAAAATTACAATGAAAAAAAAATTGTTCGAAAGTTGGTGATTTTCGTTTGGAGTATTGTTACCAAATAAAGACAAGTAAAAAACAACAAAACAACAACAACACAAACGACAAAGAAAAATCGACTTTATATATATTTGTAGCTATACTAAAAAAATAATTCGCCAGAATATTCGTATACTCATACTTCATATTATATACATTATTATTACACTAGGCAGGTAGTAGCTACGTGAATAGTTTCAACATACCTTGCAAGAGAAGAGTGCAGTCTGCCACGTAGCTTTGTTTTCACTGAAGAAGTAGCAGCTGTGTCCGAGTCGGATGAAGTGCGGAGGACACACGTACGACATTTTTGTGTGGTTCTTCCCTTCGACACCTTTACCTGTAATATTATGATATAAATATAACTAGTTTCAGCGAGATGGCTTAGTGCTAGAACATGTTGATCTCAACCCATGATCGCAGGTTCAAACCCCGGCTAGCACAGCTGACTTTTAAAGTAGTAAATTTGTGTTTAAATTCATCTCGAGCTCGGCGGTGAAGGAAAACATCGTGCGAAACCTGCTTGTGTAAAGAGAAATTCTGACACATGTCTAGCCGCCAACCCGCAGTGGAGCACCGTGACGAATTAAACTCTAAACATTCTTCTTAACAGGAGAGGAGGCCTACCTAGTAGTGACACTTTTACAGACTTTACTTTACTAACTAGTTTTAAAAAATAATAATGAGGTATTAGATGCATTGTTTACATCTTTATTTCCCAACTCTTGTAAAAAAAATATCTCCATGTTCTCTTTCTTGACCAATTCTTGATCAACACCCCGTTGCTAGGCAACACGTCAACAAGTTACGAGGTACATCAGTCTCATCAAAAGTATCTATCTTTACCGAATTCATCCGCACTACTATCCCGTTTTTATTGTGCGATATTTTGTAGCCTAAATTCTGCTAATAATGTTATTTAATACTTTTTTTAACCAGACAAGAAAATCTTAAGATTATTGCGTCCTAATGAATAAATAAACTCTTCAGTTTTGTATACAAGTATATATTATATTACTTGGTTAATGTCATCGAAGCGTCATAAAACCTCGTTCGTAAAATTTGCATATTTAAAGAAATTAAAAATATGTATGTTTAAATACTCTTTTATTGGTTCCACCGGTTCGAAACGTGGTTTCTTTTGTAGGAAAAATTATTAAAATTATTCTAAAATAGTAGTAGTAACAGCCCGTAAATATCCAACTGCTAGGCAAGGCCTCCTATCCTATTAAGGAGGTTTTGGAGCTTAATCCATATACTGCTCTATTATGGGTTAGCGGATATACATGTGTCAGAATTTCTTTCGAAACATGCAGGATCACGATATGAATTTGAACACAATTTCATGCAGTTGAACTTAGAACCTCCTCCTTTTTCGAAGTCGGTAAAAATCAGCAGTGCTAGCGGAGTTAGAACCAACCATCATCCGATGAGATTGTCCAGCTCTAATGATCATCCCAGCTCTTAAAATAATAATCTTATTATAATTTTACGAAAAATTCCATTTGTGCGTTTACGAAATACACTACCGACTAAGGTTATAAATGTAAAAGGAACTCTGTCTGTCTGTTTGTCACGTTATCAAGCTTAAACTGATGAACCAATTTTAAAAAGATTGTATAAATAACACATAATTTCTGCAATATTTAAAATGGTTGTTCTACGCAAAACAAAGCCGGAGAAATCAAGTCGTAAATAATATTTTGATTTCAAAAATTAACAATAGCCATATACTATGTGAATTCCTAAGTCAAGTAATGGTCAAGGTTAGACACTAGTAGCTAGACGTTGACATTTTGTGTTCCCAGGGTTCACGACTAGCCTGACATGTTTAGTGATCTAAGATTATGTCTTGAACTATAAACTTGTATTTGAAGGCTTTTATGGTTGTCTTTAAATAAATACTCGCACATATTATATTAAACTAGCTTTTGTTCGCAGTTTCGCTTGCGTTAATGTTCATTTTTTACGTAAATGACCGTCATAACTTATTTTCTGTCTGGCCGGTAAGACGCCTGTGCTCCTGCGGCGGATGTCCAAATTATAACTGGTTAACGTTTTATCGTAATTGGATAAACAGTACAGCGGCGCATATGAACAAACAAATATTATATTTATATATAAGATATGGTTTTAGTCTTTAAGATTTGTATTATTTTATGATTTGAATTGACATTGTGTAATGTATTTTCTATGTGACTCTTTATTCGTTATTAGCGGCTGCCTGTCGTAATAGCTCCCTACATATGTCACATGGCCTACCCAATCGGTTCTGTGGTTTGAGTTTGGCGTTGATAGACCATTTATTAAGTTACGGTTTGCTTAATACATATAAAAGAAGATAAAATGTTTGCATTAAAATTATTTAATTATAGATGTAAGTGTCAATTAGGCGAGATTTACACTGGTAAGTTTTACTCTCGTAATTGGTATAAAACAACCTACTAATAGTTACGTGGGTTATCTTACGGAAGATGTGAGTATGAAAAATAAAGCACTGGTAGTGGTTTCAGATGTATTTATGTAATTCTTGTGAAAATCTGTTAGCAAAATTTACAAGTGTAATTCTCGCCTTATAGGGTAAATTACGGCATCGATAGCTATAACTACGGTAGTCTTACTATTAATTGTTAGTATTAATAAATTAAGACTATAAGGTATAAGGCTATTTAATCATTGAATTAGCTAATATTATACGTACACTGAGACCAAAATACGATGAACAATATCGCCCCGATCGCGATCATTTTTCCTCTCCTTTCCAAGGCTTCCATTTTCAAAACTGGCACAACGTTTATAAACAATTTAACTTAACTTGTCACTGAACTACACTTGAACACAACACTGTGTATAAATTAATCAAGTCATATTGTTGCTACTTTAGAAAAAGAAGAATTTTAAATGAGTCGTGGAAGCAAACTTGGACTATTGTTGAATCGGTGTAGGATACTCTGAAACAAGAGAAAAAATAATTAATATTTTAAAATTAAGATACGTAGAGTAATAATAACTCATGATTCTAATGTAGTATGGCCGTTGAATGTGATGCATTAATTTATTTTATTTTTTTAAGTATGCTATTTAGACTGATATGTATATTTTTCTTATTTTGAAAGACCTGCATTCATATGCTTATAATAGAATTAATAAATTAAGTGTGAATCCTTAATTTATTAATTATATTATAGTTTTTAAAGGTAATATAATTTTATATAACATTTTTTGTTGTATCCTTTATAGTTCATAAAAAAGAGACGGACACACTGAAGCACTAATGGCCACGGGTTCGATCTCCGCTCACGACAAACGTTTGTTATGGTCATACGGATATTTGTCGTGGTCTGGGTTTTTGTGTTTGAATTGTATGTGTTTCCGGACCCCAGACACAAGATAGTGATATCCTAATGGACGATATTAAGTGTGATGCGTTTATTTATTTAATAGAATTAACCAAATCGAACAAGCTGTCTTCAAGTCATCGGGGAACATACACAAAGAAAGTCCCCGACGGTTTAAGAACCTTCACGTTTTTTAAAGTCGGAGTCCAAGAAGTCTTGTAAAGTTAAAAAAAAAACCGTGCCGATAAAGATTAATTATTAAAGCTGCTCCCTTAAAGGAAGATATTTTGCCCAGCTGTGGTGAATAATTATGTAATTGCGTACTTGACTTCATGTCACAGGCTCGCTATATCGTCGCCAATCACCCATCAATCGCTTGTCGTGTTTACATGACTAATAGTTTCCGAGAAGCTTTAATTTGAAAGCAGTTACAAACAATAATTTCCGTTCGCGTATTTAGGTTAGCTTAGAAAGTCTAGCCATGAAGAGAAATCTAGATTTAGACCGTAAAAGTGTCTTAATGTCGATCATAAACTTGATTATTACACCTCCGTATGTAGATTGCGTTTATTGTTTCTGCGAATAGAATTATGTATTGCGTGTATTGGCATTATGGCGATTTTACTCGTAAGAAGTATAAGAAGTAAGTAATATAAAACAACTCTGTAACCTGGTAAGAGTTATCTAGGTGACCTTAAAGCTGTGTCAAAAACAGGGCACTATACAAAATGTAGTACATGATAGTAAATACCTTCAGGTGTAAAGCAATGATAATAGACTTCTTCTTTCTAAAATGCAAGTGTGAATAAATAAATAATTTAGTATCGTTTCGCGTTTTGATATCGCCACCGCAGTGTTTTGTTTCGAATTCCGATTTCACGCCCAAAAACATTTTTCAAAATCTATACTAATATTATTAAGAGGTAAAATTTTGGGTATATAGAAGGTTAGAAGGTAATCTCTGAAAATACTGATCCGATTTAAAAATATTTTTGCGTTGGATAGCCCTATAATTAAGTAAGGTTATATGCTATATTACATCACACTACGATTCATAGGAGCGAACCAGTAATCATATACGCAAGTAAAACCGCGAGGTGCAGCTAGCAGCAGCAGTAGTCTAAAAATTCTTAAATAGAAAGAATTATTTAAACCGGCCCGATAGCGTCTGACAAACGTATAATCAAACAATTTAGCTTTATAATTGTACACATCAGTATTTATAATTATAAATAGAATATGTATACAATCTACTGTAAATGTTTGCAATTATTCAAAAATATTATCGTGCTAGACAAGACTCCAGGTCAGTGAAAAACGTTATATTCGGCTAAAGCGTGAGTCAGTACTTCATACGTCGTTTTGATTTGTCTTAATGAGTTATTTTGCGAAAATGTTAAGGCCTTTATTGCATTGTAAGAAAATTTATGGGACTATTTAGCTGTGTATATTTGGAAAAGCAATAACTTGCGTTAAAATCGGTCAAGTGTGAGTCGGACTCATAAATGAAAGATTTCGTACCAACGTACAAGATATTGTATCACTTTTCAATACTTTTATATATGTAAAATAAAAAAGATAGGCACAAATAAACAATACGCAATATATAACCATTCAGTGCAAATCCGACTTTCAGCACAATATTAACACATGAAAATTCAGCGGTGCTAGTCGGGGTTTGAATTTGTGATCATCGGTTGAGATCGACGTGTTCTAACCAGTAGGCCACCTCATACTTAGTAATAAAAAAACCCAATTAGCCGAACTGGGGTCTTCCGTTTGGTAAGTCGGTCAAAATCGGATTTTTACGATCACATGAACCGATGTCCATTGTACGGCAATATACGATTCTCATGCTCGAGTTAGTAGCAGTCGTGCTTGAAATTTCAATTTCCTCTAAGCTTTGAACCGACCGTCCTGGAGATTCGATAGTCTAGATTCAAATTTATTACTGCAGCCTAGCATTTATCAGTGACTTCGCCTGTCTCGTATTTCAAGAGACTGTAAATTTATATCAATACTATTGCCCATACTAATATTAGAAATGTGAAAGTATCTGTCTGTCTGTCTATATGGTTGTAACGTTTCCACGCTTGAATCCATGAACTAATTTTGATAAATTTAGAACATGTAGATGAATTTTCGTATACTGATGAAAAAAAGCTTAAAGAAATTTTTATAAAGTATTTATGATAATTATTTTACGCAGACGAAATCAACTTTAAAAACGGAGGTTCTTAATTCGTAACGTATGTATACTATCTATTGAAATGAGTGATAAAGAGACAGATTAAAACATACTCTATAGCTATTGACTATTATATTGTTTTATTATTTTAGTTTGTATATAGCTTTGTATAAATAGATTTTTTTTCTCGATACTTTGTATATAATAATATTCTTGTATTATATGAGCCAAAATATCATAAGATATTTTAATTTTAACATCTTACCTACGTACGTATTAGCAATCGATATTTGCATGCTCTTACCTTAGAACTAATTGATTATAAAACATTTTGAGATGGTTGATATGCGTGTAATTGAAAGCTGAAACATCTGATGAAAGTGTGAAAATTATTATTATAGGTATATTAATTTACCTGCGAGGTAATAAATTGAAATTTTGATTGGATTTCGCGACAAGATTATGCCCATTGTTGTTACCATTGCAAACTGAATATAATTATTACCTACAGTATTCATTATTTGGATTGATTGATTTTAATATAATAAAATAAATGTTTTTGTTACTCGAATACAATATTCGATATTTATATTCGGTATTTTTATAAATTATTTGATATTTTATTAGTGAGTGTAATAATGCAATTTAAGAAATTGCTTACCTTATTTAAGTAATATATAATATCAATTACAATAGTGTACCATACAGTAAATATACTTCACAAAACAATAATCAGTCCTAAAAAACTGCATCTAAATAAACACAGTGTACCTAAAAAACAGATCGATGAATCAAAATATGCTTTATTCAAGTAGGCTTTTACAAGCACTTTTGAATCGTCAATACAGAAACAATAAAGATAGCAAAAAATTAATTAAATGATTTTACCAGCTGTTCGGAATGTAGATTCTATTGAGAAGAACCGGCAAGGAACTTAACGAGTTACTCGTTTAAAAAGTTTTACAAAAGGTACATATGTATGTACGTTGATGAGTTACGAATATAATACCCTGTGTAAATCCAGTTTATACTAAATCCAAGCATCTTTATAATCTATGTAATCTTGAATAATATGCTTTAGCTATTAAGGACTTTTTAATTGGAAATCGATTCATATGTTTAGCTGGGTACTATTTTAAATATACAAGCAAATTTACATTTTTATACTCAGTCAAGTACAAGCAATGTAGTGTAAATAAATAAATCAGGTGCGGTCAGCCCTTAGCGCCACATAAGATGCGCTCGCAACGCGATCCCGTGACCGCAGTCAGTCACGCGTTCAATTCTGGTCAGGTCAGTCATCGACTCTTTTGCTTTCCTTTAATACGTTAGATCAAGTTCGTATTATTTCTTCATTCTTTTTAAATAGACAAACGAAAACAGCTTTTTCTTCTGTGTTTATAAATCTGTTGTCAAATTGTCTTTTTTTTTTTAATTTAGTAGCTATTGACGAGGTTTACTGTTATCAATAAACAATTTTTGTAAATAGTTAGATTTTTTATTAAAATAGTAAAAAATAAAACTGTTAATATTTTACTCCAATATTTAATAATGATTATGGACCTTGGAGATGAGGTTGGTTACTTTATATCGCGATAATAGATTTGTAGCGGTCAGCCCTTAAAGGAAATAGAAGATTGTATAAAGTACTTATCTTTTCTCAAAGAAATAGCTTATTTAAAACCAACTAGTAACCACTAAAAATAGAAAAATTAATCTTTAACGACAATTTTATTGTAGATGATATGATATGAAAGTTATAAGACACGTCAAGGTGATTATGTTCAGTGGTAATAATATCAATACGATCTGTGCGTGACCGTTCTATGATAAAATTATATATTTTGGATAAAAACCGATAGATAATGAAATATAATTAAACGAGAAAGTGATTAATTTTCACACTGAATCTGTATATAATTGTGTTTATAATTAATTATCGTCACGCAATTCTAATTACAGTTTTTGTTTGCACAGGGAACTAGTTACGAGTAAATAAAACGGATTAAAAACAAATTAATGTTTTTTTAACAAAATACTTTATGTATTTTTGTAAACAAAAAAAAATAATAAAAACAGTGGAAAATGCAGTCTTAAAATAACCCACGTAAAATAGCTATCAATGTACATATATTCGGGTAGGATAAAGCCTAGCATAATTTTAAGTGCAAGAACAATATATATGCTGTTATAAGGCTTTTCTCCTGCGTCTACACTCGTTAATGTTATACGACTAATAATACTTTTTTAATAATGCGTGAACAATTATGCGTGTTGATTTTTATTAGTGCTCTTCGGTATTGACGATTCAAAAACGCCTTTAAAGCTTTTAAGGCTATAAAAGAATATTTTGAAAGGCTTAAATATAGAATGTTTTGAATTTGAATTAATTGGACCCTGGCTCCTTTTCTATACTACCAATCTCTGACGTGTGTGCAAAATTTAACGACGATTAATTCAATTGTTTAGGCGCAAAAGCGTAACATTTGCCTTTATAATATTAGTGATGATAATAAACATGCAACAGAGTTAATCTCCAACAATCTTGGATTCTTATATACCTTATACATTCAAATCTACAAATTCTATCGCTACAGCATTTTGGACTTTATTTTTTTATCTCCTTGGAATAAAATACCATGTGATTATTCGAACTAGCCCGTTTGCAATTCATACTTTACTTGGTATAGGATTTGTGCCTTTAATTAATATATATACGGATCATTTTTCCTTACAGTACAAGGGTTAGGAATAGGGAAGATATACTTGAAGTGCATCGGGTTCAGACACTCGAGATTACGAACACTCGAGCGATCACGAAGAGATGCTTGTTATGATCTCGGCATGTGGGCAACGAGTTCGCTTCGTAGACCGAGAAATTGTATAGTCTGTGAAGTAAACAAATAGTTTGAAAATAGTTTTTCTCACGCAACTATTAGTATGTCACGTCTAGAAGAAGAATGCTGTTTGATCAATGAAATTTTATCACTATAGATATATGTATTAATTTCATACTATATGTCATTTTTTTGACAAGTTTGTCAATTATCTTTATCGCCAAAATATACCCTCGCCTCTTATATTCACTCAGTCGCTGGTTCTAGCAATCAACAACGTGGACGAAATTTTGGATGCTAAAATTAATGAGCTTATAACATATCTATTGGTATATATTTTTATGATTTCACAAATAGCCAATTTTAAAAAAATTTACGTAAAATGTAAAACTAAGTTCTCAATAGATGTATATTAAATACAGCTATTTATAAAGTACAACGTGCTTTATTTAATAACTATTACATCAGACGGTAAGCAGTATATATTTTTAGTACATCTAACCCTTCCCCTGACTCCCATTCTATAAAATCGTTAAGTTAGCTCACGTGTTATAGTTAAAAGTTAAGCCAATAATAAAAATTTCCCTTGTAGAGTTACCAAGTTTTTTACGATATATAAATAAATAAGTAGAATTGAAATTTGCAATGTTAACATCTCACTGTCATACTACAAAAGACGCATTAAAACCATGTTGAACACGTGTCTAGCTAAACAGTGTTTAAAAATTAAACATTGCTTAAAATCCTATATAAATTGCTTAACAGCGAATAAACTCATAAAAAAACTTATTAATTAAATGTTATACGTTACATTTGACAGCAAAAATAGGTTCTAAACATGTATTAAGCTCACTTAAACGTACATATGTTAATCTATATCTACAGCATGTTTAACTCAAAACTGTCTTTAGACGCGGATTTGTAGTTGTTTAGTTGTTGTAGTTTTTTACTTAGGAATGACTCTGGAATGGCTGGGCCGATTTTGACGGGAGTTTTACTCGCAGATAGCTGGCGTAACTTAGGCTACTTTTATAATAAATTTTATTTATTTTAATTTTTTCGCAGACGAAGTCGCGGGTATCAGTTAGTATATTTAAAAGAACTATAATTCAAATGTGTATATACCTATATTCGTATTGTATTTTATTTACCTGTCAGTTTGTTTAATTAATTTCCAGAATATGATGAGATTTTTAATTTTAATTTAGAAAAAAATATTAGGGTTCCGCGCAAAAAATTAAATCCTATTAAATTTTTATCGCATACGTAGTCGCGGGTAACAAATAGTTTTAAACATATTCTATTTGTTTGAACAACGAACGCGTTAATTTATTTCTGTACTTTGTGTCGTAAAACTTAAAGACGGATATTTGTTGACCTTCAAGGGCTCCGCACATCGTATTATCGTAATGTTTAATTTTAGTCGGTGTCATAAATTGTATCCCTGTGTAGAGCAAGTTAGGCAGAAGCTTATCGTTTCAATGAAAAGAAGAAAAATAAACTGGTTTTGTTGTATAGGTATAAGCTAAGGCATGGTTTTAATAACATAAACTATTTTTTTTTAAATATATTTACTATCTCTGTTCTGAATTTCAATTTTTGAAATTTCGAATTTCGATTAATTATTTGAGTTGTATCAGGGTGCAAAAAAAAAACGATATAGACACTCCAATAAATATTCGAATTTATACCTTCACTTTAATGTAGTTACTAGCACTAGTTTAAAAGAGCCTTTATTTGAATTAATACAAGTCCGTAACGTAATCTGATAGACCTATTAGTAATATGGCGTGAAAGAGCCACAAATATCCATCCATCCTTACAAACTTTGTTCATTTTGTATAGAAGTAAGATAATATAATAAAATAAAACCGTTATTCTTTTTCAAATAAAGTACATATATCTGAAAATAAATAATATAACAGTAAAAGATCACATTTTCAGTACTCTGTACTGTAATAAAGGTTTGTTGCGTTACGTCACCGCCCAGCTCGTTGCCGGAGCCGACACTCGAATGTATAATTTATAAGGTATTTTTATGTACTGCTCATTATTCGCGATTATATCTTGCATACATTCATCATAATCCAATAGATCAGCAAACAAGCTCAGCGGGATGACGCCTATTTGCTTTTATTGCCGGCTTGAATCTATTTCAATTAAATTCTTTATCTAATGGTTTGTTTTTGTTAGATGTTCACTTATTTCTTGGCGTGCAATAGGTATATAATTATTTTCTTAACTAGCGTCCTGCTTGCCAAAAGATCAAAAAATTTCTTCGTTGATCCGAGCGCTTTTAAACTTCAGGATCACCCGCTATTATAATCTGAAGATTGCCTAAAAATTATCAAAATCACTCTACACGTTTTAAAACCCATAGGAAGAAACTACGGAAATAATTTTCAAAAATCCTGTCTTTGTGCTTATCTTCTTTTTATAAAGGAACTTTAGTGAAATATTTTAATGCTTGGTGGGTTTAGCCTTAGGATTTACTGGTTTTAATTGTTGTGTCTGCCAGTCACTCAGTGTTAGCATTTGATTAATTAAATATTTGAAATTCCTCTAATATTGTTGTGATGGTATTATAAAATGAGAGTCATTTGAATTAATTTGTAGAACACCAAACGTCTCAAGCTAATTAAATAATTTATTCAAATATGAATGATTGAAAGTTTTATTACCAAAGTGAAACTACAAAAAATCACAATAATAATTACAAAACGTCATTTCTATTTAGTATAAATGAATCATGTCACCAGAAAAATGACAGACCGACAGAAACAATCCGATGTAAATTGGTATCGCTTTCACCTCAGGCGGTCGGAATAAAGTGATGTGCATTCTTTGGAAAATGCAACGAGTACAGTTCTGGGACGAGATAAATTGGACCGTTAAGATAAACGCGACGTCGAAAACATTTTAAATTTATTTTATAATATGCAATTTTGACATCTATTCCTTTGGGATAAGGATTAAAAACGTTTGTAGGATTGTATTAATAAAATGTGATAAAGTCTACCGGTTAAAATACCGCAGATTTTTGGTTAGATGGGTAACCCGACAATGTTACGTGGGTAGCAACAAAAGTTTTGATAAAAAAGGCTAATATTATTCTGCCTTTGTGATTCTCACGCTATTGTACAAGTTTATTCAGTATACTAATATAATAAAGAGCAAATTTTGTAAAAGTAAACTCTGGAACTACTGGAATAGGGTAATACATATGGTATATTAATAATTTTGGCATTATCATAATTATATTACTGTTTGTTTCCTGAATATTTAATAAAAAATCATTCATGTTTCATTTATTTGCTTCCTGTATATTATTCCTCAAATGTTTCGGTATAAAATATCGCCCATTCATATTTAAAAATCATTATTCTCTCCAATGCCAAGGTGGCCTAGAACACGTCGATCTCAACCGATGATCGTGGGTTCAAACCCCGGCCAGCATCGTTGAGTTTTCATGTGATAAATTTGTATTTAAATTGTGTGCTGGAATAAATTTTGGACATATGAATATTCGCATACCCGCAGTGGAGCAGCGTGGTGGAATAAGCTCTAAACCTTCTCCTTAACAAGACAGAAGGCCTTGGCCTAGCAGTGTAACTTTTACATTACTTTTGCTTACTATTCTCTCCAATGGTGAAGAGTTAATTATTAATTATCTCAAATTTAATGTGTTCATTAAACTTACAGTTAACAAAATTACTTTGTTATGTTATTGTACTCATACGGATCACCTAGTAACATTATATATCTCAAAATAAAAAAGTCTAATAAAGTAGTGTGTCCAATTTATTGATACAAACATAAACGATATCATGAACAATCGCCTTCAAACCAATTCGCCAAATACGTATAAAAAAAGAATTGGTCATAAAACAAAGATCAATTGCCCATCAACCCGTCGAAAGCCCATCAACCGTTACTTTAAATACTCAATCAGCATTCAAACCCTCATTAAACTTTACAAGTCATCACCTTATTGTAGTCAGTAAAAAATGGTAAAGATCGTTTCATACTAGCACATAGAGTTCCGTATCACATACCTAACTGTTAGGAATATATTATTAATAAATATAGACCGTATTTTGTTTATGAAAATTCTTTGAGTAGTTAGTAACTATATATTGTCAGTATGCACACTCCCTCTCTCTAGGATAGATCGCTTGTCTTCACTCTCATAAATATATACATAATTACAAGTAAACTAGTGACATGAACCCCATAGATAACTTAACATTAACTTACGCTTGAACATTTTTATTATTTCTTATTTTACTTTATAGTTACATCTATAATTGTACCAAATATGACATTAGTATGTATAATAGTTTTCACGACATTATAATAACTATAACACTAAAAAATAAAATAAGTAAACTTCAAAAGTAAAATACGCTATTTCGTTTGCTTGAGTGATATTCTAATCTAGTTATTTTTACTTGAAAACAAACTACTAAACCGATCTTGATAAAAACCAGAAAACCAATCTATACCCTATCCAACAAAAGAAGAATTTTCAAAATCGTTTATGAAATGTCGGAGTTCTGAGGTAACGAACCTTTAAAAATATTCCCTACGAATTGAGACCTCCTTCTTTTTTTAAGTCAGGTAAAAATGTTAAAACAAAACACGTTTCTCGTAAGATTTTTATTATCTATAAGCCTCTAGTAAGAGGTTCTGTTAGCACTCTTTGAATACGGAATCCTAAAAAATAAGTCGCACGGAAGAGAAATTTTTCGCCTCGTGACCACCAAACACAGGAACTGCATGGTATTTCGCTTTTGTTTGCTGTTCTTAACTTGTACTTAGGTTTGTGACACGGAATACCGAATTTTTGACGACAGTAAAACTAATAAGAAATATGGTGAAGAAGAAATTTGAATAACCACTCTTTTCATATATTTGTACACGTACAAGGGCGCGCTGTAATAAGCGTGTTATAACAGTCTGCGTAAATGAAGGTGCGTAAACGTTTTGTCTGCGGAAGATTTAAATCCCCGAACAGTCACAAAATAAAACAGTTTGTTCAAGAGACATCTACGCGGTACTTATATTGCCTTGAGCGTTATGCGATTCTGTCCTAACTCTCTATTTAAAAACTAGCGAACCTCGGTTCCTCGCCTCTACTCTAGGTCCGGACTCTAGGAGTAGAGTTACACTCTGTAAATGAGAGTACATAAAAGTTACTGTCAACATTGACAGTAACTTTTTTTGTAATTTATTCATATATTGCATATTTTTTACTGATATTTATTTATCGGTGCAAAAAAAAATTGAAATGCTGTTCGTTGGTAAGCGAACATGATCATTATAGTAGAAGAATGAGACCCGATTTGGCTAATAAAATATTCATAATAGTTCAAATTAAGTTTCTATTGAATGAAGAATTGGAGAAATTCCAAATTCGTGATATCAGAACGTTTTATTTTCTATGCAATCTTTATATGAACTCAAGACCACGGTTTAAATGATTGGTAAGTTCTTAAAGGACAACTTGTTATTAAACATATTGAAAATAGTAAATTTTTGCAATCTGGGACAGAAAGTTATTTTTTTCAATAATATTAGGTACCCCTTTCAGTTTCGCTCGTTGATGATTACTGCTTCGCTCTTATAGCTTGTAATGTGATGTAATATAGTCTTTAACCTTCCTCTGTAAAGGGGATACCCAGCGTAAACATATTTTTCAAATCGGATTCGTATTTTCAGAGACTTACTTAAATAAAAACTTACAAAAAAAAAATTACCTTTTTAAAATATTAGTTTAAAAAAACATATAAGTACTTAAAATTTTCAAAATGTAGGTTATATATATTTATATTATGTAGTAATTACGAAGTTTTTAGTTCTTAGGTATAGTTCTATTTGTTGATAGCAACAGTACTAAACAAAACAAAATAGTTCCACGGAACTCGACCATTATAACTGCCCACATATGACGCAAACGTTGATCCTAAAATAGTTTTTATATTATATATACGTAAGAATTAAAATTACTCGTATATCTATTACAGATTGAGCGGCTCTTCAAAGAGTGGAATGATCGAGGTATTAATTGATTTGTCTGGTTTATATATTGATATATTTGGTAATTATTCTGTCAGTTTTGATGAGATCATTGTATTTAGACATAGTGAGCAAATTCTAATGTCTATTTTCTTTTATATTGAATGCTATATTAATGTAACTGTAAGATTTATTCGTACTAATTGTTTTTATCGTGAATTAACGCAATTTTTGTTTATACGAAACGTTGAAAATACTAAAATTATAAATTACATGTGCATCGTTTTTGTAACAACTCTTACTAATGATATCTTTAAATCATTTGTTTCCTTATTTCCTTTTAAAGCTAGCAATGCATTTGTGGCTCCTCTGGTGCTGCAAATGTTTATAGGCGGTGAATAATCATTTAACAGTAAGTGTTAAGTTCGTTCATTTTCAGTATCATAGACAAAACAAACTAGCCGCTTAGGAGTTTGTCTGAAACTACCTAATACTTCATTATTTTTAAATATAGCGAGTATATGTAGTGTCACGATGAGAATTGCACTTATAAGTTTTGTTTTCAGACTTCCATAAAGTTTTACATAAGTTATATCTTATTGCATTATACCTAAAAGAATTTGCTGTCACAGCTTTCGTAACTACTTATGACGTATATGTTACTAGCCTACAGCGTTGTTTTATTTCGCTCTCGAGAGTAAAACAAACAAATGTAATACTCGCCTTAGGAAAATTTCACCCAAATATTGTGAGAAGTATAACATTAGGAATTGAAATATATTTTGAATTTGAAATTTGTATATTGTAATCACAGCAGCGTAGCATATTTCTGAATTTGGGATTTGTACATTGTAATCACAGCAGCATAGTATATAAAGTATTTACATAACTATTCATTTTCAAATCAACATGTTCATTGAATTAATTATCATATCCTATTCACACGTTAAGTCCTAGTGGCAAAGTAATTGTATGTACATACGAAAAATGACGCGTTTTTCATAGTTTTGTTTTATGTCTGAAAAAATGGTTAACGTTGTCACAGGAAGATTTCAATGCAGTATTAAGATTTTTTTAACGTCTTAAAGTTTGTACGAGATAATATTCGATACGTAAATATCTGTTAATTTATATATGTATAATAACACATCACACTCAACGGCCCCCATTAAGATCTCATGACCTTGTGTCGGGGGTCCGGAAACACACACAACACTCACACAAACACCCAGACCACGACAAACATCTGTATGACTAATACACACGTTTGCCGTGAGCGGGGATCGAACCCGCGATCGTTAGCGCTTTAGTCAGTTGCAGTGACCATTGCGTCAACGCGTCTGTCAAAAGTATATCAAGTGTATCAAAATTAGTTGCTGTTCATTAGTCTTACAACAACTATTAACTTTTTTTTATTTGTTCGCGTCAAAACTAAGTAGTTCAGAAAAGAGAAAAATAGAAAAAAATCAACGGAATAGTAAAAAAATAGATGTATGGTAACTTTAGTTGACATATTCTAATAATGCAACGTGTATTTAAAATTATTCAAAAAAATTTCTAAGTCAATTAAACTAAATAAGTAAGAAAAAAAGTTCCTTAATTTAATGTTTCGAATATTGATGTGTGGTTCATAATTTACAATATAAAATAATCTCATGATAAAAAAAAACTTATTATTAGATAAAACGTTTTATTATACCAATCTACGTTTAATTATAACTTTTATGAAAATAAAAAAGAATAGATGGGTATATGCTTCTTCAAACAAATTTATCAAGAATAGGTTTGACAACTTTAGACCCCATTTTCTCAAAATGAAGTCCATGTGGATTGACACAGTATTGCTTATCAGCCTCCATATATGGTTTAAAATATTATTGTTAAGTAATAAAATATTGACGTTTTACCAAACAATCGACGTATTTACTTAACACGAACAATAATTGTCAATATAGCGAGCGAAGACGCGTGTTCAACTTAGTGTAAAGCCTGTGTATACATATATATAGCCTTTAGGATAAAGTACGTATGTTAGTACCAGTATGTTCATATGCTTCCGTCCCGGTTACCGCATCAAGGTCAATGGCACAAGATAAGACGTTTTTTGCCGGAGATTTTCGTATTCGGTCGATAAACTTTAGTTATTGCGGTAACATAATTTATTACGTAAGGATACTGTTGATATTGTAGAAATAAATGAGAGTCAAGGCCAAGGGTATTGTGCATAAGGTTTATTATTATTAAATATTTATTTAAAGCTAGGCACCCCTCGCGGTATCACTCGCGTTTATGGTTACTGCTTCGCTAGTTTAAGACGTAGCGTGATCTAATATAGCCTTTAACCTTTCTAAGCGAATGGGCAACGCAAAAATATTTTTTTTAATTGGATCAATACTTTCAGAGTTACTCACATACTAACTTACAAACAAACTTTGCCTCTTTTTAATATTAGTACCTATAGATAATGTATATATTTTTACTAAATTCTTAATTTTTTGATAATAAAAACCACGTGGGAAAGACAACGAGCCTGTGTATATCGTATAATTTTAATATCTGGATAATTTTTAAATATTTTTTTTTTATTTAAGTTTGTCTATTTGCAGAATTAAAAAGTGTCGTCAAAGTGTGTTGCGCATTTAATATTTGTATTAAAAGTGTAAAATATATATTATACAATGTTTACAAATATTTGAATAGCGTTTAATTTTTACAAATATGTGGCAAAGTTCCAGAAATGCACATTAGTCATAATTGTGTTGATGAAAATATAAATGAAGTACTGACAGTATACATAAGCGGTGTGCGTTTGCGAGTACAACTAAATTTATGGGGGTTTATACATTTTTAACCTTAAAAGATCTGCAGGTTAATTACAGGAAGCCATCGCTATCGTAACCTGATACATTTTGACAGTAGATTTCTGATTCTTGTATTGAAATGAAACGAACCGACTGTCAAAATGTATTGCGTATTGATACTGGTATCTCTACGTAATAATCCTCCAGAATTTAGTTAATAGACTATAAACAGTAGTACTATAGAATATTATAGTAGAATTATAAATTACTTCATTTAGGAAATTATCTTTTATATTATAAAATATTTATAATAAATGTTAATATATTATAATAATAATAAATAGGTAATCATTATCAATCGATTTAAAATTGCCTAACGTTGACTTCTAATTTTCTCAAACAAATTATAGTTAATTAAATTTACCTACTTATGAATACATTTCAAATCTAATTTAATTATTGTTCGATGTTAACTTAGGGTTTGATTTTGTGTTAGGATTTAAAAAGAGAGAGAGAGAGAGAGGCAGAGACAATATACTTTAATTATGTTATTTATAATTTAAAGAAAATATTGTAGTATTTTCTTAAACACACTTCGAAAAATGTAAAAAATATTCGTAAAATAAATATTAAAACGCGCGCTTCATCCCGTGAGAAATTACGTAATGACGATCCGGATATAAATATTTATACGAGAGAAAATATTATTTCAGACAGCCTAAAGCCTATTTTATTATATTTATCTATAATCTATATTTATGTTTACAGACGAGAGATACAGATTAAAAATAAACTAATTTTTCTCGTATCTTTTGGTTCAAGGCTGTTACGGGTATTCTTTCATTGTGCGATTCATATATATTTTTTGTAAATTCCTAATTATTAAGCATACGAAAATGCGCTTTATTTAAGGAGTTTTATATGCAATTTAGTTGATTTTCACTTGTAAATATTAGTGATGTGGGTGTGTGCAAATTAAACTGATGTTCGTAAGACTAATTTATATCGCGGTCAAATCTCAAAATAGTAGCGTCGTCTTGTATTGATAATCTTAAAAACTAGTTGATAAAACCTCAACAATAGCTTTTATTACGCATATAAAAAATTAAAAAAATAAATGTCAGAGTTATAAATGATTTGTATTTTCTTAAAAATAGATTTTTCAATTGATACATTATCATTCACAGCATAGATTCAAGGCTGCTACGTCCAATCCGAATTTAAACCTTGAGGCTTGTAAAATATACACGTTATAAGAAAAGTTTGTGTTATCACCGCCTAAAATATTCATTATTTTGACGTGACTTGTATCTTTGCAATTCTAAACGGACGGTGACAAGTCGACCGGCAGGTGAAGAAATAAAACGACCACCCACAATACGAACAATTTATTTACCAATAACGTTCAATGAGATGTTACATAAATGGGTCGCGTTACAATAAAAACAAATTAATTTATAGCGAACTGGCGCCATGTGTAGCGCTGCCATTGATCGAATTGTAGTGTAACAAGTTTGAACAGAATTTGCGGATAAATTAAAAAATATTTAAATTATTTTCTTTTTTAGCTATGGTGACAGCTCGTATACGAGATGGTTTGACCAGGGTAGTACCACACTCTCACAGAAGATCTGCGTGAAGCAGCTCATGTAGTTGCGTGTCGTACGGTGAGTGAGAGAGCCGGAAGCCTAACCTCCTCCCCCCTATGCTTTTTCTTACTTCCTATTCCCTTTTACCTTTTATTACTTTTTTAGCGTGACTTTGTGACTCCTCTGGTTTCTATTAACCGTAGGTGGCGATAAACGCTTTACATAAGTAACAAGAACTTAGAACTAACCGAGTGTTAACTTTAAGTCTCTATGTACGCGATTTAAATTATTAGGATGACTTATGTTAGTTAAATATCTGTTTTTTGATGATTAATGTGGCACATACAAGTCGATAATGACAAATAATTAAAATTAACGTAGTCTAAATAAGCTATTTTAATTTACTTATAAGTGCATTATTAAAATTATCACATGTATTTTTTTCACTACGATAAGCTCAATGAATTAATACTACTCATTAACATCATCTGGACCTTACAACAGAAGGGCTCGTTAGAATGATATCAATGAATACATTTTCGGGGGTTTTTTTAAATTTTTAAGTTTAGGCAAATATTTTTATATAATCAATATAAATTCTACCTCTTCTCCTCTTCCCTACGCAAACATAGCCATTATTTGTGTCCAGTTCACCCAAACATATTAAATCTGTGAGAAAAATTGTCTACGTATGTGCAACATCTAAAAATCAAAATTACGGTCACACTACACTACCGGCATCTATCCACTTGTAAATTTCTTTTAATTCCAACAGCATACGAGCGACCTTGTATACTTACATTTGCATACCAGCAATAAACATCTTCATACGAAATTTCACAGATAAAATAGGATATATATAAAGCAGGTTAGAATTTCGAATACTTTGATAATCTGCAGAAAATCTTGTATATAAAGTTTATTTAAGCTAGCTCGAATGTATTAAGATAAATGTAACATTCACAAGGTTAATAAAACGATTGGATTCTAAATAAATCGAATAAAGTTATATACTAAAAATTATCTTTTATTAGGATTCCGCTCCCAAGGGTTGTCAAATATTGTTATCTTGTTGCTAAGCCTACGTCATCTGTCTGTCTATCAGTACTAGCTATAAAGGTTGTATCGTAATAATCACATATAATTTTCATACAATTTGTTTTATTCTGGCGGATATCGTAAGGCTAGAATTACACTTGTAAGTTTTGTTTATGGACTTATATATTTTTTATCATTGCTTTCACACCGGAAAAATTCACTATCAGTGATTTATTTATTGAAACTCATTTACACTAACATTATAATAAGGTAATTTTTTTTGTACGTTTGTATGTAGGGGGAATCTCTAAAACTAGTGATCTCGTTTGAAAAGAGGTTTTAAATTATATTAAAGCATGCTCCGACTTAAACGAGTGAAGCAATAATCATAAACACGACTGAAACCACGAGGGACGGTGACGAATATCTGTGTTACTATACCACGTTGCAATATTTTTATTTCAGTTTCAGTTTCAGTATTATTTCAGTTATGAGAGTAAAACTTACAAGTGTAATTGTCGCATAACAAACAATAAAAACTGACCAAGCGTTACGTTAGTCGGGCGTCTGTGGCACGGAACCACGTGACTCACGTTTTACCGGTTATGTCTAATTCCAATTGAATTCAGATCATTGAGTAGCAAGCAAAGAAATAAAGAATATCTCACACACATGTTAATTATGAATATTGTATGAATAATTATTGTAATATAATCCACATGCTGAATTGTAAAGATCAGCGTATTGTATTTTATTAAATACTGTTTGCGCGTAACGAGCGTATTTCCTTGAATTCAAATCGATTCTACTCTTATAATTTCTAGACCATTTAAAAATTATATACAGGTATACTTGGATACTGATAAACAATAATGTGTCAACCCACAAAAAGTCAAATTCAGAGATACTGATGTATTTTGATACTGCATGACCTATTTAATATTATTCAATAAAAAATAAAGTCATATAAACTAAGTAAGTACGGAAAAAAGTGTATTAATTAATTGTTTCGAATTTCAAGGTTGTTCCATATTTTTTAATTTATACAATAGTATCATATACTTAAAAAACTTTTTATTATTATTACATTATACATATATTAAATATATCAACCTGCTTTTAATTCATTATACCTTGTATCAAAAAAGAAAAGAAAATATGGATAAATACTTATTCAAACAAATTTATTAAGAATAGGTGTGATATCTTTAGACGGCATTTTCTCAAAATAAAGTTACTGTGGCTTGACACAGTCTTACTTATCAGCGTCCACTGGTAGGTCGTCCTTTAAAGTTATTTTACATTGTATTTAGATCAAAATAGATATCTATTTATACTCTTATAATGAAGATAGCCTACACATATATGTCTATACGTACGTAATTTAGAAGCCTAGGATACGGTCTCATAATGCACAAAATATTTGGTCAGTATTAAACAATACATTAACACCTTTTACAAGTTCCATTGTTGGGCTAAAGCCTCAGTCCTATTAGGATGGAGAGTATGGAGCTCAATCCACTAAGCTCCATTACGGATTAATCGTCATATGTATTCGTACTTGTCTGAAAAAAATCTCCCGAAACGTGCAAGCTTCGACAAGACGTTTTCAATTAATGCCCAAAACCATATGAAAGACGCAGCACTTGTAAACCCATTGCTGGTCGGATAAAAATCACGACTCCGATGGTAGGATGTTAAGAATCACATGTCCACTGGGCCATATCGGCTCTGGTCAGCTTTAGAGATTACTCTAAATAATTGTATAGGAAAACCCTAAACTCACAAATCTTAAAACCTTTATAATGTTAAATTCGTAGTAAACTGTACCTAAATAATTGTGTATACATTTTTAATTTATAGTGTTAGAATTTATAATAAAATTTTAGAGGACGGCACAGTATCTCTGTCATGTGATGTGAACTAGTCGTTAATAGTGTGAGTTTATAGCCAGTATTATTGTAACGCAAATAATATTTCTGGGACAGATGAAGTAATGTCCCGAATATATAATACGCAATGTGACCAACGATCACCGTCTTCTTGATGATTGTCAAATCCATCACACGGACTACGATTGTGGATGAACAATGAATCGTGACTATGATTTAAAGAGGCCATTCATGTTAAGATAGTCGCAAGTATCATTATATCGAGACGTATTGCGACAGGTTGGATTTTGTAGTATGAGTCACAAAGCGACTTATGCGTTGAAGGTGATACGACTGATGTATTTGCACACGGAGATAATGAAAATTGAAACATAATCTAAGATAATTATGTAAGCCCTTAAAATTATGTATGACTTAAAATTTAAGAATTGCATCCATTCTAGTATTCATGACCCGTGAAATTTTTTGGTTAGATTGCTAGCAACATTTTCCCGTTCAAGCATAGTTATAATTCACTAACGCAGTTGAAAGTATCCCCTCTTTTTTATCTATAGGAGTCAACAGGACTATATTATTTATTATTTCAAATTAATGTAAGATATATTGTGTGTATTATAGGCACATAAATGTTAACATTGCAACGCATACGAATATATAATGTAACAGAAAAAAAACATGAGTAATAATATCAAGGTTTAGTAGTCAAATTATCCTGGCTTCACAAGTTTTATGTATCCAATAGTCTTATAAAAAAATTACTCGTAATTGAAAGATATAAATGGGAACAATAATGTCAATAACTTACATATAATAGAACTTTAAATACAGCAAAAAGTCTTCTAAAGAACGGCAGTGCGTAAGGCGAGAATTACACTTATAATGTTTACTCTCAGACACTCATAAAGAGTTGTTTGTCATTGCTTAACACCTGAAAGAGTTGACTCTCAGTGCTTTTATTTTAGACCGTCACAGCTTTCGTAAGGTTACATAGTTAACTGTTACCAGATTTTAGAGTTTTATGACAACTACATGAGTAAAACTTACAAATGTAATTCTCGCCTAAAACAGAAGTGATAGAAAAACTACGATAAAAAGTTTCGTCGATTATTCGTTGTTATCGATACAATGAAGTTTTAAAATTACGCGTTTGTAAATTGATTTCTTTTTGTATAAATAATTAACGATCTTTTCAGCTTTGTTCAGATGCAATTTTTTATTGAGATTTATACGAAAATACCATCGAAATCATCTACGTTTTTGGTTGATTTTTCAAATGAAATTCTGTAAACAATTTGTTAAGCTGTTTAATTAATGCTCCAACAGTTCTAATAACAATTTTATTTATTGTTTTATCTCTTACAGATCGTATTACAGAAAAATCAAAATTGACAAATCGCACATCTCACATTGATTCAGTGACAACGACTTACTTAGAAATTAAGAGAGGGTAAGAAGATATTCTCTCTTAATAACAAAGCCAATAATAAATAAATAAACGTATCACACTCAACGGCCCCCATTAAGATCGCGTGACCTTGTGTCGGGGGTCCGGAAACACTCACAACACTAACACAAACACCCAGACCACGACAAACATCCGTATGGCCAATACAGACATTTGCCGTGAGCGGGGATCGAACCCGCGACCGTTAGCGCTACAGTCAGTTGCAGTGACCACTGCGCCAACGTGTCTGTCGAATAAATGCTGCAACAGTTCTAACAAGAATTTTATTTACAATATAAATTACATATTATAAGCTTTTGATATATATTACTATTGAATCTTATTTATATCTTAAAAATAAATGTTTCTTATATATTCATCTTACTATTAAATAAGTAATTTTCACACGTTCTTGAGTTATGTGGTCATTAATGCTTGGCGCAATTGATTTTTATTTATATAGATAAACGGTTTATAATGAATATATAAGTTTGTCTGTTCACACATCAGGAACATTTACCATTACACATATAGAACATACTGCATAGATAATAAAATTAATGTGTCGCCCTTTTATGAGACGCAATTTTCGTTAAAACATTGTCAGCAAAATGGTGTCAGGGACGGTAGCCATTGCGAATTCTATTCTAATTCCAAATTATGTTTACAGTTGAAACACTTGGATCTTGGAGTGATATCAGAAACAGTAAACAATCTCTTTGTACTGAATGACATAGATCCCAACCTATTAGTTTCTTAGACATTAGTAGTGCCCACTTGTTCCGTTATATTTTAAGAGTTTCCACTCGCTGCTTCGTCAGCGTGGTGTGTTGGTAAAAGGTAGCCTATGTGTTATCCTGATGTGTAAGTGATATTACTGTAAAATTTCATAAAAGTTTGATCAGTATCTTTTGCATGAAAGAGAAACAACCCTCCATCTATTTATACGTGTATACCACACAAACGTTCTCTTTTTTAATAGTAGCAGAACGTAGGATTAGAACCTTTTGAAAAAGTCAAAACTGGGTATCTAATGCAATATATAATGCAAATGAAATCATGAATTGAATTTAAAAAACTGGCTTTTTTTTCTTTGGATAACTGATTTTTGGAGTTTTTAAATTTTATAACAATTTTGCAAATTCTGTGGTGGATCAGAATCCATACTAAGATTATAAATACAAAAATAAACCTCTGTTTGTAACGTTTTCAAGCCTAAATCTTGGAACCACTATTGATGTGGTTTCTTTAAAGATACATCGGTCCAGCGAGAAGTACAAGGTTTACTTGTTGCGAAAATAAAGCATGAATGGGTTTAAATATGGGATGAATATTTTTACGCATTTGCGGTGAAAATTTAATTCTAAGCCATTTTCACTAGCTGCCCCTCGCGGTTTCATTTGCATTTGTGGTTACTGCTTCGCTCCTGAGTGGTGATATAATGTGACCCATTATCTTCTTCAATAAACGGGTTATCCAATGTAAAAATAATTTTTTAAATCGGATTAGTAGTTTCCGAAATTACCCTCTACAAACAAATCACAAATTTACACACAAATTTTATCTTTTTAAATTATTAGTATAGATATGCGTTCTATAAAACAAATGAAGAATAGAGAACGGAGAAAGTCATCCTTCTTACACATCGTGTTATTTTTGCCGCTTTGTATCATTACCACGTGATCACCTCCATCCCTTCAACCTTGAATACAGCTGGTTATTAAAATAAGTCTTAAAAAATGTGAGCTCGGTCCATTAATTATTCCGTGGTCGTAAACTATCAAACAATACCGCCATACCATCAACTCTCTACCGCGGATTTTACGACGCGCAAACAGACGGCAATGAAATTAATTAGCAAGCTTAGAAGCTATGAATGAATCAGAAGGTATTCTAATTTATTTCTTAAAGAAATCGTAAAAAGTTGCGGAAAAATAGAGCGTTGGCAAACAAATGCGAAAACATTCCTCGCACGTAATCCGATTTCGCAACTTCGAGGCGAATATACCATTTGTGAAGCTTGAAACTTCTCTGTGGCAATGGTTTTCAATCTTCTTGAAGTTGAGGTCTGAACTTTAATATTTTGTTACACGGTGCTTTGAAACTAAAGATGTATGACGGCAAAACCACAATACGAGTAGAAAAAGAAAATTGTTTGAGAAAAGATATTGAAATTGTATTATTATTCCATATTTAAATAGAGTTGATTTTTGTATAAAAAGTAACTTGAACTTACGTCATAGACCACGTGTGTTACAGATATACACAGATTAAAAAGAAATCTTCTTCATAGTATATCTTAACCGGTCAATAGGTTTTTTACTGACAAAATCTGTGTTAAGTACTTTTGACCGCGTGCTTTGGACAAAATTAGTTATAAAATATATAACGAATATGAAAGGATAAAATCTGCTAATAGATTAGGTTAGTGTTTTATTATTTGTATATAAAGAATTTTGTAGCCAAAATACCTGCTATTATATTATGTTAGGTTATTGTTTATGCAACAGTACTTTAGACAGATTTTGGCAGTCAAAAGAACTTTTGACCGGTAAAAAGTTTGACTGTAACATATACAACGATACGAATAGTGTGGACATTGTGGCTCATGTATTATACATATGTGACTCATTGTAGTGCTTCAAACGTGTCACTGTACCATATTCGAAAATGACAAAATAGTATACATTGTATACAGAATTCCTAGTAATGTTATAGGTTGTGTCTATGACGACGTGTTTGTCAGAATTGTGTTTCAATACGAAAATTATATATCTTTACTTATATTATAAATTTTACGAGTTTGTTTGAACGCGCTACTCTCAGGAAGTACTGGTTCGAATTGAAAAATTATTTTTGTGTTAGATAGTTAATTTATTGAGGCTATAGGCTGTATTACATCACGTTACGACTCATAGGAGCGAAGCAGTTACCATAAACGCGAGTGAAACCGCCTGGGACTGCTAGTTTTGTTATATAGAAAGTATTGTTATCTTTTAGTATTATAAAAATTTAATTTTCTTCGTGTTCGTTCGATGATTAAAAAAATACTTGATCTACACATATTGTTTAAATGCTTTGACTAGCCTTTAAAATGACGGAAGTCAACATTATAACAACACATAAAAAATTACACAGGCGAAGACGCAGGAATAGGCGAGTAGTATTATACATACATTTATACCAATAAATAGGTAATATATTATTTAAGACAAATCTAAACGTGTTCTTAAAACATCGCACCTAAATGTTATGCAAACTTGACATTTTAAGTCTTAAAAATATGTGACATTAAATGTGTTTTAAGATAAATTAGAATTATCTAGATGCTTCCATCTCATCCTGTAACAAAGGTGCCTGATATATTTAAAAATATTTTGACTCGGAAATATACAGACGAAGAATTTATAATACAGTTTATATATGAATAAAAAAACCGCTATTCGTATTCTCTCATCAAAAGTTATGTATCGTTTATATCTGACTCGCGCTTGTCCAATTTTTTTTACTTTATATTTTGAAGTTTAATACAGTCTAGTAAAAAAATGTTAAAAGAAACGTTTAAAAGAAAACTAGTATGGGGATTTAATTTTACCCTATCCGTCGTTAACCCTAAATGACCAAGAATTTGTACATTTTTGGTCAGTCAGGAATGTCATGACCAAATATTTAATCACTAAGCCATTGTTCAATGAATAACGTGAAAATATTTAGTGTGAATTAAAGTAGAGTCACACCAGAAATTAAGTCAGTAAACAATCTGACTTATGTCTCAGTGACTGAATGTAACCGTGATTGTGAATGGGAAAGACCATCTGATATTTATCATAAAACGGTCATTTATGTGACTCATTATATGTATCAAGTTATTTATATTCTATAACATGCGGCAGGAAGTTGTTATTTACAAATATGCCATGGATAATATCATTCACTCTATTAAATTTTCATTTTTCTGAAAAAGAAATAAAGCCCTGTCATATAACACGCGTCCTTGTATATTGGGTCAATTGGTGAACTTGTTGAAGTTTGAAATGGTGACAGATTTTAATATAACACATCTATAGTAATAAAATATCATTGGTACTAGGAGACGGAACATGAACATTTGAATGCATTTGACTGTCTCCATGTACGAGCAGTGCATTTTGAGAGATCACGATTCCGAGAACGCAAAGTCCGTTATGTCTTCAGATTGTCTTATATAAGTTGAAAACATGATTTATCTGAATATCTTTTTCTTACGAGTCTCAAAAAAAATTAAGGATATTATTACATAGTGTTACTATTACATCACCATAGCTTAGTATAGATATTTGTAAAATGGTATAATATTACAATACCCGGCTGTGTGCAATTTTATTTTCAACTAAATAGGCCCCGAAAATGCTTTGACTAATTTTGTCGTTATTTTCTAAAATTCAGGTTTGGTCATCTCCGTATCTATAGTTATGTGAACAAAATTGAGAGCACAACCGAGGATGGTAGAGCATAGTGAAGCAAAATAGCACAGAGCACATGTATGTGTGGTAATATCTACAACATTAATCCATCTCGTATTTTTAAATTAGAGTGAAGTCAGTGAAAATTAATTTGAGAGTGCAAAAGCGGATCGCAAGCGGAGCTCGTAATTACAATTAAAAAAAAACTTCGAAGTAATTTTTCACTCACACTAAACACCTGAGCGTTTCCAGTATTTTTGCAACGTTATTTTCGGTTTCCGATTGTAAACGAATCTTATAATATATTTTGGTATTTCAAGGTCCTTCTGAGTGGGTTGAATATTTTTTTGCTAATGATTTATTTGGTATTAACTGATATTGTGAAATTAATGGAGTCATAATATTTACAGTAATGTCGTTTTACTATCATTTATTTTGTACTAACTTTACATCTTTAACAAATACATCGCATTCCATACGAACGGTTATTCAAAATAATGATTACATTTTTGTATTCTTAGAATGCGCGAAAGGCACGATTTAATATTAAGACGTCTAGCAGCGTTGTCCCGTTATATCGTAATTTTGATTTTCTTAATATAAATGTTTGTGGCGAACTTGTATTTTGATGGGTTTATACATGTTTTTTGTAAAATAAAGATATACATTATACATTTTAGTTTAAATGTTTAAAACGTGTTAACGCGCGTAAATTATGACTGCACTAAAACAATTCGGTAAAAACTTCCTCATTGCCAAGAGATAATAAAACGATTAGGCTCGTGAAAATCTAAACCGGAATCGAATTTATCAATTACAAATCGTATATTATTTTAATAAAGTTTACATTCCCTTGATTCGACAGGTACCTGTGAATGATGGTTATTCTCGTAGCGAAATATTTAATTCATCAATATATTTATCTCTTGACCGATTTAAATTGGCCGCGGCCTGATTTCCGAGAAAGCGGGTGTCGCCTTCAATGTGTTTCACGTAATACAGATACCGAAGCTCAAGAAATATGTATTTTTAATTCGGCCTACGATTACCGCTTTAACGGTTTCGAAGAATCGAGTAATTGGTGAACATAACTCTTCAAACATACTTTTGTGATTGTTTTAACAATGTAGTATAATATTTTATATAAAATACTTTATTATAGTATAAAATATTATCTAACAATGATATGCCTTTAGAAAATATTTATCTTGGCGCGCAATTGATACAAGAAACGTAACATAAAAGTTGACGTGAACTATTTGTATGTAATAGGTTCTGCACAGACGGAACCGTGGAAAAATTTTGGGGGTGTATTTTGTCCGTCGAAATAGATTCACTCTATTTAGGAATTGTATCGCCTAAAGCACGAGGTGCCGTGTACAAAAATCTTCCGAGCAAAAGTTTTAATTTGTGACGTACAAAAATTCGTCGCCGGCGCAGGGTACTTTGGTAAAAAAGGGGCCTTTTTATCTTCTAAACTATTTAATTTTATGGATTTTTTTTTGTATTTGATGCGATTCGCCAAAAATAATTAATTTTGTATGTCATGATGAAGGAAGGAAACCATCCAAGTTCAAAAAAGGAAATCGCTGGACAATCGCTCCCGAAATAGTAGAATCGTTATATTTCGTACATAATTAATTTTGAAAGACCGAAACGTTCAATTAAAATCGCTTATAATTTTCTTTTAAAACGCATCGGTAACATATGTATTTCAATAAAAATAAAATGTCGTATGTATGAAAGAAAATCACTCAAGAAAGGCTGGTCCTATTGGCTGTTTTTTTTGTTAATTTTTTTTTTATGGAAATCCCATCGGAAAAGTTATAAAATTGTATTTTTGTATGGAAATGGCAGTCATGAGAAGTCAAGGCGGGTCGCTAGATATTATATATCTTTACATAATCCTGGACTGTTATGTGATAAAAGTGAAAAAAATGAAACATTTTTTTGGTATACAGCCAACTAGTTGTTTTTAAAGAGGAACCGATACGCCTACCAACACTTTTCTCGTGATATTTGATTAAGTCGTCACCATAAAAACATAATTTCTTAACATATTTATATACTATATAAATATGTTAAGAAATAATGTTTTATTATGTTTTGAAATGTGTATTATTACTTTGGTTGAGATAAAAAATCTCAAGCATCTTTTGCACATTATGTAAAATATTTCACAATACTTAGTTAAGTATAAAGTATTAAAAATTTCAATTTCTTTTATACTTAGTATAAAATAACTACCATATTCGTGTATAGTGTATATAGTGTATATATCGAAGATGCATAGTTCGCGAGTTCGCCACGCAGCTTGGTGTGGCAGGAGCGTCGCGTGCTAACGAAAGGCAAGATGGCCATGAAAAGATGTGGGTAGTTTGAAAATGGATAGCGAGTTGTAAAGTTATGTGTAGCACTCGAGCGGATTGTTTGTTGAAATTATAATCAAAAGTGATTAATATTAAAGTTGTTACTTTACGATCGTGATTTGTGTTTTAAAATGAAAAAGTAGACTTTCAATCAATTCTTTGGTTAATGAAAGTAATATATATAAACTTTAATGGTATTGAATAATAGAGTTGATAAGAACAAGAGGAGTATTCTGGTTGCCCGCCCATGATACAAATAAGGTAATAAAGCAATAACATATTCATATCGAAAAAAAACCTGCTAAGCTATTACGGATGTTGCCTCACTAATCGACTACTTGTATTTTTGTCATGTCAACTTAGAAAATAAATTTCTCATTGCATACAACCTTGAATTCTAGTAGCTCAGAATCATTCAACTTTATTTCAATAATAATATTTGAGTTTCATTTTCGCAAGTATTTGTTAATATTTGTCTAACTTAAAAACTCATAGACAAGTATATTCATATCGTTTGTCTGTGCAATATTTACTTCCAATTTAACGCCAAGTGAATAAGTTTGCGAAACTAGTGGTAGAGAATGGATGGTAACCCCTATTTACCATTTCCTCTAAATAGCTACCACTGAAAATAATTAAAGTATTACTATTTTCGACTGACTTCCTAAATTGGGAAAATATTCAATTTTACATAGTCTCAAGGTCAGTAACGTCTTACAATAGCTTGGAGCATTTGACCGTGATCGTCATTAAGCAAGTTCAAGTCCAAGCGTTTAAATTATGTTTAACTTAGCTTTGCCATATCTGCGACCACGTTATTGGCTAAATCAATTATAGCATTAGTACCGCGTGATATTTTGATAGGCTTACATTATTCGTTTTATATCGGTTAGCGAATGTTAAAGCAAAGAGTGACGTAGCTTGTTCTGAAAATGTTACAGCGGCCGCTGTGATTGGCTGCGAGAGATATGATAGTTCCCATCGCCTTCACATATAGCCAATAGTGTTTCTTTGGTTTGGTCTAATTTTTTTACCGTAAATGATACGGTTATTCAAACATCGATTTTAGCAAAATGATGAAAAGGATGTTCCAATTTAATCTTTGAATCGATAAACAAATAGAATCTTTAAGTCAATATCGTTTTATTTCTTTGAAGAAATATTAATAAATAAGCTTGATGATTATTATTTCCGGTTTTATTAATTTAACCAGAAACGTTATGACGTCTGTGAAGATTTTACTGAAGGAAATGGAACAATTTTCTGTAATTTCAGAATAGCTTTAAACATTCTTCCCGATTTTATTTCGAATTTTATCTACTATTATAATGCAAACGAAATATTGCTTTACGTTAGTTTTAACAGTCGTAAGTTTATAAAATCTTTACAAAAAAGTCATGAAAAATTGTTTAGTAACTTTTACGCTGAGACGCTAGAACAAAACTGAGAAATACAGTTTTATTACATTGTATAAATGTATTGGTACAAGTATAAATTATATATGCAAACATTTTATTATTTTTGTGTAAAAATTAAACAGATTCTTATCAATGGATATCACTTGTGTCAGAACAGAATATCGTGTTTTTGAAAGTGACCTTAATAAGTGACATTAACAGTAAGGTACCGTGTAAAATTTCGGCATACAAAAGATTAATTACCAATTTATCTTGTAAATAAAATAAAATTCAAGATCGAATAATGTCCATTGACCTCCTTTTTAAAAATTCCACCTGAACTTGGAACGACAGGATACGTTATAGTTCATTATAGTTTATTACGCGAATGTAATTGAATATAATTAAATTAATTCAAATTTTATGCAAACAAATTGTTACGTTATATAGACACATGTCTATAAACAAGTAAAACAAAAAAATATTTTTTGAATCTTGTATTATTTTATATTGTTTTTTTAATGTTGATATTGGTATAACTTATATGTAAGTAATTGTTACGTAAGTATTTTAAAAGTTGTCGGTAACTTAATTGCAATTTACTTTAGGAAATACGAAATTCGTTTCGATATTACGCATTTCAAGAAATCACGTAGCCGAACGCGATACTGAACATAAATGGCAAAACGTAAATGCAGTGAAAGGTTCGAATTTACCCACTATTCTCAGATCCAGATAGCACAATGGAGGCTTGTTTTAACAGCCATAAAGTTCTAACAAACGAACGAAGTTGGTGCAAACGAACGAAGCCACTCTTTGGTGGGTCGTTCTAGCCCTTTAGAAGAAAGTAATGTATAACTCTCCAGATTCTCTACAGTCTAGGCCTATTAAGAGATCTTTCCCGTGCAACTTCAATATAAAATTATTAAAAGAAACAATACAAATCATTCTTATAATAATCATGAATTTTGTTTGTATACTGAATAAATGAATACAATACCTCCTAGGTAATACAATTAATATTTATCTAATTTAATATATATTATCTAATTTTATTAATATATATTAAATGGTAAAATATGTAATTAGAGATATCGTTAAACCCAATCATATTTGTGGTCGGAAATAAACAAAGAAAGACAATAAAATTACAAAGAATACCAATCATAAATCATGTCAGGCGCAAAATGTTAATTTATGCTTTTAACCCGACCGATATGAAATGCCAGATATTTCAATCAAAATCGTAATGATAACCCGCGAGTGCTTGTCAAAATGTTTCGCATAAAGGTCTTTGAAACCCAACCGGTTTGTACGAAATATTTAGATGACAAATAGTAAGGATACAGGCTCGAAATTTATGACGGTGTTTTTAATGAGGAGTTATCAATGAAATGTGATAAGACCCAAGTGGTTCGCGACTAAATGTTTGTGTCTGCAAGACGTTGATAGCATTTTTTTTAGTTATCGTTTTTTTTATTACTGTGGCTATAGCTTTACAAACGATTTCACGTGCCGATTGTTTTCGCTGAACTCTATGCGGGCGTGTTCGATGGCTAGGATCAGCTACAAATGGGAGAGAATAAATGATAACATCGTTGTTACTTTGTTTCTAAATCGTGATAGTTTGAAACTTTTGGCTCGGTCATATCTGCATAATTAAATGACTGGTGTCATTGTTATCTCATTACCACTTAAGGTACTAAGGTTTGGCCATTATGGAGTAATTGAGCGAATTTGCCAATGTTATTTGAATTTCTTTTAATTAAATAAGCAGTTATGGCCGAACCTTAAGGTTTGTGCAGGCCTTAAGGTCAGCTACAACAGCAAAACTATGCGACAGTTGTGGTTATATTGTTTCCACTTTGCTTTAATCACGCAACTGTTTTCGAACACTAATTCTCAGATTCGTCTACAACTGATCAAGTAAGCAACTGAGTTGTTGGTATTGTGCTTCGCTTTAATCAAGGGTCTTCGATCGGTCTCGTTTGCAACTAAGCGTCTACGTCGTCGTTATGTTGTTTCCATTTTGCTTTAACCGCGCAACCGGTGTCAAGCACTAATTTTAAGATTTGTCCACAACTGGACAAGTACGCGACTGAACTGTAGTTATCTTCTTGTCGTTTCGTTTTAATCAAGGAAGTTCGAGTTTAAGTTCATTCACAACTAAGCATCTACGTCATTGTTCTGTTGTTTCTACTTTGCTTTAAGCAGGCTTATTCGAATCTTGAGATTCGCTTCACACAACACAGCTGCAACAAACAACTACGAGTATGATCGTGGTTATGAGGTTTAATTATAACAAATTAAAAAAAATAACATTAAAATAGTTCTTTTTTATATGAAATTTGAAATTTATATCAATTGTATGCATTTAAACATTTTAAAATAGAAAATGAAAATCAAAGGTAAGGACGGCTAAAGACTTACCGTAGTTACCGTACTCACAAGAGATATATTATTGTTTATAACTTTAATGATATATTTATTATATTTCATTATATTTAGTTTTTAAAATTATAATTCAGTATAGATCGGTATTATATACATTAAATGTTTTAACTTTTATTTCTTCGAATGTACCATGCACGAATTTTGACTCGCCTTAGTATTTCGTATTCAAACATTTAGACCTACGAGTACGTGTATCAACCTAACCAGATTTTAAAATACTATAATGTTTTGGCCATAACTATGTGACTAAGCAACTTGGTTAGTGATTATGTTATTTCTGATTCGCTTTGGATGCAAAAGTGTGCTCGATTCCTTAATTTGTGAGCAATTATCGTTTAATGTTAAGCGAATATGCGTGGTCGTGCTAGGACAATGGTGAAAGCTCAGACAATTTATAGTGAAAACATAGCAGATTGATATGACAGTACCGTCTTTTGTTTCGCCGACGACGCGATAACCCAGTTGCCGTATTCAGTGAGTTGTTTATTATGAAAATGTTGTTGTTTTCAGTGAAATTAAATTTGTTCCTTACTTAACAATATTATTTAGATATAATTTTTAATAATGTTGTAATATAATTGTCAATAGAAAAATAAAATGGAATATAAAATTTAACGATTGAAAAATGTCGCTTGTATAAGATATCAAGATAAAATTGAAAATTAAAAAAAAATCGGTACTTTACTTGTTGAGACCATTTTAACGAATCCTAACACGATACTTCTGGTTTAAGTTGGTAAGGAGTTGTGTATAGCATCAGGTCAAGGTTACGCAGGTATGTACGCAGTACAGTAAATTTCGAATAGATCGAAGGTACTCAGAGCCTTTCAACAACAAGAAAAGGTTGATAATCTTCAAACAGTTCCGAAGAAATCTTCATAAGTTATATCTAAGAACCCTCTTCATAACATCACCGCTCAAAAAAAAAAAAACGCCGCAAAAATGTTTCATAGGGAGCTTCAATGCCACAAAACACAGACACACATATATATATATATATATATATACGCGTATAACTTATAACACCCCTATCTTATTTCCGACCGGGAATTAAAATAAAAAACAATATAAAGATTAAATACGAAATTAAAACAGCAAACTTTAAATTTTATATTTCGAGTGAATTAATTAATTCATTTTGCTTATTTTTATTATTTTATTAATTTCTTTAGACTTTTTAGTTTCTGTGTAAAACTTGTACCATTTTATTTATAGTAGTATTATAGTTTCTAGTACCGCTGTATTTCATAATATGATTAAATTTTATAACGAATTTGCCTTACTAATTTATCGTGCCGTGTGTAAAAAATTGGGTACATTATTATCTTGATTTTAAAACACTTAAAATGGCAACCCTGACTATAAGCATGTACGAAGTACCACGGCTAGGTAATTCCTAGGTTAATTTGCGTTCGCCTAGGTGCAAGAATGCCCGTTAACCGCAATAACGACTCACAAGCTATATCGGCTTTTTATGGGTTAAATAACGGTACAATAAATCCATTTATTATTATAAGTATAAAATAAAACAATTAATATTATCATTACTATTTGATATATTTTTTTAGACTTCATTGGAAAACATTTACTAGACGAAAGTATTTAATTTTTTATGGTTATATTATTTTTATCTTACATAGGTTCATTTTTATCTTACACGAGTCTCTCAATTACGTGATTTCACTTGAGTTCTATATGTAAGTAGGTACCTACAAAAAATAATTTCTTTACAGCTTGATCAGAATTCATTGATATCTGTTAATATTATGCGACAAAACTTTTTTTTCAACTAATGAACTAACAACTAACAAAAAAATGTTCACTGAAATAAAAATATCATAAAAATACGAAATCTTATCTTTAGTTTAATTAATTAAAACAAGTGCAGTTTCATTTAATATCTTTATTAGTATGTTTAAAGTATTATAATTTATCTTGTTCGCATATGAAGAAGGTATTTACGAAATTTGTACTAAATACTTTATTAGATGTGACATCATTCTTTTTTAAGAAATTCCTTCTTCCGTAAACCAATCAAGAGTATGTTTTTAAGATTATGTTATAAGTCTTCGTAAGTAGAGGCTGAATTATTTTTCAATCAATATATTTGATAAATAGAAAATATATCGGACAACGTTATACGTGTACATTATTTGGAACTTTTATAATTAATTTTTCTACACCCTTATGGTCACCAAAATTAAATAATATCATATAACAAACAATATTAGTATTTAGGACGATTTGGATAAAAAATAATTGTACAATAAAATACTTTGAAATGTAATGAATCATTAAAGAATTCATCATACGTAAATATTGCGTTAATAAGTAAGTTGATAAGCAAAGAAACTGACTGTTATTTTATAAAGCAAAATTAAGTTTTTGTTCATTCATAAAGTATATATATGATATTACCATTCCTCGTTTGACCCAATTTATTAGCAAAGGAGCGTTCATACAGCAAATGTGCATACTTATCAATTACAGCGATAATATTGAATAACAGACAATATCAATTAATATTAAGCTGTGATAATGCGTATAATCTTATTAAGATAAGAATTTATCATTATGTTTCTGGCAGACGTAATTTTCAAATTATGAGTATTTGTCTATCTTTATAATCTTACTTGGTACTGTAAACAGCTTCGCCCGCGCCAAGTTTAATATCTCCATACAAATTTTGAATTCCCGTTTCACCTTTTATCCTATAGACTATCTACCTGCCAAACTTCAGCTTAAGAGATCAAGTACTATTTAAGATTGAGTGTAATTAGTGAATGAATAAAGGAATGATTTACCGTTTTCTTAACTTTCAAAAACGGTTCAGTTTTAAAATCAAAATAAATGGAATAAGGTTGTCATTCAATATCATATCAACGAAATTTCTGAACGACAAAGTCCCTTTTCTTTTAAAAGTCGCGTGTGTATTTTTATAGATTATTTTATAATATTTTGTATTGTATACTATATATATATATATATATATATAAGCAATTGTGGTAAGAGTAACTATTATCAACTTTATTTCTGTCTCCTTGTCTAACAACTAATATCAGTTGTCCTCCACCATTTTGTCAGTGGTTGTTGCTAAGCTCCTTGGTTGTAGTGTTTCTTATCTTCCTTAATAAGGTCTATCAACCAAACAACACTTGTAGGTTTATATATAATATACTTTATAAAATACACAATATTAGCTAACATTTCGTCTGCGTGTAAATATGTATTCTTATATATGTATGTAACATATTGTGGTGTATGTATTTTTTGATGTAAAAGCTATATTACTAGAAAGTTTCATCAAAATGTTTCGTAGTTTTTTTCTAAAAGAGTAACAAACATCGATTCATCCTTGCTCGTACAAACTTTTAAGATTATATCTAAAAGTAATATGATAATATTTATAAATAAAGATTCTCTGGACTCTTTTATTACAATAAATCTAAGACAATCAGACATCTTTGTGTGATAGTGGAAAATTTAAGATAATTACTCCTAATTACTAGTGTATTCAAGATTTTATATTAAATGTAGGCCTTGTACATATATCGCTTCATATTACAAGCTGACTGGGGCTGATTGGCGATATTTGATACTTCTAAGGATACAATTAATTTCTATAATACTTATATTATTTGTTCATCTTTAATGACCTTGTAAATAACCCATTGTTTTATTTTAATGATTCAACGTCTTTCTACTATGGAATTTGGTTGCAATTATATGGAAATATTTTTTTATCATCTTTAAGTGTCGACGACCTTTTGCACGTGTCATATGGTTTGTAAATCGAAAACATACAACAGTGTCCTTTAATTAAATAACATGAATGTTGTATTGCTCACGTAAAACCAATTGTACTGTGGTTCAAAAAGGTATTATAGTATAATAACTTTAATTGACAATTAATTATTGATTCACGTTTACAAATACAATTTTTTAAATGGTCCATTAGGCGAGAATAACACTTAGGTAAGTTTTGCTCATTTTCATAAAATTAAGATAAATAGATCATCATTGCTTTTACAAATGAAAGAAATGTCAGTGATTTATTTTTGTAAGGTTACCGAGGTAACAGAGTTGTTATATGTCAGTTACGAGAGTAAACTTACTACAGTAATTCCCACCTCAGAAGAGCGTTACATTTTTAAGTTTTACTTAATTATATAACTTGCTCATGACTGACGTCGAGTAAGTTGTTATCCACCCTATAATCAGATTACAGTAACTTAAGTAAGTTTACGTAAGTTGCACGTTTGAAAAAAAATTAGGTATAAATTAATTTTTATATTCGTATGTAAGTTTATTTTTTATTATAAAGTAACATTTAGGTGTAAAAGTAATTAAAAGTTACTTACGTAAATTTAAAACTTATGTAAATTTTATGTACCTATTCAATACAAAATTACGCTTTAGAACTTTGTCGCATTTAAATTGTAACACGATAGTTTCAAGATAAGAATGAATTTATTGAATCATTAGTTTCACGAGGTTCTAATGTATTGAACACGTATTTTATGGTATTGGCGCCTAATTCACACCCACGCGCATAATTAGGTTTTTTACCAAAGTTTAGCAGACTATTTGGATTCCTTGTATGTATTTCAAATTTGCATATTGTCGTTGTCAATATTTATTGTTGGATAGAGCTTATAATATTATTAGGTAATTTAAAAAGAAAAAACACATTCCAATAACGTAATATAATATAAAATATTAAGTCGAAAATAAAACACGTCCATGTAAATAATTTTAGAAGACGCTTTTAAGAAATCTCCTAACGAGTTATATAAATGTATTATTAAAAAAAAATGCTTTTTTGCTTTGTATGGATTATTTTATAATAAGTGTATACTGACTATAAAAATAAGTAACTTAAAATAGCTATATTACGTTTCTATTATTTGTTGCTAAATCTGTATTCATTTTCATCTTTGATAAACTCCTTTTCCTTAATAAGAGCCTTTGTCAATATCTAAACTATCTAAAACGAAAAGAATTTTCGAATCAGCAGATGATCCTGAGATAAGCGCGTTAAAAAAAACAAACAAACTCTTTATTTTTATAATATTAGTATAGATATAGAGGAATAGATAATTATATATTTATTTATTTTTTATATTGAATATCATAGGTATTTTATAAGCATTGTAACCAAAACGGTGACTGATTTATCAAGAAACATCATCTCCATTACAATTTCTTTTGACAATGCCGAAAGTATTACAAGAACGCTACAATCATGAATTATAAATATAAATTTCAGTGTGGTCCTTCGCGTAACTCGCATACAAATTATGATTGCTTCTTTATTACGAATATGCCGTGGAATTTCAAAGATTCTCAAGCGTGTTTGCAATCTATCCTTTTTACGCCTCAATTGGGAGTCAATTGTGTCAATCGATCACAACATGTCATATACATGTGCAAATACATGATTCCTTAAGGACTAATAATGAAATTCACACTATTCTAGGGCGTTTTCAAAATTTAGTTAAGGTCGGATTCTTGACCCCACCGATCAATCTTCATCGTGTCTTCTCCATTCCACGTGACATTGGAGAAATAACATGTGTCTAATTCGCACAACTAAAAGCCATTAACCAAAGAATTGAATGATTCCTTCTTTATTACGATTATGCTGTGGAATTTCAAAGATTCTTAAGTGTCTTTGCAATTTATTCTTTTTACGGCTCAATTGGGGGCCAATTGTGTAAATTTATCAAAGCATGTGCGAAAATTTTGATATTAATTGTCAGAATTTCACAGTTTTGGTAGCGGTAGTTTTAAATATTTTATCTTGAGGGTTATTAGGCGGAGGAGGAGGTTATCGCTACCGCAACACGAAAGATTTTGACAGTTGATTTGTTTTATTTTAGTACTAAAATCAGAAATTAACTGTCAAAATGTATTGCGTTGCAACACCGGTAGTTCACCATAATTGGATGCTGATAAGCAATAATGTGTCAACCCACTAAAAGTCAAATTTGGAGATATTGATGTATTTTGATACTGCGTCACCTATTTAACACTATTCAAGTCATCTAAACTAAATAAGTATGAAAAAAAGTTTCTCAACTCAATGCTTCGAATTTCAGGTACGTTCCATATTTTGCAATTTATAAAATAGTCTTAAATATTTAAAAACCTATTATTATAATATAACATATTAAATAAATCTATCTGCTTTTGATTCATTACACATTTTATCTAAATAGAAAAGAAAAGATGAATATATACGTCTTCAAACAAATTTATTAAAAATAGGTTTGATATCTTTAGACGCCATTTTCTCAAAACGAAGTCCGTGTGGCTTGACACAGTATTGCTTATCAGCGTCCAATTAGCTTTTTGATTATCATAAAATTTTGCATTCACGTTAACAAAGTACAAAAAAGCCCAGACACTTTTGATTCAAAAAGTAAGTACTGTTCCTGATGGATAGAAAAATAACTTTTATACAATCGTCCGGCTTAACAAAATCGAATGTTTTGGTTTCCTAGAACCGTAATCCGTCAAGTTATGATCGCAATATTATGGGCGTCTAGAAAATTGTTTGACTTTACCGCGTCAATATACGCTTTCTAGGAAACCGTGCCATATAATTTTCATAGTAAAAGTTTGAGTGATGTCATCTGTAGACATAAAGTGACCAGTAAATGACAGACAACATCATCGTAGAAAACCAAAGCTAAACGCGAGCGCAGTCGCGGACAAAATTTAGCACGTGATAATCATTAGTTATTAATCATCCTACAAATCGAACTTGAAAAATGCTTTTTGTGTTAAAAAATTGGTTTACTAAGAAAATAGGCTATAAAAGATCACGCTAGAGCAGTAACCATATTTCTGCGATAGTCATCTGATAATTGCTCTTTAGGCTTAAATATATTTTTTAAAGTTAAACCAACTTTACGTCAATAAGGTCAGTACCTAATGATTTTTAATTTTAGACTTTATGTTCATAAAGATAATGGGATTAATTTTATTATTTAATTCACGTAGGTATTACGTGTCATATTTTAATCGATATAATATGAACTATTTAATAGCTAAGAAAGCAATGTCCATTTTTAGGGACGCTGGGGATAATGTAATTTAGTTTTTAAATGATTAATGGCATTTGATACAATAGAGTGGATAGAAAATATAAATTTAATTTTAAAGTAAAAAGAATATGACAACAACGTAACAACAGACAACATCAACGAAAGGGACGCTAAATAAAGCATTTCTAATTAAAACATTGTTCGCTGAAGTTTCTCCGAAGTTGAATAGATTTAGTTTTAATCAAGAGACAAGACAAACTAAAGGAAATTACAAAGCGTATAGAATTAGTAAGAAACAATGAATAGAGTGAAAAACTAATTAAATAATCTTTTTTAAAAAAATACGAGATTTAATTAAAAGCGTTTTAAAAAGTTTTTATTTTTTTATTTCAGAAGAGAATTTGTTTGGTAATATTTATTTAAAGTGCCAACTGGGCATATGTTAGACATTTTACTAGTGTTACTAGAATCGATATTTTAAAGTTGATTGCTTGCTAGAGCAAATATACGATAGACGCGTTTTTTTTGTTTTATACAAGAAATGTTTAAATGCTCAGCTAATATGACAGACACGTTGGCGCAGTGGTCACTGCAACTGACTGTAGCGCTAATGGTCGCGGGTTCGATCCCCGCTCACGACAAATGTCTGTATTGGCCATAGGTATGTTTGTCGTGGTCTGGGTGTTTGTGTTAGTGTTGTGTATGTTTCCGGACCCCCGACACAAGGTCACAAGATCTTAATGGTGGCCGTGAGTGTGATGCGTTTATTTATATTTATATAAACAAAAGAGGATTTAGTTCATTTTAATAAAATTCTTTGATTATGGAATTGGGGATTTATATTCGCAGAGATCACAGTGATAAGTACTACGTCATGGTATATCAAATATAAATAAATAAAAGCTCAATCTCTCATGATCCTGTGTCGGAGGTCCGGAAATAAACATAACACAAATACAAACACCAAAAACACGACAAACATTCGCATGACATTTGTCGTGAGCGGGGATCGAACCCACGACCGTTAGCGCTTCAGTCAGTGGCAGTGACCACTGCGCCAACCTGTCGTCTATGGTGGTATAAATATAGTAAAGGCGATTATAAAATACTATTTTATATTTTATTTAGTTGCATTTATTGTATAGTTTATTTAGTTGTCAAGTATTTATAATACTTAGGTATAATATATAATAATAGTATACCTAAGTATTATAAACAAAAATATTCGTTCTATATTCCAGTATAATGTCATATCATATAATTATTCACTGTTTTCGTATTTCCAAAAACCAATAAAAGAACACAATAGTTCATTTAGTTCGTAATAGTTTTACTAAGCAAATAGGGAATTAACGAACGCGGTAGTCATATTTCTGACCTACTTGTGTAATAGAATAGGCGTATGCTATCTGCTTATCGCTGTATCTAGGATAGCTGATAGCTTATCAGACATCTGAGGCCCATTTACTCATCTAGAGGGAAAATAGATCATTATTTGTTATATCACTGTGAAGTTTTTAATTTTAAGTGGTTCATCATTACGATTATTTTTTATAATTATGAATATGTATTTTTTTTTAATCTGAAAAAAAATGAATTTGCTTTTTACAATTCATTTTAATTTTGTTAGGCGAAAAAAAAGGAATTTTGTTTTGCGGTAGATGCTAACACGGATGAGGATTTTTTTAAAATCAAAATATGTAGTAGTATAAAAATGTTTCTTAAAGATTTGAGAATTTTTGTATCAATCAATTTACAAAATCTTTTCCTCAAAGTTTCGTTTAAGTTAAAAAAACATTGCTACCATTATCCTATAGACAATAGTATAATAAAGTTTAGACACAATCATAATAAAATGTTGTAATGAGTTAAGAAAATGTGAACCCGGATTCGGTTCTGAACTACGAGATTGACGTGGAAATACGCGTTAAGAATTTCGATGCGTTCGTTCGTCACACGTGAGTCAAGACATTATAGTTGCGACCGTTAGAATTGTTGACACGTGTTTTGAATAATAATACACTAATTATCGGTAATTAATGCGGGTTTAATATGAAAATTCTTTGATTCGATCTTTTGTAATTAATAAAAACGTATTTTGGAGTCGCACCTGCGGGGTTATAATTTAAAACTCTAAATTACATTACTAATTGCCGCATAGGGTTATCAAAATTCTCACACATTTCTGTCATTTTTGATACAAAATAACGTTTTTAACTGCCGGAATGTTTCATATTTATATTTTGATAATAATCGTCTTTGACATTTAATTATATTTAACCTGCTGGGTTATCGTTTCATCAGTTGTAGCTTCACCACGTTGTAGTCTTTTTGTGCTAAAACCTCTTTTAACTATTTAATAAAATTTTGCACTTAATAGCCATCTTCTATTTAAGGTATCTTCTTGTGAAGTAACCTCAGGTTTTTTTTTTTTTTTTTTTTTTTTTTTTTTTTTTTTTTTTGCCGTCGTTTCTTCTTGCATAGCAAGAATCTTTGTCTTTTCTATTTTGTTATTATCATTTGCTCTTTTTCCGCTCTATTTTTTGCGGCATAGCTATGTCATTTTTTATTATCAATATTTACAGCATTAATAGTTTATACATATTTACAATTTTACACTAATTTACAACATTTCACTTTAAAGTTCTTACAGTTTTACAATTCCTGCCGACGGCTTGAGGTTGCAGAGGTTACAGAACGCGAATATTAACTTAAAAGATTAAAACATATTTTCCAATTAATAAAATGTAAATTCAATACTATTAAATTACTATTAAAATTAAAATTATTTATTTACAATTAAAACTTAAAATTAAAAGATAAGTTTGATTAAACTGCAATTTATAATAAAATTAATAAAATAATTAGAATGTTAAAAATACAATTGAAATAATAAGTTAATAAATTAAAATAAATGTTAAAATAATTCAGTATAAAATATAAAGTTAAAAATTTAAAATAATAAATTAAAGTTTAAAATAATAAAATAATATCACCTTGTTTTATTGCGTTCTGTGGCAATTTTTGCTATCTTGAGGCAGAACCGCTCCAGATACGACCTGGAGTGCTTATCCGATATTAAGTCGGCGATCGTCGCCTCCGTCAATGTTTTACCAGTACTTAATTCCAGGTCGTATCTGTCGCGGTCGTGCCTCGGGCATTCGAATAATAGATGTTTAATATCCTCTGCAACCTCGGGGTCGCACACGCAGCCAGCACTATCTCTCAATTTAAAGCGATGGAGATAGGCGGCAAAACCGCCGTGGCCCGTCAGCACTTGCGCCCACAAAGACGTCTTGTCGAGACCCTTCAGGGCCCGATAAGCGCGCCATACATCCGGGAAGAACATGCGGGTGACCTCGGCCGTGGTTCCACCGGTGTACCTCTCGTTCCACCGCCGGACCACGCCCTCTCTCACACGTCGTTTGACGTATGAGATTGGACACCTGGCATACGCCGGGGCGACCCTGGACTGAGCCGCTAGCCTCGCCAACTCGTCGGCGCGCTCATTGCCGGGGATCCCGACATGAGCCTTCACCCAAAAGAACTGGAGGGTTTTACCCCTCTCCTGCAACTCCCTAATATTCTTTCGAATATGGGTAGCGAGGGGATGGTGCGTGTCCGGGTTCCGGATCAAATCGAGCGAGGACCGGGAGTCGCTGAGCACAGCCGCACAGTCGAAGCCCCTCGCGACGACCAGGTCCGTAGCCCTGGCTATCGCGAGCAGCTCCGCCTGAAAGACGGTGCACACCGACTCCAGCCTCAGCCGCTTTGTCCGGATCTCGGTCCCATCCCGCCAGTAGGAATATGCCGCCCCGACCCCGTTATCCGATTTACTACCGTCTGTATAAATCAGATGAGCGGGGAGCTGCAGCTGAGCCACAGTTTCGGGGAGCATATTCTCCAGACACCGGTATTCAACCTCTGGTTCACTGGCGGGGTGGGGGGCCTTGATAAAGGCCTCACGCTCCTCCAGTTCTAGGAATTCCAGCTCATCGATCGGGCGTCCCCGTTTGCACTCAAACAGCCGGGCCACCTCCCAGACTCGAAGATCGAGTGGGAGGAGACCCGCCAGCGTGAGCGCTGCATTGAGCGACACCGTACGATGTGACTTTGCAATCTTCTGTGCGAAGCCCCTCTGGACGGTCGCAAAGGTTTTCCGCACAGAGATCTTTTCGGCGGCCTTCGCCCAGGAGCTCGCGCCGTACAGGATAGTCGGTTCGACTACTGCGGAGTATATCGTCCGGATGATCTCCGGACTCAGGCCCCATTAGTAACCTCAGGTTAGCCCGTATTTAGTTTTATATTAACTTAGCAACAGTTTTAGTGACTTATCTGCGAAAATAAACATCTTCTAAAGATCAATTGTTATCATATTAGGTACTGACACATAGATGAATTTATCTATTTACATAATGTAACTTTATCTATACTAATAATAAAATTCTAGAGGGTCGATGTCTGTACATAGAAGATATATGAAAAAAAATCTTACTGGGGGCCTTTACCAACGCAATAGAACCCAAAACAAAGATTTTTAGAATTCTTATCTGTTTGTCTGTTTGTCTGTTTGTCTGTTTATCTGTGCGTTTGTGCACGCTAATCTCAGAAACGGCTTATCCGATTTAGATGCGGTTTTCACTAATATATTGTGGTAAGCTTCACTTAACATTTAGGGTTTGTTTCATGTCAATCGGTTCATAAATAAAAAAGTTATGTCAATTTAAGGGTTCACGTCGAACATTATTTTGTACTTTTTACTAAATGCATGAAAGTACATACATATGTACAGTACTTATATCAAAAAATACATTTTTAAATTTTTGTCTGTCAGTCTGTCTGCCTATCTGTTTGTTCCGACTAATCTTTAAAACGGCTAAACCAATTTTGATGGTACTTTTACTTGCAGTTAGCAAATGTTATAAGAAGTGACTTAGGCTTACTTCTATTTTAGATATTTTTAATCTATACATATAAAAAAAATTCTAACGGGTCGCTGTCTGTACATAGAAGATATATTAAAAAAAAAACAAATTATTTGGGCCTTTACATACGCAATAGAACCCAAAACAATAATTGTTAGAATTTTTGTCTGTTTGTCTGTTTATCAGTGCGTTTGCGCCCACTAATCTCAGAAACGGCTTATCCGATTTAGATGTGGTTTTCATGATTATATTGCAGTAAGGTTCACTTAACATTTGGTGTTTATTTAATTTCAATCGATTCATAAAAATAAGTTATGTCAATTTAAGGGTTCACGTCGAACATTATTTTGTACTTTTCACTAAATGCATGAAAGTACATACATATATACAGTACTTATATCAAAAAATACATTTTTTAATTTTTGTCTGTCAGTCTGTCTGCCTATCTGTTTGTTCCGACTAATCTTAAAAACGGCTGAACCAATTTTGATGGTGCTTTTACTTGCAGTTAGCAAATGTTATAGGAAGTGATTTAGGCTTACTTCTATTTTAGATATTTTTAATCTATACATATAAAAAAATTGTAACGGGTCGCTGTCTGTACATAGAAGATATATTAAAAAAAAAACAAATTATTTGGGCCTTTACATACGCATTAGAACCCAAAACAATAATTGTTACAATTTTTGTCTGTTTGTCTGTTTATCAGTGCGTTTGCCCGCTAATCTCAGAAACGGCTTATCCGATTTAGATGTGGTTTTCATGATTATATTGCAGTAAGGTTCACTTAACATTTGGTGTTTATTTAATTTCAATCGATTCATAAAAAAAAGTTATGTCAATTTAAGGGTTCACGTCGAACAGTATTTTATGCTTTTCACTAAATGCATGAAAGTACATACATATATACAGTACTTATATCAAAAAATACATTTTTTAATTTTTGTCTGTCAGTCTGTCTGCCTATCTGTTTGTTCCGACTAATCTTTAAAACGGCTGAACCAATTTTGATGGTGCTTTTACTTGCAGTTAGCAAATGTTATAAGAAGTGATTTAGGCTTACTTCTATTTTAGATATTTTTAATCTATACATATAAAAAAATTCTAACGGGTCGCTGTCTGTACATAGAAGATATATGAAAAAAACAAATTATTTGGGCCTTTACATACGCATTAGAACCCAAAACAATAATTGTTACAATTTTTGTCTGTTTGTCTGTTTATCAGTGCGTTTGCCCGCTAATCTCAGAAACGGCTTATCGGATTTAGATGTGGTTTTCATGATTATATTGCAGTAAGGTTCACTTAACATTTGGTGTTTATTTAATTTCAATCGATTCATAAAAAAAAGATGTCAATTTAAGGGTTCACGTCGAACAGTATTTTATGCTTTTCACTAAATGCATAAAAGTATATACATTACTTACATCAAAAAATCAATTTTTAAATTTTTTGTCTGTCAGTCTGTTTCTTACGACTAATCTCTGAAACAGCTGAATCAAATTTGATGGGACTTTCACAAGCAATTAGGGAATGTCCATTAATCACGTGAGGTCCAGAAAGGGAGAGGAGATGGAAGAAGAAATTCACGAAATATTACAAAGTCTAAAAAGTTCTTCAAAACATGACGTATTTAATGGCTAATATTATAAGGATTAACTTTAGCTACTTTTTTTAATATGTTTATTTTAATGAATAAGTAAAAAAGAGAATTACGCGATAACAAAATATTGTAGAAACCAATAAAATAGTAAACAATTACCGATTTAAGAAGGGAAGGTATAAAAATAAATAAAATTGATGTCTGTTTGTAATTTTAAATAAATGCATATTAAAGTATACACGGACTTACAACAAAATTACCAATCTTAAAATTGTTGTCTGTCTTTCTGTCACTCAATTTTTTTCGGCTAATATCTGAAACAGCTGGACCGATTTTGACGAAACTTTCACTGCTGAAAGCTAATGTAATAAGGAACAAAATTGAAACCAATGAAAAAGTGAACAACATCTAATTCAAATATGGAAGATATATGTATATTATATAAATATAATAATTTGGAAAATAATATATTTACTGGGTAATTTTTTTACTGGATATGATAGACCTAATCCGAAACTATAAACAATAGCGAAAAATAATTAAAGAAGTAACAGAGCCGATTTTAATAAAAACTTAAACTATTTCATTAGTTTTTTGAAAAATAAATTCTCCTAGCCAGAAACGAACACGTTGATTTTGGAAAAAATTAACATTCTATATGATTGCATCATCTGATACTGTCATATATTATAAGAATCAACTTCCGAGAGGTTTTATTATATAGTTAACTGCAACAAAAAGAAAGGGCAAATTTTTTACAGAATTCTATCAAATTCATACATTAATTAAATCTTTTGTAATTCTTCAAAAAAACGATCATACCTAAAAGTGACATTTTAAAATTATAACGGGATGTTGTAACACTAATAGCGGGTGAGTACAATAGCCGAGTCCAGTGAAATGTAGATTTTCAATAAATTGATTCATCTTTTTAGGAATTATCTAAACCTACTTAGGTAACGGAGTAGGTGACGGGGACCAAAACAAACGTCACATTGTATCTACTTTGTATAGCTCACATAGAAAAAATAGACAAACATCAAAAGAAGTTACTGTGAGTTATTCATTTTATATATTTTTGATATTCTTTACACTCTTCCTTACTTTAGTAGGTGACTAGCATTTTGATGCAAATAAACGAATCGTTCGAAGTTATGCAGACTTTTTTTCTAAACTTACCGGGAGCCGTGATTTAACCCACATATTTGATATATATATATTTAATATATATAGAATCGATTACTTAACTTCTAATTTGTGTATAGATTTAATGTTATTTTGTTAAAAAATAAATCTTTTCCTAAAACTTTCCAAAAGTTGATTCTTACAAGTGACACTATTAGGTAGGTGGTGCAATAATACAGAATGTATTTTTTTTTAATTAGTAGGTTTAATTCCAGGTCAGGAGAATCATGAAATTAAAAAAACTTTTGATGCAGTTTTAGATTTCTTAAAATCGGACACGAGACTCCTTTAAGTATTTTTCGCGATTCCTTAAAGTTCCGGATATGGCCTATCAAGCCCAGTTAAAAAAGTCACCCGATATATAATACAAGGAAAACCTCGGCGAGAATATACTGGTATACAGTCGAAATTTTAAAGACTAGCACAAAACACTTTTCTTCAACATTTATAGTGAAAACCGTGGAGGAATATCTGAATTAGAGTCTGCTTATAAATACAATCAGAAAGTTCCCAAATCCAAAGAAGCTCCTTTCTTGAGTAGCACCGCAGACTATTATAACCTTGCTTTGCAGGAGACATGCCAAGCATTCTGTAATCCACGCGAACGAAGTCGCGGGCACAGCTAGTAGTTTAATAAAAAAGTCTCAATATAAATATGGTATATTTGAGAGAACATCAAAGTGTCTGACTTATTCACTATCGCCTCTCCCCTATAATTTGTATTCCATTGTATTCGCTATTAAATTTCAGTTTAAAACCATTTATATAACTTGTAAGGACTTGAGGGATTACCTGTCTCGCTGAGCATGAATATTGATAATCATAAATCTTCTATACTGGGTCACGTAAACGTTTTGTTGTTGGATCAAGAACTAATGATTTTCTTGACGAATAGACTTTTCTATGAATTTTAGATTTATCGTTAATTATTTTAATGCTTGTCGAATTTTATAAACGTGAAAGTAATTCTGTTAGCTGTCTGTTATGTTATTGATAATTTTCTTCGTAATACTCTTTAAATATATTGGTTTCATCTAGTTATATTAAATGAAATCTTTATTTACAAGTTGAGAACGCCGTTTCTATGGTCTCTGGTCCATTATATGCGTTATGTGATGTAATTGTCACTAATCTATTCTGAGGGACAGAAAATACTACTACTAGTCATCGTCAGCCCCAGTTTTTTAAATATTGTAACTCAACATTATTTGTAAATATAGTGCATATGTAAATGTTAAACCCGAGCATATAACTTTAATTATGAAACACACATGATATTAATATTTAATCAGTGTAATGAAACTTTTCAGACAGATTGACGACGTTCGAAATACACGGTCTGGTTTCCTCTATAAAACGTGTTTATTGCTAAACGAAAATGTGTTCTATTTAGTTAAGGAAAACGTTTATTTTATTGTTAACTGTAATGAATACAACGACCGATTAGATCTGTAATATTCAATAACGTGTGCCAATTTCCGTGTTATCAAAAAAGAAATTTTACGAAAAATAAAGATAATTTTTTTCGATAATCTCTGTTTTGTTTACATGTATATATGCAATTGCATAAATGCAATACGCATAGTATAATAGCATGGATTTAAAGATTCTTTATTGGCCTTTGGATGCATGTTTTATTATTTTCCGGATAAAATTGTTAAAACAATCAATGTAGAAATTTCATATTATGATAAATCTAACTATATGATAACTAATTAAAAAGAAGGTTTAATTTATTGAGCACGTATTTACCCAAATAGCTTTTTAAACGGTTGTTCTTTATTCGAAATAATTGCTACAAAATTTAATTATCGATAGCCCGACCGGTTCCTTTGTATCCTGAGGGCCGTCAATTAGGAGACACTTAGCTCTAACCGGTCACGTACAGGTGTGTGAATTCGTGACGAAGCCAGCCCTAGTGACCCACTTGCCGAGATAAAATGCATTATATTCTGTGCACGGAATTAACAGACTCTACGAAGGATAACGTAAGAGTTGACAAGTTTTGTGCGATATTTTCTTAGCTCAACATAAAAGAAAATCAAAATTTATTTTACTGGCTGTCCCTTGCGGTGCCATTCGCGTTTGTGGTTACTGTTTTGCTCCCTTGAGTAGCGTAATGAATATAACCTACAGCCTTCCTCGATAAATAAATAATCACAAAAAGAAATTCTTCAATTCGAACTAGTAGTTCGAAATAAGTTAATTTTAAACGAAAAATCATATCATCGTACCGCCATATTATCGTCACGTCATGATGTTTTTACATAGCCGGTCACAGATTTACGACCCGACGTCGCATTGATGACTTCATGACAACGCGCGACGGCGTCGTTACTTGCCACGTTTTACGTAAGTTACAAAGGCTTTTGTTGTGATGTTTGTTATATTAATTAAATATACAGTAAAGTAGTTTATTTAGTATTATATAAGTGTATTATTTTTTTAATTTAAAAATAAAACAAATGCTAACAGGGAATTAATTATGACTATATATTTACAAATTTTTATTTTGTTCAAATTTTAAGATAAGTTAATGTATTGACAAAATATTATTAGGTATGCAGCAGATTACGATCTTTGTTTTTAAAAAACTAATATTTAAAAATATATTACAAAAAGTTAATTCGTAAAATTAATGATCAGTGGCATATGCAATTTATTAAATTAATGTGATTCTCAAGTACTAATACTATTATTTTTAAGTTTAAGTATACAATAAAAACACCTCACATAGATTAAATGTAAAATATGTCTCATATTTACTTTTCAAATTTCCAATTTTAGAATGAAAGGTTTATAATTAAAGCGCTTTTACCGCTTAATGATGTTTACATTTACACGATGAGTTTACATTGAGTGTTACGTAAATGTTACCTTTAGTTTCCATTGGAGTGTTTCATTTTCTCAACAGTTTAATTACCTGCAAAAATAAAACCATTTATTTAATAAATCAAATATACATATAAACATCGTAATTATAATAATAAAGAAATAAACGAATTAAACTCCACAGCTATTAGGATCTTATGATCCTGGGTCGGTTGTTCGCAAACACACAACACAAACAGCCAAAGCATGACAAACCAATGGCCAATACAGACGTTTGCCGTGAGCGGGGATCGAACCCGTGACCGTCAGCACTTCAGTCAGTTACAGTGATCTTGCTTCAACCTGTCTGTCAATATGATGTATAGAATGAAATTAGATTTCATTAAATCTTTACACAAATGAATTTTTGTTTTAGTAGTATAGCAATTAACTATAGGATTATGTCATAAAGATCTAACTCTTTGAGTCTCGTCATATATCAGAAATTAGTAAAATTACTGATAGTAACTACCAATTTGCTTTAACGCGTGTTTATCGATTGCAGCAAATATGAACATAAATAATAAGATACATGACGACGGACTTAGTTTAAAAACAATATATAAAGTCACGATATTAAATAATATTTTTTATAGAAAAATATAACCAACATCAAATAGAATTGTTGTACTCGCTGGTTATTGGCTATTACTTAATAAAGAGTTTCAGATGCATTTTTAGCTTTTAAATAAACCATCCAAATCGGATCAGCAGTTTTTGAGAAAATCGCGGCCAATCTTACACACATACATACGGGTCGAAGACAGAGCCAACTTTCTTTCTTAAAAAGGAGTTTGAAATTCTAATAATTATTCTAACTATTCATTATAATCTTTGAACTGTATGTACTTAATTAGACGTGACAATTTATATAATGAGATAATCATCGCTATGAGGAAGGCTACAATTAATACATAACATTAGTAATTATTGCCCCTATACATATCTTTTGTAATTATAATTGACACGTAATCTTTCAACTATGTGTTAATTACCTTCTATATTATATACAAGCTTATGCGTAGACGATATGTTGCTACATTATACAGTGTCTCGTTGAAAATCATGAATTTTCCTGGATACACGTACATATGCCAAGGTTAAGAGTTATTATAATTTTTTTTATTATATCAGGTATAATATATAATTTTCTATATTACATTTCGGAAGTGAAAAATTATTAATTTTTTTTGGATACTTCGATTCCCGATGCGTGTTGAGTGTTTATGTTATCTTCAATCTTTCATTATAGTTTTCCTTAACTTAATTAAAATATTTGCATTTGATTTGGACAATAAAGACGTGAACAACGAGTTTAATGTCATATTATTATTCACTTCTGGAATTTATAATAGTATATAATAGTTTTTATTAAAGTGTATTTTAAAAATAAACACGCGTCTGATGATAAATGATTTTTTTTTGTAATTCTGCTATTTAAAAGTTATAATGATTATTACAACTTATTTGCATATTAGCAATATTTCTTGTTCACATGGTCCATGTTAGTTTTATCAGAACATGAGTATTGTTTGAGGTGTATGATATACCTAATGTTTCTCGAGATGTTTCGCGTAATCGAACAAGACCTATTGTATTTTGTTTTTTTTAATAGCTTGCAAACTAGTAGGCGGGTAACCTAAAGTTAAGTGATTACTGCCGCCAATGGAAATTTGCATCATAAGATGAGCCACAAATGCGTGACAGGCTACAAAAGGAATAAGAGATGAAGAGAATTAGGAAGTAAAGAAAATAATGGGTCGGTAAGGTTAGGCTTTCGGCTCCCTCACTCACCGTACGAAATGAAACAATATTTGTTACTTTACGACGATTTTCTGTGAGGGTGTTGTACTGCCTCGGTCAAGTCCATATACGTTCGGTAGTTGGTGGCCTACGCATAGGCTCTACCATAATAATAAAATATTTTGCGTATCCGAACAAATCTTGTATATTGTAAAATTCCTGTACGTGTATTCGAACAAGTGAATTCGTGTGCGATTCATTTAAATGTGTTAAGGAAAAAGTCATCATAAGGAAAAAGTTAGAAATTATTCAACTAATAGCACAATATCACAACAAAATTTTTATTAAATAGAAATGCTTTAATGTAAAAATTAATTATATCGTTTGACGGATTTCAACATGTTGTGTCATTAAATTGTCAGTCTTGTTCTACATTCATATGTATCTAATACCTTTATATTAATTTTTATATTATATATACAACGATTTTCATGAAATTTAGTATGCAGGTGGTTGAGAAAGTAATAAATCGATCTAAGTAGGTTTCATTTTTAGAAAACGTTGTCTTATCCGTATTTTTGGGAAAAAATAGCTAATATTTTTTTATTTACTACTTAATCTAAATATACTTTACAAAACAACACCATTTGCCAAAAAAAACGAGCAAAACTCAATCATGTACTAACATTCTTATGAGTCACATTATGGTTTTATTAATTTCCATATACATGGCTCAATGGTTACGTCTGTTATGTATTCCTTTAAAATTACACCAGGTTATTCACCTTCTATGTCGGAATAGGGCAATACAAAGTGTTGCTGTTAAATGAATAGCTTGTGTGGGCGGTACCCAGCAGGGCTTGCACTGAGTCTTAACACAATTAAAATTAACACAATATTCATAGCAAAATAATGAAGTGTGCTTGTTAAGAATAAGGAGTCTAATACAGCACGCTATTCAATTGCGGATTGGTGGATGTTTTGGCATTAGACCGACACATGCAGGTTTCCTCATGATATTTTCCTTTACCGACGCGCATTCGATAAGTTTTAAACACTAGCAGAAAGAAAGTTAGTGAGGTTAACGTGGATCACCTCCCAGTAAAAGACGATTATGAATGCTATAAAAAAATAACGGGTAAAATTGACCAATAATGGAGCTAAGTATGTAAAGTTTTCGCTGTTAAAACTTACCACACTTTGACAGTTAATTAAGGTGTTCTAATGCAAAAATCATAAATGAACAGGCAGAATATTGTATGTTTTGATAGCTCAGTCAGTTCAGTCGTCTAGTCTTAATTTATCTAACGTCTTTTGTTTACAAAATTACACACTGTTTTCGTAATTTAATAGTATAAATACTATTCATAACAAGGTAGCAAAGACACGGTAAATCACAACGCCCCCGCAGTACAGGCCTTTAGCCTTTTGCTAGCTCAATAGAAGTCATACACTTCGCGAGAATTATTCGGTACATTTATTTTACTATGTCTGGAGGCGGGCCTACGAATTGTGTTTTTAGATTAATGCAATTTCAACTGTAAATCAATAAACTTAAGATTGACATTTGTGTCTCTTCTTTCACACAACGGTATACAATAATGGACACTGAGCTAGAATTACAAGACGCAACTTAGATATAATACTTCGAGATTAATTATACGAAGGATCAGTAACAACGGTATCTAAATTGCTTAAAATAGAGGTCTTTGATCTTTTATCGTACAGAGATGATCTTTAAACGTTACGCCCGATCGTGAAAACCAATTTGAATCGATTTAAATGAAATAATCTTAAGGCCTTCTGGCGTTTTGTTTTCTTGTTTTGTTTTTAATTTAGTCCTGTCTATTGCTATTAAAACATAAAATTGTGATTCTTGTTTTTGAAATGGAACCGTGACTGATTGATATATCAAGACACAGAGCAATGAATTGGGTTATAATTTTGCGCAGTTGTTTATTAATTAAGAAATTACCCAAAATGGGTTATATGGAGTTTGAGAACTTTGTATAGAGTAAACGTATAGGATTAATCATATCAGAGGATAATCGGAGGATATTTTCCTATTGAGAGCTTACGTTGCGTGCGTTGCGTAAACGGTTAAAGTTTCGCAAAAATCATGTATGACAGAATTGCTCCCTTTTAAAAGTTCTAAATAAAAATCCGCGACAGCATATGTCTATATTTTAAGGTTTGCTCACTATAACCTTTTTTATGCTAATCAAATTTGTTCTAAAATAATGCATTATTAGCCCTAGTGTTTTAATATTAGTGATTGATATCACGTGATTTATAATAATAATCTTTATTTACCTTATATCTTAATTATTAATCACCCTTCCATTACATGTTTGTAACTGAAATGATTGTAAGTTTGTTCGGGCGTCATTTTTGTTCACATTTTAATTACACATTCAAAATTTTCTATTTATTTTACATATAATATGTATTTTGTAAATAAATAATATAGTTTTCCTTTCTACTATCACTACAAAATATGAATCTAAATATAAAAAAAATAATATAATGTCCTTGACATACGAGAGAAAACTTAAGCGAGCCGTCATAATTTTGTGTACCTATATGTAATTTAATTTATAATATACATATTGCATTGCCTCGAAAGTAGTAAAATCTACATTAAAGTACAACAAGACGCCATAGCAACGAAACAACAATATACATTCTGCCTGCCCTTAAAGGAAAGTAACTGTACACTATTATCAACAGATCGGCCGTGTGTCGTAATGCGATCCTTGAGTACAAGACTCTTTTTAACTTACTCGTTCGTACGAGTTGGTTTATTTGCTTACGGCTCGAATTATGAAATAATATAATGATTCATATATCGCTGGTTTGCAAGAATATCGTAGTAATTCAAAATTCTAACAAACAGAACTAAGTATGACAAAAGAATATAAATCTTTGATGTTTTATTATGAAAACAGTTGCGATTATGAATTTTCTTTGTATGAATAAAGTTATAACATCAAGGTATCGCTTAAATTTTGCAGCTATGCACCAACACATTAATAAAGAAATTTAAAAATCCCATTCCCTAAAATTCATCATTTTTAGTTGCGTTGATATTCTTGAAAAGCAGCGATATTATTTAATACGATCATACGACTAGCGGATTTGCGAGTAGAAAAAAATTTATAGTACCAATAAGCTGTCCGGTTTCACATGCGTTTATGGCTACTGATTCGCTCGTATAAGTCGGGTGCGTGATGTAATATAGCCTATACTATTTCTCAATAAACGAACAATTCAATGCAAAAATATTGCTTCGAATCGGATCAGTAGTTTCAGAGATTACACCTAAAATTTGTTTATACGTTTGAAACTTTGTATATAAACTTTCAAACATACAAAGCAATTTTACTGCTTTAAAATATTAGTAGGTATAGATAATTAACTGTACTGTGTGTATTCCTAACAGCCTATAAAAACTGCTGTATATATTAAGTCTCCTATTAAGGAGAAAATTAGGAGCTTAATCTGCCACTCTGCTACTGTGGGTAATGGGGATATGTTTCAGAATTTATACCGGCAATACAAGTTCCGATACTATCCTCACAATATTTTACTTCACCACTGAGCACGATATATATAAAAATTTATAAATATATAAAATTAATTAGCAAAATTGGATCTGGATTATTATCTAGTCGGATAAATCCCACATACGAAGTCAATGGAGGTTGCTACTATTTAATGTGGGCATACTCAAAAAAGTTTGTATTACCCTTATAATCCATTGTAGTTCAGAACGTTATCAAAAAAACTATAAAATTTATCTGAACTAAAGTTAAACTCATAAGGAAATACAAAGACGTTTATTGAAATGATTAATTACTCGCTGTGCTTTAATTATTATTACATCGTTACCATGTTCTGCTGTTTTTACGTAGTATTATGTGTTTATCGTATGATAAGATAACTTTTTGGTAACGTACGAGAACGTAATAAATATATATAACATGTACATATACAGTGTGAGTGTAGTTTATCATTAAAACGGATCTCTTTCAGATAAATCGTTTGTAAAGTAATGAATAATGAATTTAGTAGACTACGTTTTGTCAACAGCTTTGATCTCGTCGGTTTCTGTTTTTTTTAAGGAGTTTTTACGTGGACGACGCTTATACTAGTTATTTCGATTTTAAACCAAACTACAGAACTGATTTTGATAAAAATTTTATAGGGTCAATCTGAAAGTTTACCCTTTCAAATTAAAAAAAATTAATCGGTGTATAAAAAATGTACACGACGAATTTAGAACCTCCTCATTTTTGTAGTCGTTTCAAACGAGAACTGAACACTGATTTTATAATTTATGTAGGATTAAAAAGGAGTTTTAAATTTGCAATATGTAATGTAATCAGTTTTAGTGCTCAAACAATATCTTTACTTATAATTGATTAAAAGTTTGGCCTTGAAAGCGTGACATACTCTTATCTATATATAAAATATATTCAAATTCGAATTATTGGGAATGATTACTAGTATTAGTGTTTATAAGCTTAAATGTTTTTCAATCAAATATACTATGTTGTTTATTAATCAAACCATTTATTATACTTAAGCAGATATTTCTTACAATGTACAGAAAATGTCGCAATTTATATAATGTGCAGAAAATTTTATTCTATACTCAACTTTTCAAATGTTTATCTCCCTAGGTATATTATTTACCTAATAATTTAGGTACGCCTAGATAATATCTAAGTTATTACTGCGCCTTTCAATTTTGACACTCCTTAAAGTCATTATGTAGCATCATAATAGTCAATGATTGCTGAACACATAATGTTCTCTCAATTGTCTTTATCTGTTCCATAGCGTTTCTTAGTTTTATTTAAAAAAATACCCAGAATTTCAAAACCGAACCATACCTACCAAGAAAATCCAACTCATTCCAACCATGATGTCTTCAAGGAATTCCCATAGTTCATCATTTTTGGTCACTTGTTTAGTATGCTTAAACGCTAGCAATCACTTGAAAAAAACCTTTCAAAATTGCATACACGTTTCGCTCTGTCCGTCAAAAATATTTCAAAATGCCAATCATTGCGAACCTCGATCATGTAAAGGCATAAACATATACGAGTCTCGAATAATCATCGAATGGCGTCCGAGGAACCGACGTTTGTCCATTCAAGCCACGCTCCTAGTCATCAAGATGACGAGATAAGCATGGAAATGAAACTATTTTAAACGGATTTAAATCGCGTATATTAATTATTTTTATCATCCCGACGTTTCGAGCACTTTGCAGCGTTCGTGGTCACGGGTAGACTAAGGTGACATTTGTCTATTTGAGATTTGTGAAAAATATTATTTACAACTACCGCCAACGGTTTCTTAAATGATATCTTGAATAACGTTCCGGTTGCACGCAGAAGGCACTAACTGTATCTTTTGGTCTGGCAGTCTGTTGGACTTGGGATTTTAAATTTTTAATGAGCGGATCCCAGGTGTTTGAAAGTCTCCAACCATCTTCTCTATTGAAGTTCGGATGTTTTTGAATTTCAATAGCCTCGCGTATCATTCTAGGAATGAATCTGTGTTCTCTAGCGAGGATCTGTGGTTTATCAAATCGGATAAAATGGTTAGGTTTATCCAAGGCATGTTCACAAACTGCAGACTTTGAAGAACGCCTATTCTTGACATCTCCTATGTGTTCCTTGACCCTAGTACCGATGCTTCTTTTTGTTTGGCCTATGTAAGATAAACCACACTCACATTCGAGTTTGTATACTCCCGCAGTCTGTAAAGGAATATTACTCTTGATAGGTCTCAAGAACTGGCTCACTTTCTTATGAGGCTTGTAGATAGTTTTAATCGAAGCTCGCTTCAAGATGTTGCCAATTCTGTCTGTAACTCCCTTCACATATGGTAGAAATGCAGGTTGTCGCTCAACTGTGGGTGGCTTGATACGGCTTCTACGATGCTGGCGAGGCACGGGCAGCTTGTTCTGGTGGAGTGCAAGCTTGACGTGGTGTAGCTCGTCCTCTAGGTGTTCAGCATCGCAGAGATGGTGGGCTCTCTGAAACAAAGATTTGCCAACGGTAGCTAACTGACTAGGGTGGTGGTGTGAGTCACCATTGAGGTATTTATTAGTGTGTGTGGGTTTCCTATAAACTGTGTGACTTAATGTGTTGTCAGGATTCTTGATAATAAGAATGTCAAGAAAAGCTAAAACATTATTTGCCTCTAATTCCATAGTAAATTGAATGTTATTATTAATAGAATTAAGATGTTGTAAAAATGCAGACGTCATATCACTAGGTAATATTGTGAAAGTGTCATCTACGTACCGCTTGTAAAACCGAGGTGTGATTGGTCCGGAGTGAAGAGCCCTCTCCTCCAGGTCTTCCATGAATAAATCGGCGACCACGGGGGATACTGGAGAACCCATTGCAACTCCGTCGACTTGCACATAGAATTCATCATTCCACAATAAATATCCAGATGTCAGGCAGTGATGTAACAGCTCTGCATACTCAATAGGCATGTTTTTTGTTTGTAGCTTCCTCTTGACAATTTCGATGCAGTCTTGTATGGGTAGGTTGGTAAACAATGACTGGACATCAAAACTAACCATTGTCTCATTGTTGGCTAATTTGAGATCTTTGATTTCACCAACAAACTGGTAAGAATCCTTCACATAAGCTTCCGTGTGTCCTATTTAATTGGAATTAGAGGCAAATAATGTTTTAGCTTTTCTTGACATTCTTATTATCAAGAATCCTGACAACACATTAAGTCACACAGTTTATAGGAAACCCACACACACTAATAAATACCTCAATGGTGACTCACACCACCACCCTAGTCAGTTAGCTACCGTTGGCAAATCTTTGTTTCAGAGAGCCCACCATCTCTGCGATGCTGAACACCTAGAGGACGAGCTACACCACGTCAAGCTTGCACTCCACCAGAACAAGCTGCCCGTGCCTCGCCAGCATCGTAGAAGCCGTATCAAGCCACCCACAGTTGAGCGACAACCTGCATTTCTACCATATGTGAAGGGAGTTACAGACAGAATTGGCAACATCTTGAAGCGAGCTTCGATTAAAACTATCTACAAGCCTCATAAGAAAGTGAGCCAGTTCTTGAGACCTATCAAGAGTAATATTCCTTTACAGACTGCGGGAGTATACAAACTCGAATGTGAGTGTGGTTTATCTTACATAGGCCAAACAAAAAGAAGCATCGGTACTAGGGTCAAGGAACACATAGGAGATGTCAAGAATAGGCGTTCTTCAAAGTCTGCAGTTTGTGAACATGCCTTGGATAAACCTAACCATTTTATCCGATTTGATAAACCACAGATCCTCGCTAGAGAACACAGATTCATTCCTAGAATGATACGCGAGGCTATTGAAATTCAAAAACATCCGAACTTCAATAGAGAAGATGGTTGGAGACTTTCAAACACCTGGGATCCGCTCATTAAAAATTTAAAATCCCAAGTCCAACAGACTGCCAGACCAAAAGATACAGTTAGTGCCTTCTGCGTGCAACCGGAACGTTATTCAAGATATCATTTAAGAAACCGTTGGCGGTAGTTGTAAATAATATTTTTCACAAATCTCAAATAGACAAATGTCACCTTAGTCTACCCGTGACCACGAACGCTGCAAAGTGCTCGAAACGTCGGGATGATAAAAATAATTAATATACGCGATTTAAATCCGTTTAAAATAGTTTCATTTCAATGAATAATAATCGCGAAAATCTAAGACAACGATATGAGATAAGCATGATTGATCGTATGACTGTTTACTAGGGTAATTTACTCTGTAAACGATTATTTTACAGCACTTTACTTTGATGCGGTTATTTTTACGGTTATTGGGTTACTCGTGCGCTCATTGGTCGGTTTGACCGTGAAATTTATAATCACGTTTACGCAGCGATATGAAAAATTTTAAGGATATGCTTTGGATGTACAATCATTTAGATAAGGTCATTTTTTGGTAATATAATTGAAAAGTTGTTGCAATACACATTTTTATAACACTTAATTGTTTTGACTTATAAAATCGATATATTCAACTACATAAGTCATATGAAAGTTCAATGTACATATATCATGTATTCATTATTACTATTGATTTTCATAAATTACTCCATAATTCTTTAAACATATTTTACTATCGATTGTTTGATAAGTATACTTGAAAATAAAAGTATTTTTCATTCTTATCGAATATCAACTTAACTGTACACTCCAATAGCACAAGAATAACCCTTCATCACACTCCAATGAACAAAATCTCATTCAACAGTCACTGAGCTGGAAAAAATTAATATGTATTAAATGTCACAACCCGAAGCAACATTTTCACAATTGTATTATAATGTCTTCCCACGGTGCATGACATTACGGACCATCACGCACGAGTTCGCGTCGACGCTCCCTAAAGAAATCCTTCTTTATCCCTAGTGCGATATGTGTTCGAAGAAGACAGGTTAAGAAGCACTGCTGTAGTCCCAACGCGTCCGTTGCGAGTTGTAATGCGCGTCTGTCCGTGGTCCGTCGGTCGTGCGTGGTGTCGTGCGTGAAATTACGCACAGTGCGAATCTAGTTATTACAATTATAAGACATTATTACTTCAAATGATTTAGATTTTGTTATTTGTATATTTTTCATTATCTAATAAACTAGTTTTTAATTATAACTTATGTTTTAATTATTGTTGGCTATTTGGCTGATTTTAGTTTGTTACGTGACATTTTTGGTTTTCATCTATAAGTTAATATAATTATGTTATCTGAGAACTATTGAATGAAACCGGGTGCTTTTAATATACTTCCCTATTATTACTGAAGTGACGTAAATGAATTCGGCAAATATAATTGAAAATTTGCTGTGTATATTGCTTTCTTTAAGGATTTTAAACATAAATACGTATCAGTGACGGTTCTAGTATCTAGTGCTATTAATTCGCCATAAGGTTAAAACTATATGTTAGAAGTTTTTTTACCTATGTAGATGTATCTAACGCAAACAATACAATTATTGGTTTTATCAAATTGTTCATTCCAGTTACCAAACAATATTAGCGCAGCATTAAATACTGAAATAGCATTTACCCAGATCATTACTTATCTATCACTTTAACATACCGAAAACTTCAGAACATACTTGACACAGTTTGGAACCGTGCAATATTAATGTAATTAGTACTCAAACCTGTAGGTACTGTTCTTGCATTGCATTAGTGCACCCCGATGTGAGTCGCATTTATTTATGAAACACTTCAAACGGGAAATAGTATGATGTTTAATCCTTGCGATTATAGTAATGTGCTAGGTCAGGGATCGCCAATTATTTTGATTCGGGGTGCTATGTTTTTATAAAGTATTATAGTCATGGTCTATGTTACTTTTTTTACCACAGATAAGGTTTTGAGTCACCTACCCCCTTGTTCTCTCGCTCTTTGCATTAAAAATGAAAATATTTTTATTCAAAATAGGAATTTACATTTTCTTTTTGAACTTCAAGAAAATGAATCTACCACGGTTTTCGGAAAAGTATTACCTGAGACTTTAGAAGAAACTGAGCGGGACTTTTTTTTGTTATTTTTGTTAACCACGTACAATACGTAAAATGTGTTGAGACAGCCGATATTTTTACTTTGTTTGCTGATTACGTTTACTTTGTTAAAATCAAATAATAAAATACTTTAATATGTAAAAACTGTCTGCAGTTGAAGTAAAGTTGATGCAGGCTATTATTAAATTTTGATGATGTTTACCACTTCAAGTAACCGGGGATTTGGATCGCGGCCCGGCATTTGATGACCTCTGTGCTAGGTGATTGAAGGCATATTGTTTAAGAGTGGACGGCTACTTCACCTGGACTTTACTTATGGTAACAGATTGTAGACTATCCTCTGGAAAGCTATTTTGCTGTAAATTTAGGCACATAGATATTATAGTTCATTTTACTAAGCTTCCGCGAGCGGTTTTGCTCGCTGTACAGAATCTCTCGAAAGTAAACGATTAACTTGAAGAGGGTTATAGTCTTGATTGTTTTAGGAAGTCTTTTAAAAAGTCTAAAGGTATCTAAAATACCAAAATCAAAAAAGAAAAACAAAATATTGAACTTATCTTTTAATTCACACGTATTTACGTTTTTTTTATTTACATAAGTATATATCATTTTGTCCGTTTGAATGATTGATCTAATGAAGTATTCAGTACGTGATTAATTTTCTAATTAATAGCATTGATAAGTAAGAGTTTCTTTGAAAACAAATTATGTTATAAAGAATTTCTATAGCGATGATTATGGGTATCGTGTATGTCGTTAGGCCTCTATTTCATACATTTAGTACAATGCGTCGCAAAACTCGACTCCATGATAACGACACCATAGTGTATTTCTAGCCAAACGCTTAGCTATAAAAAGTACATACATTTTCAAATGAAATATTCATTTATAATTATAATTGAACCCGTAATACTCACAATTAATCTAATCTATAATTACATAAAAAAAATCCAAAAAACCTTGTCATTGATTTAGTGTTATCTCTTTTTGAGCTGTCTATATGAAAAATATTATCTGTATATAATAACAGAACTGTAACGAGGTTGTATCAGTGCGCGCAAAGATTGATTGCATTATCACCTACACCCAAAATCATATTTTATTATCCAACATTGCACGCGTTATGTGAAAACTGATTAGATTTTCATGAAATACGCAGTTATAAGTCGCAATTTTATTTATTTTCTATCTGAACAAGCTTTTTTATGTGGGCCACGCCACTGTAAGTTAATTGTACTATGCTTATATAATTTTATTCTTATGACAAAAAGTTGGCAAACGAGCAGGAAGGATACCTGATGTTAAGTGATCACCATCGCCTTTGGACATTTTTAGCATCAAAGCAGCCATAAAAATGTGACCAGCTTAAAAGGAAATAAAGGATGAGAACAGAAAAAGCAAACAGGAAGTAAGGAAAGGAATCGGGGACGGAGTTAGGTTTTTTTTACTCCACCGCACTGTACGAAACTTAGCTATATTAATTACTTCACGTCAATCTTCTGTGAGAATGAGATACTGCCCGGTCGAGCCAGGCCTTACACAAGCTGTACTTAGCGAATAACAGGACTCCTCCTCCTCAATTAAAATAACCTTCGTACGTAAAAAGTTGAAAAAAAAAATAGTATTGTGAACGGTATGGAGGTACACCTCCAGGAGGTTTTATACATAAAATACGAACAAATATTCCTTTTTATGGGTCAGATAATGAAAAGGAAAACTCCCAAGGAATAAAAAAATAATACTTTTTTTTACAAAGTCCATGTATGTAAGGTTGCGGGGTAGCCATGTGATTAAAATGATAAAAGTATAGAAGAAATGTGAACCGCTTCATAGTATTATTTATACAGCAGCTGTGCGTAAACAGTCGGTTTTTTACATCAATTCCATGCCTTTGAAGTGTCACTATCGACAAAATCAGCTTTCTTATAAAAACACAAGCAACACGCATTTAAAATTATGATCGTGTTCAAATATATACAAGCTGTAACTACATATATCACTTTGGTAATATGTCTTTATTACATTAAACGAAATTAATTAGTGCAAGATAATTCCTTATGAGCAACATCTTATGAATGAACGAATGAATGAAACCATATGACACAAAATACACAGTATACAATTTAATTATACATCTTAAGTGTCTAAAGTGAAATATAATTAACCGTTAGTTACATAACGTATTATACAAAGCTAAAAATAGTCGTAACATTTCTTAACGTGCAGAAAATTACAATATAATTGAATATAAATATTGATAAATATTTTAATTTCTGTTCGTGGATATAATGTATGCTATTTGTGGCAAATCGCCGTGGATGCAAACACTTAAAATTACAGGCTGTAGCTTAGTAAAGACGCATTACTTCTTTACTTGATGACAACATTTGGTTCAGGGTTGCCGATCATTATTTTGATTGTATGTTTTATAAAAAGGAGTTTTCCTTATAGATATAAAAATAACTAGCTGAATTTGACTAAACAGAAAAAAAATAGTTTAGGACTTCAATAATAAAAAAAATTTTGGTCTTTAAAAATGAAGTTAACAATAGTGATGCTAGTGGTCTGTACAATTACTATTTTATTTAACAAAAAATATTATTTTTGTGGCATAAACATTACAGACATTAAAATGAAATATTTTAAGATTTAAGTAATAATATGTGTTTACTAATAATATTAAATCGGTATAAGTATTTTAGGTAAACGAGTAACTATTTATAAATCAACATGTCACTCTTGTGAAATAAATATTATCAATTCCATGGAAGACACCACACGTTACAACCTAACCTAGTTCGGTTATTTACAAAATTACTTCGCATATTTGCATAATAGCGTCATTCTGAGCTGCAGACGATTACCGCAACTTGGATTTATTATGCACATTGAGATAAAGTGACTACAAAAATGTATGTACGTGACAGGATTAGTATTCTAAAGAACAGGAAAAACGGTGAACTTTAGTGTCCTTTAATGTTCTTCAAAATTAAGCTCAGCAATTCTGTACGTCGTACCTTTCAGTAATACGTAATTTTATAGTACCTACTTAGAAATAAAATAATATATTATCATTGTGTAATATTAATAATATATTTATTGAAGAATTACATAGTTTGTTTTTTTTATTTCTGAACTAGTTTTTGCTCGCGACTTCGCTCGCACCAAGTGTAGTTATACATCATACAAACTTTAGACCCCGTTTTATTCTCTTAGGGGTTATTTATAAGAAATTTCATTCTTCGTGGTTGGTTATATCATAATAAATATGTACCGTGCCTTTCAGTGCAATCTGTTCTGTAGTTTGAGCCGTCTATTGATATATAACAAAATAAACAAATGATTTTTTATACGACTGACTAAAGTCGCCGCTATATTTATTGAATTTTCCAAGCATTTATTCATTTACGTAAGTTCTCTGACTATACGATAGTCAAGTAAGCAATTTACATTCTATAAGAGACAACGAACCCGTTCCAAGACACATAATTGTCGAAAATCCTTTTTACAACAGCAATAGATTAAGTGTCACGCACGAAATCGTTTAGATATCGAATTCACGCGAATCGACGCGAATGTGTTCTGGGTTTGAAATTAAAAAATAAAATAAGGGAATTCGTAACATGTGCACGTGCGGTTTCTGTGAATGATTTTGACCGAGATCGAATGATAAACTAGAAATTTTTTATGGCTGTTGTAAACGTTCTATCGCCTCGTGTAGATAAATAAAAAAAAAAATTTAGTTACCACAGTTTTAAAACGATTATTCTGGTTTGGATTCTGAGAAATTTTACGCTTTTGTTTTATATAAACATACCCAATGTTATAAAATAATTAAATTATAATGATTTAAAAACGAAAATGAAACACATGTTTTAATTAAAAATATATTTTCTTCAAAATTTTATTTAGTATTAAAATAATTATGTTATGTATAAATATAATAATAATAAATTATATCGTTCGTTCATTATAACATGATTATCATACATTAATAAAAGTATTGTTTACCAAGAAGGAAAATCTTGTCAATTAATTCATGCGATTCCCGTGTGATAAGTCATAGCTTCCTTAATATTCATTAATGAAATACAAACTAATGACGCCGCTCAATGATTTTAATTGTTTTAGTTGTCATGTTAATAATGATGAATAAGATTTGATATAAATGTTTTGTGTTAGAATTGTAATAGCTACGCTATACATTACATTGTTGAGTAAAAACATTTGTTTATTGTTTTATTATATGCCGTATTTCAATTCAAGTCTAGATCTAGATAGTTATTTTATATTTTATCTCAGAATGTATTTTTTTGTTATGTTGTCAAGTATTTACTATTATATATTTATACGGGTATTTTTAATGTTTTTTTAATAGTTTGTTAGTTGTTAAACACGCCGATATATCTCAAAGGATACACATAGTGAGAAGAAATAACTTAAATATTACACGTGTATTAAATTTCCAAATTCCTTTTTAAAGACGAATAAGTACAAGTTCTAAGTATAATATTCTGCCACATAAAAGATATGTATATCTTCCAGAATAACCGTAAAATATAATTACGTAGTGTGGGCTCAGTTATATAATATTGTTTTATTTTTTATATTCTGCACAAACACACATACACTATATTTATATTAATTATTTAAACATCGCTTAAGACGCAACCAATAGCATAGAATTATAGATGATTAAAATAAATATCTCTGTCAGTTTAAATATTACGCTTTCTAAAACTAGAGGTCTGGTTCATCAAATATTGAGTAATACAACATACGCGACACTCGTGGTACGCGACCGAATGTATAATATTAGCATATGCTAATTACGTTCAAATAAAATGCACTACAAAGGGTATAATTATTCGAGAACCGTTATTTACTTCGATGTTTATATTCGATTATTTAATTTTAAACACGACTCTACGACTCGATTCGTGATTTACGATTACTAAACACTGCAGCTGAAACCCAGATGATAATCGGTTGAAAAGGTTGGTGTTTGATCTAATTATTGCTTATCGTGTGCATACTAATTAGAAAAACTGCCTACTAATAAAAAAAAAGAACTTTTTCCATACATCCAAGAAATTACGCAAAAATTTAAATAATTGAATCATGTAGTCAATTATTTAAATTCATTCAAATGTCGCATTTCAAATTATAATAGTATAGTAATGAATTGTTTGAAGTAAATTAAAGTAAGAGCCTGTAAATGTCTCACTGGGCAAAGGCCTCCTCTTCTATTAAGGAGAAGGTTTTGAGCTTAATTCACCACACTGCTTATATACATGTGCCAGAATACTTCAATCACATACAGATTTCCTCACGATGTTTCGCTTCACCGCCGAGCTCGAGATAAATTTCAAACGCAAATTTAGCACTTAAAAAATCAGCGGTACTAGTCGAAGTTTGAAAACGTGATCATCGGTTGAGATCGACGTGTTCTAACCATTAGGCCATCTCGGCTCTATAGTTTAATTGTAGTTTAATTTAAATAGTTTCTTTACTTAGAATTAAACAAATATTTGAGATTAACTTAATTTATACCAACGAACATTATGTACACTAAACATGTTAACAGAATTATGTATTGCTATTTGAAGGTAAAGATGTATCATATAAATCTAAGTTTACATATTCATAATAGGCGTATAATTGATACAACTAACTTCAGCAAGCCTCATAGTATATAGTTGGCTAATTAACGCAATTAGCTGGCATAGCCTATACAAAGCTAGCCAAGCTGGAATAATTTTAATGCTTTGGTCAATTAAAAAATACACAGAAAGTTAATATAATTATAAAATAATAATATTTTGCGTATTTAATTTGATTATATTGCACACATACTAAGTAATACTAATATTCTAAAGAGATAATTTTTGTTTGTAAGTTTGTATATAGGGTGTAATCTCTGAAATTCCTCTGTTTGAAAAAAATATTTTTTCCATTGAATAGTCCCTTTATTGAGGGTGGTTAGGCTATACATCGCATTACGACTCATAGGAGCGAAGCCAAAACCATAAGTACGAGTGATACCGCGAGGGTCAAATAGTTACCCGATTGAACGACGCAAAGGAGAGTAATTTGTTATAATATTTTTACGATATGGAAGATATATCCCTGTCAATTTAAATGTTGATATGCGTACATACGTAGCAGTATTTGTGTGCCGAGAATTGTAGTGGCATAGCTGAATCAAAGGTTGTGATTCGATAGCCGTGTGTAGGCTTTAACGTCCACTCTCGCATGACGTAATTTTTCTAGGTCAGGGTCCACTGTAGGCAGCCGAGACGTCAGGTAAGATTACAGTAAGGTTTCATAGATTTATAGATATTAAATACCGCTCTGACGACATTTTGCTAAGTATTTTATATGTTAATTGCATATTTAATTTGCATACCTACATCACTTGGGACTGTATGTTACGTTAATCGATTTTTATCGATGTTAAAATCGATTAATCGTATTTGCTGCGATAATTTTATTTGTCTCTTTTCAGACAATATAGACAGAGGTAGTGTCAATTATAAAAAGCGCAAAAACTGCCCGTTTAACTCGTTTAACAATTATTGATAGTGTCACATGAAGTTGATTAATATTTATTACAACCTAGTTTAACTTGTTTTATGACTCGATATAAAATTTAATCGATGGGTACTCGATTTAATATAAATCTAGTAAGACGGACTCGTTCAATTATTCTAGTCGTAATTTTGTTAGACATAGGTTTTTTTACCCTTTCAAGAATAAATATTATTTTTCAAAGGAGTAGATATATGTAGATCTATGTATAAATAAGAGTTAACGTAAAATAATAAAAGTATGTATATTTCGTAAGAGAAGTATTCAGTTTCGATTACACTAAGGATTTTGTTGGTTATATATGGACGCTGATAAGCAATACTGTGTCAAGCCACACGGACTTCGTTTTGAGAAAATGGCGTCTAAAGATGTCAAACCTATTCTTAATAAATTAGTTTGAAGACGTATATATTCATCTTTTCTTTTCTATTTTGATAAAATGTATATTGAATCAAAAGCAGATAGATTTATTTAATATGTTATATAATAATAAGTTTTAAAATATTTGAGATTATTTTATAAATTGCAAAATATGGAGCGCACCTGAAATTCGAAACATTGAGTTAAGAAACTTTTTTCCATACTTATTTAGTTTAGATGACTTGAAATTTCTTTGTATAATGTTAAATAGGTGACGCAGTATCAAAAAATACATCAATATCTCGAAATTTGACTTTTTGTGGGTTGACACATTATTGCTTATCAGCATCCATATATACATAATTACATGTATGTATATGATGATGCTGTGTTAAAGCAATCACGATATGAAATCGTCTAAGCTTGTAAATTTATAGTCAGTCTGTATGTTCAAATGCATCTGCGACATTTACAATAGTTGGAACAATGGGTATGTTTGTATCTTCATAAATTTCTATCATCTATGTTCGCAATTACTGAAACAAATTAACTATGTAATGATACTAGTGGTCACCCAGTGGTTGAAAATCAACCGTAATTAATTTAAATTATAAGTTTTTTTTTTATCAATATTTTTTATGCGTAACGCGAAAAAAATTAGCATTCTGCATTCCTTCTCCATATGAACTATAAATGTGCGAAATTTCACACTCCTCCGTACAAAGGTTTTGCTTCACATATTAATATATATATACATAATAAATATATGTATTTGCACTTAAATTACATCTACAACACAGACGTTACATCTGTAAAATTTTTTGTTCACAAAGCCGAAAGAAACTGAAAAAAAAATATTTTCAATTCAAAATTATGATACTTGTCCAACAATACAATACAGGACTGGACGTGACTTGAGTTACAATGAATTTAAAACGTACAATTGTTATGAAATAATCTTACTCATACAACCTAGTTATAGGAATAGCTATTCTAAAATATGCCAGAACGTGTAATAATTAATTCTTATACGTAGCTAATTATGTCAGTCACTGTTTGATCTTGCTCAGCGATGACAGCATTGATAAATCGCCAGGTCACATTATGATGATGTCAGATGTGTGATAAGATGACATTCCACGGTGATCGTTTATTATGTACTTCCGAACTTAAACTCACGATATACTTGATTCAAATAGGCTTTACAACCTTTTTCGAATTTATACTAATATAATGAAATGACAGAGCCCATTTTGGGTGTCCGAAGTAAACTTAGGAACTTAAAAATTATGGTACCTAAGGACATTATTCTTGACGATCAGAAGCGATATTGTTTAAAAACAAAATTTGTATTAAAGCGACTGACGAACAAAAGCTAAAGCTATCCTCAATAAATTATTACAAGTTTGTCATGTCAGTTTTCAGGTTAAGTTTTTATATAAGAATAAGCTTACATAATCTTATATGTTTCCGAAAAACTAAAACTGTTTTGAATAGTACATTCCATTAATATTCAAATGTTACGGAACTCCTGAGCGAATTTTTCCGAATAGTAATTGTGGTTAATTATTTGTTATATACATTATCGTAGCGCAAATAAGTATATGAAACAACAAAAGTAATTACGTAAAATAGTTACAATACTACGTACATCGTAATGTACGGAACATTCAAGTTCTGTTCGAAATTTTCCGAAATTCTAAATAATTTTTCAGACATAGTCGGAGTTATTTCAAAGCAAGTATTTCATTCAATCAACTGTCGGTAACAATGTAACTACTTATATTATTTTCTTCAAGTTAAATTTATTATTAACTAGCGACCTGCCCCGGCTTCGTACGGCTAGATATAGGTATCTAACAAAATGTAAAAAAATTAAAAAATTCTATAGTCTATTTTCATCAGGGATAACGTATTTCAATTGTGAAAGAATTTTTCAAATCGTTCCAGAGTTTCACAGCCTATTCAATGCAAAAAAACAAACAAACAAATCCTTCCTCTTTGTAATATTAGTATAGACTGATTTTTGTTCCTATTTCGACGATTCAAAAGCTCTTGTGAAAACTTACTTGAATAAATTAACTTAAATAACGAACCTCTGAATTAATCTCTGAAATTACTGATTCGATTTGAAACATTATTTTTGCGCCGGATAGCCCGTTTATTAACGAAGTATATAAGTTGTAATACATCACGTTATAAGTCACAGAGCAAAGCAATTAAACCGCGAGGGTCAGCTAGTATTAATTACTTTTACCCTGTTTGTCCATAGTTTGATGAACTAAATAATAGAATTATTTTTTAATAACGGACAAACGAGCTATATGTATCTCACTGAATGTTAATAAATCATCGCCGTCCATATATTTGTAGCATCAGAGAAGCCCTATTTGCGTTGCCAGATTTAGCAATGGGAGAGGTGTTAGACTTCCGGCCCTATCACTGTTCAAAAAGAAATAAAATTAGCTTTACGCCTATTTTCCTTAACAATGTGGTACTGACCCGGTAGAGTCAACCTGTATACGCGCTTTAGTTGTTGCTATATTCTCGTAATAATTATGGAAATCATAATAAATACTTATATATATGTATATGTTATAGGAAATCTGACGTTAATTAGCTATGCGGTTGAGAATTTCATTTTGGTATTTATTATGTAAGCCACTAACAAGACATTTGATTTAATTCTTTAGATAACGCTTAAGATATGAAAAATATTCTTATGAATTATATACGTGGTATGTTATACGGAAATATTATACGCTACATAAGTGAAATAAAACTAAAACTACTCCATAAATCGTAAGAGAAATGGTAATAAGTGTTTTATCAGCGTCTGTAGTTGCTTTGGGACCAATTAGTCTGTAAGCTCGTGAAATTCTCAAGCGAATTTCAATTAAAAATCTGTCAAGGCTGCATGAAAAAAAAAAATAAGCGCATTCGTAAAATGAAAGTACGTGAATGCAGTGTGCATTGAAATTTTTATTACAGTCGTAATTAAAGTAGGAATTTTTGTACTAGCAGCGTAGTTGATAAAAAAATCACGAATATATCTTAATATTTGTGATTTTTTATCAACCTTATTTTTTTTTAATAAAAACTTAATTTTGCAACCTTGCATATAATATTTTGCATAAATCTTATTTAAAATTTAAAGATGACAAATTGTATAATATAATAAAAATGTAAATGAAAGACAGCATACTTAAATGAATGACGTAATTTATAACACCAATCGCATGTTTGACGGTCACATGTGGTCACCGCGCCAAATCTGACAGTTGAATCATTTTTGACATATCGCGGTAATATGACAAAACGGACGATAATTGATATTTATTATCTGTGGGCATCAAAACAATAACTTCGTCAATGTCACACATATAAACATCGAAAGGGAGTGTCACTTTTATATTTATTTAGGGTTCCGTGTAAGACTAATGTTATGAAATAAATTGTAGTGCTTATACGTTACATCATTTTATAGTAAAATACGCCTTTCAAAAAGGTGTTGAAAATGAAACATAGTACATTTAACTTAAAGTAGGAGGCGCGTGTTATGCTATTTTTACGTGAGCTAAACTGCGAGAAAATACTAGTATAGAATAAATAAGACCACTCTGTTACTACCTAAAATTAAGTTCAATATAGAAAAAAAGTATTTTTTTTTTCAACTCAATATATAACTATAAAATACGTTTACTAAATAAATTTACAGATAAAGAATATTTTCCATAAACCAACTCACACTTAATTGCTGTTAGCCTTCATGTCATAAGTTCAACAGAGCTCATCTCCTTGAAAGGTGTTAAAAAGGCTTGTTTGAACTATGGTTTGTTTTAATGGCAGCTTGCGTGGGACAGGGCGTAGGACAATGATAGATTATTTTAATTGTGTCTCTTTATTATATTTGTTTTGGTTTCAAGGACTTTTTTATTTTGTTAACTTCACACTATTAAGCGTTACATGGTTATTATCTTTAATGTTTCCTTTAATGTATGTTTGTAGCAAATAAATGCAGAATTTTACCAATAAAATGTTTATACTACAGTAAAACGCGTTTTGTTTCGTAGTAATAATATGACATAATATATATTGAAACGAAAATACCCAATATGAATCAAAAAAATATATTTTTTATTTCATTGTTTTTAAAAGTATCACATTGAGGCTCGTATAATACATGCAAACATATCCTCATATTGACACAGATGCATTTCTTAATATCCAGTAAAAGTTAAATAAAAATGTTACGGTTCCTTGTACAATAGTGCCTTTATTCACGACTCGACGGTTCATTTCATAGCGTTTATAACTTGGTATTTCATATCTAACTTCTGTGTGTTGTCAGGTAGGTTTCAACTGTTTATTAATATTACTTCATAGTTTAATTAAATATCATACGCATATGTTTTTTTATGTTTTATATTATGCGTAGTTTTATAAATTACTATTAATTAAAAGTTAAGTTAGTTAAAGTTTATATTAAAGATTAAAAAAATACTGATAAAATTAATATCTATATGTTATTAATAAATTTCTATGTAGTCGCTTTTTATATAAAAAAAAAACATAAAGTTATAATTCCTGGTAATTAATACGAAATAGTATGAAATTTCATTCTAGAAAGAGTACCAAACACACCTACCAAAATATATGATGAATAATCATATCCGATAATCGATACGCATTAGATAAGATTATGTTACGTATATCTCCAGGCAATGCGATCAAAACATTTTACGAATATTTATTACACTAAATAAGATCTATTATTAAGAACCGTAGTTTTGTATTTAAGTTGTTAATTAAAAAAAATTGAACATTATTAAAAAAAAGTGAAACAATAAAACTTAACCCCCAAAGGCGCACGAGATTTGATCACTTTTAAGCTGTAGATACTTCACTTTGTGATGTAACCCACAAATACTTATGCATTAATTTTTACTCGAATACTGTTTACGTTTACATTTGTAGGTCGATGTGGGTTAATCGTTTTATCATATCGGTAGTTTAACTTAAGTAATAGATACTATACGAGTGAAGATACTATCATAGATAGAGAGTTTACATAATATATTGACAACGATGAAACAATGAATAATATAAATTGCCATTGATCTGATAACGATTGAAATGTATATTAAAGTACAATATATTAATTAATCTTTATTGCATTTTAATAACTGAGTATTTGTTTTAAATTACCTCTAATAATATGAGTATGAGTTCATAGAAATTTTAATAGTGTATTTAACTCAATCATAAATATTTAAGTGATAAGCTATAAAAGTCCTCTCGATTACGTGGTGTGTGGTATCATAAATCTAACAGTTGACACCATTCAGAGCACGAATGGTACAACGATTGAACTCCAAGCGATTCCATAGTGATGGCCTAAATTAAAACAATATAGCATTAGATTGTATGCCGTATTCGAGTTGTATTTATATTTTAGGATAAAATAACAAGTGCATAATGTAGATATATATCGAAGGTCTTATTATAAATATTGTGTAATTTATTTAATAGAGAAGTTCTTTATAAAATATTAAAATGTTCAAATCACGGTGTATACAATTTTGGACATATTATGATATTAGATTAAACGTTTTTAATATAAATAGCTCAAAGATGCAATAAAATTTTTGGTATTTTATTAATATAATCTTTCTCTTATCTTCTCTCTTAATAATCTTCTCTCTCATCTTTAAAATCATTTTTATTAAAGCTATTCATTAAGTTTTGTTACAATCTGAGCTCTTCAAATATAAAAAAAAAAATAATCTACATAATGCAAAAAATACTTGAGCTGAAAATATCACTTATATGTCATATTTTAATGAAAATGTCAAGACTAGAATGAATGGATGTATGATGAAATATCTATACTAATGTGCATTATATTAATTAATTATTCGAAATAATAATAAATTCATCAAATTAACACTGAGAATATTTACTATTGTCATTAAATATATTAAATTTTATCGCGTTTTATATTAGACCATTCGAAACTTTCTTAAAACGTTTTCCCAAACTGATGTCACACGGCCTTCGAGATACATCCTTTATTGCGACTGAGCAATAAACTAGCACCATTTTAGCGAACAATGCTGTCGTGACCTACCACCTGTTCTTGAGCCTGCACCCGATGACCGAATACGGTCATCTGTTTAATAGCTTTGCAGCTGTTATGTAGATGCGATCGGCGGTGCAAAATATTAACGACATTTATGTAAATGTATTTATATATAAGGAATTGACGTTGTTAAGTTAAACTATAGAAATATCCATATAATGGTAATAAAAGTATTATGTTGGTAATGTAAAAGCTTTTAAGAACGCTTTAAGCTTAAGATAGGAGAGAGGTATTAGTAGGTACAGATCGATTTCTACCTGGAATATAGTACTCCGAGACTCCGAGTCTAGGTTTGTTCTATTATTTATAAAGAATGGTTCTTTTTTAGTTTACTGTATGATATAACAAGTAAACTAAAAAAGACTTTATGAAAATTTAATAATACATTAAAAAAAATATTCGAAATGTTACATTAATCAATCATACGAATTCGGAACGCGAAACGCATCGGTTTGATAAAATATGTTTTGTCAAAAATTAAATTAAAAATAATTATCAATTAATTAGATAATAATATGTCAAACCCATTTATCATTAAACACCATCTATCATTATAATAGATTTTGCCAGGTATGTTTAGTTTGAAAACTGCACTTTTAAATTATTTTCTAATGCAAAGGTTACATACGAGCATAATATGAAGAACGTCAGTGGAAAAAAACTCTTTGACTGTACGCTATTCAAAAATTTAGAATATTTATTGTGAGAGTCGATTCCCTAGTCTATTGTCACAATATTTTTTTCAAAATTATATGTTAATTAAAATTCATTGGAAGCTTTAAAAAAAAAACAAGTTACAACCTCTAAATGTGTGAGACATTTAGAGGTTGTAACTTGTTTTGTTTTGCTGGGTAAAGGCGTTCCCTTTTAAGCAGAAGGTTTAGAGTTTAATCCATCGTGCTGCTCCATTGCGGGTTGGCGGATAAATATGTCTCAGAATTTTACCCGGCACATACAGGTTTCCTCACGATGTTTTCTTTACGTATTTAAACACAAATTTAACACTTGAAAACTCAGCGGTGCTAGCCAGAGTTTGAACCCGCAATCATCGGTTGAGATCGACGTATTCTAAACAGTAGGCTATCTCGGCTCTAAAAGCTATAAAGCGGACGTAAAATGACTACGTCAGTCTAGGAAATTAAAGCTTTACTGTCTCTCAAGAAGCACGTCTGTTGTGCCGCTTGTTATAAACATCTGATAGTTTAAACTTAAGTTTAAAACTAATCTAATTTACGTGTTAGGTCGAAGGTGATATGGCTGAACATATTTTTTAAAATAAAATTTATATGTATTCGTGACAGGAACATTAACTGTAGGTATGTTATAAGCTCATGGATTTTGTGCACCCAAAATGCCGGCTTCTTTGGAAGACGTTCCCTAGCAACCAGTTACATACTGAGTGTGACAGGCGAAAGTGTCTTTTGGAGAACAAGTGAATGGACTTGTCAAAATTGGATATGGGTAAAAATTTTAACATCAAATATTTGGAACGTAACATATCTCTTGGTAAAAAACATTATTGTTAGAACCAGTGCTCATTGTCAAATAATATCGTTATCTGATGATAAATTGTGTTAAAGTTGTATTAAACAACAACTGAAGTGATCAAAATGTTGCATTTTTGATAGTCCGAATATGACCTATTACCGATTTCACCTTTCCAACTCTTGACTCACCTATAATATCTCGTATCAAGATGACATAAATATTATAGAGTGCGTTTATGAATCACCAAAGTATTTATAGGTCAGTGTCGCGATAATGACAATTTTTTAAACGTTATCAATATCCATCTTTTATCAGCCTGCGATATCTGTAATGAGTATTATTATCATAAAAACCTGATGATATAAAAATAATGTAATAATAATTACGAAATACCTTCTGGCGGTTTATGTCCGCAAAAGATTAACCTTAAACTTTTTCTTTGATTGGGTGATTTAACATTTTCATCTTGATATCTACTCGTATATTAAATGACTAATAATGTAATATATATTAATGCCTAGATATAATTGATAAGTTTTGGCGGTAGTTAGAAATAATCTCTACTCTTATCTTTCAATTATTAGATAAGAATTAAAGACATAAACGGATGAAGGGTCTACGCAACATTCTAATTTCGAGAAATGGAGTTCGAAGTTTTGCTTAAATATACAAAAGTAATGAAATATATTTATCCAAAATAGTGTATTTCTTAAAGAGCTTTAAAATGTACTTATTTTAAGATCTGTGTTTTTTTGTATACACATAAACCTTTTACGCATAGAACAGCAAAAATCCGAAATGTAATACATTACTTTTTCCACTAGTTTCTCTATTTGTTACTTCATTAACAATAGTCACTGAAAAATGTTCTAAACTCTTTCTCTCTCACCTGGAATGTTACGATGTAATGGAACAATCTGATATTCGATTTTGAGCATAATGTTACAAGATAGTCTTACTGACATGCAATTTCCTGTAATGAATAATCCAAATTCGTTTTTGAGCATCTGCTTTCAGTTAAATCATGTTGTCAATGTTGAGAATAGTGTCAACTCATGTGGTCAACGTTAAGATTCTCAGTTCTCCTTCCTTGTTGATATAATAGTCTTTATTACAGTACAAGCAAATGATCTCGGTGAAGGAGCGCCTTAAAAACCTGTATGTATATGTGATTTAATATTTGAAGTGGCTTTTGTTTAAAGGAACAATGTATTTAATGCTAAATCTGTTTAGAAATGAGATTGTAGAACGTATTCAATAAAACTGCTATAAAGATGAAAGTCGCTCCATTAACATACATTGCGTTAACAAAAATAGTACAAAATGAATCGTGCTGACACCTGGGAATATGACCCAATTTTTAACGTAGAATCATTCTAAATAAAATATGAAATAATTATTAATGGGATGAAATATTTTTATGTTACCTATCTGTTCTAACAGTTTCGAAATAAGAAAAGTATTCGTATTTGTATTAAAGAACATATATTTTCACATTTTAATGTGTATCTAACCCATTTAGTGTAAATTATTTTACTTAATATACTATAAAAAGTTAATGCAGAAATCATATTCATACTATATCATTAATATCATATAGATCATAAAGAAAATGATTTTTAGTTTAGTTCTAAGTTATTTTACATATTATCTAAATTCAGATTGCTTAATGTGGATGTACTTGCTTAAACTACATCCACATTAGATATAACTTAGAGCTTAACCCTAAGTTAGACTTATCATCTCTAAGTTACTATTTCCGCAACTAGTTGTAACCATTGTGTGTCACTCTCGACGAGTATGCTCGATCATAATCAATGCCCTTTCATGTTTCTTTACGCTTATATAACCTTTATTTTACCAAGTAAAATAATGTATAAACTTAACATTTCCTTAACTTTCAACTTTTTCCCTTTTTACAAACTTATTGTTTCTAGTCAGGAATTGATTTCAAATACTTTGAATTCACATATGCAATTATTTGATTTATATCTAATGTATGTTTTGTAAGCTTGAGTAATATTTTTTTTTTATGTAATCTCAATAAAACTTTATAATTTTAGGAATTATACATTTAAAATAATAACATGTTATTATTTTTATACGAAGAAACGAAGAGAGTTTTGTGTTACTATTTTATTGTATTATGTTCGATGAGATAATATTGTCAAAATTAATAACACTAAAACTATTAAATATATAGTGCAGTAGATAAATTGGTTTTGATTTATTTGAATACAGCAGCTTGAAAATTATCGATATTTTAAAAATATTTAGACGTAACGACAATAAATCGTCATTTTTAAATATAAAACTCAAGTTTAATAAAAAGTTGTAGCTTTGTTCCACACTGCTCCCAAAATATCTTTCGAATGTCAACCACACGAAACACACGTCCATCCGTCAAAGAAAACCCCTGAAAACATCAAAAGGTTTCCCCGAAAGTTTGTTAATTCGAATGACGATGGCTGTGTTTATTTAACCTAAGGACTCGTTTCCTTCGCGGAAGCGTGCATAGATAATATTATCTTAGATAAACAAAGAGCAGCGTTTTGTCCACTGGCCTTTAGATTTATACCTATTGCACTTTACATTTACGCCAAATTGATTTAAGAATAGTATGAATATAAATTTCATTAAAAGTTATATTATGACGTTTTGTTTTTAACCGAAACCGAGTACCAAATATTATGTTTCTCGAGGTTATATGGACGCTGATGACCAATACTATGTCAAGCCACACGGACTTTATTTTGGGAAAATTACGTCTAAAGATGTCAAACATATTTTTAACAAATTTGTTTGAAAACTTATATATCCATCTTCTCTTTTCTATTTTTATAAGAGTTATAATTAATCTACTAGTAAGTTTTTAAAATATATTAGATTATTACATATTGCAAAATGTTGAGCACACTTTAATATTCAAAACATTAAATTAAGAAACTTCTTTTTCCGTACTACAGCTTACCAATACAACTTATTCGCAGGCGGGTTTTTAATTTTTTATATTATTTAATTACTTTAATATATAATACTATATATATTACAAATCATTTAAACCAAAGTGATAAATATGCTCGTAAGAATATAAATGAATTGAATTAAAGATAACCAGATTACAAAAAATCATTTTAAAGGAATGTAATCTCTATAGGTGAACTTATTAGATATTTTTATTTGCCAATCCGCAATAGACCAGTGTATTAAACCTACGAATATTTCGTCTAAAAATTGCATACAAATTTATAAAATATACCTATACTTATTTCTATTAGAATATTTTGTATAATTAATTGTTATTACATTTACAGTGTTTATTACAGTTACAGTATAACAGCGTGGTGGATTAAGCTCTAAACCTTCTCCTAAATAAGAGAGGAAGCTTTTGCCCAGCAGTGGAATATGTACAGTTTGTTACTACTACTACTACTATCAAAAAAAGATTGTTTTTTTCAGAGTAAAACGTTTTATTTCTCAAAATACACTTAGTATATTAGGTCATAAATTTACCCTATTTTTTTAATAAATCCATGTGAAATAGAAGAGTATGGTAAAGGGTGCAATCTAAAGAGCCCAAATGGCACACACCAGTCCAACGCCTGCATATATCTTTGAAGTTAAACTGCCACAATCGTGGAAGTCGTGACCACACATCTACCCATTGTTCCTCGGTCTTTTAACTTAATATAACTGTTTATGGAAGACTTAGTCGAGTTTGGTGTTACGCGGTCACTAAACAAGCATCCTGTTTGATGTAACCCAAATTTAGAAGTAGATCGGAGATTACTTGAAGTTTGTTTTTCATTTCGCGTGTATTTTAAGTGGTAGGGTTATAAGCCTAAGTATATGATGAATATACGGGTTTCAGTAGAATGTTTAGATTGAAAGGCGAGAATTTTATGAAATTTTTAATAAAGTAGGTATGTATGAGATGAGCTTTTAGCCGCGGTTTCGCCAGCATGGTATGTTGATAAAAGTATGTGTTGTTTTCATGTGTACGTTATATTACCATAGAGTTTCATTAAATTTTTTTTTAATAATAAACTTTTACATTTAGAATAGTTGTAGATGTGGTGATAAATAAATTAACAAAAAAAAATGTGTATTGTCTATCGTGAATGTTTTGGTAGGGTATTAAGCTTGTCTTTGTAACTTGCTTTCTCTTTTACATGAAGATAATCCATACTAATTGCAAGGATAATTCTGTATGTTTGTTTATTATGTACTAGCTGTCACTTGCGGTTTTACTCGCGTTTATAATTACTGCTTCGCTCCTATGAGTCGTATGTGATATAACCTATAGCCTTCCTCAATAAATGAACTATCTAGCCCAAAGAAAATTTTTAATTCGAAATAGTAGGTCCCTAGGTTAGGGCGTACAAACTAACAAACTCTTCAGATTTATAATATTAGTATTAATAAACTAATTTTAATAATTTTGTTTAGAGATATAATACGATTTGCAGAAGGAAGTTTATTTTTTGTTGTGAAAATAAAGCGTGGTAGGGGTGTATTTCACCCCGTTGAAGTTAGTTGAAGGTATAACCATCGATGATGTATGAGCCCATTTCGATGACAGTACATAAATTTAAACGAACAGTTCAAACGACAACAGAGAAATACATAACTAATACAAGACAACATTAACCAATCAAGAGCGTTTAAATTTTATTAGACGCTGGACTTTTACGATCTTTGTTTTAATAACGGAATAATCATTTCACTCTTAGCCCGAAGACTTAAGGTCGAAAAACGTTCGATAAAACGGTGATGACACATAAGACCAATTGCTTGTACCGTTTTATTATGAAAAAGGAATTGGTTTGCAGACGTCTGCAATTGATTTACAGCTTGCAGTGTGGGTTTTGAGCAGGAGTAATTGCGTGACCGATATTGAAAGTGAAATGGCAATTGCATTAATACCCCCTAAAGTGAAAGTGAAGTGAAGCTGATGGATAATTTAAACCAATGAAGACCTGTATAAGGGTCAGGGATGTTTTGTAAAGAAAACATGATTGTACTCGACGTAAGGGCAAATATTTTAGTCGTATCCATAGTCTCGTGAATTTACACAAAGAGTCTATTGTATTGGGGGAAAAGTGTGGTATTAAAGAAATATCACGCATATCTTTCGTACTGCAAAAAGAACAAAAAAGATAGTGTAAAGTTGGTCTTGCCTTAGGCGATTTAGGAGCACTTAGGCTGTGACTAAAAACTTCATAAAATTTCTGACTATGATTTTTAAGCTAAAGTAGATTGATTTCTTTATCAGTTATTGAATCCAAATAAACTTTGAAGGATTAATGTTAAAGCTTAAGAGCTGAAATATTTTTATAACAACGTTGTTCGCGTTGTAACACTTTATTAAGCCATGAAACGATGTAACGTCGCGTCGTAGGCCAATGATATATATTTGAATTTAAATGGAAAATATTACGTTAAAAGGCTTTATAGCCCCGTCGTACGTCATATTTATACAAATAAATAGAATTGAAGTAGTCCGTTTGTAACGCCAAATAAACAGTAATTACCTAAATGCATATGAAAGTATATACGGTCGGTACTAACATCAAAAACACAGTTTTTAAAATTTTGCCTGAATCAAAAATCTGTGAAAAATCTGTCTTCCTTCTGTTTGTTTTGGTTAAATTTAGACACGGCTGAATCAATTTTGACGGGTCTTTCACTCGCAGATACTAATATTATAAGGACTAAACTTAAGCTACTTGTATTTTAGAAATTTTATTTATTTTAATAATTTAAAAAAACCTTGCTTTGCATGAGACATGTCAAGCATCCTGTAGTCCAAGCGAAGTCGCGGGCGCAGCTAGTTATGGATAAACCAATACAAAGGTTGACAGCTATCAAGGTCACTAGTAGCGAAATATCACATTTACAACTTGCAATAAAAACTTTTGTTGACGTATTACATCATTAGCACGACACAACTGCATCTGCTCGTGAACGTAGCTCCATTCACAAATAAGTCCGATGAATGGCACGCTTCGGATTTACGACCGATAGAAAAACCAGACATCTGTCTGATCTGTCGTGTCGGCTGATGCAAGTTTTTATAACGGAACACCCCAAGTACACTGCGCTACGTGTATTTGTGAACGCTATAAATATCGCTGATAAGGCGATTTAGGATTAAAACTTTTTTTGTTGACTTTTTTTGGAATCGAACAGTTTTATTTTGGATATTTTCAACCGACTTGAAAAAGAAGGAGGTTCTCAATTTATAGGCTTTTTTCATTGTTAGTTTTTTTACAAAGATGAAAGAAAACAATAAGTAGTTTAGTTTTTATATTAAAATAACTGGAATAAATTATTATTTGCATGAATCGAGTCACATATTATCAAATACTTTGGTAATATAGGATTGCGTTATTACGTTCCATGTGTATGGTATTCAAAAATGGTATTCTATTTGGGGGTTTTCAAGCATCGAGTATAAACACCTTTCCGTCAAAGGCCGGCAACGCACCCGCAACGCCTCTGGTGTTGCAGATGTCCATGGCCGATAGTGACCACTTAACATTAGGTGGTACTATTTGCTCGTTTGCCCCTCTATTTTATAAAACAAAAATTGACACAAGTCCTCAAACATCTCGGGAAAATTATCAATTGTTCAATATGAGGATTATATCATTGATTAATTCGATACTAACGAACTTGTGTTGATAGGTTCTTTATCATTGTTTAGTAGCTAATATTTATCTATACAAGTTTTATTGAGTATACCGTAATAGCGATAGTAATAATCTAGGCTATTTCATTTACTAGTAAAGTTTACGCCATAGTAAATTTGAATATTCAACTTATATTCTCGGATATCGTACACTATAATTATTTGAACTTTACTAGAAATGAAATCGCGTTAATTTAGGACAAAACTATAAATCTATTCGCATAATTATAACCGAATATGTTTTAATTTTAAAAAACAAAAATTTCAAGAACAAAATACGCAATGTCATTAAATTGAATGACATATTTATTCCAATAATTGTGATTTTGAAACCAAAGTACTTGACTGATTTGATAAAAAATTCTTTGAATTCATTCAGAAAGCATTTTAACATAGGTGACTGTACCGGTGTGTGTACCGAGCGTTATTATTGTTTACAATAGGTTTTCTCTTAACGCTTTAGGGGAAGATATGATGTAATTTAATGCTGTTTATTTAGCCTCATGTTAGTGAAATGTGACGCTCACTGTCACCAGTTCAAATTACATCATGTCACCTATAAGGATTTTGATGCTTTTATGTTCAAGTTATTTTGACGATATTATTTATATTTATGTAAGATAAAGATCAAAATAGAGTCGTATGTTTTCTTATCGTAACGTATGTAACATTATATTATAAAAGAGTTTAATTAGTAAACGATTTAGATAAGGTTGAGGAGTTTATTTAATGATAACGCGTTTTTTGATTATATGTGATTATAAGATTTCCATACTCAAACGGTACCAAAATTTTTGCGTATGTTTTGTGACGTTTATTGTTATCAGTAATAGAGGCGTTTATTATATAACAAGAAAAAATTGAAAAAATAATAAATCCCCGACAATTAACTTAATGAGACCATTTCAACGAGCTCCAAAATGATACTTCTGCTGTAAGTTGGTGAGGAGTTGTGTATCCTTATATTATAGTAAAATAACTTTTCAAATTATTCTAGTAAATTAGCGTGTTCTAATAAATAAGGAAACAAATTCTTTCTTATCTATATATGGACGCTGATAATACTGTGTCAAGCCACACAGATTTAGTTTTGAGAAAATGGCGTCCAAAGAATATGTCAAGTCTATTCTTAATAAATTTGTTAAAACAAAAAATAATTTGATATAAAGTATTATGAATTAAATATAGATTGATATGTTTAATATATTATCACACAAAAAGTTTTTCATATTTGAGATTATGATATGGAATGCATTTGAAATTCGAAACAATTAATTAAGACACTTTTTTCCGTACGTATTTAGTTTTAGTTATATAATTTTTTTTATTATGTTAAATAGTTGGTACATTATGAGAATACATAAATATCTCCGAATTTGACTTTATGTAAGTTGACACATTATTGCTTATCAGTATTCATATACAAAAGCGGAAGGTGACGTATTTACTCATCACGACATCTCAGAAACTTCAAGAGCTGGGAGTTTCAAATTTCGCATGGGGGGTTATTTTTAGGTCGTAGGTGTTCATTGACGAGATTTTGCAAACTTCGAACCTAAGGGGATAAAACGGGGATTGGAAGTTTGTATTAAAGTGCTATGTTAAGCACGATGAAATCGCGAGGGGCCGCTAGTTGTATATATTTATGAAAGAAGCGGCTTGGCTACCTGATAGCAAGTCTATAATCATAAAATCTATATTAGCATGAATCGCAAGTAGACATAGCTATACATTGCCCATTGGACCACTGGACCTAATTAATGACTTTACGCGTGTTATTTTATTTGTAATGCGAATCAATAGCTTAAAGATAATCTAAAACATCTATGTTTGTTTTATACCGTTTGATTTTATCTCAAGCACTCAGTATTTATTACTCGTTTCATTCATATAATTAAAAGTCAATTTCATATAAATAAGGTAAAGCATTTTCATAAATGTATTTCATTTCGATTTATTAATGGCAGTGCTTGTGAAAGCCAACTGAATAACGCAATTTCAATTTGCATTAAAACATCAAAGTGAAAAGCATTTATATATCTGATTTTAATTTAATTAAATAAAACAGCAATGAAAGGCATTTGGAAAATTACTTATTTTTGTTAAATATTTTCATAGAATTTTAATTGGGTATTTTTTTTTACTTTAAAATATTCAATGACGTTTTAAGGATAACCTAATGAGGGCGGAAGTTTTACTTTAGGTAGTAATTGGTTGCGTCATTCGCCATTATATGAATATACCAATATATTCGAGAGAGCCTTTGCGTACGGTTTCACTTAGATTTTGGTTATTTCGAAAGATACTTTAGAAATATAATGTAAACATTCTTTTTTTTGCATAACAAAGTTTTGGGTAGAAAGAATATTCGATTTTAGCTATATTTTTTTCTTGGAAAAAACATATTAAAAAAAAGGATTTATTATTATTCTTTTAGCTTCCCATTTAAGTTTGAAAGTCTCTCTCGATGTTTAAGCTATCTATAAAATTAATTTCGTTTAAATCAGTTTAGTGGTACAATCGTAAAAATATAACAGAGAAACTTCTAGCATTTACAATATTTTAACGTTCTGTTTAATGTGTGAAATATATCAATGTCGTAAATTAATTACACTGACACGGACATTAAGGCAATTTAACACATTTCGGTCATCCTTCACAAACATCCGATCTCCAGAAGCCGATCCCGGTCACTGGAATAGTGACATGTATTTAAACGTATTTTAAATTTAGTTTATTTATTTGTAGAATTTGAAACTCGTACGATATACCCAATGATATTATATACCTATAGATATGTTACGTACACACTTTTTGAAGTTAAAAATCTGTACTTATTTCCATCTTTGACAAGATCGTCAATTTATTTATTGGCACAAAGATACTCACGTGTCACTGAGACTAGCTGGTTGCTGGTCGGCAGCTTATAATATATCTACGGTTTTACGGTATCATTGGATGTATCCATACTTATTTTATAAATATTAAAGTAATTCTATCCGTTTGTCTGTATAGATAAAGACTGGATCTTGAAAAATGACATAAAAAAGTTAGGTCAGATGTTTTAAAGAAAATAAAAAGTTGACATTAGTCTTCCGGATTGTTATAACGAATAAATAGTAATATATGATTTATCCGGTTACTAAAACAATGAAATATATTTATCCGCCCGGTTACTGAATGAATAGATTCAGCCGATAAACGAAGACACGCAAATCGTTTTCGACGTACCAAATCACTATCATGCCTCATGTAAGCTTCATCAATAACAATCTGACTTCGAACTCATCATTTAGTTATATGAAATTCTGACATCATGGGAAGAGTAAATAGGAGTTTATTGAATGACGTAGCTAATTTATGTCACGATGGACAATATATAAATCAATGTCACGCTTACGACACACTTGAAAACGATTCTGATTGGACCCACGTCAAAGAATCATGATTTACGATCGCAGTTTTCAGGGACTTGTTTTCTGCTAATTAGGGGCCCTTTTGTATGTTTTCTTTACATTATCTGTGAACTTATTACCGAAGTCCCTATCAAATGAAACACGCTGACAGTTGAAGGCGATATGTTTTTTTTTTATTGACAAAAATGACATTACGTAATGGTAAGATGGCGGTATGCCAGTTTAAGGAGTGATTTGTTAAATGAAAATCCATAATATATTGTAATTGTCACATGTGGGACACCTTCTAGCTATTTTTATAATCTTTGTTATGCTTTATGTAAATGTAATAATTTCAAAATCTATCTATACTAATATTATAAATCTAAAGAGTTTGTTTGTTAGATCGCGTTAATTTTAGGAACGACTGGTTCGTATTGAAAAGTTCTTTTTGTGTTAGATTGTTTATTTATTGAACAAGGCTAAAGGCTATATTACATCAGGCTACGACTTATAGAAGTGAAGCAGTAACCATAAACGTAAAATGTACGTAACGTAAAGTAATGAAACCGCAAGGGACAGCTAGTACCTACTAATGTATAAAAAAGAGATATAGTGTATTTTGACTAAACCTTTGTAAAATATTTGGTACTATTTGAGAGGTATCCTATGTACAGACAGACACGTTGGCGTAGTGGTCACTGCAACCGACGGTCGTGGGTGGCAAATGTCTTTATTGGCCATACGGATGTTTGTCGTGATCTGGGTGTTTGTGTTAGTGTTGTGTATGTTTCCGGACCCCCAACACAAGTTCACAAGATCTTAATGGGGCCGTTGAGTGTGATGCGTTTATTCATTATTATTTATTTATACTCATAGGGTATGTTTTATTTATATAATTCTAAAACAAAAACTACATTCAAATTATAAAAATTCTTATTATATTCAACGATATGTTTAAAACCCTAACGATGTGAATACAAGTAAGTACATCTAGTGACTCTACCCGAAACCCTACATTCGCAATAAAAACGTTTTAAAACAAAAGCGTTCTCATGTTGAAAGGCGATGAAAACATTTTCTTACTGTTTAGTCTCTCTACCGTTATGTTTAGTGGCACTTAAAGAAGTGAGATACAAATGTCTGAGAGCATAGTTAATGTAGCGAAAGTTAAAATAAAGGAGGTATTCTACCCTTTGAACGGATCTTTTATTTTCAGCTTAAAATATAATAAACTGTACGCGTGTTTTAAGGACGCAGATTGTAATTAATTAATTCATTACTTGTTTATAGCTAGCGATCCACCCGTGCCAAAAAGCGAAAAAAAATCGGTTGATCCAATCGCCACAAAACCTCTTATGTCACCCGCGAGACTACTTCTGAAGGTTACCTAAAATTTCAAAATCGCTCCCACCGTTTTGGAGTCCATAGAGAATACATATATACACATAAATTTTTATGTAGAAAGATATTTATAATAACAATACTTTATCATTATGGCCTATCTATGGATATAGATGACGAAGACATAACACGACGAATGTGTTTCAACATTTGACTTTTAGCTGAAAAAAAAAAAATGAAATCATAACTCAAAATTAGGCCAAATTGTAAAGGATTGAATTTAAAAGCATATTGCAGTAAATTAGCACAACACTAAGGTATAAGACAAACTAGGTCGTGTCAAGTAGGTAGACAATCACAAATCAACATTAGCTAATTAAAAGGTAATTGAATACTTCATAGGTATTTTGTACTTTCGACAATTTTTTTTTACGTAACAAGTGACTGATCACTAACAAGCGGCTAAGCAACTTACCACTTCAATCAGTAGGTAATAATCTAAAAGTATGAAACATTGCAAGTTTGTTTAGTAACGTAAATAAACAATGATAGTGAAATTGTGAAAATTCTTTCTTTACGGGGTTAAATGACGTGTGAACGTCTGTATAGAAGTCCGTTATTTTTACCAGATTACTGTAGGAATTTTATGTTCTTCGTAGGTATATGAATGTATATATATTTCTTTGGTACGCTAACAAATAAAACGGTTTAAAGGATTTCAACTTAAGAGGTATCATTAAATTTGTTTCAATTGTGGGATTGACACAGGGTATATTATTTCCCGTAATTTCCATGGAAACAAAAATTACGCAGAAAATGCCGATCCTCGACTTTAAGATTTATTTCACCTATGTACAATTACATAATAAATGTATAATATTTCCAGCATTTTATTTAGGCAGTCCGGCTTTTTAATTTTTTTTACTTAAATACTGTTGAAGTAAGAAAGTAGCACGCGGCTCGTCTTATAAGTATAAGTAAGTTGCATCAAATTCTAAAGTTTAAAGTACGAGTATTTTTTTGAAATATTACGCATTTAAACTTTGCAAATTAATAAAACAAACCAAAACTGTTAGGTTAATCATTTTGACTTTTCACAATAAAGGAATTACGGAATAAATGAAAAGTAGTACACTCACACACGGTGTGTGTGTGTGTGTGTCAGTGAATTTGCCAAATTATTGTTGATACGAGAAACAGCTGTTAACATATTATAAGATGCATCTTTGAGAATGTTTTATTGGCTGTCGTGAAAATTATGACACATTTATTTAATTTTGCAATCCTAGTTTCTGTTGCTTACACTGGAGTGATCAGCATCAATACCTAAAATACATAAGGGGTTTATCTTAAAATTAATTTATCAAAAATAATTTATTGATAATAGTATTTGTATTTAATAGTATTTATAAAAACTGATAGAAAAGAAAATAGTTATTTTGCGTCGTAATGAAAGAATACTAATCAAGCCAATTAAAATTAGGTACAGATATATAAAAAAGATCATTAAAATGTCAATAGGTTCATACTATAAAATTATTCTAACCTTCGCATCGCTTTGGGTATGAGATGGTATTTATTTATAGTAGTAGTTTGTATTTGGCTTGTAGTTTGAATTTGGCTTTTGTAACAATAAATTAGTATTGCTATCAACATTAGGATAAACCCACTGGGAACAATAGGTTATAATTAAACAATGACTGAAATATGAAATGTATTGATAAAGCGGTGTTTTCATCAATTTGTTTTTAACTTTAGCATTTATAATTAAAGTATTTTTCGGAAAGCATTTTTTTTTTAATTAAAATAAATAATTTTTTAAAAATACAAGTAGCTGAAGTTAAGTTAGTAAAAGTCCCGTCGAAATCGGTCTAGTCGTTCTAGAGATTAGCCGGAACAAACTGACAGACAAAAATTATAAAATTGTGTTTTCGATGGACGTATCCTATATACTATTACATTTGTCCACAGAGAAAGCTGCCGATGAAGATACTTTAATGAAATTCCTGTTGATAAATGAATTATCAATTACTAGCTAATGTACGCGCGTTTGCTTTAGTTAATATAGACTTTGTTATGAAGCAAAATCGCACTAAATGTATATATATATAATTTGACAATTCGAATTTGCCTCAAAAAGCTCATTATTTTGGGTATGAGGACTTTTTCTCTATTTCTGGAAACTAATATATGTCCTTTTCTGTCCCACTGATAACGTGTTAAAACAAATTCTTATGATTGGTTGAGCGGCTGAGACGTGAAAGCATAACAAACAAACTCACATTCGCATTTATTATATTAGTTAAGATTATGTTAATGACATAGTAACATAGTACGATGTAGTTTAGTCATTGAAGTTGTAGCAAACGGTTCTTAATTGATAAAATTGAATGGTTTATTTCAAGCTCGATAAGTTTATCAAAATAACGACTTCTTGCTGACTTAAGTAGATGTATAATTTATTTTTAATGTTGTGTAATTAATTAGATACATAATTTATTACAATTTATTATTTATAATATAATTAACTATTATGAATTATATTTGAACGAAATGAAATCCAACATAATTAGTGAGATGATTCAAACATGACCGTTCAAATAAAGACAGTCGCTGTGTGGGATTTTGCGAGTATAGTTTGCTTTAAGAACTCATAAAATTAAAGCATAATATATTGTAAAAGATTACACAAAAAAGGTACTTCGATGTATCGTTTTCATGCAGACGGTGCCAAAAGTATAGTGTTAAATAAAGATTTGGAGAAATTGACAATCCGAAAATGTTTAAAAGGCTTATTTTAAATTTGATTTTGAATTAATAATATTTAAAAATATATTTTTACCAAATTTTGTAGTAATGACTATTATTTTTTACCAAGTCATTTGTGCTAGCTTATCGTAAGAAAAAATAATAAAATTATTGTTTAAACGGCTTCACATGGCCCGTAACAGCCTACTTTGTTTTAATTAGGGTAAACAAAGACTTCATCAGAATTTTGTGTGACTGTCGTATTGTGAATAGCATATTTAACTATCATGTAGCGCTTTTTATACACGAGGTTTTTATTGAATTAATTAATACACTTTTATGGTTCGAGGTTTCGAATATCGTTCGTTGTATTTTTTATTATAATCTTTTCCAGTTAAAGTAAATATCTGGAAAAGATTAATTTCATAAGCAATTTAGCCAGTTTGTAATTTTTAAAGTGTGGTATTTTTTTTACAATTACTCCATTGGTAAAAAGGAATTTACTTTTAACGCTAATATTGCTATGGTAACAATAATCGTTAAGAGAAGGCTTAAGGTTGTAGTGTTAATTTGTTATTTTTATTTGAAAACAATAGAAATAGACGAACAAACGAAACGGATTTTTTGTAGCATACATTATAAATGTTAATGGATGTTAATTTATTTTCATAGTTTTTTGTTTATTTTTTCAAATATAGGTTTATTATCTAAATTCAACCCAATTTTATCACATTATGAAAAGTATGGGTTCTACGAAATCTATACTAATATTAAATAAATAAAAAATATATATGTTCGTATTTAGCAGGTAATATCTAAAATTGAAAACCAATTCGATTTGAGAAGTTTTTTTTTGCGTTAGATTGCTTGTTTATTAAGAAATTTTTAGGCTATATTACATAACGTTACGACTCATAGGAACAATAACTATAATTGAAACTGCAAAGGACAGCTAGTATTAAATAAATACGTGTATTTGGTGGAAATTAATTTATTATATAAAACATGACAAGTTTATTAAAATTATACGTATTTAAATTATATGAAAGTCTGTGAGTAAAACTTACAGTAGTGTAATTCTCGAACAAGCTTTAAATTGTGTTTATGTGAAGATTTATTATCTGCCGAAGATTAAATTGGTGTTAATACGTTTATATTATTATATTATAATTGAGACAACACTAAAGGTATTATGTAAAAAACATATATTATTGTTTTTATTTCATACTAGTCGGGTCCCGCGACTTCGCGTGTAAAATTTTTAATTTATACAGCCTAAGTTATTAAGAAATGTTTACTGCGGAAATATGAATACTTATTACTCCAAAAAAAATGGACGTTGACAAATATAATCGACTGCTACCGACGCTACCTTATAGCTACAAAAACATTAGTACAATCATATAATTAGTAAATGATAATCAAAGTATTATCGATAAAAAAGTTCATTTCGCGAACTGAAAGTCGCATTTAAACTTTTATCGATTTTATTGTTGATGGGCTAATCGATATTTGATTGCAATCTTTATAGGTTGAATGTTTATCTTATCGATATATCGATATAATTGATGACAGGCGTGGTTCGTATTATGCAACTAATTGATGCAAACAAAATATTGGAACGAAAATTTGGCTTTTAAATGAATGCATTTTTGGCGAATCTTTTTGATAAGTTATTCTAATGTGAACACACTTTTTGTTAAATTACTATTCAATTAAGTGTATTTATACATATAATAAGTAGATTAGTATTATAAAAAGTTTCATCTAATAATAAGTTTTTAAAATATATCAGATTATTGCATATCGAAAAATATTAAACACACTTCAATATTTAAAACATTAAATTAAGAAACTCTTTTCCGAACTCATTTAGTAAAATGACTTGAAAATTTTGAAATAATGTTAAATACGTGATGCATATTCAGAATACATGTGGGTTGACACGTTATTGCTTATCAGCATCCAAATATCCCTATATACTATATATAATTTCAATGTTTATCGGTGTTATAATTTTAGAAAAATCGTAATGAGTAAGCGACCTAATGAATGTAGGACTCATTGCTCCTATATATTTATTTCACAGATAGTAGAATATTCTTATTTACATAAATAATATCAGCCACACATCTTGAGGAATTCCTGAAAATGTAGAGTAAGTACATGTCGTAAAGATAACAAATTGTGCATGTGTGCGTGAATATTATGACGATTACTAAAACACTGATGACGTAATACTTTCGTAATCGGTAGCGACTAGCGAGGCTTTAATATGGAAAACGATCAAAATTATATGCGACAGAATTAGGTATATGAGTCATAACAGAACAACTAGAAATGCAAGGTTAGTATGGTATAGCAAACGGTATTTTTTATAATATCAGTATTTATGAATGGAAATGAGGTAACTAATTATCAAGTTACAAAATTAAATTTACACAGTTTACATAATGAAATTTTTATTTTATTCTTTAGTTTTTCTCACGTAAGAAAAGCGGGCACAAATTAGTTACGAATAAATTTGTTTATAAAAATATTGAATAATAAAACTAAATATTAGGTATAAAACGTAAACGATATCATTTTTAAATAATTGTTATTATCATTTTAACAGTTACTATATAACTTTTAGGATAAGTTTAATTTTTCATTTATCACAATATTGATGATGTTATTTAATAACAAAATATATCTAAAATTTACCTCAATTTTTACAAATACGAATCTGATGTTAAATTACTAAACAACAAGTAAAAAATCTATTTTATTTTAAAATTAACGAAACCCGATGAAGGCTTGGCAAATAAACTACAGGAAATATAAATAAACGCTTCAATAATAAATCGTTAAAAAACAAACAATACCAAGTTTTATTTATCAACGAAAACTGGTTTCAAACATAAGGCCTCGTGTTCACAAAGCCAAGAGATACGCGACACGTCCTACAAAAGCGAATTCCGAGGACGACGCACTATGTCAAACGACATTGCTCTCGTACGGAGCGCTGATGACACGATATTATGTTGTTCTGTGTCCTAAGATTAATAACCTACCACCTTGGGTGGTGTTTTGGCGATATTAGGTCCGGGTATCAATTTATACCAAATTAGAAGTAATGATCTACACGAATGTAAAACACCTAATTCACACACAGTACATTTTCAACTAGGATCGTAGAGAAGTATTAAATTTTTGTATAAGCAAAGCGCTTCTTGCTGAAAGTAGAAGCTCATAGTCGTTTGGCGTAACCTTACTCAGGCGTCAGCAGTCATAATAAAGTCGTCGGGAAATACGACGCTGAGTGACAAGTAATATGACTTTCGACACGATATCGTCTGCGATATTGGACGATTGTGCTTATGACGTCTCACGTAGTGAATAGAAGGCTTTATTTTACGAAGCAGGTTACAAATGTGCAGACAAGACAATAGTTGAAAGATTTCGCGTTTCTCGGAAGTGTAGCGTACATTGAATTCTTATGAACTGTAAATATGGAATTGTATGGACTTTACATTGAATTATTTTGTCGTTATAATATCGAATTACATTTTAATGTAACTGACATAATAGTTTTTATTATAAGTCCAATAGACTTAGGAATACGTTCTTCGGTCGTGGCAAGAAGAAACTACGGTATTTGTGTCAAAATTTCACTCGACTATATGAGTACATGATTCCTCATGATGTTTTTATTCTTCGCTGAGCTTGAGATAGATTTTAAACACAAGTTCTTAAAAATTTAGAGTTGCTAGCCCAGATTTGACCGCGTGGCCATCGGTTGAGATCCAAGTAATTATTCACGCTTCGTGATGTAAGGAGGTAGAGACCCTTGTGGTGCCTTGTAAATTAAGGATATTATAATGAAACTTGCAGACCCGATATATGGTGTTCTACTCAATAGAAGAATCATAATCGGGTCTTTTTTTAAACCTGAGGGTAGGGATCCACCATACATAGATAGGTTTACATGTATACTAATATTATAAAGAAGTAAAATTTGTTCGTACATTTGTATGTAGGGGATACTCTCTAAAACTACCGATCTTGTAGTTTGAGAAAATATTTTTATTTTTCAAAGTCCGTTTATTGAGGAAGGTTATAGGCTATATTACATCACGCTACGACTTACAGGAGCGATGTAGTAACCATAAGTGCGAGTGAAGCAGTGAGTGGCAGCTAGTTAATAAAAATTTCATAACCAAAATCACAATCAAAGGAGTTTAGTGACACACACAAGAATTAAAGAAATATGTATGTGTAGGTATATGAATATATACGAAACATAGCAAAAGACTAATTAAAGTTTACGAAATATTATATCCTGTACAACAAAGATAGGCGTATAACCTTGCGTGGATTACGAATATAACTCGGACCAGTGCTATTCCTGGGCCGTTGTAAGTCAAGTTGTATGAAGTAATGTGTTTTCTGGTAATAAATTTGCACGGACAAAATTGATTGTTTTTACAGGTGATGTTAATTCTTTTGACCACGAATGTTTATTTCTGACGAGAAAATTAAGTGTGTTGAGCAATGATATTTTATAACTATAGATGAAATCTGTACCCATTTCTAACTTTGAAAAACTCAATCGTCAATTGACTTGTTGGCTGAAAGATACTATTGACTGTCATACTTAGTCGCTAGATGATTGCTAGGCAACGTCGTCCAAATTACACTCGTAACGAGCTAGTAACATATCAAGTCAGTTTGTAGGTACTCGTAAACTTTACAATGAACAAATAATCTGGCTGTTAGGTTCTATTCATTTTGCATTATGTTCCTGTGTCTCAACCTGTGCTTGGCCCAGGACCGGACTTGAAGGTCTGGACGCTCTGGGGCAAAATAATAAAATAGGAGTGACGGACCATACGCATTTTGCGATCTTTGTTGAGACTTTTAGTAAAAGGTTGAAGTGTGATAATAGATTTTTAGCATTAATTTGATGAATACGTATAGCATTATACATATATATAGGATAGTATTAATTTGATGTTAGTCCGAATAGATATAGATGCATTGAATACAACGAGCATAAAAAAATTAAAACAGTGTCGAAAATAATGTATTTGACAAGACGTTTTGATAAATTCTCATAACCTATATTTACATCTAGAAATAAAAGCTAAATATTAGCTTAACATTAGTCAATTCTTTAACTTCGACTAGTTTTATAAATACTATTAAAATAAATACACCAAGACAGATTAAAAAGTTGATTATAGATATTCATATATTTTTAAAAAGTAATAAAAATAACTTCGAAGCCAGTTTTAACTATAAAATTCATATAAATGGTATGGTCATTTGTAGAAACTTGAGGAGTATAAAGTTAAGCTATGAATATTTATAAATTAATATTCAAGAATAATGATTATACGTAAACATTATTTAAACGAATTTAACAATCGTACGACAATTAAAGTTTGAACACAATTTTGTATTTGAAAAAATGTAATTTTCGTGTTAAGTGTTTGGCTATCGCATTTACTACTTTAATTTTTTTTAATATTATGCACTATATAAGTGTTGTTGATAGAAGTTCTTATTTATATTAGTTTAAAATAAAATATTGCGTAAAAGTTGTAGTCGTTTTAAAAGTGCGAAAACATTTGATAAGATTATTGCCGGCGTACCGGTATTTACCTTGCGATCACGTGGCGTCTGTTGAATTTCTCTAAAACACTGTCCACAATATTCTTTAATACGTTTAACACAGAAATACTTCGATTATAATTGAATTAATCGTGATTTTAATTCAGGAATATGATTTAATCGTACTATACAGAGCGCGATCGCCGCGCGTGTATCCCTTACGAAAGCTAGGCACCGACTGACCGAGATGCGTGCAAGAGTCGTGAAAGATAATCGCTTTTCACTTCAGTTGTGCACACTTGCGCGGTGTGTCAACTAAGTATACGTAACTTTTTTAATTTCGGCGGGCGCCACACACGCGAAGTTCAATGCGAAGTATTCGCGAATGTTTGAGCACCTTTTATACTTTTTAACTCACTACCAAAAAGGAGGAGGTTCTTAATTTGAATACTTTTTTTATACTTTGTTTGGGTGCATTACCAAATATCTCCTGATATATATAAGGAGATATTGTGCTCTCCCAAAACTGAAAACACAAATTTGTCTATGACTGATGGTAACACAGTTTGTAAAACTATTAATGACTTTATTGACGATTGGTAATATTACTAATATTAAGACATGTTTTTAAGTAAAAAAATTCCCGATTATATCTAGGTCTGCTTTATTATTCTAGTCTAGATATTGACAAGTTATTGATTTTTAGACAGAGCGACTGCCATCTGACCTCCGCAATCCCTGAGGGCAATCCAGTAACCATGTAGACTAGACTCCCTACTAAGAGTAACGATCATTATCAGGTGATTGTGATTACAACCGGGACCGACAGCTTTACGTGCTCTTTGAGGCACGGTAGGAAGACCCACAAGGACACACCCAGACCTAGAAACAAATATTCATATAAATATGAATATATGCCCCGAGCGCTGATCGAACCCGCAACCGACGGCGTTCGAGATTCATTCAGTACTATTACACCAGAACGGTCGAAAATATAAAATATACGTACGAATATAATAATAACATTGCGTACCTTCACTCATAATTTAAAAAATATAATAGAATATTAAATTTATGCTCGTCATCCACGAACAAAAACGTTTGGAAAGAAAAATATACATTTTTAATGGAGCTCAGCTGTACAATAATTTGCCAAATAGCATAAAAAAGTTAAAAATAAACTAAAATTGTGAATTAGAAAAATATGTGCCTATACTTAATTTACTAATTTTCTAAGACTACTTTAGTTTCTTCTTTGTTTATTTGTATCTAGTAATGTATGCTTCCGAGATACGAGAACTATAAATTGTTCAATACTGTATATAAATTTTGTAATCTTATTTTAAGAATTGTAAAATTCTTATGAGAAATAAAGTTCTTTAACCCTAATTGCATTAATCACGATCACGATTTAATTTATATAGTATTAGTATAATCATAAATATACAAAAAATTAGATAAAAAACATTAAAATCGCTATACATCGAATTGAATATTGCTTTAATATTCAAAAACATTAATAAATTCAGTAAATATTCGTTTTTTGGAAAAAAGACGAAATTTAGATTGCAGACTTAAATTTACATTCAAATAATATAAAAGTGCAAATTAAATACAATTATATGTATTTTTTATAAAGTATAACATTAAAATAGTAGGTAAATCTAATAAATAATTGATTTTGTGGAATAAATATCAATATGGAATATAAATGACATTTTGTTTTGTAGCAAAAACGTGGATATTATTATGATTAAAACGATTTATTTAACAGGCATTGTATTTAAGATTAGACATTCGTCACGGTCATGTGGAATTACATTGTATTTTATATAAAATACAGTACCGCATTAAAAAAGAACTTTTTTGTACATCAATATATAAAAGGGAGATAAGGACGAGAGAGGCAAAACTAGATACTATAAAGTTTTAATACAATCTACATTTTACGATCATTCGTTTTGGAAGTATGCGATATGATACATATATACAAACGTTATAAAACGAAAAGGAACGAAAATGAAGTAGACCACAGGAATAAGCGGATGGGTGTCCTTCAATGCAAGCCTTTTTTTATACGGGGTAAGTCGAAAAGATACCCGATCTATGGAGGGGAGGTCAGGTTATGTGGAGATTTATACCCACTAAAATCCCTGTGATGGCCGTCCGCAGCACGGGAACGGGGAGGTCGCGGGATCGCTTGCGCATGCACATCCCTCACATGCATCGCTCCGCCAGTGCAGTCTAGAAAATGTTCCTAGTCGCACTACGTCAGGGGAATATTTATGTATATTTGTCACACTTTTAACCGCGTTCAAAAAAGAAAGTGATTCAATGTTTGTCTGTATGTATTTATTTTACCGCTAAAAAGGCGTTTTGTAGCAACAGTTATACACAATTAGGCTTATAGTACGAAATTGTCGAGTACCAAACTCGACAAGTTCGACTTTGTCGTGTGAGATGTACCGCTAGTTAGTCACTCAGTCATTGAATTGTCACAATGAACACCAAAAATTTTCACTATTTAAATATTTCTTTTCTATTTCAAACAAGTATAAAATAAGTGACATTTTAAAAATAAAAAAAAAATAAATCGATATTTATACCAGTTATTTTAATTTAAATCAATCTACTGATGTCTTAAATTTTCGCGATTATTACTCATTGAAATAAAACTATTTGAAACGGATTTAAATCGTGTATATTAACTATTTTTATCATCCCGACGTTTCGAGCACTTTACAGCGTTCGTGGTCTCGGGTCTACCCGTGAGGTGACATTTGTCTATTTGAAGGTTTGAAGAAATATTAACCCTTAATAGCCTGATTTACGAAAATGTTCTATTTTTAAATATGACTGTGTTTGCTTGAAGATCTAGATGAAGGGAAAAATAATTAAAAAATCACATTTTATTTAGAAAAAAAAAACAAGGTATCAATTTGATACTTCAAGCATTAAGGCCATAAATAAATTAGATATACCTTAAGGTTAAAACTTCTAGTAATGTGAACGTTTGGTTTAAAAGATTGGTATCAAAATTGAAACTCTAGGCTATTAAGGGTTAAATAATATTATTGAAACGTCGGGATGACAAAAATAGTTTATATACGCGATTTAAATCCGTTTCAAATAGTTTTATTTCAGTCAAACTACTGAACCTATTTTCGCACTCGTTGATTTTAACACCTATGTAGAGTGCTGCTCATTTTGGACGGCGTTGCCTAGCAACCAGCTGCTAAGTATGACAGGCGAGAGTATCTTTAGGCAGACAAGTCAATGAAGAGCTCGTCAAAATTGAAAATGGGTACATAGTTTTACTGCAAAATAGTGTGAACATAACACATCTATAGTTATAAAGCAACTATTATTATAAACAAAGACTATTTTCGTTATAATAATTTAGATTTTAATTTTGTATATATTATTTAAAGTGACGTTCTAAGGTGGTCAATGACTCTCTATCTGAAGTCATCGGCCTGATCGTTAAGAAAAACTTCAACTCTATGAAAATAATTATGAACAATTTTTACTCCCATAAAAATTTCAAAAAGATTAGATAAATATTATCGTTCCGTATAAAAACTAAGATGCTTTAAATCAGATACATAAGCCAGTACCTAGCTATTAACTTGAAAATATTTCTTTTTTATTTCATTAAAAAGTCTTCATAAAAAATCTAATATTTACCACGTCCAGCGAAATTATTATATGAAAAAACTCCACGAATGTAAGAAGCTTTTTGTAAGTCCAATCTTCAAATCACATAAGCTCATATAACATAATACATCTTATTTACCTCCTCGCTTAAGATGTAATAAAACGCATCAATCGTTTGTAACTATTTTATGTGTTCACCAATTTTATGGGATAACCCGTCGAACAAACAATTGATCAATTCCATTAAATAGTTTAAATGGACCATAACTGAATAAATTGGATTGAAATGTGTTAGTATGTGACAATTCTATATGTGGGTAGTTAACAACTCATAAATAAGGTTATAAGGACCGGTAAACATGACTAAAACTCGCTCACTGAATGTTCGTTGGTATAGAAAATCGACTCACTCTTGACCGGTTTTTATTTTGTTAAAATGCGCTTATCGTTGCATCGAATTATTTGATTTGACGAGCAATAAAGTTTAAAAAAATTGTAATTCTTAAAATTTGTATAGCTCCGTATTAATAAATACAAGAGCGCTACTGTCGCGTAGCCCAATTTAGTATATTCGTTAACAATTTAAATATATTTATTTACTTAGATAATATGATTCATATAAATATTTGCAACGTGTAGGCTTCCTTACGTTGTTACCAAACATGGCATGATTTTTTATTTTTTTTGAGGTCACCAATTTACGTGTATAGTCCACCACATAAAATTTAGTTATAATTCATGTAACCGGACCATTATTTATATCTATTGATACTTCATTCATCAAAATTAGTTTAAAAGATTGGGCGCTACGTCGAAAAAAACGTCATCAAACATTCGTTCTCCTAGACGTTGGAGTCTTTACCTTATCACCACTAGTTACGTATCTGTTTACGCTGCATAAAGAAAACAATACTTTGTAGTGCTGTCCCTGGCGTGCGCAGGCCATTACACTAATCTCTAGTTTCGATATTATCAAGTCAGGATGCTGAAACCTTATACAGCATTTTAAGTCACTTGCAAACCGATAACCGAAATCACGATATACGATTTGATTTGTGCTAATTACCCATCGTATTTCGATTAACTTTGATCATTATTACAAAAGAATAAAGTTTCTTTTTGAATAAACAAATGAGAGTTTTCGAAACTGCGCATATTTAATTATAATATCATATTCTACGTCTAAGTAATCGTACTCCGATTCATGTGTATATAACTGTGATTATGTTTCCGTAAATTAATCTGATTAAATCAAAATATACATATATAGTATATAATATATGTGTTTATATATAGCGGAAGTTATATACCAAACAGTATTATTATCTTTTCATACTTAAAACATAGTTATTATTCAAAGTTTTTGATGGTAAAAACCGGCAAAAGAGCAGGCGAGTTGAACCCTATTAAATTATTAAACGGCCGTGAATATTTGCAACATCAAAAGGTGCAATAAATACTTTGCCGTCTTAAAAAGGTGTAAGGGATGAAGCGAAACCGTTCCAAAAGTGAGAACTACCACAATAGTGAATTAAAACTCTGAGTAGTCTTTACTACAATTGAATCAATTGTAATTTGTCGACGTCCATTGTCCTGTTCGGATGAAATTCCATTTCCATTGAATCTCGACTTTCATGGAATCACTTTTGTGATATGAGCTAGACGATAAAATTAATCTATAAACTACGATGATACCGCCTACCGTGTTAGATACATACAAAAAATTTAGCTAACTTATGAAATCTTCATGTGCATGTTGGAGGGCAGGCGGTGTTTGCCTGCTTGTGCTGCTTGTGCGTGTGTTATGTAGGAGAGCTGGAGGTGCCGGTGCTGCATGATACATAGCTAAAAATCTTTGTGAAACGATTTAGCTAAGTTCGTACTTATAATTTTAGTTTTATATCATTCTCTGGTTCATAATGAATTATTTTGAAAATAATAAAAAACTATTCTATAAACAATTTGTGACATAAAAGTCATCAGTAGAGATTTCTGCCTCTTATTTCGACTTCAGTTTTTAAATTTCGTGCGATATGTTGTTTTTTGCGGAAATACGATAGGACCGAAATCATTTTGTAATTATTTATGAACTTGCTCCTTTTTTCGCCTAAAAATGATACCATTGAAATTAATAGTTGTTAATTAATACCTAGCTTTTAAAAAAGTGGTATATTATATGGTCCCGTCTAATTTTGACATTGATAATATTGTATCCATTATTCATAACCCTCATTGCCAATGCACAGCCAACCGTGACTTAGCAGCTTAAAAACCATTGGCTATATCTGGAAATATAAAAATCTATATTAAAAAAAACAGTTTATAATAGTAGGGAATGCTTAATAAACTGATCTATAATTTGGATGTGTAGATGAATTTTTGTAACTCTTTTTGAAGAAGAGGATTATTCTGATATTTGCGATAGTTAAATACATGTTATATATTGTATACAAATTTATATTGTACCAACAGCAACTTCTTTTTTAGGCGCTAGCAGATATCTTTAGCATTTTCTCTTTAGTAAAATTTTAATATATATAAAATTTATTTTAATAAACAATTTTACAAATATCTACACTTAAATAAATAGAATCAGACGATGCGCAAACGTAGACACTTTTTGTTTTCGATAATGATTGATCAAAAGTGTTCGGTGTATGCAACAGGAAAAGTGTCTTTCGTTTGCGACAAATGTAAGTTCATATTCTTATTTTTTTATAGTATGGCGTGCATCCGCACTACTTATGCGCAAAATATTCTGCCAATGTCACGTATGTTGGAGAAGACACGAAGGAGTCCAAACAGTTATAAAAAATTTTGAAAGTCCAAATGCTACAATGGTTAAACTGCTACAAATCTACAACAATACTTCATACTCATTATATGAAAATAAAATTTTGACAGACAGGTTGGCGCAGTGATGCCACTGACTGAAGCGCTAACGGTCGCGGTTTCGATACCAGCTTACGGCACGTTTGTATTGGCCGTATGAATGTTTGTCGTGGTCTGGGTGTTTTTGTGTTGTGTGTGTTTTCGGATCCCCGAAACAGGATCATGGGGATAATGGGGATCGTTGAGTGTAATGCGTTTATTTTTTATTTAAATATATTGACTAGTGTCTTGTATCAGACACACGACCCAAAAATGTCTATATTTGCAGCGCCTTAACCTTTTATTGTTTATGTTTATACTGACAATGTCAAATGCATAATATTTTGTGGTCAAATAGTCGTAAGTACCTTAAACTATATATTGTTTTTTTTACGGAAATTGCATGAACGGAGTATGAAATTTTGCACACTCATAAATATTGAAATACATTAAATTTATGAAAAAAACATTACGCACACTACCATGCATTTGACACACACATGCATATATATTCTATGAATTACGGTCGAATTTCGACCGCTAGGTTAGTAGTATTTATTATTCGTACCAATAATAAAGTTGACGAAACAATTATGCCAGAAATGAAAAAATTGTTTAGAGACCAATATATTGGAATGTATATGAATGCGCATAAATCAATAAATTTAATTGTAAATAAATATATTTTTTTGCTCTTTCTTGAAAGATGTCGTTCTTAAAATTCAAATTATATTTTTGACAATTGTTATATGTTATAGTGTTATAAGTATAATGTTTCCAATGTTTAAATAAAGGCTTTAAGTATTGGATTAATGTATTTTCAATTACGTAGTATTACAAAAAAAAAAAAACATTTTACGGAACAAATTAAAAATCAATTCAAAACTAACGCTTGGTACCTGAGTCTGTCGATAATCGAAAATGACTTTTGTTGTGTAATACGGAAGTTATTTGAAAATAAAGAAAATTAGGAAAAAACCGGAACATCCGAAAAATCGACTTAACGATTTTGAATGAGTTTTGCCATTTTGGATTACTTTTAAAAGATGGGGTTTTTAATACGTAGTATAAAGTTTATCGGGTCATTAAGGAAATACATAGGCATTGAGAAATAAGAAAATAAACACATTAAGTGAGGTTAGTTAAGATAAATAAGATATCAAGAGATCTTCTGTTGCACTTCAATATAGACAATATAAATAAACGCCGTGTCTTACAGTTAGCGAGATGCAACTAAAACGCTCACAATAATAACTGTTTTAAAAACCATGTTATGTTATAAAAGTTGAATTTTTATTTAAATAGACAGCGTACATTACTTTTCATTTTGTGAAATTTACCAACGTTATACAATGTTGCAAACAGATTTGACAGCTTCAGTGGTTACTGCAACTGATTGTACTACTAACGGTCGCGGGTTCGATTTCCGTCTGTGTTGATCATACGGATGTTTGTCGTGGTCTGGGTTTTTGTATTGCGTGTGTTTCCGAACCTCCGACTAAGAACCATGATATCAAAATGGGGTCATTGAGTTTATTTTATTATGTTATTGTTGCAACAATAATCAAAAGATTGCATAAGTTAGTTAATATTCAGACCAAGTAAAAAGCGGAAAAACATCTAAGTGCAGCTTAATGTAATAGCTTATATTATAAGTGAGATATCAACAGATCTGTCACAGCACTTCAATATTTCTTTGAAGTTTCCGCGATTACCTATTGAGATATGATTGTAGATATATAAATAAGTGTTGGGCCTTAATGTTCATGATAAATTGTTAATAGGCCTGTAGAAATAGAAAAAACATTAAATAAAAAATATAAAAACAAAGTCAGACTAAGCAGATATTTAATATAATAAGAGTAATTAAGATGTAAAATTAAGTTGATTATTTCATCTCTAATTACTTTATGATATTGTAAAAACTCTAAATCATGGTATGTATATAATTTTATCGTTACGAATTTATCAGATCAATAATCATTTAACCACAATTCGGAAAATTCTAACAGTTAAATGACAATAAGCCGAAAATTTATTTTTAAGTTAACGAAACACAAACATTACGAAATTTTCTTCATTCTGTAAAGTTGCGAAATTACATGGAACGTAATGCATGCTCGCTTCAAGCGTTATAACATAAACGACGATAAATCGCTATAAGTGGGAGCACATCACACCACACGCGTAATAACACGGGCCAATGTCAACAGGATGACGTAATGTCGAAATTCGTAAATTTATTAGACTTGCGTAGCGGTGTAATGGATCGACGAAGATTATTATTATTTTTTACACTCGAAATATTATACTTAGATGCGCATCGCTTATTTTAAATTGTTTTATTATTCAAGCAAGCGCGTACACCTTTTGCACAATGAGTTATGATTCATGAGATTCTGTGTCATCGATTTGTTTAGTTTTTTACCTAAATGTAATGTTCCTGTTAACAAGAAACGAATGAGCGTTCGATTATTTTGAGAGAGGTGCAGCGTGCAAGTTGCAATTAAGTAAAGACTCGGTTTAATAATTTTAATCGTACACGAAACAGCAAAGAATGGTAAAAATAAAAAGTACCTATTTTTTAGGTTTCCGTTTCTAAAGGATGCAAACCGGATCCTTACTACTCAGCGTAAATTGTTTTTTTTTTAATAAAAAAAAAAAAAATTAAGGAGAATCCTTCATGTGACCGCCAATCTAAATTTGTGTGGCCGAACTTTAAAAAAATGTATCTTTTGTTGTTATGCCGGACATCCTAACAAATAATAAACATCAGCTAACCGTGAATCGGGAGTCAGTTGAAATCGCAACGCGCAAATCTGACTCGAACTTTGCTAGCATATTATTACACCCACGTTCACTTGTAAAATTTTGATTGAAGTATACTGAAGATCGTAATCTAATTCAGCATTTTTATGGCTGCACAAATAGCTACTAAAAAAAATTTCAAACACTATTGCCAAACACCTATACTATTTGCGTTAGTTCAAAATGATAACTAAAATATGTATTTAAAAATTTTCTAAATCATTAAAATTATTATATATTAAAATGAAGATTTCATTAAGGTAGGCTCTGTCTTTTTAAATTTAAGTTTTATTTCATTTTTATACAAAAAAACTATCTTTTTATTTTAATAACAGTGATGCCAAAATAAATTGTAGTTTCAAGATGTCTTGAAGACATAGATAATAGAGATTATCAGGATTATTTTAATGTTTTTGTGAACATAATAATATTTAAATATTTTTTTATAACATTTAAATATTTTATTTTATTAAAGCATTACAGAGACATCTATAATTAGCATTGAAAATTAGTAGTGTTTACTACTCGTTACTAGATGGCGTTACAAATAAATCATTACCACAAGCTTCGCTAGATGGCAGTATTTAGGACTTTAAGTTAAAGTGTTTTGTTAAATTTATTCATTAAATGAAGCGCAGATATATATATTTGTTTATAAGTTATTATTTCTGACATTCAAAATGTATTGATTAGATAAGAAGTAAAATGTTAAAATTTCGCATAATGCTACTTGAAATGTACCTATCTATAGTTGCATCTCTGATCTAAATTCGTATTTTGACTTCTAACTCCGCTAAGTTCTAAAAGCGTTCGAAGTTTTAGTTCAAGACAAAATCAAATAAAAACAATGTAACTGGATACTTCGTATTATGCTCATTCGTGGATTTTGATAATTTTTGAAAAGAAATCGTGGTATAGGTATAAGTTTTTTTTTTATTTAAAATACATCTTATTACAATTCGCTTTTTATGAACTGACATTGTCTAATGAATATACTACGAGAAACACAATTATGGTTGCTATGATAATTCTGGCTAGCACCTTTGAGTTTTCAAATGCAAAATTCGTGCAATTTTGTTTACCGCAGAAAATTATCGTGTAAATACCCTTAATGTACTAATCTGCCACAGCAGAAAACCCAAGCACAAATTTGTGATAAACTCCACGCTTTTTTATCATTAAACAAATCTTATACAGAATAGGTAAGAAATACTTTATCTGTCACGCCATCGCTTCGTCTTATAGCGGAGGTGTGATTGATCCTAAACAGTTTCAGGTTGTTCACGCAGAGTTCCTGTTCGTGTTCAACTTCGTATATGGTATGTTTGATGTGTAACACTTTGTCAACAAGTGATACAAATAGTAAGTAATACATTTAATTTAATAATTCAATTGAATAATTATCTGTTATAATTTTATAATATGTTCGTGTTCGTCTGTGCATTTTTACGTGCGTGCGTGCATGCGTACGTGCGTATTTGATTACTTTGAGTTTTATTATCTTGCTTATAATATTGATATTCGACGAAACTATTAATGTAACAAAATAAAGGAAACCGGTATTAACATTTCACTCGTAATTGTTACATAATGCAAGAGTGATCTTGTTAATGCCTACAGAGGCTGAATAATATCAGCTATTACTCTGTCAGGGCTGCATCTTACTAAAATTTTTTGGTAATACAAGGAAATTGAAATAAAATAATTTAAAACATTTTTATACGTTAAAATAGTTTAATTTTAATGTGAAATAATCGCGAAAAACTAACAAAATATAACACAAAAATAATTCTGCTTTGCTAAAATACAAAATGAAATATTGAAATCAGCCATATCTGGGAAAAGCTAATTACAATCATTTAATTAGTTTGAACGTACAGACGGGCGCGTTTTAGGTATTTTATTACACACTATATAGAGCTGATGTAATTGGTGCGACGAAACTGTAAATTAATAAATTGTAATTGGAAATATTTCATATGGTTTAAATATTTATTTATTGTATAAGAAAGTTTCAAATTTTCATAATACAGTTAATTATAATTTTAAATTTAAATTTTGACCCCAGGACTTATTCAAAAAGTTCGTTCAAATAGTCTAGTAAAAAATGATTGAAACACTTATTCAAATAAAACATATTATGAATTCGAACATTATGAATTAGGTTAAAAAACAAATACAAATTAATTACAAGTTATAATAAATATTTTATAACAATTTGATATGAATACATAATTTGTTAACATTATAAATTTTCGTTACTTGCTTTAGTATACCCTAAAATAATTAAATTTTACTCAATCCTATTCGCGTCCTTTCTATATTAATTTACATATGCAAAATAATGAAATATATTACAGATAAGACAATTTTTTAATATTACTTTTATGTAATAAAACTATTAAGAGCTGTTTAAATAATACAATATGGCTTTCAATTCAAGACTTACCTTAAAATATTCAAGGACTCTTTCTGACGAAATTCTGACACTTGTATAATTATTTTGCTACCAACTCTGATTAACATAAATGAATGAACTTTTTACATTCAACGGCTCAATTAAGATCTCATGATCCAGAGTCGGGTGTTGGGAAACAGACGGACACAAACGCTCAGACCACGACAAAGTTCCATATGCCTATACATATGTTTGTTGTGAGCAGTGATTGAATCCGCGACCGTTAGCGCTTCAGTCGTTTGCAGTAAACACTTCGCCAACCTCTTATTATTGTATGAAGTAGCGAAGTAAATAGCTCCACACAATTATCCTTAACTAGCTGTCCCTTGCGGTTTCACTCTCGCTCCTATGAGTCGTAACGTGACGTAATATAGCCTATAGCGTTCCTCGATAAACAAACTATCTAAAACAAAAGTAATTTTTAATTCAAACCTGTTCATGAGATTAGCGCGTTCAAACATACAAACAAAGTCTTCAGCTTTATAATATTAAGTATAGATAGAAGAAACGTCTTCTCCAGCCGTGGGACATTTAAAAACTTTTAGTAATCTGTATTGCTTTGCACATGAAATAGTTCCGAGAGTGGTGAGTGAAGACAGTGACAGGCATTGTATTAGCACGAGAATAAAGGATAAACTTATAACGCCGAAATATCGATTTCGCAAAATCAATGTTACCTAATTGGAGCAAGGTATTTTTTTATAATAAAATCTAAATTCTAAATAATAAATTTATAGTATATGTTGAGAAGTCCTTAACAGCAAAAGCATATTGAAAGAAAGATGCTTGGATTTAGTATAAATTGGATTTACACACCCTGTGTGTATTTAATATATTTATAACTCTTAAATGTATGTATTATAAAACATTTTAAAAGTGTAACTATCAATTTTATTGCCTGTTCTTCTCGGTAGAATCAATATTCTGAACCGCTTGTAGATTCATCAATTTAAATTTCTTTTTTGTTACTGTTTTGTACTTGCGATTCAAAAGTGCTTGTAAAAGCCTACTTGAATAAATTATATTTTGATTTGAGCAAAGCTAAAACTCTATAGGAAATACAAAAGTAAGTTTTTGCTAGCCCTAAACTCGAGAACTACTGCAAAACCAGTGTGAAAAGAGACATTACGATCGTCTGTTGCATACATTCGATCAATTTGAGCTTCAGAATCGTTTTGAACCAGCACGTTACACCGAGGTCAATGGAGACCTTACTTCAGACTCTGCATAGTGTGCTATTCATGAGACAAGTTTTGTTGAAATATTGAATTAATACTGATTTAGGTTGAATTTAGTATTGCGATTAATGTTGAATTTTCGCTACGTTGATATAGTATTGAAATATAAGATTATTTCAATCGACTTAAAAAAAAGGCTCAGCTTTGCCATTTGTAACGTATGTTTTTAAATGATTTTGAATTCTTTTATCCGATATTTTTACTTCCAGATCACCATTATTTTTTTTTCAAAATCGCTTTATTAGTTTGATTTTAAATCAAAATAATTGGATTATGTCATCCAAGCAAACGAAATTACGCAATATATTCGAAGTAGGTTTTTTTTTTAAGTTTTAATTAAACCATTTACGGAACCAAAGTGGTGGGGTAAGATAAGGGTTGAAAGTAACGGAAGTAATTAGTTATGTAGTATTTTTTATATTTTTATGTTTAATTGTATTTTCTAGGTTTGAAACCACGGGTATATTGACTAAAATCTGTTTTGAACCACTAGACTCGGATAAATTTTACCTATTGAGCGAAACGGAATAATAAATAAACTGTAATGAACCAGTTTATTATTTCGCGTTCAGCGGTGAAACAAATATTTAAAATAAATGGTTATAGAATATATAGGAATATCTTAAAAAAATAATGCTTTTCGTTATCGTTGCAGTAATAACAAAAACTATGAAAATTTGTTCATTCAAAATTTGAAAGTGCACGTGAACGCCTACTAGAAAATAGTATATATTGATTTTGAATTAATAAACTTATATCTTAAAAAAAAATCTTTTAATATAAATGAAAAACAGTTTATTTTTAAAATTTCCTTTTTTCTTCTTAAAAAGAAATATTTATAGATATTATTAAATAACGATTTTAAGCAATTCATAGCTTGAATATTGTTTTCATCATCCCATCCTGTTCCCATTCCAGTCTAAGTAGGATCAGCACAACATGTTCTTCTCTTCCACTCTCCTAGCCTTACTTCACCTTTCACAAAAACCACCTAACTCTTCTTTGAAATATTGTTACTATAAATAATAAATGACTATGCAAATAAGTAAACACATTACATCTCGCCTTGATGTGACGCATCATTAGTCGTAGAGGTCTCAATACATTTGAGGAACGACTAGTCAACGAACATCCTCCACTTCCTCACTAATAGTATAATCTGATTAATTTCAGCTTGAAAGGCTTCAATGAATCCGATACGCGACATTAGACAGCGCAGTCATGTAAATTGATATCGCTTTGTTGACTGTGTTTTATTTTATTACTTGAGATAACATTTTTGGAATTAAAACTCTCAGTTTTGCGAGGACAGGTGTGGCACCAATAGGCTGAATGAATTCGCCATTTCGACTATTTAAATTATGAAATACTAGTTGCCCTTCCCGGTTTCACTCGTGTTTATGATTAGTGCTTTACTCCTGTGCGTCGTAACGCGATATAATATAACCTATAACCTTCCCTAATAAACGTAAAAATAACTTTTCAAATCGGTCTGGTCTCTTTCCTCGTTATAATATTAGTGTAGAAAAAAACCGTAATATAATAAGATCTGAGGCACTGAAGTTAACCTCGCAACACGGATATGGTATACATCATTATTGTGAGGGTTCGAAGATATTACATTAAAAAAAAAAAAAAAAACAGAAATAAAAATGTTTTATACATAATATAATGATTAATAATCCTAACGATAATTAGTTATTTGTTATAGTAATAAAAATAAACGGTACTTATATCAATCTTTAATATTTCCGTATATAGATGTCGTAGGCCTGGTTTCTCATAGCCTATTTATTAAGTCGATGTCATTGCTCGCAGGTAATCAGAGCAACTGCCCGTGAATGTCGATAGGTATGATATGATCTTTAAAACAATTATTTCTCAACATGTAGATGTTGATGAATAAAATATACATTAAAGTCTTAAATTATAAATGACGTTAATAAATAGACTCTGATAAGCAATACTGTGTCAAGCAACACGGACTCCATTTTGAGAAAATGGCGTCTAAAGATGTCAAAGCTATTCTTAAGAAATATGTTTTAAGAAGTATATATCCACCTTTTTTTATTTTTTGATAAAAGGAACAATTAATTTCAATCAGATTGATCTTTTTAATACATTATCTAAGAAAAAGTTTTTCAAATATTTAAGATTATTGTATAAATTGCAAAATATGGAATGCACTTGAAATTTGAAACAATTAATTAAGAAACTTTTTTCCGTACTTTTTAGTTTATATGACTTCAAATTAATTTGGATAATGTTAAGTAGATGATGAAGTATCAAAATACATCTCCGAATTTGACTTTTTGTGGGTTGACATATTATTGCTTATCAGCATTCAAATATTTGTCTTTATTTTAGTATTTAATCGCCGTAGTACCGGTAAAATCTAAATATTGTTTTTTTTGTGCAATAAAGCATATTTGTTTTTGTAATGCTATGCATATGGAGTTTTCAAGTTGTCACGGCTATTAAACTATAGGAAAATATTAAATTATTATTTGAAAAGAAACTGTTATGTAGAACTATCTTTGTCTTTTAATAACGAGATGAAAACTAGACGTAGTTTAATTATCTCGAATTATAGTTTAATTAAATTTTGTAGCAGTATTTTTACGCTGTAAGTAAGTTTGGAACGAAATTCAAATAATTTACTAAACACAAGGAAATATTATATATTTCTTTAAATACATTTAAGTCATCCAAATGATTTTCTTAGGTTTGTTTGAAACGGTGATCATAATCTGCGCAACCTAGTTAGCAACAAATGACACTCCTAGGCTGATACTTAGCAATTGACACCAGTGACTGTCAAACTTTATCTTATTTCCTATGATACGATCTTAGGAGTAACTAGAAATACATTACTATCAGTTGAAGTATTTGACGTTTCGATTATATCGCACGCTTAAGTTAGTATGTAAGACCGCATTCATAAATTAACATTATTGGAAACAAAACACAAAACCGTTTTACACTTGGGAATTTGGCCGTTTATTTCTATTTTAAGATCATGTTGCTAGAATAGTTGTTTTTTTTTAATCATACAATATGAACCGCAGAAATAATTAAAGTTAATTTTAATTACTAACTTAGTTAAATCGTTTCACACAGATTTTGAATTTGGTCACTTTAATACTAAGCGTGCGATATGATTACTACGTTAATGATATTGGCGTTTGACAGTAATGTGTACTCGTTGTTATTACGATTCTGTAGTGATTAAATAAAGAAACAACGAATTTTGTGAAATATGTACAAAGTAAACTTCGGAAGTTCTGAACTTTTTTTTAATTATATTATCATTTGAAAGCTACATTATTCGTATATATACATACAAATGGACGTAGACTATAAATTCAATTTCAAAATATAATTTCGAATAGGACTATGTAAGTGCTTTCAGATCATTAAGTTACAAATTAACATTGTATAAAATATTTTATGTATAATATGCGTATTCTTTAATTAGAAAATCTACATTAATGCAAAGCCGCAATTAAAAACAAGTATTGAATAAAAGTAATATCAGTTTATTTAAGAGAAATTTCAATTGTATTGACGTGAACGCGCTGAAAATATTAATATAATACTGTAAAGAGGGTACAGTTCTGTTCAGTTCACCCTCCGCTTGAAGGTATACAGACGAGCCTCGCTTTGTCGGCTACTTTGCGTTGCCAATTGTCGACGACTGACAATAGAAAACTTTTAGTTGTTGTTTGACGCGTGCACAATTTTGTTTGGAGTTTATGCTGAAAATAGTCCAGAAGCCCCTCACCCTTTCCTTTACTTCCTGCTCTCCTTCATCTCTTATTGTTTTTAAGCTGACAATACATTTTAAGCATCTCTGGTACTGTGAAATTTCATGGATGGTGATTAATTAAATAATAATAATAAATAAACGATTCCCATTAGTATCTCACGATTCTGTATCGTATGGTCGGTACCGGCGTTTGCTTTAAGCGGGGATCGAACCCGCGAATGTTAGAGCTTCAGTTGACCCCTGCGCCAACTTTTCGTCATGTGTAGCATCAAATAACCCGATTGCTTGTTATTTTCTTTAAAGAGAAGTGTTTATGATAGCAAGCCGAGATACGAGTAACACACATCGACTCATCGATCTTAACTGATGATCGCGAGTTCAATTCGTTGCTCACCTACTCAGTTTCGAAGTGCTAAAGTGTTTAAATTCATGCTCAGTGAAGGAAAGTATTATGAGATAAACTGTCTGAGTCGGGTCAAATTCTTACACCTATTTATCTACCAATACACATTCAATTAGCGTAATGTAGGAAAGAATATTACCTAGCAGTGGGATATTTACAGTATGTTACTATTATTTTAAAAAAAAGTAAATTAACAACCTGTGAATATCCCACTGCTGGGTAAAGGCTTTCTCTCTTATTAAGAAGAAGGTTTAGAGCTTAATCTACCACGCAGCTCCACTGCAGGTTGGCGAATATACGAGTGCCAAAATTTTTTCCGGCACATGCAGTTTTCCTCACGATGTTTTTCTTCACTGCCAAGTACGAGATGAATTAAATACAAATTTAGCACTTAAAAACTCAGTGGTGCTAGCCGGGGTTTGAACCCTCGATCATCGGTTAAGATTGATGACATTGACTGTTATAACCATCGTCGTCAAAAAGTGGTAAAAATCTCGTTATCATATTCATTAACAGTCCATAATCGAACTCTACTAGTATGTCGTTCTGAATGCAAAACAAAGTTTAACTTTTAATGAGTTTCCTTGCTATAAAGTTATTCATACGTCACTTGAGCGTATGCCAGCAGCAATCCACTAATACAATACTAAACTTTGTACGCTATAATGTTTTTACTCAACTACCTTATTATGATTGAATGGACTTGAATCATTTTGTAAATATAATGGATCTACATATAAGCGACGTCTTACGTGATCAAACTAAATGTGTAGGTACTTTTTTATTATAAGTCTATGCACCCTTGGATCCATAGACTCATAGATGGCCAATTTCCATGCCATTTTTATTTTCAATTCTTTTCTTTCTTAACAGTACGATTTTTGACTAAATGTATACATATAGTAGAGTATACAAATATTATTTCGATAGAATGCATAGTTAGGTTGACCATTATTCATTATCTTCTCTTAGGCGGGAAATACAATTAGGTTTTGCTCTCAGACTTCTACAGCTTTCGTTAGGTGATCTTGGTAATTGTTACTAGGTGACATAGATGTTTTATATTATAATATAAATCGGTCTAGCCATGATTCATTATAAATAAAGTCAATAAAAAAATGCTACAATATTATTAAAAAAAAGTAAATTAAATATAATTTCCAAAAAACGCAATTTACCAAAAACATATCGAACGCAATCCGTTAGGTTTCTTTATAACTAGAATATATATTACGTAAATACGCCTGCAATATTTTAGAAGCAGGCGTTGCAGTCAATAGTTCAGTATCATGTGAAAAATTTATACAATAACTCAACCAATATCAGAAACTACCGAAGTGTTTGACGGGACTAATATATTACATCGTATAACATGACACAAGATGTGTGGACTTCATGCACTTGGGCACCCGGCCATGATATAGAGCCAAGCCATAAGGCTTGCCAGATAGAAAAAATTAAATAATTGGAAAATATTTACATAAAAATGGAGATATTGAGATTATTTTTGGGAAAATAGACAGCACAATTTACAAATCAAATATGTCTTTTTAAAATTAAAATAATGAAAAAAAAAATCTTTTTTGCACAGTAAGAGCATCATTAATACATTTTTGTTTTCGTGCTGTTTTGTTAAAAACTTTTCCGAGGATGATTATCGGGACATTTTCTACTTCCTTGGGAGTCTGCACATCAAATTAATTGTCAGGACAATCCAGGCGAATCTCGAACATTTGGTAACCCTACAAGCTGTTATATACAAAAGTTGGAACAACAGAATACGAAGAGGTATAAATTTAAATTCAACATCAAAACTTCACATAAATCAATCTGCGAAACTTTAGTGTTGGCGCAATTTGTGTACATTTATATATTTTTTTTTTTCATAAAAGTATTTGTGTGAAATATTTCACTTGTATGCGTTTAAACTTAGATTTTAATTTTTTGTTTGCACGCTTAATACAAATTAAAGGAGTTCAAGAATATTCGAACTCATGAAAAAGGACATATTACTTGTAGTAATTTTATAATGAAATTTACGTAAAAAATAATTTTACATCAATCATCAATTCCTCGATACTGTCTACGACTATCCAAACACGACGGGAATGTTTTATTTGTTACCTAGATACATGATATTTTTATATAAAGTGAAATATTGTTATTATATAAATAAAGGTTTTATTATAGGTAATATTTCGAAAGCTTATTTTCTTTAAAATGCATAGTCGTTATGGAGACTCATTTATAAAATATATAAATGTGTTTTCGTTCATTTCATTGTAGAACTTTCAGAATATTGACAATATGCATTTGCTAAGTTTTAATATATGTATCTGTTATAGTTTAGTCAACATTTAACATATGCGCTCTATCGAAGACTTCTTTTCAAATGCATTAACGTAATTAGCTCCAGCCTAGAGGCGATTTTAGAAAATATGGAATGGATTATTATAATATAATAATATTTTGTAAAAATACATCATAGGCTAAAATGATAAGCTGGTTTCAAATATTTTACGTTTAATATATAATTTGTAATAGTCGCTAAGATGAAACATTTATAGAAAATTTTAATTAATAAAAAAGTGACAATTTATAATTTTGTTTAAATAGCGTTTACATAAGCACATATATATACGAACAACCTCTTTTATATTAGGTAGAATTACGTAAGGTTATAAAAACAATTACAAGTCATAAAAAGGCTAAAACATGATTACAGTTAAAATTAGCTCCGCAATAAGCTGCTAAAATAGGTAGGTATATTGCGATGATTCAGTCTAGTTTTTACGTCAAACAATAGAAAAAAACTTGAAGAAGTAAACGGAGTGGTCATTTACACCTTTTTTTGTTGGTCTGCGACTGCGCCACAAACATTAAACCTCTATAATCCATAGAGCAAAAAATTGTAGCTATTATATTGCAAGTTATATTACAAAGCGTGATTTTTTTTTGTAATTTCACGCCTTATTACGTATTCGAATGTTCATGTACTAATTACCATAGAGTAATCGAAAACCGAAAAATATTTCATGAATAATAATAAGGTTAATAAACTTTAAGAGTTTGTTTGCGCTAATATTAGGAGTTGTTATTAAAATTAAACAAAAACTCTTTACGAGCGTTAAGCTGTATGTTGAAGAAACTGAGAGATGACGGAATATCATAACCGCCGCTCTAGCAATGCATTTTTGTACAACGTCGATTATGTGCAATTCATATTAAACACACTTTTAATCGTGCGATTTTATTATGTTATAATTAAAATTATTATAAGAGTATTTTGGATTTTAATTATAACATAATATGTTATAATTAAAATCCAAAATACTCTTTATTCAAAAGGTCTTTTTTAAGCATAGTCGAATCAAGAACACATAGAATCAATGTTTTAGTTTTATACAAAATACCACTCGTTCTGCATGTTGTCTCTACAATAAGGAACTGGCCAGACATTGGACAGTAATGTTTTAAAATCAACTCAGTGCATAATTGTTTGGGTTTTACATCGAGGATAGTCCTATTTATATTTGTTAAGATCTAGAGGACGTTATCTGAGCTTGAGAACAATTCAATTCAATTCATTGGTAAATGAAGAGCTGGAGAACGAAACTTTACGAAAAACGGCAAATCGTTTATAATTAGTTAACTTAGCAATTGTGGTAATGTCCTGTAGTCCTTTGTAGGTAACCTATATAGAAATTACCAAGGAGCGAAGGTTCTATTAGAGTTGATGACAAGAAAAAAAGACTATAAGAAAGTAATTGATCCAGGCGCCTTTTACTATGCAGAAACATCTTCTATGTACACGTAATGTTATTAGTTATATTTCATTAAGTTACTGCACAATGCGATAGCACAAAACACACTCGCCGACACTCCCGCGGTCAAGCTAACGGTATACCGTTTGTATACAAACAGATTGTACGCTGACTTATACCTGTCACACACTGCGAGCGAACCGACGAGATTACTGAATAGCTATATAAATAACTGACAGCAAAACAGGCGTTTCTCGGAATCTGCAATCCGTCATTTGCTCTGGATAAACCCAATTTTTAAACACCGACGCAAAAAGAGAGGTGTTATAAGTTTGAACACTGTATGTGTGTTTGTGTGTCTGTCTATGTTAACGTAGCCTATAAATGATTTGTCAATACCTATTCAACGATACCCCACTTGACATAGTTCGTCGATTTTAATTTTTTTTTACATGTGGCGTCCAAAATCGGCTTTTTTGATTTTTTTAAATTTTTTTTCCTAAGACAATCGCGCCGTCATGATAAATCAAACGATTTGTTATTTAATCAAATCGGACAAAGGCTTTTGGTTTAAATAGTGCTACAAAGGTACAAATCCACATGCATATATACTAAAAACATACATAAGCTGATAAACGCATTACCCTCCTTCACATCGCGCAGTTGAGTAATAAGAAAAAAAAATAAGAATAACATTAAGAGGGCAAATTGAGGACATTCTTTGTAAGGAAATTATTTTACATTACAAAGATGGTTAATGAAATCAAATAGGTTGTTACGAAGGCAGTGTACAACACTCTTACAAGAACCGCTTTGCTCTGATTGCATGTAGATTGTAGGAGAGAGTACTATAACTTATTAATCGACAATTGAAGTGGCTTTAGTTGGAAATTAGTTTTATGTTATTAAAGTTTGTATAACGAAGTCTCGTGATTTGACCTATATTACTGGGCCGATTTCGTTACGGATTTTGTATTAGTTAAGTACCACTTTACAGTAGGCTGTTATACTTATGTGTGCAACGGTTAAGAGGCATCAAAAAATACTGTAATAGATACGTTTATCTAAAAGCTTCGATCTGGTTGAATATACTTATATGTTCTTTTTCTGTAGTCAATAAAATTGTGTAAATATACATACCATATCCGTCATTCATATATTCATATATTATATTTAAAAAAAAACTACTGAATTTAAAACATTGTGAGGAAACCTGCATGTATCGGGGAAAAATCTGGCACGTGTATATCCGTCAACCTGTATTATGAGAATGTGGTGGATAAAGTTATCATTCTTCTCCCTGACAGGATATGAGGCCTTCGTCTCGTAGTGAGACGCCTACAGTCTGTTGCAGTAGATACTTAAAGATAAAAGGAGGGGTGTTATAAGATGATGTGTCTGTATCTGCATCGCAGCCAAGGGCGGATCCAGGTCATGGGGGTCATGACTCCCCTCTGGGCTGGGTCCAAGACCTAGGTAGAGCACAAATTATAATTGTTAAACATGATGATAATTAACATGATATTTAATTTTTTGTCGTAAAAATATAGATTTTATGTTACTTACACTATACTATAATATAATTATGTTACTTACATAAAATCTATATTTTTACCTTTAATACCTTTAATATTTAATTAATTTAATATAATTTGTATGATTGAAGAAAGTTTAACCGGAGTGGCACTTCTCCACGTCCATAAAAACGTACCTATCGATAACTTTTTACCTGTATTGATTAATATCAAACTTAAATTATTACTCCTTGGGACTTGACCACAAGTAGATGACGCCCTATGGCGAAGCTGGATCCGCCCTTGATCGTAGCTCCCTAACGAATAGACCACTTAAAATGCAGTTTTTTTTTGTTTGCTGGAGTAATCGAGATGCTCCGAGATGATTAGCTATAATTTATAAAGATCTGTTCAGACGTTTGATGGTGACCAGCTTTATTCTAGTTGTTGAAAGGAACTGGAGTCAGCAGGATACGTAACTCCTCACCAAGTTATAGTAGAAGTAACGCGTCAGGGCTCGTTAAAATGACCTCAATAAATAGATTGTTGGGTGCTTTTTAAAATTTTCAATTTTATATTCGATATATTGATTTGTAGTACTTATTGCTGCGTACAGTACATAACATGATATCATGTACATATCCCACAACTGGGTAAAGACCTGCTTTCTTATTAATGCTAATCGTTAAATCGTTTGCCATTCAGTCTTAGAATTTCTTAAATTCGATACGCATTCCTTACGATATTTTCCGCAAAGCGAGCGATGAATATTAAAAACAAATCAAGTTTTTAAAAACCCATATCTGCAGTATTTTCTCGGATTTAGAGCCGTGTGCTTTTATCAAATTTCTCATGTTTTACCGTCCGTTTGTATGTATTACAGATGGGCAGAGACTAATATATGTTGTTATGTATATAAGCGAGTACAATGCATGCGTATATTTCTAATAAATAAAATCGAATATATAATTCGTTATATAAAATTAATGATTGCTTGTTTGTCAATATCTTATACGCTGCCATTCTTATGCTGTTTATCCTATTGCGATAAAACTTTGTCTATTTATTGTTTGCATTTTTGAAAAGGTTATAAGCATGACAAAATTAACTTTCAATAGGTGGCGCGCGTGTCATAAATAAAAATAAATTTAAGGCAGTTATCCGCCGTTACAATTTCTATACAAATAAATAAAATTGAAGGGCCTGTTTGTAATATAAAATAAACAGTTTTGAACTAAGTGTATATGAAGTATACAAAGTACATTTTATATCAAAAACACAATTTGAAAAATTTTTGTCTGTCTTTCTTGTTTATTCCGGCTAATCTCTGTTACGGCTGGACCGATTTTGACGAGACTTTCACAGATAACTAATGTTATAAGGAGTAACTTAGGCTATTTTTTTTATAATATATATTTTTTTATCAATAAATATAAAAAATAAAAAAAATACACGAATTTTGTGTTTATATTATATTAATATTTACATCACGCATGTGCCATGTATACATAATATGTTGTTGTATTTGGCGGCAGATACAGTACTGCTACAAATAAAATTTTTCCCCAAATTAACGCGGTTGAAACCGTGGGGCACAGCAAGTCTAACTATACACAAGCAAAACTGCAAGCTCAAAATTAGTAATATGTACTAAAATATAGTATTAAAACCAAATTACATATGTTCACAGATCTGTACTAATATTTATACTAAAGCGATATTTTTTAAATTATGTATGAAAACAAAACTCCGCGCTTACAAAGCCATGGCATCTACTATTTTATTTAAAAACATGAACATTGAACACGTCTGTATTACGAGATAATCCTAAAGGTACATTTAACTGAATATCTTATTCAAACAACTTCGAAACTTGCTGTAACGTAATTTTATTTTGAAGTTGGCTGGAATATGTACATGGTTTTAAAATTACATTAGCATATTATTGGCTAACTATTTTGTGGTACAAAATTGTATAATATTTTTATGGAAATGTAATAGATATAAATTTTTTGCGTTACTTACGTTTATGCTTTGCTTGAAAAGGAATATGTGATTAATGGAAATAGGAAGTAAGTGAAGGAATGGGATTAGGTTTCCGGTTCTCTCGCTCACCGTGAGAAACACAGCAATGTTAGTCACTTTTTCTATTTTCAATTTTAGAAAAGAGGGTTCTTTATTAGGATTGTTGTTTATAATGTTTTTATGAAATCCGTCATTTCTTAACAGATTTTAAAAATATATAATTTTGTAAATGTATACTTTCAGATAAGTCTTAATTACCATTATAAGTTCAGTCAGTCAGTCAGTACATTTTCATCAAAATCTACAGATTAATTACGGCGAGCTATTGCTCTGGTAACGAGATACATTTTGACAGTTGATTTCTGATTTTTGTACTAAATCGAATCAAATCAACAGTCAAAATGTATCGCGTTGTGATAGCGATAAGCCGGTATAATAACCCTCCAGAGTTCAGTAGTTGGATTTGAAATCAAAATAACTGAAAACAGTATGTAATCCAAGCGTACGAAATTGCGAATTTGCTTTTGGAGTCTGTTTAATTATTTTTAAAGTGTATCTGTGACAGTATAATACATGTTAACGTAAGAACTGTAGTTAGTAGACTACGACTAGGCTTTACCTTGTTTATTTGTTCATTTAAGTTTGAAAATTATTTTTGCTATAGCAAACTTCAACAACTTCGTTTCAACGGTTCATTGTTGTACGGTTCACCCTATTTGCATCCCATTAGCTTAAGAGATGAAACTAGTACGGAATAAAATTAAAACTAGCCAGCCTTCATTGTTCTGTAAGCGTTTACAACAGACCACTTATCTCTATGAGCGTATTAAGGAAATGGGGAAATTGAAAATTGTTACTCCAGAACTTTGTTAAAAATTGCATTTTACCGTACCAACTTTTCGAACTAATTCAGTTTATGATTTGAAATGTGAAATTGAATTTGAATTTATTTAACTTATTGAGGACTTGTTTTTGTTTTGTTTTATACCTTAATAAAAGTGCGTGGGTGCTTTTAGATATTTTTATATCGTTTACTTTTACTAAACGTTAGTGAAATATTTATAATCATTAACTTAATTTTATTTTTTTTGTTAATCTCCCTATTCTTATTATAAACTGATAGAAAATATTTTAGTTTTGGTATTCCATTAAAGCAAGTTTTTAGTTATTTAAATTATTATTTATTGTTTCATATTAATAGCTGGATTAGTTGTAAGATTATTATAATAATTTTCCAAACTTATTCAGTATACTGAATAAGTTTGGAAAATTATTATAATAATCTTACAAATCGTATACGATTTAATTACATATTAAATTTGAATTTAGTTTACTTTTGGAGAAGCTTTTTTTTCTTTATTTCATATTTTTATAGTAGGATATGTTGTAAAGTGTGGACACGAAATTTTGTAAAAAAAAATAATTTTTATACCAATTTTCGAAATAATTCAATTTATGACCGGTTTAAACCACTAAAGGTTCAATCTTTGCTTATGACATATAGTGTATGGGCTACACTGATACTTATAGGGTGGATGTTTGTGTTTGTATAATTCTGCGGAATCCTTACCACAGGGTTAGGAGAAATGTGTAATTAAATTTAAATTTATTTGACTTGTGACTATTATACAGAAATTTTTTATTTAATTTTTATCCTCTCATATTTAGATATAAACTGGCTTATAAATTCACTACATTATACTCTGTAATATTATAATATTGAACTTTAAAGATCGTTGTAGCAAAATAACAAAAACACACGCGTTGGATAGACGCGTTGGCGCAATGGTCACTGCAACTGACTAAAGCGCTAACGGTCGCGGGTTCGATCCCCGTTCACGGCAAACGTGTGTATTGGCCATACAGATGTTTGTCGTGGTCTGGGTGTTTGTATTAGTGTTGTGAGTGTTTCCGGACCCCCGACACAAGGTATTGAAATCTTAATGGGGGCCGTTGGGTGTGATGCGTTATTATTTAAACAACAAAATATATCTTCATTTTTGGACGGATGGAGGGATGACGTTCTCTTGTACGATTTTTTATGCACGGCGTAGATTTTCCCGACACGACGCCATAATGTGAGACAGTAGGACTTCGCGAAGTGGTTGAGCTTCGGCCCTTACTCTATGTAAGATGTTTTGGAATTTTTTCATACTAAAATGACTGAAGTACAACGTTTTCTCTTCCGACGATTTTTTATATACCAAAATATTTCTGTAATTAAATTTAATAGCCTAAAATCAAAATACAATGAATGTAACAAGTGTTATAAAGAAGCTAACTGATTCGAAATAAAATTAATATGTTTCAGTGACGATGAATAAAATGCAGTCACGTTTAACAATGCGGTCGGATCTCGTACGAATCACGAAACTCATAATTAAATTAACAAGTACCCACGATTTTAATATTATATTAACGAGGGAATTAATATTAACAGTATTAATTGATAATGTACTCGTAGTTTTTATGTATTACTTTTATTATATAAATAAAAATCCATGTTTGTATGTTGTGCTCTATGCCTTTCGAAACCATTGATCGGATTGTAATAAAACCTTTGTAGGGTGTTCTGAGAACAACCACGAGGCCTAAAAATCTATTTACTTTAGATGGTATTGCAACACAAGTCGGGTGCAGCTAGTTGTAAATAAAATATCAATATTGTTAGCAGACAGAAGAAATTTTTATGACGGTAGCTTGCCATTCGAGCATCACTTTGCTGTTGAACTTCAGTCTGCGTGGAAGCTCTGCCTGGCTTTCATATTGCTAATTTAATTATTTTGTAATTAAAATTAGTCTAGAACGTATTTTGGTTGTAAAATCGTTAACTCATAATATTAAAATGTTTACTTTTGTTTTATATTTTTTTTTTATTTAAGTCTACCTACATCTTATTTCTTACAATATAGAAAAACTTAAATATTTCTAATAATTACAGACTACTTATTATTTAATATACACACAGTATGTATTAATTAATATGAAATAGTATTCAATTGTAGAGTTTAATATAAAAAAAAATTCAAGCAATATCTGCGTGGAATGGTAGCAGCATTTTCTATTTGAATCGTAATATAAATATTAATATATTATTAGCAGTGTATATTGAATACAACATCATTTAAAAACGAAGACCTAATTTTGTAATATTTTCGCTATCAAACTTACAGCTTATTTTTTTACTAAAATGTGGCACCACTAAAAGCCATTAAACCCAAAGAATTGAATTGAATCTACTAAGATACGTCCTTTAACTGTCAAAATGTAACATGTTTTGATAGCTGTACTTTTACACCTATTAGGCCTTTGTTTAAAATAATTGCATGCAATAAACATGCATCTAAATTTGAGTACTATACTAATATTATAAAGCTGAAGAGTTTGTTAGTTTGAACGCGCTAATCTCAGGAACAACTAGTTCGAATTGAAAAAATATTTTTGTGTTAGATAGGTTATTAATTGAGGAAGATTATAGGCTGTATTACATCACATTATGACTCATAGTAACGAAGCAGTAACCATAAACGCGAGTGAAACCCCAAGGGAGAGCTAGTCTCTAATAAATATATGTACATATATCGCACAAATCTAAGCTTAGAAAGTACTAAATGTAATTGTACGGATTTTTTGTTCGTAATTGGTCTTTATAAATGTTTAATGAGTAATTTTATATGACGAACGCCACAATATAAGTTTGTTCATCTATGTCATCAGTTTTCCTTTTAGGTTCGATATGCTTTACTGGTATGTATTTGATGATTGTACTCTTGATTTAAAATAATTCGTGGACATAATCGTTGATTTTATAGCAGGATGTCATGATAACAACACAAGCTGTAATTGAGAATATAATCTATTTTCCGAACTGATGGTACTGGTGGTCATTTGTAAGAAAATCCACATTTAAATTATTCCATATTTATTATATCGTTATATGCTTAAACAGGATTTATGAAATGTGTAATTAATTTCGTTTTATAACTGGCCGTTATTCTTTTTCCTTTTTCTTTTTTAAATTTAGAACGTGAAAAGGATATATTGATTTTTGTGTTGCGTAATATTAATTATTATTGTAAAAATGAGTTATGAATATGAAGTTTTTTTCTTTATTTAATATTTAATTGAAAATACTTAATTTTTAATGAATTATCGAAAAAGCGTTTTAAGAGCCTACTTTAATAAAGTATATTTCGAATTTGAAATAATGATTTTGTTTTCGGTAGATATAGATGGTACGGAATTCAAATTTGGTCGGATTTCGTTTAAACAATTCCATTGACAAATCACAAATACGTGATGCATAAGATCATGTTCGCATCATTAGATTGAGCTCACGGCGCCAGGTGACTGTATTGCTAAGAATTTCGTAACACAGCATGATGAGTCAACGTAAAATATTCGGCGCCTGAATCTCGAATTATCAGAAATTTTGAACATGTAACTAATAACAATTGATGGATTTTTTAAAATGAGTAATTATCGACTTCCTTGAGGGTTTTTCTTGGTAGAATCTAGATTTCGAACCGTTGGTAGTTTTCCAATAATATAAATATTGATTTTTATATTGACGATTTAAAAATTCTCGTGCCTACTTGAAGAAAACATATTTTGATTATAATTGAAACATTTACTGCCTTACTACAAAAGATTTAAACAGACGTTAAACGCGCGTCTAAGACAGTTTCAGACTTAAAATATTATCTAAATTGCTTAACAGCGAATAAACTCATAAAAAAACTTATTAATAAAATATTATACGTTACATTTGACAGCTGAAATAGGTTTTAGACATCTATTAAACTCACTTAAACGTATATTAATCTATATCTAAAGCATGTTTAACTCAAAACTGTCTTAGACGCGCGTTTAACGTCTGTTTAAATCTTTTGTAGTAAGGCAGTTATAGTTTTGTCGCTGCTCCGTATAATTGTTTAAAAAAATATTTTTGTGCAGATTCGATGAAAAATGAATAAAGATTTTCGCGTGTCAATGACACGCAAAAATTGCGACAATATGCGTAAAATTAATTTTACTCTATTTAAGTCTTACAACTATTATAAACGCGAATGTTTATAAGGATGGATGTATAATCCTCTTAGACGTAAAACGCTTTCTAGATGGACATAATAGCTTGATAGGACCCATCAAAAACCCTTTACTTTCAACGTCCTCTGGAGATGTACTGCTCTCTTTTGGCACCTATGGTTTCAGGTAATGATGACAGAAAACACTAATTATCCCTAGTAATGTTATGTATTATGTATAATAACAGTTTAATTAATTTTGCAGCATATGAAGCCGAAACAATATTATATCGAAACCTCAACCCACACTCCAGTGACGTTATTATGTTCGTCTATTCATAGAATTTATTTTACGTAAATAGGCAAAAGAAAACATTAAAGATAGATTAAAAATATTAAAAATATGATTTGGAAGTAAAATTCTAATAACATTTTCAGGATGAAAACGTCGTGTTTGTGTCTAGAACAGAGAATAAACTTAGTTTACTTAGTTTATTTAATAGGTTTATCAAAGAAGTAAACTAAGTTTGATTTATTATTTGTATAAATCACCCTAAAAACTTTACCTAAAATTACAATTTTGTTATATGTAAAGTACGACGAGTTCATAGGTATATCAAAATACTTTCTTATGTACCCACTCAAATTGTGTTAAAATTGGTAATAGAGACTATGTACGATAATTAATTAGTCTTATGTCTTCTATTCTTACTTCTGGAAGCACTGGAAGACGATCTGAGTTATGGCGAAAACACGTTGACACGTAATTTTGTACGATGCACGTCACAAATTTTAACTACACAATGTCGTTATGTTTCATGATGTTATGATGCCCTATTACGGCTGTCAGAACTATTAAAGATTTAATTTAAAAGAGTTATTTGTTATTACTTCACACCTGAAAGAATTTACTGATGGTGCTTTATTATGACGGCTTTATATATTTTGACCTTACGAGAGTAAAACTTACAAATGTAATTCTCGCATAAGAATTTAGAAAAAATTTCGCGAAATCAGGTGTCTTTTGGATTTAAAAGTGATGAAATAGTGATTTTTTAAATAAACGTTTTCTATGTAGTAGATATTTGATATGAAAAAAATTATCCTCTATAAAGCGAGTTGTAAAAAATTGTCAGGAAGTTAGTAGTTTTAAAATTTGACACTAGTTTTTAATCCGACGACCGCTGCGGGGGAAGTTTCCGTGACGTGTCCCTGACGCCTTTTAAAAAGTTTATTATTTAAATATTCATTTTTTATACAACTTCTACTCGAAATAGTTTGTGCATTATTATCGTTTTTGTGAACAATTTTTAAAGTTATATAAAAAAATAGAAAGTGTTGGTTAAAGGAAACATTTTCAATCGACCTTAAAATAAATCAGCCAAGTGCGTGTCGGGCCACGCACAATGTAGGGTTCCGTAGTTGTCAGAATTGTCAAGATCGGTCAAGCAATCTTCGAGTACCTATTTTCGTAAAAATGTTTGAATGTGAATTATACTAACGATTTTGAACATTAAATGTTCGTCGATTATTTATTATTCTAACACTTGTAAAATATACTTAGCGCCGATAAATTTCCTTCCTGATTAGCGCCTATGAAATCTATGGAGATTTGGTTGAAAACTTCATAAGCGCGATTCAGAATCACTCGCGACATTTTTTATTAAGACATTGTTTTATACCTTATTTTATATTTTATTTTAATTTAAACTTATTAAATATTTATTTATTTATTCATTTAAATTCATATATTAATTTAAAATTATTAATATTTACATAATGTGATGCTTTAAAAAGTGAAATATTTATTTTTACTTAGATCATCTATAACTCGATAACCATAAGAACCAACATAGCCGTGATAATTTTCCTTTTAAATTCATTATATGTACCGCTATCGTGAATTTTTTCATATTTTTAGACGCAGCAGTTTAGTGGGTAGAGGGGGGGGGACACTTGACTCTAAGAAAAATTGACACTTCAAAGCTTAATATTTCGGAAACAGTTCGTCGTTCGGAAAAATGGTTATCCCACACCTATAACATTTTTAAAAGACCTATCTAACGATACCTCACAACATGGGATAAATGAGAAAAAAAATTTTTGGTCTCTCTTAACACATAGGGAAGACACAAGATTTTATTGTACGACTTTCTCGGCGTAATTCATATGTATACTCATACCGAATTACAGCTTTCTGGTATTAAAGGTTTCGGAGCAAAGCCGCGGACAGACAGACAGACAGACAGACAGACAGACGGATAGACAGACAGACAGACGGACAGACAGACAGACAGACAGACGGACATGGCGAAACTATAAGGGTTCCGTTTTTTACTACGGAACCCTAAAAAGGAGGATATTCATTAGAATAATTAAAAAGAATAATACACGCTAAGAATTAATTAAGCGTATATTATTTTTTTTATTGTTTGTTACTTCAGAACTCCGTCATTTCTTAACAGAATATGATAATTCTTTTTTCATAGAATATTTATCAAAGTTGGTTTGGTAGTTTTATTTTAAAATCAAAATAAATGCCATAAGTATTTACATCATCCACGTAAACGAAATTGCTTTTAAAATCAGTTTTTTTTTTTGTCTTAGTTACACAATTAACCAGACTTATCAGGTAATTTATGTTTTTTTATAGTCAGCTTTTAGCTTAGTTAAATTTTATCTGATGTACAGCTACCTTTATATAAAACGAACGAGCGAAGAAAGCCAGTTTCCAACTTTCACCTTCAGAACTAGTTTGAGCTTACAACTGAGCACTAAGATCTATCCGAAGCTTGACTTAATGTACCGATCTAGATTTACAACTTTCTGACTCATAGAAAGTTCGCTGCACATCTATACTAATATAATAAAGAGAGAGGTAATTTTCGTGCGAAGTAAAGCTCGGAACCACTAAAGCCTATTGAAAAAAATATGGCAACATTTAAACGTCATATTGTTCTAGATGATCATAGTCTATTCTGTATTACGGGGTAATATTTTTAAACAAAGATGACATTATCGCAAACAAACCCGCGAGCAAAAGATAGTATAAAATAATGAAACCGTTGCCAGTGTGCTTCATACGGAACATGTTGTTACTGAGCATTAAAAATAATTATCTTTATTATGGGTACAATACAATTTATTGTGTAGTAATTAGAATATATAAAAAATCTTTCAATCACGAATGAAATTTGCAAACGAAGTGGTCCGTACGAGATATAACTTAGTATATACTGTCAAAATATTTTCACAAATAAGATAAATTAATTTAAAAAATTCAAAACCCGACTGCGTAACCAGATAATCTACAGTCAGCAGCACCAGTTCTGTCTAAAAGCCTATAAATAAGAAACGTTACAAAACAATTTAAAATCGTTGTAGATTTTAAACGATAATTCTGATTGGAAAACGATATGTGATACCTAAATATGATTTTTAAATATCTGTTTAATGATATCGCACTTAACATACTTACTTAGTCAATGTTTTTTTTATATTGATTGTTGTGACAACATGGCGTCTATAATTATTATATTGATTGTTCCCAAATTTTATACTTTCTATGACTAATGAACTAATAACGAATGTCATAACGACAATCAAACGACATGTTTATCAAAATAAGTGCATTAATTTGATCTAAATATTGCCACATACTAAACAACAAATCAGGTACAAATCTATGTACATACATTTGTAACGTACGTACGTACGAGTGTACTTGACTGATTGTTATTTTTGTTAGTTATAGCGGTAATAGATTTAAAGATTCTGTAAACAGTTTCAACTTTATACCTATTACGGTTGAGACACATACATGACAGACAAACGGACGGACAGAGGCAGCTTTGTAATAGGTTCCAGTTAGCAACCTTCGGATACTGAAACTTACTTTAGACGACTTTTTAAGAAATGGAGAACCAATTTTGAAGTCGATCGCTCTTAAAAGCAAAATACGTAATTTCGTTTAATTGAATGACAAATTTATTAACGTTATTTTGATTTTAAAACCAAACTATAAAACCGATTTTGATGAAATTGATTGGGACCAATCTATACAAATAACCACCAAATCAGTCCAGCTGTCTCAAGTAATCGGTGAACACGGATAAAAAAGTCTTCGACCAATTGAGAACCCTCTTCTTTTTCGGAACACTATTAAAAACGGCCACTTTCCTCTAAAAATTATAGGTAAAGAGTCACGGAAATCACTCTGCAAATGCTCTGAAAATTATATTTCGAAAATAATCAATTTTGAATTTCGCTAGATATATATGTACATATGTATAAAGCATACAAAGCGTACTTATTTTACATACGTCAACTAGCCAAAATGGATTTGGATATTACAAAAATAGATATTTTTGTTCAAATTTCAAAATAAAGACTTTTCACATTAAAAACGGACTTCCTTTGCACGTAAAAGGAAAACCTTTATATCCTTTGCAATAGGTAACACATAATTACAGACGCAATGATAAAGGAAATCGAACTCCAGATATTTCTCTTCAACGAGAGGAAGTAATATTGTCTGTGTATCACGCTCGGGCGGTTTACTAATAAGGCTATGTTTACGACCAATAGAAGAGATGAAATCTTCTTTCTAACTACTATTTTAAATCGAAAAGATTGTGAGGATGTATGTTTGGATGGGTGGAAGTCTATATGGGTGGATGTTTGTAGCTTTTTCACGCAAACTATTGAACAGATTTTAATGAAACTTTACAAGGAAAGAACTTATAGATCAGATAAGATAGAGGGAATAATATATGGGCTACTTTTTTATTAACATACGCATATGATATCTGTTATAAAAGATAGTCCTATCTTTTGATTCACTGGTCATTTCAAAGGCGTAAAATGACTAATTAAGCTAAAAAACGTTTTAGACTCAAAAGCCTCCACTAGGGTCTCATGATCCTGTAACGGGTTCCGATAATACAGAAAAAAAAATATCCAGGCTACGACAAACATCACTATGGAGAATATAGGTGTTCGTCACATGCAGAGATCGAATCTATGACTGTTAGCGCTTCAGTTAGCTACAGTGACCAGTGTGCCGACCGGCTTCAATCAATTTAATCGACTTCATACAAATTGTTATCGCGTGTATTTTACTGGATATCTTTACCGTTTTTAAAAAATTTAAAGCTTTATATTTTTAACTGACTTCAAAAATTTTAAGGTTCTCAGTTCGTCAGTGACTTTTTCAGTGGGGTAGACTGATTTCTTTATATTTTTTTATATTAATATACATATATCCTATACATTTAGATTGATTCCATAGAATTTTTATCAAAATAAATTCCAGATATTAGGTTTAAAACCAATATATCTGGTATAACTAGGTCATCCAACTAAACGAAATGAATTTCTTTTTTTAAGTTTTATTTAATTGACAATATAACTTTAATCAAGACTTGAGAAAAACTAAAAGAACTGATGAACAAAACTTATCAATAGATAACAGTGAATCGCATGAGATAAACACAAACGCGAATCCTTAATAAATTTATAGTAATTAATTATATACTAACCTAACCTATTTCTTTAAAGTCGGTAACATTTATAAGCAAAAACAATATATAAATTACCTATTAAATAAATTATAAGAAAATCTTTGTTAAAAACACATCCTTACATACCATTATAATCTTAAGATTTTTAAAATAAAATATCATTTATCTACGAAATAAAACAATATTAAAATAGGACAGGAAGTCCGCCTAACAGTGATACGGCAAAGGATTTTTCATTTCCTTTCACACCTAACACCCCAGCGAATCCAAGGTCACGCAACACGTGCAAGCTGGGTCCAAGGATGTGGGCGAAATTCGCCCCGGTGTAGTTCCGGTTATTGATGAAACGAATGGCGTGTTTTCATTGGACACTTCCCATCATTATTTGGTATGAATCATCGGTGCGCTTGATTCAGAATCGTTAAAGATGGCAGGTGGAAGAACGAAATTACTAATTTTGGAGATAAAGGTAAAATTTCCATTGATTAAACAGTAATTTAAGGCAAAATGAAGGCGGTTTAAAATCACCTGCACGAGTCACGATTGCGCATCTGTATGACTGACATTATAAGCAAAATAATTAGCAAAGAGTATTTCAAGCTCAATTTTGTTATTTCAAAGAGACGTTAACATCTTTTAAATCAATAATATATCAAATGTAAATAAAATTACTCTGTACTCTCATACATATGTTACGAGTTATTCAATTCGATTTAAAAAAAAATAATCAATAATAATAATCACTTCGACACCAAATTAATTTTTTACATAAAACAGAAAAATAAATGGTATGACATGATGATAAAAATTGTATAAATTTCTTAATATCGGGTAAAATCATGAAATACTTATAAATAATCTGCCACTAATGAAAGAATTGAATTAATAATATAGTCACACTTGACAGCTAATATGTCCATGGCGGTTAAAATAGGTTTAAAGCGTCTGGTACGTTCATTTAAGTGTTGTTTATACATAATTAAACTATTAGGGCAGTTTTAGTTTTGAGAGATAAATATATAAAGAAGTCACGCTGAAAATAAAAAATGAATTCAGCATTCGTCAAAATTGGCTGAAAATACATATTTTCTCAATCACAATATTTCCTTTTCTTCGCACAGGAAAACAAAAAACATAACATTTTTAACAATCCAATTACATTCAAAGCAATGATGTTTGATGCATGCAAACACGACAATTTCTTATCATTCAGATCGCGTGTTTTCTGGCGCCAGGTGACTAATTTGGCCTACCCTCAACTTACTTGAAATTCCTATCATCTATCACCATCTTCTAAGTAACTGCTATTTATAAACTGTATTACAAATTGTTCACTTATTCAAAGTTCTGTAAATGTTATACATAAGTATATGCATATACGGCAAAAAGTGTTATATATTTTTATGTAAAAATATATAATAATTAATTTTAGAGCTGTATAAAGAATTTATTTGAATTTTATGAACGTATTTTATTAAATCGTTATAGAAACACTGATATCCAAATTGTTCATTAAGAATGAGTAATTATTTTATGTACTATGTTATAATATTATAATTATTTTTATGTGCCGTAATTGCAAACACCTAAACAAATAATCAATAATTATATAATAAATAAAAACTTCGGAGATCTAAATAAAGATAAATTACAACAATGGTAAAATATCTCAAGTGTACGAAAAATTTAAACCATAGGTAAATATTCATGAAAAATAGTTTTTATTTCAGAAATGACTTAGTCCTTTTACGTATTATACAAAAGTAACTTTTTTTTTATTTCTGTACAAAATTATAGCCGGAGAGAGCGTTCATGGTAAGACTACACTTTTCACTTAGCAAAACATTTCCACATTCTTATCCATTTTTTCTTACGTATTTCATATCTCATAAATAATAAACAGTGAACACAAGTACAGTATAGATGTACTAATAATATTCTTAATAAGTAAAATAATAATTATGGTATGATTGAGAAGGCATGTTTTATGAGTAAAACTCTATGTAGGGTTATTTGTTGGAAGTTTTTAAATCGTCTTTATAGTTGGGGTATTTAATTAAAGCTATTTCTAGATAATATATGTATATATATTTTGATATGTATTTTCGATGATCTAATCACAGTAACTTTTAAATAGATTAATACATCACTCTAAAATAACACATTCAGAATAACATCGATTTATTTATTTTTCAATTTTATAAGTTTTTCCTGTATATATAATAAACCAGTAGTAAGCTATATTTTGTTCATTTTTATTAAAAGAAAATGAAAAAATAGCCATGTTGACTTTCCATAGAAGTTAAACTTCAAAGAGTAAAACATTAAATTACTTGATCCTCGACGCACGCGGCCCCTTTAACATTAACGTGACGGTGACGCAAATTCATAATATATACCAAAAAATCAATGCACTCAACGTGCCTAAAAAATTTCACTTCAAACACAAATACACGTAAAGAAAGCCATTTTACATAATCTTTTTCTTTTTAAATTTTTATGTATGATAAATACTATCTCATTATGTTGAATATAGTATACCTTTATCCTCAAAATTTTTACTTTGAAAAAAGCTTTGAAATATATGAAATATATATATAAATATATAAGTATATAAGGCATTTACTTCAATAACTGTGCACGCGGGAATCTTATGCACGAAGAACAAAACCAATATTCAATACACATCTTGTAAAATAAAAGTGTTCCGTTGAAATGTTCCATTTCAATTTATTCTTTAAAATGGCAATGCGATCTCTATCCGCAGAATTTTAATGGTAAATCGTATCGGGAGCTGTATAAAGGCGTTTATTGTTAGATTAACATCATTTTATTTCTGTATTCGTTATGTGTACTTTGAATTTATATCGAATCGAGGATAGTCTATAAAAAATAATTAAAGTTAAAACCATATATATAAAAATCAATCTTTGTTTGTCTGTTTGTTTAGATATAACGCGCTGCCATACCGCTCATCCGATTTAGATCAAACTTTGCTAAGTTATTGTTTGCCAAGTGCAAGAAAGTTATAGATATAGTACAATTATATAATTTGGGGGTATTTAAGCGTCGAGTGTGTTGCCGGCCTTTGATGGTAAGGTGTATTGACACCTTACCATCAAAGGCCGGCAACACACCCGCAAGGAAAAAAAGCGTTAGGAATAGCTATTTTATAATAGAATGCTATTCTATATTATAATTATTAGAAGTTGAAGTAGGAACTAGTTTATTTAAAAGTTCGAATTTTATTCAACTCACTTGTAAAATAAGCAAGGTGTCGCTTAGGATTTTTTTCCTACTACTAATACTAAATATTGTCGGACCCCCGACACAGGATCATAAGACCCTAATGGGGATCCGTTGAGTGTGATGCTTTTATTTATTATTATTTTTGTTTTTATAAATTGTATTTTTAGTTTTACCTACATGTACATTAAAGGAAAAAAATACTTTTTTTATATATTATATATAAATATTTCATTACTTTTAAAAATATGGCGAAGAATATAAAATTTTTAATTCCATTCAGAATAAATCGCCATACAGTAGAATTATTCAGTCAATATTACTTCTGGAATACACCGTCGACATATAGAGCAATAACAATGAAACTAGTATTATTCTAACATTGTGATACGCAAAGGAATGTGATATTATGACTACGTGCAAATCCTTTTATAGCTCTATTTCCATTGGGAATCGCTAACCTTATTGATATGCTGTTTTCACTGTCCTATAAATCTAGAACTCAAGGTGATCAGCATAAAGAATATTTTTTAATAAAAAGTTAATAGCAAGCGAGCAGGCGGGACACCTGATGTTAAGTGATCACCGCCGCACGGACATTTGCAGCACCCACAAATGCGTTGGCAGCTTAAAAAGGAATAAAAGGGACTAAGAAAGATGAAGAATAGATATTAGCGACTTGACGCCGCACATTCGCGTTTGTACTTGAGCTGAGATGCCCTAGTGGTTAGAACACGTCAATTTCAACCGATCGCGGGTTCAAACCCGGACTAGTACCGCTATTTTTCAAGTGCTAAATTTGTGTTTAATTTCATCTCGAGCTCGGCGATGGAAAACATCGTGAGGAAACTTGCATGTGCCGGGAGAAGTTCTGAAACATGTATATCCGCCAACCCGAAGTGGAGCAGCGTGGTGGATCAAGCTCTAAATCTTCTCCTTAATAGGAGAGGAGGCCTTTGCCCAGCATTGGGATATTTACAGGCTGTTACTTATTTTTTACTTTCACTTGACGCCGATCTTCTGTGAGAATGAGATGCTCCGGTGGAACTAATCCGTATACGAGCTGTAGTCTTTAGGCTAAAACAAGGTTTTACCTCAGACATAAAATAATTTAGGGCTATTTATCCTCTTAATGATGAGACTCTATGTAGAGCCGGTAGCTTATTAACGGCCATTTACAGTAAACTATATATTTATCTTCTAAGGTTGTCATAAGTAGAATTTGACATAATCTTTATATCGATAATGTCAAAAACATTTCGCTCGTTAAAAAAAACTCCAGACAGATACGTTATTGAAATTGAGCATGAGTTTATATTAAATTACGGAAATCCAGAAAAAAAAAAAATAAAAAGACTGTTCAAGTAGCTGATGTAGCTTTATTTGGATTCGTTATGCCATTTTTGTAAAGCATATTATTCGAGCATAACCACACACTTTTCAACTTTCAATTATTAAAGCTTGCATAATTATTTAAATATAAATATTCTGGTCATTTATTGTGGCATTGGAAAAAATAATAATAATGAGTATATATTGTAATATAGTGCCTTTGTGTCTTGTGGTCACTTTGTTGCCTATATAAGTTAGGCATTTAGGCTTCTATTTTAAGATTAATCAAAACTGGTTGCCTAATCTCATCAGCTACGTAGCCGATAACGCGTTGATAGAGTAAGTGTACATATTAATGTTTATTCAGAAGTTTGCGATAACGTTACGTTCGAGATTCACTGTAATTGCGATCCTGTATCTGCGAGATAAAATGTCGAGGCACGGTGACGTCACTGCCGCAGGCGCAGCAAGATTAACCGGGCGACTGCCTAAATATAGAATGTAAACATCTTAAGTGATTCACTCTGTGCTTAAACTATACATAAATAGTGTAATAATCGACCCTAAGTCGGATGAACATGATATGTTAACGATGCATATATAGTAAGAATCTAAGTTACAAAAAAGGGTGCGACGAATCCCAAGTTAGGGTGAGGGACTATTACAAAACATAACCTCCAAATGTCGGACTATTGTCCGGCGTAAAAAAATGCAGGCATGGCGTGAGCCGGAACGCTTGCCGGCCGAGGAGCGAGTGCAAACGAACCGTCGAACTCGACTCGAGTCAGTCTCACTCGAACCGAGCAAGAGCCCGCGCGCGCCTACTGAGACCGGTTCCATTCGAACACTCTTCGATAACTTATCAACAAATAATTGCATGAAGTCATCGATTAAATTAAGTGTAACAACGTTCCTACGCTTCGCTCTACCCGGTTTTACGAATGCCAATGATCCTTCTAGGATTTATAGTAAACTTGCGAAGTCGCTCGGATGTTCAAGTTTGACAGTGAACTCCACAAGTGTCCGTGAAAAAGTTTTGTGCGATCCGATTGGCTGATTTTGTTTTGATTCGTTTTGTGGAGTAAGTGAAGGATGAACGGGACGCCAGCGAGGAGACCAAAAAGCGCCTTTTCCGAGACGGTCAGTTACCTGCAATAAATTGTAACAAAAATATTTTATATAATTTCCAGGTTTTCTCATACCGATAATGTTATCAACGCCGCATACTTAAATATGTTTATAATTAGAACAAGTAAATAGTACGTATTGTATGCGTAAAATAATGTCCTTAATATTTAACTTGTAACATATGACGAACCCATAGCGGCGTATAAAAAACTTTGACGGTCACTGTCAAAGCTAATGGCGAGAGAGATGGTGTACGTGAGCAGGACAAAACTAAGGTGATTTGACCGCGTGAAACATATCAGTTGCAACCGTAAACAAGTATAGTATGGCTATTACTGTAGAGTATGAACCAAGCTAGTTCACTTAGAACACGTCGATATCCACACAATTCGACTGCAGGTTCTTGACTTTACGATTGTATTAAATCTAGAGCACATATAAGTAATGCAGTAGATAGAGTCGCTTGGGATCAGAAACTTCTTGTTTGAACTATTTAATCATAAATGAATGTATCAAATTATTGTAAATCTGTGATAATAAGATGGTTACTTATATATAATCAGGGTTAATATTTGTAACAATTCTAACCACTTGGTGTCGCCTGTGAGGTGCTCATCGTCAGCTCTATTAAATTGTTTTGCCTCATTCAGAACCAATTTAAAATGACTTTTCTGAGTCATACTCGTAACATCTAGTTATGACCACTATACACCTTTTCCTTCACTCTACGGATATTTTTTTATTATACATTATAGAAAATATTAACCTGCTTTAACTCAATGATAGAATTTTTTTTTTAGAAATAACGTTTAAACGTATTGTAGTTTTACAATTTTACTGTAGAGTAATGATTAAATACAAAAAATAATAACCATTGATTTACTACTGGTAATAATAAAATGCACTCTATGTAGAGTTTATTTTATTTATTTACATATTTGCACAATCATTGAGTGCTGTCGACAGAGCTTCCTCAAGTAGTAATAATATTGTATGTAGATATGTTTTCCTAATACTTCTCTATAATATATTTTTGTATTTATTCTAATATTAATCTCAGTAATTATTGATTTGATTTAAAAAAATTTTCGCTAATTGAAAGCATTTATTTCATTTCGGAAGGATGAATTATGTTTATATGTGATATCCTTACAAATTTTATACACGCGAAAATTTATCTGTATGGATGTATGTTTGTTACGCTTTCACGTAAAACCTGCTCAATGATGTGATGAATGATTTTAATAAAACTTTACAATAATAGAGCTTGTCTATAAAAATTATTATTATTGATATTGTGTGAATTGTCCAAAATATTACGATAATTTAAAAAAAAGTAGGAAAAAAATCGAAGAAAAATTTGCACTCTGCGAGCTATTCTAAATTATAATGTACAATTGAAATGTTTATCGTAGATTGTCCATCAAAAATTCCCGCGACAGTATATATCTATCTCTTATATGTAAACGATTATCTCCAAAAGTAATCGCGCGTAGACGAAGTCGCGGGCATCTACTAGTATTATATGAAATATAGTCAATTAATATCAAAACAAAAATCTACTCGGAGCTGCTGAGATCTTGTAGGAAAAAATATATAAGAAAAGAAATGATTTCATAAAAAAATCTATACTCGTTTTAATAATACTAGTCAAAACTTCATTCCAAGCGAAATTCGTGACATAACCGGTTGTAAGAAATATTCTCGTTTTGTTATCGATTCGATTCTCAATTCAATCTGTGTCTTATGAAATACTTTTTTTAAGTGTCGAAACAAAAAAATGCAAAACAAAACCATCAATACATTACGGGTAATCAAAAATTCTAATTTAAATGTATATATTTTTTTCTGTATTGATAACAGATCGAGATAAAGATAATATATATTAAAGATATAGATAAGTTTAATATATTTATTATCTCTCTATCGAAGACATAAGTGGATGAAGGTGATACGATAAATTCTATTTTCGAGAAAATTTAATTCTAAGTTTTGGTTGACCATACAAAATGTATGAAATGCGTTCATCCAAAATTAGTGTATTTTTAAATAGCTTCAAATATGTTTGTTTTAAGGTTTAAAATTGCTTGAATATACATAACGCTTTTATCCTTACATAGAATAGCGTAAAATCCGAAAAGCAACATATTACCTTCTTCCACTCATGTCTACAATCTACATTATCTTATAACCATTAATTTAAAATTTATTTTTGCAATTCATTCAATATATAATGGAAGGAAGATATATGATAAAGATAATTTATTTTATTATTTATTAATTATTATTTTATAATACTAGTGTTCGCCTAAGAGTCAAAATTCATCTATTATCATTATTAAACATTCGAGGTCATTATTTTTTTTTAATTTATTGGTAACACTAATGTCTCGTCAATAAATTCAAGTAAATAAAAAATATCGATTCACAAACATGAAATAAGGTACTTAACTGTATATATAATATTTGCCTATTAAAAAAATGTCTCTACAAGGATACAATTTCGTTACACGAATTACTGATATCTATCACGAAAAAAAAGCGCTGGATTTTGTTTTGGTTACCAAAGAAAGATATTCTTTGGTAACCAAAACAAAATCCAGCGCTTACCAGGATTATCCCAACACGGCCAAACGTCAAATTATTTCATATGAACCCCACAATTACATGTGCTATTGCTTTTTGTCTAATTCTTCCTCACATATTACTCTGTATAAGCCATCGTTGCAGCTAAATTTGGACTCGGGAAACTTACTTAAAGAAAATATTAACCCCTGAATAGCTCACAAAGGTGTTCATAAAGACTGTTTAATTCGTTATAATCAATTTTAAACTATCTATGTATTTTTATAATGTTTTCTAGACAAACTGTACTATTTGTTTGTTTTACTTTCGAGAGCGATATAAAACAACTCTGTAACTTAGTAACAGATACGTCCTAAGAAGTTACGAAAGCTAAATTTACAAAATAAGTCACTAATAAATAAATTAGTGAAGGTGTAATGCAATGAGAAGTAACTTATGAAAATCTTTATGATAATCTGAGAGTAAAACTTATAAGTGTAAATATCGCCTTACATAATGTTACTACCCCCAAGGTTCGTGCAGGTTCGTCCTTAATGCTGGATGAGTCATATCATATAAAATTTTGTGCTTTTTACTTTGAAAATGATGGGTATTTCGGTTTGAAAAGGAATAACGTATGAGTGATAGGATTTCAGGGAAGGGATGGGGGACCGGGTAGGATACAGTTTTAATTTATAAATTACGTAGAGAATCACTACCAAAGTAATGTAAATAATACTTACCTTGTTACCTGAAAATTTCAATAATATATAAAAATCCTATTTGTCAATTCCCTGATAAAATATCATAAACAAATATTGATTTACCGTATTTCGTATGAAAATAGGCCAGAAGCAGATGTTTAGAGAATGTTTTTATACATCGATAATTCTACCAGCCTTGACCTTTTGTTTTAGTTTTAATGAATAATAATTAATAAACATAGATATTTTTTACATAACATGCTAGTGTTGTACAATCAACAACAATAAAATGTTAACATATTTATATTTTATTTAAAACATCTATAAAAACATATAAACAAATGAATCAAAATTGAAGTGTCTGTTTCTAATATCAAATTAAGTGTTTTTAACTATCATCTGAAGCATCTGAAAGTATACGTTGTACCTCATCCAAAAATCAATTTTTAAAATTTTTGTCTGCCTGTTTGTTCGAGTTAATCTCTGAAACACCTGGACCGATTTTGACTGGACTTCCACTCGTAGATAGCTAATGTTATAAGGAATAACTTACTATTTTTATTTTAAAATTTTTATTTATTTAAATTATTTCTTATTTTTTAACGAAAACAAAATTGAAAACAAATTGAAACCATTGAAATACTAAACAATATCCGATTCAAGCAGGAAAGGTAAATATTATATTAATAAACTAGCTGTGCCCGCGACTTCGTTCGCGTGGATTACAGAATGCTTGGCATGTCTCCTGCAAAGCAAGGTTATAAACTATTATACTTTCTTGAGCAGCACCGCAGTAGTCTGCAAGAAAGAAGCTTCTTACTTTGGATTTGGGAACTTGTTGGTTGTATTTATAAGCAGACTCTAATTCAGATATTCCTCCACGGTTTTCACTATAAATGTTGAAGAAAAGTGTTTTGTGCTAGTCTTTAAAATTTCGACTGTATACCAGTATATTCTCGCCGAGGTTTTCCTTGTATTATATATCGGGTACCTTTTTTAACTGGGCTTGATAGGCCATATTCGGAACTTTAAGGAATCACGAAAAATACTTAAAGGAGTCTCGTGTCCGATTTTAAGAAATCTAAAACTGCATCATAAGTTTTTTTAATTTCATGATTCTCCTGACCTGGAATTGAACCCACTAATTAAAAAAAAATACATTCTGTATTATTGCACCACCTACCTAATAGTGTCACTTGTAAGAATCAACTTTTGGAAAGTTTTAGGAAAAGATTTATTTTTTAACAAAATAACATTAAATCTATACATAAATTAGAAGTTAAGTAATCGATTCTATATATATTAAATATACATATCAAATATGTGGGTTAAATCACGGCTCCCGGTAAGTTTAGAAAAAAAGTCTGCATAACTTCGAACGATTCGTTTATTTGCATCAAAATGCTAGTCACCTACTAAAGTAAGGAAGAGTGTAAAGAATATCAAAAATATATAAAATGAATAACTCACAGTAACTTCTTTTATGTTTGTCTATTTTTTCTATGTGAGCTATACAAAGTAGATACAATGTGACGTTTGTTTTGGTCCCCGTCACCTACTCCGTTACCTAAGTAGGTTTAGATAATTCCTAAAAAGATGAATCAATTTATTGAAAATCTACATTTCACTGGACTCGGCTATTGTACTCACCCGCTATTAGTGTTACAACATCCCGTTATAATTTAAAAATTTCACTTTTAGGTATGATCGAATGAATTTGATAGAATTTTGTAAAAAATTTGCCCTTTCTTTTTGTTGCAGTTAACTATATAATAATACCTCTCTGAAGTTGATTCTTATAATATGTGACAGTATCAGATGATGCAATCATACAGAATGTTAATTTTTTCCAAAATCAACGTGTTCGTTTCTGGCTAGGAGAATTTATTTTTCAAAAAACTAATGAAATAGTTTTAGTTTTTATTAAAATCGGCTCTGTTACTTCTTTAATTATTTTTCGCTATTGTTTATAGTTTCGGATTTGGTCTATCATATCCAGTAAAAAAATTACCCAGTAAATATATTATTTTCCAAATTATTATATTTATATAATATACATATATCTTCCATATTTGAATTAGATGTTGTTCACTTTTTCATTGGTTTCAATTTTGTTCCTTATTACATTAGCTTTCAGCAGTGAAAGTTTCGTCAAAATCGGTCCAGCTGTTTCAGATATTAGCCGAAAAAAATTGAGTGACAGAAAGACAGACAAAAATTTTAAGATTGGTAATTTTGTTGTAAGTACCGTGTATACTTTAATATGCATTTATTTAAAATTACAAACAGACATCAATTTTATTTATTTTTATACCTTCCCTTCTTAAATCGGACATTGTTCTCTATTTTATTGGTTTCTACAATATTTTTTTATCGCGTAATTCTCTTTTTTACTTATTCATTAAAATAAACATATTAAAAAAAGTAGCTAAAGTTAATCCTTATAATATTAGCCATTAAATACGTCATGTTTTGAAGAACTTTTTAGACTTTGTAATATTTCGTGAATTTCTTCTTCCATCTCCTCTCCCTTTCTGGACCTCACGTGTTTAATGGACATTCCCTAATTGCTTGTGAAAGTCCCATCAAATTTGATTCAGCTGTTTCAGATATTAGTCGTAAGAAACAGACTGACAGACAAAAAATTAAAAAATTGATTTTTTGATGTAAGTAATGTATATACTTTTATGCATTTAGTGAAAAGCATAAAATACTGTTCGACGTGAACCCTTAAATTGACATAACTTTTTTTTATGAATCGATTGAAATTAAATAAACACCAAATGTTAAGTGAACCTTACTGCAATATAATCATGAAAACCACATCTAAATCGGATAAGCCGTTTCTGAGATTAGCGGGCGCAAATGCACTGATAAACAGACAAACAGACAAAAATTCTAACAATTATTGTTTTGGGTTCTATTGCGTATGTAAAGGCCCAAATAATTTGTTTTTTTCATATATCTTCTATGTATAGACAGCGACCCGTTAGAATTTTTTTATATGTATAGATTAAAAATATCTAAAATAGAAGTAAGCCTAAGTCACTTCTTATAACATTTGCTAACTGCAAGTAAAGGTATATATGTAAGTACTTTCATGCATTTAGTAAAAAGTATAAAATAATGTTCGACGTGAACCCTTAAATTGACATAACTTTTTTATTTATGAACCGATTGACATGAAACAAACCCTAAATGTTAAGTGAAGCTTACCACAATATATTAGTGAAAACCGCATCTAAATCGGATAAGCCGTTTCTGAGATTAGCGTGCACAAACGCACAGATAAACAGACAAACAGACAAACAGATAAGAATTCTAAAAATCTTTGTTTTGGGTTCTATTGCGTTGGTAAAGGCCCCCAGTAAGATTTTTTTTCATATATCTTCCATGTACAGACATCGACCCTCTAGAATTTTATTATTAGTATAGATTTTTCCTCAAATTAACGCGAACGAAACTTCGGGACATATGTCGCTTAAAATGTTATTGTATTTATTTTTCGTATGATTAATTTCGTTAGGTGGAAGATGCACATTTTTAGAGCCTATTGCAGAAAGTCCTAGTGGCCTTGACAGCGTCAGCAAGGCGATTACTAAAAAAGGAGAGCCCTTGAGAAGGCTTCGTCCAAGGTCGTCTAAGTCTTGGCCTTTAAAAATGACTTAGAGTTGTCGGAATGGAATTTGTGTGTAAATGTGCATCAAGTGTACTGAATAAGTTCTGACGCAACTCTTGTGCTCAGTTTAAATAACTTATTTATTTGCTGTTTTTCTTCAGACTTTAAAAAGGAGGTTTTCAATTCGCAGCGTATATTTTTTTTAATGTTTATAATGTAATAACTCCGATTTTTTTTGCATTCAGATTGGTCCCATAGAATTTTTATCAAAATCGGTTCAGTAGTTTGGGTTTGAAATTAATATATTTGTTATATGTATGTCGTCCAAGCAAAAGAAATTGCGTATGTTGCATTTTTTAAACTCTTATTTATACTATTAGCGATTGATTTTGACATAATTTATATGAAAATTATGTAAATATTTTACCACTATTAAGCTGAATAACAGACAGGTAGTGTATTGAAAAAGGGTCGTTAATGAAGAACTTAATACATTAAATTTTGCCTCGTGACTGGTAATAACATCCAATAGATGACTCCTAAATAATAATGCTACGCAATTTGCAATCTTAATTGAGACTAATATGCAATCTAAATTGAGATAATTCGAATAAACTATTAATATCAGGAAATGGTTTTATAATCCAAGTAAAATATTATTATTCAATAATTATGCGTATACTAAAACATTCAAGAAAATCTGTATTATTATATGAAACTAGCTATCCCTTGCGGCTTCACTCTTGGTTAGTTACTGCTTCACTCCTATGAGTCGTAGCGTGATGTAATATAGCCTTCCTCAATAATAAACTATGTAACACAATTTTTTTTTTCAATTGAGACTTGTAGTTCCTGATATTAGCGCTTATAAACAAACAAACAGACAAACTCTTCAGCTTTATAATATTAGTATAGATTATGAGGAAAATAATTAACATTATGTTAAAAAAAAAAAAAACTAATTGCATAAAAGGCGACAATATCGCCGTCACAAACGAATTTGCACTCCTATTTTTAATGTCTTGTGATAATAAAATTTACATAAAGTTGACGGATGAACATAAAGGAACCTAATTCCTATACTAACAAAGTAGTTGGTACGTCATAAAATATTGGAAAACAATAGATGATTCGTTGTATTTCATAGATTAAAAATATTTTAAATCTATTTTTTTATTACAATTCTTAGAATGTAAACACAATGCTTTCTTTTAATAAAAGTGTTATTAACTTTAACTGTTTGTGAATAAATAAAAAAAGTATTATTTTACTTGTCAGTTTTCTTAGACGTAACATATTATAACCAACTTCGTAATTAAGTTTTTTTTTTATCTTTGAACAAAATCTAGAAACGCTATCTATTATTTTATGTAAAGATATTAAAAAAAAATTAAAAGAGAAACAAAAATATGGAATCGTCGGAAATAATTATAAGATGGCATTGAAGAACAATAATATACATTTACTTTAATTTATTTACGAAATTGTATTCAATTAATTGAATCTCGGTGGGGAAATTCAGAAATTAATTAAGGAACGACCATTTCCCGCGTTTAAAATTAACCTTAATAATTCTTTCGAGTGTACCACAGATAATATTTAAAGTTAATTAACGAAGCGCAAAATTAAAAAGTATAATTTGACATTGATGCAATGTTTATTTAATTCTCTGGAATCGTTTGCATTGATACAAATTTAATTAAATTACGTGATGTGTTATTTGACAAGAAACAATAAACATTTATAAATTACCGTCGGTAAAGTTGACAGTTTGATTACTTCGTCAATTTTATCCAATGATACTTTATAACATACCAATTCCAACATTGACAAGTTCTTTAAGAAACACAGTCATTTATTTTTGTGACTCTGAATAAATGAAACAAATCTTTTTTTTTTAAAAAAAGGAACTCAATTTATTTCAAAGGCAAAGTTCATGATTTTGTTTACTCGGATGACATACTTATTCTAGTAATTTTGATAAAAAAATTCTATAGGCCCAAAGTACACACTTTGAAACAAAAAAGAGCGGATTCGAAATCGATCAAGCCAGCCAGGTAATCAGGGAATATATTAAAAAAAAAAAAAAAAAAAACATCACCGACAAGTTAAGAACCGCCTCCTTTTTTAGAAGTCGGCTAAGAACAAAAAACATAAATGCGAGAGTGTCATAAAAGCTGTTAGGATCATAAAAACGGCGTCAATATTGTAATTCTAATAATATTATATTACGTTGTTAATTAAATTAATTCACAATTTATTTTTAGTAGCAATGAAACATCACTTATATTGTAAAAATAATTTAGCTCTTCAATATCAACTCTTACGTGTTAATTTGATTAAATATAACAAATTTTCTTACCTAACAAATTTAATACACCGTTTATGGTAAGGAAAATCTAAACAGACTGTTTTAGAAAGGTGAATTATTTTTAGAACGCACGATACTGTACGCGGTAATAAAACTGGCCTTTCAAGGCTGTTATTAGCATTTCATAATTAGCATTAAGCCGTGGTAATATCCTTTGGGTCGCTCGGGAGCGTTCAGGCGAATATATGCCTAATGAACTATGAAGTATAATTTGTTGGAGCAAAGCTTGCGTAAATAGCCTTAATAACACCTTCTGAAGGGAATTGATTTACTGGTGCTTTAAGATATATACCGTTCTTGTGGTTGTATGAATTTATCGAAAGGATTCTTTTGATAAATACATACAATCACGCCATTAGATATGCTAAATCACGTTTTGCTTGAAGTTTTCAATGTGTAATGTTTGTTTTGAAGGAGCTACTTCCGGAATGGTCCCATAGAATTGTCATAAAAATCGGTGGTCAGTTTTTAAATTAAAATAACTTAAATAAGTATGTCATCCAATCAAACAGAGTTGCCTATTTTACTTTTAATAGGGTATACTATTTTAAAGCACTTATTCGTTAATTAATTTTAATAGATGCATTTATCAATGTATAGTAACTGTACATACTCTAATGCCTGCATTATTTATTTGTCCTGACAAAGCACTGTTTACGGCTCAGGCGCGCTTAGGCGCGTCGTGAGACCGTCACCCTCGTCATCTGCGCTCCGCACAGCGCCATCCTCCACTCCGACGACGTTCTAAGCCGAGGTGCGATCTCACTAGGAGACACCCTTAGACACGGACGTCCATTCTGAGCCCCAACGGGGGCTCCCAATTTCAAGGCCGAGTCTCAGTACTCAGTCCCCCCCCCCCCCCCGGTGACGCTGTCAAGGCCAGTAGGGCCAACAGCAATATACACATATATATCAGAAAAAAAAGCACTGTTCTTATTAAGAAAGGGATAAAAGCTTAATCTACTACGTTTCTCCACTGCGAATCGCGGGGACGTGACTACCTTTTTAGTGTGTAAAATGTTCTGTTTACAACAAAACATATAACTTGTTATTGAATAATCTTTAAAACAATGTAATAAAATTAACATTCGAAAATGTATGGCATGTATCATCGCATCACAGAAAAGCATTAACAAAACATGTTTTCTTTATAAGGCAAAGGTATGAATGACAAAAGAGTATAAGCATTGGCTTTATAATATTGTAGTTTTTTTTTTTTTTTTAGCTGAGAACATAAATATTATATTAATAATATCAATTAGATACACTTAACTAGATTTTTTATCTAATTATTTTGTCTAAATTATTATAATTCTGTTTAACTTTTTTATTTTATAAAAAAAAAAATCTTTGTAAAAATGATCTAAATTTTCAACTACCGTTTAAAAAAAAAAAACAAATTTAAATAAATAACACATAAGCCAGTAATAAGAAAACTCTGATCTGCCTATTTAAACTTCGCGCAAAGCTGTTCAAAGCAGTAGTAAGGTAACATTTGTCTCTTAATGCGAACTTTAAAGGCCCTGTTTTTGCTGTGTCTACTCCAGAGGAAAAAATTCAACGCATTCCCTCAAATGAACTTAACTTGGGGCCTTGATGGCGTCACATATTTTTAAATGACGTTCATTACGACTGCAATTTTTTCGAGGCAATTAGGGTTTTTTTACCATTAAGAAAGCAATGAGGTTATTCCAACTATATTACTACTATTATAAATGTGAAAGCTAGTAAAAATGGGTGGATATTTGAATGGATATTTATTCCTCTTTTGTATTTCGAATTAAAACATCAATGTTTATGAGTTTTCATGCATAAATGTCAAAGACTGATTGGACTGACATAATACGTCACTTTTTATTTTATTTTTTTTACTTTGTTCATTTGTAGCGAGATTCCCGCGGGAAGCGGTACAATTACATAGAGCATGTACATAGTGTTGTGCAACCAGAAAACAAATCTCCAAAGAGAACTATTATTGCTGTAATCAAAATGTGTTTAATGTGTATTATGTAATTGCACATTATATGTATAATATTTTATGTTATGCAAAATATTTACAACTTAACAATAACATGTACTAAAAATGCCACATGAAGTAGTTTTGAAGATACTCTTTTCGGTAAATTCTTACGGCTTTTTTTATGAAAAAAGAAAAATGTAATTAGAAACAAAAATAGCATTACATCACATTCGATGTACCGATGTTACCACCACTAGGAATTCCTGTATCATAGGTACCTAATATTATATAAATGAATTTTCGTATGTCTATAAACAAGATAACATTAGCGCTTTTTTAAAGTTTAGTTAATTGTATATTTATTGAAGGTATAGATTATTTTGTAGTCTGAAAATGTTACAGTTCCAAGAAGGTAGTCAAAAATTACGTCAACACACAAGGTGCACTCTCACGTGTATCGCGAGAACGTTAATTCTATGAATACGGTAATTATGAAAGTTGTCGCGTGAAATTCCATTAGCTTTTCACTAAAACAAAATTAATTAATAATGAAAGCGTCAGCATATTTTTTTGTATTAAAGTATAATCTAACACGACAATGTTAGATATCACAACAGATCAAAATTCTAACAAATTTAATGTCAGAGCGAGTCAACATTGATTAGGTATTTTAGTAGTAAAACGACATTCAAATTTCAATTAGTTTCTAGTTGCTAAAGATTTGTGTATAATACTTATTTACAAACACTCAAATTCCCTATTTTGTGTCTGGCAATTTGAAAAAGAATTGAAAATTTTATTTGAATTTAGAAAGTTTTGTTTATATTTTATTCCAAAGTTAGTACGGAAACGGGATATTCGGGCGTTTTGTTCGATTTTATAAACTAAGCCATAGCGTAGCGAGTATGTTATAGTAAGGTATGTATATGGCATAGTAAATATCTATGTATACTACTCTTATTATAATAATGTTTTCAGGATAAACTTCACGTTCAGGAAATCATAATTATATTTCATTTCAGATCGCTTGATAATCAAATATGTATAACGTCGCTTCAATTCTAACACAACGTTAGTTAATGTCAACAAGAGAGAAATCTGCAATAAATCTTATTTAAGGTACCCGAAACCAATATTCCATAAAAAATAGTGTATCAGTTCATATTTTTATACATTATGTTAGAACTTTAACGACGATATACGAGTGGGCCGTGCTATGTTTAGGTTTGAAATGTTTAAAAATATCTATAGTACATTTATATCATCTAGAATTCCAGAACCTTAGGATATCCATCGATTTTGATAAATTAAGACTACTTACTTAGATAAGTATAACTATCATATTATTAGTGTCAAAGAAAGTTATTATCCAACTTATTTTAATTGTGTGTAATGTTATCCTAAATCTTCGACGATTGCGAATCTATTTTATGATCATTTATTTTAATAGATTATACAACAACTGGATACTGATAAGCAATAATGCGACAACCTACAAAAAGTCAAATTCGGAGATATTGGCGTATTTTGATATAGTATTACCTATTCAACATTATTAAAAAAAAGTACGGAAAAAAGTGACTTAATTAATTGTTTCGAATGTCAAGTGCGTTCCATATTTTGCAATTTATTCAAAACTTTTTATTTTTTTTATTATTAGATAATATATTGAATATATCAGTCTGCTTTTAATTCATTATTCCTTTTATCAAAAAAGAAAAGAAAAGATGGATATATATACTTCTTCAAACAAATTTATTGAGAATAGGTTTGACATTTTTAGACGCCATTTTCTCAAAATGAACTCCGTGTGGCTTGACACAGTATTGCTTATCAGCGTCCAACTATGGTCGTAAATTGGATCTTTTAATAGATTTTTGGAATATATACCAAAAAGTTGTATCGAGAATTTTATATGTACCTATGTAATTCTTTTATATATGTATATATAAAAGAAGTCTACCGAGTTACAATTGTTATAATTATGAGTTTCAAATTTTAATATTATGTTCATAACTATGGAAATAATTTACCAACTACGTATTCTACGAATTTTAATTTTATTAAGCGCATATGTTTAATATACTGTGTTTTTCAAAATGGAGAGGTACGTAGGCTTCCGAACTTTAATACAGCTGTTACTCAACTTGACATTAACTAATTGTTTTATTTTACAATAAATCCGCGCTACCGCAATGGCTTAATGACTTTCCGCTACGAATTATGCAGATATTTAAACAAAAGTACAATTTCATGATGATTTCGACGAGATTTCGATTAAATTATTGATTATATTACTCAAACTTGAAATCAAATTATTTATGTCAGATGAGAATTACATCTTTAAGTTTTACTCTGGAGAGCGATGTAAAATGACTCTGTAACTAGTAACAGATACGTAATAAATGGTTACAGAAGATATGAATCTCAAAAAGAAATGACTTATGTGAATTTTAATGAACGCTGAAGAGCTAAATTTATAAGTGTAATTCCTAATACTTGTATGTATTAGGCGAGAATTACACTAGATATTATTATTTAGATTAGAAAATAAATAATAAATCAGTGGAATATGTAGTTGCATATATATTTAATTTTAAAAACATGAATATCAGAATGGTGTTATTCGCTACGAATACATTTACTATAGGTTTAAATCTTAAGATTATTTAGAAATTAAAAATTTCCTTTCTAGGAAAACGAAATATATAATACACAACATTCTCGTTATCACGTGATTAGGGATTATTTTATGTCACAATGTACATATTTTGTCTTATATAAAAATGAATTCGTTAATCGTTTTAGAACATTGTATATAGCAACGCAATTAAAAGTTTTTATTTTCACAGTAACACCTACCCCAAGGAGAAAATTTGGTTGTAGCATACATTCTGACGGTTCTTTTCTGTCTGTCAAAGTTTGATAGCGATAGTTTTCGACAATTAGCCCCATGATTGATGTTATCGAAATGACGAAAGAAAGAAACTGGTTCCATAAGTGAATTTGAAACGATATTTTGTTATTAAATTCTGGCCCTTTGAAATGATTCGAGGCCGTCGAAGCGAGTAAATATTCACGGAATCATTAATTAAAAGCGTTCCCCGCAAAATGAATTCTGTTTCTAATGAACACTTCGAACGCAGTTTTCTTTGAAATCTCACGTTTCGATGCAATTCTGAATAGGTATTTGTTTGACAAAGAACGTCAGACGTTTATTTAAATTAACTTATATTTTTTTCTAATGAACTCTGCAAATAGCTACATTTTAATTACGTATAACATTTGTATTTATGCGTTAATTGATTTGGTGTTAAAAATGAATCATAATTAAAGTGAAAAGATTTTAAATAACGGCTTAAATTTATTCTTCTTATAAAGTAATCTTATAAACGAGCAGGTGGGACACATGATGTTAAGTAGTACTCTTGTGGTGTTCCACAAGAGTCGCAAATGCGTTGTTAACTTAAAAAGGAAAAGAAAAGTAGGGAGAGGAATGGTGGAGGGGTAAGGCTTCTGGCAATCACTGGGCGAAACTCTTCTGTGCTTGGGAGGTACTGCCCTGGTCGAGTCAGCCCATATACGAGCTGTAGTCAATGGTTTACAGCTAGCTTGTACCTCATTATTATTCTTAAATTGCAATCATTGTTTTTGCCCGTTGTTATGACGAATTGATCTCTTAGCACTTGACGAGCTTGTTAGAGAAATCCTACTAATATTTAAAGAAGTTTATTTTTTTCTTTTTTATCTTCATTATATTATACTTATATGTGTTTATTACATTGTGTGAACTACGTTTTTATTATTATATAACTGTATAACCTGAATTGAATTATTTTTAAATAAGATAAAATAATCACAATTTTATAAGTCTACAGTTTAATAACGCATCATACTCAACGGCCCCCATTAAGATCTTGTTAGAATTTATATAAAATTATTGATATTAAGGGTACTAGATAAAAGGAAATTATAATTAAAATTACTTGAAAATAAATATATCTAATTAAATAATATAGTTTGGAAATATTTTATTTAGAAAGTAAAATGGGGTATGAAAAGAAAACATTTAAACAAATAATAAAATCGTATATTCTCTTTCTCATTATCATTATTCAATAAAACGTAATATTACGATATTTAGGCTTTGTAACTACTAAAATTACTACCGATTCGGAATATTGATTCTAGTGAGAAGAACTGGCAAGAAACTCACTAGTTATTCTTTTCAATAACAATTTATACACAATTGACATATTTAAATTTACGAAGTACAAGTATAGGATATGAAATGACATATTGCAAATACACATAATAAATACAGTTTAACAAATTATTACACAAAAGCAACATACAACAGAAAAGCAACATAGTAACAGTATACTTAACTTTCATAGCTCCAGCTCCGTAGTCAATGATCAACTAACTCGTAATTGCCAACTACCCTCTTTTATATATTTGTCATAACAGAACACGCCATGTTTTGACTAATCACAGACGAGCTAACGTTATCATATTTTTAAATGATATTTTTAAACTAATTCTAATAATCTCATGACCTTGTGTCGGGGGTCCGGAAACACTCACAACACTAACACAAACACCCAGACCACGACAAACATCTGTATGGCCAACACACACGTTTGCCGTGAGCGGGGATCGAACCCGCGACCGTTAGCGCTTTAATCTGTTGCAGTGACCATTGCGCCAATGCGTCTGTCGATTTTTATTCTATTTTAAAATTCTATACATACCATTATTAAAATATTCAATCATGCGTCAGATCTATCAATTTTCCAAGAATTAAATAATGCCAGTATAATTTTTTTTTATTCAAAGAATTGTCTTATTAAACTAGTACATCGCTATCACTATTCTATTCAGAGCTCAAAGAACGGGTCTTTCTCAGAAATAACTTTGAATAAGATATACTAGGCCAGACGAAGTTTTAGTTAGAAAAGTAAATTTGCCTCTTTATGTTGATAGTAGAGCAAAAAATATGACTGTGTTTAATTGGTTAAATTAATGGAGGGTTGATTGTTAAAAATTCTCGATCTCAAACATGTAACATTTTGAGTTTTGAGTCGTTCGACCGTGTGAGTCGTTGAGAAACGGAGTATCAAACGGAAATTATAGTTAAAAAGATAGTAAAAAATCATGATAATTACAAATAAAAAAAATTAAAAGCAACTAAAATTTAAAGTATGATACTAGTAATAATAAAATTATATCTTATAATAAGTCAATGGTTATTGTAAAATTAATTTTCTGATACTTTTATTCTATTACACATTCTATTCTTACAATTTAAAGTACACATCAAAATATAATCATTACAGAGAACATGCGAAAATTTTTACAGAAAATAATATCACTTTGATATCAAAGAAAATACTCAAACGAAACGACTACACGGAACATAGCATTTAATTAAACAAGTAACAGTCTCAAACCGGTATAAAATATAATAGTCACACAAATATTTTTCCGGCGTAGCATTTTTGCAAAAAATTTAGCAATTTAAATGCAACGATATTATTAAGCGTCGAGGCGCGAGGCGCGTGGCAACTGTGGTGCAATTGGAATGCAGCCTCTCTGAATCACCTCATGTTTACGAGCTTAGCATGGTGAAGTCCTGGTCTTAGCTGGTAATATTATCCGCTAGATGGCGCGATATACCTTTTATTATTTTAGTAGAAATTTAATATGATTTGATTCGTTTTAGGTCGTTAAAAGTTTGTCTTTTTTTTTTAATAAATTTCAGACAGTGCTCAGAGTAAAGATAATTCATATAGAATATGTCGTCAAACTACCAAAAATAATAATATTAAATATGAATGAGAATACACTATATAAACAGATTGGTCTTGACTTTTATGTACATTTATCATCAAAAACGTTATGACCAAATCAAAACAATAAATATTATTATAAAAACTTCATAAGTAAATAGAGAAACAGTGCGTTTTTTAAGATGAAGAAAATGTTGGTTTAACAGTGAGATATTTATTAATCTCTTATTTTATTTTATTAACTTGTTATTTTTATAAGCTAACTGCATTTGCGAGTTCATATTACAGTGTGCAAATAACGAGTGGGTGTCACGGTATTATTTAATTAAATCTGTACAATATGTATTTTTAAACAATCCTGAGGTGAATAACAATAAGACATTCGATTCATAGTCCACGTTTTTATTTTCCTATTCTTGTAATCGGAAACAATCTTGATATCAACAGACCGTTGGATTTGTAAAACATTTTTTAACAATAAATTTATATGAATAGAATACAGAGGTATAGATTTAAAAAAACACAAACCACACTCACATTCGAGTTTGTATACTCCCGCAGTCTGTAAAGGAATATTACTCTTGATAGGTCTCAAGAACTTGAGTGTGGTTGAGTGTGGTTTATCTTACATAGGCCAAACAAAGAGAAGCATCGGTACTAGGGTCAAGGAACACATAGGAGATGTCAAAAATAGGCGTTCTTCAAAGTATGCAGTTTGTGAACATGCTTTGGATAAACCTAACCATTTTATCCGATTTGATAAACCACAGATCCTCGCTAGAGAACACAGATTCATTCCTAGAATGATACGCGAAGCTATTGAAATTCAAAAACATCCGAACTTCAATAGAGAAGATGGTTGGAGACTTTCGAACACCTGGGATCCACTTATTAAAAATTTAAAATCCCAAGTCCAACAGACTGCAAGACCAAAAGATACAGTTAGTGCCTTCTGCGTGCAACCGGAACGTTATTCAAGATACCATCTAAGAAACCGTTGGCGGTAGTTGTAAATAATATTTTCTAAAACCTCAAATAGACAAATGTCACCTTAGTCTACCCGTGACCACGAACGCTGCAAAGTGCTCGAAACGTCGGGATGATAAAAATAATTAATATACGCGATTTAAATCCGTTTAAAATACTTTTATTTCAATGAATAATAATCGCGAAAATCTAAGACAACGAGGGTGTTACTTTATTTAATATTTTACTCACTAAGTCTAAATATACGTTGTTGTTATGGAAATCGAACTCTCTGAAAGCAGAGTGTGCACTCAACCTCTTAGGCACATGCTTAATGCAATGGCCAGCGACTAAAAGATAAAATATAATATTTCAACAAGGTCGTTTTCTCACTTACGTAATAGCTTGGCAAGAACGGTAAGAGCTAAGCTGCCCGAAGATTTGTTTGTTTCTTTGAAACTTCCGCTGATGAACAAACACAGAGACTTTAAACTATTCTGACGTAAACATTTTAGCTACGAAACATTTTTGAGAGTTAAAAACACCCTTTTCTTGTACTTTGTTTTACAGAATAAAGGAAATACTATAGGGATTTCAAGATAAATAATGAATTATGTAATTGCATAAACGTAATTGTGATTGCACTACATAGTACGTAAATACATAAGCACGAACCAATTTGTTGTAGCTACCAAGTTGTTTTATTTATAGTTTATTTTCTTTTTGTAATTGCACTCCTTTGAGTTTATTTACGATAGTGAATAAATCTCTTGAGAATTAAGCATTTTACAAAGTTGTTCGTGTTGCGAGTGTGGACGTAATTACATGCACAACAAAGATTAAAAAATGTTGCTGATTACTCAAATCTGTATATATGTATATAAGCCAATAATTATTGACTGACTGATCTATCAACACGGCCCAAATCGAGGAGCTAATTGCGCTGAAATTTGGTACGTGAATACTAGTTGCTGCTCGCGACTTCTTCTGGGAAATATTAAAATAATTAAAATAAAAAAGTACCCTAAATTACTCCTTATAACATAATCTATCTGTTAGTGAACGTTCCGTCAAAATCGCTCCAACCGTTTCAAATATTAGCCAAAACAAACAGAAGGGTAGACAAATCAAAGCGAAACCGAGAGCAATAGCTAGTAATTTTATATAATAACAAACCAATACAGACAAAGACATGTTTTTATATTTCTTCGATAAAGTTAAATTTGAATTATTTAAGTAGAGTTTCTACCAGCAATTTTGATCAATCTTTCTTATACATATATATTACAGAACTTCTTGCTGTGTATTTTCAGAATTCTTAGTATTTAAGTAGCCGACTTTAATTGTTTATTACTTTACTTACTAAGTCGAAGTCTAACAATATATATATTGTAGTGTAAATAAATTTGTGTATAGTTTAAAAACTCTTGATAGTAAATTTTAAATTTAAGAACTGTACTAAAATCGAATTAAACGTTTTAGAGAGAAATAATTATTTACATACATTTACATTTTGAATTGAAATGTACATGTCATCTTCATTACCTTGTGAGTAAAAATAATATAATATTATTCTGACTATAATCGGTCATTAAACCTGTATTCGAATAATATATGATCTTGTGGGAAAACCGCAACAATACTGGACACGTTCAACGATCAGCTTCCTCTTGCTTGGAACAATGTATGCGAATAATTAAGGAAATTGATTTAGTGTAGAACCAAATTTTATTGATGAATTATGGACACATGATACAAATAAAGGACTATGGACTTTTTATAGAATACGGTAAATCTTGATCTACGGTTATCTCATGGTTGCAGGTTGGTAAAAATTAAAAAATTTCATACACTCGTAATTGACGTAAACAACTTTATAACCTGGTAACGGTTACCGAGGTAACCTCAAGAAAGTTGTGAAAAAATGATAAAGACTGATAAAAATGAAGGTATTGAACTGAACTTTTATCAGGTTTAAAACAAACAACTTCTTTCTTCTTTACAATCTTTATTAAAGCTGAGAGCAAAACTTATGTCTTAGTTATTTTAATTTTCAAAAGCATCTTCTTAACCGATTTTAATGAAACTTCTACGGGACCAATCAAACCGAGCCATCTTCCAGTAAGAACATAAAGAATTCTCCGACGAATTTAAGGCCCTCTCCTCTTTTGTAGTTGGTTAAGAAATATATTGCAATGTAAGATCATCGAACAAGGCTGAAATAATTCTAAGGAATGTTAATGACACAATTACTTTGATATCACCGACGCAGTGTTTTGTAGAGCGGAAACGAACTGTGGATCTCCAAGAATCGTTCTATTTGTTTCGCTTTGTTTGTTTTCTGCAAACAATATTGTTTGATTTCAAATAACGTTTCTTATATAACAATCGAATGAGAAATTTTTAATGTACTGTGAGTTAAAGCAAGCTTTTTAAAAAAGGATTAATAAAATTCTTGGAATTATTCGTTAGAAAAATATATTGAGAAAAATAAAGTTGAATTTAGTTATAAAGTACAATCATTAAATATAAAAATTCCGCGAGAATAATGTTTTAGATTTTTTAAAGCTAACTTAAGTACTTTGATTGATACTAGATCAGACGCAGTTTCATGGTTACTGCATCAAATACGTAGGTCGTCGCATGATATTTTATTACATATTAACAAAGCCCGGCATACATTGCAATGCATTCTAAAGTCAATTTTTTTTTTAATCTACATTTTTTGGACAAGAATCATTGCGCGGGTATCCTCAGAACACCCTACCAATGTTTTATTCATCATTATCAGATCAATGGTTTCGGAATGCATGGATGATAGGCATACAAACAATGATTTTTTTTTATATATAAATTATCTACCTCAATGTGTAGGCCACGGGCGGAGTATGTAACACAAATTTTTTTTTTTTAATAGAACTGATAGATCTTAAGATGTGATCGTCATGAAAATACTTAACGATCCTATTAATTTATTGCATAAATCAATTATTACCTTAAATTAGTATTATCAATAATCGTGATAAATCACACAGAAATTGTGATAGCTGAATGTTTGAAAATGGGTCAAAATGAAATATATCTTTAAAAATATCTATTGTCAATAGGTAACTTTTACGAGTATACGTGACCGTGACGTGGAAGAATGCCTACAATGTTTTCGACATCGAGGGAAAAGATAAGATGATATATTATTACGAAAAAAAATAGAAATGTGCACAATAATTTATAGTCTACTAGCTATAGACCTAAAAATATAACACTTTTTTCTTGCACATTAGTGTTCTGTACTTATTTGGCTACTATTGTGACTCACACTAATTTTTATGTGGAGGTACGTGTACGCATTATATCGCTGGTTTGCAAGAATATCGTAGTAATTCAAAATTCTTACAAATAGAACTAAGCACGTCAAAAGATCATAAATCTTTGATGTTTTATCATGAAGAGAGTTGCGACGATTAATTTTCTTTAAATTCAATAACATCAAGGGATCGTTTAAATTTTGCAGATATGCACCAACACATTAATAAAGAAATTTAAAAACCCCATTCTCTAAAATTCATCATTTTAAGTTGTATCGATATGTATATAGCCCATGGACTCCAAAACGCAGAACGTCTAGAGCGGTGTAGATAGAAATTTTAGGTTTTTTTTTAGATTAGCAAAGCGGGTGATGATATAAATTTTTATAGCGATTGGCTTATTAGCAAAGGCGCAGTTAGCAAAGCGCAAAGGGCACTAGAATTTTTTTTTTATGTTAAATAAACTCCGAAACCACTGCATCTATTTAAAAAATTACGGTAGGATTTGAATAGTTAAGTAAATAATTGAGAATGAAAAGTAAAGTAATAATAAATATTTACCACTGCGCCGTAACAATAATAATTTGTATTCATGATATTTTTCAGATTATTCTCAGCTATATTTCTCCATAGACCATATTTTATAGCAGTTTTAATTTCTTTTCTTATTTGTTATACAAAAAAACTCACATAAACGATTTAACAGAAGTATGCATGATTTCAAAGATATCCTAACTAAAAGATGAACCGCATTAGCTAGGGTTTTAGTTAAAACAAATCTAACAAAGTCTAACATGATTATCATAAAAAGTACTCAGTGTAAAAGGCACTTATTTCGCTCGCTTTGTGTCACACGAGCCTAATAATTCACTTACGTATTGGGTTAGCTCCGATACGCTTAAATTTAATTAACCCCACTTCACAAATTCAATACGTTAAAATATATACCTAAATTGGAATGATTTTGTAATTTGCCAATTTTTTTTATTACGCTTTTAACTTGACCCGTGTAGGCTTGAGTTATAATTAAAACTAAAAAAACAACCAATTTCAAAAACAAAATATGCAATTTAATTTACTTGGACGGCACACTTATACCACACAGTTGTTTCGTTTTTAAAACCAAACTTTTAGATTGAATCAATTAAATGTCTACAGGACTTAATTCCGAAAGTTTCCTTTCAAATAAAAAAATAAATTAGAAAATCACTTTACAAATGACGGGAGATATGTGGTCACACACATAAAAATAATGAAATTAAATTAAAATACGCTACAAATTAAGAATGCTTGTGTTGAAAAAGGAGGAGGCATCTTTTTTGAAATAGGTACATAAGCGTAACGATTCTTTTGTCAAACATAATCGTCACGCTTATCCACTCCTCTTCCTTTCACTGTTTACTCCACTCTACTCTATCTCTTTCAATTCTTGTATATTCTACTTGTAGAAGTAATTTAATAGCTATTGATTGTTAACGTTTAACTATCATTTTGGATTGTTTTTATCAGAGCTTGATCAAATTTAAATGATACCAGCCTCGTGATACAACGCTTTTGAAAGAAAAATATTTATTAAGGTTTGGCGTGGTAGAACCTTGCTCATTGGTGTGCTATATTTTTGTAAAAAAATCGATTCACCAATGAAAGATAACTTTTTCTTTTTGGAAGTCAGTTAATGACGCTCACGCCAATAAACTTTCCACTTAGATATAATATAAACTGGAAACGAACAGAGTTAAAAGAAAAATTCTTTCTTTTAAGAAAAATATATCGAACTTTACGTTAGTTATTTAATTTAGCCAGCGAAACTAAACTAGATAGCTGGATACAAAATGGCAATTTATTCAAAGCAACAGTCTTCCTCACAATTAAATTAAACAAAAAACCAGATGAAACTCTGTGGTGCTAGCCGAGGTCTGAACCCGTTGGTTGGTTATGATCGACGTATTCTAAAAAACTTAACTCAACTTTATTAAGAATATTATAACAACCATCACATTCAAAATAAAATAAATATAATATAATCCCGGAGTATTTATAAATATTGAAGTTTACTGCATAAATAGTGTTGCCATGATTTTGAGAAAATGAAGTGGGACATTAAAAAAGGCAGAAAAAACTCACCAAACTCTATCAGAATTGTTACGAAGCCTTTGAATATCTGACGACCTTTTTTGAGCGTAACGTAACTTATAGATAACGTCAATCATAGATATTTCGTACAAAAATATGGTGCAAAATGAGGGAGAAAAACTGAAATAAACTGTGACAATATAATATACCGCGTAAGGTTTTTGGTAGCGGTATCTAGACTTATTTTAAAAAGCTAAAGTGTTTGTTTGTTTGATTGTTTGAACACGCTAATCTCAGAAACATTTGGTTCGACTTGAAAAATTATATTATTATATTTATAGAGGATAGCTATAGGCTATATTACATCACGCTTGCATCATAGGGTCGAAGCAGTAACCATAAACACGAGTCAAACCGCAATGGATAGCTAGTGTTGATAAAAATATACGGATAAGTACATACGGTACCATGAATATATAACAACGATGCGAAGTGGCGTCGTAACACGTTGCGACGATCTGAAATTTTACTTGCACGTCGTAGATTTTAACGACGCGACGTCTTGTTTCACGATCTAATTTGCCAAAATGTATATGTAGTTTCGATGTATTTTGGGTTTAATTAAACCACTTCCAATAAAGGTTCTCAATTCATCGAGAACATTTTTTAGATATGTTTTGTGATTACTCGAAAACGGCTTGACCGATTTAGTATATTATTATATACTAAATCGGTCGGTATTTTTTTTCTTTGGAAGGACATACTTTTTTATTAAACCGATAGAATATTCAACAAAATCGATTAAATAATATGTTTTAAAATCAAAATAAGTGGAATAAGTGTGTCATTCAAGTTAACTAAATTATGTATGCAAAATAAGTTTTGAAGTCGGTTTCCTTTTGTTAAGTTTTGTTTTTATTATAGAATGCCAATATAACAAGACATAGAAAATTTAATAATTTTAATACCCGACTGCTGAATAACAATACCTCGCACTTCAAAATCACTAGACTATAAACGGTCACAACGGTACGCTAATTTTACGTCCGCCGTAATGATTTACTTCAAAAAAGAATACTAATCGAATGACACCTTAAAAATCAGTCAATCCATTTATTCACGCTTCAGTTCAGCTACAGGGGTCACGATGGAACGGGGTTACATACATACTATAGACGCGCGAAAAACTCTACTTCTGCATCAGTCGGGTAATAAATAGTGAACAATATACATTATTGTATAATCAATTTTATTTTTGCAATAAGAGATTTTACCTCTCAATTTTCAAATGCGTTATAATCGTTATTTCGTATAATCTAAGTAAAGGTAATAAACTCATCGGTTCCTACTTCACATCTTTAAAAATCTGGCATAACATAATTAATACTTAAAAGAAAGCGACCGATTTCAAAAGCAAAATATGGAATAGTTTATTTGTTTACGTGAACGACACACTTGTAGCAGTTACTTAGATTATAAAACCGAACTACTAAAGCGATTATGGTAAAATTTGTATAAGAACTATTGGAAAGCATATCCTTTCAATCAAAAAAAGAATTACCAAAATCGCTTAAGAAATGACGGAGTTATGAGGCAACAAACATTTCAAAAATTATGCAACGAATAAAGAACTTCCTTCTTCTTTACAGTCGATTAAAAATTAACTTACACTATAAACAACTATAAAATCTTAATAACGCAGCACTATTTTAAATTAAAAAATTGCATAATTTTCTTCAAGCCCTTCGTCATGTTCAGTAGCCCCGTAATAATTCGCTTAACTGCCCACACGAGCCCGGGTAAATTATGTTACGCTTAAACTGTCAATATGTCCTGTATTAAACGGTTAACCTTTTGGAGGGAAAGGAATATAACATTGTTTTAAAACAATTTTCACACCTTTGATAATATTTTGAAATTGAATCGGTTGACCTTTGAAAGGAAATATGAAATGTTATTTTGAGCGATTGAAAGGATTTAGTCACCGTAGCTAAAGTGATTTTAAAAATTATTTTTAAAAGATTTTTTTGATGTAATTTTTATTTTCATTTCAAATTTTAATATTACAGACATTGCACAGACTACTACAAAAGATTTATCCTGTATATAATATGTACTAGCTGCCCCTCGAGGTTTTACTCGTAATAGTAACCATTACTACTTCGCTCCTTTTAGTCGTAACTTGATATAATATAACCTTACTCGATAAACGTGCTATAAACGCGAGCAGAATTTTTCAAATCAAAGTAGTAGTTTCAGAGTTTGCCCTCTACATACAAACTAACAACTATACAAACAAATTTTACCTCTTCATAATATTAATATAGGTTGTTTTTTATTCAAGAAAACGTAAGAAACGTGGAAGTAGCTCTGCATGTCTCTCCATTTGTTACGTTTTCACGCTTAAACCGTTGAACCAATACTAAATACGATTTTAAGAAAACAACATGGCGGAATATGAAAAGACGTTTGCTTTACTTAGCATGTTATGACGTCACGCGTTTTTGGTTCGTTAAGATTTATGAGCGAAAAAAAGGTCCTTGTCGTTTAAAATAAACCATTATTATTATATGGTCCGGATATGAGCTAACGTGTTTGCACTATAGGTGTCCTCGAACTACGTCAACCGTTCGTCGCATAAATATTTACTCTTCGCGATCCGAAATTCGATGAACTAGTATTTAATTATCAACTGACCTGTTTTATAACATGAAATGCATTATATTGTTTGTAAATAAAATACAAAATTATAAAAAAGCAAAACCGGCTTCGAAAGTACGAAAGTTATTTTGTTTAATAACATACTAATTCCATTTAATTTGATTAAAAAAAAAATTTAAACCAATTTTGATGAAAATTCTGTGAGACTAATAGGAGATACACCCTTGCAAACAAAAAAGTATTGACTAAATTAGCGAACATATATATTAAAAAAAAATTGTCCGACGAATTGAGAACCTCCTCCTTTTTTGGAAGTCGGTTAACATCTCAGTCTAGTGGACTACTAAACCAATTTAAATGTAGTATAGAAATTTAAAAACTTACAGCTTGCGGAAAGACAACTTTATAGTAAGTGAAAACTCTAATAGTCAAATACTCGAACGCTAATTAATTTAAATTTAACATTAAGTGTTAATCCTCTCATTGAAGCTTTTAGTGTATAAAATTAAAACCAGAAAGCTCTCACATACTTCATATTTATTTATTAATCCTACTGATACTAATCCATACATAATAAAATTATAATTCTAGATAACATGACGTCATAACGATTGAGTGGTTGATGAAAATGTGTAGATACTCTTAATTATATATTGTATAACACGTAATGAATATTAAAATATGTATACATTATGTTACATAATTACTTCGTAACAGTTGAATGGGCATAGATGAAAGTCAACTAGATGATTATAATAATATAATATAACTAGTTGTTCCTACGCAGTTTCACCCGAGTTTTTGGTTACTGCTTTGGATATACTGCTTTGCTGCTATGGATATGGACGCCGATAAGCAATACTGTGTCAACCCACATGGACTTCATTTTGAGAAAATGGCGTCTAAAGATGTTGAACCTGTTCTTAACAAATATGTTTGAAGAAGTATGTATCTATTTTTTATTTTATTTTTTGATAAAAGGTATAATGAATTTAAATCAGACTGATACATTTATAACATTATCTAATAAAAAGTTATTTAAATATTTGAGATTAGTCTATAAATTGCAAAAAATGGAACGCACTTGAAATTCGAATCAATTAATTAAGAAACTTTTTTCCGTACTTATTTAATTTATATGACTACAATTTTTTTTGAATAATGTTTTATAGGTGACGTAGTATCAAAATACATCAATATGTCCGAATTTGACTTTTTGTGGGTTGACACATTATTGCTTATCAGCATCCATATGTCACCAAACGCTGGACAGTATTACATTTTAGAAATCCATTTTATTGACACAAATATAATCTTTATTTAAATCTAAGGATGTCAAAATAAATGTTGGCAATATAATATGATAGATGATTAGAAATCAATATGAATTAACTAAACAGGTTTATAATATTGTAGCTTTCGCCGTCAATATAATAGATTATTAAAATTTATCATACAAATACCTTAACTGAGACGTGTCTGGCGAGAGACTCGGAACAAAACTTAAGAACATAATCCGAGAAAAATTTTAGTATATAATATACCGACCATAGTACCCACCTACGTATCAATAGTAATGTAATTTATTTATTACCTAAATTTCAAATAAATGAACTAGCATAGTGATTAAATCCATTTTCGATATACCAATTTACTATACAAAGAGTTCGGTAAATTAAAAATGTAAAACAACTTGCAGTTTGTAAATAACGATATAGACAAATTATCCTAAATAATCGTATGTATTTCTCAGTACTTACCTACCTTATTGGCATCAGTGAAGCAATAATTCTCGCTAAAGTTGAATCATTGTTTAACCTTTGACGTTCTGTTATCGTCTCCACAACAGAGATGTCAATAACTTTACTATTCTGAGATTTTCATTTGAATCAACAACTGTATGTGTCGGTGCATGGCTTTACATTGTTGTATGATTTAAATATTGGATAAAACTTATTGAATTATTTAAAGCTCTTAATTTTGTGATTTTTTTTTTAATTTTATAAAGTGATACCAAAATGTACTCACATGCAAAGTTTTATAAATAATTATAAATATAGATCAAATGTATATTAACTAAGTCATCTTTGTATTCATTTATAGTTTTTTTAAATATAAATCAAAAGTATTGTTTTAATCTATGGCCAAAATCTTTAACGTTATTTGTTTTCAGTAATTACTATTTTGGGTTTGTTATATAAACGTTTCCGTTTCCCGAATCACACAACTGGCTGGTACCTGCACGTTCAGTTAATGTAATTAGTAGCAGCGATGTTAAATTACTGAATTAGTGCTCAAAATAGAAAAAGTGCTCCGAGTCCTTATTAGTACGCTTCATAATTACAACAGTGCACAATTGTATCGTACAGTCTTATCAAGTCATTATGTATTTTTAGTTATCCTGAACAATATATTTTCTAAAAACATTTTTAAGTACACATGATATTGAAATAGGTCACCTAACATGCAAGTAATTGGCATACTAGTAAATGTCATTGCTATAGCTGTCACGCTGTCACGCTTGCACACTGTCACGCTGTCACGTGAGTTTAGACATACCTTCTGCATGCTGCTTCCACTCCCATGTCATCCCGTGGCATGTCTTAATCGATTCCGTAAAATCGACTTGTATCCACAGGCTTGCCGCTTAGTGGCAATTATTGGCATTCAACCAAACCTTTCCATATAGTGGCATGGTATATACAACAATGATGCAAAGTCGTGTCCTGTCACGTGACGTGTCTTCGCATCGTTATTATATACTGATGCCACTATATTGTGTGCGTGTGAAAGTTATGAAACCTTCCTTGCATTGTGTAGATTTTGTAGAACGACGCGACGTCGTTACGTCTCACGATATCGTAACTTGCCACGACGTGACGTTATAAAAAAGCTAAAAAATGAGCGGGACACCTGATGTTAAGTGATAACCGCCTCCTATCGACATTTATAGCATCAGGTGAACAACAAATGTGTCGCAAGCTTAAAAAATAATGAGAAATAAAAGGGAATAGTAAGTAAGGAAAGGAATGGGAAAGGAGATGTGGCTTCTGGCTGTTAGCTACTTCACGATTTTTTGTGAGAGTGAGGTACTGCCACGGTCGTGCCAGCCCATACGCCGACAGCTCGTTACAGCTACGTTCTCTCAACTCTAGTAAATATATGTTTTGGCTATATTTTGGCCTTAATTTATTTACTTTTATATGACGTGCTGTTTGTACCATTGTGTATTTAATAAATAAATGAAATATTTTCTTAACATTATTTTGGTAAGACTTTAATATCATTTTATATTTTGTCACAAATTCAGACTGGAGTTTTGATTCTCTCGTATATGCACTATTTTATTTATCTTTACACTTATATTTTAATTGCGGGAGAAACTAAAACATACGTCTATGTTCGACTAAACAACCCTTAACAAATTCATAATTCTCGTAACATTTTATTTTATCATTCTTTAAGTATACTTTACAATTCCACCTTGATTAAAAATATTTCATCTATTTTATCTAAATATGTAGTAAAGCTGGTTTGTTTACGTTTTAAATAATAATAACGTCTTTTGTAGTTACCCGATGTAATAAATTCAGTTCAGTAATCAAATGTTTATATCATATGCCATGAAGTGACAAATAGGAAATTTCTAGAAAATATTGTTACGAAGTTTTATACACAAAACAAAATAGATTTTTCTAAGAAAAACTGATATCGACTTAGTTATGTTATTGCTTTCCTCGTTTCGATATGCTTCTTGGGTAGTAATAAAAATAGTAGAAAAAAATCTAATTTTGTTTTATAGAAAAATGCATTATGTATTATGTTAAAAATCAAATAACAACTTCTACTATATCTTGTCCAAAATGAAGTAAAACTAGCATTGTTTATATATTTTAAACTTTCGCGATTTATACTATTGATATTTAATGTAACGGGTCTTACCGCGATAACTAATGGTACCTTTATATTGCAAGACGTTTCGACGAAGTTGCATTCGTCGATATATTAAATATGAACTTGTATTGTTTTTTGACAGTAATTTCAATTGCTATCAAATTTTGCTTTGGATTATGATTTTAATCACAAAGACTGTCTTTTAATTTATCTGTATCCTATTTCCGCACGTCATGGAAATAAATAATAAAAATTAATTACCAAATATATAAGCACATCATCTTAGAACGGCTACTAGTAGTAGTTAAGAGAAAACGAATGAAAAATCGTTCGGAAATTGATTAATTTATGGAAAAGTTCGAAAGGTGTAAATGATATCGACATAAAAAACCGAATCTTAATTAGTACCCCGTATGCAGCCTGTGGTTCAGCTAGTTCTTAATAATAAATAAGCGAATGTCGTTATGTTTGGCATTAACAAAGTACATTTTTTTATAATATTATAGATGAGGCATCGCGACCCACATCGTCACGCGTCAACTAACACGCTGAGCATACAAAACCCTTCACAATTATCAACTTGAGCCAATTCAACACCTGTTCCGATAAAGCTTTTATGGAATACAATACTAATGGTTATCGCAGTTAAGGACGTATTTTTCATATTAGCAAAGTAACCCAGACCCCCAATTTCCGAACCACCTGAGAATCACTAAATATATCTCAAAGAGCCAGCACGTGGAAAGAAATCTCTAAATTGCGAAAAAAATATCAGGCTTTTTTAGACTGAATTTTAAACTAATTTTAGAACACTTTTACTACCCATAGTGTTCTATGACTTTGAATAATTGACTGGCTGTATATCGAATTGACATTTTTCAACCGCCTTTAAAAAGGAAGAGGTTCTCACTTCGTATTGTATGTTGTTTTTAATATATTGAACGTTAAAAATCTTAAAATCCCGTTATTTCTTAACCGATTTTCAAAATTCCTCTTGATATATTTAATTTTAGTACAAAAATCAGAAATCAACTGTCAAAACTTAATCGCGTTGCGATAGCGGCAACTCAGCTTAATTAAAAACAGTAAGGTTACTGGATTACTTTTCGAGACATTATCTTAATGTTATATATTTTGTTGTCAATATTATTTTGGAAGGTAATAATAGTACTGTACCATATTGAATACTCTATAATTTATGCAAAAAAATAACAATAAAAAATTATTAAATTGTTGCTAAATAGTCCTCAGCAGCGATAGTAAGGGACAAATTGAATACAATAACTTATCGGTATTCATAATCGACCCGGCATTGAAAGCAAAAAATAGTTATGATGAAGACGTGACGAATTGACATCGCATAGTAATGAATGTCCTTCGGATATATTTTTTATACTTATTCTAACAATAAGTCAAGCTGATCCGAAAATATCCTTATACTTTTATTAATTGTAGAAAAATTTCATGAGTTCAATTTGGATTTTATGTAGACTGTTACAAATTTAAAAGGAAGTAGAACCCGGTTATAGCCCACTGATTACAACTCGTATATACTAGCCTAGACGGGGGCAGTACCTCACTCTTAAAGAAGATCTTTAAGTAGTTAACATAGTTACGTTTCGTATAGAGAGTGAGAAAACCGGAAACCTAACCCCTCCCCAAATGCTTTCCTTTCATTCTTCAGTCCTTTTTAAGCTGGGAACGCATTCGTGGCTCCTCTGGTGTTGTAAACGTCTATGAGCGCTGATGATCACTTAACATCAGGTGTCGTCATTATTTCTATATAACAAAAAGAAACAGCAAGTTTATAGTCGAGCACAGTCGTTATCAAAATAGTTGTGTTTTTCCGCTGCACCGCTCGCGTTTATGTAATTTTTACTTTCTGAGGATTAGAAAAATTGTTTTTACAGTATGTAATTTTTCTGGATGAAAGGTATTCTATGTCTTTTACCGTACCTCTGATATCAACAATACAAAATTTTATGACGATCAGTTGAGTAATTAGTATGAGATAGCGTATATATAATACAAACAAACATTGCAAGCCATGACAATTTGTGGTAACGATTTTTATGGACAATTATATACAAGTTACATTAGAGTTTGTCGGTAGGAGACGATCTCTGAAACTATTTATTCGATGTGAATTATTTTTGCATTAGATACCCCATTTATAGAGAAAGGTTAAAGGCTATTATTACATCACGCAAGTCATAGGAGCGAAGTTGTAACTATAAAAACGAATGAAACCGCGAGGGTCAGCTAGCACTTCATATAATTCATCGATGAGTTAAAGACGACAAAAAATAGAGTTTATTACTGAGAGAATATACATAATCATCTACTCGTACGTATCTTTGTAGCTTTATAGAAAACATAGTCTATTTATAAAACGACTTTTTTGTAAAACTGATATGATTTAAGTATATATGTATTTTGAACTTGAATTAACAAGCAGCGTATGAGTATCTATAAAAAAGACTACCGTTTAGAGTAGAATTGATGACTTATACACTTATACAGTAATAAAGTTTGGAAAATTTTGGCGAGCGGAATATGATTTCAGATTTTAATGCGCTTACCGCAACAGTCGGTCAAGCATTATAAATGCATTTGCATTGCTTTGATGCAATATTTTAGATGATTTTAGGTTTTTCTGTGAACTTAAATTTCTATAAGTATATTTTTCCGAACAATAAAAGAATAAACTAAATCGATCAAGTCGTTTTAGGCTAATCGGGAAAGACTTACAAAAAAAGAAAATATGTCCCCGACGAATTGATAATACTCCTTTTTTAAAAATCGGCTATGAATAATTATTTAGTATTGAAATATAAAAAAAGAATACTAATGCAAAGTAAATACAATTGAAATAATTCCACGTTATTCGTGGTGTATTTAAATACAAAATTACGAAGCTGGATTTTGGATTGGCCTTCGACCACAGAGCCCACGCGGCTTTATGCTGAGCCGAGCCTGTGAAGTCATCATAGCCCGCCCACACTGAAATATGTTGGATGGTGACATAACTTGGAATATAAACATGTAAATTATTACGATTTAATATATTAAATCGGTTAAATACTAGAAGTCACCTGCGACTTTGTATTGCTGAATTATGTTTTTTTTTACGGAAATATAAAAGCAAATGAGTGGTGCCCACCTGATGTTATGTGAACATTTTCATCAGTAGTCATTTGCAGCATCTATCAACATATACAAAGTGGACATATAGTTAGTATATATTTAGACTTCACCCTGACGTTAATTCTCAAATGTTATCAAAATGTGTAGGCAGCTTCATAAACGGTATGCTTTTATGTATGTATATGACGGTGGCGTCATCTGGCGTTAGCAGGATCTGTGATACTTAGATAGCTGAATATGAGTTGTTTTATATACATTAAGCTTTGGTTTCCTAGGATAATGTTGCCTGCCATTTAGCGATCGCTTATATCTTCAGATCATGTAACTCAACTTTTACTATAGAAATATAGTACGGTTTCCGAGAAAGCGTATTTTGACACCGTAAAGTCAAAGAGATTTTTAGAAGCCCATAACATTGTGCCCATAATTTAACGAATCGCAACCGAAGGAAACCAAGAAATTAGCAAATATCAAAACACAATTTGATATAGCTTATCTCGTAGATAGGAATAAATTATTCTCATCACATATTTCGCACACAGCCAATTAGGTGTTCAATGAACTATGAATTTGTTTTCAGCAAAATATTTGTTTTACTTCTAATCTTGTAAAATATAAATTATTACCAATTTCCAGAAATATTAATTAAATTATGATCAACAAATGTAGCTTCTACTTTTAGTCCAACTTTTATTTTTAAGTTTATCTTAAATTAAAGTTTATCTTTTAAATAGATAACAGTACACTTACAGTTAATTTAAATGCTCGTTGACGATAATGATTAGACTTCATTCCTTTTGTAATCTGCAATAACAATCTAGAACTTAATACATGGGACCTCTGCGACATGCGCTCCACTAAAGGCAAAGGAATGTATCCTATTAAGCTGCATCGCCGACTGAGTGCTATAACATTATTATACTACAGTAAATTTTCCATGAATTTCAAGGAAGCAAAACTCGTAGAAAAAAAGAAGTATATTTATTAAGGGCAAAACTTTTATAGGCGTGCTCAGCGATTTTTGGTAGGCGAACACCTCAAGAGTATAAAATATTAAAAAAAATAAACCTAAAAATTTATTCATTGTGACCATTGAATGGAGCCCCATCACGATTCGACTTCTGCTGTAAGTTGGTAAGGAGTTCTATTTCCTGCTAATTCTCGGTGACACTGCAGCGTCAGATCAAGATTACGCAATTATAGTATTTTAATATGATTCACAGTTTAGTCAATTTCGAGAGTCGATTACACCAGTAAAAATTGCTCAGATCCTTTGAAATACTAGAAAGGAGCTGATAACCTTAAATTATAACTAAGAACTATTTTGATTACACCAGCTTTAAAACAAAAAAACGAATAAAATTGGTCCATTTATTAGGGAGCTATGATACGATAGATACACACGTCAAACTCAAAAACCCCTCTTTTTTAGTCACAGGTAAAAAATGTAAAGCGAAAATACACCTTGATGATTCATTGACGTTAATAAAACGTATACGAGCAGCTATATCCCCTGACAATAAATGATCTTTGCCTATAGAAATTGACTTTTTAATATGCATAAGCCCTACCTTGAATTTTCCAATATGCTACCGACTGCAGGACTTACACTGTTATATCCCTTGAGAATTTAACAGTCTATATAATGTTGACCTACTGACATATACTGAAATATTATGATTGAGCGTTTTAACCGACATCCAAAATAGAAGATGTTGCCAATTTGTTATGGACTTTATTTTTTATTTTTAACGGACTTCGAAAAAGGAGGAGGTTCTATGTTCGGCTGTATGTATTTTTTTTATGTTTGTTCACCGATTTTTCCGCCGTTTGTGTCCGATTTTCAAAGTTTTTTTTTGTTTAAAAGGGTATAGGCGCTTCCAATTTGGTCAAATTGTCATGAAGTCAGGATCTGACAATGGGATCCTGGAAAAATCGAGGGTAATCTTCAAATATTATAGGCACACCTATACCGATTTAGGAATTTCTGATAGTAACTTGTGCATTTGCTCACGAAAAGTTACATTTGATGAGGTGGAGATGATGATGAATACCACAGATGGGCACCGAAACCACTCAATAACGAGTACTTTACCGGTTGCGATTCGATTGCTTCAATATGATTGCTAAGCAATTTATGCTCGGCACAATGTATACAGTGAAGTGGAGCTGATGATATGATACCAGGAGAACTCCTCAATAATTAAGAGCTGTGCATCGGGCAAAGCAACACTTCGTAAATGGTGATTATCAGTTAACATTAGGCTATTGTAAATCACAAACGGTGCCTTACTATACCTTACTATATTCGTCCCTTAAAAGTGTAAGACTTTTTGAAAAAACAAACCGACTTCGACACCGAAACAAGTAAACTAAAAAGTAAAAAATAAATATTTTCTATCACATTTTGAATTCGTACGAATTTAATACAAATTTCCAATCCCTACTTCATCCCCTCACAGGTCGAAATTTCAAATCCGCTAGAACAAATGGTTTTTTTTTTTTATTTCTTATCTAGTGCTTAAATACAAAGTTTCATGGTTTTGTCTTTTAAAATTAAGAAATCCCATACAAGTTTGTATGGGATTTCAACCTCTTCATCCCTTTTTTTAGGGTCTAAATATTGTCTGTGCCAAATTTCATCAAAATCGCTTGAGAGGTTTAAGCGGGAAAGCGTAACAGACAGACAGACAGAGTAACTTACGCATTTATAATATTAGTAGGGATAGTAACATTTTGATGATTAAGGCGATAATTCTAAAAATCACAAAATATCACAACAGCGCGCTTTAAAGTTTTTGACATATAATTTACAAAATTACGTAAAATAAGTCGCCAGAACACATGGCCTTGTACAATGTTGATGCGCAAAGTATTATCCAATCAAATCTGAAATCACATCCCGTTTCAGCGAGACGAGTCGGGGGTGTTGGTTACATAACGCGGGTGAAACCAATTCACTATCAATTGCTACGTGGGATTTCGCCCGCGTTTTTTTTTTCATAATAATTGCTTTGGTAGAAAAATATAACCGACTTTATAAGCATTAATTGTATAAATTGTAGTAGGTATATCCTAACGTATAAGCTATATTACTGTTTTTGAAAATTTATTATAACTAGTGGCCGCCTAGCGGTGTGAATCTGACCATAGTTAATTGAATTTTCAAACGATTTCAAGATTGATCATAGGTAATCTACTCTCAATTTGGCCACAGATTTTAACAATAAATAAACTAGTATATAATATGCGCATGGGTGTGTTTCAAACACATGGGAGTGTGTAATGTTTTTTATTGATTTTATGTATTTTTTTATCCATAATTTTAAAAAATATTAGCATTCCTCTCTCCTTCTCTATATAAATTATAAGTTCAAAATTCGAAATTTCATACTTTTCCTTCCGCGTAATTTTCGTAAAACGTAATACGAAGTTTTTGCTCCATGTATTAATAAATAGTGAATTAAACATCGAATCTCCGAATAATGTCATATCCCCAACAAGTAATGATCCTGCTTTACATCGCTTCTAACTTTTGTAATACTTAAACTTTCAATACTTTAAAAGAGTTTCTTCCGCTAACTTTCGTTCTTGAAAGGTGGCTTTCAGTTCGAGTTTAAGTGCAACTTTATCTTATCGACCCTCAGAACGGAAGACACTAAGAGAAAATACAAAGTAAGAAATAATTACGCTTTAATATAAAATGTCAAAATAATAAAAAACAGAAAACTTATAGTCGGGCTTCCGCATTGAGGGTACATACAGGATGAATTTTTCAACAGAGCGCGGATAGCCAAATTCGAAACTACATATAATAACGAAAAATACTTAAAGGAGTCTCGGAGCTGAATTTAATGAAAATTAAAACTGCTAATTATGCATTTTAACCATATAGTTATAATCGATTTTGTAAGTAGTATAATACTGTTCACAATTTATCTACAGTATTTAACTAATTATAATATCGGTAGATATGTAGATAACGAACTAACAGTGTTTACAATTAATAATATAATATAAACATGAATGTTATGTGTTTACCAAAAAAATATTGTTATTTTTTAATTTGTAGTGAAATTTTCGACATTTTTCGTGCGCTTTTAATTCGCAATTGACTGTGCTTTTATTATTTGTTATTTACTTCACTTTATAGATAACTTTTGTAATGGTTTAAGTGTTTGATAAGATATGATAACAACCGATATGGATGTAGAGCGCGCGAGTACTAGACCTTCATACGTACAAATGTGCGGATATTGCCGCGCGTTTGTACCTACAGCTTCTTTGTATGTTTGTCCGACCGTGTGTCTGTTATCTGTTAGAAGTATCCTGCAACTGAGAAAACATCGTACATAAAATTCAGCTTATATTCTACGACGTAATTACAGTTTATTAAAATTTAGGCGTACTTTTTGGAGTTCCTACTCTAAAATTCTTATATTATTCTGAAGAAAATATAAGAAAATCAAGCAGTTTAATTTGACGAGAATAAATTTTACTTTTCATACACCTTTGCTACCTGATATCTGCCAAAGCTGCCTTGATGAAACTTCATAGTTGGCCTTCGTCCCTATCTATGTTGAGGGTAAGCGCTGAGAAACTTTCAGCTTCTATAAAGTAAGGAACGTCTGGGATTCACGGGATCTTCGACAATTAACAATTATAAACAGAGTAAGTTTATACTTCACATATAATTAATATATAAAAATATATGTACGTTGTTTTTAGATATGTCCGTTTTTCAATATATATAATTCTGTACCTAACTTCTATTTTCTATTTTACAAACAAACCTCAAACTCCATGCAAGTACCAAATAAATACCAGAAATAACAAAAACTTGTATACTGGCAACCCTTAGAAATGCTATTCTATGAATAATATATACCTAAACCACAACACTCGCATCAGAGTATGGAATATCGCTTTTCAATCGTATTCTATTACAAAAGAAGTTGACTTAGAAATAGTATTGTTAAGAAAAAAGTCTTTTTAATTTATTTCTGAACTTTGTTTGAAGTAATTCCCTATAGAGGACCTTGCTGGAAGAGAAAATGGCTTATAAAGTTTTTCAATAGCAATTTCTTAGGTTTTTGTATTTACTACGGAATAAAACAATTTACAAGAAGTTTAAAAACAATCATATACGAGTATGTATTTTTGCTTTAACTCTGATGTTTCAAAAAGTTTTGATCACGGGCCGATGATCACTGAAATGTGGGAAGTTAAAAATTACTAAAATAGACATTTATTATTTTTGCATCATGTATTTTTTATACCATTAATTAAATTTTTTTAAATTGCATTATTATAAGTAAAATGATTATTAGGTACTTTCAGACCATTTTTCGTTAATTTGAAAATTGTTTAACTTAAAAGTAATAAAACTGTGCTTTTAACTGTGATATTTAATGTTAAAATGCCAAAAAATTAATAGGATGCCAATTTTTCATAATCAAACTTGGCAAATAGCAATAGTAACTGATCATGCAAAATTTGAATCCCATCAAAAGATTTTCTTGTATAACGTTGCCAAGACGAGACCATATGACTTGATCAGTAAAAAGTTATCAGGTCTCATGTAGAGCCAAGCTTCTAACTCTACACTCCCTAACTCTACAAGGTCTAACTTCACAAACTCTGCACCTTATTTCCTACCTTTCGCTACATTCACATGGCCGTAAGGTGAAAAATTTATCCACTGTTCGTTACTTTTCTGTTATACGATAGTTCTTATAGTAACAAAACGGAGGGCTATTTACTACTTACTCAATTTTAAAAGAGTATCTATCGAGTTTCTTGCCGGTTCTTCTCGGTAGACTCTACATTCCAAACCGGTGGTAGCTTACTTATTAGTGTAATAATAATAATATTATCATTTTTTTGTATTAACGATTCAAAAGTGCTCGTGAGAGCCTACTTGAATAAAGTATATTTTGATGTTAACTTTGATTGATTTATTTAAAATATAGCTCTTTAAAAGTGCGACAGACAGAGGTGCGGACAAAAGACAACGTACATAACAAAGTTTATTATAGAATCTCGCTCGCATTCTTTGAATATAGAACCCTAAAAACCAAAATTCATTAAAACTCCTGCGTTATACATATTCTGTGACATATTTACTACTTAGACATATGTTTTGACTACCTATGTAGTTTATTTTTCTTTACTTAACTTATTTAGTAACATTACCCGGAACGAAAATCACGACTTTTCGAACATTTGTTTTTATTGACGGACACGTTGGCGCAGTGGTCACTGCAAATGACTGAAGCGCTAACGGTCGCGGGTTCGATCCCCGCTCACGGCAAATGTCTGTATTGGCCATACGGATGTTTGTCGTGGTTTGGGTGTTTGTGTTAGTGTTGTGAGTGTTTCCGGACCCCCGACACAAGGTCACGCGATCTTAATGGGGGCCGTTGAGTGTGATGCGTTTATTTATTTATTACAAATAATGGTTCAGTGTTATCCTACGATCAATAATTTTTTATCTTTAACTCTTTATGTCTGGTTAGAAGTACGTATTTGTCTTCTAAATAAGGCAAGTAAGGAAAAATACACTATAATTGAAATAAGTGTTAAGTAAACATATTTTTTATAAATAATCAATGCTGCATATTTTATTGGCTACACAATTAAGAATTTTGATTATAATAATAATTGTAATATAATGTACGTTTAGCTTTAATAAAGTTTTTAGGTCAATGTGAACCTGTGTAACACCCTCTTTATATATGAAAGTTTCATTTTATTACTATTAAAATTAAGTTTTTCACGTTTAAAACATTACAAACTTTAAAAGGAATGTTTAAAAAAAATATTGATATTAAAAACAAAATAAAAAATGAGTATAAGCATTGTGTTTTCCTGTATAAAAATATGGAATAGAAAAATATTGAGTGAAAAATATCTACCATTGGTAAAAAACTCGCTTAAAAGTAATAATGTTTACGGCCATATATTTTTTCTTTACTAAAAAAAGATGATGTACGTTCATAAGGTCCAAATAAAGATGTTGCACCTATTTTTACTTTCCACGAATTTCCGTAAATAACGATATAGTTTTAAGATTTTGTAGTTATAGATATATCTGTAAATTGTGTGTCAGTGAGATTAATTCAATTCAATTCTTTGGTTAATGGCTTTTAGTTGTGCCAATTAGCAGTAAGATTAAAGCTAGCAAACAACGTGACCGATTTTTGTACCATTTTATTTAATTGATAGTTGATACATTAGAATTATTCTTATTGGAAAACAGAATCTTTAGTTTTTTTTATTAATTATTGTCAGCAGATCTAAGGCATACAGATAATGATACTATGATTTGGATTTTTTTCTATTTTTAAAGTTAAAACTTCTTTGGGCGCGTCGAGCATTTTTGGTGAGAGAAAAAATTTTGAGTCACTGTCACACTAATGGTAACGGAGTTGCCAACTTCGTGGATAAAGCATAAATGTAATTATCATTTTACTATTGTATCTTTATATCACAGTTTGAAGTTTTCTCTTCTATCGGCAGTCTTATTAACGACCTAGTATTTATGTATACGTACGTAACATTTTCACTTGAAAATACGAAAACATTATAATTTAACAAGACGTAATTCTTATCTTATCACACATACGTATAAACTATACGATATGTGATACGCCTTATCTAATTGTGTCATTAGTGATATGAGAGAAACAGGGGTCAATGGATTTGTATACAAGGTTAATATAGCGACCTTGACCGAAGGGAATTCTGCTTGAATTTTATGTAGGTACATATAGGCTTTAACTTATGGTAGTATCGTGTTATCTATACTAATATTATTAAGAGGTAAAATTTATTTGAAAGTATGCATGAAAGAGGTAATTTTTGAAACTACTGGTCTGATTGAAAAAATATTTTTACGTTGGATAAGACTTTATTGAGGGATGTTATAGGCTATATTACATCACGCTACGACTCATAGGAGCGATATAGTAACCATAATAAACACCAGTGTAACCACGACGGACAGCTAGCTATAGGTAGATAGTATGAATACCTGTTAGTAACTTGGGTTAGAATCTAAAATTCTAGTATATATTTGTATTTTAGTTTATCTTTTCGAAGCTAACTTTATTAATTTATTAATATTTAATTGAAAAATTAGGTAAATTGTGGCAGTAATTAAATTAAATAAGAACTAATAATTTCACAAACTTTGAACCTTACACTGGAATTTGCTTAAGAACAACATTGTCATGTCAAGACAATAAATTTGTTGACCGAAATATATTTTTTTTCCAATTACGTAAAAATTTACAGGTCATCTAAAGTGCTTTAAAATACCACTAGATGGTGCTATAATCGCTTAAAACGGAATAGATGCATAATATGCAAAAAATTCGCCACTGCGGTAACTCAGACGCAATCTTAATTGGTTGGAGCTGCTTGAGTGCTAAACTCGATTCAAATCTGTGTTGCAATATTTGATCTTATTTTTATTTCCAATTTAAATTCAAAATTATATTCATCAATCCCGAGTGAAAAAATTGCAGAAGATATAAATATTCAATTATATTACTTAGCTGTGGCTAGCATCAATTTGTTTGTACAAATATAATACGTATACCCATAAAGCGGAAGAAACCTGGCCGATTAAAAAAAAATATTTTTGCATTGGATATCTAAGGGCCATAACAAATAAACACGATAGTACGATGATACGAATTTTCATATAAAATCGAACAAAAAATTGTGATGCGTCATATTGCGTCACGAGTTTTTTAACAATTTTTTATTTACACGCCTGTCCCGTTTTTTGTCTGTAATCAAATCCTACAAGTTATTTACGATGCACTTCATAGATTTTTCCGACGCGGCGTCGTGACGTTTCACGATGTCATAACATGTCAGGACATGATATGTATTGTGGTTGTTATTTACTTTTAAGAATCGCAGTATGACTCAGCTTAGAATTACACTTATAAGTTATGCTTTCAGACTTTCATAAAGATATACAAAAGACCGGACCAGACCGGAAAGAATTTACTGTCAGTGATTTGTTTTTGACAACCACAGATTTCGTAAGGCTACCTTGGTAATATTACCAAGTCAGAGAGTTGTTTTATATCAATTACGAGACTAAAACTAATAAATGGACGCTGATAAGCAATACTATGTCAAGCCACACGTACTTCATTTTGAGAAAATGGCATCTAAAGATGTTAAACCTATTCTTAATAAATATATTTAATGAAGTATATCTATTTTTATTTTTATTTCTTGATAAAAGCTATAATGAATTAAAATCAGATTGATATATTTATTATATAATCCATTAATAAGTTTTTCAAATATTTGAGATTATTAAATAAATTGCAAAATACGGAACGCACTTGAAATTCGAAAAAAATAATTAAGTCACTTTTTCAGTACTTATTTAGTTTATATGACTTCGAATTTTTTTGAATACTGTTAAATAGGTGATGCAGTATCGTAATATATCGATATCTCCAAATTAGACTTTTTGTGGGTTGACACATTATTGCTTATCAGCATCTAAATGTAATTCTCGCCTCATAGAAGTGAGGCAGTGACTATAAACGTCGTCCAATGTGTCAAGTACATATCGCATTTGAATCTGCGAAGCACGTCAAGTTTATCACGAAGCTAAATATAACTGTGTCAATTTTATTCAGAGATTTTTAGTCACATAATTTAAATGATTATGACATTGACCTTACGCTGCGAAATGGCCTTGGAACTGTTTGTATGTTGGGTACTAAAGTTTAACTGCGATAAAAAGTAAGGGTTATATAAAGCTATAACCTTATCTGAAACAGTTACGCCCTGTTTAGTCAATGCACGTACAAAGGCACTCAGAGGAGTAATTTTCATTACAGAGCCTTGCGTTTTGCAGTGAGGATATACGGATATCCTATTCTCCCAAAAACGTCGCGTTTCTAGAGAAATTTTTATCGTTTGTTGCCTAATCGAGTTTTTTTTATTTTATTGATTAAAATAAAATTGTTGGTATTTAAGTTTCTCTTTCTTACAAATACTATATTGTATTTTTTTTTTTTCATAAAAAATAATTATCAACTATCTTTTACATATCTAATATTCATCATATTAAAAAAATACTTTATATTTTTGTAAATATTAAAAATGAACTCATAAAACTGTATATAACGATTCTATAATAGAATTTTTTTTTGTTTATTTACGTGACCTAGTAAGCAAATATTGCATTTAAATAATATAGTCTCAATGCAAATAGGTCAAATAGTATTTGAATGTGTATATTTTTAAATAAATTATTGCATTAAACGCAGCATGTGCAAACACAATATTAAGACTGTGTGTTCACACTTTTAACTCAAGAACACTTAAAAATACAGAATAAAAGCGTTTAAAACCTGTGCTCAAGTAACGTTATTAAACTACAACACTGATTAAAAAGAAGTGAAAGTATAAAAAATTAAGTTTATTACAATCGACATTGTCCATCTCAAAACAAATTGTTAAGTACTTTCATTCCATACGTTAATTAGTTGCAACGGTAGGTCAAATATATATGTATATATTATATGTATAAATCGTGTGTATATTAAAAGCTTTAAATGGTTGAAATAGAAAAATTACCTACGACTTTTATGAATATTGTCTGATCATGATAGCCGTCAATGTTTTACCCATTATTATTTAGTTAGGATCAATTATAAGGTGGCCAGTCTGAATACCTTTCACCTTATGATTTATCAATTAAGCAATAATTTAAATCTGCTATTTACATATATAAATGTATCTCTATTTCCCTCGATCACGCAGTAACTTTAGAACGACTTTATCGTTTTTGTTCAGCTTTTTTTTTAAGTTTTCTAATACTTCATAGAGATTTCTTATGGCAAAAAAAGTAATAATAACATTCACTTTTAACCAACTACCAAAAAAGGAGGGTGGTTCTCAATTCGTAGTTTTTAATGTTTGTTACATTACTTACTTACCTTACCTTACTTTATCTCAATACTCATTTCTTTTGAAAATGATTTTTCACCTATTTTAAAAATTCTTTTTTTGTTTCAAAGGGTACACTTTCAAATTGCCATAATCATTTTTTATCAAAATTAATTCAATAGTTTGGTTTTAAAATCGGATTAATTGATGTAAATGTGTCGTCCATATAAATGAAATTGTTTATTTTGCTTTTGAACTTGATTGCTTTTTTAATCCTTATTCATATTTATATATATTAAGAGAGATACATTACACTGACAAAAACACCATTGAGAAATAATATACATTTTTTATATGTAAACATACAATGTTTTTTGCGAGGGTATACTTATATAGGTTTAAGTACCTACATTGTAGTGTAATTAATAAGACTCAAAAATACAATAAGCTATAATACATAACAGTAAAACGTAAATAAAATACGAAACAAAATAAAAAAAAATAAAATAAAAGCCGCTTTAAATTCAGTTCATTTATTCATAAGCTACGTTGCCACAGAGAGATACTAAAAAAGTCTCCAAATTATATCACACTATATTTTAAAAACTATTGTCCAGGGAAATAGAAACCTATATAGATTTTTTCAGCAAATAACGTTCAAACGACTCGTTCCAAGGCCTCAAAGCCAATGCAAGATATTTTTTATTTTATTTGTAACATCGCCAGAGGCTTTACGCTCCGTTAACTTTTTTTATTTATATGCAATGACCCTAAAAACACTCGCGTCCATACATGCACTATATAACTTTGACAGACAGTTCAAAACTAAAAATATTTCGCGAGAAACTTGCAATTGATAACTGCATGGTACTTTAAACGATCTTTATCACAAAACGCTACATCATTCGTCATTTTGACGTCTCTTTTAGCTATCAAATTTTGGTACGTATTGAAAGCGATAGGTTTTCACAGTCCCAAGTTATGACAACATTTGGATGGTGATAAACAATAATGTGTCAACCCACAAAACATCAAATTCGAATTCGGATATTGATGTATTCTGATACTGATTTACGTTTTTAATATAATTAAAAAAAAATTAAATTCAAGTCATCTAAACTACAATAAATGAAAAAGTGTCTTAATTTAATGTTTACAATATTGAAGCCTGTTCCATATTTTGCAATAAGCAATAATCTGATACGTTTGAAAAACTGATTTTTATATAAAACTTTTTATTATACTTGTCTGCTTTTAATTCGTTGTAGGAGACGGATATACACTTCTTTAATAGATTTATTAAGAACAGGATCGACATCATTAGACGTCTTTTTCTCAAAAAGAAGACCGTGCGGCTTATGGCTTGACATAGTATTGCTTATCCACGTCCATTTATTATATCACGGTATATTTTAAGTTTACGATGAGGGCATATTATCTTGGTTTTATTCCTATGAACTATATTATTATTCTAAGGGACATTACCGCGTAGTGGACTTTATATCGCTAAACAACCTCAAACAATCTTATCAAAATCATTATGTTCAGTATTATTCAACAAAATGGGTTTAACGTGTAATTTATTAATTAAGAAAGAAAGTATTTAACTTTAGAAGCAAGTTTTTTGTTTTTGTGAATTGTTTATACTTTTAAAATTATTGTTATCAACGGAAATTTTTAGTTTGTCAAAAATTATCGACGCGCTATTTTAAATACGATAGTTTTACCTCGCTTTTATTTTTCGAACTACGCTTTATAATTTACAGAAAAAGCACGTTTGAACTTAATTATTAAGTTCTATAGTTTATTCTAATCCATATTAAATATGACCACGTTCATTAAAGAGTAAATATTTGACGAGCCTTCTAAAATATGAACATCCATCATTATAATAACATGTAAGACATAATAATTGCTCCATCACATAAACCATTAGACACGCGAAATCACGTAGTAACCATAAAAACCGGGACGAGTCTCGTTGCCTATTTTATTTTGAATTCGCATGATGTTGATATTCGCAACGCGTTACATGTCTAACACCGATGCTTAAAGGTGCGTTTAAACAAAGCGAATAAAAATTTTGAACGAGAGTATTCTTTCTTGATCTTTTCAACCGCCTTTGAAAAGAAAGAGTTCCTCAGAAATTCATCATTTCTAAACCGATTTTGAAATTCTTTTTTTTTGTTTTTGTTGGTTAGCGCAAATTAATCACTAGAATACAAGAATCTTTTGAAGAGATCCCTACGAAGATCGAGCACGGCCGCAAGCGTAAGAACGCTCTTAGCAACTGTTCGCACGCTCTAGTGTCGTTTACAACAAGTAAAAGAGCATTCTTAGAATATTCCATACATTCTATGTGAACGCAAGCAGAATAACGAAAGAATGATCTGCATTTATTTATACAAAAAGAATTTAATAGAGAGGAAATTGGAGCATATCGAGATAAAGCATTCGTTCGTCTAATGTAAATCGGCCTTAATACCATTATGCACAAAGCATAGCTTGTCATTAGCTCCCAGAATTTTCGCGTGCGAAACTGTCTTTCGCACAGGCATGCCATTAAGATTTTACAATGTTCACGTGCATAATTGTTTCTTTCGCAGGGTTGCCACTAGTTTTTTTGATAGTGTTGGGTTCCTGGACGTCTCGTGTCTTGAAGACTTTTTTTCTCGAGTCCTAAGATATCCGGATCGAGACTGGAGAAACGGTTGTTAAAATTGTATTGTAATAAAGTTATTTTCAAAAGGTAAAATAAATTATACTCTATGTGCGAGCAACTCATTAATTATATTTTGTATAATTATATTAATTATAAAGCATCATAATAATAAAAATTACAACTAAATTAAACGGACGATGTCACAGAGGGTTTTATTCATTTGAATTGTGGTCATAGTGGAATGTTATATGGACGTGTGTCGCTTACTAATATTTATTTTGACATGTTCCATCGCTACTGACTTTTCTCAAGCTATTTATATATGCTACTGGCTATGTATGAAATGACGGCTGATTTAAATGAAACTAGATAAATAAACCAACAAACATTTTTCTTTTTAAAAAGTTAAGTAAAATTAATTTATAGAAATTATATTTATTTTAATACATTACTTTTAAATGTAAATAAATCAAGCGAACGGAAACACCTGCGCCACCACACGAATCATAGGCGATTGCGAGCCAAAATCATTATTATGCTATAAACACCAAAAATAATTGGACACCAAGCGAGATAATTAATTGAAATTGCAAAGGTTTTGCTTAAAAATAAACAGTTTTTGCATAACATATCTCCACATACGATGCATTATTCACCTATATAATATAAAGTCTTTTAGACCATATAAATAGCACCATTGTCTTAACATGTGACGGTAACATATATTTCGTAATCTTCGAACGGAGTACGAGTACAAACATTAAAGTGGTTAATATTGATTTACAGCAAATTTACATTTATCATAACATGATTCTGTGGTTAGCCGTCTGTTTGTTCATTATAATTAAACATTACGTCAATAATATATTCGCTTATTATTTATTAATGATCTAACGTCTGAATAAAATACAGCCATGGACGTATATAAAAGATGGTTTAGGGGGTCCAAACCTCCCCTACTTAGTATACGATTTAGTACATGGAACGAGTGGCATTGACAATGGTTGATATAATGTCTTGATAATCTGAGGTTAGCTTTTAGAGTCATACCATTTTACTGCGTAATGCCCGGATAAAAAATAGTTTTACTTTGTGCATTTTGCATTTACCGTCCAATGAAAGGTTCTGAAGGGGAGGGGTGGTTCCCTTGGACCTTTCCATAGAACGGACCGCTCCCGTATGAAATTTACGCCAGTGAATACAGCCAATTAAAAAGAACACAGTCATATCGAAAAGATTTTAAAATAACAATGAGTTTTTCAAGCGCTAAATTTGTGTTTAAAATTCATCTCGTGCTCTGCATTGAAAGAAAATATCGTGAAGAAAACCGCATGTGTCGGAAGAAATTTTAAGGCACGTATATTCGCCAAACCGCAGTGAAACAGGATGGCAAATTAAACTCGGAACCCTTTTTTAAGGTTTTGCCAATTGTGAACAAAATTTTGGGTCTTTTCGAAAACGCATTTTCGATGCAAAAAAAATTGTGTTTAAAAAAAATATTTTATTGAGAAAAAAGTTTTGACTTCACTTACATAATAATACATTTGCTTTATGTGATTGGATAATATAACACTGCTTTTTAGCTATATACAATGCAATCATTGTTTAATTGTTTGCAGATTCTATAGCGGCGATTATACTCTTAATCCCTTTTAGAGGAACCACTGCACGTGGTACTAGTTTAGGAGATTAACCAATTGTACAGTTTGTGGCTTCGGGTTCGTTCCAATCGTGTTTGAATATTCTAAAAATACATACAAAAGCAAAAGATCACCCATTCATACACTCACTGAAAAATATGAAATCTCGAAAATTATTTCATGTTTGAAACTGCAGCCGATATAATCTTCGGAAAGTATAAGCTTAAAAAAATAATTAATCAATCTTTCCAGCCGTTGTAAGTAATCGGTAAACGTGATTTTAAGAAAAAAGTCACTGATGAATTTAATCTCTTGACTTTTTGAAAATTGGTTAAATATTCAACCCCAAAAGGAGTGAAATGGAGACTTAAAAATTAACGCGATGGAAGCTGTGGACAAACGCTAAATAATGTATCATGTTATTCTTGGTACTTCAAGCTAACCGTGTTTGTCATTTCTGAAAAAAAAATTACTTCTATGTTAAGCATTACGCCATTCGTGATTTTGGCAATAATATTAAAACGTCTAGCTTGGTTTAGTGGAGCAAATATCACACATGTGACTTTGTTACGCGCGATATCGTAAAATAGTCATGTTATTTATATTCACGTAGTTGTTAATTATCTCAAATTTTATTTACTTTAAATTTAAAGACAAGAAATAAATAAATAAATAAATAAACGCATCACACTCAACGGCCCCCATTAAGATCGCGTGACCTTGTGTCGGGGGTCCGGAAACACTCACAACACTAACACAAACACCCAGACCACGACAAACATCCGTATGGCCAATACAGACGTTTGCCATGAGCGGGGATCGAACCCGCGACCGTTAGCGCTTGAGTCAGTTGCAGTGACCACTGCGCCAACGTGTCTGTCAAGAATATGTATAATGAAAATAAGTCTTATTTTCTTAAGTAGTATTGTTTCCTACTAGCTGATCCTTGCTTATAAGTACTGATCGATCCTATGGGTCATACTGTATTTTAGAATATAAAGTGTATAATCTATCTCAAGAACCGGACTATATAAAGCAAAATGGGTTTTTACCAATCAAATCAGTACTTTCCAGAGAAAAAACTTCTACCTACATCAAATCTTACAAACTTTGCCTCTTTTTTGTTTATTAGATCAAACAAGCGATGGAGTTTTTTCTTCTATTTATTTATTTAAGCATTTCCAATAAAATATATACGGCTTCAATAAAATTATAAGAAAAAAACGAACTGTGTGCTCCTTCAATTACAGAAGACCACTAATGTAAGTGTGATTAAGCTAAATAATACTTATAACAATATTCTCACAACTAGAATATGGTAAAAAAATGTGAATGAAGGTAGACTCAGCATAAATACGTTTCAATATATATATATATATATACATATATTTTTTTTTTCATTTTAATAGTTTGCTTTCTTTTGTACCAATTTTTTTTATTTTGTTTTGTGGCTTATAGTTGTGCCAATTGTGCACATATTATTTCGCCAATGTCACGTGGAGTTTGTACCAATTTAATTTTGATAATAAATAATTTTGATTGTAGGTAGTTGCATATCAATTCGGTTAAAGTTAAGTTCAGGGAGGGTATGGTCAACTATATCGACCATGTACCGCTCGCTGAATTAGTTAAGTAAAAGAAAGAAATAATCACAGAGACACGAACGCGCCATTTTTGTGTCGTTATCCAATTCAAACCTATGAACTCGTATCCAGTCAAAATATCGTGTATTACAAATAATAAACTCATATTGAATGTGATAAGCGAAATGTTGGCTTCTCGTTAGTCCACGAAATTGTCGTGAAATAGAATTGTCGACGCCGACTTCTACAGCAGGCAACGGCAGAGACGCTGGTGAGTAAGTTGTGATTGGTTAATAGTCATATCATAATAATATAAATCAACAAATTTTAAATCCGCTAATAGTGACACCACAAGACACCGTATGAGTTAAATAGGATTTCGTGCGATGAAGAATTAGCCGCACCTCTTATTAATTAACTAAACGATTTTTATCACGCTAGACGAGTGCCACCCGTTCGAGGTGTGACCGAGAATTAAAAGTATTTGGAATTAGTTATTTGTTAATTATTCATTGTTATCTAAGTTTAGGGAAATACGAACTGTAAACATACAAAAAAGATAAAAGATCATAGAAGAATAAATATAAACTAGTATCGCAGCATCGTCCGCGTAAATTTGACAATCGCGATCTAAAAACCCCGAAAGAAGACCTAGGTTTAAACCTTTCAGCTTTAGTGATGACGTAATTTCCATACAAACTTTCGTCCCCTCAATTTCAACCTCTATAGCCGTTTTTTCGCATTAAAAAAATATAAATTCTGCCTATGTTCTGTCTAAGTCCTTTCTTAGGCTCTACACTATCTCTGTAACAAGTTTTAAATATTAGTAAATATTTTGCCCTAGCATCGGACGATGTCAGGAATCTAGCGAATTTAAGTATCTATATGTGGTATGTTTATAAGTTATTTGGGAATAAAGAAGCTAACTAAATGAGATTAAACCCCTGAGCTTCCCCCCCCCCCCCGCTCCTCCTACCCTCTCGGATACTACTCAGAACCACTACACACGAACGTTCGTCGTGTATAATAATTTTCCCTTGCACAATGTTTGTTTAAGTATGGTAGTGTGGTGCGTCAGTACCTACCACATAATCCGTACGCGAAATTAAGTCGCATTATTTTTTAAAATAAGATTCGATATTTTAATCTTAGTCAACTAAATATAAAACTTGAGCGTCCAACACAAACTGATGAAACTAAAGGCGTCACAAAGTCAAAGTTTTAATGATGTAACGCTATATTCATTGCAATTAGCGAACAAAACACGCCGTATTCGATACTATTATAGAACTTTAAATTCTGTCGCTGTGTGCGTCTGACATCTATACTCAATAATTTGTTCCAGGAAGCGAGAATTGTTTTTAATTAATAAAATTTAATACTGTTTTTTTTATTGTAATGATTTAGTACTAGATGCGTTTCGCGGATTCGCGCGCGTTAAATTTCAATACTGTTCAAAGGCCTCACTGTTAAAAATCTTTTTAAAAAGACAAGCTTTTATTTAAATACGTTAAGAAGAATAAAATAAACTTTTCCTATAAAGTTTTACTATCAACTTATAACGTCATTACGTAATTTATACGATATTAGCTGTCCCTAGCTGTTTCACTCGCGTTTATGGTTACTGCTTCGCTGCTATGAGTCGTAGCATGTAATATATCATATAGCCTTACTCAATAAATAAACTATCTAAAGCAAAAAGAATTTATCAATTCGAACCAGTAGTTCCTGAGATTAGCGCGTTTAAAAAACAAACTCTTCAGCTTTATAATTTTAGTATAGATAAAGCTTGACACTTGAAATATTAGTTAGATTAGTATATGTACATTACCTTCTAGATTGCCTTTTTTTTATTCTTTTTTTCAAATCGAACTAATAATTCCTGAGAATAGCGCGATCTCACAAACAAACTTATTATCTTTATCATATTAGTATATGTTTTATTTTTTTTATATCAAAATATTAGATCCTCGTGAAATAACGGATTGCGACATCAATATAATTTCAAACTACATACGTTAAGGTCAGATTATCCCTACCATTACGCGCTAAATGGTGTGAATGGTTATGCTAAGGATGACCAAATATTGTGATCTTTCTGGCTAACCCAGAGATTTAAGCCTTTTTTTGTAGCTAATGACAAAAATATTAAAAAAAAACAACAAAAACGTTTAAAATATTTTTGGTAAGGCTAACCAGCGTAAAATATTGTATTTCGGAACATACATATTTTATTTATTGAATAGTTTAGTAACGTCCGTTCAAATATCAACAGGTCGCACATATTGTTGATTAATGTTTCACGGACATTACTGTCCGTGTATGAAACAAGTTCAATTCTCAATACGTCAATAATCACACACCAAGCACAGTTACGCGTTGTGTGAATACACACACATTAGAAAATATCACAAACTAGCTTTCCCATGCGGTGTTACTCGCGTTTATAGTTACTCCTTCGCTCCTATGAGTCGTAGCGTGATGTAATATAGGCTATATTCTCAATAAATAAACTATCTAACACAAAAATATTTTTTCAATTCGAACCAGTAGTTCCTGAGATTAGCGCGTTCAAACAAACAAACAAACTCTTCAGCTTTATAATATTATAGTATAGATGACCATAAAAAAATACGAATAAATATCAGTATTTACTAAAATTAAACTACCCTGTTAAATAAAGTATCACAATATTTTACTATCGATGATAATTCCCACGAAAATAATTCCGAGTTGTACATTTTTGGTAACCCTAGTTATAGTGCATTTACCATGACAAGGAAACGAATGTTGTCATGTTATGTTGATACATCTATGTCATACACAATACATTCTGCCTTGAATATGTCGAGATTGTATTTGACGAAAAGCTCATTTCATATCTCTTTGTATTCTCGAAAATGTTTGAAGTTTAGAAATAAAGTCGGAAAAATGGGAGATTAGATTTTCAAAGGCTGCGTACTACTCGCGCATTATCAATATTTATTTTTTATTATTTATTTGAGCTCACTAAATTAGACGTTGGTATGCATTACCGTTTTTTATATAAAAATTGCTGGCAAAATTAGGAAGCGGGACCCTTGATGGTAAATGATCACCATCAGCTTTAAAAGCAATAGGAAGTAAGAAAGAATAAGGGGAGTAAGTCGAGCTCTCATACTCACCGTGCAATGTGTTAGCCACTTCACGCCAATACTCTGTGAGAGTAAAGTATAGCCCCGGTCGAACCATGTATGCTGTATGGAAACGAAACAAATCTTGTGCTATAATTATTTACAGTACCGTACTAAAAATAATGCTTTGTATGAAAAAATCCTTTTGTGGTGCCAGTCTGTTGCGTGTTTTTATGAGTAACAGTTGGCAAACGAGAGCAGCCATGAAAGCTGACAGAGTCAGAGATATAAAATGTGACTTACTAATTAAACTTTCATATTATTCTTATCATTCTGAGAATATTACATACGTTGCGAGCTATTCTGGAATTATGATTAAGTATGTAAAACCATACTTAATAGTCTATTTTCTTTATTAACTATTTTTAAATTACGTATAATTTACTTTTTACGATATACTATATATTTCACAATTAACCCGTCGCTAAAAAACTTTTCGTCCATTTTCTTAAGGGCAAACATCACCGCAGCCCATAAATGAATATTTGCAACACCAGAGGAACCACAAATACGTTGCCGACCCAAAAAGGGATAAAAGACTAATGGGAATAAGAAGCAATGGAAGGGAAATATGGAAAGAAGAGAGAAAGAGAGAGGGCATAAGACTTCCAGCTCTTTTAATAAAATCTATATAAATGTCATAAGCGAAAATCAATGCTGATCATTAGTGCAGCAACTGAGGACTAAGTGGATTATACTGTACACTTTTTATAACTAATGGTAAGGACAATTCATTATTAAGATATTCGCGATATAAAGCAAGCAGCATTAAGAAAATGTTAAATGAAACTCAAGACTAAACATTAATTAAGAGCTGTTTTAAATTTAATGAATATTATAAGATGGAGCGGAGCAATGAATTTTAAAAATGTAAGAAAAAATACGCTTTCAAAATGCCCAGATGTTGCTCAGCAGGAGAACTGTATAATTTGTTCAAACACTAGCTTTTTCTCATGTCATCTGCCGCGCTGTAAAGTAAAAGCCTGTAAATGTCCCACTGCTGGGCAAAAGCCTCCTCTTCCATTAAGACAAAAAGGCTTAGAGCTTATAGCTTGTTGGCGGATTTACATGTCTCAGAATTTCGCCTGGCACCTGCAGGTTTCCTCACGATGTTTTTCTCCGACGCCGAGCACGAGATGAATTTAAACACAAATTTAGCACTTGAAAATTCTGAAAGATGGGGTTTGAACCCGCGATCATCGGTTGAGATCTACTTATTGCAATTATTTTGATTTTGAAAATCAAACTACTGAATTGCTTTTGATGTAAATTCTATGGAACCAATCTGAAAGTATCTCCTTTCAAATAAACAAAGAATTAATCGAATCGGTCAAGCTATGTTTAAATAATCGGTGAACATACATAAAAAAGTCCGATAATGAACCTACTCCATTTTTGGAAGTCAGGTTAAAATCACTGCCTAAAAAAGCCTGCATGTTTCAATGTAAATTTTACTTTCTTCATAGTAAAAGAAGGGACGTTTGTCAAGTAGCTAAATATTTAGACTGTTACTGTTATTAAGACAATTCCGTTTAAATTTGATCAAGATTCGATAAAAAATTGCCTGATTTAAATTGAAATTTGTCATGTCAACATTTCTATAATCTGGAAAATTTATTTGGTTCACTTTTTAAAAATAAAGTTTAAAATAAAATGTTAAGAAAATTAAAAGATTAAAATATAATTATTAAGTTTAATTTTGCATAAAATTTCAACGGAATCAGCACAAAGAGGTAACAAGAGCAAAATTGAGAAATGTCAAAACGTTCACAAAATTTGCTTTCACATCGTTTTCCTATATTTGTTGTTGACATTTTACGCTTGTAAAATGACTGGCCGGTTGGGAAAGTTACGCTTTGAAGTATATCGGCTCTTTTACGCCTCTATCTAGATTCGGTAATTTATCACAAACAAAATCTCCTTAATTCCTTTTTTCGTTTCATTAAAAAAACGTCATAAAATATAAATTATTATGATGAGAATATCAGGCTCTTAGGTCATATTATCGTTTGTTTTAAAGACGTTGTTCTAAAGACGTTACTGTCTTAGAATTTTGAGATGCTCATATTTTTAAAAAGTAGTAAGAATATTTTCTTAATATGTTTTTTTAATTATCGAAAAACACTATCTGTGTATTTAAAACAATTGACTTTACGAACAAAAGTTACAAACAAAAGTTTCCACCTACAATGTTACTTGTGTGGGTTTAATATTATCGTACTTTGTAAAATAAAATGTAAACATCAACAATATTTATCTTTAAATCTGCAAGTATTTTCTTTTTTATAATAAAATATAAAGTAAAATATGATTAAAATATTATAATGTTTCGCGAGTCAATAAGAGCAAGAATACTTTATAAAACACAGATTAAAAATTTTAAACTCGATTCTGTCCCGACTGAAAAGCGTCTGTTCAAAAAACATAAACTATTTTTCTATACAACAAACAACTAAAGGTGGACGCTTTCATCGTTAATGTTTGTAATAACTTTAAATTGTCTACTGTTCCGAGTTCAAGGTAAGGTTTTGTTTACATTGGCCGTAGGAAGGCGATATAAGGCCTTATACTGTTTACAAGACTTTTTTTTTCGTTTTGAATAATATCAGTATCTCTGACGTACGTCATGGGTTTTTACTAATAAGAATGTGATAAGAGTTCAATTGCTATTTAAAAAGAGTTGTATTATGTAGTCATATTTATATGTATACTCCTTCTATCTGTGTATATGTCACTAAACTAATTCTAAAATGTGGATTGATTTTGATGTTTTTTTTTTGTATTTGAATGAGTCCCTAGATAGTTTACACAACTGGACCCGGTCAGACGTCTGTCAAATCCGTTAGTACTATGTATATACTTACATCTTTTATTTTTATATAGGCCCATAAAGACTACGTACATAACACATTTTTAAGCAAAACTACTAATGTGGTTTATTCTTCATTACAAAGTCAATAAAACTACAAAATAACTATATATGTTAACAAAAATTGATGAAAAAAATTAAGCGTTAAATTATTACAGATAATAAAGTACGTAGAGGTCGCACGTTATTCATGTATCGGACGTGTCACGTCTGCGTGTCGTGAATTTATTACTCTATGACTAGATCCATCAATTTGTTTGCTTGCTTCAATTCCTTATCGGAAGTAACGAATACGCGATACATTAGCGTGATGGACAATATTGTAAATTAACATAGATAATCATATTATAATTGACTCAATTTACAAAATGCGAATAAAAATATATGCATCATAACATCAAAATTACTTACTTTACTAATTATAGGTATACTAATTATATATATATATATAAGATTGTAAGTCAAACTGTTTATATGTTGTACCTACATTGGGGTTGTTATTCTGAAGAGAGTAGTCATAACGGGGCCAGTTTGCCAAAAAATTTAAAATGTTTATAATTTTAGCACTATGTAAATGTATTTTTTTATTCATTATAACGCCTTTTTGTACCCAAATAGGATTAAATGTAATAAAATGAAAGAATATTTTGTTGTGTGCAAAAATTCTTTTAAATTATGATTTTTACGCCACCCAACCTAATAAATATCTGTAATAGGATTTGTTATTGATGCAGTTTTCAAGAACAAAGAAGACTATTATAACTACTATACAAAAAAGAGAAGGTTACCTTTTTATTAATTTTTTCTAAAGAATAAGATTTTATTTCCAGGAATTTCTTTGACATATCTTTATAAGTAATTCCCATGTGAAGTCGCGGATAAAGCAGCTCGTTCCTAACTATAATAAAAAGAAATACTAATATTATGCTTTCGACGAAATATAATTACTTTTCTAAGAAACCGTTTTCTTAAGTTATAAGTTAGTCACAAGAGATTGCAGTTACTATGAAGCGCCTGGAGCGATCGAGTTCTTTAAAACAACTTAATAGTATAAAGTTTTAGATCTTTTTTAATCATATTCCTATTACCAATGGAGTACCATTATGGTAACGAATCCAAGCAAGGGGCAAGGTTCCCGTTTGAATATATATGTAATAAAATATTGCATAAATTTTTGCAGTTTTCAGTAAATAGGTTTAAACTGTATATAGAAATTTCTTTAATAACTCAAGCACATTCTGTACAAGATTAATGATATATAGATGATAATGGTGCGTGGATTTAGTACGCTGAATTTCATATGTATATAAGGTAAGGCAATGTATATATATATATATATAAAATAAATATATATTTATATATATGTACATATCTGTAATTTCTAAATGTATGTATGTATTGACGAAATTTTAAAACAGTAACTATCGAGTTTCTTGCATTTCGGTAGACTCTGCATTATCCCTGAAAGCCATTCGTTAATTTATGTATTTTTTGTTTGTTTTGACTATTCAAAAGTATTTTGAAAAGCCTGCTTGAGTAAAGTATATTTTAAGTTTTTTTTTTTTTTTTTAATTATTAAAAATACATAAATTTGAATAAATATACCATTAGTCTTGGGAGTAAATTATTCTGTCATAAATGTTTATTGATTTTCTGAGTAGTTGCAGAGGTGGATTGAATGTAGATGGAAATTGCTTTTGTATTAAAATCAATAACCTGTCAATTCCAGGCAAGGAACATAATTATAAGAAGTATACTCTAAGAAAATAGTAATCGATTTTCGGAGTGGTAATTGCAAATGTTGGATGGATTTGGAGCCATGGATTATGGGGATTATCCCTATAATGTTTTTTCGAGGATGGTATTTTTCATGGTGTTAATGCTTAGTTTCTTGTTGGGCAATAAGTTTCTTTGGAATGTCGTGTAGCTTAGCGTCTTATTATTATTACATTCAAAATAAGAAAATATATTCTATTTCAGTGTCTTACAAAATTATAACACTTGTTCATAATTTCATAGACTATAAATAAGTATATATTATATCTTACAATAAGTAATTTTAAATGATAAATTCCATTGATAGACAAAAACGAACAATTCTGGAACGTGTTTTCGTGGTGATTATAATTTAGTTTTTTTTATATGTGTTGATTCCATGTTACAAGTTTGCGATATAAATTACAATTTGTCAAAACGAATTGCAGCACTTTTGCTAATATTTAGATTACTATATTGTAACGCAAAAACAAAGATTATATGCGTAATTCGCTCGGTAGTCAGGAATAAATTAAGTTATAATATAGTAGTGGTTATATTAAAACTATTAAGTTAATATTTTAAATATTTTCGAATAATTTATGCAGTTCAGGTAAGAAAAGCTTAAGTTTACTTTGTTAACCTCGTGCTTAAGACAGACACGATTTGCATTTTAGCAAAATTCCAAAGAAAAGTTTTGAAATTATCTTTGAAAATATTATCGCCAGCTAGAGGAAATTTGATTTGCAATCCTTCGTTCACGCTGCCCTTGATATTTCATAAGACAAAGGAACAGTGTGTGAAAATCCCACTGCTGGGTAAGGTCCTTGTTAGGGATTAGAATACGAATTATAAACCTATAATGTTTTAATTTTATATACATAGCTGGCAAAAGAGCCGTAGGTTCAGAGGAGCCTCAAATGTGTTACCAGTTTAAAAACGAATGACTGATATAGGGGATTAGGAAGTAAGGAAAGGAACATGGAAGAGAGATAACTTCCGGACATCTCATTTACCATACAAAACTATTTATATTACTATGATAATATATGATCAGAAAATCGGAGTGATATTTCATTTTGATATTTGGCTCATTCTAGTTCATCAATAAGTAATTTTATTTTTTATCTTTTGTTTTTTAACCTCATTTAACTAACTAGAAATTCATATGATGGATTGCGACCGTAGCTGCACTATCCTGCACCCGTGGGACGTAATCCTGATATGAAATTTGAATTTTTAAATCCGAACTCTAGGTTAACGCGTTGAAAGTTATGAAAATATAGCTTCGATAATCTTTTATATTTCATTATAAAGGAAGAAGACTCGAAACTACTATTGATGTCGCGAAAAAACCACAGGTACTACAATTAAGTTAGTAAAAATATAAATAAGGTTAACAATAAAACTATAGTTACAATGTTCATTGCATATTTACTGTGCCTAACTGTAACCAAATTACTGTAGGTCGTACATGTGGTGGCAAAGAATGTCGGCGTAGTAAACATAGGTAATATAGTAGTTACCCAGATATATTTGGTTGGGTAAGTGCGATAACCGGAAACCAAACCGGCCTCCTACCATCCATCTTCCTTAATTCCTTTTTAATTTGGCAAAAAGGCAAGTACGTAGTCGTGGTTTCTCTGCTGCTGTAAATGTTCATAGACGACGGTGATCATTTACCATCAAGTGACCTGGCACTTCACCTCGATTATGTGATAGTTTTTAACTAAATGCCTATAAAAGTCTTCACAGTACTTACATCAAAAATACAATTTTTAAAATTTTTGTCCGTCTGTCTGTCTGTCACCCTGCCTACCTGTCGTTTTGTTCCGGCTGATCTCTGTAACGGCTAGACTGATTTTGACGGGGTTTTCAACTACAAAGAGCTAATGTTATAAGGAATAACTTAGGCTATTTTTATTTTTATTTTTTTGTTTATTTTAATTAATTAAAAAATAAAAGAAATTACGCGACAAAATTAAACCAAGTAGTTATAACAATATCTGATTTAAACAGGGAAGGTAAACATTATATAAATATATTTTTTCCTCTAATTAACGCGAGTGGAACCGCGGGGCACAGCTAGAAAAAAATAAATTGTGAGCCCTGCAAAACATTATTTATTTTTTTTGGAAAACCTGTTCTCAGTTAAAAATAACATGCCCACCAAATTGAAACTCTGTATTCCTTATAAAGATTTTCTGATGAGCATCTGATTAATATTTTTTCCTAAAGCTACATATAGTGTATAAATCACATACAAATTTAATATAAATCTTCAAGAGATTTTTCTAGATCTTTATTTTACCTTCAAAAAACCTAAAGAGATCGCATAGACCATTGCAGATCATATTACATAAACACGCCCACTGCAGACAGATTTTTGTACGTAGTGGTGCATTCCGAGTAAGCAATTATTGCACTTTTGATCTGAATACCACATCACTGCACAAACGATAATCGAAAATCGTTGGTTGACTGACCACGATCTTCATATTTGGATTGCGGCAAACGATTTTCATTATGTCATCACAGACATCGACTAAGGTGCTCACGTCTTAGGCTGACATTCAAGAAGGCATATGAGATTCCGATGTGATAGATTGACATTGTAAAAGGAGCCATACAAGACATAGCCAGAGAAATGGGAATAATCAATGCTCACTCCAAGAAACAAAATAGTTTTCCGTTGAATCTCTCTGGAATAAAATTCTAATGTCATGTTAGGCCTCGGGGATGGCACTTATATTTCGGATTATCGGTTGATTGTGATATGTTCGATTCTAATTTATTAAAGTTTTATTGTAATGTGAATATCAATATATATATCATTGACGTAACCTTGAACTTGTGGCTCACTTTTACAAAATTAAATTTGTCAATATGAAACCATATTAAAATGGCCCCTGCTGAAATAAATGGCTTTAAATTAAAGACTTTAAGAGAAAATGTTTACAATTTTGCATTGATGCTTTCAAATATTTAGTCTTCTGCGCGTTTTTTATTGTTCAGTGCCAGGTATTTTATTACGTAATTTAGAGTATTGTCGCCAATTCACCACATCGTTTTAATTTTTTGTCCGCGGCTCAGCTCGTAGATTTTTAGTAATAGCAAACTATAATTTCTCATGAACCTATTAATCACACTGGCAAAATGGTAAAATAGAATGTAAAAAAAACCTTTCATTATTTGTATTAACCACTTTCAAGCCGCATATTATATTTCTTAAAAATAACCTAAAAATATAGTTTCCTCCGTTACTAGCGTGTTCACGTCATATGAACTGTACCTTTGACTTTTAATCATTAGCAGAAGCGACTGTCCATCAATCTTTTTTCATTTTTATACTGAATAAACACTATATTCAAAATTAAAATGCGGTCTTAATGTGGAGTTTTGTAAACCTTTTTAAGAAACTTTATAAGTCTTTCTAAAGTTACATTCCATTTAAATGTTTTTGCTATTAAAAGTTAATACATACCTACAATCATCAAACCTGATACAAATAAAGTTAATAACTTTAAAATAACCAACAAATTAAAAAATTGGCCAAGCCTGAGTCAGGAAGGCTACAGAATTTATAAGTTTAATTTATAATAATTTTATTCGATTTCTAATCGATTCACGACAGAGCGATCTTAATTGAAATTAGGTCATAGCTCATAGGTCTAATGTAATTAGCCTCGTGATAATGCAGTAAACAATTATTAGAAACCTTTGTTTATTCTAATTTAATAATTCAGCGGAATCAACAAAAAAAATTATAGACACAAGCACCAAATACACCATAGCTGGGCTGGCAGTGGCGTTATCTCAATTCTAATTCGCGCCGGTGGAATAATGCTGGTCAGACGATAGACAATTTATGCACGACCGTCTATAGAGTATACATGCAGATTTACAATCAATGGCTAAGTTTCAGTTTCGGTTCTCTCTTTTTAAAAGTCTTGTGCGGTTTCTTCTGAGGTTAGAATTTGAATAAAAACTTTTTGGTTTTATATTTAAATTAAATATTTTTTTTAATCAAGTATCTATTCGGAACTAAACGTAAAAAATCATATTGGAGTAATAACTAAATCTTAAAAATTACGCTTGTAAATTTTAATTACACTTACTTATTAGTTATTACCTTCATAACTTATTTTTTTATACTTACAGCTTACGTAACCTCATCTAGTGACTATAACCAGGTTGTAATTGTTTACATTAGTAAACATTATTCGTATCATATATTTACTTCGTGTACATACAATTTGGTTTATTATTAATTTATAATGATGTCAGTGTTAAATTATCCCGGTTTTACTTTCTCCTTACACACACTTTAGAACTTTGCTAACGAAAGGTTTGCTTCCTGGTTTTCAAAATTGCAAAACTTATCCCGATGAAAAGATTTCTCCAATCTCTTCGACAAGCCTTGACAACTACACAAGTACATGCTGTAAATAAAACACGTGTCCATAAACAAACGTAATGCAAGTCAGTCGTGATATTACACATCATGATGTCATTTGCAATGCAAATAACAGTGAAAGGTGAGATCTCGAACCGCACTACTCTTAGTCATTCATTGTCATACGGCTTTGTATGTGGCGTTTACGATTTGGACATAAGGTTTATTTTCCTATAAAACTCTTGCCTGGTCTACAATTGATGTATAAGGCTATTTGATGTGTGTTTTTGCTTGGAATAGGATTAAAATTTTTATTGTGTGATTGACAGTTTTTTTTATGTATTGGAAAGTAAATTAACCTCAAGTTGGAATGTCACATAAAAATGAATGGAAAAATATATTTAATTCAATTAATTCTTAAAAGTTGCAAACTTCTCAATCACGTGTATGGTACATTGCATTCAATATATCAAATAAAAGTTTTAAAACTATTAAATACAGTAAGAACACTAATCGAAACTGCTCAAATATTTAAAACAAAATAAGAATAGCCTACAACATTATTTTCATTTATTTCTTCGGTACTTGGCGCTAAACTCTTTTGAATTTCCAGTGATTTAACTTGCATTTAAAATGCTGAATGCGAGCAATAAAGCTTAGTCTTCAAGCAAATCTCGCAGGTAGTTTAGACGCAATAAAAATGTTTTATCCACGGCTCTCGACAGAAGAGCTATTCCAGAATCGTTCATCGATAACCTTTGGTTTTTAATATTGAAAACAAACATTACTTTTTTATTAGCTATTCGTATTCGTTTATTAGCTATTGAACTAATTGTTCATTATATTATCGTAATATTCTATGTAAAATCAAAGGTTGTTCCTCATTCAGTGTTACGATGATGATAGTGCCTCGTTGCTTCCTTTAAATATTGAAGTTAGGATTATACAAAAATAATAAACACAAATATGTATTAATCATCTTCTTTTTTGAAATCAGTTGCAAAAATAAAAGTTGTATAAAAAGATCAAACATCGCGTGTAATTTATATATACATCAAACATTCTCTGTCCCATGGGACAAAGTTTCAATGGCACATTGCAATAGATATACGGCATATGGCATTTATATGCCATACCCTATAACGCGGAAGGTTTTAGCTTTCTAGGTCAATAGCGACCTCTCCACATGTTTTATTCCTGCCTCTTCGCTTGGTTTATGTGCTTGGCTATTCACTTTAGGTTAATGAAGTTAAATTTTTTTAAGGCGTCAGTGTCAACCTGTGTTTGGTCGGTAATAAGGAGATGGAATTTGTGTTGTTCTTTCTTGAGTAATACTAATGTCTTGTTGTTTTTATTGTACTAACTTTTTTCTTAATTGTTGAGTATATTTCATTTCGAATTATTTTGAATTCAATTGTAATTGTGCCTATACCACACAGGTTCTCTTCAAGTGTAGGAACGATACTTGTTTATTAATTACATATTTACAGGTTTTTAGAAGATGACTTCATATCACCACTATTGACTGAAATACGCGCTAATCTCACACAATATTGTAAATACCAATTTTCGGCAGTTCATTTCGATTTTCCTAAACCACTTCAGTATCAGGGTGAACAAAACAAAAACATACAAATTCAAATCGGTCGAGTTATTTTCGAGTTTTAGCGAGACTAACGCGTAGCTAATTATTTTTGTATATATACATGCCTATATATGTTTAAATTAAACACGTTTTTAAAGTATAGAAGATTTGATAATATTTGAATGAATGTCACTGTTAGTAATTACTTGAAAAATTACACCAAACACCCAACCACGAAAATATCCGTATGATCAATATACATATCAACAAAATACTACAGAACTATTTTTAGTTAGGATTACCACGTCACAAGAAAAAATATATCTGCTACAAAATATAACTAACAACCTAAATACAAATTGAAACATCCAAAGAATTTCATAGCAGCCGAGTTAAGTAATCATTTCACAGTAATCTAAAGGCCGTTTAGATTAGAAACAAGTACTAGATAGGCTTAAGTAGGTTCAGTTAGGTCATACACCCACAAATAGCCGGTCGGACGGCCTTAGTCGTCCGACCAAATAAGGCTTACGGAAAAGTATTGTGCTGCAAGATTCCTTAAAGGGACTTAGTTCGAATTACCTTCAAACACGATTGTATATAATATTGATATCATAACATTGTGTTTTTTTTTTCTTCTTATAGAATGATTTATTTTGTTATGTTGTTAGGAATGTTGATCATAAATATAAAGTACTTCATTTTTATCTTACCGTTTCTAATTGGAAATAATTTAGCCATTTGATTTTATTATCTGTCGACGATTAAAAAGTTAGTGTTATATAAATGTATCTTTAAAGTAAAGCTCAATTTTAAATATCTGATAACTAAGAAATTTGTTATCTATTCGATAAAATGACTTGCACTAGCTCCTATTACCAGGACAGTGTTTGTTTAAATGAAGAAATTAAAAAAACAAATATCCTAATAGACCTTGACGTTAAAGTTTAAAATTAAAAGGTGACCTCATTTAAATAATAATCGTAAATTGTGACCTTTATTTGTGGTTATGTCGCAATAAAATCGATATTTGTTGAGGCTAAAACAACATACTCTTAATAAGAACAAGACGGTTTAGACAGTTTTACCTCGATATGACAAACGCTACGTTCTGTTTAAACAGGAAAATGCAGTATATAATAATTTAATTGATAAACGACGAATATTATTATGAAAAGTTTTTAAACTAATCTTACGGCTAATTGTGAAAACATCGCTATCAAATAGTGCCACATTTTGACAGTTAAGGAAACATTTTCGTAAAAAAAATGAGAAATACAATTGGCACAACTAAAAGCCACAAAACAAATAATTGAATTTAATTGAATTGAAAAATTAGAAATAAACTTTTTCAACATTTTGTGAAGCTAACACCGCGAGACAAAGCTTATTTACGATTAAATGTTTAATTCAAATCCCGTCTTGGATGTTTGTGCCAAAGTGGGTTGGAAACCAAAAAGCATCATCAGAACTACGACTTTTAAGTTCAAGATTTTAATTAATACATTTTAGTTCCTAGATGTAATTACGAAAAAAATGCAATGTAATTAGCGAGACTAAGTACTCATGTGCATCGACAAGAGCTCATAGAACGTAAATAAATAACCTAGATGGCCAAGTGCACAGAAAGTAGATCTTAACCATCGATCGCGTGTTCAAATCGGAGTTAATATAATTTTGCAAGTACTAAATTGCTTCTTCAATTCATCTCTGGCACAAAGAGGGAATAAAATAAAAGAAACTTGCTTCTTTCTGAAAAAATCTGGGAATTCATAAATAGCTGTCAACCCGATGAAGCTACGTTAACTTTTCTGCAACAGGTGTAATGAAAATTTTATCGAGAATAAGGACATTTACTTTAATTCTTATGAGGATAAGAAGAAGTGTTATAGAAATGCGAAAGCTTGTGAGGGTAAAACATGGATGAATGAATACATGGATGGTTGGATTGATGAATTTCTGGATGGAAGGATGTTTTTCCAGTTTCACGCAAAAAGTAGTAAGTTGATTAATCTTTAAGAGTAATATAGGCTTATACATCACATTAACATAATTGTAGAATCTTTTATCAACATACCTCGCGGATGAAGCCGCTAACGGAAGAGAAGCGTATAAAATAGCGTTTATATAGAATTTCACCGTTTATATAAAGATGTAAAAATGAATTCAACTTCAAACGAAACCGCAAGAAACCGTTTGCTATCGATAGACCACTTCACTTGTTAATGTTATTTAATGAAGTATCGTATCGTTGTATATTACGTTATATAAAATAATTTTACAATATAAGAGAACCGTTGTTTTTTATATTATCTTTAAGGGTATTAATTGCCCTTGTATCTTAAATAATAAACCTTAAAAATACGTTACTTAATTTTTACTTTAATATATTTCAATATTGCCTTTATATTTAGCTCGGGTTTATTATTTTATTAATAGTTACTTAGTAAGTTTATAGGAGATGAATGTCTGAAACAACTAATCAGATTTAATTTTTTTCTACCAATATGTGCCTAAATTTAATTAATACTTTAATCATATTTTGGCTACCTAATTACCGACAATAGTCCAGGATAATATAAAGCGTTTAGTACAAAATTAATCGTAGCAGTATCATACATCATACAGTGACGTCATAGTATGATATATCGACGTGTCGCGACCACATATCGGACGGCTTGTAATATATTCGATACGCATAATAAATTAGTGACACCAAAACCAATCATGCCAAAAAAAAACATAAAAAATAACAAATTCGGACTTTTGTAGTAAAATTCACAAGTTAAAGTTTGAACTGCTTTAAATTTCGGTAATACCCAATTTAATAGATGTCGTAGCATGATATTTTATAGGCTATAACCTTCTTCAATAACGGGCCAGCGAATAAAATATAATATTAATCATGTCGTTATCGATGAAGATGGAATAAGTTACCATAATTATATATATGTAGATATTATGGGACCCGTGTCTATACAAAATAGACAAGCTGTTGATAGTGTCTAAGTAAAATAATCTATAAGCTGCGCACGCGCAATATTTAACCTCTTAAAGTATAAATTTTCAAAAATGCTTTCTTCGGAAGTAGTTACGCAAATTATTACCTATTCACCCAATTTTCATTAATATAGCTTTGATTTTTGAGACTTTTTGAGTAAATAGTCAGTAAGTGCTGTTCACTCATTATTTCGATTTACATGTGCAGATTATATTCAAAGCTTAGTACTCGGTTCACCTTGTAACATGTAACGTCAAGCGCGAGGAGAACACTCAATAAATATTATTTTAATCTTATCGATATTAATTCAGCAATTGCCTTCAATTTTCGATCAATTCACAACTTTCAAATGAATTTCAGTTTAAAACGAAATTCGAGTTTGTTTTCGCGTTAGTCTGGAGTAATGATAGTAAAACTGTCGAACTAATTCAAACTAATTTTAATTAGCAAACGGACTGGATAATTATTCTGGATAAATACTAGAAAAATATTTTTTAATAATTTACATAAGAATATAATATCATTTACTTTTAATAAACATAATGAATATTGTAGTAAAAAAATGATATATTTTATAACTTTAAAAACAAATACCAAATTTAATGAATGCTGTTCCTACACTCGAGGTATAAGTAGCTTTATTTCATTAAAACTTAGTTTTGAAAATTGGTCCAAATTTTAAGAAGAATTACTATAGTTGTCATATTCTCGTTATTTTAATTTTTTATTGTCTCTTTTTTCTTATTTATACATTTTTAAATACATTTTGTGTACATAAAAAAAATAAAAATATATAAAATAGTGATCCATTGGTAGCAGAGAGTAAATCCAGGCCACCTAGGCCTCCAGGATGAGAAATCTCCTCACAATACGTGCCATCTCAAGCAATACTGCCTTCTGTATTCGGCTCTTGATCCAACAAGCGAGAGTTTCTGAAGATCTTGGTTGAAACTCTTCACTTAGAGGCCGTTAATAGAGTCGACAACAAGAACATATGGTTGAATCTACACTCCACATGGCTGTACTCTCGTAGGCAAGATATAAATATTTACTAATTAAAATAAAAGATAACCATTTAGGAAATCCTTTTTTAAAAATAACGCTTTTCACATTTTCTTAACCCTCAAGTATCGGATTACGAAACATAAATATGAGTAATTAACAAATAATATGAGTAATATTATTTGTAAAAGCGTAATCAATGAAAACACATGTTTTCGGGTTTCAAAGGAGTAGCCTCGTAAAGATGTTACTAATTATTTGAACAAGCGATCGGTATTTTGATATCGAAATGATATCACTGTTTGATCTATCGATTTTAACATAATAAAGCCAATTCATTTGACCATAACTATTTATTCCAAGTTTCAGTATATTATATAAAACTATTATTGCTTCTTCGACTTTATCCGCGTGAAATTTTTTATCTATTATTTTAGCCCCTTGTTGTTTTAATTTCGGGAACAGTAGCCTATGTGCTTCTCTATGCTCACATTAAAAGTCACAATAATTGGCTCAGCGGTTTAGGCGTAAAAGCGTAACAAACAGACATACAGACAAGCAGGTAGGTTTACTTTCGCCTTCATAATATGAGTATTGATGAAAAACATTTCGCATTCATAATATTGGTATGGATTATTACCCATCGCGGTTTTATTCGCCAGTTTGGTTACTATTCCGATACTGAAGGTCGCAGCGTCATCTTTATTACCTCAATTAAGAACTGTCTAATGAAAAAAAGATTTTGTTTTAATCTAAATGTACAGACGATTACGTAGATTTAAAAACGATGACTATTGCCGTAATATATATTTATTATTTTTATATAGTTATTGTTCTGACAATAGTTCTGTCTTAAATATGAATATTACATTCGAATTTAAGTAAATAATTTAAAAGTAATTAACCTATGTTAATCAATATTTACATCACATGAGCTGTCATTCAAATGAACTGTTAATCGACTGACTCTTATGCGGAGCGCACTAAGGTTAAGTTAAGGTAAGATTAGAAAAGTTTATAGAGTCGTTAAGTTTTTTTTTTTTAATTTATTAATAAGAAACTTCTAGGAAGGAAATTTTTTTTGAAAAGTTCAATAAAATCGACAAAGTCGTTCTAAAGTTATGGTCTATCCAAAGGAAATACATGGATTCATTTGTATACATACAGATTATGGTATATTCATATGGAACGAGCTTCTCTTAGAGAGTTACGAACTCTCCGTGGGTTTCTGTTTGTCAATGAAATAACCATGCCCTTTTCTAGGTCAAACTATCTTATATATATAAAGTTTTATATATCATATAACCTTAATAAAATCTCTTTAGTTGATAAAATGAATTTTATTCATAATTTATCTTAACGTTGGCATCAACGTTTCGAACACTTTTCAGTGGTAATTGTCATGAATCGGCGAAATGTTGGTACGTAAATAATAATTAAAATACGCAATTTAAATCCCTTTTATTTATTTTATTTTTTGTACAGTAAAGGCGAGAAATTAATAAATACTTGATGTTTACTACTGAGCGGTAAAAATCAAACAGATAGAGAGAAAGAGTTTATGTTGAAATCTATACTAATATTATAAAGGTGAAGAGTTTGTTTGTTTGAACGCGCTAATCTCAGCAGCTACTACTTCGCATTGAAAAATTATTATTATGTTAGATAGTTTATTTATTGAGGAAGGCTATAGGCTATATTACATCACGCTAGGACTCATAGGAGCGAAGCAGTAACCAAAAACGCGAGCGAAACCGCAAGGGACATCAGTTATTATATAAAGCTGAACTTTTTATGTCCGATACTTTGAACGCAGTCATAAACTACCAATTCTATTCATTTATTTTTTTTATTAGTTTCCAGTCGTGGTTTCGTCCGACTTAATTTGTTTTACACAATTTACATAAACTTTTTGACGGACAGTACGTTTAATTCTCCCCTTCTAAGGAAGTCCTATAAAAGTCTCCAACCTTTATACTTTACTCAATTTTGTTTAAGATATGTCACCATTTCACTAGCGTACCTATACAATAAGATCTTACAAACTCTTCTTAGAACACGAGTATCACTTAACTAACAATTTATAACGTGACCTTTTAGAAGGGAGATTTAGTAGATCGAAGATATCGTCGCCTTAATGCCTCCTTAAATAAAATAAAAGAAACCAAATTTAGATTTCACCATAGATGGCGCCACAATCGCTTAAAATCCAATAAAAGCATTGTAATTAAAAACTGTTAGGTATTGTTCCAATACAGCTTAATAAGTGTAATTTCACAACGAAACTCGAGTTTAAAAGGCGACTAATTTATAACAATGACAGTTACAGAACGTATGAAACACAAAATATAATATTTTCTTATCTAATATATAAAAAAATATATTTGTATATTCGTTCGTCTCTCATACGCAGACATAAATTATGCAACAAAAATCTGCTAACGTATCGTTTGCATTAAGGTTATAGGGATAGTACAATTAACTTCCAGTAGGTGGTGCGCGCGTTGTATCGACCAGACCGAAAATTAAATTTTTTTAACCAGCCTGTATAAGTTTTTCCTCTCTACTACAGACATGTGTCCATATCATCTCTCTAAACGCATGTAGGTTGTACCTCACGAAGTTATCTTTCGCCTTTGAGTAATTGGGTTAACTTTAAAGTCTTTAACCCATTCAATGCGGCAGCAAAAATAAGTAATAAGCCAAAAATAATCTCGGCTAATGTACATACATTAATAAAACTCAAGCGCCGAGTGTATTTAAGCGCACTTCAAAATGCCTGCACAAATTTGGCTAATTCTATTGTTATTTCTATATTTTTTATTACTAATTAAAAGAAATTATTACAACTAGTATTATATAATTATATAACAATTTATTTCTTTCAATTAATCAGCTGACTTATTGGATAATATTGCTTAAAATCTTTCCTTTTTAAATTAAACACATTATACTAACGTAATTAGTCTACTAATTGTATTAAAGTACCATAAATAATTTTACTGACAACAGCCCCAGGCAAGGGTTACATTGTGTTAGCTTTTCATCTATCAAAATTAATTTTATTGACGTAAGGCAATTAACTTTAGATTATAAACCATTGATTACTAAAGCTTTGGTTTGCTCGGACGATGTTGCCGGTCGTTTAACAGTTGGTTTATATCATCAGATGACGTCACTCAAAGCGTTTTTTGACACCGTAAAATGCATAAGTTTTGTAGATACCGTATACGCCCATAATTTGCTAGTCCGCAATCCTAAGAAAGGAAGAATAAGCCAAATTAGTAATATTCCGGATATTGATTACTACGTGATCCCCGCAATTTCGACTGCATAGAGATTTCAATACGTTTTACACCCAACGCCTTTTACTACCCCTTTCACATTTTATATCACGAGACAACATTAAAATCAAAATATATTTTATTTGAGTAGTCTTTTAAAAGAACTTTTGAATCGTCAAAACAAAAATGTAAAGCTACCACTGTTTCAGAAAAAAATATATACTGGTTCTTCTCTGAGGTTCAATATATCTTTTTATCAATATCAAAATGGATTCAGTGGTTTAGGCGTGAAAAGGTAACAAACAAACATTTACGTAATATGTATTATAGTTAATACTTTAATGGTTATAAAATTCTAGGTATTTAATAGTTTTTAATCATCTCAACTTGAGTTCATTTTATTCCGATGTTATGAAGTTATTCAAAGTAAAATTCATTTAAATCATAAAAAAATAATTTATTTATGGTTTGTAACTGTATTATTGACAAATGAAAATTAGATTGGTTCCTACATAAATTTCATTACGAAGTGTGGCTACTGGTCGATAGATGTCGCTGTTATATTAAAGTATTACTTTAATTTTAGTACAACAGTGAATACATAGATGGCAGGAGTAAACACAAAATTATTTTTACATCATTAAAATATTTTAATTACCTGGTATGAGCAAACGAATTATCCGGTCATTGCCTTTTCATACATTACAACATTTTTTCTTACAACAATGTCAATCACCCTAGAACAGATTGAAATTACTAACAAGAGGATTTAACAAGCAATTTAACCCAAGGGTTGCAATTTGTCGAGTCATTTACGATGGACACATTTAGCTACGTTGTTTGCATGATCGTAAAGAGTCCACACCCTCGCGCCGTGTATCCAACCACCATGTCCACCACTTACGCGTGACCTCTTCTTTTCCCTATAAAAGTTACGGCTAATGAATGAAACTCAACGATTGGGGATCTATGTATAATGGTCAAGACAAACCTCGTACGCCCACAGGCAGGTGACCATTATCACGTCAGTCTTCACCCTCACAATTGAATCGTAACAGTAAAAGCGAACTAGTTTCCCGCGGTCACTGTTTCGTGTAGCTATTCTGTATTAACGAACCTTTTCAGAAAACTTAATCGTGGTGTACTATTTTCAAGATCGACTTAATAGTAGATAAAAATTCAAAATGGTTTGCTTGAAATGAACTGGCTGGCAAAAAAAAAATTGAAATTACTAAAGCGATTTTTCACTCCAAAAGTTGTTAAAAGGCGGAACATGTACAATTTGAAACGGAGACGAGAGTCCGTAGCATCGGTTTATAGAAAAACGACAAAATTTCTATCATCTAACACTGCTAACTTTTTGAAAAAGACGCCGAATACAAAAAAGTACAGTCTCTTAGCGAAAATAGTAGAAGAATATCAAAAGAATAACGAAAAAGGTAACATAAACAGTGATGAAGAAGATGATGATAGCATTAATGATTTAGGTGAAAGAGATCTAGACTATTATCTAGGAGTTAGAGAGAAAGTAACCTATTGGAGAGACCCGGCAGGGAGAGAACAAATCAGGAAAGATTATCTACTTTACCACTGTGGGGTTACAGAAGAAGATTATGAGAAGAATTACAAAAGAACAAATGTCCCTAAACCTTCCTATCCTGTCCATCCGAAGCTAAAACAAGTGCCTTTCAAGATTCACAAGAAACAAAAGAAAGTTAACAGCTTCAAAGAAGGAGTCACAGAATCGTGGGTTGAAAAAAAAGGGATTTTCAAGCTTTTTGGTAATAGAAGAGATAGTGAGTCGACTTCGGATAGTTATAGCGAATGTGACTCAAACGATGAAACAAGAGATATTGATTTCGATAATAAAGATGACAACGAGGAAATTATTTGGAATATGACTAACAATTTCAACGATCTTAGCACTATCGATGCATTGAATAAGTTATTGGTATATTTTTTATCTGTCCTGTTCTTATCTTAATTGTAATAATGTATTAATTAAGAAATTCTTTGTTCTCAGGGCGTTCGGATAAAGGAAGTCTCTGAGGGCAGGCCCTGTGACAACTGTCCGGAGCTTTGTCCCGGATTCATATCACACCCTTGGAGGTCAGTCGTATTGTTTATACCGATATTTATTTTAAGAACTTTCTGCTAAAAACAACAAAACATCTCTCTATATACCTAAATAGTATTTGTAACACAGACAGATCTAAATATAAACATTGCAACACGGTAATGGACACAATCATTAGGTTAACAAGCATAACAAATAGATACACAATGAACTCGAATAGACTCAGTAATAACGAGCACAAGCGCGTTATCGGACAATTGGGCCGTCATCATCCGGGTCGGTGATAGCTTATCTGAATTCTTTCATTCATTTCTCAAACGTTATGATAAATAAACGCGTAAACAATTGACGATCAGAAGGAAAATATGACAGCCTTGATCGTGAGGTCGCAATCACAAGCGTTGGATTCGCTACCCGCTCATTCGTCATTAGTCATTGTCAATCCCGTGTTGACGGCGAGCAGACGTGTCGCAGATAAACATGTGTTTGTCGTTAAAACAAATGGAGTGGGCGGAAATATACCGCCGCGTGATCAAGCACGATAAGGAAGACGTCCCAGAAAGGAAGATACAGAAGTTTCCTTCTAGAGAGAGGAACTTCGCGGTCCGGCGCAAGAATAGCAATAACAACTTCAGACCACACGTGAATTGCCAAACCTGTGCAAAAGTGGCCCTGGAGGAGAACACATGAATTATTATGTGTTTTGATAAATGATGGTGAAGTGATATTGATATTAAGACTGCGTTAATTGCTCAAAATTATATTCTATTGTGATATGATGTCGTTTCAACGATATGGAAGTGCGGAATCAGCGAAGTTTGAAGAGATCGTGTTACGTGTGTTATTGTGGACTGATATTCGTATTGGATAATAATATAATTAACCATTTATGAGTACTTACGTTGTATTATATTTAAATTGTTATTTTCGTTCTTGACGTCTGTTACATTGTACGAAATACGCGACAGAAAACTGTATTTTTACACTTAAATTAAAGTCATGGGAATAATGACTCTATCATCTAAATAATAAGAACTAAACCGATATGCTGGCTCGAAACAATGTGATGAAAGTAAGACAAGAATATTCAATAAGAATAGACATTATTATAACTTTTTAGCGATAAGAGCACATTAAAAAATGTAATCCGTGTAACGAAATCTTCGTTAAATGTTAAATACAAAATGGCTGCACGCCTGTCCTCGAATATAAGTGTGTATTTAGAGATAAATAAAACATAAAATCAGTAAAGATAAGTCTTTGGTCTGTCATTTTTTGCTCTTTTGACACAGATAGGCGAAGATACGACCTCTGTTTTTTAAATGGTAAAGTAGAATTTTGCATAACATCTCAGCTGTACATTTAAGTTGACGAATATCAAAGCTATACTGTAACGCCTCCAATACCGATTAGACGATTAAAACCGCTAGACGAAATTCACCCCTCTGATTATATAAGATTATACATACACCTTAGACAAACGTTAAGACGACATTAGGTATAGGTACAGTTCAGTGCCCTTGAGCAGCTTGTCATACAAAACGAACCTCTAGTAACACGACTAAAAAATGCTTTACAGATATACCTAACCATTTAAACTTATACAAAATTATTATTTTAGAATTTTCCATACATTATCAATTTTTAACAGTTTGTGTTTTAAATATGGAACAATAAATAACGCTTCTAGGTGCATTATAACATAAGAATGTACTGTTAATTAAGCTATTGATATTTAAGTAATTAAATTTCAAGACAATATTATAATTATAAAACTCGTTTTACTGGCGTTTATAAAACCTCTTTGATTTCATGACCTTTATATAATTGTAATTGAAATAAAAAATATCTAGATAAAAACATGTTATTTAATATTATCTCCACACAGCCGTATAGTATTATTACAATTTATGTTTAATATACATAACACCTTCTTATCAATAGCAAATATTACAAGTAAATCAATAATCTATACTTTATATATATTATAAAGCTGAATAGTTGGTTTGTTTGAACGCGCTAATCTCAGGAGCTACTGGTTTGAATTGAAAAATTCTTTTTATGTTAGATAGGTTATTTAATGAAGAAGTCTATAGGCTATATTACATCACGCTACGACTTATAGGAGCGAAGCAGTAACCATAAACGCGAGTGAAACCGTAAGGGACAGCTAGTTTAAGATACATTTAATATATTTTATCACAACTAAAAATTAAATATTCCATGTGGAATACAAAATTATCTTCAAAAATTGTGTATCTATTATAAATCTGAGCCAATAAATTTTACTCTCATATTCTTTTTAAAACTTTTGTTCTAAAATTCTATTTGAACATTAAAAACGAATGAAACAGCGTAATCTTCATAACACGAACAATATCCTCAACTGAAGACTGTTTACAAAACGAACATGAATTTTAAAACTAGGTGTCGACATAAAACATTTATTGAGGTATACATTTTATTGAAACGATAGAAATAAAATACATATTTCGCACAACGCGTCAACAGTAACACAAAACAGCAAACTATTGTGTTCAACGATAATAGGATTCACATGATTTTAGTGACTGTTTGATAATATTTGTCACGTTTTTAGAAATACCTATTACGTAATGTATTATGAATTATATAATTTCTAATACGAAAATATAATTTTTAAAATTGTATTTATCAAATATTTGCTAATAATCTAGACTGAATGATAAATAACTTAGGAACAGGACTAATAAGACAACGGAAACGTCCAATGAAAACCGATTACGACCGATATCTTTGAATTAGGACTATTTAAAAACTATTTCAATACCTATATCAAGTAATACATATTTAATGCGCATAATATGAGACTAGTATTTTAATTTAGTATGTAATAAAACAACAAAGTCTAGTCGACTGAAATATTTACCGCTCTTACATATGAGCACTTGTGGATAGAATCAAACGATCTATTTGCTTACGTCATATTAGTAAATTATAAGCTTTTCTATTTAAATAAGTAAGCATACAAGGATTAAATATTATTTCTACATGGATCCAAGCAGAAGTACAATCGTTACCACACATCGTTATCAAGCGAATGCACTTTGTATCCTGCGATGGACTCAGTATCGCTAATGAACGCCGTTTAACTCGTAACAACTTTAATTGTAAATAAACAGAGTGTAATTGCTGATACATGGAACGGCAATTTATGTGTTATGGTCGCGTTATGTAAAAATGATTGATGATATATAAAGCTCAATTATTTTGTAAGTAATGATAAAAAAGGAGTTTCGATCTAAATGTGTAATTGTCGTTAAAATCGAAAATCAAAATAAATTTTATTCAAGTAGGCTCTAAAGAGCACTTTTTTATCATCATTTTAAAAAAATTACATCAATAATGAAGCTACCACCGGTTCGGAATATTTGCACATAGCGTTTTAACGAGTCGACCAAATCGATTTTTTAATGACTTCCAAAACGTAGGCCTTTCTTTTATTTGTGTTCCCTACGTACTCGGTAACGACTTTACCGATTTGTTTAATTCTCTAATAAATAATCTCTCCAATTGATTACATATAATTTTCATGAAAATCGGTTCGAACCAAACGGTTTAAGAATAATAGAAAAAAGTATTTCATCCAAGTTAATTACGTATTTCCTTATTTAAATTGTTGCTATCGTAGTTTATCGTAAATTAGCTTCTAAGGTAATTCTTAACTTCTTGTTCCTAGGATTAGTACTTTGAAGATGCAAAAAAGAATCGAAAATAAAAGAGACAAGGCCTAATTACCTACCAATATTGCTAGGAGGTAAAATTTGTAAGTCTATATGTAGTTTATATGTAATCTCTGCAACTACTAATCCAACTAGAAAATTGTTTATTGCGTTGGTTGGCCCGTTTATTGAGAACGATTATAGGCTATATCACATCTCGCTATGAATTACAGGAGCGAAGCAGTAACCATAAAAGTGACCGACTAAAACCGCGAAGGGGCAGCTAGCGTAAAAAAACATTTACTTTAGGTTGCAAACATTTATTCAACCAAGTGCTTCTCTGATGAAGACATACGGATGATGAGGTCAGATGATAATCATTGTGTATAACTTAGTCGGATCTAGATTACAGTAGTAAGGCATACCTAAGCAAAATTACGAGAATATACTAGGAAGACTGTATTACACAGTATCTATATGTTGACAGATTGTTACAATATCATTGTGAGATTATCTACATGTAATAAAACGTAATGAGGTGGTGCCATTTTTATCAGTATAGACACTAATAATACTTTTATTTTAATTTAATAGTGTCTCTTTTAAATGTAAATTCAAAAAAAAATCTGTAATGAATCTGTCATTCAATCCATTAATCCAATTAAAACAATTTACTATATATGTATATCTCAATATATTACAATTCAGAATTACGTTATTGAAAAAATGAATATAATTTTAGTAAAGAAGTCGATTAGACCAGAGCAAGCTACTCAGATCCTTTTACTAGTTAGAAAAGAGCTAATAATATTCAATCGTCTGAACATGTTATCTACAATAGTATAGTAATAAAACAAAGTAACCGTATCAAAATCGGTCTATTCATTAAAGAGCTACGACGCCACAGACAGACAAATAAATACACACGTCAAACTCATAACAACCGTCCTTTTGGGTCGACAAATGTCGTAATTATTTATTTTAGAAATAAACAAACAATTTAGCTTTATATATTACGTATATATAGATAAAATTTTATTCAACAGCTGATAACAACCGGACTTAATATCGGAACGTTCTTGTTACATTTTAGGCCATCTTCGAAACGTTAATAGATATTAATAAGAATAAAGTAGGTCGCATATTTTTTTAATGCTTAATATATATTGTATAGTATCATATATATTAATATTTATAGTACTTTAACTGGTCGTGATAGGCCAAATCCGAAAGTATAAGGAATAGCGAAATATACATAAAGGACTCCCAGAACCGATATTGACGGAAACTACAAATGCAATTATTTAAAAAATAATTCCCCTAGCCAGGAAACGAATCCGCTAATTTTGAAGAAAAAAAACACTACAAATTTGCATCAAATATGTTATCTATTAAAAATGCATAAAACAAAGTAATTAATGCTTTTACAACCTGATACTTTAGTAAAACAATACGAGTAACTATAAGATGATTAATAATATTTCAGTCATACTAGATACTGTATATTACAGCTTTATAACGATCTCGGGTTCGATCCCCGTTCACGGCAAACGTCTCTATTGGTCATACGGATGTTTGTGTGGTCTGGGTGTTTGTGTTAATTTGGGACGTGTTTCCGGACCCCCTAGCCAATTCCACGAGTTCTTAATGGGGGCCGTTGAGTGTGATGCGTTAATTATTTATTTATTATTATTTATTATAGCACTTTTTGGAAAAAAGTGCAAAAAGTTTTTACTTTTTAAGCACATATTGAAGTATTTTAAATAATGTTTTACTATATACCTACCTAATGAGTAAGTTTTCGTATGAAACAAAGTGCAATGAGTCATGTAAGCGTAAAACAAAGCACTCTTTGTCTGAAACGGCGCAAATTTTTGAATAGAGCTGTCTCTCGATTTGCATTGTATTATCTGTAGGTATATGTACGCTACGAAAAAAAAAACATAGATTAAATATTTTAAAATTAAAACCAGAGAAAACATCTTGAATAATAAATTAAATTGTTAAACGTATAAAATTTAATTACTTGTTTAGTAAGTCATTTAGATTCATAAAATTTGTACCTAGTATAGATAATAACTACGTTCTGCATTAGATTATGCAGTCTTTATAAAGGCCACTCACAACTTCACAAGGATTTTGTATCGACTTCCTTTTGGTTACAAATCAATTAGCATGTAAAATGTATCATATATTAACTGACACCATATTTTATTTATCAACTATATGTTTACACAAAATATAAAAAAAGAATAAATATTACGCTAGAACATTATTTAACATACATACTCGTACTTTATAAAAAAATTAGTAACCATTGCTGAGTTATATAGTCCTTGATATAAATTAGAATAACATTATCATAACAATTAATTATAATATTAATTAATGATATAAATAAATTGATTTGATGACACGCGTCTATAGTGAAGTTAAATTATTGCGCCATCTCTTATTGAATAGAAGAACGATTAGAAACAAAAACATTTGGAGATACGTAGTTTTTTAATAGACTAATAGAGGGCGCTATCAATATATCTGTATATTTTTAACAAAATTTTATTCACTTTAAATAATTAAATGTAATTAATTTATTTAAAAAATAATTATATTAATAAAAAAAAAGCAATTTTTTAAATACAAGTCTTTAATTATTAAAGTACATTATTGTGTAAAAAACTTTGTAAATAATAAGCTTATTACTTATTTTAATTGCATTTAAATTAAATAATTGAGAGAACTTTTATTAATTTCCAATTTTGAAAACACTTTGTAACGAAAGTTTTTTTACAAATATCCCAGAAATAGAATAATGTATTCGATGTACCTGTATGTATATATGTATGATTCACTATTCGTAGCGAACTATCTTAAAAAGCTCAATCGATTTTTATATAGTTAGGTGTCTTTGGAATGTTAATTGTAAAAGTGATATAGAATAATTAAGTATGTCGAGTCGTCCGCAATGGCGCCAGCAAACAAAAACAAATTTAAAAAATTAGGCTTAGTATCTTTAAAATAAGTAAATTTTTTATATATGTTTACAAATGCAAATAGTCAAGGGTCCTAATTTCGTCTGATGGGTTAAACCGTCTACTTACAATTACAGACGGCTTATGCTGGCAGTTACGGCTTGGTAACTACAATGTATAACTACGAGTTTTAGTATTGTACAAATATCAAAGCTGTACCTACGGTAGCCGGTTTAACCCGACAGACGGAATAATGCCTCCTGACTATACATATATACAAACATATTATATTTTTAATTAAGTATAGGTACTTTAATTTTATCGTAAGGTAAACATTAGTCGCCGATAACTACTTTCCGCTCACTAGATAAGATAATGCTCTAATTTCGATATCAGATATTTTTATATGAATTCGTTTCATATTTAATTTTTTTTTTCTTAGAAACAGAATTGCAACAAATTTGTAAGGTTACTAAAACTGGAAAGTAAATCATCACAAGTTTAACATAGTCGCGTATTAAAATAGTACAACAATAAATAATATATTAAAACCTTTATTTTAAAATCTTGACATGAACTTGCGTCGTATTTATAGATGGCCTATATTTTTTTCCACCTACTACAGTCGACAACATAATGTTCTAAATCCGCTATCGAGTGATGCGATACGATTAATAACACGAGAAGAAAAATGTTAAGTACCTATTCATTTATCTGGTGAAGTTTTTTAATTATGAATATTTCTATTAAATAGAAATAGCTTGAAGCTTTGTAACCAGTGGAAATACAGGGTTTCCGTTTGAAGGAGGCTTCGAATAAAATATTATTGTTTAATGGAACGGGTGTAAACTTAACTTGCAACGGATTCTTATTGTTTGAAGAGACAACATGGCGAGAGTAGAAAAATAAAGACGTTGACTTTGAATCTAATGTCTCATTATTCACTTCTCAACTCTTTAAAGACTTAAAAAAAGGAGTAATAAACTGCAAAGCAAAATATCTATTTTCGTTTATTTGAAATACATACTTATACCAATTATTTTAATTTTCAAACCAAAGCCCTGAAACGATTTTAAAAGAAAAAATTAATTAACAAAATTAGTCCCACCGTTTTTGAGTAGTCGGTGAACATATACAAAAAAAAGTCGCTGACGAATTTTGAACCTCTTTTTTTTGGGAAGTTGATTAAAATAATCTTGGTTGATATCTTCAAGGATTAAAGATAAGTCCTTGAAAACGCAACAATATTTTGCCAATCGCTCACTTCGCTCGGTAGGTTCGGGACGAACATTACATAAGAAGATAATCCAACAATTTAAATACAAACTTAAAAATAAAATCGGCAATAAAAATGTTATTTAAACTTTTTTTATTTAATGTAATGTAAATAGTAAACGTGTTGTAAGCAATGAACGACAAATCTTATTCTCAGTACTGTTTTGCTTCGGTATCAAATTGTAGATTACTCTTATCACAAGTACATTCCTGATGACATCATGCTAATCCTCCCTCCATTTGACTAGTCACCAGTCACCACATATCGCACGACAACTGTCACAAAAACTGGGCAAACCGCGCCACAACACAAGATCCCTCACACCTGGCAATCAGAGCGCGTTGACTATTAAACAAACACGTAATCAGAGGTCACGCTCAGCTGGTCGTTCCGCACGTTCCTTTTCGTAATCCCTTGAACTTGAGCGAGCGAAACCGCGGAGGTAAACAAACGTCGAATAACTCGTTGACGCGCATTTGTCATTTGGAAGCCGGAACGTAAACGCGTCGCTGGAGCGCTTGTCTCTTTGCGATTTCCGAACGTAACGTAACTGTCAAATTCAAATTAAAAAGTTTGTGTTGTTTTTTTTTTGTTGTGTATTTTATAAACAGTGGCTGTTTAGTGTAATGACTAATAATACAGTGTTTTAATTGAATTGTAGTGATATTCAACAAGAAAAGGACCGATTAGAAATTGATTTTACAAACCATTTACAGTTAAAAATTGTTATGATTACGGGCAATGAAGATGTTTTGAGTTACGATCCATTTTTATGATTATATTAATGGGAAAAAATAGTAAGTCATTCAACATAATAGATAAATATTATTAATATATAGATTTTGCCATAGTTATTTGTAACTTTTGTTAGTCAGCCTCTGCAACAAACGAGTCACTTTAACATTTTGTGATTTTACGTATCAATAAATTATAGTTTACTTTAAATTACGTTCTGTGTTAAATATCGTGTCAATTTACATGAACGTTACCTCAGTATATTTAAAAAATCCTATTTTAGAAATAAGAAAGTTATTCCTTTATCCTAAAAAAAATTAGAAAAAAAAATGTCAAGAACGATACGATTATTTTTGTACGAAAACCATTATAAAGAAAAAATAGTAATTTTTTATCAAAATGAAACCTGTAAGATATTGATTGTTATTATCTAGATTTTCAAAATTCGTTTTAAGCAAAATAATTTGAATCTAATATAAAAGATGCGTTTTTTTGTAGAACGCAAAATACATGTGAATATTTAAAAATTAACCTCACAACTTAAGCATTCCTTCAAAAGTATATTAGTATATTGTAATTTATGTATAGTTCATACATAAATTATTTATATAAAACATAAACAATAAAAGTTTTACCTACTTGTAAAATAGATGTGTATAAATGTTAGTCAAATAGTGCACTTTAACAAATTCAACTCTTAGGTAATAAATAACTAAATTATTTTCGCGAAACAAAAAAGTAACCTGGATAAACTATATTTTAATATCTAAAATATATATCCTTAAATAATATATTAAACATCAGACAGAAAAAATAAATGTCATGTAAAAACTTACTTATAAATAACATCTTTTTTCAATACCTTTTTAAAATATGCAATTTTCGTTTAGGATTTCGTTACATCTATACATAAATTTAAATAAATGAAGCTTATTACAGATTTTTATATTAGAAATTACCATGTGCTTCTTTTTTCTAGAGAGTGCATATATCTTAGTCAGCCATATTGTTTTTCCTTGGATCAGTCTGATTTACGATATGGGAAATAAAATACGACTTTAATTGATACAGTCTAGATTTTTTAGTAAATAAACAGCTGCCCCTGAATTTTATTAAAAGTTAAATTATCTCTGCTCTTCAACTTTCAGTTTCAATCTATTTTAAATTCTCTTAAAATCGATTTCGTTGAATAGTATACTATTTAACTATCAGTCCCTGTTGAAATTAGTACCTAATCTACTATTGGCAACAAGACTTAAAAATGGAAAACTGACTTCATAAGTAAAATACGTACCTCATTTCGTTTGAATGACATGCTCATTCCAGAATTTTTTGATTTTAAAACGAAACTACTAAACCGAATTTGATGAAAATTCTATGGGACCAATGATTTTTTTTGTTTGAAAGGGTATACTCTCCGTATACTCTTACAAACCTTTGCAAACAAAAAAAGAATTGGCCAAGTAGGTCACGCTGTTTTCGTGAACCGAATTGACAACCTCCTCCTATTTTGGATGTCGGTTAAAAACATATACTCTCATTGTGTAATGTTACGACGTCCATAGTGAACATCTATAAAATCGTTGGTCGTAAATAATGAAGACAAAACAAACGCAACCAAATTAAAATAAATAATAACAGATAAACTGCAGTAGTCATGGCGACGGCTACTAAATAATCGTTAAACATGTCTAAAATCATGATTTAAAGTAACCAAAAAAATCTATCTAAATCTGACCAATTAAAATATTCTTCTTAGAAAAATTCCTTTGTTTTAAAACAGTTTTTTTAAAACATAAGCACTGACCATTTAAAATAATGCACCTTTCAAATGGTATGCATTTACAAAATTCGATTTCTCTTTATTATTTTAATAGATTAGCTTCTGCCTACATCCTTGTCCACTTTAGACTTAATTAAGGCAACCGTCTATATGAAAAATTTTGTATCCCTAGGGAATAGTGCTTTCTTGAATGAAGGTAGCCATATCCTTTTCTGTACCCCCAATGATGTGAATGCAAAACTTAATAAGGATCATTTAAATAGTTTAGATGTAACAAACAAAGTCACATTTCCATTAATATATTAATTAGGATGAGTATAAAGGAAATAGTCCACTCAAGTGAGGTAAAAAACGAAATATCAGTTCCAATTCTGAGTCATGGTGTCGGGAGCATGACGTCCACACGTCATGCTCCCGACACCATGACTCTTTTGGTAATAAAATTCATTCCTTCAAACAGATTGAAAAGCACTCACGAATACGAATGAATTCTTCGATTCGTCATAATATATCGAGAAATTCATGATTAATTGTTGGTTTATTCATGTATTTGAACTAATAAACGATGAAAATTTTATTGAAACATTGAAATTAATATATCAAGTAAAATTTATCGTACAAATAATTGCTTCTCGTATTATTTCTGAGCCTGCGGAATCCTAAATTATTCTACTTTCGTTTTAACTTATCTCTTACATAGGTACGTACTAAAACCTCTATAAAACCTTTATATTAGTTGTACATAGAGCGCATATTAAAATCTAATATTCAACATAAAATTAATTGGAAAAATGCCAGATACCAAGAATATTTAGTGCTAGATATGTATCACTATTTCGGAATTTTAGCGGCTTATTTCATTATTTATGGTATAAATAAATCATTTGATATTAATTTATTGGTTAATATATCGCAAAATTAGCAATTAATAACAGGTTCCAAAATAATTGGTATATTTATGGAACAATAACAATGTAATTGCATATAATATTAGTATCATATTGAGTATTTAAATAAGTAGGTATGCCACAAAACGTTTTAACGATTAGTTCCCAGTCACAGCCCACGTGGTTGATAAATAGTGTTATTGTCATGTATAAGCTATATGTAAAGTTTTATTATGTGTAAAAAGATTTTGTTGTTTTTTGAAAAAAAAAAACAAAAATTCAAACACCTATCCTATCATTTAAAATTTTCGCACCTATAATAGCAGTAAGAAAAGAAATGGATTTGGTTATCTTTTTTCTGTAACTATGAATACAAAGAGCCTGATCGCTCCTGAAAGTGTTTTACAATCAGAATAGCTAGGGGATATGACTTCTAATTTAATATATCATTGTTGTAATTTTGTTTGTGTTCATTGACTTAAAAGAAAAAAGCGTGTACACTGTACATATCGCTGCTTTTCAAGAATATTGATGCAACTAAAAATGATGAATTTTAGGGGATGGGGTTTTTAAATTTCATTATTAATGTGTTGGTGCATAGCTGCAAAATTTAAACGACCCCTTAATGTTCTAAATTTATTGATTTAAAGAAAATTCATCATCGCAACTCTTTTCATGATAAAACATCAAAGATTTATGGTCTTTTGAAATACTTAGTTCTATTTGTTAGAATTTTGAGCTACTACGATATTCTTGCAAACCAGCAATATATTGAAATAGCTTCAACTACTTATTAATACACTAATTATAAACGAATTTCATTTATAAATAGTATATACCAAATGCCAGCGCGGATAGTGGTGAGAAAAGGAACTATTAAATGGACGCTGATAAGCAATACTGTGTCAAGCCACACGGACTTCATTTTGAGAAAGTGGCGTCTACATATGTCAAACCTATATTTTAATAAATTTGTTTGAAGAAGTATATATCCATAATTTGTTTTCTATTTTGTTAAAAGGTATAATGAATTAACAACAGATAGATATATTTAATGTGTTATCTAAATAATAAGTTTTTCAAGTATCTGATATTATTATATAAATTGCATAATTTGGAACGCACTTGAAATTCGAACTATTAAATTAAGTAACTTTTTTTCGTACTTATTTATTTTAGATGACTTTATTTTTTTGAATAATGTTAAATAGGTGACGGAGTATCAGAATACATCAATATCTCCGAATTAGACCTATTGTGGGTTATTTTATTTTATTGCTTATCAGCAACCAAATATGATAAAGGCTAGTCGGCCTAAATTAGCATATCTACTTATCTATATAAGTATCCTTCTCCTAGTCTCTAACTTAAATGGCTGTAACTTTCATAGTCACGGTTAAAATTAAATTTTACAGAACAAATCTACGTGACACGTTGGACACACTCATTACACTAACGACATGTTTGTTGCCTACATTGCTAGGTCAATATTTAACGTTGAAAAGTCAACATGGCCGTTTTGTTCTCAGTAATTGGAATAAGAACATAATATCTTTTCTGAGAACTAATTCATTTATACAAATAAAGCTTTAAGATATAACTGTTGTTTCAGATGTGATACGAGATTTTAAACTTTGTTGTGCAAATAATAAAAACGTTTTAAGATTTTTTGTTTATTCATAAAATAAATGAGCGCGTTATGATTTATTACACACACAGCAAAGCGTTTGCTTTGAGTTCATTCATAAATATTTTTTTAACGTAGGGCAGAATGCTTTAAAACCTTTATACACATTTAATTTGAAGTCTGTCCACAAAAAAAGGTTGATCTAAAAAGTTTTTATTATGTGGTTTTAACGCCTATTTGAAGATATATTTTCATACAACCTCCGATATAAAAAAATAACAATTTTAGGGATGTAGAAATTATTTGTTTGAACATTGTCGATCAATGACGGAATTGTTTACATGCCACGAAGCGTCTTTCAAGAATATTTATATTTCAAAATTACTGCAAGAAGCGCTTTCATAGTAACAATTAAAACAAATAAAACATGCACGTGTAAGTTTACAATAATATTTTAGGAAATACATTACAGATTTTGTTTCTTTTTATTTTATTTTTTTTTGTAATTTCAAATTTATCATACAAAAACTGTAACTTCATATTCATCATTAACGCAAACAAAATCACATATAAGTTATTAGATTTATAATTAAACCCCACTTTGCAAAGATTTTATTGTATATCAAAAGATTTGATAAGAAATATGAGAACTAAACTAAAAATTTCATATAACTGGCGAATTGAGTATGCAACTTAATTAGGCGACTAAACAGAACGATGAATGGACATATCATCCAGTGGACGTACTCATTCTTGTTTGAAACAAAAAAATTATAACTATGTTAATACAATTACTTATTATTATGTACCGATAATAATATGTAAGATGTAAACTGCGTTTCAAAAGGAAAATTTTGGTAGCATTCTTGCCACTATTCCACGCGGACATGATTTGTACAAAAATCATTCTGATTTGTAAATATTTAAGTTTCTTTTTTTGTAATATAAAATGTATGTAGGTATAATAGAAACAGCTAGGAGTACATCAATTTATCTCTTAATGAACGGTAAAATTTTCAATACTAAATATTCTACGAATCATTATTTGTTATTAGTATTCATAACATAACATCGATCCGATTAAAACCATAAATTAAACGTATTAAAGTCGAATTTCCTTTAAAAACGACTCTACACTATAATCATTGTCTAAAAGCTATTGTGCTGTCAAACATTTTAAGCAAAAACTAATTTGACATGTCAAAGTGACGTTACTTTTGGCGCGCTCGAAGGCACCTTGTCATACTGACAAAATGATGTATCTGACTTTTTATAGTTGACCCAAATATTATGACACGTATTGCTACCACCCTATTTCGTCACCAAATAATATTAAACTAAAAATATGATAATGAGCCGAGATGGCCCAGTGATTAAAACACGTCGATCTCAACCGATGATTGCAGGTTCTAACCCTGGCTAATACTGCTGTTCTTCATGTACAAAATTTATGTTTAAATTCATCTCGAACTCGGTGTGCTTATGCGGAGAGAAATTGTGACACATTTATTTCTGCCAACCTGCAGTGACAAAACAACTTTGTTTGGTAACAATTACCTAGGTACCATACGTCAATATCAATAAATATGTTACTGACAGTAAACTCCTTAATGTATAAAACAACGATACATTTTATGTAAATATCACGAAATTGAGCAAAACATACAATTTTAATTCCTGTCGTAGAGAATTACTGCCTTACTACAAAAGATTTAAACAGACGTTAAACGCGCGTCTAAGACAGTTTTGAGTTAAACATGCTTTAGACATAGATTAATATACGTTTAAGTGAGTTTAATAGATGTTTAAAACCTATTTTTGCTTTCAATTTTAACGTATAATATTTTATCAATAAGTTGTTTAATGAGTTTATTCGCTGTTGACCAATTTAGATAATATATTAAGCAATGTTTAAATCTTAAACACTGTTTAGCCAGACACGTGTTCAACAAGGTTTTAATGCGTCTTTTGTAGTATGACGGTTAATGTTCTTACACTTTTACACATCACACGTAATCTATATGTAATTAGAACACTAAATATTGCTAGTGGTTCCACCTGCATCAAAATCGTTACTCGTTAGCTGTAACCTGATGTTTTCAAACCATCTTTAACTTAAAACAAAAAAAAACAAAAAAAAATTAATCGGACCTGTAAATCTTGAGACTAGCGGCGTTCAAACAGATAAATTCATCAGCCATATACATTAGTTTACATATAGATAATATATAGAATTAGTCACACATGACCACATAATCTGCGGTCAAGGTTCGCCCCTCCCAATCTGACATAAAGCTTTATTCTCTGATTGTTCTAATATACACAACGCGCCCGTAAACGCGAATTAATTAAATAAAACGAACGTTTCCCGCCTTTATTACTACTGACGTGTGACATGACATTAAAATAAAATCGTTTTAATTAAATAAAGCTGTACGTTCCGCGTACCTTATATCTTAAACGGTCTAAGCTTAAATTACACCTCAAATAATTTTAAGCATGAATGGATATTACTTACCAATGTATTAAATTATCATTAAATTATAACAAATGATTAAAAATTTTTAAATACGTAGATCTTCAACCAATGATCACGGGTTCGAAAGCGGTTAACAAGTTACAAAATTCTTCTCGTGCTTAGCGGTTAAGGAAAATATTTTGAGGAAACCTGCATGTGCCGGGAAAAATCTGAGACATGTATAATGTATACCCGCCCGCAGTGGACCAGCGTGGCGGATCATGTTCTGGACCTTCTCTTTAATAGAAGAGGAGGACTTTGCCCAGCAGTTAACGTTTACAGGCTACTTTCAGACTGACACTTTAATATTTTTTAAAATAAATAATTATCAAAAAGCATTAACTAATAAAAAGGAGTTGATACCATGGGAACTTTATTGTACCTTTTGTTGAACTAAACTATTATGTATGTGATGAACTAGCTTTTTCCCGCGGCTTCGCTCAAATTAGTACAGATTTATTAATGACAGATGACTGTCTTAATTCTGAAAGTATTTTTTATATATTTTGGGTATATTTTTAGGGTTCCGTACCTTAAAAGGAAAAACGGAACCCTTATAGGATCACTTTGTTGTCCGTCTGTCTGTCTGTCTGTCTGTCTGTCTGTCTGTCTGTCTGTCTGTCTGTCTGTCTGTCTGTCGGGATGTCAACCCTTTTTTCTCAGAAATGCATAGACGTATCATGTTGAAATTAATATCATATACTCAAGTCTACGATGACATGCGGCCGTGAAAATATTAAAGTTCTAAGTCAACGCAATCAAAAGATAATGGAAAATATGTCGTATATTTTGACCATTTTAGCGTTTTCGCAAGGGAATCAAAACCTATAGGGTACTTCCCATTGACCTAGCACGATGAAATTTGGCAAGAAGTAAGATCTTATGGTACAAATAAAGGAAAAAATCTGAAAACTGTAAATTTTTGTATGTGTGTTTGTCTGTTTGTAAGTTTGTCTTTCAACCTTTTTCTCAGAAACGCGTGAAGGTAACAAATTTTTATCAACGTCAAGTACTCAGAGTTGTAATTACTAAGAGCTGTGAAAAAATCAAACTTCTAAGTTAACGCAATCAAAAGATACGGTCATTTATATCACATATTTTAAGTATGATAGCATTTTTAACGTTTTCGCAAGGGAATCAAACCCTATAGGGTACTTCCCATTGACCAAGCATTATGAAATTTGGCCAGGAACAAGGTCCTTTAGTATACATAAAGGAAAAAATCCGAAAACTGTAAATTTCTGTTTGTGTGTCTGTCAGTCTGTACGTCTGTCTTTCAACCTTTTTCTCAGGAACGCGTAAATTTATCAAGTTGTAAATTGATCAAGCGGAAAATATATTAATCTTAGAATTAAAATTATATGTACTTGTAACAAATTAACATAGAAGTTGACCATGGTCAAAAAAACAATTTTACAAACACTGAGAAGAAATTTGTATCAATACGAAAACATTAAAAAGCAGCAAACCTTTATCAACAACGCAATGCAATCTATATATCGCAGCTAACAAAATGATAGCGCGATGCAGCGTACAGCTAATGCCATCTATTACAACATTATGACATTAACTGTCATATAATTCTGCTCGATTAATAAAAAAAATTTATTTTAATTATTATTTAAACGCGCTAAAAATAATAAAATAAACTTTTCATTTAAAAGTTTTATCGTCGATTTATAACGTCATTACGTAATTAACATTCAATATAAGAGCTTCACGCGATTTGATTTAAGTACTCGTATTGACTTAGTACGAAATTTTTAAAATTAAATTTGAACAGATCGAGTTATTTAATTTACTTATTTATTTACACATATAAGTCTTCTGGTTATTAGTAATATAATTAGTTATTTATAAATAAACAATTAGTTTTGTTCGAATTAAGGACTAATTATTTTCGTCTTGGCAACACTAATATATATTTCGATATTTTGATTGATAATGTAAATCTAAATATTTTACGAACGTAGTGCAGGGGTAGTGGAGTGTAGTAGAATATAAATAAAAATAAAACGAGAATAAAATATAATATAATTATGTTGTTAATGTCAAAGTCAACAAGTTAGTTCATTGAAATTGTCAAGAGATGGCGCTAGGTGTATCCTGAATCGCGCTATAACTTTTTTTTTGAAAGTATAAGGTGTATTAGTACTTAAAATAAAATGTTATCTTTCCATGGATTGCATCCATGATCGTGTTTTAAATTAAAGTGCTCCTAAGTAGTTTCAAAATAGTTTTTGGGTCGTGATCCATATTTACATAATATTTGATTATATTTAAGCGACTTCTAAAAAGGAGTGTTTTCAATTCGACCTTGTATTTATTTTTTTTTTTTATGTTTGTTCGCCGATTACGCCGCCATTTGGGTACCGATTTTCAAAAATTTTTTTTTGTTTGAAACGGTATACTTCCAAGGTGGTCCCATTGTCTTCAGGTCAGGATCAGATGATGGGATCCTGGAGAAATTAAGGGAACTCCTCAAATATTATAGGCAAGCGTATACCGATTTAGGTATTTTTGATAGTAACTTATGTTGGAACTGATGATGAAGACCACAAATGGCGTAGATGGGTTAGTCTTATATAGATTTCTATAAGTTTGTACGGAACCCTCGGTGCGCGAGTCCTACTCGCACTTGACCAGTTATTTTTCTGGATAAAGAGAACCCACATAGGGTTTTGTGTACTCCTGACAACGTAAATGCAAAAATTACGTAAATGTAACATACAAAAAAATCACATTTGTATTCATAATATTGGTAAAGATATCATTTTTACACGTAAAACAATAAATTCTTTACTATAAATATGTTATACTTTGATAATTCATAAAAAAGCTTTGTAGATTTAAAACGAAAACTTTTCGCGTTATATAAGCGTGATCAGCAAATTTTTTCTCTCAATTTGTTTACTTAATTTTAGCACTTAACCTTCTCCATCGAAATTATTAATATCCGATCAAATTTAATCTCATGGATAATACCCAGCTGTTAAAAATAAACATATTTATATGTTATAAGTAGATGTTATCGAAAATTTATTATACACAGAGAGTCTGATCTAGACCAATTTACAGACCAAACGGATATAGACTATTTAGTAATTGTATATTTTATGTTTTATCAGCCGACTTCAAAAACGACGAGGTTACCAATTCGTAGCGTATGTTTTTAAATGTTTGTTACGTCGGAACGACGCCATTTTTTAACCTAAAAAAATTGTCCCATAGAATTTTTATCAACATCGATTCAGTAATTTGTTTTTAATATCGAAATAATTGGCATAAGTGTGTTTAAAGCGTAAGCGAAAGTTCGTATTTTACTGTTGAAGTCAGTTGATTTTTGTTTTAAAGTCATACAATTGTTTTTTTTTTCAATCTTTAATTTGTAATCTCTTTTTGTTATTTTTACCACTGTTTTTTTATTATTATTAACAATTTCGTTTACATTTTGTATCTGCTGGAATTGTTCCATAAATAAACTTTCTTCATTTAATTCTTTCTTATTCATACGAGTATATTAAGAAAATATACTATTGAAAGTACATTTATCGTTTGTCATGCATTTTAATTACATATGCCGCTAATAAATGTTATAAGGATGTTAAATTAAGATCCGATCATAGCAGCCATGAAAAAAAAAATAATAAGTGCTGTTTTATGGCTGATGTAATTCTTACATGCAGTCAACAAGTTATAAGCGAGGCACCTCTCAGATTTTTTGCGCTGAGGAAAAAAACGTGACAATTAATTAAAACTATGACTTGTAATAGGTTGTTAATACAACAATCGCAACATAGTTTAGTTTACGGTTAAGCGTGAGTCGGACATCACGTGTACCGTACAAGATGTGCTTACTTATTGACATTAAATAAAACTATTTTAAACTGATTTAAATCGCGTATATTAACTATTTTTATCATCCCGACGTTTCGAGCACTTTGCAGCGTTCGTGGTCACGGGTAGACCCGTAGAGTCTGATGATAATAATAGTTAATATACGCGATTCAAATCCGTTGAAAATAGTTTTACTTCAATGAGTAATAATCGCGAAAATCTAAGAAAACGATATGCACTTACTTTTTAAATAGTTATGTAAAATAAACTATAATAATACACAATATATTTTGTAGTTATGGAGACAATCTTATGTCAACTACACATTGAAAATTTAGCTCTCTATGTACTTACGGTTAATAAGATGCGCTGACAGAGGGTCAGATGGACAGATGGACAGACGGACAGACGGTGACGGATAGCCGGGTAAATGGATAGACGGATAGAACGATAGAAGAAAAAACGGACAAAAGGATAAAAGGGCAGACGGAAAGCGGAATCTAAGTAATATGGCCTCGTTGGCACTCTGTGAATACTCAACCCTAAATAATGACAATAAGTTAATAAGTTTTTGAATCTATATACACATAGAGGTATTTAATTCTGTAATTATCCTTTTAATACCAACATAATTATTTTGGGTGTCTTATTTATTAATATAGTTATCTAATTATTACAAATTATGAATGCTTTTTAGGTTTTATGGGTTCGATTAGAAATATAAAGTTTCATAAAATCTCTATATTTACAAGGCGAGAATTACATTTGTAAGTTTTATTCTCAAAAGCGATGTAAAATAACTCTGTAACCTTGTAACAGATACGTCACTTAAGGCACTTATAGTAAACTCTTTCAGGTGTAAAGCATTGAGCTATTACTTATGTTAATCTTTATGAAAGTTTCAGAGCAAATTTCATAAGTGTAATTCTCGCCAAAGTGTACTTAGTGGAAAAATAAGCGTTAATTGTTATTATTATGTTTAAGGTAAACAAAACAATTACGAGTAATTAGTCATTTATTTTCTGTTAATTTATATGGGTAATCATATAGGAAATATATTGGAACTAATACTTCCTTTGAGTTAACAAATAATATTGTACCTATTTAAAATATAGAATTTATATTAGCTAAACGTTTGTTATTTATTTGTTCAGCGTATTTTAATTAAAATTCACATTTATTTTACTATTCACAATAACATAAATGTAAACTTCTGAACGTACGTAGGTCCAATTCGCATCCGGTAATGTCCCAAAATTTGGCATTTCGCCCATGACCAGTTTTAATTTAAACTTTAGTAACCTGGGTTTCCGATACCTATTAGTTTTTTCGTTAAGTGTTTTTTAACACGTAGTTAATAGTAAATTTTCTCAAAAATATTTTGTGTTTGGTAGATAACTTGTTTTAACTCTCTTTTATTTTACCGAGTCATTCTAGAATTGTCTCGGAAATAATAAATCTATATCTGGCAACATTATTTTTTCTTTAATATCATAGGAGGCTTTCTAAACTGTAGGACGTTTACGGGGTGTTTCTATACAATACAGTTAATACGTTTTTAACAAGACTTTTTAAAAAAATGAAAACCGACTTTAAAAATAAAATATGCATTTTTTTTTTACTTGAATGATATGCTTATTCCAATTCTTTTCTTACTTATATATATATATATATATATATATATATATATATATATATATATATATATATATATATATATATATATATATATATATATATATATATATATATATATATATATATATATATACTTCACGCCGATATTCTGTGTGTATGAGATACTGCCCCAATCGAGTCATCCCGTATACAAGCAATCAGTGTCACAATAGAATTAGACATTTCGGGAAAATTTCAGCTTTCATTTCGGGAAAATTTCATGAGATACGCTGGCAGGCGATGAACTGACAGGCGGGCAGCGGAGAGTTAGTAATAGGGCACCCTATGGATACTCACCTATTATTATTGACCTCAAAAAAACGCATTTGTATTAAATCTTAATCAAAGATTTTTAAAAGGATCATATAAGTATATTCAAGGTCTACAACAATGCACTAAACTGAAGCCTTACATCACTGCGCTAATCATCTCTACTTGACACAGATATCGTCCGCACTGTAGTGAGAATACTAATAGTGTCAAGTGATTTGAGTATTAAAATGACTAATTATTTTTATTTCAAAGGTTTCTATTAACGCTATCTGAGAACCAACGCTGGTATAATATTTGTTTTTACAAAAGTAATAAGTACGATATGAAATACCTCAATATTACAAAGTATTAGGATTAAACGATCGTAGACTCTCTATCTCATACTTTTAGGGGTTTATTCTGATCGAATTACATACAGTCTAACCATCAATCGTTAGAAACACTTTGAAAATGGTTTTCGTAACGACTATTAAAAATTTAAAAATATAACAGTTTAGTCGTCAATTGTTAAGAATGCAAAGTATTTTGAATTGTTATATCTTTATCGTATTAAGGATGTAATCATAAATTGACAGTAAAAATGTATTACAGCTGAAATGTATCAACACGTTTTATTGCGAATAAATACGATGTCATTAAACGTAAGTTCAAAAAAGTTTATACTGATACAAATACTCTCAAACATTCCTTGGAAGTAATAATTTACGATATAAAAATGTGATGAGAGACCAATAAATTATGAATTTAACCAGACTCTGTTACGAGACGCATAAATTTTATTTTTATACTCAATTTAATGTAAAGCTTGAGGACACTGTGTTGTAAGCAATATTTTAATACATAATAATCTAAAAGTATAGTAGCTCAGCGCCGTTTGTGATGAAAACTAAAACCACGGCATAAGTATTTTGATACATTAAGTTTCCTAGCTAGGAATAAAAAAAAACACATCCTGATTTATTGCAATTTCTGTAAATTTCCTGCTTCTCAGAAGTTGTATTTTAAAATAATTCAGAAATTATTTAAAACTTCGATTTTGAAAAAGTTTTTTTTGTATTACTATACTCATACATATATTTACGTATGTATTTGATATGATTACAATTTATAGTTCAAGTGGTTTATTTGTGTAAAAAATACGTGTGCTCACTTAACTTGTTTTCATATAAGTATAAAAGCTATCACAATAAATCATATTTCATATTCTAATAGCATGTACAAGTGTCAGCATGCCTTTTAAGGATCGTATTATCCTTATTAGCGGGAACACTGTGTATGGTTACAATATCATTAGGACAGAAATAGAAATAATTAATATTTAATGTTAGTAGCAAAAAAGTTCATAAAAGAGGTCGATAGGCTTTAAGGCTGTATGTTAGAAGGTTATAAATAATATTAGCTTTTTTAACTTGACGATTAATATTGATATTCCGAAATACAATCATGCTGCGCATTTTTAATGACACCTTGTGTTGACGCCGAATCGAAATAGCTAGATGCGTAAAGACGCCAATTCGAGATATCTGCTATTAAAATCGATATTTTACCATACCAAGGATCTTACGAGTAGTTTTGAATCATCAAAAAAAAACAACAAAGTATTGAAATAATGGAAAGTTATCACAGGTTCGGAATGTAGATTCTACCGACAGGAACCGGAAAGAAACTCGACTGTTACTCTTTTAAAATTTGGTCTGTACATATTTTAACTGACTTCAAAAAAGGAGCCTTCTCCTTATTCTTTAATCTTCGAGGACTATACAGTTGTATAAACGGTTTTTTATATTTTTTTCATTTTTCCCGAACTTCAGGAGAATTTCTGAAGTATATAGTTTTTCTCAATAGAAAATAAATATATACCATAATTTCAGCTATTAAAAAAAACCCGAATCGCTAAATAATTAAACTTCGTCCATCACATCACATGTAGTGTCTTGTATATCTAAACCAACCTTTATTTAGTTCAGTAACAATAGCTGTCAACGGCGAATTGTTTAAATTGGAACTTCCTGACAAGCTTATATTATAGTCTGCCGCTCACGATCTCACTTCTTATTGGTCGTTTTTCTGATATGCTTATTTATTTTGACTTGTGAATCTTTATTCGTTTCTTTGTTTGATTAAAAACTATTTATAGATTGGTGATATAGTTGTTATGTACCTATTTGCAGTGAGAAATGATGTAAACTTGATTAATATGAAATGGAATACAATACTTACCGATGAAATAATAACTATCTATATAAAGATTTTATTACCGATTATCTCATCGTACATAATGAATAACTAACTAACATGGTATCGATTTTGTATGTAAGTGATTCGATTTTATTATTTTTATTTGTAAATAATATTATCGATACGATAAAGACATAATTGAAAAATTATTCGTTTGACTTTTCATACTTGCATTATTGTAAAATCTCTTATTTTTAACGAGATAATAAAGAATACTAAACAGAAATAATTAATTAGAAAAATAATAAACCCGACTGCGTAGCGAGACCATCTACAGTCAGTAGTACCGTATCAGTATCGGTTATCTCTAGAAGCCTACAAGTAATAATCGTTACTAACTAATATCAAATTTCAGATCGATATTAAACGGCAATTATTATTATAAGACGAAAAATTATTTTGACATAGTTCGTCGATTTTAATTTTTTTTTTTCACATTATGGCGTCCAAAATCGACTATTTTGATTTTTACAAATTATAATAATTTCTATGACATTCGCGCCGTTATGACGAATCAAAGGATTTGTCATTTATCAAAGTCGACCCAGCTTTTAGGTTTAAATAGTGCTACAAAGGTACAAACCCACATAGGATGATAAATACATGACACTTCCTTGCGTTACGCAGTCAGGTAAAAAAATTACTGGTATCATATCTTGTCTAAAATTTAAACGGACAACCTAACCAGCTTGTCTTAAAAAATTACTAAAAAAATCGTATATACGGAACGAGTTCCATAGTAGTGCAGTTAGACCTCAGTGGCTTTATACACTTTTTAATGGGACAAGAACATTTTGATAGGGCTCTCATTACTGTTTTGAATAATTCATGAATTCTTCTTAATGAGAAAAAATCCGAGAATCACTCGATTGGTGTTTAATCTTCGGTTTGATTAAATCGATTATAAATATTAATTGATAAGACATTTACACAAAAATGTTTAAAGAATGTACTTAAATTATTTCTTATAAACCTGGAAACCTTTATAAATATTTGTATCGTTAATAGTTACATTAAACAAATAATTATAAAAATATATAAGAAAATGTTTTAGACTCACAACCCTAAGTATGACAAGAATAGCAATGAGTTAATCGAGTGAATTTTTTTCGGTGCTACCATCACAGCCACTCTTCCGTTGAAGGTCTAACCAAATTATCCTGGACCTTGCCGCGTACTTGTTAACCGTATAAGGTATAACTTTATAAAGTTAAGCTAGAATGTTTGTGTTTGTAAAAATAACTCTGTCACACACACATATACACATCGTCCTCATGCAAGTTATTAATCTCGTGTAAATTCTAAAACAACCAAGTGACTTTATTTTTAATTCTTGTTAAATGTATTATAAAGATTTCGTGTGAGGGAAATTTCAATAATTTAAGACCATATTAGGGATATATATTTTGTCTAAACATTAAACTGAATATCAAAGCGTTAAAGATACGAGACGTTTTAACATAATAAAGAATGCCATATAAGGCTCCAAATGGTAAATTGCGTGTATTTAAAATATAAGCATGCAAATAACTATGGCTAAAATCTGATAATCGTTATTAACCTAGCGAAACCGGTCCTTTATGAATCATCACAAAAACAATTCCGAATGTAGTAGTGCTTACTTATACGACTGAACAAAAACTAAAGTTCCTTAAAAGATCTCAACGAAACCAAAGATTAAATGCCTCCAACGGAAAGTGCGCGCGACGGCATGTTGTGCCTGTCGAGACATGATAACTGCCCCTGGGAAGAAGCCCTGAAGTCAGCGGACCTGACCTGGACAGGACTGCAATACACATGCTTAAAGATTCTGCACTTATACTGCAAGGTCTTCGAGAGAGAAGATGTTTTGGAGATGGTTATAAGGTAAGACGCAACTCATCGACTTAAACACCATTAATTTTTTTTTATTCTTGATTTGAATACCAAAGAATTTGCGTCTTCATTTCCTATAATCATAAATTAGTAAACAGAATAATTTTAGTGTCCTTATAGATTTATTTGGCGCCACATATAAATTGTACTTTCGATTCGAAAGTTTTTTCGAAAGTCATGTAACAATTATAGAAGTTAATTTTGTAATTTTAAAATAATTAATTCGAATAAGAATTCGGCTCTTTTTCGAACAGCGCAAATTAATTTTTGTAATTAAAACACAAAGTAATACAGTTTTTAACGATCAATTTGTAATCACATACATTAATAATATCGTATACTAGTAAATTTCGTTTACGATGTGGATCTCTAATATCAGCAAACGCCGTGTCTCTCATTTGCTCACCCATTAACGAAGTTACGACCTACCGATTCCAAGTTTAATGCCCGCAAAAACATTTAATGTTGCCATCATCGCCCATTTCGATCAAATTGAGGAAACCAGTACACAATATTGTTTACATAGCTTGGTAAATGAAATTTTATGAACGTTTATATTATTTTTGTTATTTCTCAGGGATAATAACAATTGGACGCTGATAAGCAACACTATGTCATGCCACCACGGACTTCATTTTAAGAAAATGGCGTACTTTAAATTAAGAAATATTTTTCGTTCTTATTTAATTTAGGTGACTTGATTTATTTTTAATAATGTTAAATACACTATGAATTATCAGAATACATTATCTCCGAATGTAACATTTTGTGGGTTGACACATTTTTGCTTATCAGCGTCCAATTAATTATGACGCACACTTAAGGCAAAAATTTGCAGTAGTTTTCGTCGGATTATATCCTGTAATTGTATGTAGGTATACGAATCGTTTAGTCGATAATACGCCACATTTGTTGAAATAAACAACCATGTATGAAACTCAGGGTGACTTCAAAGTGCAGAGAATCGGACCCATAAATTCATCAGTCCAGACTTTTCGTATCATCACTTTAAATATCGAGTGTTCATTACCGATGGAAAGTATCAGAAAAAAATAGATTAAGTTCAGTAAACTCCCGACGTATACTGAAAGCCACATACAAAAGATAGCGAACAATCGAGATTCGAGAAACATAAAATTTGTAATGAGGCTCTGGTGATTATTTCAGTTGAATGTTTGTGAATCGAAATTGCAAATTACTTTTTTATTATCAACGTTTTGTTGTTTGTTTTTATAGCTATTTTTTAATAGATTTCGTTTAGGTGTCGTAATGATGAATTAACGAGCATGTGTAATGATTAATCATTATTTTGAGGCGTTCTGTTCGTAATGATCGTTACAGTGTTTTTTGACATTTATGTTTCTGTGTCAATCATTATAAATTAAATATCGATTGTCTATTATATCTTCCACAGATCTAAAAATATTTGCATCCACGTCTTACAGTAAGATTGCTTACATTTATATATTTTTTAATAAATTATTGTAACGTAAACAATTATAAAATTCCTTGTAAAAATAGACTAGCTTGTTTATCTATCCTTCCACTACAATGGTATCATTATTAATATTTTATTGACGTTTTTGAAGTCTACATAAACTAAATATATGCGTTACTGACAAAATAACTCAGGAATAAAATGTACGAGAATAATTTTGAAATAAAAACAATACTTCAAATGCTCTTGGTGTAAACGTAATATTTATGAAGAAATCTTAATAACTCGAAGTGACCTTTGTTTAGTATATCCTACGTTTTTATAAATGTGTCATGATTTTTGTTTTTTGTCTTCCATAGTCTTATTTCAGATTTTTTTATTCATTTCTTACTTTTGCTCGCAGCTTCGATCGTGTTAATTTAGATATTTTTACAATAATAAACATTTATTTCAGGCCAAGCTTATATAGTGTTAGTAACAATATTCTTATAAACTGTAGAAATTAATATGACAATATTTATTCATTTATTTTTTAATAACTACATATATGTATGTACACGCAGTTTTATCCATTGGTGCTATTTTCTACATTCCCATATATTTGCAAACACACACAGAATAATTTTCTTCTTCTGTCTGGCATGCGCGCCACCTCCTGAAAATTTTTAATTTCCAATCGACAGATTTTCACTAATGCATATGAAAGTATATACGGTACTTACATAACAATATTTTAAAAAAAAAAAACAATTTTTAATAATTTTAATCTGTCTTTTTGTTCTGACTCATCTCTGAAACGGTTGGACCGGTTTCGGCTTGATTTTCACTCGTAGATAGTTAATGATTTAAGGAGTTACTTAGACTCTCTTTATTTTAGGCATTTTTATTCCGCGCAGACGACGTCGCTGGCACCAGCTAATTAAAAATAAAATTCTATTAACAGATACGAACCTTTTCTAGTTTTATTATATCAGTGATGTTGTTCTAACGTGCAGCAGCTGATATTGTTAGCTTTGAAACAGATGCAGAGTAAATCGCGATGGGCTTGGCATTATTAGTTCCATTAGACGTCGATCGCCGTGCCAAAGGTCAGAGTCAAGGATGTATAGCGTCTGGAACAGTGAAACTTCGTCTTTTAAATATATTTTTATAACATAAAAGAAAAGATTAAAACATCCTACGGTTGTCTTATATAAAAATTGTCTCTATATATTTTTAATTTTATCACAATAAATATCGTTATTTGAAAATATCTAGGAGTAATAATACCTACGACAAGTATAAAATAAAGTCTCATGAACTAATAAAATAAAGGAAAGGAAACTCAGATTTTCATATTAAAACTACCTAGTACTTTTATTTTTTATTTATTAATTAATATAGTTTTTATTTTTCTTAATGATAGTAAGCTATGTTACTCCTTATAACATAAGCTATCGGTACGTGAAAGTCATAAGTCAAGTACGTCAAATAGTCGGAACAAACAAACAGACGAATTCCAAATGCATTTACTTAAAAGTTGTTAATGTGAAATTACAAATAGACACTTTAATTTAATTATTAATATAGAGTATATATCGGTATATCCAAACTTACGACAGTTCCAAGACACTAAGTTCATATTCAAGCTTGTAATTTCCTTTTGATCATTTTGACACCTGTCTCTGTTCCATTAAAAGTCGTTGCTTCATGGGAGTTTGGCGACCTTCGTGTGTCAATTGTGTCTTATCTTTTGCCAAGAAATTGTCTATTATAAATTTAATAGAACTATAAGTTATACCATAGTCAGTAGTCTGTACACAAAGTATTAAATAGTTTAAAAAATGTATTAGAAAAATGAGATAATAGTTCGCAATGACTAATGAAGATATGTAACTAGTTAGTAGACACTAACTGTCATACTACAAAAGACGCAATAAAACCATGTTCAACACGTGTCTAGCTAAACATCGTTTAAAAATTAATCGTTGCTTAAAATCTCGTCTAAATTGCTTAACAAATAATAAAATCATGAAAAACTTATTAATATATTGTCACACATTACATTTGACGGCTAAAATAGGTTTTAGACATCTGTTAATATGTATATGTATATTAAGCGTATACGCTTAATATAAAGTAACGTCTAAAGCACGTTAAAATCAAAACTGTCCTTAGACGGGGAATTATAGTACGGATTTTTATAAACACGCGTTTAACGTTTGTTTAAATCTTTTGTAGTAAGGCAGTAATAGTTCTAAATGAATTTAAACGTTCTACGACTAATTGTTTGCAAGTTATATCTTATACGTAGGTACGTAATGGCGCGTCTAGACTATGTAACAGAATATATACATACTATGAACATACTTCTATCTATGTGGAAATAAGTTTCTTTGACTTAAACACGAGTTGAGTCGACTTTGGAAGGTCCTTACATTAAAACTACTCCTTTAACAATAATAATAATCGCATCACACTCAACTGCCTCTATTAGAATATCATGATCCTATGTGATAATAATAAAACTTATGTATATAGGTAACTTTCAATAATATAATTTAATACATAACTTTTTTTTATCGGAAAATGAATATGATCTTTAGGAGAATATGGGCAAAGATACAAGGTCACTAAGTAGAAATTTGAAAAGCGCAGGTCGAGATTCTTTAAATTATCAATTTTTAAAACTCCCCGAATACTTTCCAATAAAAACTACCGAATGCTTTTAGATGTGGAAAAGTTGAAGTATTAAAACGCAATACGGATATATAAGATTTTTCATGCGCCTTTTAATTTCTTAGTATTTTCAATTGCATTTTTATTTAAAATCGATATAATTCTTCAATCATTCTTTAAGCTTGATTGTAATAAAGATACGAGTTAAATACGAGTAACCTATCGGTCTTTATGTATATGTAATTCTTAGTAAGAATTCATAAACTATACCTACCTGCATTATTAAACATTAGTACCATCTATAAGTAGCTAATAATAATCATTTCCAAACGATTTATCGACCTTCTATTGATACATCATCAGCATCCGACAATAGCTCACATTGCATTGAAAGAATGAATTGTTTACCAAACAATTTTTCTTCAACTAACTTCATTCATCATTGTTTGTGTTTTTCGTTACCGAAATCATCCGTTTACAAACATTATTTTCAACGTATTAACGAAGATTCGATTCGAAGAACATGAATATGTTATAAATAAGCATACTGAATGCTAATAAATACAGCTATTTAAATAAAGTTCTTAAGAAAAATTTATAACGTCAATGAAATTATTAAATGAATATATGAACCGGTGAACTTCGTACCACCTAAAGTTTCATTTTGCAATTTCATTTTTTTATTTTACATTTATTTACAAAAAGAAATATACTTTTTGTAAACCACCCCATTTTGAACAAAATAAAGAACTCTAAAAAGAAGTATTTTATTGAGAAGATTTTGATTAATTGATTCAATATTAAATGTAAGCTATTATTTAATTGTTCCCGGATTCATACGTTACTTCAATTGTCTCGAATCGTTCCCAAAATACACGCGTATCTCATTGTGCCGGATGTAATATCGTTACTAGTGAAAGATAAAACGGATTTGCTTTATGATATTATTGTTTACGTGCGCGATCTTCCTCGCTGGATTTTATATATTTAAATTAAAGCAATTCATAAAAAAATGAAGCACGTAAGAAGTTAGCTAGCTTGGTATTAATTGATTAGTGTTTATAATTATTTTATTTATAAGAAAAAAACGTCATCTTTCAAATTTCGAGGAATGCTGCGACAAGATTATCTGTGAACTCGCCAGAAAAATGCCAATATTATTCGACTAGATGAGTGAGCATTTAAAGTCCAGCAGCCTAATTGCAGTGAGCTATAGCTATCACAATAATGGAGCATCCATTCTGATATTTAATTGCTCATTTTTGTACTAAAATGAAAATCATTATTTGTCAAAATGTATCGCGATACATTTTGACAAATAATGATAACGATATCTTCGCGTAATTCTGCTTTGTAAAAGTTTAAAAAATATATCGAGCAAAATTAACTAGAGTCCATTTGATTTAATTACACGAATTAATTAACAAATATACCAGTTTTTCTTTATTTAAGATAATATGTAGTTATCTATAAAATCTAAATGTATTCAAGATACATTAACAAATCGTATATTGTAGAACTAGTTTTAAAGCGTACCAAGCGCCGAGTCCCGCGTTTTCTATTTTTTTCTTAACTTGTTAAGTGTTATTAGGTCTCAAAAGTCGTTTATTATGAGGACAGATATATGTGACATCATTAAAATTGTAACTCTGTCACCAAGAGCTTATAAATGACGTCTCAACTGAACAACATTGAGAAATACCCACCTAATCTATTTCACTACACTATTTTCGTGTTGAAATAATCATTTTTCAACTGTAATGTGTAAAACCGTATATTTTTTTGTAAGTTGACAAAGCAAATGATCATTTATTTTATCACACATATGTATATTACGAATATGTAATATAACAAACAGCGATATTTTTTAATCAGTGAGTATATATATATATATATATATATATATATATATATATATATATATATATATATATATATATATATTAGTGAACATATTGAAGTGTCAATTGTATAGGTAGAAGATCAAATTTAAGTTTTAATGTAGTCGAAGGTATTTATATAGAGTTCACTATAGGCGATTAAAATCGTAACCATAGTTTTAGGGTTGGATTTGTGAAATCCGGACAGAAAGTTCTTTTTGTTTGATATATGACCAAAAATATTCACACATTTTAAAGTCGTGCTGTGGCACTGCACCACGTGTATGTAATCATCGAATCGTGATTTTTGTGTGATTTTAAATGAATTATGGCGTAGACATCCGTTAGGAAAGGATTTTCCAAAATTCACCCCTAAAGGAGTGAAACGCGATTTCAATTTTTGTATGTAAAAACCAAACATGACACGGGCGAAATCGCAAGCAAAAACTAGTTTCCATTTTTTATCCGTACGAAATAGGAAATGTAATGCGTAAACACCAGATTACTACTTACAATTTAAAAGGCTCTATCGTCTCATAAAATAAATTACCGAATAATAAATCCTAAAGTATTGATAAGAATAAATGGGTTATTTTTATATACGCATTTTCTGTTTTTTCGTTTTAAGGAAGGGAGTGTATTAAGAAGCGGGGTATAGACGGGGCATGCCATATGGTTGGAACGCGGCCAAATTCGTTTGAAACATACGCCATTCATTGATATGGTATTAGCCACTAACTTTTTGTACACAGAACAGAGATATTATAAATGACATCAGATTGTTAAAACTTTTAAATATAATAATTGCTTTTGTTCTCAGCTTCACTGTCGTTAATGAAAATTATGTTTTGATATACTACGCATATATTCATAAAATATAGCCTACGGCCATCTAGAAATTATGTGCCTCTCAAATAATATCATAATTTTTATAATAGGTTCAGTGGTTCCAGAGTTCACTTCGAACATACTAAATTCGTTTACTATTATATTAGTAAAGATTCAGATAAGCGATTAAAGTTTCATGAAAATAAGAAGCATTAATGAAGATGAAAATAATTTGACAGTAAGTTTTTATAAAAATGATACCACAAATAAGGTTCTGTTTAAAGCCTGGGATTACACAATATTTTTTTATTACAAAAAAAAACCGGCCCTCAAAATGTCTTTACTATTACTGTATTAGAAACTGTAAAAGACAGATTTATTATTTTTGCATAAATTAATATCGATCTAACTTCCGAAACCCTTATCGGCAAGCCAGTGACAACAATGATAACAATATTTAATATTTGTAATAGAATAACTGGCATCGAGAGCTTATCGTGCTCTTCGAAGCGCGTTAAACACAAGGACTGAAATTAAGCATATACATATAAGCATATTAAAATAGGCGTAGACTAAAGATTGTTTAAAGGTATCATTAAAATCTCGCCATCCTAATATGAGATGCTGCTACATTAGCTAGGTAATTAACGCCAATTTTCTGTGAGAGTAAGGTACCGCCCCGATTGGCCAAGCCCGTATACGAACTGTAGTCAGCAGGTTACAGCTAGGGTACCTCAATAAACAAAACATATCTACCAATCACGTTCAAGCAGAAAATCGCCTTTTCTATTTTGCGTAGGATGGCGCTATTTTAATGAAATTTTTAGGTAATCTTAAATAAAACCTCCCAGGTGAATCTGTAAAGTTTGTAAGCAATCGACACTGACCACCTAATAGTAAATATTATTAGTCATCCTGAGTAAAAATATGAAAGTGAACGTATCCATCGATGCCATTTTTAAAACTGTTTATTCTATGGTTATAAATAAGAACTGTCTGAGTTCGCTGTACGGGATCTATAAACATAGAAAGTGTTATTTTGAAAAGGCGACAGAGTTATCTAAATGGGGGCATGAATTTCGTATTTTCGTATTTTGGTATGTGGGTTGTCCCATTTACATCTAAATAACGCAGATAAATATTTCTATTGCTGATGTAAGTTTTAGCTGTTAGTAAATTTACAAAATTTAAACGGTATTTACTGAATTTTTTAGAAATGAAGATTGAGTTTTCCACAGAGGAAATAGTTATCATTAGCAAGGAGTACATTTATTTTGAAACTGCCATTTTAAATGTAAAACTATATCGATAATTAATGCGGTGTCAGTTTGTGTTTAGAATTCTGTTGATATGTCTACTTTTAAACCAACAAACAAAGATGGAGATTTTCAATTTGTAGCTTATTTTATTTATGTTTGCTCATAACTCCGTCATTTCGTCATCGATTTTGAAAATTCTTTTTGTTTAAAAGAATATGTTTCTAAATTGGTTTAACACAAAATAAGTTTAGAAATTTGGTTGTAAAATCGAAGTTACTGAAATATAAATTGCGTATTTTGCTTTTGAAATCCGTTTCTTATTTTTGAAAGTCTTAGTTATTTACCAAAATATCTGTTTTTTGTTATTATTATTATATTTAAAAATAAAAATACTGAGGACTGTAATATACATATATTTTGATTTTTTTTCTTTATCATTAAGACGGTTATAAGTACTAGCAAACGTCAGATGTGATTATAGTTCAAATACTAAAATATTAACACAAAAATAATAAACAAAAATTATGGGCCACTCCAAATTCGAAGCAAATTCGAATCACACTTTGCCGCTTTTATTAATAAATTTAAAATACATACGATCAACGTTAACCTTCACGTCATCTTTACTAAAGATGCTGGTTAAAATCTATTTAGTATATTTTACGTAACACGCAAACATTTTAGATAAATTCTGTACGATTCCGTTCACGACAGCTCTGTCATAACAATTGGTTCTTACTAAGTTTAGTTTAAATAATATTCGATTTGAAATATAAAGTGTTGTTATTATTAATCTATTTTGAAGGTCATGTATGTACTAATATGAGATTGAGAAGGAAATTAAATTAGCTTTGTAAATAAGGCTTAAATTAAATATTGTAATAAATTAAACATGCTTGTAGTAAGCAATCTTAGCTTCGGATAGGTTCTAAACATATATATACCATACGACGTCGTGTCATGGCACGTTGTGATGTCGTAAAATTCTACGACTACGTGTCGCGAAAATCTACGACGTGTATCGCAAAGTCACCATATTCACTATCCAGTCGTGCCGTGTAAAAAAAGTCTTGACAGCCAGACCGGTAGACAGACGGACAACAAAGTGATCATATAAGATAAGGGTGCCGTTTTTCCTTTTAAGGTACGGAACCCTAAAAATTATAAAAGAACATTTCAAACTCGACGGCACCCATTAAAATCTCATGATCCTGTGTTGTGGGTCCTAAAAGATACACAACACAAACACCCAGACCACGACAAACATAACTATTGCCAATACAAGTATTTGCCGTGAGAGAAGAATTGAAGATCAAGTTAGCGAATATAGTGTTAAAATTTACTTTTCAAAACATAGATAAATAAGCATTCTTCAGTAAAATCAACCACCCATAATCGAATTTCCGCTTTCTAAAAGAAAAGCATGCAAACCATCACGCTAGACCATCTTCAAACAACGCGAGATAAACGTTTAAAATAATTCAGCATCAATGAGTAAAGCCGGATCCACACATATCAAAGTACACAGCTGATTTCAACAATCAGAAGCCAAACCAAACATCCATAAATCTATTCTTAATTTATAATCGTCATTACTGCACGTACGTTTTGTTAGCGAAAATAAATCTTCAATATTTATTTATTTCTTTTGCAGACGAAATGTGTGACGATTTTTTTTTTGCAAAGTTTATTCTTGGGCGTGATCCAATGCGGTAGCGGCTTTATAGTCGAAAAGTAAATATCGTTTGTAGATTTTTTGTTCTATAGATTTATGAATTAATTAAGATTGATCGAACAGTTTTGTATCAGTGATGTATTGATGGATTTCTTCCGTTCTCTGCATGTTTCTTTGTACAAATGAGTAGTTTCGCCAATGGGACAAAGCCAATAATTTCATTACTCATCCTGTATACTACTGTGTATTAATATGATAAGAGGATAGAACTAAATCAGATAAATGGCACTAAATTCTACCACCATTCTTAAATCTTTGCTTATAGGTACTCGTAATTCACAATATATTTGTCTTTTAGAAAAAATATGACATTAATTTATTTTCAATTTTCATGGATTTTGAAAATATCAAATATTTGCTTATTACATTATTGCTAACATAAGTTCATTGCAAATATTTACTTGTATATGTTCTTGGAATTATGTGTTAGAAAATACAAAGCTTTTGTGTAGCTTTACATTAAGGTTAAGTATCACAATATCAAAATGGGACCATCTTCTAGTAACATTATCTCTGTAGTAGCGACATTCAGTTCATTTTGAACTAAGCACCTAATAAAACTTTAAGAACCAATTTTCTTCAACACTTTCAAGCAGTAACTACATCTAAAATTCATTAAACACTGATGGGTACTTACTATTCAAGGCAACTTTTACCCTTGAACTATCTACGTCATTCACTGCGTTTATTTTTATTTAGTGCATTTTCCACCCCACAGCAATAAACAAAAAGTAGGGGCTTTTTACGCATGTGTGTACACGTGTATATGTATTATCTACACTAATATATACATACATATATGTATTTACAAGCTAAAGAATTGGTCTCTTTAACCTCAGAAATTACAAGCACTATTTAAAATATTCCTTTTCCTTCAAATAGCTCATTCATTGTGCTAATTTATAGGCTAGTAGTGGACTCGTTTTTGCCATCTGCTTATTCGATCGCTACCAAACTTCACAGGATCACTTTCTCGCCTTTCTCTTAAAATTTCAATAAAATGAAGGAAACAATGATACGAAAAAACAAACAAATATAAATTTTTATATGTTAGATATTGAAACTACTTCCCATTGTAACATACAGGAAAAACAACATCGTCAAGTGTGGGCGTACAAAAGATTTTATCGCTTAAACACTTTCCTTCTTTATTTTATCGACTCGGTACATCCAATTCCCTTGAAAGGCACTCTGATAAAAAACTTGGGGACAGAATCTACGGCTGAGCACTATGTAAATTGGACATAACTTCGATGAACCTTTTTGGAAAGTAAAAACTATTCTGGTGAAGAGCAGTTTGCAATTTATTTATATATATATATATATATATATATATATATATATATATATATATATATATATATATATATATATATATAGTTAATGAATATATATATATTATGATAGTATATACTAAGTCCCCTGTCGGCCTTATCAACAGTAATTATATTTTACGACCAAAGATTATTTGGAAGACGAATGAGCCAGTGAAATACAGTCATAAAGGAGAGTATAATCCATACTCAAAGTTAGCAATACCAAATCTATGGTTAGTGATAATGAGCACCCAAACTACTGGCTTCTTTTTCCATGAAATACTAAAAGACAATTTTGTTATTTCTCTATAAACATTAGAACATTTAAAGCGCTCATAAAGTCGAGCTGAAACGCAATGAAATCACTTAAAATACAGTGACCACTTTATAATTTCAGAAATAATTTAAACCACGTGGAATTAACTATCACCTTGAAATATGAACAAAGCGGCGGGAATATATTTTATGACTATGTCACGAGGCCAAACATCGTAACGTGTAATGAGAACAAAACGATTGAAACGCAGCGGACTGGATAACAAGATTTGTTCTGTCATGTGCGACTTGAATGTGGGGCAAGTGGGAGTTAGATGCATTCTAAGGACAGTGCATAATGCGAACTGTTTATTTTACCGTGACTTCAAATGCTTCGACCTCATTAATAATTAGCTTCAGAACAAACACCAATAAACCATTCAAAGTAAAAATGTTCTCTACTTTTGAGTGTTGTAATGAAATTAGCAACTGCTCTTCATCTTTTATGAGTACTTGTTGGAATTTTTAATCATCTGAGAAGTTTCTTTAACGAAATGGTCATAACTCTAAACTTATAGTACAGTAAGTAAATACTAGGAGTGTCGTTACGTACTTAGGCATAATTTTATAATGAATTTATAGATTAGGTTAACAATGTCCCGTTAAATTAATTTGATACTTCCAGCTTCCTTTTATAATTTAAGTATAAGACAGTTATGAGATTTTCTAGATATTACACATCAATCCTTATACTGTACATACTACGTAATATTTCCTGACTCCTCGTGCTATAAATTGATTTATAAAATAATATCAACTAAGAAAAATATTACATAGTGATGTTATACATATCAAACAAAAGTTGCATGGATCTCAACTTCAAAGAACGATGCTGTAATGGACTAATAGCATGGATAAATGCAAATGGACGCTTCCATATAAATGCAGATTTTAATCACGATGTTATTCATAAATATTGTGTCCGCAGAGCTTGTAATGCAAATTAATTCTATCAATTACATTCTCCGTAGATTATGCTAAGGATAAGGCCTAGTGGCATGTGATTGTACGGTGGGTTAAACGCGATACTGTGCACGCGATTAACATCTCTAAGCACAACTGATATTGACCAAGTTGGTATGAAAGAAAAAAGTGATAGATGTGAGAATATTGTTGACGAATGTTGACGAGGATTAAGAGAAATGATCAGTAAACACGTACATGGTGTCATTGAACCTTCTGATGGCGCCGGCGCAGTATAGTCTCCGCGCATACCAATTGAGCGCATCACAGATGCCATGGGAGTTAAGAATTTATGTAAACTTGCTTTGTTCTGGTTTGAATAATAACCATAGCAGTACGTACGCATGTGATGATGAAGACCAAAAAGTCTGTGTCGTCTTACTAAATATTTCTTTTATTGCCATCGACTAATTAATTGCATACGAGTACAGCAGCATATTAAATTATTTTAATAATTTTATATATTCGTTGTTTTTAGATTTCTAAAAAAAATTATATCTCCAGAGGATCCGATAATGAATCCGGAACTAATTTGATAAAAAAAAAATTAAATGTACATATATTATTATTAATCCTAATCTCTAATTATTTATTTATTTAGGTATTTCTAAAAAAACATGTATTTAGAATATATTTCTATGTTTAAGGACATGAATATGTGAGATATGAGAAAATGTAATACTTCCTCTCTGCCTATTCTGAGAAAAAGTTGTTCTTTACTACGTTAATGGTAATTTGATTCTGAGAATTACTTTAAGAGCTATTTAAACATTTTATTATATTGCACAATTTTTCAAATTGTTTAACACTATTTATAATTTTATTTTGCGTCTTTTATTACTGTTATGTAATCGAAAATTAGTGCGTTTAATTCGCTTTATGTTATTTTTATGTTTTTGTGGCAATAAAGGCTGATCTGAACTGGTTTCTAAGAACATTTTACGGAGAGGATCATGTCAAAAAAGGCAATCTTAAGCGTCTACTAATGCCATCATAACATATAAATATTATAATTTCTTTGTTGTTTAACGAATTTTAGTAATATTATTATTCAAACCAAAGAAATAAAATAATTACCAAAAATTAATTGGCCAATTAATATAGTTGTATGTACATAGATTGTTCGCTACGCTTTTTTCATTTTGAGTCTGGTTATTTATCTAGTCGTGGTGTTACTTTTGGTCGATTGCATATATTTTTTTTGTTTTCTGTTAGACTTTATTTTCTAAATTCGCTCATTGTGAAATATAAAAATTAAATATTATAATGATTATAATACTGTTACATTAAGCTTCAAATTTACAAATGTTTATATACATAATATAAGAAGTTAAAATTATCTAATTACTCCCTAAAGATGTAACACTTGTACACATTTTCAGCTCTTTATCATAAAAAAAAATATTAAAGAGCTTCAAAAGTTTAAGTTTATATGATTACTATATGTATGTAAGAAAATCATCTTGTAAGAAATCTAACATAGATACAGTATAAAGATACGCTCTAAAAATCTTATAACAAAACCTTATTAAACAATAGTGTTGTCTACGTGAATAACTGTTGCTAAGCTTAACATGATCAGCGTACTGTAGGCAAACATACATAGGTGTAAATAGTAATATATTTATTACATTTTACTATACTATATTTACTATTAGCTTTGTAAAATCCTTTGTTTAGGCTTCTTCCAAAACGATGATTCCCCATTCACTCGAGTTTAGTTGTTCTTTTAAATTTTTGGAACATTTAGCTGGAGTCCGTCCTACGATTACCGATTCAAAGTTTTCATTGAAAGACTCGTCAGCTCCAGCGGTCATCGGTTCATCGACAGACATGACCAGCCCAATGGCTACATTATTCAAAATGTAAACGCAAAAAGCTGAGAAAACGTTCCCAGATTAGCTTTATGTAAATTAGTACTTAGTTAAATTTCAGTTGCAATAAAATTGACTAATAGCCCGATTAATTGGCATTGGTCGTAGAATGATGTTTTAAAGCCTATAGCTTTTCTCAATAAGCAGGCTACCGTACGCAAGAAATCTTAAAATCGGTCTGAACTCTGAACTCACTAATCGTGAGTACCATCTCAAGATTAGCGTGTTTTAAAAAAAATCAAGTTATGTTTCAGTTAGTTTAATTATAGACTCGAAATAGATTGAAAAATCTATTGAGCCATTTTGTGTTATTACACTAGAAACATTAATATTTATTACCCATTACCGCCTACTACTATGTAGCTTCAAATAAAAGAAAATATATTCAATTATTGGAATCCGTTCGCCTTTACATCTAAGGGTTAAGGACAGATAGGCGCGGCTCACTTTCTTTTATTAGATGATATCACTGCGGGGTCTTCGACAAACAATATGGCGGAACTGATTGTTTTATAGTGTAAAACCTTTTTATACTTTAACGAAAATGTTTTTTTTTTCTATGATGCATAAATTAACAATTTTATAAATTTATTAACGATAAAAATAGAATTTTTTAACTTCCGAACGAAATATTTTAAATTCCATTTTTACTTGTGTCTCGAATATTTTAAATGTTGATTGCTGTAGTGCTCATTGGGCAGCTAGATTGTCAACTATGATCAATTCCCATTGGTGTCAAATATACTTTATAATATGGGCATTAGTGATAGGGTGTGGTCTAGTGGTAAGGATACCTGCATTTCACCCAGGTTCGATTATATGGTATAACTTTCATCACGGATGGTGGGTTTTAGTAGGTAGTCTTATGAGACCTTTATTCTCTATTCTCCGTTCCAAGAATCCCACATACCCGCCTGAATTTACCTCGAGCGGGATGCGTTAATTCATTTCAAACGAAATAAAGAGGTGTCTATTTTTCTATTCCGGACACAAGTTGGATGAAATTTGTTGAAAAGTGTTGGATATTATTTTTTATTAAAACTCTATCTCAATACATAATTATGGTACAATATCAAAATTGTAATATTCATATATTTAACAAATATCAAGCTCTAGCTATAGTGTAGCGCCGTAATTGCAAGTAAACGGTTAAACACGATTAACGGAATTAGGCTCCCTGACTATATTCAATGTTTTCATGCAAATAAAGTTGGGAACTGTAAACCTACACAAGCTTGTATAACTTAAAATAAAATCACAAAAACGATTGATTTATTACCTGCTGATGCACATTCTGATTTGTGTGTTATAAAAATTAAAAATAGATTTTTTACAGCCTAACATGAATTTTATGAAATACCTCTGTTTTTAGAACTTTATAGCTTGTAAAAATTTCTAGTATTTTAGTTTAACGGCTTGTTGTAACCATTGCATCACAGTAATGCGAAATCATACTCTGAAAATAGTGTATCTCTGTTTCATTTGAGTTATGTTGCATAAGTTCTTAGTGCTGCAAATCTTCGTTAGAAATCGAATAATAATAATATATAAAATATTACATTATTTAAGAAATGAGATTTATTTACCTATACGTTATATAAAAATTTATTTTAAAAGTTTAAAGTTAATAATTAAACTAAAAATTATTTAAGTTAATTTTTTTTATTGGACATTCGTGATATTAAATCATAATTTTATGATTAAAAAATGTAACTTCAATTTCCATGATCTTTAAATAACTAAGTATAAATGTAGCCAAGTTTTAGCGAGAATGTGGACTAAGTGTTATGAGTAAGTAAGTCATAAAAGTGCAAGGGTGACATCGTTCGATGAAGCCTGTATAAGGGTCGTTTTAATATTAGTTTTATTTTATTTTACGAAATTATGTCACAATGAAACGTTTTTATAATAATATAATATACTGCTCGTCGCGATTATTACTCGCGATAATGGTTACTGCTTTGCTGCCAAGAGTCGTAACATGATGTAATATAGCCTATAACCTTCCTCAATAATTATAATAATTAATGGCCAGCAAAAATATTTTTTCAAATCCTATCAGTAGCTTCGGAGATTACATACAAACATACTACAAAAGTATTTGTATAAATAAGAAACCTTCGTTGTTTAAACATTTTCTAAAATTTGAAATCGCTTATTCTAAATACGAAACAAAATAAAATGAAGTTTCCCTTCATTTGCCGATATATAGACTGAAGCCGATTAGGTAATCATGAAGAACTATCCTATTTGTATCTCATGGAGTCATGTTATATCGTCAGAATGACGTTATCATCAGACGTGTGCCAGGTAAGTGTATTAATATACCAGACTCAAGATACTGACGTTTTCGAAAATACAAAATGATTTAACACTTCCTAGATTTAGGTGGTGCTCGTTTTGCGGTCGGGCAAATTTTCAGACATCCCTGCAGGGGCTGCAGGAATATGTTCTCCTAGATGTAATCATAATTATTGTCTCTTTGGGCCAAAACACATACACACGATGCAACGATGTGAGAATTGACTATTACTGCCTTACTACAAAAGATTTAAACAGACGTTAAACGCGTGTTTCTAAAAATCCGTACTACAAATCCGTGTCTAAGCACAGTTTTGAGTTAAAGATATAGATTGACATACGTTTAAGTGAGTTTAATAGATGTCTAAAACCTATTTTAGCTGTCAAATGTGTCGTGTAAAATTTTATCAATAAGTTTTATTATGAGTTTATTCGCTGTTAAGCAATTTAGATAACATTTTAAGCTATGTTTAATTTTTAAACACTGTTTAGCTAGACACGCGTTGAACATGGTTTTAATGCGTCTTTTGTAGTATGACAATTTGTGGCTTATTTTTGACAATCACAGTTATCGTAAGATTAGTTAAGTAACTGTATAGGTATTTTGTAAAGATATATTCAGACGTTTAAAGGTTATCAACACTTTCCTAGTTGTTTAAAGGATATGAGCAAGTTCTACTGGTCTAATCGACACGAAATTTACTGATAATGATATTAAAATAAAATTATTGAGTTACCTTGATGTGATACTGCAGTATCATCTGGAATCAGCAAAATAACTACTCTTTACTTTTTAATTTATATCACACAAAAATTGAAATGCGACGTCATGGTTGTGTGTTTTGGCCCGTAAGTTGAATTTTAGGCACCTCCATAATTATTTTAGGACGCATGCAAAAAGCCTTATGATGTAATTTTTAATAGTTATACCTAGATAAATTATTTGTAGTAGGTTATAGAAATCTGGATCTAAGAGGCTTCCAATTTTTTTCAAATCAATATTGTATATAGATTGACTTTCATAAACTATAATATATAAATGTATATGCGCAAGATTTCTTGTTATTTATTATGTGCCTTAATATTGGCCAAAGAATCGAGTCACTGGTTGCATGCAATGCCAATTTGTACAGAAATTGTTATTATTTGTAAATGTATGTATTTAAGTTTCTCTTTTTTGTGTATATTATATTGTAATTTTATTACCATAATATATGTAGTTTCACAACCATAATAATGGTAACAAATAATAATGCATTCATAGGTTTATTATTCACACTTGGCAGGCTTCCTAACGTAAAGCGTAAATCAGTAGTCTCAGTGAATACATCAGTATAATTTACAGCGAGATCAAAAATAGATACAATGCATTATTCACTTTTTTTATTAACAATTCTTTGTTGTATTTTGTAATTAAAAAATTACTACCTTGATTACTAAATCTTATTTACAGATAACATATACGAAAGTTAACTTCTGTTCTTGTGTTGTCGAACATTAAAAAATATGTAAAATTTTAATTTAAGTATTATGGCGTCGGAAATGAAGAGTTTCAATTCGTCGTTACACAATTGTTGCGTGTCTTTAGAAGGTTTTGATTGGCCAATGCGATAAACGTCACTTGCGCATTAAAATGACAAAAAGTTTTGAATTTTATATAATTTACTTTACTTATCGAAGGATAAAGGAAATACAAAATTTGTGCATTTATACTCCAGCCAAATTCAATGTGGAATGTTTAATAACAAAGCGTTGCTTAGCAACCAACGTCAGGCAGGTGCTCAAAACGTTTTAGAAATATGTACAACAATTATTTTTGATGTTAATAAAAATTAAAATTGATGATTAATAATAAAATATTTAAGACAAAACTACTAAGCGCATTCTTGGTTATAATTATATCTGGAATAATGTAGATCTCAAAAATAATACCTCCAATTTTTAAATGATATCAGAAATTACCTCGTAGTTATATAATTCGCTTTATTAACTTTATCTATCGCCTCCCAAACTACAGGACTCATTTAGATTATATTAGATTTTTTAAGCATTAATATTTTATACTTTATTAGTTATGCGCAATAAGTATATATTTTTATTATAATATAAAATTAAAATTATATATTATAAAGTAATGAGTCATCTTATCATTTATTCAAATAAAAATTACACTATTAATTATTATTTATTTGCGTTAAAAAAAATATTTTTTTAAATTAATTAAAATGTAACCGCAATAAAATTTCTTAAATTTTATCTTGAAAGAAAGAAAGAAAGAATAAGCTTTATTTGCAGCATTTCATAACTGCTAGACAATAGAAAACAAAATATAAAAAATACAATAAAAAAAAATTAATAGTAAACGTATAAAGCAAAAAGAAGAAGATAATAAAAATATCTGATATATATATATTAGAAGAAATTGTAAACATATGTGGTTGAGACAGTGATTATAGTGCTATATTTATGCTAGCCAAAACAAGATGTCTTTTTTTAATCTGTGTGTAATGAAACGTTGTGTGTAATGTTAACATTCTTAACCTGTTGTGGTTATACTACGATTATAATACGACTATAAATATTCACCACTAATTACGAAGAGCCTGTACTGCTATTATATACCTTCCTAAATCTGCTAATTGCTTAAAAAATACTCCAAATGTTACAAACCTGCGATTTCTTTACGTCAGTATTAAAATATAGGGTTGTTAGTTTTGTAGTAATATTATAGTGGTAATTAAAGATTTTTAAACTTTTATTTTAAGCTAATTTTCATATAAATTATGTATTGACCGGCTAAATAAAATTTTTGGATTCTATATTAAATTAAAATTTTTGTGTTTAAACAGGAAATTTTGTTATAATGAATATAGTTGTAATTATAATAATTATTATTTTTATTAAGGGTGTATCAACCCTAATTATGATGACTCATGGTTTGTTTACTAAAATTCCAGATCGAATGTGGCTGGAGTATAGTTATCTTTCTATGTTATGATTACTTATTTATATTTTATTCGTAGCTACATTTTTTTACCACAATCGTTTTTTTCCTGCGCGCTTTAATACCGTTTAGTAGAATATGCAGTAATACTATTTCTTGTATATTATTATTTGCTTCTAAAACATAAATGATTGAAATTCACTTTACATACGAATATTATTATTAATATATAACATTAACATTTATATGGCAAATATATATGTGGCTCGACTGCCGCATATGAAATAATAATCTTTGGTTAAAGTAACCATAATTACGTAATAAAATTAAAAAAAAACTTGCGTTGCTGTGCACCTAAAATACTAGCCAAAGAATATAGCACTAGCAATAAGTAAAGATGAAAGTTCGAATGTATTTATTTATTTATGTATTTGATTCTTTACGTTAAACAGTTTTACTAAGGACCAAAACTCAACTACGATGCAACGTCACGTCGTGACTTATAACGATACACGTCGTAGATTTTCACGAAACGACGCGACGTCGCATTGTTGCACGTCATCTTAACCGTAACGTGCCAAGACACGATGTCTTAACGTGTATATGTGTATTGGCTGCAAGCTGTTAATTTAGTATCGAGTTACTAATTGTATTTAACAAGAGAAGAAACATTTTAAATAAACAATATTCAAAAACTTTTTTTTGTCTTTGTTATTAAAGCAAACGTGAAAAATTACTGAGTCCGTGTTTAAATGATTATTAATTTATGATACATTTATTTCCTCTTTGAATATTATGTGTGTCAGCCAGCTCTTCTAAACATCGTGAGCAGGAAATTGGAGTCATAAATAATGTAGTTTATTTAATTTCTAACGAACTTATTTTAGAAAAGGCGTTTAATCATTTAGTCTATGATCTAGCTCAATATAAAATTGTAGATTGCATCTATATTTTAGTTGATTTATGCATATTGCAAAATTAGAATTCATATTTTGGAGCGAGAAATAGTATTATTTATTTGAATGTCTGACACTGACAGGCAGCTTATATTTTATTATTGAAATATTACTTTCATTTCGTTATAATTAAAATTAATTATAATAAGATAAGATGCTAGATTTAATGAAAGTTTGTCATCCTTGATATTACAAAATCGTCATTTGTTTATGTGTACAAAGGAGGATGTTTAAATAATTCAGGAGAGATTTATTTTTCATTAAAATAAATACCTTGAAAAAGCGTAAAGAAACATTAGTGTGTACATTATCTACTTAATTGTTGTTATAAAAGCGACGATATTGCAAAATGGAAAATCCTAGCTACCACACTAATATTAATTATAAAACGACAAATGCACGATGTAAACATGTATGCACTAATTAAAAATATAATAAAATCGACCAACACTATCATTGTTTACTCGTAACGTTTCCTGCTTGCTGTATCGAGCTTCCTCTGACTACATCAAAGTTAAAAAATTCCACACATCTAATATTTTATGGCGCACGCCACGCTATTGGCCAAAATTAAAATAACAGAAACGCTCTCAATACGTTATTTATGTGCATATTATTGATAAGCTCTTTATGAAAGGTAAATATTATTATATATTTTACGAATAAAAATGTTGAATTTCTTTATATACATACATATAATTTAAGTTTTATATTTTAAGCTACTATACTAGCTTTTCGTTGCTTCTTTCGCGTTACGCTCGCCACTTATATTGTAAGGTACAGTCTTTATTTATCTATTTTTCATTCCTTGTCTTATTTTTTAACATTATCCGGAACGAGAATCACGAATTTTCGAATATTATTTTTAATTATAATTTTTACTTATTAATAATGATTCAGTTCAATCATTTTAACGATTATTTCTCATCTCTTACTTGTGTGTGGTTAGAAAAAACGTCACACTTGTCTGTTAAATAAAACAAGTCAATAAAAATAGACTATAAACCAAATCTATGTCTATATCTTTACTGGGAGTATGTCGACGAAGTTTTATCATAATCGTACTTACGGTATGGCCACACGTAGAATACAAACAAACAAATATATATGTATTTTTATATATTAGACTATCTGACCCGGCAAACGTTGTATAGACATCTTTTTGGGATGGGCCACCCTTATCATTTAGGGGCATAAAAATAATTTACCACCGACTTTCAGACTACTGAATATAGGTATAAAATTTTAACAAAATCCGACTGGACAATTAGCAACTAACACTGTGACACTAGAATTTTATATAATATTATATTATATTAAGTGTTTTAATCGCACTCTGAATAATATTCGTCGAATACCGACGGTTTCTCTCTTTAATTTTCAGATGTTAAACGGGAGATGAAATTACGATTGCTACATAAACGGAATGTATCACGAGCAAATATGGATGCTGAAAAGCAATAATGTGTTAACCCACAAAAAGTCAAATTCGGAGATATTGATGTATATTGATAGTGCATCATCTATTTAATATTATTCAAAAAAAATGTAGTCATATAAATTAAATAAGTAAGGAAAAAAGTTTCTTAATTCATTAGTTCGAATTTCAAGTGAGTTCCATTTTTGCGATTTATACAATAATCTCAAATATTTAAAAAACTTTTTATTATATAATAAATTAAATGTATCAGTGTGTTTTAAATTTAATATACCATGTTTAAACGCCATTTTCTTAGAATGAAGTCCGTGTGGCTTGACACAGTATTGCTTATCAGCTTCCATATATGTATCATTAACTTCAGTTAATTAAAATGTTTCTTAAGTGCTTTACGATTCTATGCCGCCTTTATTTTATGAAAATAGTTCTTATTAATTCTTATTGCCCGACGTTTCGACGAAGTTGCATTCGTCGTGGTCACGAGCTGACTCTGACCAATGTCATAGATAATATATGAATAGTATAAATCTCGAAAGTTTAAAATATATAAAATAATTCCTAAAAAGAAAGCCGTTGTCAAGAATATCACAATAATATTTTTTTTCTATTGTATATACAAAATGTATTCAAAAATGTAGAAAAAATCAGACACTCAAAGACTTAAATGCGCTTCTAAAATATGGAATAATTGTAAGACTAGACTTTTAGAAGTAAGTCCCCACAGGTTTTCTCTGTTTTCTCTTCTTGGCCTATATTCCATTTTATTCTTGTAGTATACATTTTTAGTTCATCACCTTTGCATAGTTACAAGTAGGTAAAGGCATAAAAAATCACTTATCGCCGTGTCCATTCAATCGCTGCACTCGTTATGCATTGTTGGTGTATCAATATGCCGACGCCTGGATAAAATGGTAGCATGAGTGAACATTACAGAGCAAATTATACCACACACCAATAGAAAACATAAGTACAAAACATTTGATAATCGAATAGTCGGAACAACAAATTTTAAGTGACTATACCTCGTTTTGCGGAAAGGTGACGATCTGGATACGAGGTGGATCCCAACTCGCGCATGATACAGTCTTGTAAACAAACCATAAAAAATTGAATGATCTTGTTTTAACCTTATTGAATATATTCAGCTGTTATAAGACATTTATATTCTATCTGTCTTTACATATTTGACTTATTTGGTAAATAAACACACCCAGGAACGAATATCACGAATCTTCGAAAAATTAAACTGATTCGCTATTAATGTTTTCAACTGTTTTAAAAACACATCCGATATAAATTGCGCTAAAAACAGCAAAAAATCTCCAAAAATGATTTGAATACATTAATTTGACATATATATTTATATAAGAAGTATTTAATAATAAAAAAAAATAGGTGTAAACGACTGTCCTTGCGTCTAAGTTTGTGTTCTGCACAACGTAATGAGCCTAGTTTAAACCAACACATGTGAATCGAGGTATATCTCCGTTCGTAGACATTTGGAGCACCAGAGAAGACACAGTTGTGTTGTCAGTTAAAAAAAGAATGTGGGATAAAAGGCAATAGGAAGTAAGAAATGGGAGAAAATGTGCAGTTGGGCTCTCTCACTCACCGTACAAAACGCAGCTTTATACGCCACGCCCATCTTCTATGAAAGTAAACTACTGCTCCGGCCTACGAGCTGTAGTCAGTAGGCTGCAGTTAGGCTCTATTATAGTAAAAAAAATGCCTCCTGGTAAATTTATTATTACGAAGGTTTCCGAATTAAGGTATCGATATCGTCAGTGGTAATCCAATAGCTCTTGCAATAAGGTACAAATTTATACAAAGATTTAAATTACATTATAAGAGAATATAAGGTTTATTTCGTCCGTTGATGAAAATATATAGACCAACGATATAATTTTTTTTTTTGTTGCAAGATCATTAGCTACATTACTTCATTAAGTCGAGTTTTAATTGTCCTAATTGAAAACGATATTTTTTCGTATATATCGTTCTTGAAAATAAAAATATATTTTGCATCCGCAATATCATTTTGTTACAAAATAAAGGACCGGATGTTAATTAAAAAATACCGGACGTTAGTTGCATCTAAATTTAAAAAAAAAATATTATAATTTAAGTTGTACATAAGAAAGAATCTAATAAATAAACTTTGCTTGTTAAAAATTGATAATTTATATTCAAAATATTTTTTAGTATAGTTATAAAATGTTTTAGTTAAATTAGTTACCTACCTGCATTTTTATATAATTGTCACTAGCTCATAAGTGTTGCTATGCTAAAAATCTATTCGAACGAGCTACTAAAATGAAAATATTTACGAAACGTTTCTTTGTATAAAATTTGAATTTAAATTAATTTCAACTTCAATAAAACACTTTACAGATGATTTTACGTAAAAATATTTTATTTTATTTGATATATAAAAATATTTTGTTTTATTTTACCTAATTTGTGAATATAAAAAATGAATGTAATTTTTTTTATGTTAATATTTCTTATTGCAAAATCAAAAATATGCTTTCTTTTATTCATTCTTCATGACGCGATCTTATTCGCGTTCGCTCTGTGTTATATGAGTGATGTACACCTATGTGTTTATAAACAATGATGTCATGTGTGGGACACGCTTTATTGTGATGTTAAGGAAACTCTTATTATTATTAAAGTTAGCACGGATTTATATGTTCATAACATAATTTTAGCTATACGATTTTTAAAGCAACTAATGTTAGTGAGTTTATTTTTATGTTATGTCTAATCTCGAGAACAATTACGCCTTGATCTCCTCAGAAGATTATGCCGTGTGTAGTTCTACAATAAACTTAATTCCGTATAACATTTGCACGCTAACTACCAAATAAAAAAACTGGCAAGAATATATTTATATTAAAGTTAGGATGTCTAGCGATGATTTTATTGAAAATCACGTTAGACGTTAGAGGACAAGATCTAAGCAAACAACACGCAAGGAATATAAATTAAAAAATATTTACTTATACAATAATGACGTAAACACGTCAACTTACACATTAATTTTGGTTTCCTATTATTATGTATTTTTCCTCGGGCTGACTAATTATTAAATTCCTAAAGTATATAACTCGTTGAAATATATCTACTTTAACATCTACCGCTTACTATTATTTCGCTTGACACTAAAAACACTATTCGTATGACCTTGCTCAGAAGCTAACTCTCCAAACAATACTGTAACATAAACATAATAAAACAAAAACGTTCATAAAAAATGTCTTGTGATCTTTTCAGGAAGACCTGCAAATCGTGTGGCTGCGACCGTCTACAGCACTCCGTGTACCATGAAGAGCTGGGCTCGGTGCGAGACCGCCTCGGCCTGCGGGAATCGCGCGGTCACATCTCCTACGACAATAGCCCTCCTGGCCTCACCGCTAAACAGGTAATATAACAGACTTTCATAAAGTTATTTCTAAATGTTTTACACTTGAAAGAATTTACTATCACTCACTTATTTTTGACATTCACAGCTTCCGTAACTACTTAAGACGTATGTTTAACTAGATTACAGAGTAGTTTTATAGCAGATAGATAGCTCTCGAGAGTAAAATTTACTTTTACTATTATAAATGTTTACATAACTTGTTTAACATTGCTTAGCGCCTAAAATAATATACTATCAGTGCCTTTATTTTTTATAGCAACAGGTAAGTAACTTGGTAATAGTTAACCAGGTAGATTCATATCAATTACTAGAGCCAAACTTTAAAAAAGTAATTCAAAAGTAATTCTCGAATAATATTCTTTTTAATGAAAATAAGGTGTAAACAAGCAGCTCATAAATATTTGCAGCGTCAGATCATCCACAAATGCGTTTGCCAGCTTAAAAAGTCATACGATTTGAAAGGGCTCTCTCACTCACCGTACGAAAAGCAATAACTAAGAATATTATTATTTATTTTACGCTGATATTCTGTGAGTTAGTAATGAAGTCGGTAAAAAGTCTAACAAGGACTCGTTTAGTGAGAGAACTGAAAACAATTTTTTGACTTACGTGCTAAATACAATGCTAATTTATTACTGTTAGGATTTTTGTAAATTAAAATAAACAACCTACTACAGTTTGCTGGTGTGATATTATTTGGATATTTCTAATTCTTAAAAACAAAATAAACATACATGTATCTTACTAGAATACACATAATATCTATTAAAAAAGACGATTCTGTGAAAACAGCTTCCCTCTATTCACTCGAATTATCAATTTCGTAAATACTATACAATTTCATAAAACGATAGTTTTGACCAGGGGGAGGCTAATAATGATAAAGTAACAAAATGTGCCACATATTTTGACAGTTAAAGGCGTTTTATATACAAAAATCAAAAATTTACTGTCAGGATGTAGTATTTTGTGATAGCGTAACGTAACTACCCTGCAAGTTGTGAATGTCATAAGAAGATTGACCTCCATTAAACTGGCATAAAATATATTCGGCATTGTTCTTTATCAAATGGCATTAAACAAAAATTAACCTTGTCGATTGTACATACGTTTATCATTCAATGGCTTTAAAAATGCAACGTTAATATCAATTTAATAATTAGAAAATTTCTTTAGTTTATTTAAAATATACCTATACATTCTCCATAACATTAAAATTGGAATTAAGGAGTATTTAAAAATAACTATAAATTACACACACGCAGACGATTTTTAATGTACAATCAAAGTATTAAGTGTTAAAATGAATTTTGCAGACCGAACTATACTGGACAGCTTTGGCGGAAAGAGCTCCAAATGCAGTAGGTGGCGCCACCGGCTCCGCAGCATGGCGCGCATGGAGGACTAGGGCCTTAGCGACGCAGCTTCCAAAGCAAGATCTATCCCTGGCACACTGTAGAAACATAGACGATACCCACCGAAAACAATTCGAAGACTTCGTAGCAGCCCGAAACGAAATTGCATTAGATATTGGTACGTCTAAATACAGCGCCATCTATTGCGCAGTAGCTAAGATATCAAGTTTTTTGACTGAATATTGTTTTACAGGACTTGCTTGTCAACATCATGGTCCGTCTGTTGAATGTATGGGTTGTACTAAGACAATTCGTAATGGCAATATTGTGATTCAAGCACCGCGTATTAGTGAAGAGGTAATTTTATATTTTATTTATTTTTAAAAAATATATCTTCATTAAATTAGCGCCATCTACAAAACGAATTAAGTATTTTTGTTTCTATAAAGAATTATAGATGGCGTTGTAAACTTTTATATTAGTTTTACCATTCGTCGATAGATAGCAGCCAAATAAAATAATATTTTCTCTCCAGGCCTTCTTTCATCCAGCGTGCTTTACATGCTCGGAATGCGACGAGTTGCTCGTTGAACTTGCCTATTGTGCTTTAGACGGACGACTCTACTGTGTTCGACATTATGGAGAGCGCCTCAAGCCGAGGTGTCATGCTTGTGATGAGGTAAGTGTTTATTTACATGTAATTAAAATTTTAAACAATTACCTACATAAAGATTAAAATTATGGACTCTTATAAATTCTTTATTTTTTAAGTTATATAGAATTATTTTTCTCATAAGGTGTTAATTCTTAGAAACTATTTATTTATTTACTAGGGCGCATTAAACATAATTATTCAAAAGTGCAATTTCTTGCGACAATAGAAATTCATAAAAACATTTACTAACTTTTAAAACGGATATTTTATTAATATTACTAAATTATTTAATTCTGGCACTATCTTGTAAAATTTGAAACCTATTTGATTTAAACTATTTGACAGTCGATGGCTAGATTCCTTTTCTTTTTAATTTGCTTAACAGAGTATTCCTGCGACTATATTAGCAAAGTATAAATAGCACATTTAAACCTATCCCAATATATCGAAGCAATCATATGACTGATAATTTGCCAATTACTTGAGGTAACAGACGTGACTCATTGATGAGCTAATTATTGATGATGTTGATCATGGTTTGCCCATTTTAGTGTGAAATTATTCCATTTATACACAGGAAACACTAATATATGTTTTTCAAGTTAATAGTGATTTGAATTTTATTATCTGTTGTTAAACATGGATGACTTTTCTATTTAAATGTCGTTTTAAACTAAGCGATGATTTCATTTTTTATAAAATGTTTTTAACGACGAAATTACTTGATAAATAGAAATGAATGTGATTTTTTGCAGACTTCCCAAATCCTTTATTCACGTATAACGAAGTATCGAAACTATTTCATTTCAAAGCTGAATTAAACTGATCATCCGGGATATTCTTCTCAAATTAAAAATAATAATTTTCTTTGAATAAATCATAAAAAATGAATATTAATGAAGCAGTGATTGAAGAAAATCTTTAAAAATAGCTTCTGCGTCACCCAATAATCACACAGTCATATAGTGTATATTCTCAATTTATTGTAGGTAGATGCCAGGTGTGGAAATAGAACGATTATTACAATAAAACTAAAATAAGCCATTGTGTAGGAAGATTTGAAAACCCTACTTTATAAGTTCACTTGAACTATTTTTTCTACAATAATTTTCCGTCATGGTTGATTATTTTTATATAATTACCTAAACAAAAAATGTAATTAATTAACCGTTTTATTCGGTTAAACGCGTAACTCTGAACTATGAAAAAGTAACGTAACCAATAATTGAGAATAAATATTTGTTATTTTTGTGACATATACAGTATAGACAAAAAAGTTTACGTGTAAAATTAATATAAAACATATTATTTATTTCAAACATTATATAATAATTAAACGCAATCATTTGTAACTTTATAGAAAAGTCATCGTTTATATAATAAATATTAAATGAATAAACTTATTATATGTTCCAAGTATTGATGAATAATATCCCCTGACTTTATTTAAAACATAAGGTACAGATAATCTGATTTTCTTACCTATACACTGACCGTTAATTTAACTTGTTGTTCACGTAGCAAACAACAAGCCGATATTAAATATAACCTATACCAGGTTATATGAATATAAAACTGGTCTCTGATACAATATAAGAGAATTTAAAAAAAAGTATAGGATCTTTAACGATTTAAAGTTGGTTAAAAATGATTCTCACTTAGTGGCTTTTAGACAGAACTGATATTGATACGGTACTGCTGATTGCAGATTTTTCGCAGTTGAGTTTTTGCTTTTTTAAATAAATTAATCTTGTTTTGATTGAAAGGATCTCTCTCTTATTGGTCCCATACTAAATTTATCGAAATTGGTTTAGTAGTTTGGTTTTAAAATGAATATAACTGGAATAAATATGTCATTCAAGTAAAAGAAATTAACTATGTTGCTTTGAAGTCGGTTCCCCTTTTTTAAAAAAGTCTTCTCATCTAGGCCAGTGGTTTGGAATTAGTTGTACGAGGTAACATCGAGGGGTACGCGCACTCTTTCACTTAGAGATAATTAAATTGGATAAAAAAAAATAACCAATGCAACTGTTAAAATATTTTTTTAGCACTTAGAATGACTTTTTCTCAAATCGTATGCTCTTTGTTCAACGGACGTTCATACATTAAACCAATGATGTAGAAATATTTAATGATGGAATCTCTTTTGAAAAAGTTGTTTTTTTTTTCTTAGTTACATATGCGTGTTTGAAGATATATTTCGGATTCGATACCGTGTCGAATTGTATAAAATACATTCGCATACATTTTACAGACCACGTTATTTTATCGGAAGCCAATAACGATATCGTATTGGGACACTCGAAATAAATTGACGTTCGAATTTGACAAAAAGTATTAACATGTTATTTTGCTGTAAACAATCTGTCCGTTTCAATATCGAATACGTTAAATTAACTATTTATGTGTGTATCCAAATAAAATGTGTCGAAATATCGTCGCTATTTCTGCACGCAGCGTCTGTCTGACTGACATTTACCAGTTGATACTAAGTTAAGCTCCTGAATGAGACAAATTATATATAAAACAGATTATAGTCTATGTAATGTGTTTGTAGGTGTGTAAATTATGTATTTGTAGCCACTGTGGTCAGTACTTATAGAACACACGTTTTAAATTAAATTATATTTTACTGAAACCAATCTTACCTTATCATAAAGAAAACACGCCAACAGAGCAGCCGTATTTAGTATAAAATTTCTAAGTGAACCACTAGATTCTGTTAAATAATAATTATATTATATTTTAATTTAAAGTTCAGTTGTTATCATAGGCGTAACTATGCCATCTGAGGCCTGTGACAAATTCTTTGGATGGGGTCTGCATGTAAAAATCGTCAGGTTATAACTTAATTTAATCGAACCACTTAAGTAGTTGTCCAAAATTATTTAAAAAATTGTGTGAATTTTAGTTAAATATCTGATAAGTTTAATTTTCAAGAGCATAGGTTTGTACACATATCTAATGAAATAGCAATTGATTTTAAAAAGATTTTTATGAATATTTTTTTTTAGACCGAGGCTCTCTCGGGTCCGGGGTATGTGGTTTTTTGCCAGCACAACCACCCTATAATTAAGCCCCTGGTTGTTTTGTTATGTGTGTTGTAAAAAGTCCTAGATCTCGGTTCTCTTCTTAGTTCTACGCTACCTTCTCTTAGGCGATAATTACAGATTTACACTTGTAACTTATATAAAAGAACCCTAGTAACAGTTACTTAGGTAACTTAATTATATCAATCTTTAAGAAAGTCTGAGCAAAACTTATATGTAATTCTCGTCTTATATTATCAGTTAGATTTAATTTTAAAAATAATAGAAAACCAGAGTCTATAAAATCCCTAACAAACGACAAAGCCTCGTATTAATGAGAAGGATTCAGAACCTAATCTGCGCCGCTGCTCCATACGGGTTTCTGTAATACCTATTATCATTTAGAATTTCTTTCGGAACATGTTATTTTCCCAATTATATTTTAACAGTAAAATACGAGATTAAATTATCGATGATATTTCCTGTTTTTTCAAGGTGCAAAATACTTAGTGAAAACACTACGCGATACTTATAATTAATTGTTATTAATAAGATTAATTGTTTGTTATGTTCGAAGAATGTCCAATAACATAGTAATCATATTAATTGAAAATTGTCGACGTTAACTAATGTGACAAAATACATATTGATTAAGAACTTAGCGTTAACACGATCTGTTTCAGAAGCTTGAATAAACTAGATAATTTATGTATAATTGATTAATAATATCAATTTAAAATGTTATTTGCTAAAATAAACATCTGATGAAATGTATTTTAAAATCAAATACCATAGAGAATCATAACAATGTATTGTCTACACAATAGTACTCGTAAGGATAGGAAAGGGGACCCGTCCCCTTAGCTATCATGGCCGTTCGAGCTTATTCTCCTAAGTGTGGAATAACACAAAATAAAAAATAGAACCTTTTGAAGCACTAAAAGATACCTTTTTGATCCTTTAAATGCAGTTGTTTTTACGACTAAATTTCGTATAAAACATATATAGTAAGTGCTAAAATTTAAATAAAACAACACACTTAAAACCTTGTCGTGGCATTGTCCAGACATATACTTACGTCGTACATAATTACGTCGTTTATCATAAACTCTGCTTTAATTATCATTGTCTTTATTACTATCTAAATTTAATTCTACAGTTATAAGTGGTCGCGGATTTGTGCCACTCGGTATGACTAACCCCGATAGGTTAGGCTGGATTTAGACTACAGGGTTTGAAATGCTGTTTTTCGTGTGTATATTTGATTTATTGATAACGTATGTAAAGGCTTATTAATTTGTAAAAAAGATTATAAATAAAAACACTTATTTTATCCGAAATTTATTTGGCTGAAGAAAATATTTATTGCAGGTCCTATTGAAGTTAAAGAAAGTAATTACTTATAGGACCTTGTATTATTGACATATACATAAAAAAAAACTTTTTGTCTAATTTAAAAAACAAAACGCTATTGTAGGTAATCAATAAAATCTAAATAAGATGAATCCCCTTGAATCCGGAAAAAATAGGCCCCAAGGAGGTCACTGATCTATCGCCACCTACAAAGATACAATGTTTACAATGCCAAATATCATAATACCAGTTGCATTTCATATCGATTGATTCGATCGCGGATATAAGAATACGAATGAATCAAGGCGAAGTCTTTCATCGACACATCGTACGTGATATCTGATGGAGACGTGAGTTACATAGTGTATTTGGCACGTGAGCTGAGTCCCTAGAAATACCCTTTCAGCTCTTCCGGTACAGTTTCAGGATGTTCATTGTAATCGGAATTTGATACAACAGTGGTAGATAAAGTAATGTACTATGTAGCGGTTGATGGCGTTTCTACATCAAAACGTACCAAAATGACCTAAATTTTGAATTAGTGGTATGAGTCAATTAAGGAATAACACGTTGTATAGAGGGCCGAGATGGTCTAGTGGTTTGAACACGTCGATTCTGACCGATGATCACGGGTTCAAACTTCTGACCCCAGCTAGCACTACTGAGTTTTAATACGCTAAATTTGTGTTTAAATTCATCTCGTGCTCTACAGTGAAGGAAAACATCGTCAGGAAATTTGCATGAGTCGGGAGAAATTCTGTCATACGTACATATGTATATCCGCCAACCTGAAGTGGAGCAGCGTGGTAGTTAAACTCCGAATCCTTCTCCTTAATGGAAGAGGAGGTCTTAGTCCAGCTGTGGGACGTTAATAGGCAACAGACTAAAGTATTGTATACTTTATGATTATATTATACGTTCAATTTCATGGGTTTCTGTCCGCTAGTAAGTTGGTAAAATTGTGATTAGTCAGATAGTGTAAAGCATCAACCAATACTGAATTCTAATAATTTGTGCACTTCGTCTTTATTCATCAATCACTATCATTAATATTTCAATTTTTTTCTTGTATGATGGAAAGTTGGCAGTGTTCGGAGTCCGTTATTGTTCATTGGGTATGCTCGTCGCCTGAATAGTTTCATATCTAAGATAGCATTGTCAACAATAGGTATTATCTGCAGCTTGCCGAATATCATTTTCATGTTCTCCATTGAGGATATGAAGACACTTGTGATTGTATTCATTCTGACAGTTGAAGCCGATTTGTCGGTAATTCTTTATTTTTACCCGACTGCGGCGATGCTTTAACAGGTTATGTTTGAGCTGTATATATGGCCGTTTCCTATTTTCCTTTATAATTACTTACTGGCTTAACTGATTTTGATGAGCTACAAAAATATTTCGAGTAATTAAAATGGCGGATTTAAAGAACAGTTGGGTTTTTGATGTTTTAAATAACTTTAGTCTTGTTACTTTACATTTTAATACAATTGTGATTACGAGTATTCGATCGAACAAATGAGGAATTTGTATATATTCATCCTAAGACCTATAGCAGACTGATGTACAATATTGTATTTTTAAATGTAAAAATAAATAATGGTACAATGTGCAATTTATCCTTAAAAGCTTAAAGACTATATAATGTATATTTTATGACAGTGATAGAGATATAAGATTTTAACAGCATCGTTCCTATGAGTCGTAGCGTGATGTAATATAGCCTTCCTCAGTAAACGGGCTATCCGACACAAAAATATTTATAAAATCGGATCAGTAGTTTCAGAGATTACCCCCAAATAGAGACTATTTGCAAACTTACAAACAAATTTTACCTCTTATGAGAGATTATGAGAGACACCTAACAAATTATAAAAATTGACCAAAGTAATGTCTGATGGGAATAGTACTCAATTAACCATCACCCTCAGGGTAATATGCGCATTACCGGTTTTTTATCATTACCAACCGCTATTTTTCTCAAAGGATTGAAAGTGAAACATAAATAATTTAATAAATAATGTATGTTTCCACAACATGTAATCCGCTTTACCGTTGACAATGTTAATGCGGCGCAACAGCTGCTCATTCATGTGGAGAACATATTTTGAATGCACATCGTAACGCCTTTAGTCAGGATTCTTAAATGTTTTACATATTATACAACCCGACAACAACCCTGAAACATAATTTCTTCGCAACAATCATATTTATAACTGTATATGGATGCTGATAAGCAATAATGTGTTAATCCAAAAAAGTCAAATACGGAGATATTGATGTTTTAATACTGCGTCACCTACTTAACGTTATTCAAAAACATTTAAGTCTAAATTAAATAAATGCGGAAAAAAGTTTCTTAATTTAATGTTTCAAATTTCGAGTGCGTTCCGTATTTTGTAATTTATATAATAATCTCAAAATTTTGAAAAACTTATTAATATATAACACGTTAATTATATCAATCTGCTTTCAATTAATTATACCTTTTATGAAAATAGTGAAGAAAAGATGGATATATACTTCTTAAAACATACTCTCTTATCAAGGAAAGTTTTTAGATTAAGCACCTAAACCTTCTCCTTAAAAATTTGTACCCATTTGTAATTATGATAAGCTTGTCAATGCAATTATTTTGTTTATGGGATAATCTTGTCAATTGATTTGATGGCCCAATGATACTTTTGTCTGTCATTTTAAGTCCCTAGCTGGTTGTTAGGCAACATCGTCCAAAGTAGTCAGCGTTCTGGGACCTAAAATTCACGAGCTTATAAACTTTAGTTTGGTTATATAAAATTCATTGTTTCAAAAGTTTCAAATAAGACTATTATTTTATTGAATATACATATAGTTAAATATTTTTACCATAACAGTCTCCTGAACTATGACGTCCATATCCTGGTTTTTGTTATTTCTGTTTTACTTATATTCTACATATTATTAAACAGTTTTGGACAATCAAATTAATTGCCAATGTTATCTCATTAGTATATTTTCATCAAAATATTATTTGTAACTCATCTGTATGAATTATGTGACTGTGTAACGAAAATATATTTTAAAAATTTCTATTAAATTTCATTTTTTTAAGTTTGTCTTTATTAGGTACATTGAATGACAGTTGTTTGTGTTTTAAAAACATAAACAAATGTCTGTGTATTATAATAGTTTTCAATTAACATTAAAACATGTTAAAATTTATCAATTTAGTACGGCTTCGTAATTATTTTCCTCGAAGTGTTAATTAGTGCTTGTCTTTTAGTAAAATACCTTCAAAACAATTATAGTGAGGTTGTTGTACTGTCGTGAGAAAAAACTCAGTTTTGTGAACCTTTCGGAGTTCGATGACTTTGGAAAGTTTAGATTAATGATGAATTACTTAGAATTTTTAACACGATCAATAAGAATTAATATGAAATGATAATAAGCGTTTTCCTGCAGTTTTGCACGTAGACACAAACATGAAAAGTTCGATCAATGATATTTTTTTGTCCTTCCTCTTCACGAATACATATTCTAATTTAATAATTTCTCATTAATAAAACATTCGCTGAATCACTCAATTAACAATAAATACAGTATTACTTATTGAATTTTGATGAAGATCGCCGTTGAATTTATACATATAAATGATCATATTTTTAAACAAAATAGATAACACATAATTAAGAAAATATAAATGATTCAAAAGGTAAAAAGTATATATATAAAAGATATATGGATGCTGATAAGCAATAATGTGTCAACCCACAAAAAGTCAAATTCGGAGATATTTGTGTATTTTGATACTGCATCACCTATTTAACATTAGTTTTTAAAAATCATGTCATCTTAACTATATTTGTAAGGAAAAAGTTATTTAATTTAATGTATCGAATTTTAAGTGCTTTCTATATTTTGCAAATTTTACAATAATCTCAAATATTTGAAAACTTATTATTAGATAACACATTAAATATATCAATCTGCTTTTAATTCATCATTGTACTTTTTATCAAAATAAAAAAGAAATGATGGATAAATACGTCATCAAACAAATTTATTAAGAATAGGTTTGACATCTTTAGACACCATTTTCTCAAAATGAAGTCCGTGTGGGTTGACATAGTATTGCTTATCAGCGTTCATATAACATTCTTTTACTAAGCTTCTATTGTTTTAAATACGTGTAATTCTTATTTAATTATAAATGCCAATGTGAATTTGTTACTTTGTCGTAGATACATAAAAAGCAATAATAATAATAAATGTGATAGGTGTACAGAAAACAGGTATTCTTCATCGAGAAAAAAAATGTTTAGAGGTGATTAAAAAAAAATTGTTGATGGTCGTCTCGCATCAAAAATTGTACATTAACGCGAGCAAAGCCACCAGCGATATCTGGTATAAATATTGATTTGTACTATTCATTAGACGGAGATACGATGTAACCACAATCGTATCCAACAGTGTACTTCAGAACAACGCGATCTCGAGTTACAAAATAACAGAGACGAACTTGTTACATAACCGTTCATCCCTAATTGTGTCAATGACTCATAACATTACTAATTCAGATTAAAATTAGTTTAAAATAACCTCGGTTTAACGCGAATCCAGTAATGTTTGTTCAGTATTCGCTTATGGAATAAAAATAACCCTTGAACAGAAACAGTACTCTGTTGAATTGTTCACACCTTACCAGTAATTCAGTAACCAGTGCGTAGTTTGCTACATTCGCGCGCTTTTCCGAAAGACGCCATCTTAATATTTTGACGTTTACCTTTTTTATTGTTATAAATTTAACTGCCTTAAGTGGCAAGACGTTCAGCTTAACACAGGTATAGTTTTATATTTATTTTGTCTTTATATTTCGGGATTTCGATTTAACCATAAATTATAACAACGTATGTGTGTTTGGGCGTATCTGAAGTGGTGGCCTAATTTGAGATTCAAACAAATTATTAGTACATTACGGGCATCGTATCTCGAGTTTATATCGAAGCTATTATATTTAAACGTTGAATTTGCATTATAATTTATATATAAATATATTTTTATGCCTTATATTTAATGACAACCTTATTGTACGAAGTTATTAATGTGTTCTTTTAAAATAACGTATTATTGGATATTTCAAAAAACGGGTACAATAAAATTGATTTCCACGAAAACTGTTTTCGCTTATCGATTCTCCGTTAACATCGCGGAAGTGACAGGTTCGACTTCGGCCTAGCAAAGAATTCCTTCACCGATCCCCTTAATAGCAATCGATCTCTTTGAAGTTGTGCGAGCTTGTTTATAGACACTAGTTCGATGTAATAAATATAATTGACGCACACACGCGACAACACTTCTTAGCTGTACAGCGTTCGCCAACTGAACTCAATACTCTTTCGACATCTACCGAGGACGTATCTCTTCCAGCGAGTGCTTCCAGAACGAAAAAAAAAAACAAAAAAAGTTCGATAGTGATACATCAGTGATTCGATTTTTAAATTCGCGCGCGAAGTTTTCCCGCGATTGTGTTTTGTGCGTTCGGAAACGAGCGATAGAAAAAAGTAATTGTGAGTGATATTTCAAACGAGCATGTGTTTTTACCTTTCCTTTTTCCCTTTTACTAAAGTTATTTCTTGAAAATTCTTTTGTATAATCGGTATTAAGAAATAACTATTAATTTTTTAACACAACAATCTAGTTAGATATATTGTAAAAATGCGTTCTTTTTTAAATATTTTATTTGATGAAATGCGTATGTGTGTTATTAATTAACGTTCTTACCTTTAGACAAGATAAGGTATATTTAGGCATCCCACAATAAACTTAGTATTTTACCAATCTTGCTAAAAATAAAATCATATAATTAAAATGTATAAATAATTTATATAATATTTTATAATAATAACAAATCAACATGCGTAATATGTTCATAATGGCAAGAAATATAACCGATTTGTAATTAAAAACTTTAATTTCAGACTTTCACTAAAAAGTTTTTCTACTCGACACTAGATGGCGTTGTTTACCAACATTGATACAATTTTTTTGCAAATATCTTTTCGTTTTAAACTGTATTTTTTTACATCTACATAACTAAATTACCCAATACTTTTATTTTAAATTAAAAAACTTGTTCGATTGATGTAAATAACTATATTATTATCTGCTTTTGTTGATTTATGCTAATATATTTAATTAAGAAATAGAATTTTGAATTTATGTGTCATAATATCAATAAAAGCATCTTTTTGTGTTACTAGTAAGTATTAGGAAATAATACAAGTCAATAGTGATTCATGCAATTTCATGGTCAGTCTTTAGTGACCCCGAACTTGAAATGTCGAAAAGGCAACCGATGATGCATCTTTCATTGATTGATACATTATTGTCACTCGGCCAAAAATTGTAACTTATTACAATAAAAAAAAGAGAAATATTAGCGGAAACCTATAGATATATTTTTACATGCAAATAAGATATTTATAAATAAGAAATTGACAATACTTGCAATAATTACATATTATAAAATACCTATAAAACACAAAATGACTGCCATTATGTATTATATGTATATAATTTGCGTCATTCCGAAAGCAAGGGTTGAAAGTCTTTCAACCCTTGCTTTTTCCGTATGTCGCAAAAACAAAGGCATTTATTACATTAGATAATATAATATTAAAAACTCTTTTAATTTCCTGATTTACAAGCAGTTTTATTAATTATAGTCGTTAATTTGTTTCAAGTGAATAAAGTAAGAAACGTAAAGTAAAATGTTGTGCTTTAGCGTATAGCGTTATTATAACTAATTTTTGCTTTAAATCCTAATTTTTTTTTAACTCTATCTTTGGTTTCGACGCTGACGCCGTGATTACCACGTGTTAATTCTCTGAACCATTAATAATGAATAAATAAATTCTAATTAAAACTAAATATAAAAAAAAAATAATAAATATTAAACCATTAAATATTAAACAAATATAATGTAAACATTATAAGGCAGGAGATTGTTTTGATACTTCTTTTTAAATTTTTTTATAAATACTACAAAAAAAAAAAGAAATTAAAAGGGTCACTACATAGTGAACATAATATAAAGAATTAACGCTTTTAAAGTTTCCTACGGGCAAACGAATTTTTCAAATCGATTTGGTAGACATAGAAATTTGCAAATTCAAAGGAAAAAACGAACTCGTTACGTGTATATATTTATATAGACGCTGTAAATGCGAGTAATCGTAATAAAAAAGTATTACAATATTGTGGATTGAAATAAATATATATAAATCGTTATCAAAATTAGTTTATAGATTAAAAAACTTTAAAATGTTTTTATGCATCCGTAGCAAGATTAGTGTTGCCCAAATGCAAGAACAAGACGAGACTTAGCCAGTCTTGGTCTTGGTCTTGCGCCCATACACCTGGTCTTGGTCTTGGTCTTGGTCTTGCGCTCCCGGTCTTGGTCTTGGTCTTGGTCTTGCAGCAAGAGTCTTGCAAGTCTTGCAATTACCTATTAGTCTATTACTATTTATTAAAGTTTACTTTAAATGTTAGAAAAACGTATTAGAATTGGAACTTGGAACATTGTGAGCTTGAATTAACATAGCCATAGTAAAGATCAAGCAGATTAATAAATAACTGAAGATTTGATAAGAAATTCGAAAAATCAACTGACCTATATGTCGTTTTCATGGAAGTAACTGTTTCTTAATAAACATTTATGATTTATAAGCTTACATTTGCTACAACATGTAAAAAAAAAAATTAATTACAATAACTTGACTGTATTTTAAAGAACAATACTTATCTGTCTAGAAAGAGATTGAACCCTCAACTTATAAGAAATTTAATAAAAGAGTTTTACGATTTATCATTTATTTGAATAAAAAATAAAATACAACACAAATCAACAGCTTTATCATTAGGTTATGATACTTTATATCAATTTTTTTGACCAAGAATTAATACAAAGTAACCATCTGGCTGACTCATCACTTAACCTATTTCTATGTTTTCTAATTACTAATGATGCGTTAGAAAATAATCTCTCAGCAGGTACTGAAGTTGCCGGTATTGAGAGAAAATCACGAGCCATTTTCGATAAAATCGGATACTCTGTCTCATGCGTCCTCCACCAATCTAAAATGTCTTCCGAGCTGGCAGTTCTTGGTTTTCTCAGGTACTCCTCCAACTCGTCTATCACTAAGCCTTGAAGACAAGATCCAGATGACGTCGAGGGACATTCATAGAGTTTATCAAAGTCTATTACGTCTTCATCTTCATCACATACTTTATTTTCTTTTTCTGGTAATTCCAGAGATTTGTTCAGTGAGTGTAGACTTTTATATTCTTCATAAAGTTCATTGAACTTGCGCAGACTTTCTGTTTTAAGTTGCTTCCCCCACATTGTCAGGTCAAAAGTCTGAGCCTTATGCCTTGGGTCTAAAATTAAAGAAGTACAATAAATCCAGTTGCTCTTCTTGTAATGTTTAAGCATTTTGTCTCGAGCTGCTTGGAAAGCTAGAATGAGCCTTTCATCCACTTCAGATCGATTAGGTTTCTCATCTAACTGTTTTACCATGGATTCAATTTTATCTAGCAAGAGATTGAATGATACAATGACTAGCGGTAATGTAACATATTTGTCTCCACCAAGTTTTGTACTTAAAAGTTTAAAATTTATTAGAAATTTATGTAATTTTTCGAGTACCTGCCATTCATTAGCTGTGATTTGAAAATCATTTAATTCGGTGACAGAACTGCACAATATGTCAATGCCCGCTCTCACTTTTAAACCAAATCCAATCATATCATGTGTGGAATTCCATCTCGTTGGACAGTCAAGAATGGCATTTAGATTTGATGGCACGCCAGCTGCTTCACAAGCAGACTGAAACTTCTTCTTCACTATCTCACTTCTTTTTATTTTACTGGAAATGCTGCGTAACTTTGTTACAGATGTACGCGAGTCAGCAATATTTGGTGCAGATTCTTCATCTTCCTCATCCTCAGTTTCGTCTGCATAGTCTTCGTACTGCTGATCTTGCGCGTTAGTGTCAGACTCACAGTGTAATGCTAAGGTCTTTAATAAATCTTGTACACCAAGGTTTAAAATGTGAGCAAAGCACCGGAAATGTTGATTGTCTGAATCAAAGTGTTGCGGCAGCAGTTTGCTCAGTTCATACATAAATTTGGTATTTGCAGTTGCGTTGTCGACCGTGATACCTTGTATTTTATCAATTATGCCATATTCCAATAAACATTCATGGAAAATCGTTGCAATATCTTCCCCAGTATGTCGACCGCGTGATGGTATAAAATCAAGAACTACAGATTGATACTTCCATTCGTTGTCTATATAATGAATAGTAACCCCGTAGTAACTCCTACCAGCAATTGACGTCCACCCATCAATGGTAAAAGACATTTTAGATGATAATTGTTGAAGTCGTTCCTTGAGATTCAATTGGAGCTCTTCAAATCGCTCTTTGACTTTCCTTCTAAGTGTAGACCTTTTAGGAAACACCATATTAGGGCAAATACGTCGAAAATATACTTGTGTAGCTTCGTCATCGAAAAATGAGAAGGGAAGATATTTTTTCACCACCCAATCAACTGTAGCTGTCGTGATGTTGTCACTGCTGTTTTCCGACTGAAACAAAACAAGAAATCTTGTGTTATTATTTAAAACATACTAGGTTTGAGCGTATAAGAGGAGGAGGTTTGTTGTTGTTAAATCGAGAAAATCGTTAAATTGATATTTGTTATATTAAGGTTGCACTGTACTGTAATTTACCAAAATAAAGTACTTAGTTGTTACTGGCCGATTCAATGAAAATATGGGTGTTAGTGGTGTTTTCATCTAGAAACTTCATCTTTCATCGTTGCGACATATTAAGTATGTAATTATCGTCTAAAAAATATTTTAGACGATAATTACATACTTAATATGTCGCACCCCTAGATGAAAACACCACTAACTCAAAAATACTTACGTAAGTTAATGGCGTTTTTGAAAGTATCGCATGAAAAGCTACGCGGAGTTAAAATTCTTTTAACTGTTAAAAAAATATTCTTACCTGTCCACTTCTTCCAGCGGTTACTAAAAAGCTTGTGATATCTCCACTTAATTTTGGTTTAACAGGAAGAAATATTTCTGATTCCTTTTTGTGGAAAGATATTAGATGTTTCCTTAAGCCTGAAGTGTTTCTGTTTTTCATTTTTATTTCAATCTTTTTATGTTGGCACAATTTACAGAAGGCAGTTTGGGATGCATGAATTATTTCGAAAAACTCTTCAAATTTGCTTTTGGGTCTTTTAGATCTGTGACTCAAACTCTCGTTACTCGGACTAGAATAATTTGAATCTTCGTCACTCATATTAAATTGTACACGTGATACGTTTTTAGAAAACAACGAGAATTAGTAAAAACAATTATTAAGTTAGACTCGAAGCACAGCTCAATTGGAAATGACTGGAATTAAAATAATTCCTTTATTTATAGTACGTTTCCTTGCTTTCTACCGCGCCGCCTCGCCACGTGCCGGCTCTATGAAAAGGATGCCGCCGCAAATGAAACAATGCCGCGTGCGGCGTACAAACACACACTAAATATTACCTACTTGTACAGACGCGACGCGTGAATAAAATATATGTAAAGAATTAGTGCCAATCACTATTCTTTACATATAAGTGAATGTTTTGGCGTACATCTATACTAATATTATAAAGCTAAAGAGTTCGTTTGTATGTTTGATGACAGAAGTTTTAAAATAAATAAATAAGTTCTGAACGTCACTATACCTCCAAAGTTACTATTCCTCGTGGACGAAGTCGCGGGCACAGCTAGTAAATACTTACTCTCATCATCTCTCTCAGAGATATTCGGGCTGATAAGTAATACAAAACTCTTATCGCAGGCTTTTTATTTTATTAGTAGATAAGTACCTACGCTTTTTATATTATTTTATTAGTTTTGTAGAATTTTTTTACACGTTTCAAGTATATTTAAAAGCGGCTACAATATTTATTAAACGGGTGATATTTGAACACTTTTTTGCTATTTTTTCTTTTAAAAACTTAAGAAATATAATGACTAAATGTACAATAATAGTACCTAAGTAATTAGTTTAAAACCATATAAGTAATCAATATTATAATATATACTTACTAGAATGAATTAATATGACATCTACTACCTATCCTTACCATTTTATCCTAATCATAATACTACTTGCGTGATCAGTATAATGTATTCATTTTCATTCTAAGCACTCTGAAACTTATTTATTCTTTGGAACACCTGTAGGTACTCTTAAAATTCGAAATTATTTTGCATGAGTATATCTACGCCCTATGGCGGCAATCAAATAGTGTCAAATGTTATGATTTCGGCGTGGCGGCAACGATTGTTTTAGATTTCAAAAGAAGCCGCCGGCGCGTGTATCATAACCATGTACTTCCGAAAAGCGGCAAATTTCTTTGAGAAGTAAGTACAAAACCTTTGATGCCGCATTATCAAAGTGCCGATGGTTAAAACATAACTATGCATGCACTCAGTTTGATTTTAATAGATATTTTAATAGATATGTTTATGGTATTAGTCGTAATGCGCATAGGTCCAGTTTTTCATATTTTTTGATACAGTTTTTTGCGTCTCATAGAATTCCTAAGCGTACCTACCTATACACCGAACTGTTACACCTAACTACTCAGTGAAATAGCGCTAAGTCCTAGCTGCAAGACGCAAGAGTCTTGCAGGCTATGTCTTGTTCTCGCTCAAGTCTTGCACGGTCAGTCTTGGTCTTGGTCTTGCTAAAAATACGCGGTCTTGTTCTTGGTCTTGGTCTTGCAAAAACGCAAGAACAAGACCAAGACTGCAAGACCAAGACTGAATTTGGGCAACACTAAGCAAGATTATTATAATTTTGCTGTCTCTTTTGTTCCTACCAATGTTCAGCCTAATAGCGTCACTAGATTGCTAAGAGGTTATTCAACTCTGAATCCAAAAACGTGCCAATTTTCTAAATTATTAAAAATACTAAAATAACCAAAATAGCTATCGTATATTGAACCGAACATATGTCTGAACTGATGGTCGCGGGTACAAATCTTTGCAAGATGATTAATTTTTAAGTATTTTCCTGATATTTTTTTAATTTTTAAAAGAAAGCATATTGTCGTGTATACTTATACTGTACTGTCCAATTTGCAATGGATAGCATAGTGGATTGAATTTCATGTCGTTATTTTAATTAGGCCTCGCCTTTGCTTAATAGTGAATTGCTTACAAAATTAAAATAATTTAATTTTACCAAAATATGGGTAAAACCCAAAATCCCTTTCTTAGTTTTTTTTTTTATAAAAAAATAGCTAGAGCAGGCAGAACACCTGGCGTTGAGTGATCACCGTTGCCCATGTACATTTGCGGTAACAGAAGAACCACAAACGTGCTGGTATCTTAAAAAGGTATATGTAGGAATAGGATGTACGGAAAAAATGGGAGAGGCTTCTGGTTATCTTACTCACCGTACGAAATATGAAAAAAATAGCCGATTTTAGCTACTCCATGCCTATCTTCTGTGAGTAGGTAGTGAGTACCGCCTCGGTCGAGCCAGCCCAGGTAGGCTTTAATGCAAATCAATGTTTAGATTATTTACAAAATCGTTTACTTCACAGCCAGATCCGAGAATAACTTCTTTACTAATTTCTCATAGATTTAATAACGTTGTATTATAAGTAATCTTGGTGAATGAGTATGAAAATTCCAACCAGACGTTTACATATGGTCCGCTATATTTTAAATGACGAATATGTAACAATTTAAAAATATAACGTCCAAACATCCTACTATTATAAATGTAAAAGATTGTGCGAATGGATGGATTAATGGATGTTTGTTACTTTTTCGAAATCGATTAATTTCAATAAATTTTTGCATTAGTATAGTTATACACATATATACATCAGAAAAACACAAGGATTACAATTTACAAATATTTTCCACAAAATTATTTTATTGAGAATACAATTTTTATGAATATTTATGTATAAGAGAAACATGTTTCTGCAGGGTTACCTATTAACATTTGTAATAATTAGCCAGGTGGAAAAAATTCTGTTCATACGCAGACGAAATCGCGGTTAGTTGATAGATTATAATATAAAAAAAAAAACTTTCAGTATTTATATTCATCAACAATATAAATCCTAGTTAATTATCTATTTAATTTCAACAAGAATCATTGGAGGGACGTAAATCAGCCGAGACGGAGCGTGGAAGAAAAAAATCGAATAGCATCTGCGCGCGCGCACGCCAGCTCGGATTAAACGATAAAATTGTGGACATTGTCATGCCATACGTCCCGGTTTCGAGAGATAGATCACTGAGACTTTATGACGATATGGAAACTCGTCCAAATTTGTGTGTTTTTAGAAGTAGGTACTAAATAACAATACATTGTCTGTAGGTAGGTACACTTTTTTTTACAAATTTAAAATTTTGTTAGATTTATTTATTGATAACTAAAATGAGATATCGATCAGATAATTTAATTACTTTTAATTTTTATTATTCATTTCATTATTGTTTTAGCCACTCTTTTGCTCAGAAATAACGCTAAAGCGTTAAAAATAACAAAAAAATAAAGTTAAGTTTAGCATAGTAATTGGCGCTGAAAAATGAAAATAATATCATATCCGACAATATATTATGAAAGATTAGGTTAGTGTTAGATACTCAAAAACCAACCGAGCTTCGGAAAGCATTTTAATCAGTCAAATATCATGAAATGACATACAAATATAGTCGTGAAAACGACATTATTATACGACAGATTAACATATCCTACAGCAAAAGTTGCTAAACTATAAAATTAAAATACAGGTACAAAAACTCCAGCTATTAAGCAAATGGATTAATATGGAACAAATACATTATATTGATGAGAATCATAATTCAAGTAGTATGGAGTTATGGATCCCGCATAAACCGGGCCACTGCGCACGGCCCGCGCGTGACGTCACGGGTGTCCGATTACGCCGCCCGCCTAACGCGTAACTTTCACTCCATCTCAAAGGCAAGGTCACGACTTTCGGGGTATTAGCGTACGCTGCACGCAGCACTCGACACACGAATTGCTGTCTCGTTTTTGTTTATCGAGCATCACTTATGCGGGAAAAGGACGAAGTTATGTTGTGCTGTCTAAATATAACATAAAGAAGTATTAATTGAGATGGTAAATTTAGATTTTCATACGGTTTTGGTATTGAGATAATCGTAAACAATTTTAAAGGCAATACGATGACGTTTAGTGTTAACCATGTCCCTTAATAATGGATTTTTATATTTACTTAAATTAATATTTAAAATAAATAGCTGAAGGTGTCTGAATTAATCTAGAATAAAAAATGGACCTTTTAAAAGGGTATTTTTTGATGTCCGTTCAATTTATTGTAGAAAAAATTGTTTTAATCTGTTGTTCCCGCGTCGATGCTAAAGCGGCACCTACACATTGCATCGAAGTACAGCTACGCTGACTCTTCGTCATCGTAACGTCATACTTCCTTAATTAGACCATCTGAATTCTAACTATGCATGATAAATAAAACCCACATCCAGCGAGAATTTCATTAGTTTTGAATTTTATTTTAAAAATAGATATACCTAAAGTTTTGATAGAGTAGCTATACTTTTTTCTGTATAGAATTTTTCAAAAATGTTGAAAAAAAGAAATATTTTTTTTTTGGCAAAATAATGAAAACATTTTTATGTTTTTCTTCTTTTAGTAATTGTTGTTACATTTTTTTAGTACATATTGTTTTATTTTGTGATTTGTCGTTTAATTTTTTTTTCGAATCTAGAATTTCAGATTTAAATAGAATTTCCGAACGTCATTAATTGAAATAAAAAGTTTAAAATAAATGCACTTGTCTTCTAAGATTTATGGCACTTCTAACAAATGTCAGCCATTAATTATAAAGACATTGTTTTAATGTAATGTTCTGAAAATATAAAAGGCACCAATAATAGCAATAAAATGACCGTTGGCATTATGACAGAAAACATTACGTTGATTTCGAAAAAGTTCAAACGTTTTTAATAACGGGTCCGAGACGAGTGCAAAAGTCTCATTTTTTTAATACAAGGAAGGTCGATGACTCACAAATTATGTCAGAATCGAGTATCGAATTAAATCACTCTTTCCAACTTCGCCAAATATTTCAATGTCAAGTTGCAGACGCCTGGCGCAGCTATAAATCTTTTAACACTATAATTATGAGTGCTAATACTTTTAAAGTCATTGTCAAACACTCGTAAACTCCTGTAGAAAATAGCAGGGTTGGGGCGGAAATCGAGAGGCCATTTAAATTCAGGATATCTTTACTATCCAAGCGTTTTAATGGGAATACACCAAAGAACATATTAAAAAAAATGTGCTTAACATTATTGACTAAAACACAATGTTAACATTTTTTAACCCTTCTATATTTTTTTAGTATTGGAAGGGTCATAAATGTTAAATGTTAACATAAATAAGAATATTTAAAATACATTGAATAATAACGTAGTTATTGTAGCGTTTATTATCTAATAAACACATCTAACTTAACTGCTTTAAATTAATCAAATTACACATAAAGCAAAATCGATTAAACATGAAATAGCGTTTATTGTCTAAACAGTAAACCATGTGCAACCTTGGAACATAAGACCAACGTAATCATACCTGGCCGCAAAGCCAAACTGTTATCTAAATGTGGACACAAACTTTGGCAAGTACTGCATTTTAATTTCAGTTGGTCATATCTTGTCTCAGCGTCACATCGCTGCACCCGAACCCCTTTCATCAATCTTATAACCTGTCCCTTTCTCCTAAAGCAGTGCCCGGTGAAGAATGGGACTCTTACTGTCGGTAGTTATATCGTACGTGGGTTTCCATGAAGCTTTAGAGTGCATGAAACACATCATCAGTGGAATAATACCCGACACGGATCCGGACTTTAATGATCTCGTCGAGTATTACACGCGACTACTCCAAAAGACAGCGAACACGCCGACGCCCCGAGACTGGACGAGCGAATGCGGTCAAGGTTACCTTTGCCTGACCGAAGATAAACATGGAATTCTAAAGTCAGCCGCTGTCAAATTCTACGACCGTCAACCCAACTCAACTGCCATATTGTTTTCCACTAAAATATCTAGCTTCGGTCAAGATTCAATAGACGATAGTTCCCAAGCCAACGGTGATTATAGAATAGACAGATATCCAACGAAAACGAAAACAATCATATCAGACACATCGGAATCATTCAGTGTGGGACAAAAAAACAGATCTCCTACGACTTCAGAACATAATCTAGATCCCAATGAAGATGAAGGGATTAATAAAGAAAAACTTACATGGGAATACAGACCCAAAACCCCCCCTCCGTCACCGTTGCCCGAAATACTATTCCAGCCATACAGCGGCGATAAAAATGGAGAAATAGCATACAGCGAAGAGTTCCTAAGGTTAATATTAATTATTGTCGACCATTGCACGCAATTCATAAATATTCATAAATCACGCTCTGTAGTGACCTAGCTACCCGTTTGACATCATCTGTCTGCATCTACTTCACAAATACTCGATTAGAGCACGACTTCCTTATATGGAATCCATTCTTTGACTTGTATTATATTCCTAATCATGTATAATACATTTGTTTAAGATCACTTGATGGAATTAAGTTTCGACCTCTTCAACGAAGCGACCCGAGTTTCAGGCGGAGATCTTTCAGGAAGCGTGCATCTTCCTCTTCGAATTCGTCTAAAGAGTCTCGGGCGTCCCGCGAAGAAGAGTTAAAAATATTTACGTCACTGGAGGAAGCGGAATTCAAAAACATGAATAGGGATCAAAACTACAGTGGATTTGGAAGTGCTCCTAATTTAGCAGCGCGTTCTTATTCCAGAAGTCGATCGAGAGAGAAATCCAGGGAAAGGCGAAACGAGAGCCCGTTTCTTGAAGCAACTGTCGACAACACGTTTGACGATGAAAGGTTAAATGAGGCAAAACAGGTGCTCAAAGACGTGCCTAAATTATCTACATTTGAAGAAAGACACGAATCGAAAGAAATGCCAGAGGTAAAAGAGGAGGAGGAAGACGTTGATTTTTGGGCTAACATTGAAGATTAGAGGCGCTTACTTAACGTAGCACGAACGCTCCACTGCTTTTAAATGAGCATGACTGATTGAAATATATTAAAATGTCGAAACCCTCTTTTTGTTTTGTTTTTTATATTCCAATTAGCGTACACCTTCCTTTCAGACGGGAACAGTTTTTAAGAGCTTATGAATGGCTTCTATATATGTTTCAATTTAAAGACCAGGCAGCTAGTGGAATTCATAGAAAATAAGATTTTTGTTTAGATTTTATACTATACATACGTTACAAAATTAATTGTTCATTAAATTTTCGTCTATCATATTTAAATTTTAAAAGAATGAAATACTGAGAAACATATCAAAATAGAAAAAATTGTTTAGTCTGATCAAAACCCATGATGCTTTTAGTTCAAAGCCATAGCCATTTTTATTAAAGAGCGAGGAATACTATTTTTAATAAAGCATAAAAATACATTAAATGAAGAAAAAAAATTACACACCATACACACTATTGTTCGTTTGACACACATACGCGTATTTACTTTTTTGTTTATTGTTAAATCTGTGGTCATCTTGATATTGGTTGAAATTTTAATGAACTACGGTCCAATATCGACCGCTAGGCGACCACTACTTTTAATGAAAGTCACGTTACGCAAAGAAATAGATGGGCGTTACTTTAAATGATATCGTTCCAATAACAATGTTTTCAAATGATTCTAAAATATTAAAGTGATGGCTAATAAAATTCACTTACATAAGAGATTCAAAAATACTCAGACCGAACCTCGACCCACTTGACTTTAATGTGACACCGACCTTCTGTCGACGGCACTCCTCATGGTAATGCTGGATGATAAATCTTTCACTATATTTTATATTTATTGCTTCTAAATTATGGACGATATAGTAGAAATCATGTATAAGTATACAAAAATTAAAAATTAAAAAAAAAATGTTATTTATAGTGCTTCTTTAACAGGCTTGTAGGTTTCAGGTTTTTAAAATTTAATATATAAGTACTCAAAAAAGGACATAAGTAATCATTACATTAAAAAAGTAAGATGTATAATTTAATTTTAAATATTTATCCAAACATGACACATAATGTTAGAAAATCTCTATATGAAACAATATTAATATTAGTTACTTATTATAGGAAAAGCTTTTCTCTCAATTTCCTCGTTCAATCTGTGTTTCAAACTCCGCAAAAGATATGTTACAATAAACCAAACTTTGAGCACAAGTTGCTCTCTGAAAATATTTATTTGAAAATCCAAAATAACGTAAACTATCACACATGTGAAAAGTTAAGTCATTTATCGCACGAGATATAATCTAACAAAACAAAAAATTCAACGTAGATTGACCAGCGAAAACATTCATGTGAAAACAAATAAAAGTTAAAATCAAAAAACATTATGAATAACTCTTGTCAACCACAAGATAATAAAAATTAATATATTTAAACTTACTTGTAGACCAAGTTTAATGTGTCGACAGTAATTCTAAGATAACATTACCGCGGTCGTAACAACAAGACAATCGACTCCGGTAACCACATTACACTATATATAATCCTGAAGTAAATATAATGCATTTACGACAGGAAACCCCATGCCAACAAATTATCATTTGGACTTGGCATATAATTTTATCTCTTACACAATGGTATAGTGTGCTTTATTTCCTGCGATCGTATTATTTCTGTGGCATGTGAAATGAACGGTAATGAAATGTTTGGTACATCATACTGACAACCTCAGAGATATTTTAGTAAATAAAATAGAATTGTTCTAGAAGTGGTCGTAGCTAGTAACAGTAGCTTAACATTGACGGTTCGAAAGTAAACGAAAAATCCGATTGGAATAAAGTGTATTTTCAAATTGAAATTCTTAAAGTCAAATTATATATGTATAATAATGCAGACCCTTTACCCTTTGGTAGCTAAAAAGATTTGACTTGATTTGTAATATTTTATTTTATCGAGGTAGAGCCTAGCTGTAGCCAACTAAAAACAGCTCGTATGCAGCTTGTACGAGCCTGACTTTCACAGACTTTAGAATATTGACGTGTAGCAGCTAACATTACAGTTGCATTTCTATCTTTACTTCTTTTTCACTTCCAACCCTTATTTCTTTTTAAGCTGGCAACAAATTTGTAGTTCCTCGGGCAATCGGGCGGCCAAGATACTTTACAGCGGATTACTTGCCTGTTTGTCTTCCAGTTATTTTTGTTGTAATAAATATTTGATCAATGTAAAATATCAATTCCAATAATTCAGCCAAATTTTATTAAATTTTTGAAAGCGTAATAAAATCAATCGCTCAGCTATGTTGTAATTGCTTAATTGCTCAGCTAATGCCAATACAATTGTGGCCTGACTTCAGGTTCGTTTAATAAATAAACAAAGTTTACTTTACTTTTGTAATACGGTGACTTTATAAATTGTAAATTCATCTAGTCCCCTGCCCATCTATATTAATGTTATTCACTATCCACAGAAATGAAACTATCAGTCCCCTTTCTAATCTATTTTCGCCCGAAGCCGGGTACATTCGTCACAGACTAAAATTAGATACTGAAAACAACGCCAAGCCAAAGTCAATAGTCAAATCACAAACAAGACTCTTAAATTCTGCGAATCCTTAAAAATCGTGATAAATTATTACTAAAGATGACTTCTTGACTGATTTATGACGCGTTTGAAATTTTCGGAAACTATTTTGACTGCACTCTCGGAATAAATATAGCTTTGTTTACAAGCGACTGTAAGCAAGTGGATGAAAGATAAGAAATTCGACCGAAGGTCGCGGGTTCTTTCGCAAGCATCGCGATCTTTCAAAGTATTTACAAGTTTTTATTTCATTTTCGAGCTTGCAAGTTCAATCTAAGCCTGATTTCCCTCCGCCATTCCTTTGCTTACCTCCTATTCCCTTTTAGTCCTTATTCCTTTTCAAACTGGTAAAGCATTTGTGTCTTCTCTGCTGTGCTGACAAACAGACATGTAATGTCTACTGGTGGCAGTAATCAATTAATTCCGGTGTCCCTCTGCTCGTTTGCTAGCTATTTTTATAAAAAAAGGTTTTCAGATTAAATTTTCTTTCACTTCCGAACATAAAAAGAGTTCTACAGATTTTTTTTTTTGAAAAATCACCAGTCCTTATCCGGATTTAAAAAGTCAAAATTACAGTAAAGACGTGAGGAACGTAAAATAAACGAGTGAAACATAGCCACGTAACTAAATACTCCGCCTTTGCGTTGGTGTAATGCGAATTGAATTTCCATGAACTTTACGCATACTTTCGTTTCTTATTTTAAACAGTATTTTAGGAAGTGATTAACTATACCATGTAATATTTTAAGCAATGTTCATTGAAATAAAACTATTTTAAACGGATTTAAATCGCGTATATTATTTTTTATCATCCCGACGTTTCGAGCACTTTGTAGCGTTCGTAGTCACGGGTAGACTAAGGTGACATTTGTCTATTTGAGGTTTTAGAAAATATTATTTACAACTATATTATATTAATCTGAGACAACGTTAAACAATGTTACTATTTTTATATGAAATTAGTAAATAGTTACAGTAATAGTTTACGAACTAATATCACGAAAATGTATATAATTTCATTTTTTTCGCTTATTTAACCAAATAAAATACTAAAATTAAAAAAAACGACGATTCATAGTCATACTTTATTTGTATGCATAGCACGTTATCCGAGTGCTTAAAACGTTGTTAAATGTAATTAATATAATTAATATTTTAATACTATAAAATCTATGAAGAAATAAATGGACTTACGACTAAAGGACTAATACTGATCGTAAATACTCATAAGATCGATTAAAACTACACTCAATTCATAATAATTATATCGTCTACATTGAATAACATAAGCTATTACATCATTACATCCAAGTATTGCGGGGGTGCGCGTCGATTTAATCAATCGGTTTAAAGTGCTGCTCACGACCAGGTGTTTCCTCCCAATCTTCGTTACATCGTAACTTCGTAAGAAAATTAAAAATAATACGTACATTGACCAAGACCTTGCTAGAACCGTCACGTCGGCCGTGCTGTGTCTAGACAAAAATGAAGGCTGCGTTCATTGATGAAAGATAAAGAAATTATAAAATTAATTTGATTTTGAATAAATGGCATTCCGCTCGCGACTTTGTCCGCGTGGAATTCTGTTATACCGCGCTCCCATTTACATTGCTTTCTCACAGGGATCGTACATTTTTTGAGATAGCCTATGTTCTTTCAAATTTACTACGTCCCACTTAAATTGTATTGCAATCAGTGCCGTATTCATGATTTTATTAAAAGAAACATTGCTTCATATTTGTAAATTATGTAGATATTTTATCGAGAAGTATTTTCAAAAAGGTTTAACTTATTTTTCTACGTTTGAGAGTTTTAGAACATTTTGATTGCTGTCAAAACTTTAAATGATACATATTTCTTTATTATTTAGTTAATAGTTTTTTTTTTTATTAAAATAATTTTTCCTTTAAATAAAAAAAAATACAATAGCTGGCAAACGAGCAGGTGGAACACCTAATGTTACTCGTAATTGATCCCCACGGCCCATGGACATTTACATCACCAAAGGAATCACCAATACGTTATCAGCTTAAAAATAACTGATGAATTAAGGGGAAGAGAAAGTAAGGGATAGGGTTATATTAGCTACTTCACGCCAATTTTCTATGAGAGTGAGGTACTGACTGGTAGTCGTTCGATCTATATCTAAATTTCAAATAAAGTAACGGATTGTAACGTCAACGTACACATAATTTCCGAGGAATCTTCAAATAAATCCGCTTTTGATGCGTATTTCAGGTGTTTATTATTGTCAGTGCTACAGACAAATATGCACCATTGTTTATGTTTTATACAGAAGGCGATATAACGATAACTCTGAGCTTTTTATTTCATTGATCTTACTTTGCTGCAAATTCTAATTGGAGAAGCAGCAAGTCATATAACAAATTATATTGTGCAATTTGTTTATTATACTCTTATTAGACGTAAAACGAAAAAATTGATCGTTTTTTTCAATTAACGATCAATTCAAATGTATCAAAGATTATATATACTCGTAAGTAGTCACAACAACAAAAATCATAAAAAGTAAAAAAAAATAGAGTGGACTAAACAGTTACTTATATTAACTAGTGCCAATATAATTATGAAGTGTACCGAAAACAATCACTCTTGATGACGCCATTGGCGTAGTTGAAGTCGATGAAAGACGAAGATCTGCTGCACACCGCGTCAATTCATAGCTGACAGGGTCAAATTATTTTAAATCTATGAACTATGGACACTTTTAATTCATTTAGGCCGATGTTTATTTATATTGACCATTGAATGTAAATCACCAATCGTTAAACAATTACGATCAAACAGACGCTGAACCTTAGCCAAACGATAAGCTCACGCTTCATATCAATATCCGTAGCTCAGAACGATCGGCCTATATTTTACGAGTGCTGCACATCAAATCATCTCGATCTAACGGTGAATCCCTTTAAATGTCGACAGATGTGGGGTAACTGTTCGCGGGCGGGTTATCGAAGGAAACATGCGATTCTCCGGACGTATGGAAACGCCGCCCGCGCACCTGCCCTCTCCGTCACTCATCCAAATTTAAATCCTGAACTTCCCCCACCGGCGCGTGCGCTAAACATTCTGGAATAATTCCTGCGATTCACCCACCGGTGCTCGCCATTCGAATTCGGGTCGCGACCGCGTTCAGTGATATCGTTTCCTTTGCAAATCAGCCAGCCCCAACTTCTATCATGGCTGACGTTGACGTTCAGGTCCAATACACCACCACCGAAAGGAAGACCAGGAAGGTCAAAAAGACCTCCAAGCGTAGGGAATCTAAGGATGGCGAGGTCACTGTCACCGAAATCGACCAGACCAACACGACCACCACCAACGATGATGGGTATGTGTAGTGGTGGCCAAACCTTGACCCTCGTGCGCAGTGCGATGTGACCGCAGTGTCTGTGTCATGTGTTGATATATAATGTTTATTATTGTGTGATATTAGCCATATAAGGCTCTATATTGGCCACCCTCACATACCCGACCTAATTAAAGGTACCTATCAGTTAACATGAGCTCAACTTATAACAATATGAAAATGTTGTGAATCCTATTAATTCCAAATCGTATCCATCATATAAATAAATTATTCGGACCTTGAAATATTTGTCGTTATGAAATATAATATTTGACCTTTTAACAATTATTTATGAACTGAAACATAAAAAATTAATATGATATATCTATCAACTTCTATAAACTATGCGACTGATTGTTATATATTAACTTTTAAATTTCTTGCAGCTTATTTTCAGTGGCGAATACACCAAGGCGATGAACAAGGACTGGCACAGTGGTCACTTCTGCTGCTGGCAGTGTGACGAGTCCCTCACCGGACAGCGCTATGTGCTCAGGGAAGAGCACCCCTACTGCATCAAGTGCTACGAAAACGCCTTCGCCAATGGCTGCGAGGAATGCAGTAAGATCATCGGCATCGACTCTAAGGTCAGCACCAGTCGGAGTAGATGTTTTATGGAGCATCAATTTAAAGACATAATTAATTTTAGCTATTGCGACATATTTCTTAACTAGGCAATAGACACTATTTAAAATTAGCTCAAAACTATTGCGTTTCATTTATTAAATCATTTGAATTAAATCGTTGAAAAGTATTGACAAATGACTCTACGACAAGAAGATTTATTGCTACAACTTAATTGCAGTCGAAATATACATGACGAAGAACATAATGCACACTTACATTACATTGAACATATGTATGTACACATGTATACGCGTATGTGCCAATAAGAAAAATTGAAAGAAATATATAACATATGCGCATAAAAATATACAAAATGATACCAAGATTAGAATGGTATCAGAGTCAGTGGCATCGCTTAGCTTTGTTACGGCGATCAAATTTAGTTTTGTCACTCCAGTCGGCCCAGATTCTTCGGGCGTACCTCTGCACACGGCCCCAGGCCGATCGTTGCCAACATTGAGTATACCTATACTACGCTTATTCCAACTGACGAATGACTTTTTCCGTCAGACTAAACAGCTGCAATAGCACTATTGAACTCATATTCAAATTACATTGAACTTCTCAATAAATATATAGAAAGAAAGGCAATAATTAATCAAAGGCAAAAAATCGGGTCTTGATGATTGCACAATACCATCAACGGTATTTTGTTTTGTAACGATATTTAAAAACATCCTGAACTAGTAACTACTAACTAATATTCGTATTTCGCTAGAGCTTTTATTATATTTGTTTGTTAGTTTAAGTCGGGACTAGTTCAAACAGAAGCCAGTCTCGAAAACAAACTGGCCGCTGGTCACGTACTATTTTTGGGTCGGAAACAGTATAATTCTAATGTTTTCATTAAATTTCAACCTTGAGAAGCTATGGGTGGATCCGTCCGACGATTCTTTTGAGATGCACGATTACACCACTTAGCATTTCGTAATCGGCCAAAATAAACATTAATATTTTATTGACATCACGTTTAGTTTAGTTTTAACATAGTTTGTAACAGATCTCGCGATGGTGCCAAGAATAGAACACATAATGAAGGGGCTTTATTTTGAAACTCTGAGATTAGATGCATTCGTAAATTGCTGAGTGGTTTCTGTTTACATGACATGTTTACTTATCCGTTAAGTAAATCATGACTTATTATACACTTGCATAACGTGAGTTGTTTTTGTGACTTATGCTAAATACATTCGGAGATTTTATTTTAATACAACTCTGTAACCTGGGTACGCTTACCTAGGTTACCTTACGAAAATTGTGACTGCTAAAAAATAAGGTACTGGCAATAAATTCTATCAGTAAAGCAATTATCAACAACTTATGTAAATCTTTAAAAAAGTCGAGAGAAATTTTATAAGTCTAATTCTCGCATTAGACTAAAATTTACGGAAGTTGTTTCGTCTTGACAAAAAACTTTTTAACATAACGCTCACGAACTTAGTCATGTTATTCTTATGGGTTTTACCAGTTAATCTATGTTTTATATATAAACACAGTATGTTTGCACGTCACTTCAGATCAACTCATTAATCATTCAACGCAATGAACCTTCCTGTCAATACTTTTAGCGTGTTCAACGTGATTTATTAAGTAATTACGTTTAAATTAACAATACACAATTACACATTCGTGTTGTCCATAACAAATTGAGATAATATTAAATAATTTCTTAAATTGTTACGAGATTAAGTTTGGATTATGTCAAAATGGCACTTTTACAAGCAGTAACAATAGCAGTGCTTTTTCAAGTAGAATTGAATATAATTATAAAGTAGCGTGACTATGTTTTGGCAATTCTTTAAGTGCCTAAAATAAAAAATAGTTTTTAAGCGACTCAAAATCTAAACTAACACCATGCTTAGTTTTTAATTTTCCATGCAACATCAGGGCAAGGTTACGCAACTATGTAATTTCATACACACACACACATAATATCATACACAGAAATAAGTCAATTAAAATAAGTCAATTTCAAGTAAATGAGGTTAGTTGAAAAGCTCAGATCCTTTTAATAACTGTTTTTCTAGTTAGCTGGTAGCTGATAGCCTTTGAACTATTCAACAAGTCTAAGAACCATCTCGATGACATCGGCTTCAAATAAAAAAAAAAACACATTTAAATGTCCCTTTGTTAAGTAGCTATAATGCCACAGATAGATACACTCGCTTGAGGCTTGAAAATATCTATAAATTATTTCCAAAACTGGGTCTGAATATAATTTTTTACTATTATTTCACTGACATGTGTGACGTCACTAGTTCATTAAGATCGTGGGCATGCCCATCGTGCTCATAACGGTGGATCCACCCTTACAGCTACACACGTCATATTTATAAAACTCCTCTTTTTGGATCGGGGGTTCAAAACTAGATTTATAATTGAAAACAAAAACCATTTCACCAACCATACTCCATTTCCTCAGGACTTGTCGTACAAAGACAAGCACTGGCACGAGGCCTGCTTCCTCTGCGCTAAGTGCCGCGTGTCGCTGGTCGACAAGCAGTTCGGCTCCAAGCTCGACAAGATCTACTGCGGCAACTGCTATGACGCTCAGTTCGCGAGCCGCTGCGATGGGTGCGGCGAGGTGTTCCGTGCTGGTGAGTTGTGTTGATAATGTTCTTGTTTCCAATGTATGCTGAACTGTAGTTTGATTTTTTACCAAGATCTTCTTTCGCTTCAGTACCTCGAATTGATATTTTTTTCTTGTGTAGGGACTTACAACATGTTATGATTTTAATGTATGAGAAGAATTTGATATGCAGCCAGTATAAAAAGGAAAAAGTTCTTTATTCTAACCATAATACAAAGTAAACTAAAATTAGATTCAAATAAGTAATACCCAAAAAATAAGAGGTATAACAAAACAAGATACTAGACAACTTCGAGTATCAATTAAGCATAAAAATATAAATTAATTCTATCTCAAAAATCCAACGACACAGTTACATAAAACAGTTTGAATTCAGCCGCCATTCAAAACTGAATATAAAGCCGGTTTCTAAAAAACGTTCATCTTTTATACTTTCTCATAAAATCTGCCTTGTTGCAACATCTGAAATGAAAATATTAAAAGGAACCAAGTTTAATTAGGAGCCTTTCAACTCACAGAGACTACTCAAATTAAGGGATTTCGCTTTAGTGCAAGGAAATTTACTTTTTGTATTATGAATTTGTTATTATATGAATGTTTAGAATGCGTAAATAATGTATGACTACCATGTTCGTTAAACTCTTATTTTAAAACAGATTTTTGGCCGCGGCTTCACTCGTGACAAATTCGATTTTTCAATACCAACTTTTATATGCGGATAGAGTATAATAGAATACATATACGGAAAACTACAAAACTGCTATATTAAATGAAGTAAACATTTCATCTACGCCGGCATTAAAACATTTACATCTATAAAAGGCGTGATGTCGCGATCATTGAATATAGAGTTAAATTACACTCGAGAGGTTTAGCGGAACATATGCTTCTATCACTTGACTCATGCGTTATGACACACGGATGTTACGAACTACGAGAAACTTGTGTATGAGTTATTGAAAATATAAAAGAAATGTCTGTTCTAATTATAATTACAAATAGTACGAAATCAGTGATTAATTTGTAATATTATATATATTATAATATATAATTCAGCCTAGCTGTAGCCCACTGTCTACAAATTGTATACGGGGTGGCTGGACTGGGAACGGGTACCACACTCTCAGAATATCGGTGTAAAATTGCTAGGATATGAGAAAGTCGAAAGATCCTTGATTACGCTATCCTGTTAATCTATATATATATATATATTTCAATGTATCGGTTTTAATTTTAAAAATTCTCAATTAACGACATTAAACTACAATCTTTCTCTGTTTATATTATTGGTTCTAATATTTTTGATATCATTTGAAAGGTGCATTGTTATAGATGGTCATAAGTTATTTTATGTATATATGCGTATAATCTACATACAATCATTAATCAACATTAACGCGAGTGAAGCCGCGAACAAAAGCCAGTAAATTATTATAAGAAGATCGCTCAATTGTGCAGTCATGTGTACCACTATGCAGTTAACTCGCTAGCCCGTATAAGGGCAGCGGCATACCCTTGCTGCTTAAGGCGCTGTAAGGTGATTTGAGAAAAAACCTGCCATTGTCATTGCCACAACCTCGACGCTTCAGCAGGACTTTTGACTTTTAATATATTCCACGGAACTGAAAATATCGTAACATACCATTCGTACTAAAATTTCATGCATTTAAATTTCAATCTATTTAAGATATACGACAAAGTACAATGATTAACTGTTGTCATAAAGCTTTACATACACACCCAAAACACACACACACACACACACACACACACACACACACACACACACACTTATACATCTCTGTACGTGTGTGTACATATGCTAAATCACAAAAATACGCGTACACATCAAACATTCAACCTACATACAACAAAATGGTTGCACACATTTTTTTTTATGTATACCCACAACAAACTTTATACAGAGCACTTCCATTCCTCTCTCTGTTCAGAGGTTAATCTTTCAATATACAACGAGTTTTGACGCGGTATTTCAGTTATTTCGGTTGTATTGTTTATTAATTAAATCCGTTTACTTTATTCCCTTTCGGAATCCGTCAATGTAAAACAAATAAAATTGTTTAATTTATTAAACAAATAATTATGTAATCTTGAGCGGTACCAGACTGTTGTATAGCTATTATTTTATTTTGGGAGACTACGACGATGCTTGACCACATTTGATCTGTTCGTTATTAATTTTAGGTCAATATTAATTTGTAAAATTTATAATTGTTTTTTATATTTAGTAAAATAGAAGAAAATTTAATACTATTGCTTCTGTGTGTTTAATATTTGTTATACAATTTGAAGGGACAATCATTTTGGCATAATTATCTAAAATCCTCAAAAACAAGTAATTAATTAAATCTCGAATCAATCACATGACACATCAGAGCAAACCAAATAATTAATTCGATTTTACTATTCGGTTCAAAGCTCGTAAATCAGGCTGAATGATCATTCGCCTTGTAACGATACCTTACTAATGCATGGGCGTTGATTGAAAAAATAAATTGAATTAATCGCGAGGCCTGCGATACGCGTCAACGTATATGGATGTTGCCTGGCGATTGTTTTATCTGTAGTTTCAATTGAAAGCTCCTTTTATAAAATATCGACAATCAATATCAAAAATATGTTCGATAATAATAAATTGATGATAGATATGTTGATTTACAGTCGCGACTAGATTCACTGATTTCTGGTTATCAATGACTTAAAATTATTTTTTTTTATTTCAAATATATATTTATGGGCACTATTAGTAAAAAGTAGAAAATATTGCTCCTTGTAAAGGACTAATTTTCTTTGACTACTATAATTATATACTACTATAACTTTTAAACTACTAAGTTTTAACCTACCAAACATAAATAATTGAACTTAATTGAATTCGTATAAACAGACAAAATATTAAAAACTTTTTTTTATATGTATAAATAAATCTCATTTATACATATTATACTATATATTCATAAATAGATTAATTCAATGATGAGACGCATTTGATATGTATTATTGAAATGTAACCCTCTCCTTTCAACCTCTAATAACAGTGCTATGACTGTACCGTCTATAATTTTCTCAAAGGTTTGAAAATGGGTTAGATCAAAGATGTTCCACCAGAATAGGTTCATTAGTATTATTAAGTGTATAATACAAATAAATATATAAAAGCAATATACGTACACATATAAACACATTTTGAATCAATCAGCTTGACATAGAGTTATAAAAAGGTTTGAACTTGGATTGGTAATAAGAAATAAAAATATATATTTTATCAGTAGAAAAATTTAAATGCAAATAGGAGGCGTTGCCTGAATCCAAAATGCGAGCCATAAGTCTGTGTAGGTTATTCTTCGAAAGAAAAAAAAAATGAATATATTTAACAATTGTTTATACAGCTACCGGACAATAGGAATTCATAATGAACGTGTTTTATTTAAAACTGGAACATCCATTACCTCCCACACTTTAAAATAACATTAATCATACGGGACTAGTCGTGACTCACAAACCGTTCAATTGTTTTTTTTATTAATCGATACATAGACGAATTCAAACACAATCTGTCATTTCATCGAAATCTGAAAATCGATTTGGAAATTTTAAAATCGTTGAATGCTATGTTGATTTTTTTTGTTATGCTAATCTGTAGCATATATGAAAGGAAATACTCGTGTCAGTTCGATTTAAACCAATTTCATTATTTTTAAACATGTGATCATATGATATGGTGTTTAAAATTGTATCCAATTTTGTTTATAGAAAGAACTATTGTTTTAAAACCAGTTTTTCAATATAAACTGTGCTTTCTGGGGGTGTGAAGACATTAGTGTCGAGGCGGTAGCATGCTCACAGCTCATCCTAAATAATAATATTTTCACATCAAATACTTTACATACAAGTAAAACTGTGAAATATGCATAAACGAGTGAGTTCATTCAAACGAAGTGTGTTTGCGAGCCAGGATATAATACCGTTATGATGTGTCGTGATTTGCGAAATTCTGAATCTGTTTTGACCGTTACATTCTATTTGATGATTAAAAATTTTCGGTCAAATTAATAAATGGCAAATTTTGTTGGAAATATGTATAATGTACAATCATGCATTTACCGTTGACTTTATGAAACGTGTGTGAATTATCTATTGCTATTTGTATTTAACCGAAATTAAAAAGGAATTTATTTATTCAGCTCATATATATGTATGTCTATATCATATATACATAGATACAATTGTGTGTACGGAGATTATTTAAAAACTGCTGATCTTATTTGCACGGGATCTTCGTAACCTATTTAATTCCATATTTTGGCAATGAAACTCTTCATAACTTTTTTATAACTGACAGGAATTAAACTACTCTTGCTGCGATCGTATGTCCATGTATATGTCTATGTAAAAAATTACGGTTGTGTATGAAATCGATTTAGGATAATATAATTATTATATTACATAGTACGCGCGGCGTCTTCCGTATATATTATACTTATAATAACAAACTTTGTCTTAATTGAGCTATATTAGGTATTTCGTTAAAGTGCTGACCTTACTCATCTAATAGAATTAATTCATGGAATTAGTAAGGACAATAATTCAGTCATTACATTTATATAAACTGAAGGTTTGGGCGATAAATATTAAATCCTTTGTATGACAAATATTTTTCGTTGAATTTGAATTTACAATTCGTATAAATGAACATAAATTTATACAACATAAATTCCTATTGCTTTTTATATAGACCTCTATTTCATTATGATAAATTTTTGATGCGTTATTGTTCATCTTAAATCCCTACACAAACATATTATATACTACAATTTTGTTCTCAAAGTCGCAGTCATTTTTAATGCTGAAAAAAATCATCGGCTGAATAAATACGATCGTTTTAAATCATTCAGCATTCGTTAGTGCTATAAACGTTCGCACAGATTAAATAAACCGATTAAATTGAAGTACATTGGCGTAATATGAATATTCATGTGACGGTTTTATTATGTAATGAGTTTTATGGTTTAATTTACGATCTACAAGTAATATGAACGATTTTATTCAAAAAATGGACTATACTCTATGTGAATTGTTTCACTAAACATTAGTTGGAATAGTAAAAACTTAAATAATTACGAATAAAGACATGAAGTTTGACGTCATACTTACAGACGTCAGTTTTATTTTATTGAACGCCAAAAGATAATATGCGATATAATTTTTGTTTAACATTTTTTTTATTTTAATAAGGTTAATTTGTCAGCAAAAAAATTCGAAACGATATGTAATTAACGTATCGATAAGATAGTCTTTTAATTGCAAATTTATATTTATTTTTGTATTAAATTTATAGTATGTATATATAGATTTATATAACACAATCAATTTGTAATTAAAAAATACAACTGGTATAAATAGAAATTTTTAACTTTATATGTTCCCTACTACTTCATTGCGTTGGCTTTAATGAAAGTAGAGCACATCTACGTCTAGCTAAAAAGGCAACTTTTAGTACATACAGGTCAGTAGCGAAAATTGAAACTATGACGACTAGTAAAATTTGTTGAAAAGATCCATGTCACTGATTTTAAAGTTTCGTTAGGCTTACGTATTCTGATAATTAAAAGAAATGTTATTGTTTTAAACCTTATTACAGATGCAGATTAATACTTAAGGTTGTGTAGAATAAATGTTAGTATGACACCCGAAGTGTACAATAATTTGTATATTTCATATACTTGCACAATGCACCTAAAAATCATTACTAAGTGAATATGCAAGGTGAAATGTAGGCAAATAGTCATATTCGACCTCTAGTGCATACATCGCGTCATAATACATTAGATCTCAAGAACATCAGTGCCGTTAATTTATCATTTGATTCGAGATAACCATAATGACACCTAGGTATTGCCTAGACATCAATCTCGTACACATTCACACACGCAACCCATATGAGAACATAATCATGTAACAGAGACAGATTTATTTTAATAGACGAGTTCTAGTAATTGCTAATCTTACTATTTACTTATTTAGTCTGTTTTTCTTTACTTGTATTATTTAGCATACAAATATGGTGTATTTCTATCCACACGATTAAACTGTGTCATTTTTAATAATGTAAAATCATAATGAAAAAAATAAATCGAAAATTCGTGATTTTCGTTCTAAGGTTGTTGTTACCAAATAAGGACAAGAAAAGAAAAATAGACTATAAAGTAAATCACCTTATAAGGTGAGGATTATATTTGTTAGTTTTACTCTAATAATTATATGGATGCTGATAAGTAATAATGTGTCAACCCACGAAAAGTGAAATTATGAGATATTGATGTATTGTGATACTGCATCACCTATTTAACATTATTCAAAAGAATGTAGGGTCATTTAAACTAAAAAAGTACGGAAAAAGCTTCCTAACTAATTGTTTCGAATTTCAAGCGCGTTCCATATTTTGCAATTTATATAATAATCTTAAATATTTGAAAAACTATTTATTAGACAATATATTAAATATATCAATCTGCTTTTAATGAATTATACCTCTTATTAAATAATAAAAGAAAAGGTGGATATATACTTCTTCAAACATATTTGTTAAGAATAGCTTCGACATCTTTAGACGCCATTTTCTCCAAATGAAGTCCGTGTGGCTTGACACACTATTGCATATCAGCGTCCATATATAATAACTGAAATAAAACAAGTCTGTAATCTGGCAAAAGTTACCTAGTCGAAAGGAAGTGACTGTAAATTCTTACTGTAATTCAGGTGTAAAGCAAAGTCAAACAACTAAACTAAACAAACTAAATCTTTATGATATTCTGAGAGCAAAACTTAGCTGAGCTCTTAAAAACTATTTAGGTCTAAACTGCAAGATCGTAATATATTCAAATGATTTACATAATAGTCTTATTACTCATTGAATGCTCCAAATGATCGGGTATGATCACTTAATATCACATGACATGGAATTCTGGGAAAGGATTTAAGCCATTTGTCAAATAAATGATAAATATATTGATTTTTTGATGCTTTATAAATCTACTAACAGCGAAATTCACGCTAACAAAGTCGCTTCAAATAAATAAATAACGTATGAAGATACGCAATTCACATCTGTACAAAACTTCCCTTCGAGTCTACATAGACTATGAAAATAAACAGCTGTATGAAATAAATACATACATATTATGTACCTCATATTACTTACCTCAGCGTTGGAAATATATATTTTTCGCATTAACCTATTCTCATTAATTTCTTCTTCTCTTTGTAGATTGGGGTATAATGATATTTAATTTAATTTCGACTTTATTACTGAGTGAATAAGAACGATTTCCCTTTCCGTTCACGTTTATATCCCTAGACGATTAAACAAGTCCTTAAATGCGGAGTTTTTCCTAACATTTCACCCTTTACTTTTTATATGTAGAACCACTTTTGAAACCAAGCGCTCAGAAATAATACAGCCTAAAGTATAACTATGAACTTTTTTCAACCGACAAAAAGGAGAAGGTTCTCAAACGTAGCGTATGTTTTAAATGCTGTTTTTATTCGAAAGGGCTTTTAGTTTGGTTCCATAGAATTTTTATCAAATCGATGCAGTAGTTTCATTTTTTTTTAAAATTATAAAGAATTAGTATGTCATTCCAGCAAAGTTGAGAATTTTGCTTATAAAATCGGTTTTTGTACTTTATTATTTGTAGTTTTAAGGGAGATATAAAAAATTATAATTAAAAACACGTTTCATTTATTGTCATATTACTAACTTTATATAGTAATATAAATAAAATATAATATATCAATATAAATATAAATATAACAATATTAATTTAAAATTGTCTATGATATATGTAAATATGAAGTGTAATAACAACAAAAAATACATCATCCCATGTTAAAGGCTACATTTACATCATCTCACCTAACCTAACCTAAATTCGACAAACAAAATTTTTTAGGTCAGCAAAAATTAAGGACAATTGCAAACTTTCATGTCGGCATCTTCAGAACGGCTTAATCAACAACATTACTCTATTACTTCCTCATTGTGTTACTTAAAACAATCCGAAGCGTTATCATATTTGATCAATTAAGTTCAATCTACAGCCTACATCCTACACGCTCACTCGAACGCCGCGACACGGCACTCAGTTCAGTACCGCACCGCAAGCCGAGAAGCCTGCTCACCGCGGTCGTGGAAATAAAATATACGTCAAGTTTCCCGCGCGACAATTTAAAAAAAAAAAAAAACAATATTTTTAAATTATATCTCGAAATTCTGTATTATTAATATTCGAATATCAGTTTAATTTTTTTTTTATAATTTATAAAAAGTTAAAATCATGTCAGCGGACGTGTTAAGTGACGACTTTAAGTCGCGTCTACATTTGACAACAAAGACGGTAGGACAGGAAAGGATACGGAGGGCGCGGGAGAACAATGAGGATGTCGCCATATTGTCGATGTTCCTCCCGAACGCAACAGCTGAGCGGGAAAACAAGAAGTTTTGTTGCGCCATGAAAGATCACTGCCTGCTTGGCGATCCGAGGAAAACAATAGCAGGTTTTAATTTATTTAATTAATTAAATTTAATTTTTAGCTTCAAAAATTCATCTTATTTATTAACAATGCAATATTGAAGAATATTGCGTAATTAAACTTTCTTTGTAAATTATTTCTTAATTTTTATTAAATACTAAATAGATTCCAATGCGGTTCTTTTCACAACTATTTATAATATTTTTACAACATTTTTTATAAAAATTAATCGAAAATCCACTCGAACAAATGCGAACGTTAAAAAAACAGTTATAAATAATAAAACTAATGTGAGATATTTTTTATATTATTTTGAGTATTCAAAATATCTGTACTTATTTTAATTATTTGAAATTACCAAAATCCCTTTCAATGTCGATTAAATTCCGTATCAATTGAAAATAAACATGTCTTTAAAATAACGCCGAACATTAATTAACACTTGTCCAAAGCGCTTTCATTTCACCCGCCCATTAATTCATTCGGACGTAATTGAATGAAGTCCTCTCTTTTCATTCAATTACCGTACATTCGTTCGAAGGCCGATTTTAATTTCGTTCATTAGTCACTGATTATATTTGAAAATGTTTTACGGTGGAAATGTAGGGATAATTCGACACTTATGTTTGAAGTCGACAGCAATATTTCATACATTTGACAGTATAGTTCGACAAACTGTTATTCTATCTTCATAACTATTAAAATATAAAAAAAATCAGTCAGATAAGACTAATTGTAATTAACGTCAACGTTTTACAATTCATGCATTCATATTTATGTTTTGTGCATTGATTACACCTGATATTTTAGTGAAATTAAAGTTCATACCACTAATTTTGTAATGTAAATTAGGCTTTAACGATGTTATCGAGTATTAAAATAACAGCAACGTGTGATCATTTTAAACAGCGACTTATTTTGACTATGCTCATATTTAGTTAAAAACGAGGCTGGCCACGCGGCTTCACTTGTGTTATATTTCTACACAAGCCCGATTAGTTACACCTTTATATAGTTACTGCTGATCTACCTAAATACAGGTTTAACGCAAATAAGCCTTTCCCGCAGCCACACCTCTTCCGTGCTGATGACGGCCATCGCACAGGCCACATAATCCGATCTCCCTCCCCCTCCAGGAATAGGGTAGAAAAGTAAAAAGCAGCGCTTAAAATTCCAAATAAACAAACAAATTTGTTAGTTTTATGTATTAGTATATATGAGTATAATAACAACTAAAGCAAATTACTTTTCAACATATATGTCAGCGGAGGTGCGACTTGTGAATCCATTTGCATTACATTAAATTCGTTAGCGAATTTAATCCTTATGCCAAAAGCAATAATGGTGTATCGTTTCATGTGTGTTTGTCCATATACTGGATAAACATTGAGCTCATGCTAATTAGTGTAAACACAATTTTTCAACCTTCACCTCGATTTTGGTCTGTAAATATCAATGTGGAGATGAATAATCGATTACTTATTTAATTTATTTAAAATCGATAATTTAACACATTTTATTACAATTTTGATATATTTAAAAAGCAAGCACAAATTTACTGGAAGACATTGTTCCACTATTTATTTTTAAGCTTCGTACTTTTTTATAAATAACAAATAAATGGTGCTCAGTGTTACTAGATAAAAATAAATAAATGTTTTATTTTTATTGTTTAGATTTAAACTTAATACAAATAGAAGTATTTTAAAAAAGCACACCAAACATATAAACGTAACTGTAAAAAGACATAAAAGTTATTTTTAAACTATGATGCAATCTAAAGTTTCTTTTGAGATTAACACAAGTGCACTTTAAGTGATCGTAAAAAAATTGTTTATTTTGTTTTACGTAATAAACGTATGCAGAATATAATATCGCGTCAACAAACTGGTAGAAAAATATTACTCCTTAAAAGCGTGGAGATGATTCTAATATTTAAGAAAATATAAGAATTAAAAGAACCGACTTTAAAAGCAAAAAAAAAAGTAATAAATAAAAATTTATTCTTAGAAGTAGATATAGTAAGATAGTCAAGAAATAACGGACTGATTAAAAAAACATACATAAATAGGTTGTAAAAAAGTTACATATCGCTTAAGTTCTACTCTTCTTTTGACTAATGCGGTCAAAGAACATACGCAACTATATAATAAATTATGCACCATATTTATGTATAAAAGTTTAAGGCGCCATCTCTTAAAATCTTGTATTTTCCTCTAAAAAAATAAAAAGTAATTTAAACTTTGTAATAAAAATATTAATTTATTTTTCATTTCTTTTAAATCACTGAAGCATAAAGAGGTGAAGTTATTTTTAGAAAACGGTTTTATTAACGGACAACAAAGAAAATATAATCGCAAAACATAATTTACACTTGAAAAATTATTCCGTGAATATACAGCTTTAACGTAAAATAAATGGACTAGAATTTATGTTAAGTGCTGCAGAAGAATGGTCCGGAAGAGCCGTGTTATGTAAATATCGTGGAAATGACGAAAACATGCATAGCAGACTTTACTTTTCGAATATATTTTTAAGGATAAAACATATCTGTATTATTATAAAGCTAAAGAGTTTATTTATTTATAACAATGGCGAGCAAACGAGCAGACAAGTCGGGTCACCTGATGTTAAGTGATTACCGCCGGCCATGAACATTTGTAGCACCAGAGGAGCCACAAACGCGTTGCAGGCTTATAAAGGAACGGGGGATGCAGGCAATTAGAAGTAAGGAAATAATTGCGGTTAGGTTAGGCTTGCTAGTTAGATTACTTTCTTTGAACGAGCTAATCTTCAAATCTACCAGTTGTTTTTTTGCATTACATTCCTATTCCGTTTATGGAGAAAGATTATATATGTGAGTATAGCACACGCTATGATATATCGAAACAGTAAGCGTCAATCATAATCAGGATAAGCAACTTTTTAAGTAATTTATAAAAAAATCTTCAATTTTATCGAAAAACAAATAGGTACGTAAAGTATGCCTAATTATTATGGTAATTTAGTTGCGTCAGTGAGCGACAATAAATGTACACTTGTACAATTATTTTATTAATCATTTCAGTTAATCCAATGTTATTAAACTCACACAAACGTACAGATTACAATTAAATTTATTTATTTTCGATTCCATTAATCCGTTTGTCATTAATATTTTCACACGTCATATCGAGAATAGAAATACCTTATAGAAACCTACAAATATAATATTATTCTTATAATTAACAAGAAAATTATTAAAGTACTCTATCGTAATAGTCATATTCTTGGGTACATTTTGGGTTCATTTGGGTTTATTTCATCCAGAAGAGGTTAAATAGAGTTTCAAACACTATTGAGCTTACTAACTTATACATTTTAAATTTTAAAGTGCTTCTACACTTCCTTGGACAAAATAATAGAAAGCTGTGTGAACGGAGTCGTGGCCATAAGCACGTATTATGTGAACTTTAGTGTTCTTAGTTACATCGAAAGTAATTATGACTCATAAGCACACTAGAGAAAGGAGATTTTAGTTAATTGTAATTTAAGATGTTATCATTTTTTTGTTCAACTCTCGACAAGAGTTTTATTTCAGTGATGTGTCAAATTGCAACAATGCAGACATTTTTTATTCGTGTCGTATTAAATGCACTAGTTTCACTTGTTGTAAAACTTTTCTTTTTAATTAAAAAACATTGCGAATTTGTTACAATTTGTAACAACAATTTTACGTTACACTATGTTATGATTAGATGTTTTTAACGCATTTGGTAATGTTTGCAACAATTAATGATAAAATGTCTACTGACAAATTAATGTTCAGTAACTATCATCACTGATCATCTCACCAGTGACCTCACCTACTAGGCGAATCTGAAGATTGCTTAAAATTTCGTTACAATCACTCCAGCCATTTCGGAGTTCTTAGATAACCATACATACATCGATTTTGGAGCAAAATTTGTTCAATTTACTTTAAATCGGTTTTATTTATCTTAATATAGAAAAAAAAAATGGAAAAAACAATGGTATTGTATTCGGTAGAAGAAAACAATGGTTAATCATTTTATGAAGCTATAAAGTCGATCCCTTTTACAAATGCCAAGTAGTAAAACTAGTTACAAACTAATGTCAATAACATCTAATCGCGTGTTACGTCTGTACGTTTTGCATTATATTTATGTAGATTGACAATAAATTACATTTTCATGTGAATATCTAACGATACAGCCAGTTGTTAGCAAAATAATTTCAACAGTAAACCGATTGCAAAGCAAGAAAAAAAAATTGTGTACAACATTTTCAAGTCATAGATAGATCCTTTAATTGGTAAAGGTTTGGACCATTGGCAAAGATTTTCTAAATTCAATTCAGATGGGTATAGGCACTTCCGCCCTTTAAAATTCTTCTCTTTCATTTGTGCCAAATAATAAGTATTTATGGAGATTTTATTACGCATATTACTCGACTTTCAGTATTTACGATTGGCACTGACCCAGAATATTTTAGGTCAATTATATTTCGAGACGTAAAAATGCATACAATAATGGTAATGTCACCTGAATTTTATAGCTCATTAAACTGAAACCGAATTCCCTGCCTTATATGTTATCGAAGGTAAAATATGAGGGAAGTAAGGAATCTTCATATGAATGTAAGAAGTAATTAATATTGTGACGTAATGCGGTTTTAATTTCCTTAAACTCCAATTTGATCGTGATAAGGTCGACAGTTGAATGGACAGCGAGACGAATGCGTTTCTTATATGGTCTCGCGAACATATGGCGCGCGGTTCACCTCAACCTTCACAGTTTTATCATATTTGATTAGTCTCAACCCTTGGCCCTGTTTACCAACATTGCAGTTTTCCTGCTCCGTTTATGATCCGAAAACGTTATAAAATTAAATTTGATCAAATCTATGCGCTATCGAGAAATTGCTTTATGTTTTACCAGGGTTTCTATTTCCTTTAATAACTTTTTAAAAACATATTTATTTGAGCAATTGTCTTTCATTATTAAAATATTTGACAATTCTTTAACTTTAATCTAGGTAGACTGTGGCTCTCAAATCATAAGCGTTACATAGGAAGTAGTTTAGAGCCAACGTGATACTATTTCATCTATAAAGGGACGGAGAGGTCAGACAAATAGCTATATTGTAAAAACTAGTCCTAACATTACAGTAATAACAGAACCTTGGTGTTATACTGAGAATAACTAGGAAGTGTATAAACTTGATTTAGTTTCAAAATGTTCTTCATAAAGGTGCTTCAACGCATATATTCTTCTTCCTTTAATGTTACAGTTCCGATTCATTAAATCAGTGACTGAGAAGATCTGAGCATCATAGTGTACAGCTGTAATTTTATTAGGCAATTTGTAACATCAATGACATTTTAAAAACAACTGATTCGACTACGTCGTTCAAAATAGAATATGGATTGTTACATTACAGGAACGTAATGTTCAAAGTCAAATCTTAAATTATTATGTTACATTGTTATATTCCAAGTGAGGGAGCGTCTTTTAGCTATTTCTCAGCGAGTTTTATCAAATTGCTGTCATTTGTTTTTATAATCATTCTCTTGTAAAGGCGGGCAGATGAGACCTCTGAACATTTTCAGGTAACCGGGTTACTTAGGCCATAATTTTGATCACAGAATTCCTAAATAGTCAAAACTTTGTAAAATAAAGAAATCTATTTGATTCGGCAGTACTTAAGTATTTAATTATTTATTTAGGAAGTATTGAGTTCCTTAAACTTAATTTGAGTACTAGTTAGTTTCTGGAAGTTCTATTGAAATCAATTATATGTAAAGTCAAGTTAAGTATCTCAGATCTATGTAACTTATTTAGTACCAGTAGTCTGTCCGGTACTTTCTAGTAATTCACCCACTTAGACCTTCAATGGTCCCATAATGTTCATGTTATCGGTACCGACGATTAGTTTATCTCTTCACTACTTATTCTCGTTCAACTTCTCACTAACCTCAAAACATTCAAAATAAATGTAGTGATAAATAACATATTTTTACTTACATAGTAAGAAATTAACTAAAAAGTCTGTTCAGTATAAAAAATAATATATAATAAAAACAGGATATTAAATTCAGTTCATTAAACGCGAAAATATACCGTGACTTAAAAAAAATCCTAATAAAGAAGAAATAAATTATGCCAATATACAGGTATATCTTAAGTATTGTGCTGTTGTAGATGACGCATTGCATTTATTATAACATAATGAAATGGTTTTAACAGATAATAAGAATTCATCTGACTAAATGAAAGGTAGTAATTCTTTAAATTTTAAGGTCTTCATTTATGTTCTAGTTTTAGGATATAGTTATACTACAATAATTAAATGTATACTGTAAAAAATTAAAACAATAAATGCAGCAAATTAGAACTGACTTTACGCTTTCTCAATCATATCTAGATTGTATGCAAAACCTCCATTTATATTGCTTTAAAACAAAAGAATCGAACTGTCTATAGTATACATTACTATATAATTTATAATTAAACATTATATTACCTATAAAAAAAGATTTATATAAAAGTTATAATTTTAATTGTGAATTCGTCTCAGCGAACATTAAAAGAACAATGCATAACAAATCAATTTTATCAGATATTTTCAACTCGTGGCCGGCTCACGTGTCAGTTTTAATACCAAACAATCAAGATGGCCGGCTAATGTTTAAATTAAAAAGTCTTATCGATGAAAGTAACATGCTTTATTTAATAAGTTTAAATAAACAAAACGTCAAATTGTTGTCGATGATTCCTAATTTAAATAGTTAACTAGCGGAGAATAATTCTCATCTAATTATTTTTTTTATTTAATCTTATTTTATGATTATTGTTAAATTTATGATTAGTCATACATATATATGACTAAAATTCCTAACAAATAACACATTCTAGATTCTGAAAAAGACTACAACATCTACGAAATAAATATGGATTATTTAACTTAAAATTCCACATGTAACCGCCTGTAATATATTAAACATAACATTATATGTTATTTAGTTTACATTCTATAATATAATTATATCATTATACAAATTATATATAAAACAAGATTACTATCATATTTAAATATGTAATGTATCCACACTATAAACTTCCCATCAAGATCAAGATTTATCTGGCATAATGTCCGAATTGAAGTAAGGATTCGAACGATACCACACACATAAATTTAAAAACAAACGCTTCACTCAGCAACTATATATAACTTTATAATAATTTCAATCTTACACATAAACCATCCTTATATCTAATTACTTACATAAAAACACATTGTACATATATATATGTCCTTCGAAAACTGTAGGTAATCCCACATGATTGATGCCACACTAACATGTCACAAACAAAGTCTCCTTTAACTCGCATTAGTCATAGGTTATATTTGTGTTACAATTTATAGCTCTTAAATATATAAGCGTTGAAACGACATTAATGCGTCGTAAGCATTAATCGTAATATGCTTCACGTTTTTAAATTCAGTACATCGTGTTACGTGTTCTAAATCACTTTAAGGCCTCAAAATATAAGTTAATATTTAGATTTATTTATTATGGCTCACATAAAGACGTAATTATGAGCTATAATAAAAATTATTTACATCAAAATATATACTATAGTATATTAAGTACCTGTAAGTAGTAATTATTTAAAAAGGAGGAATTGACTTGAGAATTGACGAAATATGTAATTTCCTTTTTTTAAATGACATAATGAATACACTTATTTTGATTTTAAAATCGAACTACTGAACCGATTTTGATGAAAACTCTATGAAACCAATCTGGTAGTATACCTTTTCAAATAAAAAAAGAATTAACAAAATTGGTCAAGACGTTTTCGAGTAATCGGTGAAAATACCCGGCGAATTGAGAACCTCCGCTTTTTTTTTGAAGTCAGTTAAAATAGACGAAAAGAAAAATTATATTAAGTAGAAAAAATATTGTCATATATGTTTAATATTTTTAGCCAATTTCTTGCTACATTTTATTTTCATTATATTTTTAAATAGATGTCGCAATTCTGAAGTGATGACTTACATACATTCGGCAATTGATTATTAATTATAGGTATAGATAATATAATCGTTATTAAATACCTATTATTAGAACTTAATAGTATTATCAGACGTTAGTGAAATCATCGATCTAATAAACCGTTATAGATTAACAGGAAAACATCAATAACATATGCCGTCTAGAACTCGTCTACATTAAGTTAAAAGCTTTACGCTTTCACTAATACAGATTTATAGACTAACATCCTATGTATCTTGTGGAACAACTTTATATCAACTATAAATTTATACACATACTAATATATATAATTGTATATGCAAAAGTTTGCCTTTCTGTCTGTTACAATTTCACGACTAAGTAGCTGAAGCGAATTGAGATATATGTAATGAGTGTGGAAATTGCTTGAGTATAAGTCTATATCTTATAGTTTATACTCAAAAAGAAATAGCTTTAACAATTTAAAAAACTTAAAATATTTACAATATTTTTTATTTATAATAATAGATTTTAGAAACCTCGATTTAACACTAAATTGTTGTTGTAGATTTCCCTTATAAATAAAATTAAAGACGTTTAATTTTTAAGAATAATTAATAGTTTCTTCTGATTAGACAAACCGAATATCACAAAAGAAGAGTTGCAGGCACAAGCTCATATCATATACTTACTTTTGACGAGCTTATAAGCATGTGTGCGGAGGGTCCTAAATTGGAGGTTCGTACAAAGCTTCCCACACAAGACCGTCTGACATCACCCGACCCACAGACCGTTAGCGACCTTCGAATATAAGCTCATAATTTACATCCACACCTAGAAATATACTCGAAGATAGTAGCGATTAATTATAATAATTAAATAATCATTCGTAATTATATTGAAATATTACTAGAAATTTATATCCAGTTTATTCTAAGAATCGTAATAAATTAATGGACATACTTGAATATTAATGAAAATTCTCATATTGCTATTATATTAACCTTCAATAAAACAACATGTTTGTAATAAAAAAAATAGATTCAATGTAATAACAAGTACAAACAGGTGCAAAAAACAATTGTTAACGCGTTTTTAAATTTATTTATTTATTTATTTTAGAAACATACAGTAACTATTGAATACATAAAAAATGTTAACACAAAAAGTATTACTTAAACCTAAATTGTTACAGTATAGATGCAAATTATTATTATTAAAAGTTAATTAAAAAATTTAAGTTTAACAATCTTCAAAGCTAATTAAAATTAAATTAAATCGAACTTTAAAAATAGATAGACATATTATATTGACATTGACTGAATAAACATTATGTAAGGCAATAAATAATATAGTAAATTAAAAATAATAAATTCACACAATAATTCACACTAAATGTTATCGCTTAATACAGCCCTAATCGACTTTCTATAAATAACTAAATGTATGTAAATAATTAAATGTATACAATGTTTTTATACACAAACTTATTAGGTACCTTATAATTAATAAATGTACAATGTACATACTTGAAGAAGGTTTTGTGAAAGTACACTTTACGAAGTTTGTGTCTACATCAAAAATATAAGTTTGTTGTTTCACTTATTATATAAAAGCTAAAATTCTTAATTTAATAACACTATATATCCCTTACATTTGAACAAAATCCCTGTACTAAACAAATATATCACATTGTCGGTAAAAGTATCGTGCTGGTTTCAAAGTTTTCACAATAGTGAAAGTCGCCGAGTGAGGCTGTAATAGAGGAATATACCACAAAGGTATTAAGTTCCCGTACACGACAATGAGCCAATGAACGCTCGAGTCCACCGTCACACTCCTACAATGTTAAACTCACAGACAACATACATACTTCATTTTGTTTTACTTTGCTTATTTCATTTAATAACATTTTTTATTACATTTTTATTTATATACAAAGTTTGTACTGAGGTTTTTTTTTATTTATCTGCGGTGATGACATTGAATAAAAGTACAATTTGATCGTCTTCTAGGAACTCTTTCATTAAGTACCGAAAAAAATATATCTTTTATATTGACTCAGGATGGATATCACATTTATCATATTGGGTTTCATTATAAAACATCTAACGGTTTCCGTGCTCGTATAATAGTTAAAAAAATGTATTTTAATCTCTCATATCAACAATAAGGTCCTCTAATTTAAATCTATATTTTATAAAAAAATATACGTAAATATACACTAAACCGTACTAATTATTATTTTATTATTAAGAATCTTAAACTTGGATCTTGGACATTACCGCAAATGTTTAAAAATTGAATACATCGTCTTTTCGTCACTGGCTGGCTCATTCACAGAAAAGATCAAAATCGCGATTGAACGTGGATATGATGCTAAGCTTTCTTGCCGGCATTCCACGGGATAATGATTTTTAGTTTTATGTTAAAAACAAGATTTTATTACATTATAGAGACTTTTAATACTGTCACTAGTTTGTCTGCTTAAGGAACATGTCTTGAATACATGCTAATTTATCGTAAACGAGGTTACGAGATCTTGAAGCCTTTTATGGAAAGCAATCTAAATACATATTAATCTGAGGTGTGCAGGAATTAAAACGTTCCATATTGAGATTATTTACAATAACTTCCACGACATTTTTATACTATTAAAGTTAAATTACTATTAATTTAACTTAAATAGCGGGTAATAATAAAATAATTGCAAAATCGGTTCATGTGGAAATCTTTGACTCCTTTGGAAATTTCTTGTATTCTAATAGCAAACTATTTTCAAACAATTCGTCTTAAATAATGCTTGCAGTTAATTATGGCATTTTAACTGCCGTGTCTTTTATTTCTATTTTTTATAATTCCGATATTAATCGGCCCAAAAACTATTCATAATTCGATTTTCGGATTCGATGTCAAAAATCTATCAATTATAGGCTTTTTATGTGCAATAAAATATTTAATTTAATTAAAATTATAGATATGTTATTGATGTAAGCGGTGTTATCTAAATTTAATATTGAAATATACTTGTTGTCGTATAAAATGGAGCAAATAAACCAAGGTAGAGGCGATAAAATAGCAATATAAGTGAATTACGCGTAGGTGCTTTGGTAATGGACGCTAGGAATTTGCAAACCAAATATATCGTTAGCCGATACTATATATAACTAAAACGGACCAAGACCAAGGTAAAATAAATAAAAATGGAAATGAAATGTTTATTCATGTTTTCAATTATTATATAAATAATGTTTATAAAATACAGGACTTAAATGAGGTCTATACTTTTTTAAAGTCACCATCAACATTCTATTAATTTTATTTTTGTCTATCTGATGTTGATTAGCAATTCTGAAATATAAAAATAATCATAAAACTTAATGTTTATTCTTATCATATTCCTAAAGCCAGCCTATTTAAGGTGTAATCGTTTCACAATATTGTTTACGAATCCAAAACGTAATTTGCGTAAATATGAAAAAATACTTTAATCAAATATCAAAACGTCGGAACGAATACGTAACGAGACAATGTAGGAGCCATCAGATGTGAATGTCGATGTTTTATTCTTATATCGTGATGAAAACAAATACCAGATTTCGGTGTCGTCGGTCACGCCAGCGAACTTCGCGAATTCGTCTAACTTCGCCCATTAAACTTGCTATCTATGTTGTAATGATGATTGAAACTTCGTGTCGTTGAACCTTGTTAAGTTAGTATTCAAATCAGATTTTGGATATTTAGAATCTTAAACATGTTGCGATTTGGTTTTTAAATGCACTGAAGTAATGTCTTTTGATTATTCTCTTGATACCGTATTCTGTTACTGTATCACCAATTTTTTAAGGTAGGTACCTAATACTTATGAAAGTTTCTAGAAAATATATCATTTTCTTTATATAAAATAAATTGTGCTTTTTGAGTATTCATTATAATTTAAAATATATATTTTAGATAACTTCGTTTTTGCCTTTATAAGTTGATTCGATTGATATCCTAATACCTATGTAAATTTCAACATTTTAATGAACTTTAGTTTATTTTACCTATTACTTTACAATAAATCTCCAAAGTTACATTTCTAACTCATTCCATTCCTCATAAATCATTAAAAATTTAAATCGAAATTTATCATATCGCAATAAATAAATCTAAGTTATATTCTTCAAACACATAAATGTCTAAATCGGTACTTCTTTATTACACCTATTGCTGATATTAAAAGCTTGGATTGGAATCGAATAAAAACAGTTCGATGAACCTTGAACAATGCATAGATTCGCGTGCACCATCCCAATATCCTGGCTCCAATGCCGCATGCAACCCTGGTACCATCGCTTTTCAAGGACACACATAAAATTCAGAATCAACGGAGACTCACGCTATCAATGCAATTTACGACAACGTGGAATACTATAAAGCAGAACTAAAGATTCTTATCAGGAAAATGTAAAATTTCTTCCGATTACCCGAGTAATATTCAAAATATATTTAAAAATTATTCAATTATTCAAGTGATTTTCTTATACTAAATTTTATGACGCCAATTATGGATTCGAATACAATTAACCGAAATTCTTAATGGATTAATAAATCAAAACCACACCCACAATATCGAAGGTCCCAGTTTATGTAATATTCACTTTATTTAGGTATCACGTCATCGTCAATTTTAAATGATACTCGTTCGCTCTGACTACCTGTTATCGAGCTAGTTTTTCTTATGAAAAATGTAAAACTGTTCATGGAACAATCATCCGAGTCCTTGACCGGCGGTCAGGTCTGTTGAATTGTATTCACCTTGCGTTTCCCCGAATTCAAAATTTTTATTAATTTCAGTCTCGTTATGTACCATGGCATGTATAATTGGATTTTTATGGTAATTATAGTACCTACTTATACTGTTAAGGTTATCTTCTTTATTATAAATCATAATTTGCTTTTAAAAAAATCCCTAGTTTTAATTCATTAACGTTTCAATTAGTCGTCAGACAAACATCAATCTTACGCAATTATAGTTATAATTTTTACAATAGAGTTGTATAAGTAGAAGATCTTGGTAAAATACTTTCATGATGAAAATTGTTGGTAAATATTCTACAGCTTAATATTTATTTCTATTTTTTAATCCAGGAACCAAGAAGATGGAGTACAAGACGAAGCAGTGGCACGAGAAGTGTTTCTGCTGCGTAGTGTGCAAGAACCCGATCGGCACCAAGAGCTTCATCCCGAGAGAGCAGGAGATCTACTGCGCTGGCTGCTATGAAGACAAGTTCGCCACTCGTTGCGTCAAATGTAACAAGGTACGGATGAATTAAATTATCAGTATTATCATTAAAAAGTTTTCAATAAGTAAATAATTATAACTAACCGATGCGTATATAATATGAATACGTAGACGAAGTTTCTCTTACGCTAGATTAAGTAAGTATTAAAGACTAAAAAAAAAATTGTCAATTTAGAATTTTCTTAACCGTCTTATCATTATTTTAATTCTTTTTGTTGCATCAGATTATGAACTGGAGAACGTATCAACTCTTTTTAGAGAATTGGAGATTAAATCTTTAAGTATCGAACGCTAATTAAGCAAAACATCATTACGGGAATTTATATGGGTGTTTTAAATAACTATTTTCAGATCATTACGCAAGGCGGCGTGACATACAAGAATGAGCCATGGCATCGCGAGTGCTTCACGTGCACGAACTGCAACACGTCGCTCGCCGGCCAACGCTTCACGTCCCGCGACGAGAAGCCATACTGTGCTGAGTGCTTCGGAGAGCTGTTCGCCAAGCGCTGCACTTCATGCACCAAGCCCATCACTGGTAAGAAAAAAATTATTCGTTTTCATTACAGACAAGCTGGCACAGTGGTCACTGCACGCTCACGGCAAACATCTGTATTGGCCAAAGGGATGTTTGTCATGGTCTGGGTGTTTGTGTATATAGGATCATGAGATACTAATGGTCTAATGGAAGTTGTTGAGTGTGATGCATCTATTTATTTATTATTATCACTAAATTCAGTAACTTGTCAATATCTGGAATAAAGTAATAAGCACCCTGGTGTACTTGACCCTGGTGTAATCGAAAAAACTGCTAGGTTTATGATGATGTTTTTATCACAATAATCCTGTGATATAATTATTTTTTTTGCCACCTTTTCTGATAAGTGGCCAGTTTCGGTATTTATAAATTACATTATCTCTTCACTGTCCTTTAAGTCATATATAACCATTTCGATTGTTTCACTATTCTGCTTCATGGACAGGTATGATGTTAATATACTGGAAATTGGGATTAAAATAAGGACATCTTTGATAATGATAGATTTACTTGATTTCAAATATCAAACAAGACCAATAAAGTCAAAACTAGCAACGAAATAAGTATCTCTGACCACCCATCAAATTATTTTAGAAACTACTCTCCTACTGAAAGCAAAACTTTAATTCTTCCAAGCTCAGTTCTTTTTTGTACCTACGTTGTGTAAATTCAAAAAAAGGTCCTTTCATTCTATCATATTTAATAAATTGTCAATTTCCAGGCATCGGTGGCACTCGTTTCATCTCGTTCGAAGACCGCCACTGGCACAACGACTGCTTCATCTGCGCGCATTGCAAGATCTCTCTCGTCGGCAAGGGCTTCATCACCGACGGACAGGACGTCATCTGTCCGGAGTGCGCCAAGCAGAAGCTCATGTAAATACTCAGCTTGCTCTAACGCCTCCATCCTCTCACTAACGACTATACATCAGATAATCACCAGATCTCTTCGGAGGTTTAACGGCCATTGCCATGACAGCTTCGCTTCGATAGGAATGTGACTAAACAGAGTTTTTGGTCTTGTGCAGCGATAAGACAATTCTACCGATAGTCGCAAACGCGAGAGACTGGAGCGCGTTCAGAACGCAGGGAATGCCCAGCGACCAACTTTTCGACCTTGCAGACAAAACCAATTTCCGTAAGGTCAACATATAGTCACTCGTTACTTCAAGTTGTTGACGATATTTTTTATACAAAAACGAGAAAATCACAAAAAAAAATAACTTATATATATGTGAATGCACAAATAAAGTATCTAATTTCGCTTTTTTTACTCGATTATTACTTAAGGTGTTTATATATTTTGTTTTAATTATTGTTACTAATAACAGCCGTTTCGGAAACCCGTATGTATATTTATAGGTGACAGTGTACTATGTAATTGTGCTAATTGCCATATAATTTCGCTTTGGCTGTTGTATTAGTCCTTTAGGTATGACTTATATTTGTCAATTTACCTAGTGCAATTCACACGATGCCTTAATAACATATCTAAGTCAATTTCAAAAATATTTTCGTTGTAATCATTATTATATATGCGAAGACGACGCTAACTTGAAGCGCCTGGTGTCGCCAGACACTTTCAAGTTATGATTGTTACTATTAAGTGCTTGTCATTTTTTTAACTGCGTAACATAGTTTAAGTGTAATAAATAAAATTATCTACAAAGTAATCTATGTCTATATTATTTAAGTATTTATTTATGAATACGCACTTATGAAAGGAGTCGCCGATGATCTACAGAATGATGCCGTGAGATTGCCACGTAAAGTGTTGCCATACTCTCCGTCGGGCGATAGCTTCCTAACACTAAATTATTAAGTGACGTCATGTCGTCTAGTTTTTACTAATAAAATAAAAAATAAAATATTTTTGTTCTCTGATGGGAACCACTCGTTACAATAATGTAATTGAATGTTATATCTATTTTTAAATGATAATAAACTATTTTTTTAGATTTAGACTTGTATTTTAAGAGAGTAACATCTGTGTTTTGAGATCACAGTTGCGGAATGACCACGAAATGTCTGGGGAACACTTTGTAAGGGTATTCGTTAAGGGTTAAATTATTCAAATGTTGATAAAATTATTATTAATTTATGATTAATATACACTTTGAAATTGCTTAGTTGTGTGATCTGATCTAATAATAATTCTTGTATCTATCCATAGATTGTATAAACTATGAAACTGAATTAAATGATCGAAATAACTTTATCGTTTGTTTTTATTTTTTCCCGTTTGTTTCTATTTCACCATTGGCTGATTCGCCAAACTTTGTATTGCTTTCAAATCAAAAGGTACAATTGTATTAAGTTATTAGCTGTTACATATAAAATGTAAAAAATAATCAAATTTGTTCCATATTGTTTCGAAAATTCTATAACATTTCATTAAATATATACTTCTATACCAATAAATGACCATATAAATTATTCTAGCCGTTTTATCATGAGTTTGTTATATATATATATATATATATATATATATATATATATATATATATATATATATATATATATATATATATATATATATATAGAGGTCAGTTTTTATGAGGTAAATAAGAAAGTATATAGTTATCCTTATTTATAAATGATAATTTTGCTAATAAAAAATATTTTACTGAATTACGAAACTTTATTCTAAATATGATATGAATAAGCCTTAGACTTCTAAATATGAATAAGACTGAAGAATATTCTTTGAAATGATTTTAAGATCATAGAAAAACAACATTGAAATATTTTAAATAAGCTTACTTTATTAGTTTTTACATCTCAAGAAAGAGTGCTGATACCAAGATTCTTAGACTAAAATTTAAAATTATTAAATCTGTTTGTACAAAAGCAAAATAATACAAGCTCTATACAATATAGAATAAATCCTACATCACAAGTTTATTATTATATAAATATCATTCCATACACAAAATTTTATTATTATCAGTCCAAATAATTTTATTGTGAAATTTTTAGACTTCAGAAATATTGTTGCCACAAAAGCATAAAGCCTGAAACACATATGTCAATAGCTTGCATACAAGTAATTAGTAAATTAAAAAATCACATGCATATAGCCATGGCATGGTTTTACTAATCCCTTTTGCCATGCCATTTAAGCTACCATTGCCATGCCATATTAAAATAATTACTTGCTTACTTATATGCCATTGTGGCAAAAGCTAAAAACTAGAGGCACATGTATCTCCGGCTTATTGTAAATATAAAATGTCAACAACGTGCAACTCAAGCATTTTTTATTCAACATAAAAAATATACATTGTCAAGTTTATTAGATCTCTTCCAATATTAACACTTTGAAAGGTTTTAAACCTCAAAGTCATCCTCATATCAGTCAGTTCCAAAGTATTTCTGTCCAAAGTGGTTTGGTGCGACAGGGTGTAATTCTGAGGTTAGTATTTTCATCTTTGGTACATAATCTACGACGGCTTGTGCAGCTGCAGGAGTGCAAAAGAGATTTGAAAGTATGATGCGTTCTTCTTTAACACCATGTTGTGTAAGAACATTCACAGCCTGCAAATTATGAACTTTTTAAAAATGCGTTTTCATTACAAAGATTACTCATAGATTTTAAATTTAGAGACCAATTTTATTTATAACCTTACAAAAATGAATAAAACTCAACATGATTGTTACTGTCAGGTGAAAAACTGGTAATTTTTCATTATTAATAACCAACAGAAAGTTGTTTTCGGTTTCTGCTATATTTGTATACTTCTGGCCAACATTTAAAATTTAGCCATAAACCGGACGAAATATTGGCCAAGCCGAAAATTAAGATACTTATTTTCTTTCAAATTTATAAGGAATCTATTATATATAGTTTACTTTAACAGTGTTTACTTTTGACAAAGTTTAGTTGGTTTAACTAGTCTTAAATAGTAATATAAATGTATTGTGTTGATTGATTTATCAACAAATTATTCACAAAATTTCATATCCTCTAATGGAATTATCATATCTTATTCCTATTCAAGGCTATATTCTTTCTCTCGTAGGTGTTATTAAAAAACAAACAAGATGTTAGCCTACAGTAGAAGTATTAATATTTTTAATCAATTTCATTTTCAGCTGATAATCCATATTCAGTTGGACATTAGTAATTTTCAGATATATTAGTAACTTTTTTTTTTCTCCTCTTTCTTTATATCTGGAATCGGCCATCCAGCCATAATCAGATGCGGTCTTAGTTTGAGTTTGAGAAGGGAGTGACTCCATCAAGTCTTCTACCCATTTAGTTAGTGATAGGCAATTATTGCCTTTTGTCAAGATCGATTATATGGCATCTTTTGAGGCGTCTTATATCTTGAGAAGTGGATAATAAGTCCCTGGCTAACTTGTTAGGTTAGCTTAGGTAAGTAACTTACAATGAATATAATCATTTGTTTTCATTATCAAAATTACAATCAAATTTAGTCTTCAAAGAATATATACCTGTTTAACAGTGTTGCCGGTGGACATAATAGGATACATCAATAATACTTGTCGACGAGCAATATCCTCAGGAAACTTGGCATATACAACATGCGCCTCATGAGTGTCGTTATCACTTTCTACTAAGATTTTACCTATACGTATAGATCTGCAGCAATCTCGCAAGCCCTTGAATAGAAGGTATATCAGATGTTAATAATGAAATAATAAATAAAAATGACAACTAAAGGTTGTACTTAATTGTATAAAAAACTACAGCCTATAAATGTTTCACCGTTGGGAAAAGGCCTCCTCTCTTATTAAAGAGAAGGTTTAGAGTTTAGTCATGTGTTAGAGTTTCTCCAGGAAAAAGGAAGGTTTCCTCACAATGTTTTCCTTCACTGTCAAGCTAGAGATTAATTTAAACACAAATTTACACATGAAAACCCAGCAGTGCTAGCCGGGGTCTGAACCCAGTTGACATCAACGTATTCTAAACACTAGGCTATCTCGGCTCATTAGACATCATCATCATCTAGTAAATAAATATATTTTTTGTTAAATAGTTTCTTAAACTTACCCATGACTTTAGTGTAAGTATAAAAATATCATTTATAAGTTAATTTCTCATGATATTAAATTTATAAGGTTGTTTTTTAATTTAGCTAAATTTTGTCTATAAATTTATACTCAGGATTTTACTTTTAATAATAACAAGATTTTTTTATTGATGATTGATTGATGAGTTTATGGAATTTAGTATAATTTTGCAAAATTAAGTTTACAAACCTGCTCCATAGCCTCTCCAGATCTAACAATGGAAACTCCACAATTTCCCGAGCCATACTTCAAGCCTTTATACAAAGCTCCTGTTGGTGTGACAACCTCACAATCAGTAAATGGTAGTTTGTTTAAACTCTCTTCAATAACAAGTCTAATCAAACGATCGGCATAGAACTTAAAGTCACTGCGAGTCGTGTTTCTGAAGTTAAAAATGTAAATATAGGATTACACATGCAATTTTTTTTTCAACTTTTATTTATTTATGGCTCATTTTTATTCAACATCTAATAAATTTGGTTATACTGAAACCATATGTAAAACAATCGTTTACTTTATATTTTGTCAACAGAAGTTAGGTCCTATTATGCCATAAAAAATAATGCAAAGAAGTTAGAGATAAAATTTCACCCACGCATTATTTACTTTTAAAACAGTAATGAAATTATATAAAATTCACAAAAGTCACCACGCAATGCTTTAAAAATGTTACTGTAATATAAGAATATAACCTTACTTGTCTCGAAGTATGGTTTGTAGTTCCTTGATATTGTCATTTGAAGGTAATAACATGAGACTGTCACCAAACTGGGCTTTCACATCATTAACATCCCATTGGCGAATATCATTATCGATTAAATCCATTTTTGTGCGAATTGCAGAGCAATGTGATATTACAACAAAACAATAACTTTTCCAGCACCTTTACTGTCAATGTCAATCCTGACAGATTTGATTTTTTTTATTAATTTTGTTTAACGGCTCTGGATACAAGTCATTTGAAGCCATTATTAGAATGACAGATTTGATAAATGTTGATTGTTGCAAGAGCTAATATAAATTTAAAGCTATATACAGTAACCAATATAATCGGCGCAAAGAAAACAGAATTGAAAATTATACTTATTGTCAACTAAATATTATATTTAAAATATATTTTCAAAATTGCACAGTACAAAACTGCTATTACATGACATTCCTCTAATTTAATTGAAATAAAACAATTCTGTAACCTAGTAAAAGATACTTACTTTTGTAAATCTTTATCTAAGTCTGAGAGGAAAACTTGTAAGTGTAATTTTCGCCTACGAGCTTGCTTAACCAGTACAGTGCCTCACACTCTCAGGAGATCTGCGTAAAATAGCTAACATAGTTGCATTGCCTATGGTGAGTGAGAGAGCCTGAAGCAGCGCCGGATCTAGGGGGGGGGGGCAAGCCGGGGCCCATGCCCCGGGCGGCATGTTCAGGGAGCGGCCAACCGACTAATGGACTACTCATCATTTACCTTACTTGCCCACGGAATTAATAATAGTAAAAGTACAGATATTTTATGGCCATACAAATTCGACCGATACCCAGAGCGCGGAGTAAGACGTGCTACTCGACCATTACCTACATTTCGCGAAGCGCATAGGCGTAATTCAAAATAGGCGCCAGCAGGCGCGTGCTGCCGCGATCTGCGATTCCTGCGGGCGCACACGGTGTAATTCACTCAGAGAAAGAAAAATGGAGACAAATCCTACGTATTGTTATAGACGCTGTATTATATCTATCTACAAACTGCCTTTCTTTTCGCGGGTACCACGAAACTCCTAGTCATCTCATCACGCAATATCCTCAGCCTAGTAGAGGTAACTTTTTGAACTTAATTTCTCTGCTCGCCAAACATAACTCAACTCTTAAGTATCAACTAGAACACTTAAAAAAAGGACAAGTATCATATTTATCAAAGACAATACAGAATGAAGTAATTGACATAATGGCAAAAACAGTTAGAAATAGCATTTTGAATGACATTAAAGAAGCCAAATACTATACGATAATGTTCGACTGCACCCCAGATGTATCCCATACAGAACAAATGAGCCAGATAATTCGATATGTAAAAAGAACTGGTGATGTGTGTGAAATAAAAGAAAGTTTCATTGATTTCATAGAAGTTATCGGAAGGACAGGAGAGGACATTTGTCAACAGATTTTAGAAAAAATGGCAGTTGATGATTTAGATATTGGACAATGTCGAGGCCAATCTTATGATAATGGGTCCAACATGGCCAGCATTCATAAAGGAGTACAAGCCAGGATTACAGAAAGGAATAAGCTGGCTGAGTTCGTACCGTGTTTAGCTCACTCCTTAAATCTTGTAGGTGTTCATTCTGTCTCATCATGCCAGGAAGCTATTAACCTATTTGGACTAATTCAAAAAATATATTGCTTTTTTGTTGCCTCCACTACTAGGTCGGACATTATGAAAAAATACGTAAAACCAAATTTAAAAGGAAGTAGTGGTCTGCTCAAAACTTTGCAAAACATGAGACAAAATCCAATGGAATATTGGATAAAAGAGGCTGGCGAAGTTGCTAAAAAAATTAATATTGACCCTATTTTGCAAAACATACGAATTCCGAAACGTAAAAAACATTTCGATGAGATGTGTGACGACGAATTACAAACACTCCAACCTGTTCAACTATTTTCTAAAGAAATAATAATGGTATTTGATAGAATCATATCAGAAATTATAAAGAGGTTTGATTGTGCTACCCAACTGAATTTGAATTTTTCTTTTCTTAATGGTTCTAATATTTTGAAAATGTCAATTGAAGAACTGCAAAAGTATGGAGCAGATCTGGCTCGAAAATACGAGCGAGATTTAAGCGCCGTTGAATTCTGCCAGGAACTTTACGTTTTTAAAGAGCAAGGTCCGCTTTTATTTGGTGATATAGAAAAGGCAAACGGTTTCTATCTCTTACAACAAATCTTTACGCATGATTTGCAGGATGCTTTTCCTAATATTTGTATTGCCCTGCGAATTTACTCTACGCTTCCTACTACATCCGCAAGCTGTGAGCGAAGTTTTAGCAAACTAAAACTAATTAAAAATTATTTGCGATCTTCCATGAGCCAGGAACGCTTATCGAGTCTTGCAATATAAGCGATAGAAAATCGAATTGCACATGAGTTAAATTACGACAAGGTCATAGATTTATTTGCGGAACAAAAAGCTCGAAGAGTAAAATTGTAATTTCAACTCACAAATGTAATATATTTAATTTTGATTTTTATTATACATACTTTTGTTTTTAATCCTATCCTGTGATATGTATAAAATATATATCCTACACGTTTACATCTATTTATCTGTAAATAAATAGGCTTAAATACTTTTATAGTTTGAAATATTAACGCGGCGCTTCGAACGTAAAAACATAAAAATTACATTATCAAATAGCAAATTTTAAAGATAAAAGTAAGATTTAAAGTTTTGACTGTAAGATGTAAAGTATTTGTCAACTTTACTATTTAAAATGCCATTATTTCATACTGTAAAACTGCCTGATTTCTTTTTCGCGTGCAAATAAAACAGTAATGGATGCATTATTTACGAAAGGCTTATGTTATGCTTGTATGTCCAAATGTCAATCAATAAGTGGACTTATTATATAAATTAATCAATTACGAAAATTATTTAGGATGATAAAGGTAAAAATAAACATAAGTGGACAGGGGCGGCATTTCTCAGTTTTTGCCCCACCTAAAAAAAGTTGAAGATCCGGGACTGGCCTGAAGTTTAATTCCCCTTCGTCATTACTTCCTATTTCCTTTCACTCTCCCTTTGTGGCGTATATTGTACTGTAAATGCTCATAGGCAGCTGTAATCTCTTAACATCAGGTGATCTGCTCGTTTGCCAGCTCTTTTATAAAAGGCTCCGAAATATTATTTGGGAGCAAACCTTAATTGGTTGGTCTATATTTAACCAAAAAATATGATTTTTATAAGACATAATATGATAGTAACACAAAAAGATATCGTATTTTGCTTACTAACAAACATTGATCAATATAGTATTGATATGTATTCAATTATATTATATTACTATAGAGGTATGTTATAAGCTCATGGATTTTGGGACTCAGAACGACGACCATTTTGGCCGACATTGCCTAGCAACCAGATAGGGACTGAGTAAGGCAGGCGAGACTATCTTGGGGCCAACATGTCAATTGACGATCTCGTTCGAAAGTTGAAAATGGTTACATTTTCAACATCGAAAATATGAACTTAACATATCTATAGTTATGAAGTAAAGTATTTTAGTAACAGTCTGTATATGTCCCACTGATGCGCAAAGGCCTCCTCTCCTATTAGACAGAAGGTTTAGAGCTTAATCCATCACGCTGCTCCACTGCGGGTTGGCAGATATACATGTGTCAGAATTTCTCCCGGCACACGTAGGTTTCCTTACTATGTTTTCCTTCATTACCCAGCTCGAGTTGAGTTTAAATAGAAATTTTGCACTTGAAAAATCTGCTGTGCTAGCCGAGGCCTGAACCCGCGATCATCGGTTGAGATCGACGTGTTCTAACCACTAGACCATTTCAGCTGTAATAATTACGAAATATCATTGAATTTCGGACAAAATTGATTTTTTTTTATATTTTGATATTCACAATGTTCTAAACATTTTATTGTAATATTATTGCAGTATCCAAGAAACTCAAACATTACTTTAACAAAAAGTGAAAAGACATATAGATAAATGACACAACATGTAATATTTATAGTAATTATTTTACAATAAATGGTAAAGTAAATAATAAAACAAAATATCGTTAAAGAATGCTTTATTTGCCCAGAAATACAAATTAATTATTGCAAGAATAATTCCACTTTTTGTTTTAAATTACGTTATATCTGTATGTCTGTACACATACGTACATATCTCAGATTCCATTTCGATTGTAATCACAAAACATTTTCGCAAAAATATATTTTAAAATATCTTCTTGGAATATGGAACTGTTATCGCTAATTCGTTTTAGCTAGGCTGGTTTATACTTTCCTTGGTACAAGAAAATCACTATTAATATAAATAAATGCTAAGTATTGGTTCTCAAAAATTTGTGTTTCAAACTTCTCAAGTTAAATAGCGAAATAAAAATAAGATGTCTGATTTATGAATCGTATTTAACGCCTGTTTTCTTTTATGTTATTTTTATGAATTCCTTGTTATAAGACATGGAAATAAAAACAAGCACCAATAAATATATTTATTTATAAGCGCAACGCGTGAGTAGAAAAACAACTTAAAAGAAAAAAAACATTACGAAATAACATTTCTAATGAAAACAAATACTTATGATAATATTATACTTATTGTAATAACTTTATAAACGGCCAATATTTACAAGCCTAATATTTTTAAAACATATATTGTATACAAAAACATCACTTACAAGATGAGGTCATATTTATAACAATTTTGAATTTTGGTTTTAAATTATAAATATATGAAATACAAATTTTGAAGTATCCAATTCTAAATAAATTATTTCCCACATGAGAATAGTGTTAAATTCGAATGATAATAATCCTAGTAAAATAAATATATAATCCAGAAACAGTATAAAGTCTGTAAAGGGCATTTATCAAAATAAAAAAAATCAACTGACTATCAATACTACTATCCTTAAACTTTCTATTTATTAGTCGAATTGACCTGGCCTAAAACTATATACTAATTCTGCACACTTCTGTAGCGAAATGTTTTACAAGCGGACAAGTACTTCTAACATTCTAAAATGTTTTAAGAAGGTAACATTCAACTTCATTCTTGTAATTAGTACATTTTAATAATCGTTCCGTTCTGATGCTTACTTCTTACGTTTTCCAAATATGGCGTCCTTTGAACCTACGTTTCTTTGAACTTTAAATTTTTTTAAACAATTATTGTACATTGAAAAGTTTTGTACATTATATAGATCATTTAATTATTACTGGCAAAAATGTCTATGAAGGATTCATATTAAAATCAATATTTTAAGTAAATTATATTATGATAGTTTTGTGACGAAAAAAAAAATCATATTTAATTTGCTACAGAGAAGATTTAATTCGTTAGATATAACTTTTTTTAGCAATGGAGTTATAAAAATGCGTCTTTTCGTCTATGGCTACTTTATTCCCACCATTTTGACACCGATGTCGAAGACAGATTATAATCACAAATTCGTTTTCGTGATTAATCTACGTTTAGATAAAACATTAACTAACAAGTTTATTTTCACACGGAAAAAGGGGCTTATTAGGTAAATACGCTAAACTTTGTACATCATCATTGGGCACATTACACCAAGCGATACATTGTCACGAGCCATGTATAGGAATTATTTAGCTTACCTATAACCTTTGTAACTTCTCGTTAATCATTCTATTTACAATACGCCGGTAAAAAAACATAAACTAGTCAAGCGGTTGATTTAATAAGAAACAAAAAAAAAAATAAGCTGTACTAAAACCGTCAATATAACATCGTTATCTTAACCCGCTAGCTGAAATTACTTCTATAGATTACACTTTGTGCACTTGTCTGACAAGCGTTACCAAAGTATTAAAACTAAAAACCTCGAAACCGAAAAGACCAATCACCAATATAACCGATTTTTTAAATACTATATAAAATCTAATATTCAATGTCTCAGCAGAAACGGTGATAGGTCCTTCATCACAATCTGTACAGGTCGTAAGACTATCCTTTACAAATAAATTACATTAAAAATCACTATTTTTTAAGTAATAAATACGATAACAACAAAGGAGTTACACGCTCCTACGTCGGTTGCTATGCTCCACACGGAAACCAAAGACGATACTATTAATAATCACTAATCTTTTTTATCAGCGGGTAAAATTAAATTATTATCTCATTTTATATATTATTTCAATCTAATTTAATTAATAATTTTTATATTTAAAATCTAGCCTTCTAAATGTGATTTAATTTTTAAAAATATGTATTTTTTTTAAGTTGTTTAACTTTGTAGGCCATTCTACAAATTTTACTATTATAGTTATTGAAAAACTTTATCTAGATAAAAAAAAAAAAACTATTTGAAACAGACGACAGATTAAAAATATTTTCGATTCCTTATATGTTATCTGTGCTCATAGAACTGACGTAGAAGCTCGAAAGCGCTAAGGGCTAGTCGTCACCAAGCATAAGAAATCTAAGCCAATGACATACCAGCGGAAATAACCTAGCATGGAATGTAACACGTGACGACCCACCTTAAGCTAACGGCACCTATTCTAAACAATTTCCGATTATTCGCGAAAGAATAAACTTGTGCTATTTTTGTTATAAATTCGATAATTAATATATAAAAACAAACTGCTTTTAAAAGAATGTCCTTGAATCACGCATAAACCTTTTTGCACACGGAACATGTTAGAATAAATAATTAAATCGATAACGATATCGATTACAAAAAACAGTTAAATCGATATGAATTGTTTACAAATGAATCAGCAACATTATATTGCAACACACGATCATACGGGGCGAGCCTTATGAACTGTGTCACGCTATGAGGTGATTATTATTGATAAAGACATGCGTTTTTGACGTGCACCACGTAAATAAGTGATGTTACGTGTTATAATTTAATGTAAACATAACGATTTGTTAGATAAACAAATTGTTCTATTATACCACACATAAGCGTGTGTTATTATAATCATGTAAAAAATGGATAATTTTCATCATATACTGCTTGATTGATCGCATTGTTAATTGATATGATGCGCTAAACGGCTAATTTCATGCTTTACCAACTCACGCTCATTTTTACAAGCAATTTGATGCAGACGTTTCAATTAACATTTCTTTTTTTTTTGTCCGCAAGAATCGAATAACAAAATATATATCGGAAATATATTTTGGTTCCGTAAATTTAAAATTTTAATTAAATATAAGGCTAATAATTCATTTTTAATGTACCTATCGTTTAACAATCATAACCTAACACAATTAATATTGCGCACAAGCTATTCGAAACCCATTACGATAAGCACAGGTTAATTAACGTTCCAATCAAGAAATTGTTTAACCGGTGACCGCTGATAACCTGTACAATACTATATCACAGGACCGACTAGTGTACCAGACCGTTTCTCTGTCTGGGATACCCGTTGTGTTCGATCTTCTTCGCTGGCGCTACTTCTGGTAGCGGTTCGGTTTTGGCTTTCTTCCCACGCTTGGGGGATAGGTAGGCTTTATAGAAGAATTGGGAGAAGAGAACGAAGTAGGAGAAGTACATTGCCATGGATAGTTTAATGTTGATTTGGCTGATGTGACACGAGTGGGGCGGGGCGGTTGTGGTGTAGTTGTGGGCCCAGATGTTGATCGCGCAGCCGACTATCATTTGTGTTAGTTGGAGCACTGTGATCGTCATGGCTAGCATCTTTGGCGGGTATTTGCCCATGCTGACGAGAGCGTAGTAGGAGTACATCACACTGTGAAAGAAAAGAATATTCTTGGTTAAATACTTATTTTAAAATTGACATGTTATTTTACTCGTTTCAACGTTAAAATATAGATATACGCAAACTTTTTGTAGGATTATTTTAGATAAAAATTTCCATTATATATTAATATACGTGCAACCCTTACACAATATAGCATAGGAATAGCTCGAAGTTGGCAGAATTTTTCCTACTTACATGACACTTATCGTTATATTTTGGAAAATTCATACAAATTAATTATAAATTATAGCATATACGTATGTTATTCTGATGTATAAGCTATATTATTGTCGTTGTTAGTGTTATTAAAATCCATTTAGTAGTTTTGAGTGAAAGAATAACAAACACTCATGCATTCATACATATAAATTTTCGCCTTTATATTATTAGTAAGGATCGTACTAGCTTTTTATTGAGGTTCCCCATTACAGTCAGATAAAATGTACTTTTAATTTACACATATATTTTTGATTAAAGTCGACTGCGTAGTTTTCCAAACATGTCTTTTTATTTTAAATCGATCATGTAGCCAATTAAAATTAATTAACTTAAATTGTTGTTGTACAAATTATCTTCAAAATAATAAATAACGTGTTAAAAAGTTAAAGGCCTTTCTTGGGGTGAATGTTCGCTTAATACGAGTTAACTAAAACGTCAAATAACAGTATGAGATCGATAATATCTGAGGTCGTTCGAACTATGATTAAACAAAAAAATTGTACATGAATAATTGCAAAATTATAAGAAAATGTAAATTGGATACGTATCTAACAAGTTGTTGGCGAGTAAAAAACCCGTATTTTTCCTTTGTTAATTAAAATCGCACATTTAAATCAAACCACAGATCGTTGAATAAGAAGAAGTATTTGTAATGATTACAAGTTATACCAACTGTTAAAAATATTTACGACAAATCAACAAATCGGGAATGCGTAAAGATAAAGTGTAAAATTAATAACGATTTTAAGATTTCTGTTAGAAATTTCATACATCTAATTGTCATTTATTAAAATATTTAAAACGTAATATTATAAATGTTCAAGTCGCTGAAAAAATGTGTATATTTGTTCCTTCCTCACGCTATGACGACTCAATGGATGATTGAATTGATATAATTGAATAAAAATGGCTTATTTTTTATCGCAGATAAAATCGCTGGGCGCAGCTTATTACGTTAAACTGTTTTATTTACGGCAAGATTTTTTTTCTATAAAATCGTATAATCTAACTAAAATATATAACCTTGACTATATATACTATGTATTTTTAAGTATAATATAAGTTCATAAAAAGCACGCACGCAAAATTTTCCTCTCGGGCGATCGTATAAAAAAATATAGTAATAAATCAGCTTCAGACCGACAAAAACTGAAAGTATCTTCATATTTTTTTAAATAAAAACTTAAAAATTTAATAAAAACTGCACGATGTTGATATATATATACTTATAAAATTATATGCTGATCTTTCTCATTAGCATTGAATTAATTACTAATTCACCGTGCAAGGTATAAATTTTTAAGCGAGCGAATCGAGACGGAAAAATGGTATTCAGACATGAAAAGATTTAAGTTTCCTACTTTAGAACGGAGGCACTTACTGAAATACGGTGAATGAAATACGTTACGTAATGTAGTATTATAAGGTTACGTAGTTCTATACATTGATGCGTTTGACATTGTGCGAGGTTATTTTACTTATGCATTCAAAAGTTTCATTAAAATATGGGCTTTTGTATTTAGATAATGTCAATCAATCGAATTATTAACCTATCTATATTGACGCCGATGAGCTATATTGCGTCAAGCCACACGGACCTCGTTTTGAGAAAATGGCGTCTAAAGATGTTAAACCTATTCGTAATAAATTTGTTTGAAGACGTATATATTCATCTTTTCTTTTCTATTTTGATAAAATGTATAATGAGTCAAAAGTAGATAGATTTATTTAATATGTTATATATGTAATAATAGGTTTTTAAATATTTAAGATTATTTTATAAATTGCAAAATATGGAATGCACTTGAAATTCGAAGCATTGTGTTAAGAAACTTTTTTCCATACTTATTCAGTTTAGATGACTTGAATTTTTTTGATGTTAAATAGGTTTAGTATCAAAATACATCAATATCTCCAAATTTGACGTTACTGCTTATCAGCATCCATATATAATATTTCTTACACATGTTTTTGTCGTAACAAAATACCTCCCTTAAGACTGTAAAGAATTCATGTTTAATACGTCAGTTTATAGATCATTTTTTGATCTAATGAAAAAAATTAAATGAATATCAGGATGCTGATAAGCAATAATGTGTCAACTCACAAAACATTATATTCGATGACATTGATGTATTCCGATAATGCGTTACTAATTTAACTATTATTCAAAAACGTTTGAAGTCATCTTAACTAAAATTAAATATGTAGCAATGCAATAGCATGCAATAATCTCATACTTAAAAAAAAATATTATTATATAAAACTTTTTATTATACCAATCTTTTTTTTTAATAAATTATGCCTTTTATGAAAAAAAGATAAGAACTAAAAGATATATATTTCTTTATAAAACAAATTAATTAAAAATGTGTTTGATATCTTTAGACGCCATTTTCCCAAAATTAAGTTATTGTGCCTTGACATAGTATTGCTTATCAGCGTCCTTTTTAAAAATTAACGTTTTTATTTTAAAAAATACAATTTACGGATCACATTTAGTATTTGCAATTCAAAATAATGATTATTATTAATAAGATGCAAATACCAGGAAAATGGCAGATTGTAAGTGGCTGTCAATTGAACTTTTTAATTGATCCCATTGCGAGTCAACATGGATCCAAACAAAACTGATTTTAATTCGTACAACAATGTCACAATAATTGGCTCTTTAAAATTTTAAACTGTGATTAAATTTGCAACCCTCGGGACGGCCGTTATTTATGAGCCTGCTCGTTGACTTCTCTTTTTACGACCGAGTTTTAGTATATTTCATTTTAAGTGTCGCTATCAACGCTTGAAAAGTCACAATTTCACGTGACCAAAATCAAATTACCCGAAGCACAGTTAATTCATAAATAAGCCGTTAAATACTATATCATACATTCACACTCACTAATGCAAATTGGCATGTCTCATACTTCTCTCGAAACAAGCATACCTTCGAGATGTTTTGCTTCACGTGCAGGATTGAAAAAATATATTCGAACGACTTTTTCAGCATTTGCAAGATTTGAATAGAAAAAAAAATTAAAACATTACTACAAGATAAAATATGGATGTGTATTGTATTTTCCTACTTTAATTTAATATCCGTGGGATGAGAATTTGTTTGTGACACACCAAATTAGTAAAATGAATATAAAAAATAAAAATATAAAAATTGTCAATGTTTACAAGCTCAAGTGAAATTTAACAACCTATTTTTTTATTGCAATTTGCTTCGTGCTTCGTTCAACATATTGTGATATTAGCAGTGCATTTAGTGCATTAAAAGCGCAGATGCCTACCATAGTGTAGAATAAAAAAATCATAGTTAATGGTTTAATAACTATGGCAATATAATTTTCTTTTTTTTTTATTACTAATAATTATTATTTAAATTTCGTGGTAAAACATTATGTATTACTTTGAGTAGCTGAGGTAAATCTCAAAGGCTACTAACAGAGTTATATTTTGTAGTTCAATGTTTAGAAATATATACCGGTTTTCTTATAAAAACTTTCAAATTTGTATATTAGTCAATATTTTTCCACACCTCTGCTAATTATACTCGGAAACACAACGGACAAACCCGGACACAATCCGCGACCTTCGGTTAAGATCGACGTTGCCGCATAAAAGTACTAAATAAAGTGTTTGGTAATCCATCGTACCTCCGATTTATAAAACTCAAGAAGTTCCTTACCTGTGCACGCAATAGTTCATGACGACGAACCAGCGCGCTGAGGACGTGTACTCGGTGAAGGAGAACCAGGTGTACAGCAGCACGGTGATGTGGTGGTACCAGTGCAGGAAGATGAGCGGCTTCTTGCGCAGCACGATGAAGACAGTGTCGCCCAGCTCTGGCAGCTTGGACAGAACGAACATCCACGTCCAGAAACCTGACACTTTATCTTGCTCTATGAAACTGAAATTAAAAGAAAATAGAATCGTGAATTTTTCGATCATAAAAAGTACCATAGTATTTGTTTGTAAAGCATAATCTTTGATACTGCTTAATCAATTTTACAAATCATTTAACTAATAGAAACAAGAATACAAAAGGTTGTGTTAAGTAAAGCAAAAATTACATTTTATACTCAATAGAGTCGATATCTTGAAAATTTTGGTATAGATTAATATTTTATATTGATAGTAAAGAGATCATATCGATTTTGTTTAAAAGTAACGTACGTTCGCTACTAGTAGTTACTGTAAAACTAAATTTTCAGTATAAGAGCAGTTTTATTTTATAAAGCAGGTAAAGAATAGAACATTCACAAAGGCTTTTAGGTTAAAATGGTTTATTTTAAATGCGACTCAGAACTTCAGAAGTATGCTATGAGAACTCGCATTGTTTCATAAACAAAAAAAATGTCGCACAACTTATATTTCAACCGTACTAACCGAGTACTTAGTTTATGAAGAAATGCTGTTATTTTTTATGGAAATCATAAAAATATCCACTTGAAGAAGTGAATGTGGAATGCAGCATTTTATTGTGATATTTGAATCTTTTATTTCCTCATAAGGTACTCTCGTGTTCGATGGCGGAAAAACGTTTAGAATTTATTTTTCTCTCACACCGTAACATCTTTGACGTCAGTGCCCTGAATACTTGTTATATAAACCTGAACAGTTCTTATCTAATAGAACCATTTGCGATTGATCAGAGCTACGCAGATGGCACGCAATAGAAGCCATTTTGTATATTATAGAATTACTTTGTTTGCTAAATTGTATCGTTTATCTTATTGTTTTAGTTACATTACAGTTTTTTTTTTGCATTCAATAAAAGACAATGAAACTACCTATTAAACTCGCGTGCACTGCGATGTTGGCGTGTGTAAAGACTAGTATATTGGATTTCATTAGATATTTTATATCATACCAACACAATATAATATTGAAAATAATAAAAAATAAAACTGGTCAAGTGCGAGTAGGACTCGCGCACCGAGGGTTCCGTACAAACTTATAGAAATCTATATAAGACTAACCCATCTACGCCATTTTTGGTCTTCATCATCAGTTACAGCATAAGTTACTATCAAAAATACCTAAATCGGTATACGCTTGCCTATAATATTTGAGGAGTTCCCTCAATTTCTCCAGGATCCCATCATCTGATCCTGACCTGAAGACAATGGGACCACCTTGGAAGTATACCTTTTCAAACAAAAAAAAAATTTTGAAAATCGGTACCCAAATGGCGGCGTAATCGGCGAACAAACATAAAAAAAAAAATTAAATACAAGGTCGAATTGAAAACACTCCTTTTTAGAAGTCGCTTAAATATAATCAAATATTATGGAAATATGGATCGCGTCTCAAAAACTATTTTGAAACTACTTAGGAGCACTTTAATTTAAAACACGATCATGGATGCAATCCATGGAAACACAAAATCTTATTTAAAGTACTAATACACCTTATACTTTCAAAAAAAAAAGTTATAGCGCGATTCAGGATACACCTAGCGCCATCTCTTGACAATTTCAATGAACTAACTTGTTGACTCAAAGTCATTAACAACATAATTATATTATATTTTATTCTTGTTTTATTTTTATTTATATTCTACTACACTCCACTACCCCTGCACTACGTTCGTAAAATATTTAGATTTACATTATCAATCAAAATATCGAAATATATATTAGTGTTGCCAAGACGAAAATAATTAGTCCTTAATTCGAACAAAACTAATTGTTTATTTATAAATAACTAATTATATTACTAATAACCAGAAGACTTATATGTGTGGATAAATAAGTAAATTAAATAACTCGATCTGTTTGAATTTAATTTTAAAATTTTCGTACTAAGTCAATACGAGTACTTAAATCAAATCGCGTGAAGCTCTTATATTGAATGTTAATTACGTAATGACGTTATAAATCGACGATAAAACTTTTAAATGAAAAGTTTATTTTATAATTTTTAGCGCGTTTAAATAATAATTAAAATAAAATTTTTTATTAATCGAGCAGAATTATATCACAGTTAATGTCATAATGTTGTAATAGATGGCATTAGCTGTACGCTGCATCGCGCTATCATTTTGTTTGCTGCGATATATAGATTGCATTGCGTTGTTTATAAAGGTTTGCTGCTTTTTAATGTTTTCGTATTGATACAAATTTCTTTTCAGTGTTTGTAAAATTGTTTTTTTGACCATGGTCAACTTCTATGTTAATTTGTTACAAGTACATATAATTTTAATTCTAAGATTAATATATTTTCCGCTTGATCAATTTACAACTTGATACATTTACGCGTTCCTGAGAAAAAGGTTGAAAGACAGACGTACAGACTGACAGACACACGAACAGAAATTTACAGTTTTCGGATTTTTTCCTTTATGTATACTAAAGGACCTTGCTTCTGGCCAAATTTCATAATGCTTGGTCAATGAGAAGTACCCTATAGGTTTTGATTCCCTTGCGAAAACGTTAAAAACGCTATCATACTTAAAATATGTGATATAAATGACCGTATCTTTTGATTGCGTTAACTTACAAGTTTGATTTTTTCACAGCTCTTAGTAATTACAACTATGAGTACTTGACATTGATAAAAATTTGTTACCTTCACGCGTTTCTGAGAAAAAGGTTGAAAGACAAACTTACAAACAGACAAACATACATACAAAAATTTACAGTTTTCAGATTTTTTTCTTTATTTATACCATAAGATCTTACTTCTTGCCAAATTTCATCGTGCTAGGTCAATGGGAAGTACCCTATAGGTTTTGATTCCCTTGCGAAAACGCTAAAATGGTCAAAATATACGACATATTTTCCATTATCTTTTGATTGCGTTGACTTAGAACTTTAATATTTTCACGGCCTCATGTCATCGTAGACTTGAGTATATGATATTAATTTCAACATGATACGTCTATGCATTTCTGAGAAAAAAGGGTTGACATCCCGACAGACAGACAGACAGACAGACAGACAGACAGACAGACAGACAGACAGACAGACAGACAGACGGACAACAAAGTGATCCTATAAGGGTTCCGTTTTTCCTTTTAAGGTACGGAACCCTAAAAAACTAACAATCTATTCATTAAGACCATTTCCATGACCCCAAAACGATGCTTCTGCTGTAAGTTGGTGAGGAGTTGTTATCCTGCTGGTTCCAGGTGGGAAAGCAATATGCAACAACTATAAAAGTCACCATATAGTAAATTTTGTATCGATCAGACCAGTAAAAGTTGCTCAAATCCTTTCAACAAACATAAAAGGGCTTCAAACAGCTGACCAAATATTCATAAACAATAGCTAAGATCCATTCCGATTACATAATGTTTTAACAAAAAATCCGTATCAAAATTCCCTTCAGGTCGTTAGGGCGCTACGATGCCACAGATACAACCTTATAACCTTATAATTAATGTCAACCTTATAACATCGCCTTTTAGTGAGGGGTAAAAAAAAATGAATATAAAACATTACATTCTCTCAAAGTCCAATCCAATTAAGAATAGATATACAATTGTCGTATAGCGCGGATGCACGCCAAATTATAATTAAAAAAAAAACTAAATTATCATAATTTCGATCTACGTGTCACAACATTTTTTTTAAATAACAGGAACAATAAGTCTATTATAGACAATATAAAATGTATAAACTCAAATACGTATGCTCTAAGGCTAATAAAACGTATTAGGAAAACGTGTCAAACATGTATAAAGTGATGCGAAAATTACGTGGACGAACGCCGTCCGACTGACCGATAGACGATAGAAAGTGTTGCGTTACGTAACGATGGAACCACAAAAACTGAACGAGCAACATCAACCAAGATACGTTTAATTAACACACTTACACTGGCGGTGAATGAAAGCGATCCGACTAACAAAACGCGACGAGACGCGTTAGACGTAGCACAATTAAAACGTTAAACCGAGAAAGATAATGTCGTTAAATTTATATTAAAATTTCAATTAACGAGAAGAATCAATTAGTACATCTACATCGCGTCTACTTTTGCAAAGTATGCAAATTAAATTTTATCAATAAAATGCTGAAAATAATTTAAAAGGTCCTTGCATGCATCAAATTTCAATCTTAACCATTTTTGTTTAAACACCGAAAATCCCACATAAGATGACTAAAATGGTCCAAATACAGAATGATAAAACTATAAATAATTTTTAGTCACGTTATCTCCAAATTAAATGTCCAAAAATCGATATTTGAAATATGATTAATGTTTCACTGCAGCCAGGAAAGTGGAGAACGTTGCCAAAAACAGCTTCATGACCTACAAATACGTCACATTCCCGTCTTCGGAGCAAAGTTTAAATTTACAATTCTCGTGGAATAGACGAATATAGCCGCATACATTCAAGAGCATGTTTTAAACGAATCTGTATTCTCAATTCGACTTTGACCCTGACCGCGTCTGCACGTTCTGGAAATAATGCTCAATCGATATAAAGGAGCCATTAGACTATGCGATAATCGGGATGCCTAAATCTTTAGCTTACAAAGATTAATAAGATAATGGCTTTCATTTTAGATTACAATATCACGTCGCGTTCTGATAGCGCCTTCAGATCAGATATTCGAAATTAGAGTTTACGGATTTAGGACTTCGGTCGTAATACGTTGGATCGAGGTTAATATCCATGGAGTAACACAAACGTATTAAGTGGATTATACTCATAGCTAATTTGTTCCTAAAATTCTAACAAGAAGGTTAATGCAATTAACATATATAATAATTAGCCAATAAGAACTAGGGTCAATTATCTAAAATAAAAATAAAATGTCTGTTGTAAGAGAGCACGATACCAACTAATACCATAAAAACACGACTTTACTAAACCTTTGGAAGATTATTCGACTTTGGAACAGAATTATCTTTTTATTCCCTAGAGCATTCGGCAAGGAAAGTTTCAATGTTTACGCATTTAGGTATAGATCGAACCTACTTATCCTTACAACCCGTGAAAGGAATACTAATAGCAAAGATATTTTATCAGCTATTTATTATTTGGAAAACTTTGTGGCAAAGATAAAACTGGTAATGGACTTATGAATTTTGGCTAAATTTCAGCACAGAAAAATAAGTTAGTTTAGAATTTATGATCATTCAAATAGATTTGTTTTTTATTTAACTGAATTATATATTCTGAAGAAATTCACTGGGAAAGAAGTGGTACAAATATAATTCAAACGGATTTGAGTGAAATAAAGAATTGACGAACTCAGGGGCTGAAATCGTAGAGCGAGATGGTTTATAATTATATCTTTACTCGATTACTAATGTCAATTTTATAATGCGCAGTACAATAGCAAGATGAACATAAAAACGATTGCAATTAAAAAACAATTTTCATCACGTATCTTTATGTAAATATTATTACAATCATACAAACACTGTTTCGAATCGAAATAGGAAAAATACGAGAGCTAATAAAATAAAGCCGTAAACATCAACCGGACAAATCGTGGCTTCAACGTGTACAAATATTTGATCGACACAACAAGCTTGTAACTTATTTACTCGTCCACGTAAATCCGTGGAATTATTTATAATGCGACCTCTCAAGGACGAGTTGAGTTTCATGTGGTACGTTTCGTGTGGTACTGATTCGTCGTTATACAATCCATATGAGTTTTCACTTGGCTTTCCGTCGATGTACATTATAGAGTATTTTGAAGCGTATCTATTTTTTCTTTTTTAATAAGACATACAAATAGACAGATAAAAAACACAATTTTAATATGAAAAAAAAAAAAATGTTTTTTCAATGTATCTGGTTCTATTCCCGAGGCGTATAATTTTCCTGCAAATCTTTGAATGCAGTAATATGCTTAGAATGCAACTTTAAATTCGGTCACATGGTCGCAGCAAATTTCTCTAGCTCTATTCGAATTTGATTCAGATTTATCTGTAGTTTGATAATATGATTATTCTGAGTTCATGTTCATATACCAAGAAAATTAGAAGAATACATAAAATCTTGACTATCATCAAAAGATTCACGACATTTAAACAAATTACTTCTAAGGCACTCCTCCCCCGGGAATGTTACAATTTATGATTCGATTTTTAGTATTACAATACTGCCCCAGTAACTTACGAGTATTGCATGTCATTTTACAATCCAAATTCGATAATGCCGAATTCACCTGTTGCCAAATCGCTTGTTTTTACAATTCCTGACGCAGCGGTCATACTGCTTGGTATGATGAATGTATAATACATTTTGTCACAGATATTATTACCGGCTTGGCAATATGATACTGTTCTATCTCACCGATGTAATGCTCTATCTGAACTGTTATATTACAGGCGAATATTCGCTGTGAGTGCGAGCCTTAAAATATTCTGCTCTCATTTTAGTAGAGAACTAAGCATCATTCTATCCAGCACGGTTCTTGAATGTCTTGTTTGTTATTTCTTTCAACAATAGAATAAAAAGGCGTACCTACTCGTATGTGTCTGAACACGATGAACATACATACATCTTGGAAGTTATTTTTTTTATACGTTAAGTGTTAATATTTAATGAATCATTTAGTTTAATTATTTAAATTTTATGTAATGTTTATACTTAGATACTTTTTATTTCTTATGTTTTTTTGTATAGACTTTGGCATTATTAAAGTTAATTTAGCTAATGCATATTAAAATGTTTTTTAAAGAATTTACGGCTTTCTTTTGCCTCGTCAAGTAGTATGTACCTACCTTGAGTCAAGTGTCACATTCCCGGACCACAAGGCGTAATAACATTATTTAAAAACTCGCAAGCACGTATACGATTCGAATTGGTCATCAGTCATCACTTTCCTTTAAAAGGTCGTATATTTTACTCGCGAAACCGAAAACGTTAAATTCGTCGTTATGTTATAAAGGCTAGGGAACTAAAAAAAATTAATATATGTATCTTAGTTTTAAAATTAAACTACCCTGAGATTCTAAGAAACATTAAAAACAACAAATTAAAAAAATTAAAATTATCTCTTTAGTTAATTATTTGGTTAATTCGTAATTTATATTATAGTAAATGCATCTCCACAACTATGTACATTATAAAACATGTAATCGAGTTTAAAAATTAAAATTAATATAAGCATCTTAAAGTAATATAAAAATTAGAAGAGGATAAGTTTTTATCTATACTAATATTATAAAGCTGAAGTGTTTGTTTGTTTGTTTGTTTGACGCGATAATTTCAGGAACTACTAGTTCGATTTGAAAAATTATTTTTGTGGTAGATAGTTTATTTTGGCTATGTTACATCACGTTACGACTCATAGGAGCGAACCAGTAACCATAAAAGTGAGTAGAAAATATAAGCAACTTCAAAAGAACCGTCGACTTAGAAAATGCTTTAATGGCGAGGAATATTTTGGTGTTAAAGGTTTCGCACTTCCGCACCTTGAATGGCGTTTATGGTTTTTTGATCACGTTTATATGAGCTCTATGAGGTATATTTATATATGGACGCTGATAAACAGTACAATGTCAAGCCACAAGACTTCATTTTACACACTGTCACATGGACACTGGCGTCTAAACATGTCAAAGCTATTCTTAACAAATTTGTTTAAAGACATATGCATCTTTTCTTTTTTGTTTTGATAAAAAGTATAATGAATTAAAAGCAGATTTGTATAATAAAAAGTTTTATCTAGTAATAAGTTATTCAAAAATATTAGACTATTCTATATTGCAAATTATTGAACACACTTCAACATTCGAAACATTGAATTATGAAACTTTTTTCCGTACTTATTTAGTTGAAAAATATTTGAATAATGTTAAATACACGACGTATTATCAGAATACATCAATCTCCGAATCCGACTTTTGTGGGTTGACACATTATTGCTTATCAGCATCCATATATTAAAACTAATAAACGAACTTATCCGCTTATTTACATACACAAACATACATACGTAAAATTTAAATATGTACATGTCTAATAACTTCCAAAGATAATTTATTTTATAATTAATCATTGACATTACGTCATTTAAGTAAAATGAAAATTTAATTTCGGTTAATGTGGCTCATTCGGCGGTCTCTAGCGAAAACGGCATTTTATGAATTAATTGGAATTTAATTAGCGTAGGCGAGGGCCTCTCAGACAGACTCGAGATCGAATGTCAATTTCATCGTTTATTTTAATTGCTCTTGATATAACTGAGAGTATATTGTTCTTGCAATTATATATAACAAGGAAAAAACTACATTAAGTATAAAAATATGTATAAATAAAATTAGCATGTATTTATTTAACGCTTCAGGTTTAAATTACCCTTTTAATTGTAAGCTACTGTAACTATCATCAGGATATCTTTCATATACGTCGTCAGAGGTCATCTGGAAAAACAAAGTTTAAAGTAATACGAGCGAAGCCGCGAACACAAAGCTATATACATATAATACTTTTAGTAGATTAATTGAGTATAGCTCTAATCAACATATTAGGTATACACTGTAACATGTATAGAAGAAAATATAATTTTTAATTATTGTTTTATTATCACAACTGAACTCGAGGCTGACCCCACATCACGAGGATAAATTATTCTTAATTGTAATTTAGATATAACTTATTGGTATCGTTTTGTTAAACGCGTTGCTAAGACTGAGAGCATATTTCCGTTAAATATCAAGCCTAGGAAGAAAACTAAATAAGACAAATATACTGTGTTGCTTAATAGATGTTAAATATCTAAATCCATACTAATATTATAATTGCAAAAGTAGTTCTATCTGTCTCACTGTTAGTTACGTTTTAAAGTCTAAAACGCTAAATTAACTTTAACGAATTTGGTGTAGAGGTAGACTTGATTTTAGAGAAGGACATAAGCTAATATTTGTCATGACAATAAACTGTAAAGTGTGTAAAATACGAGTTTCTACGTAAACGAAATCACAGTAACCAATTAGTGTTGAAAATTTCGCTTGGCGCTAAAATTTTCGTAAGAGCGTCAGACATACCAAAACAGCGCTAGATTTAGCTCCGAAAGCACTACATGACGGGGCTGACGGTGACGTCTCATTTGTAGACATCTGTCGAGGCGCTTAGGATGCACTCGAGTTTGATAACAAGAAAGAAGCTTGAAAGAAATAAAGAATAAAATGCTTTTCAAATACATTATTAATATTTCTATTGCTGTATATTTGACTGTGGCAATAATAAAATTAATAGTGTTGATTATCATATAATGATTTCCTTTCGCTCTCAGCTTTCTTCTCGGCTTGTATTAAAGGATCCATGTGTGTAACTTTATATTATAAAAAGCAAACAATAATCGGCATTTTGGGAATAGTAGTTATTATGAATTAATTTATGCTCATTATCTAGCAAAATACAACACCTATATTCCTTGTGTGTATTATGTTTGTGCTAAATACAACATTAGGCCAAAATATCAATAGAAAATTACTCGTTGCATATAACTAATGAACAGGCATATTTTTATACCTTTGAGGTAGTTAACATTTATAATTTGTAATAGAGCTGTTATGAACAGTTCGTATTTCAGTACTTACTTTTAAACGTTTTAAAGACGTTGGCCTTTAAATCACTTTCAATTTTTTTCTTTAATAGTAATGTACATACGTGTAATTTACAAAAGTTTTTTTTTAAATTTCATGTATTGATATAGTAAAGGTTTTTCAATAAAAATGTCATGAAGCCGTACTTATATAGACGTTTAGTCTACGAGTACTAGTTACGAGATATATTGAAAACAATAAAATTACTTGAATTGAGAAATATAGTCGGCATGTACATCATCCTAAGAAAGTAATTTATTGCCTGTCTAAAAGACACGGACTATTAAACGTGAGTAAAAGTGAGTAAATAACATCCTGTAAATGTCCCATTGCTGGGCTAAGGCCTCCTTTTCTACTAAGCAGATGGTTTAGAACTTAATCCACCACGCTATAGTACTACGGGTTGGCGGATGTACAAGTGTCAGAATATCTCCCTGCACCTGCAAATTTCCTTACGATGTTTTTCTTCACCACCGACCACGAGATAAATTTAGACGAAAATTAATAATTACTTAACTCAGTGGTTCTAGCTAGGGTTTGAACCCACAATAATCGATATTGATCGAAGTATTCTAACCACTAGGCCATTTTGGCTCTAACTTCGGATTTATCGAAACCGAAGAATAATTTCAATACAGGTTTTTTCAGCAAATCGAATTCAAGTGCCAAAACCAACCTCCGGTCTCTTTGAAATATCTGCAATTTTAATTGTTGACAAAACCTTTGAAACGACTCGATCAATTTAACTGATTATTTTTTTTTTTAGTAATTCAGGATAAAATTTGTTTTAAAAAATCTCGAATAATGATGAAAACTGCACCCGAGCGAAGCCGAGCCCGGTCGCTAGTGAATATTATAATAAAACGAAATAATTTAAGAAATGTTATCGTAATATTTTATCTTCGTTTATTATGATTTAATGATTTATAAATCTAAAAAATGTTTACTGAAGACGCGTTAATAGCGTGTGTTTATCTTTTATTAGATAATAACCAGTAACAAGTGTTGAGTAAAAAAAAAGTATTAATGCATAGCTTATTTTAGTTTACGATGCAGTGTAAACACTTATAATAAATTAATATATTTATGACATAAATTAAAATCAATTGCCGAATGCATTATGCATGCGCATCACTTTATAACGTCTGCACTTATCTATATTAATAACTGAAGCAAAAACTTTACATTGTTTTTACGAAAATTGTGCAAAAGTAGGAGTATGAAATTTCGCACACTTATAGTTCATATAGAGAAGGAATGCTAATATATATTTTTTAAATAATACATAGAAATACATAAAAACAATGTAAAAAATTATATATTATACATACTGCCGTGCATTTGACATAAACACGCTTAGAGTATATAATCTCTCTCTCTATATACTCTTTTGTTTATTGTTAAAATCCGTGGTCAATGTTTATACGTTGAAACTACTTGTAATTGTCAGGACAAGGTTTGTATGAAAGAGAGTGTTTTAAAAATCGTACGAAAAAGCGAAAATTTTGGTTAAAAATGTCTCATAAAAAAGTAAGTAGGCTTTAGTTACCACACCCGTGAGAAGCCAGGCAACCATTACTTGAATATATTTGCGACGATTGAAAAGACATAAATTCATCCCGCATATTCAGGTTACCCAATTTTCCTTTACCACCGAGGACGGGAAAACCCATCGGTACTAGCCGGGGTTAAGATCGACGTGTTTTAACTACTATGTAATCTCGGCTCAAATTGATATATGTTTTACATAAAATTTATGCTCAACATATTGTTAAAAATGTAACTTAACAAAATCGCGAAGCAAACAATATTTCCACTCAACAAAGTGCGGCTGAAACTTAAAAGACAAAATACGAGAGCCCTCCTCGGCCACTCCTGTTTCGCGAGGGTCAAGTCCCGATAAGAGACGAACCAGAAACCGGCTGAGTATTCAATTCTCTCACCCACTTCTGTCAATAGTTAATAAAGAAAAATTTAAAGATAAACGTTATCAAAGTAACCGATAAAGCGACAATGTTACATTTTAATTAAAATTTAATTAATGTTGTTTTATTTAGAAATATATGACTTATCTATATGAAAATTTAACTATTTTTAAATGAACTAAGCTATTATTGTGAATGTTGGAAAACAAATTAATTGGAAAGTCACTCAGTAATCAAATCTTTTCGTAAGATCTAATAGATGCATTATATTAAAAATTTAGATACTGCAGTTGTACGAAGGTTAATATCAGAACTTGGCCGTAAAAGCGGAAGGCTTATGTTGGCGTAGCTTAGTTTATGCAGGAATAGCAATCAGGAATTCAGTTCAGTTATACGTCAAAGAAAAATTCCGACAAAATTGTTCAGACAAAACTCGGGAATCAATAAAATCTATTATTTCAAAAATTCTTTTTGTGACAAAATGTACAGGCTATATTGAAGAATCTTATAAGCTATAAAATATCACGATGCCATTCATAAAAGTGATCCGGCAAGTTTTCGTTACGAAAATAGTAGGCAAACGAGCGGACCGATCATCTGATGGTCTAAAGGCCGGGTTTGCGAATTGTATATTGTAGACTTGTACAGTTTGCGTTTTAAGATTTAGTATGGAGAACATATAGTGGCAACCGATTTGCGACGGATGGCGCTATATTTTTCCATACTAAATATTAATACGCAAACTCTACACTATACAATTTGTAAACCCACGCTGGACTCTCTGATATTAAATGATCACAGCCTATGAAGATTTGCAGCACCAGAGAAGCCAGAAACGTGTTGCTCGGTTACATGGGAAAGAGGAATAGAGAAGAATAGGAAGTAAGAGATGGGGCAAGAGTTTGGGTTACTGGCTTTCTCAATTGTGAACGGATGATTCATAAAAAACCGGAAAACACGCCTTACATCCAATATGAAGCTGTATTTAAAAATGCAACGTAAAATTTTAGCAGAATCAAAGAAAAAACGAACGTATATTAATGAAAAAGCAGTTGCTCTTAGTGATTCAGTAGCAGTTAGATCAAATGACGACAAATAGGTCGCGATGGGAATGGGGTCGCGTAATTCATCTAGCTTGGTACGTGACGTGAACAAACTGACTGCTCGGTAGATCGATATAAGACACAATTGATACACAAAAGTGGACATTATTATGTATGTATGTACCTATGGACGCTGATAAGCAATAGTGTGTCAAGCCATCTTAACATGTCAAATGTATTCTTAATAAATGAGTTTAAAGACATATTCATCTATATTCTCTTTTGTATTTTGACAAAAGGTATAATGAATTTAAAATCAGAGACTTATAATAATATAAAGTTATTAAATATATAGTTTAATATTTGAGTTTATTTTATATTAGAAAATATGAAACACACATAAATATTGTAAACATTAAATTAACCCATAATAAAGATAATTGGATTTTTACAGTCGTCTTTGTCTTTTTTAAATTATAATTTTTTTACTAAACAATTCGATTTGGGAAAAATCATTATTCAAACACAGTGGTTATTATATGCCCTATAACCGTCTGGCGGTTGTATGATATGGACACTGTTTCCGTTATGCTAAACATGATTTTGAAATAAAAATATAATTGTACCTCTTAACAGGCATAGTGCATACTACGACCACTATTTTGTCTTAATTTCAATATTTTTTAAGAAACGGATCCTAAGTATAAATTTTTTAGGTAAAAATTAAGAAGACAGTGCACATTGGACCTGAATAAGGGTTAAGACACTTTTTCCGTTCTCATTTAGTTTCAATGACTTGAATTTTTTTAAATAATGTTAAATACGTGACGCATTATCAGAATACATCAATATCTTCGAATGTAACTTTTTGAGGGTTGACCCATTATTACTTATCACTACCACACCAAGTATAAAGAATATCTGTCTTTATTTTCGAATTAATTTTTAAAAGAAGTAAGTTACTTAGATAAAGATGTTTATTCTCGTTTTATTGAATTATTTCCTCCACTGATGACAAGAGAGCTGGCATATTTTTCGCTCAAAGATTCGGAACTGTGATTCAAATGGAAAATGCATTCTTACCACTATTCCGCACAGACATGAGTTGTACAGTAATTTATTAGTTGCAAATATTTAAGTTTGTCTACTTTGTCAATATATAGTGTAGTTATAATTAATGATATAAAGAATACATATAATTCGATCACTTTCGGGATACACTTCTTAAGGGGTTGTAATTTTGGATCCTATACCCTACGCCTCTGTTTGATCTTTAAAGAACTGTTTCTTTTGAGCCATAATAGATTTGGTTGGTTGAAGTTGGCCGGTTGGAGTTTTCCAAGAATAGTTGTTGTTATTGCGACCATCCTTACAGAGTATAAAAACTATCCAAACACGAATCGAAAATAGTCATGATTCTGTACGCGTTTTACAGATTTATTTTCTAAAATAACTTATTCATTAAACACTCTTTACATTTCTACATTTTTAACAAACGGTAACCTTTCTGACAATATCTACATTTAACGCACGCAACTGCAAGACAGCAAGTTAATTGTGATATCAAGTACTTAATAACATGGAACTTAATCACTTAGTCTATATTTTTTTTAATTACTTAAGGTGCTTTGAGTCAACGGCAATTATAGAAAATTACGTAAGTAGTCGTAGTTACTGGACCTAACGTTGAATAATATTTATATACCATAGACTTTTATTGAAAAAAAAATTATATGGAAATGAAAATATTTTATAATAAATATTCTATATGGAAAAAAAAATTAACAAAATACAATAGATTATATTTAAAATAATTAGAGTCCGTATTTTGTACCATTAAGTTGAAACAAAAACAAATAGCGGTCTATAACAAAAGCCATTAAATTATATATTTATAATAATTAATTAGTAACAGCGTTGCGTTAAGTACACGTCCTTCTATTTGATTTCCTTGTTCATATTGCATTAGCTAACATCGTAATTTACTCAACAGGGTATTATTTAACTAGACAAACGTCTTTGTCAAACAAACAATAAATTAACAAAAGTCACCTCAGGAGAAAAGCTTTAAATATTGGGTACAAATGGCGCTGATCACTCTACGTCAGGAGAGTCATCCACACCGGCACCAAAGCCACAAATGCGTTGTCAGCTTAAAGAGGAATTTAGGAGAGGAAAGATAGGAAGTAAGGCAAGGGATTTGAGTTAGACTTCTTACTCTCTCACTAACCATACGGAAAACTGCTATCGGCTACTTTCCATTGACTTCTTGTCTTCTGTATCCCTATGGAAACAACCTGAATTCGGGGTGTAATCAATGGGTTACAGTTCAAATCTATCACAGTAAAAAGATTTTAAGCTTAAACATTTTTTTCTTTCATTAAAACATTAGAAATCGAAAACGCTTATTAAATAAATATTGACAATAACGTCATAAAAAAAGTCAATACACTTTTTAATATTTGGCGATCGTTACGTAAAAAAAGTTTTATTTGCTTACAGATGTTGATATATGGATGCTACATTATAATGGTATATTTACCAGTTTTTACGGGTGATGTTTGAAAACAGGTATTTTTTTGACGACGATTATAAAAAGTTAAGGCTATACTCGTAATTTACGTAATTTATCATTTCAATACGTATGAACGACCCGGCGGTCAGTGTGTATGTTGCTCTGTAAATAATACTACATGTAAATGTGATTGTTTAATTTATTTATTATAATATATATCGATACCTCCCACGTAAGTTATTGTAAGCCACAAAATTGCCGTTAGCGTTTTTACTGAATACTACACGAATTTGCATTGCTTAATGCATTCAAAGTGAAAAAATACCAAAAATCTTTTTTTTTAAAGGAAAGTTACAACAAAATACGCCTGAAAAAAGGCGTATTTTGTTATAACTTTCAAACTAAAACGGATTAAAAGTGCTCTACTGTAAAATTGTAGTTTTGGGGTTACAACAACTTACGTGGGAGGTATCGATATGTTGTTTATAATATATAATATTACATATGCGAATATGACTTCGTTTATTTGTTACGTTCTAACAACTCAATTAATCATTTTGAAATTTTGCATCTTACGAAAAGAGTACTAAAAATGATAGAGTACATTTCATTTGGAAGAAATTTCTTTTTCGAGATTCGAGAGATTAAAAAAAAACTTAAATGATCGTCCGGCATGAAAATATGCATTATTTCGAGCGAAGTCGCAGGCAATAACTGGTGCAAAAAAAATCAGACGCTAAAGATGTAAATATGAGTTTATAAATCTTATATTTTTTACCCTTCATCGTTTTAGACATATTATAGTAATGGAGTTATTAACTTAACACACTGAAGAATAAACATATTTAAATTTAATCCTTATAAGTTGAAAGATTTTAATAATTTTAATATGTTATTATCATGCATAGTCATTGTACAGATAATAATCATTGTTCAAAATATTAACTTAAAAATAATTAATTTTATAAGTATGTAAAAAACGGTTGTAGCTTGATTTTTAAGTGAGTAATAAATAGTACTTATACAGTAAAATACTTAATTGTTGTTTTTTTGCTATTTTAACTCAAATATTCTTTGAATTCAATAACATGAATCTTGGTTAATAAATAATGTACAAAACGCCGAAAATTTGTTATATGTAAATATGTATATATATTACCGCATTTTTTCACAAATTATCTTTAAACAAAAATTTGCGTATAATACCAGTTCGTAATTGTAATTATTATATTTTTTCGTTTCCCTCGACAGTTATATCATTACCCGTAGAATAATTCGGTGACTTCGCTAACGTGGAACATCGAGGACTCTAAAATATTTAGCATAAGGTTTAATATCGTTTAAACAAATCAAACTTTCGCTTGACGATGGCCAGTGAATAAAGTAATAGACACGCAAGCACGCGTCGCGCATACCTACGTGATCCGGAGCGTCAATTCGTTATAGGCATACAGGAAAACGTCACGCCTTTTGTGTTACACTTGTAGAGGTCTAAAATTAGTTTTCATTTAAACTTCGACTGTAATGAATCAATTGTCTGATACAAGGTTTTAGTCACGGCATTGCTTGTATTTATGTAGATTTGTATTGAACTATCTGACCATTTTACGGTTTCACTCTCCTTTATGGTTACTGCTTTGCTCCTATGAGACATAGCGTAATGTAATATGGCCTCTTACCTTCCCAAATAAACGGGTTATCGATAAAAAAAGACATTATCAAATTGAATCAGTAGTTTTCAGAGAATAACCCCACATACTAACTTGAAAATATTACCTTTTTTATAATATTACCTATAGACAACACAAGAAATTTGTCCACTCCTCAGTAACAGTAGTTATTTCTGGATGGAAGGACCTTGTTCTTTTCTGTATCCCTGACAAAATGTATAAAATATTTCATGATGATTAGTTTAGAAGGTAAGGGGTGAAAGGGTAGCCAACAAAAATTATATTTGCATTTATAATATTATTTCGATTTTCAATATAATTCAATTCGATGTTGTTTGCAATGTCGTTTTGATTGCACGCGATATCTACGCTAATAATAAAGTACTTTACATAATTTTATAATATTAATAGCTAAAACCTCAAGGTTGGTCTAATGTTAACTTAAATAAGATCTGATGAAACGCCAATGAGCTAGAAAACAAGTAATATCTCGAAATAAATACTAATGCTCATGAAACTTTCTTATATACGGTAGAGCCTAACTGTAGCTTCCTGACGACAGCTCGTATCTGGGCTGGCTCAACCGGTGCAGTATTACACTCTCACAAAAAATCGGCGTGAATTGGATAAAATAGTTGCGTTTCGTACACGACTAAGAGAACTGGCATCTTAACGCAATTCTCATTTTTTTCCTTAGGAAAACAGATCCACGTCTTGCTTTGCAAAGTCGCGTCGTGGTACGTAACGACACGCGACGTCGTGAAGCATTAGGACATCGTGATGTAAAAATCTACAACATCGTAAGAAATCACAACGCGACATCGCGTCGTGAACGGTCATATAAACTCCGGTGCTGCAAACATCCACGGATCAAAAAACATCACGCAAGGTGACGCGACTTCTTTTTTGCCGATACAGGAAATAGTGCGGATTACATATACATAATTAAAGTAATTAAAACAAAAAAAACACGTGAACCTAAAAATTTTACTGTACCTACCTTATTGTAGATTCAATAAAAAACTACTTTAAATATGTTTATATTCTGTCTCATTTAAATATTGCACTGATAAATATTAAACTGCATAATTTATCTACCAGATAATCAGACATTAAAATACGAATATTTGTGGGTAAATTAATATGTATCTATATAATGTTTTTCTCTTCAGGTTCTCTAAACTAATATTATAAAGAGAAAGCGAATTTTATATGTCCGAAGTACACTCCGGAGCCACGAAGATTTAAATAAATAAAATATATGCCATTACGGTACCATTTGAAAGGTATATTGGTCTAGGTGATCATATTATATCGCGTATTATTTTAAAACAGAATCAACATTGACGCTAACGAAAGCTGCGTATAAATATATTTTTTTTACTTCTTCAAGCTGCAATGGCTCGTCAGATTTGAGTGATAGATAGATTATATATTTATGATTTGTATATTAAAGTCTTACCTGGGCACGCAAATGGAATGGTACAATCCATAATTTCGAAGCACGTGTATGAACTCGGGCAGCGTCCGACACGCGCCCATGATGCTGAAGGCCGCGAGCGCGCTGTTCCATACTATCAAAGTACGGCGCAACTCGAACCTAGGGAAAATGGAAAAAAATATATTAGTAATAATATTATTGATATTCATATCGAATAGAATGTAAAAAACGAATAACAAAATTATGTAAAAAAATCAAATAAATGTTTGGTCGATGTAATAAGTTTTTTTATAGCTAAGAACAGTCTCGAATACACCACAGATACACAGCCACGGCTCTTTTTCGATCGGGGATTAAAATATATCAATACAATATTTTAGTAAAATATATAATACTTAACTAGTCTTTTTATATAAAAATATGACATCTGATGTTTTAAGGAAATAAGAAATAAGTACAGGAAATGTGGAAGGAAGTTAGTATTTAGGCTAAAGTATAGTGACTTTTTTAATATCATTTTTCGTAGATGAAGATCTCACAGATGTGTGAGATTGAGGTACATACTAAAACGGTCGATCCAGCCCGATAGTGGGCTATAGCCATTAAGTCTCATTAAATTATTTTTGGTATTCAAACAGTAGAGTAACCCCTAAAAAGATTTCCGGGAGTTTTAAAAAATGGTGATCGTATTTTGACGTGCTCTTTTCGAATTTCTACTTTGTCACCTCGTATAATTTCCGAATGCGCCGCCCCATTAGAATAGGGCTCAAAAACAGATTTTTTTAATATCTCTTTTTCTTCACATTTTACAATGAAAGCTTGAGACTTTGCAGCACTCTTACAATAAAACTATTCATTTTTCAAAATATTATAGGAAATTTTCTTTAGTTTAATTTATTATACAACTATTTTCATCGAAATTGAGTGGGAATGTTGTGTTCATTGTCATAAAACTGTTTTTGGGCACAGTTTTTTTCAACATGGCGGCGCACCGGAAAAACATGAGAGGTGCCAAAGAGCGTCTCAAAATCTATTACATCAACAGTTTTCGAAATTTTCCAAGTAAAACTTCGAAACGATTATACTATAAAAAAGTATGTGCATAAAATTATGTACAGTGTAGGTATGCGAAGAAATACCTATATTTTAATCTAATTGTTTAAAATATGCTTTGTGAACTTTTAACGTCTTTGATTAAAACGAGGTAAATACATTATTTTCAACCGTCTTCAAAAAAAGAGGAGATTGTCAATTCGTAGAGAGTATATTTCGTGGTATGTGCATGTTTTTTATGTTAAAAGTAAGAAACTAACCGCCAGTAAATTACCCATCGCTGGGCAAACTGGGAAAGACTTTCTTTCTTATTAAGGAGAAGTTTGTTGTTTTTTTCTTTGTTTTAAACTGGAAATATCTAGAATATGTGTCTTTCAAATAAACGAAATTACGTATTTTGTTATTATAGTTCGTTCGCGAAGTCGTTTTAAAGTCTTCACTATTAAATTACTTCATTGTAAAGGAATAAAAATATGTACATACAATAGTTTCTAGATTTTTACGGGTTGTAGTTATTTAAATTGACGTCATAGCAATTAAATACTGAACTTGAGAAAAAATACTAATTCTAAACAAATGCTATAAAATATACAACTGTGACGTATAGGCGTTCTTTTGTTGTTCGTTATATTTTTTTTTCTGTCCGAAGGTTCCAGCAGTTTCGTTTAATTAATATTAACAATATAATATTTTTTTTACTTCTAGATATAATCGACTTCCATCAAATAATAGGTACAGGTCCCTATCTAAATGTGTGTTCTTTAATAACATTGTATTAATTTCAAGCGAAAAATTCCGTTAAGGTTCTTCGTTCTATAAAATATTTTCTATAAACATGTTTAAGTTCTCAACACCGCATAAGTCAAAATTTTGAGATTTACAGTATAACAAATAGTGCGTAAATTTACATAGACTTATAAATCAAATTTTAGGTAAGCGATTTTCGTTTATCGTTCTCTTTCGTTTATCTTTTTTTAAAGTAACTTTTAGATCAGCTCTCTAACGACGACAATATTACGTAACATACAAAAAAAGTATTCAAATAAATTTGAATTAAAAGACTCCTTTTTCTAAATCGGTTATAAGGTATTCACTGTCCCTTTTACGTTTTCCTTCCCGAAGGTTCCATCACTCAGTCTCGCATGATAAATTACACCATAAGATCTTTCCGGAATTCCACGGAAGATAAACAAGAAGCGAAGGTGATTAACACTATAATATTTACCATTAAACAAGTATACTTAATAGTTGATACACCGGTTACGGCAGAGTAAAGAGAAATAGGTTTTTTTTTTTATAATAAAACATTATTTGATTATATTAAAACTCTTACGATATGCAGAGTAATTAGTTTATTACATATTCATATTTTTTAACTTGATATATATTTATAATATTACCTAGTGCTGGCTTTCACGTTACGTAATACAAAGAAATATGTTTTATTCTGAAATATATTAACTATAGAACTGTAAAATTCCATCCCAATTTGGTCAATTTTTGCGTGAAAGAGAAACAAATGACCATCCATTTCGTGACCGCTATCATTTAAACAAACCACGTAGCTTTAAAAAACTTTCGTTAAACACTCTAAAAAACGATAATATAAATAAATCAACTCTTCGCTAGCACATTACATAAAAAACATGATTTTATGAACGCGATCAATAAGTAAATATCATACAACATAATCATACATACGCTATTAATTACGTAATAAATTAGTCATGTCGATTTTATCTTTATCTCAACTCTGAACCTTAACCTATACGTGACAGATCGCACGAGATTAACAATTCAACACATTACATAATATATTATTGACATCATATTTAAATTGTAGCTGAGTATATGATAATTGCTCTTAAAAGTAATTAACGAATACAAAGTTACGGTGTCATTATAACCATAGAAGTAATCTTGACCGCATTACGATACATTTTACAGTAGTGCATTGTTGAAACAAAGATACAATGAACAGCCACAATTATGTTTTATATACATATAGCATTTTTCATAAATATTATATCCTGCTTCATAATAATTAACAACAATAACGGTAATATATTTCAAGCTATTTATATTGAATCTAACTAAAAATAGGACGTGTTCTTCATGATAATTATAATTATGAGAATAATCGTATATTACATTTTATGCGTATTAAAAATAAAACATATACAAGTAAGCACATTTTATAAAACCCATAAGCATAGCATAAGTAAACATTATTTTACATATCTATAACGTTTTTGCCGTACAAAAATAAAACTTGTTTGCAATTGATACATACATTATTTAATTGAATAAATTTCAAGTTTAATTTTATTAACAGTAATTATTTCAAAAATATAACATAATGTTTTAGATAGCAATGCTTATTTAAATTATTTTTGAACACCAGTACGTATTTAACATTTAAAAGATAAAACGGGGAAAAACGTTATCTCTGTGGATGATAAGCACAGCGTATGTAATAAGAACTGGTAACAGTGAAAATAATCGAATTATACATGTAATTTTAAACGGACACGAGATTACTATGGAACGAGGCCAACATTGACCTTACTTGAGATAACTGCAGCGTGTTACGTAATGGCGAGTTTACGGCGAGTGATTCACTTGAAAGTGGAAACACCAGATGCGACACGGCGGAAACTGTGGAACAGATAAATTTGAATTCTCTCCACGGCTTATCGAATTAAAAAAAATATTTCGTCATTTAACAATTCGTACATTCAGGCATTTCGTGAGCAGATATCTTTCGTCACGTTCGTCAGTTTATTTTGAATGATTTTAGTACACTGAATTTAAGTAAAAACTAAAAGTCAGTACCACGATTTCACTCGCGAGATAAAAAGTACCTTGTGCTAAACTAGGACTCCAAGCGTATATATACCAAAAACACTTGATAGCTATACATATCAAGTCTAAGTCCATATGGAAACTACAAACGAATTTGTCAATTATTAAACAACTGAATAAACTTCCGAAAGCTGACAACCAAATTTGGAGCTGAAATTTTGCATACAGCTTCGTTTTGATATTATGAGACATTATAGAGATTTTTGGCGATTTTGAATATTTACCCGAGATATCGAAATGTGAAAGTTTACAAAATCAAAAAGTTCTTAATTCGTAAAAGCTTAAATTACATAATTATAATAATTGTAAAATGAAATAAGGTTATAAAGTCCCAATAACTCAAAGTGAGTACGATCATTACTTTGAATTCCTCTCAGGTTCAACCCGAACCTTTTGCGGAAAAGGAATAAAATAAAATACGCCTAAGAATTGATATTATTTTGGATAAGAAGCAAAACCTAGGAGGCCGTAATAAAGTTGAAAGCATTATAGGAGTACGAAATAGTATTATATAACATTTCATTATATGAGAAACTTAACTTGCAGAATACATAGGATTCATATAATTGAACCGTCGACTCGACATTCCTACTACACAGCTGACTTTGTGATATTTGTCTTTAGGACTCGGATTCAAAGTGATTTATTTGTTTTCATGTTTGTTTTTCTAGTAACCTATTTTTCTTAGCGAATTACGTAATATGACCTTATTTTATTCAAAACCGTTTAGTATAAATAGTTTATTTAAAATCTTGTATTTATACTACAAATTCTGTATGGAACTGACTTTATAAGTCGACGTTTGCTTGCAAATTGCTTGTCTTCCAATCAAAGACATTTCAATAAAAACAACTTAACGTCATTCACAACGAGCAATCGTTATACATATACTCATAAAAAATGATTCGATTAAAGTTAAAATTAATCTCTTAGATCAAATATTTGTAGAATCTTGCCTGAATTACTTTTATGTAAAAATTAATTATGTACTGTAAAATGTTCGTAAAGACTGATATACATAGATACCAAAAATGACTTATTTTCTAAAGTATTTATATTGTCCAGTTAATGCTTTAAATATTTCTGATACTTCGGTACTACATAGGTACTTCTTAAATTTTATTTACTTTAAGAATTTATTTCACAGCGTTAGTTACATCTGACTGCGAGGTCGGTGGTTTTTATTCTAAGAATTTATTTTTATATTTGTTATTCAAAGATTCGGTTTAAATTTTAACCTATGAATCTTTCCAAGGTTCCTCGTTACCATATAATTTCAGTTGTTATAATAAACATCCGACAAAAAACGTTTATGAACTTCAAATGAATATAATTCTGAATGTTATTGTTTCATGCATAGAGGGTTGTTGTAGTTCAGATGACGATATCTGCGCAGTAGCTTGTGAACCGTTAAATCTAGATCAGAATAACAAGCAGATTAAGGAAATCTCATAAGAAATCATAGAGTGGCTGAACAGTTTCTTTGAATGGACGGAAATTCTAATGTCAACAATCAGAAATAGATGAACAATAATGTCAATAATATAAGAAAGCAGCTTTAAATAGCAAGGAATATATTGTTTTGTAATGCAAACAATGGGTATGTTCCGAAATACAATCCGGTGTGCTAGTTAATCTTTAGTGATACCGAATCATACTCGCTGACGTCTCGTTAGACGTAGAAAAATGATCTTTGTTGGTTGGATTTCGGAAAACACCCAATATCTATCTAGATAACTAACTATATTTATATACAAAGTTATTGCCGAACCTGTGCAATGTACATATAATATACTTGTAGGAAAATATGCCTAATTTTAGAATAGTCCGCTTCGATACGCTATGATGTAAGAGCTGAATTGGCACGAGAAACAATTCTTTGGAATTGGAATTAATACCGCAGTATTTACATTTGTGGTTGTGTGAGTACAAATGTTAAATTGTAACAGGTTTTATTCCATAATTATGTAAACTATGCGTTTACCATGTATATTAAGATCTTTATAGAATCGTTGAATTATTAATGAATTCATCTTATGCATTAGCAGTTTGAATTTGAGGATAAAATCGCATTCGTCAAACGATGGGAATTGTTTTTCGAATGTGTTTATTTCTTTGACGAGTACTGTAACCTAAACGGCTTTTTGTAGAAACTTATATACAACATATGGAATGTCACTATAAGCTATTTATTGTTGAAAATAGCCGAGATGGCCTAGTGGTTAGAACACGTCGATCTCAACCAATGATCGCGAGTTCAAACCCCGGCTAGTACTGCTGATTTATCAAGTTCTAAATTGTATTTGTATTTAATCTCATCTCGAGCTCGGCGGCGAATGAAATATCGTGAGGAAACCTTCACTTGTCGGAAGAAATTATAAACTCGAAACCTGCTCCTTAATAGGAGACGAGGCCTTTGCCCAGCAGTGGAACATTTACAAGCTGTTACTTTACTTTATTTTTATTGAAAATAAAATAGGATAAAATACTTCTAGTATTTTTCTCGCATTAAATTTTCTTATTTTTATATAGGCTTTAAAAAAAAGTTATCCGTTTTAGAAAGGTAATTCGAAATCTTTAGCTTTGATTTTAGCCCATTTCTTCCAAGTACTCTCTCGATTTGCAATTATATTGGAATTAATGAATTGGTTTGTACTCGAGACTTGATCAAGGATAATTCTCTTTTGACCCATGGGCCTTAGAGACTATAATTATTGAATAAATCTTTCTATTAATGAAAGGTTTGAACACATAATCAGAAATAATTTCTACGTAATAGTTCGTATATTTAATACTAGGTTATTTGAGTAATATTTTTCCATCGAGTTATTAGTGCGTTGCTTTACGATCGCAATTTCGACAACGATTTTGTTCCGTACAAAAAAGTCCCGCGGTAAAAAGTAAGTTCATTGACACTTTGATCATGCCAATTTCAGTGCAACATAAAAAACGTTCGTCTCAAAGTAGATATAACAAACTCGCGCTATTTACTATATATACATAAATAAGTAACGTATTAAGAAAAATCAAATATCAGACAAAATGTATAATAATAAAAAAAAAACACGGATGTTTCTATTCGAAACAGGTTTCGTCCACTTTTTTACAAAGTAAAAAAACAAAGATTATCGCAAGAATACATAAAATAATTACATAATCAACGTCAGCGAACTGATTATAAATTTTTCCCTTTATTTCTATTCAAGCTTACGCACGTTAATTAATTATAATTATAGGTATATTTTATAATATATTTTATACTTTATTAAAATTGGTATCAGATAACCTTAGAGAAAAATGAAAATATTGTTAAAGCGATCTTGGCACAGGTTCAAAGTAGATACATTCATCCAGAAGCCAACGTGAAATATCTGCAAGATGAAAGCTCATTCCGACCGCTATTGTACTGGGAGATACTGTTTTAAAAATTACGCAATTGGTACTTAGTATAATATAAAGTATACTATAGACCAGATAGAGTTTTATTGCCGAGAATGTCGTTCATTCCATAAAAACATACGAATGCATACGATAATGATTTTAGTCGTATGTTCTATGTAGATTCATATATTTTGCTTACAATAAAATCAATACATCATATTGATGTATATTTAAAGAACACTACCATTTTTCACGACATTACTTTTATAAAGTTTTACTAAGGTTAGTTTACATAAATATTCACCGTCCTTTCCTGTATTCATAAAATTAGTTGCATGTTCCTAACAACGAAACAATATAGACCAATTTTGAGGGGACGGGGTGGCGGTTATAAACTTAATATATTCTTTGTATAGATGAAAACAAAGCGAAGATACGAGCTTACTAGTGGTCCACCGCCATGGACAATATCATAAGGTATAAGGGCCCAGAAGTTCCAAGTGGTCACCATGGTCGTGAACAATGTCAAGGATTATTAGATAAAGATGTGTTCCTAATGCGCTGCCAACGATAGTAGTAAATAAACAGTGACTCATACAGCCTTGAGTCCGTTCATTAGTGCCAGGTTTTCAGCCGATTATGACAGTGCTATGGAGAATGATGCAGCTACATTGTTAATGTTTATGTTACTAGAAAACCTAAGACAAATCATTTAAATCATTTTAGAGGGGTTTCTTGGGATTTCTTGAGCAAATGATACGCTATAATACTATCGATTTATAATAAATATTAAAAAAAATGAATCATGAAACTAGATAAGTTGACACACACTTCCAAACATTTATTTATTTCTTTTATTGATACCTATAAAAATAAATCAGTATGTCTGAACGCAAGTTTATAGACGGAGATTTTTTCGATATTGAAAGAAATATACTTACAAATATTTTGTCGATTGAACATTTGCCTTTGGCAAGAATTACATTTGTAGGTCTTACTCTTGCAATTGATATAAAAACTTTGTAACCTGATAGCAGTTACCTAGATAGTCTTACGTAGCTGTAGCTGTCAAAAATGAAGGCACTGGCATTAAATTCTTTCAGGTGTAAAGCAATGCAAAAGCAACAACTTATATAAATCTTTATTAAAGTCTGATGCGAGAGATACACTTATAAGTTTTACCGTTTATTACTTACTACGTAAGTAGTTACGAAAGCTGTTAATATAAAATTAAAAGCTGTTCTCCGGTACAGAGTTGTTTTAAATCGCTCTCGAGAGTCGAGAATAAAACTTTCATATATAATTCTCGTCTGAGACCGAAACTTAAAAGTTTGATTGTCGCCTTGGTGACATAGTTTTACTTAAATCGTGCGCAGAAGGAAATATATGTCCTGCCCCGAGATAGATCATTCCATTCCGCAAGGAAGATTCGCAGAATCCGATCACGCACACACATCCTTTTGTATGATAATCTATCATTTATATTTAATCCTCTAATCAATAGTAAAATAAATATTATTTACAGAAAACAAATTAATTTTAAAAACTGACTTTGTGACTTTGTCTTATTGAGAATATTTTAATTGTAAACAATTGCAGTTCATATGCGACAATAATTTACTTTAATCAGATTTTAATTTAAATAAGTTAGCAATTACTGAACGATTTAAATCTTTTCCGAGTAAAAATTATAATAATAAAAATTGTAATAAAATAAAATAAGTAAAATTAATTTTAAAAGATGTAATTATTTATATTAAAAACTATTTTGGTTTATATTGTTTGTATCATTTATGTTATTTGTATTAAGATTACATTTTGCAAACATTTCATATTATCCTTTTTTACTTCACCAAGATTTTACTTTTATATAAAAAAGTTATAGTAAACAAGTCTTGCTAAATAGTCAAAACTTTAACGAGTGAAAATTATCAAAATTGTAATAAAATACAATAAACGAGTATCATTAAAATATTTTTTGTAACATTATCGTTTCAAACTTTCGTACTTTGTCGATTAGTCGTGAAAATGTATTTCCTCATTACACAAATGACATTAATTTCATACAACACTAAATGGACGCTGATAAGCAATAATGTGTCAACCCACACAGACTTCATTTTGAGAATGTGGCGTCTAAAGATGTCGAACCTACTCTTACTTAATTTTTTTAAAGAAGTTTATATCTACTTTTCTATTCTTTTTTTAATGGTACAATGAATTAAAAGCAGATTGATATATTCAATATATTATCTAATAAAAAGTTTTTCAAATATTTAAGATTATTGTATAAATTGCAAAATATGGAACCCACTTGAAATTCGAAACTATTAGTTAGGAAACTTTTTCCGTACTTTTTTAGTTTATATGACCTTAATTTTTTTTGAATAATGTTAAATAGGCGATGCAGTATCAAAATACATCAATAGCTCAGAATTTGAGTTTTTGTGGGTTGACACAATATTGCTTATCAGTATCCAAATTTTCACTGCGGCTTCGTTAGCTTTAACCTACTGACTTGCGCGTTACCTGCTATGCTATGCCTATACCCTTCCCAGGAGTAAACTATTAGGTGTCAAAGTTTTATCGCAATTGGATAAAGGTATGGCAATGCTTACAAAACGAACAAATAAACAGACAAACAAATAGTCTTAACTACTATTATATTTTCATAAGACAAATATAATTTCTATATATATTTGTATGTATGTAAGTCTGTAAAAGTCCCACTGCTAGGCCTCCACTTCTATTAAAGAGAAGTTAAAGAGCTCAATCCACCACGCTGCGTCACTATGGGTTGGCGGATACACATATGTTAGAATTTCTTCCGTCACATACAATTTCTTCACAATCATTTCATTCTCCACCGAGCGTGAGATGAATTCAAACATATTTAGCACTTGAAACATTAGCGGTGCTTGTTGTAGTTTGAAGCCGCGACCATCGATTGAGATCGATGTGTTCAATCCACTACGCCATCTCCGCTCGTTGAGGTGTAGGTCGTTGCGAAATATGACGAACATTTTAAAAGCCAAATTATTAGTCTCCTACTTTTTTTAGTTACTTTTAGATTTTCTGAGAATATTTTAGGTAGAAGGGTCGTATGTAAAATTACCCACAATAACACATACGAGATACTTAGGCCTTCCTTTGATAAATAGAATTTTTTTTAATCCCGGGAAAGGCAAGTATATGTATGTGTAATTATGCACATTAGGAATATCACCTACATATTTAAATATATTTATAATAAAACAACCTGTTTATATTTTAAAATACAATTTTATACAGCTAGATTCTCTTGTTATTCTACTTAAAGTTACTAAGAACTGCAATCTCAGGGTCGTCTTAATAAAAGGTCGACACAAGGTCATGGAAAAACAAACGATATATTTTTTTAAAACCTCCGACAGTCTTATTCATTGAGATCATTTCAACGAGCCCCAACATGATCCTTTTGCTATAAATTGGTAGGAACTTATGTTTTCTGTTGATTCCTGATGATCATCGATCATCAGATCAAGGTTAGTACGAATTTTTTTTGTTTTATTCGCCGCTATACTCGGGTGGTTTAGAAAAAAAAATTAGGAAGAACCCGAACTATCCGACTAAAAACCCAGAATAATAATTTCAGATGGTAAAAAATTCATCGAGCAATCTAATATCTAATGATTTTTATATATTTTTTCGGTTCGATAAAAAGTTGATAAAAATACCTCTATGTCGGCTCTAGCATTGAGAAAGCACTAAGGTTGCCTCGAGGCCAGCCGTGGCGGCCGGCCGTTCACCTTACCGATACCATAATTAAATATTACAACAATAATTACTTTACACGCAATTCCTTATCAAATTTTATTATATTAGTTTCATCATATTGAATCACCGTACTATTTAATAAGTAATCTTAATCCTTAATCCCGATGTATTGGTATGACAAGAACATCGATATCACATAATATACTCCTCACTGTCTCATGTTATCAACAATTTATCAGCGATTGATAATCTCTAAAGGAACAAATTAAAAATAGCCGAATTCAGTATATATACATATATAAATCTCGATTGTCGATAAAATTTATTAATTTTAAGTAAATTAATTTTAAGTAAATATTAAAATTTATATATTTATATATTTTCAATTTAAATTAAATAAAATATAAATACCAAAATTATAAGACAGATGCACATATGTACAGATTCCACATACATAATTTTCAAGGTGTGCAATTTTTAAACGGAATTAAAGTCTGTAAAATATTTTAAGAAACGTCGTCATAATTTGGAAAGACGACTTAATAAATAAATATGCCATTCAACATGGGATGCAATTATTTTTTTGTTTTTATCGCCATTTTGAATTTTACCGTCGCCATTTTAGTATAATAAAACAAAACCTACGTTAAACTGGCAACTGTTTAGACGAATCGATAACACCACATTGATTAAAATCCATTCAACCATTGGGAAGCTTCGAGAAAATACTGAATCCAATCCAAGCATACATTACAAATCTAGACACGTGTGAAAAAAATTACCCTGTTTTTTTTTTTGTATTTGTATGTATTTTATATGATAAAGTTTGATATGTGTGTATCTGTTTGTGGTAATATAGCTCCCTAATGAATGGACCAATTTTTAATGCGGTTGTGTTATTTAAAAGACGATGTAATAGAGATAGTTCAACGATATATTTCATGAAGATACGTTCAGACGTTTGCAGATTGTTCACTCTTTTTTATTTGTTGAAAGGATCTGAACTATTTCAATTAGTGAAATCGACTTGAAATTTACTATACTATGAATGGTATTGAAATAACACAGTTGCATAACCTTGACTAGATGCTGCAGCATCGCCCGAAATCAGCAGAATACACAATTCCACACCAAAAGTATTTTATTGGGGCTCGTTGAATATACTCTTTTTTTTTTAATTTTCCTTTTTATAATACACATATTAAATTTATTTACGAGGCAATTTTTAAAAACTGTTAAAAATGATACTCATAAAACTTATACATCAAAAAATATAAAAATAAAATCAATTGAATAAATGAGAGACCAATTATAATTGAACCATAAAGCTAGAACTTTGTCCCACTTATCTATATCAGATTATAATCGATTAATGCGTCGACCTGGTCTTAATTGCATTACTATATAATGGAAATCGCGAAACGCACGCATCGTTTACGTAACCCGATAACAATGTTACCTACATTATTTCGATTATCACGTTTCCGAGTGAGATATCAGATATCGATATGTAGACACGTCAATTTTTTATAACATATCACGAGCGTCTGGAAAAAGTTATACAACGAATTCGTTGGGAAAATTAAAATGTGCGGAAAAGAAAGAGTTATTCTCGTGATCGACTTAAGTTATGTCCATGCAAGTATGGTGTATAACGGAAATTGCTAATGGGTTATCAAAACTTAAAATAATAAAATAAAATTGTCTTTCGTAATTTCTTTCGTTAGTTCATATCGAACGAGAAAAAGTAAATAAAATGTTTCATTATAAAAAATCATTATAAAAAAGCCATACAAAACTTCTACTGTTAAGCATAAGCGTTATAGCTAAGAAATTCATTTGGACGTGTTACTTTAATGCAAATCGCGAATATGCATAAAATCTTTGATAGCACAGATTGCAGCGACGTGTCGTAAGTTTTTGTGTTGATTTTTATCTTCATGGTAAATAATAAAATTGCAAAAATAAATCTAATTATACATTTAAATAAAACTGAAATGTCCGTTTGTAATTTCAAAATTATTAGTATCTTACTAAGTATGAATGTTTACATGTTAATTATATAAAAGAAAATAAAAAACAAATTTTTTTATAAGGAATAAAACTACAATACTTTTATTTAAGACGAATAATTAAGTTTCCGCTCGAAACAAAACGAAAATCCATTAAATTATCATAGACCAAGTCACCAGTACTATTTCATTTAAACAAAATATCCAGTTTTTCTAGGGTTATCTTTTTGACCTTGGTCATTTTGTTATCATAGCCCGAGATGAGATATCGTAAGCCATGGTATAGCAGACTAGTGTAACATTATGATGTCCGGCTGATTATGTTCAATTATAGTCTCACTGTACATAATTTAATTCAATTCAACTCTTAACTCGGAACTGCGCATTACATTTTTAAAATGCTTCTTCATTTATTTCTAAGTTGCAACTTAATTACGATAATTAGCGACTGTGGGAAATGATCCAATCAAATTTAATATTAATTTCGTCAAGATTAGATAAGCAATTATAGAAGTCGTCGTCTGACTAAATTTCGACATTGAATTAAATACTAAAATAAACAATGCCTTCGTCGTGAACAAGAAGAGAAGTGTTGAAAAAATCGTAGAGTTGTTTTGTTATAGAGACTTAGCTAGCTCTGGTCTTTTGACATACATTGTTCACGAGCTCTTAAGGTTGAAGAAAATTCAAACAGTCAGATCTTCGACCTTGATCTTATTAAATATGTATGCTTGTCTTCATCCCCAACGGGTAATTAATTTACTTATACCCGAATTAAGCTGAGGAATATTATTGACATCTCTTGTAAATCATTATAATTTACATAGAAGATTAAATTAATATTTATAATTTTATATACAATAATTCCTCCAAATAAAAAGATATACTGATAATTTCGTTTGAATATACAGTACAACATGATATATTTTTTCGCGATTGAAATGGTAATGGTAATACATAAAAATATGGGACATTTTTAATCACATAATATGTATTGCTAGTTTTGTTTCTGTTTTCAATCTATCGCTATCTCAAAACACTTAAAAGTTAAATGGTTTGTCAAAAATTCAATCAGGAATCGCGAGCTCTTAATTTAACTTTTACGAAGTCGGGACGATATATTTTATAATTATGTACATATCATATCAGAATAAAATCAATACCACAGGTATAAAAGTTACGTCAAACAAGATTGTGTAGGCCAATGTCAATGATTCATGGACTGATTCATCAATTGTACACAATTATCAGCAACTACAATGTCGTTGAGTATTCAAACATAAATTTTCATTTTTAGATATTTTGTTGTTGCATTACGATTTACTTATAATATATTAATATTAAATATGTATAGCAAAAATAAACTATACTTTAGTATACTTAGTTTGTATAACTACACGTATATACAAACAGGTAGGAACATATATATTTATGATTATATATTCTAAACTTGCGCGATTATTACTTTTCATATTTAATATAACGGGTCTTATCGCGATAACTAATGGTAGTAATACTTTTTTTTATTGCCCGACGAAGTTGCATCCGACGTGGTAACGAGTTGACGAGTCAGTTATTTTTGACAGCCAGTTTTCGTTAAAACTTAAAACGTATCTATTACTACGTTACATAGTTGTTTAATATCACTTACGAGAGTAAAACTTACAAATGTAATTCTCGACTACGGAAAATATTATTAGAAAGTTATAAATTTATTTTTCAATACCTAACGTGAACTAGGTGAAGAGACTATATCTTTTATCAAACATGGTTATCAAATCTTATCGCCGCTCACACCATTGCCATTAATGATAATGTAACAAGAAAATTTATTATGAAATGAAGTATAGAAATTATTATATTTTTTTATTGTATGTATCAAGGTGACTTATCGCTTAGCTATATAATGACTATCTTTTAAGAACGGCTTCCTTACACAAAATTTGATTTCTTCATACAAATAAATAGCAGTTTCATCCCTTTTAAGCTTTTCAAAAATCCGTTCTTTACTGACATTTTGACATATAAATCTTCCGAATCTCGACTTGAGATCAATTATGTAGTTTTAGATATTTTGTGTATAGTCAGTGAGTAAATGACTAATCTTTTCGATTCTATATAACAGTAATAACTTAAAGAAAACTGTGAATTTATTTATTAAGAAATAAATTTATAATTGGGTATCCGACTATTATAACACAAGAAATAAGGCGAGAAATACATTTATAAATTTTGTTCTAAAACTTTCATAAAAATTAACACACGTTGTTTGTCCATGCTTAACACCTGAAAGAATTTACTGCCAGTGCCTTAATTTTTACAGCAACTGCTTTCGTAATGATACGGTGATAATTGTTACCAGGTTACTTATAAATGTAGGTAATTCTTGCCTTTGACCTAAAACTATTTCTTTGGAACACGCTTTATAAATTTTAGATAGACGAAAACGTGCAACGCCTACGGCTTGTGCATCATGTTTAAAATAATTTATGAAATCATACTGTGCTTTTATAAACAGCTATTGTCCCGGAATGCCAAGTCCCGACGCGGACGGTGGTAATTACAGATTTTACGCAAAAAAGCCAATTAGAAATTCAAATGCAAGGTCGTTGGACAGTGTTTTAAGGTACCGGTTAACGGCTTATATATTTAAAACACTTCTGTTATTTCTGGTGAATGTTTTTTACAATTACCGCAAATATTTTGAAATAATTAATATGATAAAGAATTTAAAAAAAAAACAATGAAGTTTTATATAATTCTTATATAGGTATGATCTATATAATATGTAACAAATAACGATAGTAAGTTTACTGCCATATGGGATTATACTGTTGTTGTAATCGAATGAAAGGAAAATAATCATGATTTTAGTATAATATATTGAAGTAAGAAAGAAACCAGTGTTCATATTCAAATTATAATTTTTAATATTAATTTATTCAGTACAAGTATTTGCTCAATCAAACTTTTTAGATCCCCCATTCAGTATTACTTTCTATTATATCTGTTTTTTTGTGACCGTAATAAATTGTTACCAAAATAATTGCTATATTTTAATTAATATTTTAGTATACTAATTCTAAAAAAAATTACCTGTCTTTAACTGAATTTCAACGTCTTATTTTACATAACTTTATCAACTCAAATATGAATATAACGGTTACAAATCTTACGATGCACGTCTTTGTAACCGGCCACGTCCCGACGTGGCATCGTGGTTATGTTTGGCTTTTAAGGTTAACAACATACGATAATACTAGACAACATACACACAAAAAAATCAACCACTTTTTTTAATCCGGTCATAATATTTCGTCGTTTGATCATTCAAAATCGACGACCAATTATTGTAGATATCTGTGACTGGTTTTTGCACGAACAGTTTCGTGTTCGACTTCCGCTAGTGACAAATATTTGTAAAGAACATCGAAGTGTTTGTTGCGCTCTGTTTCTGGACCCCGGTCAAAGCATGTCCCTATGGGACACCATTTCATATATGGTGTCGTAGAAATATGCCAATGATTGCAATGTGCAGTCATTTCATTACTGAATTGTAATATTATTAGATACATACTAGCTTTTCGCGTTAGTTGTGTTATGGCGGATGACCCAGACCGAGAAATTAATTGTACTATACCTATAACATCCTTGCAAAAAACTACGTACACAAAGTTTGATCGCTATCGATTGAAAAGTATGGCAACGCATAAGATATGAACAAGCTAACATATATATATATATATATATATATATATATATATATATATATATACATATATATATATATATATATATATATATATATATATATATATGTATATATATATATATATATATATATATATATATATACATATATATATATATATATATATATATATATATATATGTATATATATATATATATATATACATATATATATATATATATATATATATATATATATATATATATATATATATATATATATATATGTATATATATATATATATATATACATATATATATATATATATATATATATATATATATATATATATATTTTTTTTTTTATATATTAGACACAATAAAACGGACATATAACACTGAAAGCAAATGAGCATTTATGTTAAACGATGAAACGTCAATAACCATTTATTATTATTATTTTAGCGAGCATTGACCTTTTGCAGAGCTTATGAAATCATAAATGTCGATTTATAATATTAAACTTTTTGTGGACTTACGAGTATTTTTAGTAACCATAGGTTGGGAATAGGTGAATTTCTAAAAGTCTACAGTCACACTGGTGTGAAAGAAAAGTCTGATTGCGGTCCGTTGTAGTCTAATTCTCGATGCTCTAGTTCGCGGTCATAGATATTGTTTTTTTCTCAGGAAAAAACTTTAACAACTTTATTTCTTTCGCAAAACATAATCTCTCCAAATATAATATATAATACTAGTTTACCTGTGCGAAAACTTCGCATTGTTATTAAATAGCATTATATTTATTTTAAAATCATACAGAAACTTTCTTAATACCCATTTTTAAATTTTAAATGATGACTAATATATTGCGGTAATAAACCACTTTTAAGCACGTATAAAACATTTGCGCAATAAAGACTAACTATTCTATTTTTTTTTTATGGCAATTTTATTAAATTACTGACACCGCCTTGATTTCGCTCAAGTACAGTTAAATAATAACCGTATACTTGAATCCTTTTAAACCATCTATTAGATGATAAGCATCCTACATTGTTTTAATCTTAACAATCACTGATTAAAATTATTAGTTCTAACGATTATTTTATTATAACGAACTTCGCTTAATTGCCATTGAGAATGGTCAACTAACTGAAGCATTCACGGTCGCGAGTTCGATCCTCGCTCTTAACAAACATGTGTAGGCCATATGGATATTTATACATCACTAGGTTCTATCCGCGATTTTGCAGTCGTTATTGTTCTTAGATGTGTTGTTCCGATCAGCCATCTAAGTTACTTTTTTATTCCTCTGGAAAAACTTTTCTTTTCTGGATAAATTAACTAGCTTCCACTTGCACTTTACCTCGTAGTCGCAATGTTTTGTGTTAATATAGCTAGAGGGCTAATTGATGAAAACCGTAACTATCAAAACATGCTACATCTATACCGCTAAAGGAAATGTGTGGTGCAAAAATCTGAATCAACTGTAAGGCAAGAACTACACTTTTTTTTTTGTACTCTTGCAATTGATATTCTAAAACAACTCTCACAGTTAACTCCTGGATCTTGTCATTATTGCGATTGAGATATATTAAATTTAGAGTCAAAACTATTAAAAAATACACCTAATGTTCGAACAAACAGATAATTTACAGTTGAAGAAAGTGAATACAAGGTAATTATAAGAATTATAGCAATGTCTATATAAATATAATTCTTTTTTGTTGTTTTTGTAATGGACAAGGCAACGTTTGTATAAAAGAAAATGTTTAAAAAATTATATGCAAAAATTTCAACTAAAAAATCTCCAAATATTGACTAAGTATTTTTTATTCATGAAGCTGGAACGAGTAGCTTATTTATAAAAGAATATAACGTGTACATCCGTGCATGGTTATGTAACAATGCAGATCTTGTATTTATTTATTAACCAAAACAATCCCAATATACCATTAATAACATATACCAACAAACAATTGTCATATCCATGTAACAATTAATTTGAATCATGAATTTACCGTCTATAAATACATACTTATGACAAGATATTGTCATATCCATGTAACAATTAATTTGAATCATGAATTTACTGTATATAAATACATACTTATGACAAGATATTTTTTTAACAATCAAATTCATGCAATAGATTGTACTGCATATTATATAATATCTACATTTTACTATCTTTAATACAGAGGAAAAATTTTCATCTGTATAAATTTTAAGCTCTATTATTATAAACTTTAAAATTGTTGCAAAATAATTAACCTGTAGCTGAAGATATTGAGTTAAAGAAACACATACATGATATTGTTTAAATATTATTAAGTAATTTAATAGTCATATCATTATGTTAAGTAAGCATCGTTTTATTTTTAAAATTAATTCATTTTAAGGTTTCTTTCTGGGTTTTTGATGTATTTTTTTTCTTAATTTAAACTAATTTAACAAAAAAGTGTACTTGCAGGAATTTTTGTCTATAGTTACAGAGTCTTAATAAAACTTTAAAAGTGTATAATTTAATAAGTTTTATGATAAAACTTCCCATCATCGTAATTATAAAATAATAAATATTTTATTGAGTCATATTGACCTCATAACAGCATAGATTTCTATACAGCGGTAAGTTCCTGGCAAGAGTTTTAGCTAACTTCTAAAAAGGAGGAGGTCTACAATTCATCAGGGGACTTACAGGGACAAGTCACAGGGGACTTTTAACAATTAATAAAACATTTAAAAAAGGTTTTTTTTTCTTTAATTTTATTTTATGTATATTCAACAATTTCTTGGAAATGGCTTAATCAATTTGGTTAATTCTTTTTTAGTTTGATAGAACATATAAAACTATATAAATCAAACTGGAGTTAAAATTTCAACTAATGCATTTACTAATTGTTCAATTAAATTTTATGTTTATCTATGAAAAATGTATTGAATATGTGCATTTAGTTTAATATTTAATAACATATTACTTGTATATTCAAAAAATTCTCTACACTTATATTCACAATATTTAATTATGGCGGAAGAGGAATCTAGACAATATATTATAATAAATAATATATAAAAATTAGCAAATCACATACCTGGGACGATTCTGCATGTAATATTGACCTCCGAAAATAAACGCCATGTAGATTCCAACATAGTAGAATGCCACAGTCCAGTTCTCTTTCATCCATTTCCTAGAATTTTGGTGAATAAACTCGTTTTCAAATTCGAAAATGTATGAATAATTCGGCGTAATGTCCAGATTGTAGCTCATTGATGATTCCATGTTTGTACTATCGTTCGTAACTGAATCACCGAAATGAAATATATTGTAGTCAAGAATTAGTAAAACCTTTCACTAATATCACCGGCAAAGGATTAACCTCAAAACTTTTAACAAGATACTTAGGTGTTGTTATATCACAGATGGCTAAAATGTCAATATTTCCAGGGGGCGGTAAGGCGTATCGCCGACGAGACACTAACTCTAGTTGTGTCTGCGGAATGTTGAAACGTTGGTTATATATTCGCAGTGACGAGGCGTCGGCCCGAGCCCGAACTTAATTCACTCGTCACAGCGCTAAGACGAAACGATGAATGAAGTCAGGATTTACTTCTTGCCATAGTCACGCCACACATGACACTATTCCAGTGATCTTGTCTGACATAAATGTCTGCCAACCGTACACGCCACCGGCCACTCTATTAAATACTGAGTACCAACTGCTCAGATAAAAGTAAACTATTTTGACAGTTTCGAGTAGAGCACGTTTCGAAGCGCGCCACAGATTAATAATAAAAAAATTTATAAAATACGTTCTGTAACTGTTTAAATTTGTAGTGATATTCATTTTTATGCGTAAAAATATTATTGTGTGCCATTATTTTTTATAATGTAGATAAAATTGGCTTTAAGCTTGACAGTAGCAAAACCTAGCAGTCACCTTGACTCTTAGGCCAATGGTCTAAACCTCGACTATTAAATATAATCAAGGGGCGTACATCCAGCATATTTTTGTTGTTCACATTTAATTATTTTTATTTAATAAAATCGTGTATTTATTATAAATGTAATGGTTTTACACATATAAAATTTGATTAAAATTTTCATTTTAGGTATAATATTTAATTTATCTCTATTTATTATTAAGATATATAGCACTTTTTAAAAACCCTGCCCTGCCTGCCTATGCGGATTTGTCTTCCAGAAAGGGGCAAAACCGTCGAACGTGAAGATTCAATAGAAATCTTTAAATTTTTTGTAAATACTTATTACTTAAAAATGAGGTAGTAGGTAATAAAGCGTTAATAATATGCTAACATATCATAAAAATCATGTCATCGACGAGTTTTATAAGTAAAAAAAACTGTATATTTGATATTCCAACACGCTTAAACAGTCGAAATTCTTTGCAATAGGTAACTAAGTAGGTACCTACATTAAATTTATGAGATATATGTTTTACTTAAGCTACATCATGCATTTATTAGAAGATTTTGTCTATTCTTAATAATGTGATCTCGTGTAAATGATGTTAGAATTATTTAGTCAATAATTCATATTAAACCTTTGTACAAGTCTTATGTTAATATTTCAATTTCTTTTTAATATTGTTGGTTGCTATGTTACGTTGTCGGTTTTTGCTTCACTTTTAGAGTTAATAAAAGAATCTTGCTATTTTAATATTATTTTTTTCTTTATTTTATTTATTCCAAATTTATATTTCACACATTAACATGGTAGCAGAGCGTGGTTCAATATAATAAAAATAATAATTTGGAATAAGAATAATTTAGAAGGAAAAATTCTTGTCGAAAGTTTACTCTGAATAGAGATTTGCGAAAGTTTCGTAAGGAAGATGGAAAAGTCTATCTTTGATGCGACGAAGATGCAAATAGGACTATTAGAGGACAGAAACAAATCAATAAATCAGAGCTTAAGTCTTCCTTGAACCCTGAAGAGATTAAAAGGTATGATCTTCGGTTGCAGAATTATCTTAAGGCGGATAGTATAGCACTGCTGATTATTACAACGAATTTGTCAGATGAGACTCTTCAAAAAGTCATAAGATTTTCTACATCGAGTGAGGTATGGCTAGAACTACACAGAATATATGTATGATGGTGCTTCTGATGATAGAGCGTATGACCTCTGTATGAAATTTTTCGATTACAAGAAACAGTCTGAGGATAATATTGACCCATTTGTCTAAGTTAAAGAACATTTGGTTTGATTTATCACAGGAAATGCATAAATATGACGGTTGTAATGAATTGCCAGACATTTTCTTAATTTGTAAGATGTTGGATACGTTACCTGAAGAATATTTTGCATTTAAATCAAGTTGGTTGTTAATATCGAAATTGGAAAGAACGGTGGAAAATTTGACGAGTCAGTTATGTTCACACGAGAGAGTGTTAGCGGCTAAAAATGGAGAAGTTGTAGAGGCTCTAGCTGTTCGTGAAACTAGAAATAGACAAAAGAAATGCATGAAGAAACCTGGAAAAACAGATGACTGGAAATGTTATTATTGTGGGGAGATTGGACACAAAATTAAGAAATGTTTTAAATGGAAATCCGATGGACGACCTCCTAAGCGTTCTGAACCATCAACATAAAAAATTGAGTCTAATGCAGGTGTGAACATGAATCTTATGTCAGTTGATGCAAGCTGGTTTGTTGATAATGGAGCAACAAGTCATGTGACAAGCAGATCTGATCTATTCAAAACGTTTCATTACTATGATGGTTCACACACTGTGACAACAGCCAATGGAGAAGTTGTTCAAGCTGTTAGTAAAGGTAAACTCAAAATCGAGGCTGATGTATATGGTTACAAACAACTTATAACATTGAATGATGTTTGGTATGTGCCTAATATTAAGAAAAACATATTTTCTGTATTATCAGCGCAAGACAAGCTCTCAAACAGCACTTTTACTTCAAAAGTACAACATGCAATATATCTATGAATGGAAAGGTCTTATTGGTGGGATATAGAAAAAAGTAAGGGGGATTATACAAACTACAGGTGAATAATGTTCAACCCACGAAAGCAATTGAAATTAACAGCTTAAATACAAATAATTTGTAACAAGTATACCAATGAGAGATTGGTTCATCAGAATAAATCGCATGTTAGAAACGTTGTCGAAAGAGAACTTGGCATTAAGCTCGAGGCTGATAATAAGGAACTTTGTGAAGGTTGTATATATGGTAAGGCACATAAACAGAAATTTGGTAAAAGAAAAAGAGCAACAGAAGCAGGATAAATAAGTCACGCTGATGTATGCGGTCCTTTTTATTTTTCATTTTCTAAATTTAGATACTTTGTTTTATTTAAAGATGACATGTCAAAATTCCGTTATGAATACTTTATGAAAAATAAGTCAGAAGTAAGGCAAAAGTTAAAGTTGGTACTTGCTGAGATCAGAGCAATGGGACACAACGTTCGAGAACTTTTGAGTGACAATGGCGGAGAGTTTGATAACGAAGATGTAAAAAGAATTTTAGAGGGATTTGGTATTAGACAAAGACTCACTATGCCTTATACCCCACAGCAAAACGGCTCAGTAGAAAGAGAATATAGAACAGTAGTAGAAGCTGCGAGGTCTATAATGCACGCAAAAGAGCTACCTCAAGGATTATGGGCTAATTGCTGCAGTAGCTTATGTTCTCAATAGAACGGAATCAACGACTTTTGATAAAACCCCATATGAGATTTGGTACAGTAAGAAAGCCAAGAATTAGACATTTAAGAATAATCGGTAGTATTTGTTATGCAAATATTCCAAAAATAACGAGAAAAAAGACAAAAAGTCAGTAAAATGTATATTTATTGGTTATGATAATGATGAAGGTTACAAAGTATAGGTCAAAGAAACAAACAAGCTTGTATGATCGAGAGATGTTATTTTTGAAGAGAAGACCTTAAGTCCAAGTAACTTTATAGAAATACCATTGAGAGAAAACCAAAAGATACCAGAATCTACACCTGTTATAGAAGCTCAAAAGATACCATCAACAAGCGATGAAATAATTGAAGACCTCGGTAATCAGACTGAATATGAATCAGTGGAATCGGACATTGAATTAGGAGAAAACAATGAATCTGAAAGTGAAGAGTTTCTGTCTGAACAGGAAATAGAAGAACAAGGTAGAATGACACTAAGAGATAGATCACTATTGCGACCTCCTGTCAAATTCAAAGACTTCGTTATGAGTATAGTTGATGATATGAGAGACATTAAAGAACCAGAAACTTATAAAGAAGCTATTCATGGATGGATGATAAAATGAATTAATTAACAGAGAATGAGACTTGGGAAATGGTTGATTTACCCAAGAACAGAAAAATAATTACATGTAAATGGATTTATAAAATTAAAACTAATCCAGATGGTACTGTAGATCGATATAAAGCCAGACTTGTGATAAAGATACTCACAAAAGAAGGATATCGATTACTATGAAACATAGCCAGTAGCCAAGATGAGCACAATTAGATTAGTGCTGAGTATTGCTGTTAAAGATATAATGTTTTTAGCTCAATTTGATGTTTACACAGCATTCTTATATGGAAAATTTAATGAGGAAATATACATGAAACCACCAGAAGGGTATTTTGATGATTCTAGCAAAGTGTGCAAGTTAAAGAGAAGTTTGTATGGACTGAAACAGGCCACGATGTTGGAATACTTGTCTAAAAGACGCTTGGATTTAAAGAAAGCGAAGCAGATCCATGCCTCTTCGTAAGACATAGGGGAGAAAGAAAGCTCATTTTAGCTCTGTACGTAGACGATGTTCTGCTGAAGCAAGCAGCAACACACCAAGGTGAAACTTATAAATTTATTAAGGAATTAAGAGATAAATTTAAAATAAAATCAAAACCTGCAAATTATTTTCTAGGTCTTGAAATTGAAAGACTACATGGGTGTATAAAATTAAATCAAGCAGCTTATGCAAAGAAAGTTCTGGAGAAATTTAATATGGAGAACTGTAAAGCAGTTGGAACACCCATAATAAAAGATTCAGAAACAGGAATTTCCATATAGACAAGTAGTTGGCGCTTTAGCTTATCTTATGATAGGAACAAGGCCTGATTTAGCATATTCAGTTGGTGTTGCATCACGACATTTAGAAAATCCAAGAAAAGAAGATATAATTAATGTAAAACGTATTTTGCGTTATTTAAAAGGAACCATAGATTGCGGACTTGAGTACACATGTGATTCGAGTAAGAATTTAATATGTTACAGTGATGCGGATCATGTGGTGACTTAGACACAGGGCGTTCCACCGCAGGAATAATCTGCATGTATGCTAGCGGAGCGATATCCTGGAAAAGTCACAGACAAGTCTCTGTTGCAATTTCTAGTACAGTAGCTGAAGTAGTCGCTGCTAGTGAAACAGTCAGAGAAATAATTTGGTTGAAAAGACTGTTAAAAAGTATTGAAAATTCAATCGAATTACCAGTACTACTACGTCGATAATGAATCAGCTATTAAGTTGGCACAAAATCCTTCATATGAATATCACAATAGAATGAAACATGTGCGGTTGAGACATTTCTTTGAGAAGGAAGCTGTTGCCAGAAATGAATTTCAGGTTAATAAGATATCCTCTGAGTTACAATTGGCAGATATGATGACAAAGCCGTTGTATAAACCCAGATTAATGAAAATTTGTCGTAATATAGGCATGACTACAGCTGGGAAGACTTAACAAAGAGAGAAGATGTTAGAATTATTTAGTTATAATAATTAATATTAAACCTTTGTGAAAGTATATTGTCGGTTGCTATGTTACGTTGTTGGACAAACAGAAATGGTATTCAATGAAAGAATCAGAACGTAAGTAAGCAATAAAACACAATGGAAAAGAAAAATATATTTATACATATTTACCACAACATCGTTGTAAGTTCGATTTTGCTCCTTATTTTGCGAGAGCAAAGCAGAATATTTCTTCCCCTAAAAAAGTAATAGGCAGAAGAAAAATGTGTTATTATTACCCAAATTGTCAAGATATTTAGGACTACCTTCATTATTCATATATTTCAGAACTAAAAACTATCCAAATTTTAAACTCAATTTCAATAGTGCGTCAATTGTATGATTATTTTTTATGTGAATTCAATAAATAAAGTGTAAAGCTACGACTAAATTAAGTGAATTAATTAGTTAAATTTTCATAGAATCGCAGCAAGTGTATATTTTTATCATGTAAAAAACTATAACTTATGATACTTATTAAAGAAACAAGTGGCATTAGTGTAATAGTACAATTAACTAAAAATATATAAATAATTGTTACTATGTAAAGTGTTGTGCTGTTTATTGTAACTCTGATTTCATAAAGTCGTAGGTCTGAGTCCGACTTTATATGACTATATTTATGTTAACATTAAATCATTGCAATAGCAGTTTAGTTTTGCCATTTTTGTTCGATTAATAAAAAAAAAATAGTTTTAATCCTTAAAGTTATTTTACGTACATGTTCTCAAATTATATTATTACATCATGTTTAAGCACCAATATTTTATTAAATTTAAATCATCTAAGTAGAAAATTATACGTAATTTTATGATTTAATGTGTGCTTTAAATAGATATATGCCATACGTGCATCATATAAAAAAAAATGATAATTTTACACCCGGGCAGAAATGTCATGGTTTGTTTCCTTGATTAGTAATTAATATAATATTATTGTGTATTAGACAAATATATATATTTAAATATAAATAACTTTTAATTTTCTCAAAGGACTTTTTTTAATAAAAAGATCATTTTTCATGACTGCTTACTAGTAATGTAGTAATTTCGAGCACTGTACCCCTACATTACATATTTTAGGTATATTATATTCATAAATAATAACAGAATAATCTACTACGAAAGTTTTTGTAATGTATTTCTAGTAATTTTGGGAGTTTTCTTAAACAGCTCATTAAATTCGTTAAATGAGATTGCCTACTAATAAAAATCCTAAAAAAAGAAGAATACATAAAAACCACGTGTTTTTTTATTAAATACGTAGCTTTTTCTACGAAATATTTTTATTTAGATGTCTAGTAAAACAGCAATTTGCTCATAATAAACTACGCACACATTTATTGACTATTACAAGCGCATAAAATTATACTTTCAATACACATAAACTACGTAATAATATTTTGTATATAGCAAGACACTTTTGTACACAGTTTATTGGCAACGCTGAAAAAACATATTGAATACATTTGAAATGACGATGTTCGAAAACTTAACCATATTTTTAAGTCGTCTTAACAATTCTTGACCGACTGGTAATTTCGGACTTGGTGCTGACGTTTCAATGTTAGTTGTTTCTGAAATATTAGCAAACGTATACATATAGAAAGCTGGTTCCGTTCCGATATTTAGTACTCTATGAAACATTCCAGATTCCAGTTTAATTCGGTTCCCTTTTGTCAGTTTATAAGATTGTCCTTGCGAAAACTTTGTGATCTCGGGTTCGTAAGCCACTACTCCATCTAATATAGTCATCGTGACATTTGATACCTCAGTTGGAATAAATTTCTCTTGATAATATTCTGTGAAATTAGATACTATGTGTTACTTGTTAATAAAACTATACTTTTTAGTATTATTAATTTTGTAATAAATTTCATAATTCAGTTATTAGTCAGAAAGTTAAAGCGCTATTTCTAGGGGATGTGTGTACTAATATAAAGGAACGTAAAAATAAAATGAAGCATTCATTTTGTTTTACCTGGAAAATCGGCAATAAAAGTGACATCACTATAATTGTTCCAAGTATGGACATCTTCTTTAATATCATGTAACACACTTCTCCAATCTAACGCTTTGTCAAGCAGGGGCATAAGGTAGGGTATCGGTTTAAACGGAGACCAAGACGAATTCAACAAATCAGTTTTCGGATCAAACATTCGCTGAGTGAATCTCCCATTCATGGAACACCAAACGTCGACGTAAATTGAAATATTTTTAGACATAACTTTTTCCCGATTCATACTTTTATCCATAATTTTCTTTATAATATTATATTTCAAACACCTCGCATATTGATGGATCATATCTCCATGTCTTGTCCATCTGTCGTTAGGAGTATAAATGTATGGATCAACGTAAAATTCTTTCCTACTCTCATTATCAACGACTTTGACGATGACAGATTCGATTTCCCAAGTATGGACCATCATGTCCCAAGAATAACCGTAAAGGCCATTAGTCCAATTATTATAGCCCTGTAAATTTAAATGAATTGATATAAAAAGCATAAATATATAAAATCGGGTTGCCATTACAAAAGTATTGACTAAGATAGGAGAAAAGAAAGTTTAAGTGTAAAATTGGTTAATAAAATTATTTGATTACTAATTGTTAGGAATATATCATAAAAGTAAATAATACTGTATTTTGTCTATGGTAGCTCGTTGATCAGTTAGTTATTATAATATATCGGCAGTACGCACCCTCCCTCTCTCTAGGATAGATTGCTCGTCTTTACTCTCAGAAATATATTCATAATTACGAATAAACTAGTAACTAGAACCCCAGAGATAACTTAACACTAATGTTGACCTTTTACAGGTAACCCAATTGTTCTAGAAAATTGTACTTGTAGCTTACGTATCTTAAGTTATTCCTTGAAATTATCATCATTACAAGACATTAAGGCAACCATGAAGAGTAACCAGGTCTATTTTATTACTTAAATAGATACTTTATCACATGAATTAAGCAATTGTGCTCAATTATATACTATTACTACCGCATTAAATTTAATGTATGGTACTTTATATGCAATTTCAATTACATTTTTTCCACTTTCATTATATAATAAATATTTATAAGTATTCCTTTTTCAGAATTCATTGACCCTCGTTGTAAAGGTCTTGTGCATTTAAAATTAATTGTACTAATAATTGATTGGTAATGATATATTATATTTTCAGTTTGTTAAATCCTTTATAATTATAAAAAGTAAGAATCATATTTATCGCAAACTCATCACGCTATTTTTACGTTATTAAGTAATGCAAAAACAAAGTATGAAATGATAATAATATTTTTTTTATTGCTGTTACTAAGAAATAATATTAAAATAATATTAAGAGACGTTTTTATATCTACATAATTATAATATTTTTCAAAGGTGTTTTCGTCGGTATGAGATATCTTTCTTCAATCAAACTAATGTTTGTTACGTCATTTTTTAGATAATTTTTCGGTCTCAATTCCAAAAATGAATTAATTATCCCAAAATTAATATTTTTATTTAAGAAAACGGTTTAAAATTATTTTTAATTTTAATTAATTATTAACGAAATAACGAAGCCTTTGGACGAGTCACCTAGCCTCAATTATACTTACTTTTGTTAGGAATACATCATAAAAGTAAATAATACTGTATTTTGTCTATGGTAGCTCGTTGATCAGTTAGTTATTATTATACATCGGCAGTACGCACCCTCCCTCTCTCTAGGATAGATTGCTCGTCTTTACTCTCAGAAATATATTCATAATTACGAATAAACTAGGGACTAAAACCCCGGAGATAACTTAACAACTTTACATAGAGTATGTATAATAAAAAAAAGAATTATACGATTTCTATAAAAATCCTGACCTTCGTGATAAAATGTGAATACGGCAAGAATGCTTGAGATAGCACATGGAATACTATAAAAGCAAATGTGGTTAATTTCCGGCCAACGTCCTCTTTAGGTGTTTTGGTAAAATTGTTTTTCGTATTTAAATCATCGTTATCTGAATCAAAAGTTTTTTCATCTAGTAATCTTTCATGATTTAAATTTGTTTCTGAATCATTTTTTTCATCGTCAATTCGTTCGTTTGTTTCATCAATATTAGGAAGTTCATTGGGTTCATTATTTATATCGTTAGCTATCAGTTTGATAGCATGGTTCTTACTCGTGCGATCAGTATTAGGTGTAAGCATCAGACATTTACAAATTCTTCCTTTTACTTTGGATATATTTTTTTCAGCGTAGCTTATTATTATTTTCGGCCAATCAAAGGAATAAAATAACGGCATCGTTGCTAAGCAGACCCATGGAAACATACCTAAAATATTGTTGTATACATTAGAAAATAAATTGAGATTGACGACTTATTTAAATACAAAAATCTAATAAAAGTAAGTTTACTTTTATTTCTTATTTTTTGACCATTGTTTACTGTAATTCTAAATCAATTTCTGAATTATGTTGTAAACTGAATAACTGACCACAATTTTCCTGTTACTGAAATTTTATGCATGTCATTGCAATGTATTTATTCTGTATCATATAGCTTATATACAGAGTAAATTTATTAACTGAGTATGGATGGTTAAATCTGAAATCTATAGGGACCTAAAACAGCGTCATAAACTTTTTTTTTAATTAAATTATTCAGATAGGAAACCAACCTACTTAAAAAAAACACTGTATTTTTGCCAAATCTGATAGTTTCACCAATAAGGATCAACTTCTGGGAAGAACATATGATAAACAAAAGGATAAGGGACACTTCTTTTAAAGACTATTAAATTTATACTTATATAAATTAAACATTTAGGTACTTATAAATCAAAAGTTATAATTTGATGTAAGTATATGAGTAAAATTATTGAGTCCAAATATAACAAGAAAAAATATTGAGTTAAAGTACCAATTTAATTTAAGGCCGCGGTCGCCTCCACAAAAATAAAAAAACGGGGTAACAAAGAATAATACGATCAAAAATCTAAAAACTTAATAACCTTAAAGTTATTTATTTCAGGTGCGCCTATTTTTTCACGTGAGGTGTAAAAATTTGATAGAATATGTAATGTGTACTAATTGTTTTATTTTGGTCCCTGTTATCTACGCTGTTACCTCGGTATTTGACTATCAATTTGACGTTGAGTTTTTACTTTATTTTTTACATTTGTACTTATATATTATTTTATATTTTACCGTATTTTATTATTTTCTAGAAGATGATCTCTATAGTGCACCAAACACTATCAGATACTATTGTTCCTAAAAAATCAGATGGTGCAATAATTCAAGGTTTGCTTTATTTTTCTCCAAATAAACGGATTGATTCCTGGCTAGGAAAATTAATTAAAAAAAACTAATGATGTAGTTTTAGTTTTCGAAGTCTGTCATTTATTTTTCGATATTCTCTAAAATGTCAGATTTGGCCGTCCACAATTTTGGTATTTTAATTACTCGTAATTAAGAGGAAGTTGTAGTTTGATATTCTTCATGTTCATGAATGCATTACTATCTTCTAAGACCCAAAGACGATAAGCATTATGTTGTGAATAGAAAAACTTTCCATGTTACGTTAAATTGTTTATATTTACTATCGAACTGTCGCAATACGATCCTAATTCATTCAATGGTTGGAACAGAGTGCTATTAAAAATATCGCTATTAAAACCTGCCACATTTTAACAGTTAAAAAAGGCGTTTTAGAACAAAAATTATATAGCATTTTGTGATAGCGATTGCTTAATGTAATTACCAAGTAGGTCTTTATGTGAATAGATCCCTCAACGAATACAAAATATGTTTAATAACGAACCGATTCTAAAAAGTCGGCTATTCATTAGATGGAATAAAGCGCAGAACATCATAGCCACGTGACGTGTTCGTGACCACATCATCCATATCGCCACGGTTAGGTCGAAGGCGAAAACGAACCAGTGCACTATCAGATAATCGGTCTGTGGGACTGTTAGGAATAATCTGAAAAAAAAAAAACAAAATAGATTTTTTAAATACTTAGACACCACTACTATTTTTTGTCTGACTATCGGATATCTATAATTTTACAAATATATTTAAATACTAGCAGTTACTGGCGGCTTCGCTCTTCTTCGCTTAATATTCTCGATTAAGAAAACTGTTAAAAGCATTGATGTAAACGTTTTAAGAAATCGTAGACACTTTAGACTTAATTATTTTTAGCCATTATTTGAATTAAAAGTGAATAAACCAGGTAGATTCAGTTCAAAGCGTAATTATATTTCTTTTTATGTGATTTTCTTTAATTTTTCAGGATAGTTGTATTTTATTAAAGAAAATGTAAGATACCAAATTACATCAAATATAATATATAACATGGAAAATATAATTTATGTTTAACTTGATTTAATTCTGGAACATTCAGCGTCGTGATAATAATTTCCACCTGGGTGAGCTGTCTGGTCTGTCTGCCGCCATTCTATCACCAACCAATCTGGGAAAACTTTCTATCTGCCGCCCTTTTGGCACTAGCAAACCTGAGAAATTAGTCTTTCTGTCTTCTGTTAGCGAAGCGTCTATTGTATTATCTATGCGAATTAAATAAATAATGTGTAAAACTACGATTGAATTTAGTGAATTGATTAGTCAAATTTTCATTGAATATGTTCTAAAATAAAATCTAATAGTGAGTACATTTTTGTATTATGTAAAAAAAACTGGTCAAGTGCGAGTAGGACTCGCGCACCGAGGGTTCCGTACAAACTTATAGAAATCTATATAAGACTAACCCATCTACGCCATTTGTGGTCTTCATCATCAGTTCCAACATAAGATACTATCAAAAATACCTAAATCGGTATGAGCTTGCCTATAATATTTGAGGAGTTCCCTCAATTTCTCCAGGATCCCATCATCTGATCCTGACCTGAAGACAATGGGACCACCTTGGAAGTATACCTTTTCAAACAAAAAAAAATTTTGAAAATCGGTACCCAAATGGCGGCGTAATCGGCGAACAAACATAAAAAAAAATTAAATACAAGATCGAATTGAAAACACTCCTTTTTAGAAGTCGCTTAAATATAATCAAATATTATGTAAATATGGATCACGTCCCAAAAACTATTTTGAAACTACTTAGGAGCACTTTAATTTAAAACACGATCATGGATGCAATCTATGGAAACACAAAATTTTATTTTAAGTACTAATACACCTTATACTTTCAAAAAAGCAAAGTTATAGCGCGATTCAGGATACACTCAGCGCCATCTCTTGACAATTTCAATGAACTAACTTGTTGACTTTGACATTAACAACATAATGATATTATATTTTATTCTCGTTTTATTTTTATTTATATTCTACTACACTCCAATACCCCTGTACTACGTTCGTAAAATATTTAGATTTACATTATCAATCAAAATATCGAAATATATATTAGTGTTGCCAAGACGAAAATAATTAGTCCTTAATTCGAACAAAACTAATTGTTTATTTATAAATAACTAATTATATTACTAATAACCAGAAGTCTTATATGTGTAGATAAATACGTAAATTAAATAACTCGATCTGTTTGAATTTAATTTTAAAATTTTCGTACTAAGTCAATACGAGTACTTAAATCAAATCGCGTGAAGCTCTTATATTGAATGTTAATTACGTAATGGCGTTATAAATCGACGATAAAACTTTTAAATGAAAAGTTTATTTTATTATTTATAGCGCGTTTAAATAATAATTAAAATAAAAAAATTTATTAATCGAGCAGAATTATATCACAGTTAATGTCATAATGTTGTAATAGATGGCATTAGCTGTACGCTGCATCGCGCTATCATTTTGTTAGCTGCGATATATAGATTACATTGCGTTGTTTATAAAGGTTTGCTGCTTTTTAATGTTTTCGTATTGATACAAATTTCTTCTCAGTGTTTGTAAAATTATTTTTTTGACCATGGTCAATTTCTATGTTAATTTGTTACAAGTACATATAATTTTAATTCTAAGATTAATATATTTTCCGCTTGATCAATTTACAACTTGATACATTTACGCGATCCTGAGAAAAAGGTTGAAAGACAGACGTACAGACTGACAGACACACGAACAGAAATTTACAGTTTTCGGATTTTTTCCTTTATGTATACTAAAGGACCTTGCTCCTGGCCAAATTTCATAATGCTTGGTCAATGGGAAGTACCCTATAGGTTTTGATTCCCTTGCGAAAACGTTAAAAACGCTATCATACCTAAAATATGTGATATAAATGACCGTATCTTTTGATTGCGTTAACTTAGAAGTTTGATTTTTTCACAGCTCTTAGTAATTACAACTCTGAGTACTTGACGTTGATAAAAATTTGTTACCTTCACGCGTTTCTGAGAAAAAGGTTGAAAGACAAACTTACAAACAGACAAACATACATACAAAAATTTACAGTTTTCAGATTTTTCCCTTTATTTGTACCATAAGATCTCACTTCTTGCCAAATTTCATCGTGCTAGGTCAATGGGAAGTACCCTATAGGTTTTGATTCCCTTGCGAAAACGCTAAAATGGTCAAAATATACGACATATTTTCCATTATCTTTTGATTGCGTTGACTTAGAACTTTAATATTTTCACGGCCGCATATCATCGTAGACTTGAGTATATGATATTAATTTCAACATGATACGTCTATGCATTTCTGAGAAAAAAGGGTTGACATCCCGACAGACAGACAGACAGACAGACAGACAGACAGACAGACAGACAGACAGACAGACAGACAGACAGACAGACAGACAGACAGACAGACAGACAGACAGACGGACAACAAAGTGATCCTATAAGGGTTCCGTTTTTCCTTTTAAGGTACGGAACCCTAAAAATAACTTATGACACTAATGAAATAAATGAATTCAAGTGACATTAGTGAGAATAATAAAATTAACAAAAAATATATAAGTAACTATCACTTTAAAAAGTGTTCTGGCGTGTGTTGAAAGTTTAATTTTGTTTCCACTTTCATATGTATGTCCAAGTCCTATATATTATGACTATATTTATTTTTTGTTAAATGTAGTTTTGAAACATAACTTTTGTTTATTCACCACTATACTTAATCATTTTAATTGAAAAAATATTTTTTATAGAATATAAATAGTACATATTGTAAAATTATATTGTAAATCATGTTTAAATAACAAATTTTTATATAATTTAAATAACATAAATATAAAACTTCACAATTTTATGATTTGATAAAGGATTTAATAAATGTGCTATAAGGATGTATAGACGTGGATCATAAATAAAAAAAATCATATCTGAGTAAAAAATAAAATGTACTGAGTGAATGAACACTTCTTTTACATTGATGCAGCTAGTGTCAGAAAAAAAAATATATATATATATATATATATATATATCTTTATACTCCATGATGATCCTTATTGAGACCCGCATATTGGCTATTGAATCGACTGACAACATTGTCATTGTCATCTGTGTAATAGATCTTCGTCTCCTGACGATGACAACTAAATGAATGAGGCCATAAGTCTGACGTATCGTACGAGTATGTAAAAGGATATTATTTGTCGTCTTATTGCCTCCACTGGTGACAGGAGGACATTTTTAGCACTGAAAATTGCGATGCAAACGGGAAACGCTGCAAGCATTCTTGCCATCAATCTGAGCGGACATGATTTATACAGTAACTAGCTATGCCTCGCGGTTTTACTCGGAGTTAAATTAAGGAAAAATTGCATTTATAAAACGTTTACCTTCCCTGCTAGAATCGGAGATTAGTATTTCTCAATATTTCTTTTGTTTCAATATTGTTTTTTCATATTTTTTTATTTATTAATTAGAACAAATAAAAAAACATGTTATTATAATGCCTAAGTTATAGTGCCTTATAACATTACTGTAAGTTGAAGTCCCGTTACAAATTGGTTAAGCCGTTTCCGAGATTAGCCAAATCAAACAGACTGACAGACATTTTTTATGTGTGTTTGACGTAATTGGCGTGTATATCTACTGTTACAAGCATTTAGTTAAAAGCTGTTAATTTGATATTACAAACAGGCACTTAAATTTTATTTCACTGTATAGATTATTAGAATAAATAGTTGAGTTTCTCTTTTTTGCATACATTATATTGTAATTTTATTAAAGTTATCAAATATAATTATCTATTCATTAAGAATTTAGTAAGAAAATAATTTTGTATTCTAAGAAAATTTTATCGAAAATCGTTTCAATTTAAAAATATATTATTTTCGGTATTTTTATAATATACTAATGAATATTGAATTCAAGCTTTTAACAAATACATTTTATTTCAAGCTTCACACAAATTTACACATTACTACACAGTCAAATAATTAAACCTTTATAATTTGTATAAAAATATACATATATGTAAATATTCTGATACTTAAAACAAGTCAATGTCATACATAAGATATACCAATGCATTAAAAAAGTAATAAAATTAAAAAACAACCTCGAACGCGTGTTAGAACGATATTAGGTATTGTATAATGATAGGCGACAAATTAGGTAATTATAACATTATGCTTGAATTACACTTAGTATAAGTTTTGTTCTCAGACTTTCATAAATATTATCATTACCGTTGTTCGTCATTGCTTTACACCTAGAAGAATTTATTATCAGTGCCTTATTCTTGACCGCAGACTCTAATGATATCAGTACTATAGCAAAAACATTAATCTAAGTTAATTTATTTTAGGTGTTTTGCCTTTTATATTCGTCATTCATATACATAAAAAGACCAAAAAATATATTTGCAGGTTGTCATATATGTATATTCGTTATTGCCAGAGAGTCTGCTCGTGACCACGACGGATACACTTCGTCGAAACGTCGGGCAATAAAAAAGGTATTACTACCATTAGTTATCGCGATAAGACCCGTTATATTAAATATGAAAAGTAGAAATCGCGAGAATTTTAAATATATATTCGTTATTTATACTAAAAGTACTTTTGTCCAGTCTTCGTTTAAAAGTTTTTTACGAGTAACACATTCTGTCACATAAAAGTACTTTTGACCGGTTAAGAGTTTTGACTATTCCATACATATATGTATATTAAGGTACTATGTAATAATTTTTTTTTTCAAAATGAAATTATTAAAATTATTTATTACGACGCAAATATTACCTTCTGAGTCGTTTTCAATCGAAACATTTGGACCTTGGACTAGTAATGCAAAAAAAAATACTTCTCATCTTACTACTCACTGGTGATAATCTTAATAACTTAAGAAGTAAGAATAAATTAAATAAAAACCAATAGATGAGGAATTGCAATTCGAATGGTAAATTCTGTTCTCGCCGACATTCCACGCGGATGTGATTTGCGCAGTAATTAATGCATAGTAAATATTTAAGTTTCTCCGTTTTGTAAATATTATACATATAATAATTACATTTTCAACAAATGTATATTTTTATTACTGTTTACTATTTATTTACTTGTGCCATCCAGACTTGTGGATAGAACATAATCGTCTTCACCGATAGTCGTGGGTTCAAAATTAGGTTAGCACCAAGTGCTTTTCTTTAAACTAATCATATTATACTCGGTGAATATAAATTCTGTTACGGAACATGCATGTTCGTATCAATAGTAGAATTGGGCAGTGACCTTTAAATCTTTCGCTTTGGTTACTAAAGCTTATTAGAATAAGCGTATGCGGAACAGAGGGACATTTATATTAGTCTACAGTCGTTAATAAGATAGTTTATTTAGTATTTATTGACGTTCTACCAGCGTAAGGTTTATTGGCTGTCAAGTGACTGTATAGTCTATGACGTTAGTGCTATTGTGACGCTGCGCCATTAGAATGAGGTCCGGTTCTTCGCACTCTCTGCTACATATGTACCTCCAATGCGTAAACACTTATTAATTGTTAGTTTCGGCAAAACATCGTCTGTTTACCAACATCAAAACATATATGTTACTTGTACTTTACGACTTACTTGAAAGGGCTAAAGACCCAGTGCTCGCTGAGGTTCTGCACTGAATATCCGGTCAACCATTCCGCTGTTCCCTTCTTCATACCCGCCATGAAGTACAGAATGAAAAACTGATATTTCAGAATAAAATAGTTCCAATATGGTACTGTTTCCTTCGACAGAGACGGATTCAAATATGCGTCTAATGACCTAAAACGAAAAGTTTCAATTTTTTTTTAATTTTTTAATTTTTTTTAGAAAAGAACAAATTAAATGGGGAAAACACTAAATAATGTTATTTATGTGAGTGTAAAATTTTAATATGTATTAATATATTATTTTATGTTAAATAACGTACACAAAGATTTGTATTATAATGATGTATCTAGTTTTTCTGACGATATAAGTATGTATTTTTTATCGGACAAATCGCTAGAATCGTATCCGTTAAAGTGATGGATAATATTATTATTATAATAATTATAATTATCATTTTATATTTATATTTTTAAAAATTGTAATTTGAATTACAATTCTTAATTTTTAATAATACAACTTTAATGCGAAAATATTATAATTTACTTATTAGATTTTACTTAACAGGTCTGGAATGAAAGCAGTTCTGTTATTTCAATACACGTAATGAGTTAGCAAATTATTTAAAACTTGTATTAGAAAAGTTGCTTAATATTAAATAGATAGATATAAAAGAAATAATATTTTAATTAACAATAATTCTATGGTATTCTTTCTGTATATACAGCGCATATTTCTCGTTATAATTATTTCGATCCGAATGACATGAATGAATGAATGATTAAATAATTGCATAGAGTTTTTTGTAACTATATAAATAAAATTGCAATATTCATCGTCTTATTAATAATGATTAATGACTTAATATATAAATTCAACGTGTGTCGTAGAGAAGTCATCAAGTTGGCAACTGATCAAGCGACCAGGCCATTTAAATAAATACAGCTAAACATTCAGTAAAAGCTACTTTATTTGAACATGTATGTTCACTATAGCAATAGCAGTAGCTCACCGTAATTAGCTTGCTGAATTAATAGTAATTTTATCATAGTTATTATTCAATTCAGCAAAGTGGTGCAACATCGCGAACGTTCTTGAAATAATGTCCTGAATAATTTGGCAATGCGTACTTAAGCTATTCAATCAAATGCTGAAGTTACTTTAGAAGAGTTTAGCCGTCGAATTAAATGGCTGATTTAACCATTTATCTACGACGTATACCTACGTCAATATCCTATTCATAGAATTAAATGATTACGTAATAAAAGGGCACCTGATTGGTATGTAAGCATTATATTTATATAAAAATGTAACCTCTATAATGACGCGAAACTTTGTCACTTAATGTACTCAATATAATTCGAGTTACTGTATACGAACATGTACAATAGTCTCCAAGTAGGTTCACGACGAAATAATTTATTAACACTTATAAGTTTTTCTCTCAGTCTTTCATAAAGATCTACATAAGTTGGTAGGCCTTGCTTTACAGAAACTTGCTTTGCCTGTCTTTGAAAGAGTTACATTACTGTCAGAGCAATATTTTTGACATTCATGACTTTCGTAACCACTTACTAGGTATCTGAAATAACTGATACGTTGTAGGTAAGTATAAATAGAACATTATTTCCTATCTAATAAATGTACCTATTTGTTGGCGCCCCACGACATCTACATACGTAAACAAGTATTGGATAAGACGATAAAAGTGGATGATGAAGTTGAACTTTGTTATTCCGACCCTACAAGATGGCCCATGTATTGGGTCACTATGGTGTGATCATTGCAACGGTCCATTTTATAGGGCAGCATGAAGGGCATAATATCAAAAAGCTGTGAACTGAGTATTTCAGCTGCCAGAGTTTAAAGGTGTATTACCACAACGATCTTTAATTCTTAACAATTGCAAAGAGATCAACCGATCCCTTGTAAAATTATGGATTAAGGTATTCAGTTTGGTAGATCTTAGACTCGAAGTATTTTTTATGAGAGGGTTAGGGTTTAAGATTTCCTAGAGAGAGATAGACAGGGTATACTAAGTTGGAGTGAATAACTGAAAAGAGGGAGAGAAAAACCCATAAACGTATACATTAACACTTTCACTGGTATAAGGGGTTTTTTCGACCCCATATGCTACTGTCATTCGCAACAGAGACATTTTTTCCTTTAAAAATATTTTTATAAAAAAATTTTTTTTTGGTGAATTTTACACGCGAAATAAATAAAATAAATATATGGTTATGTGATGTTTATAATTAATATTCTCACTTAGAAAATACGTAGTAAATATTGAAACAAAATATAACATACATAACTTGCTTTGTGCCCGTACAAGCATTAAAATACTACTAAAGGTGTTCAGTGAATCGAGTCGAGAAAATCGGGATGGTCTAAGGGTTACATGTCGACAATGATTCATTCAACCGAAGATCGCGGGTTGACATCCCGACTAGACCCCTGAATTTTCAAGGGCTTAATTTGTGTTTAAATTCATCCGCGCATATTATATATTGTACACCAATACGCATTGATCCAGCGGGTTTTCAGGTTCGTCTTATAATAGAGTAGACCTTTGCCCAGTTATGGGATATTTTAAGGCTTTTACAGTACAGTAAGTAGTGAGTACTTTTATGCCAATTACATTAGAAATACAGAACGTTGCCTAAATATAATTAAAATATAATTTTGAAATTGTAGTCTGCATATCAAGTCGTAGGGTTCAACTAGTAGCAGATAGAAGTAGTCATTAATGAAACAGTTGAAGCCACGGTCGTAGCTAGAATCTTTCATATGGGAGGGGTCCGACAAAGAAACTGGTCCGAAGGAAGGAAGGGGGTGGGGGGATGGGCGTTGTTAGTTCAAAATGTACAAAGATAGACTAGGCTAGTTTTTATGCGGGCATTACACAGTAAGATGGTACGATTTTAAATGTTTAACTCAGTTATTTAGAAATTATATAAACCATTGTCAAAGCCATTCGTTCAACGGACGAAATATAAGTAAATCGTATACTAAGAGGGGTTCCAGACCCCAATGGCCATGGTTGACGCAGTATCTTACTACTATCGTTAATACAAATGATTGTCCACCTATCCATCCATACAGGATTATCACGCAAAAACTAGTAAACGGATTTTGATGAGACTTTACAGTACATTTATTATATATTTTAGTTTATACATCAGAATAACACACGAGCTATTTTATATTAAAACACATGCGGGCGAAGGCCAGTAGAACATAATAACTTTACCAATAGCAGTTGGCCTCAGTCACGGCGAGCAGCAAGGCGACCACACCGAATAAGTAGCTGTGATTATTCCAGTAGCTCTTCTCAATCAGGAACAAGTACCAGTAGCATAGCGTGAACACTGACGCACTCAGGCGATACTTGTAGCCGAGTGTTATGCCTAAAGCTCCTGAAAGTATTTAATGATACTCAGAATTCAAATTATTTAAAAAAATTGAAAGGAGGGCTTCTAGGACTGCAGTTGTTTCCCACCCCATGAATTTTTTATTTTGTGCGCTTATATATTCTTATTATTTCATTTTTTATGGAAATTTGAATATTATCAATTTTGGTATAGAAACTTGATGAAATATCTTTCAATGAATAAAAAAATATGTAATAATATAACTACAAACTAATAACATTTATTCAGTTGTCCGCTAACGATATTTTGGTAAGTAGCCAGCCTAGGGGGGATATGCGGAATCGCGTGTCCGTTTGGCCATCCCGGCCAGGGTGGCCAAACTGAATTCGTATATTCATTTTCTTCCGATTTTTATTAAGCGGGCAGGGGTTTTCGATTATCCTCCTTAGTTGGTACAACATAGAAAAAATAAGACCTAATATAAATGCAATAACAACATGGCGTTTTGATAACTTATAAAAGAAATAAGTCTTATATTAAATAAAAAATAATGTGTGGAGTGATTTTGCAGTTAATTAAAAATAATTGCAGTATGTAGCAACATGGCTTTTTGAAAACTCTTAAGAAATATGATGATAATAATTAATTAATTAAAAATAAAAATTCATTAAAATAATTGCAATACGTGACGGGGTTTGCGAACTATATTTGTAGACCAATTTGTCCGTTATTAATCAATAAGTTGATATAGTTATAATTAAGACTTAAAAACCGACTTCGAAAGCAAAAATTAATAAAATTATGAAATCGGCTAAGAAGTGACGGAGTTCTGGGATAACAACTATTTAATTAAACAGGTAACTGTTAGGAATATATCATAAAAGTAAATAATACTGTATTTTGTCTTTGGTAGCTCGTTGATCAGTTAGTTATTATTATATATCGGCAGTACGCACCCTCCCTCTCTCTAGGATAGATTGCTCGTCTTTACTCTCAGAAATATATTCATAATTACGAATAAACAAGTTACTAGAACCCCAGAGATAACTTAACAGTAACAAATTGAGAACCTCTTTCTTTTTTTCCTAGTCTATTGATAATAAAAAAATAGTTAAAAATAATTGCAATATATGTGTAAGTGATTTAGAGATTAGATAGATAGAATTAAAAAGGTGAGTTTTTGATTATAATATATTTAAACTGTAAATAGGAATGAATAAATAATGTAATTGTAATTGTTGTTGTTCAATTAAAAAAAATCAAAAACCCGAATGCGTAACAAGATCTGCAATGAAAATCGTTATTGTTCGTAACTTTAAATCGTTATAAATCCTAAACTGTTCTGATTGAAAAACGATACGAGAAACCCTTTGATTATATAATATAATCAAAGGAAAAACCTATAAATGATTTTTAATGCCTATTTAACGATACTTCACTTTATGTAGTTTGTCAATTTTCATTTTTTTCTTTCACATTATGACGTTTAAAATCGGCCATTTTGATTTCTTCAATATTTTATGCTATGTATGACATTCGACTGTCATGTCTAAATAGTGCCACAAAGGTGCAATGTCACATAAATAAACATACATAGGGTGATAAACATATTACTATTCTTTGCGTCGCGCAGTCGGGTAAAAATGCTAAAGATTTATTACAGTAAAGCCTAGGTGTAGCCTAACGCCTAGACTCCGTATACAACCTGTCTCGAATGGGGCAGTACCTCATTCTCACAGAACGTCGGTATGAAGTTGCTAATGTAGCTCAACGTTTCGTACGGTGAATGAGAAAGCCGACAGCTCCTCCATTCTTCAGTTCAACCTTAGCTCCTCTAGTGCTGCAAATATCCACGGGCGGGGGTGATCACTTAACATCAAGTGTCCTGTCTGTTCGTTTGTTACCTTTTTTTACTTATATATATAAAATAGAAGATGTAGGAGAACATACCGAGCCAAAGAGCCGCGTACACTAAAACCATATAGGGCATAGGGACCGCTCTAATAAAGGGAATGAGAGGGAAGTGACAGATCATAGGATCGCCCCAACGTTTTTCCATCGTTGCACCACCTCGCTCGTCAGGGATATCGAACAACATTGCTAGTCCTGCAAGTCACAAAAAGATTAATTGATCTTTTAAAATGTAGCTATAATAACACACCTAACATGTGGGAAATATTTATTAAAATCCAAAATAGTTTAACATTTTGAATTCGAGATTTAATTACAAAATTAATTTATGAGTTTTTGTTCTTTGACATCAAAACTGTTACGGTCCGAAAATACAACACGAACGAAAAATTCTATTCACAATTCTGTACGAATATTTGCTTAACTTTAATGATTTTTTCCCACATTATTTCGTAATTAAAGTTACGATTAATTAAATAACTGAATTTACCAAAAAGAATCCTCGTGACGGCCAAACTAGCGGAATCCTTGGGTCTGTATAGATATTCAATAAGTTTTCCAACAGTAATATCTTTCAAGTGAAAGTCAAATTGCTCTTGAAACTTTCCATCGATTTTTATGTATACGTATTTGGCCCATGTTTTGATTTTTGTGCCTGTTTTATCGAAGTTAGGTTAATAACAAAAACTTAATTTTGTATTGGTTTCTAGATAGGTTTCTACTTACACGGAACGAACAAGTTTATGCTCATAGTTTGTCTGCTGTGAGGACAAAATGAAGACTGATGAAAAGGGGTGGGTACGGCTACGTCATTTAATTTCAAATATTAAGCTATAAATCAATTTGTCAGAGCAATTATGTATGAACATAGAACTATACGCAAATGAGAGCGTTCCATTTCATTGATTGCAAAACACCGTCAAGGTAAATTTGTGTTTTATTAGATAATGCAAAATATGGCATAAATATAATTCAAATATATGCACATATCTAATCATTGTTATATTATATTTTTATAAAATACGAAAATATGAAATATGTATTAGTATAATAAAAGACTTAGCCGAGTTGAACAAAATGGCCTACTGTTTTACATGTGTATAAATATTCACATATTTCATAGTAAAATAAATCTTAATTAAAAACGTAATTTGTTCTGTTGTGCTAGAATCGCTAACACTAGAATTGATGAGAAAATATATACAAGTAGAAATCTAGTGACTTACACACGGCATCAATCCAATTCCCCCATTAAGATCGCGTGATCTTATGTCGGGGGTCCGGAAACACTAACACAAACACAGACCACGGCAAACATCCGTATGGCCTATACAAACATTTGCCGTGAGCGGGGATCGAACCCGCGACCGTTAGCGCTTCAGTCAGTTGTAGTGAACTATCTTACTGGTATATTCATACATAAGTGCCTGTCAACGTTATCACCAAAATAATAAACTCAGCTTTTAAACGGACTTCCAAAAAAGGAGGAGGTTCACAATTCGTGGGGGACTTTTTATGTATAAATGTTCACCGACTCTGCCGATTGAGGAAAAATTTTTTATTTGTTTTTATTGGTATACTTCCAAGTTGGTCCCATTGTCATTGTGTCAGGATCTGATGGTGGGATCCTGGAGAAATCGAGGGAACTCATCAAATATAGGCACACCTGTAACAATTTTAAGTATTTCTTTGTAGTAACTCGGGCATTTGCTTTCGTAAAGCCACATTTGGTATAGTGGTAGTAAAACCTATTTCAACTCAATAAAAGGTATATCACGGGTTGCGATTCGATCACTTCAATTTGATCGGTGGAGCTGATGGTGTAGCACCAGGAGAACTCCTCAACAACAGCCCTGCGTTTGGAATAGCAATTTTGTAAATGGTGATAAACAATTAGCATTAGGCTACTGTAGCTGAGGCGAATCACAAATTATCTCTTAAGGTAGTAAACATTACGTTATATTCGTAACTTAAAAGAGTAAAATAAAAACTTAAAAAAAAGAATAAATGAACTTCAAAAACGAATGAAATATACTAAAAAGCAAAAAATATATACTTATCTATAATATATTGAAGTCGGTGCCAGTAAATAATACGTATAAAAGGTTTTACTTGAAACTGAATTCGAATACTTATCACCGATTTCAAAATGTTAAATATTAATAAAAAAAGTAAAAGGGTACTGACTTTTTTTTACAAAATCAGAAGAATAAAACTGAATATGCCTTTTGCATTATAAAAAAAACGAAGACAAGAAATATAAACAAAAACATTTAACCAAAACTAGCCACATCGGGTTTTTCTTTATAAAAATGTTGGACTAATGATTAAGGAGGTTAACTTCATGTAGTGATCACCGTAGCCCATGACTATTTGCATCACCACGCCACTAATAATTTGACAGGTTAACAATGAATAAGGAAAGGGACGGGGCGTTAGGCTTCCAGCTCTCTCACTCACCGTAAAAATTGCAGCAATGTATATTGTTTATGGTAGATTAAATTGATCACAATAGTGCAGGGGCGTTACTATAGGGTGACGGGGCTAGCAAAAGCCACGGGCCCCGACCTAAAAGAATTTTATGAATAAAAATCTTATTAGAAGTAAATTGTTATTTCATTATAAATATGTTTAAAACTATGCTCTTGAAAATAAAACTTATCAGATATTTAACTTACGTGCACACAATATTAATAAGTTTTTGGGTAACTACTTAAGTGATTCATTAAAATTACTTTATAACGTGACGATTTTTATTTGGAGGTACTATCCAAGGAATTTGCCGCGGGCCTCAGATGGTAAAGTTACGCCTCTGCAGTAGTGATAACTAAAATGATTAGTTTTTGTAAAAAGCAGAAAGATAAAGGTAAATGATACTCAATGTTTCGCTGCAATAAACTATATTATTTCAATACAACATACAACACAGTACTCAACTATAATAGACACTCATTATTGTCATTTATATAATTGTAACATTCAAACTGGATTATACATAGCACTACGAGTAGTCTCAAATAAAAATCCACAATTTTACTATTATAAAATGTGAGGTATGGTTGAGTGAACAACAAAAAACTTTAGGAAAAATAAAAAAAAAATTAAATAAATTAATCATTTTTATTATAAATAAAAAATAACAATGAAACGAAAGTACAAAATTTTAGAAGTGAGTTTTACTTTTAATAATAAACAGAAATTTATAGAAGCAAATACAATTGAATACTGTTTAGGTGTATTCTTAGAGCATTTACATTTTATTAAAAAAAAAAAAAAACACAAAATACTTTAACATAATTTAGTCTATTATTTAATAAGATTTTCTAAAGAATCATCAAATTTATGTATGTATATTGTTATAGAAATTATCATAACATTTTTGTTACCTCCTATAATATAATTTTTATGCTGACAAAACCTATATTTTTTCAATAATAATGTAGATTTTTGATCAATTGGCATCATTTTTACATAAAATATTTTCTTACATCTATGAATAAAGTGAATATAACATGAATAATTGTTTATCTACTAAACTATAAACCAACTTAGGATTCATTGTACGTATGTTATATATAACATTACAAATTAACTTAGAACTACTAAAAAGCTATGCTTATTTCGTCTTCAAGTGCTAAATAAAATAATAATATAGGTAAAATCTGCGATTTGAGGACTTTTAAAAATATTATTATATGGAGTTCTAAGAGTTTTCTTATCGTAATATATATTATTTTACATAGTAATCATAATGTAGAATAAACGATATATTTTAACTAACACTCGAAGATACACAAATAATCACGTAGGAACTTTTCAATCAACGATTCACATTACAAAAAATGATATTTTATAACTATAGAATTTTGTCACCCAAAATATCTTCCAATTTGGAAGACCATTATATTATTACCATTATTTATATATTCCATTCCTAGATTCCATTGCCTAGATACCAGTAAAAAGTCCATGTGTCAAAGGTGAAAATAAGCACAGATTATTAACGTCAAATAGGTGAACGTAAGATATCTATAGTTATAATATACCGTTGATTACAAATAATCATGAGAACTATAAACAGAATATAATCACAGTTACACGATACAATGACTATATTTTTTCATGTCATAAACATCTACAATGTTTAAAAATAAATAAATATGAATAAACACGATTTATACTATTTTCGCATTATAACTTTTTTTGCATAATTTAAAATATTTTTATACATTATTCCGCGTTGATACTTTAACGTATTTTAACATTGATTAAGAATAAATCTGTAAGATTTTATAATGACGTAAAATAGAGGAAAAACCGAATTGAATTGAGAAGAAAAAATACTATGAAATGCGCAATCAGATGGTCAGTGTACCTCGTTGTATGACGTAAAGGCGCTGTCGGGCAGAAAACATGACGTGTTTTCTATTTTACATGTATAAATTTTATTTACTCCTCTATTTATTAAATAACTTTAATAAATTAATTAATTTCTGTATAAAGAATAAATATTGATTACGGATCCTTGTAATCAAATTTTATTCAATTAAATGTTATTGCAAACATTATGTATGAAGACCATTCTTTTAAGATATTACGAAAGAACGCAAGGTAAACTTATCTAAAATCAAAATGTCCTAAAACGGAATGTTTTAAGATTACTATAGAAAATATCAAATAATTCTTACTATTTATATTTATAATATATTATTACAATTTTTAACGATATAATAATTAAAAGTAATAGATCTGTAAATCACTATAAATGGTTATCTGTAAACGGCAATAAAATAGTGTTTATAAATAACGACAATGGCGTTATATATTTTTAATTACGAAACTATTCACATGATATTGATGTATATAACATAACTTAATAGCTTTAAATCATTTTTTTTATTGTAATATTAAAATATTTCGACAAAATTCGATAAAATTTCATTTTAATAATTATATTCACAATATTTTAGCACGTTTCACTCGTAGGTCTATGTTATAGAATATTTATCTCCATTTTGTCAGAAAATATAAAATAAAAATGTAATTTATGAATTTTACGGTATATGCACGCTTAGTATTAAAAATATCTCTGAAAGGGATTAGATTAACGAGTCTAGTCTAATTTCTCATTATTTAATGGTTTATAATTTATGATTAAAAAAAAATTGGTCTATGTGAGATTAAAATCTAAATAAACTGCCGAGTGCAAATTGTTTTTAAAGTTAGTGATGGGAATTTTTGAATTCAGTAACCTTCATATTAAGCGTGCGATATATATTTTTATTATAAAGAGCCAAATTTAATTAAAGTGAATTAATTAAAACTTAAAATCTAATCATATTGAATACATACCAATGTATCTCTTTTACTAAAACCGGAGTTAAATATTTTATACTCATTGCTATGATCAAGTTTTTTATTAAATTAATTTTCGGACCTTTCACTCACCTATACATAATTTTACTAAAATGCACTAGAAAATAAATAATCAAAACTTAGCATTACTTGATCGTCGCTAAACCATCACACCGCGGAATTCAAACTACTTTGGAACTAAAGCGGCACTATAATAACATTATTTTAATTAATTATTTATCTGTAATGTGTTTTAATTTTTTTGTTTATATATTGTGTGTATTTTTTATAATACTACTAATTAATTTGTATTAAACATAACACACTTTTAAAGCAAAGTTATTATTACTACAACGCCAATATATTTACCAAAATTTTTAGATGATTTTTAACTTGCTTATTTTATGGATTCACGCCCTTCGAGTTTGTCACATTTAGTACAAATTGTATTGAAACTAATTTATACGTATCGTCCAGGAGAAAATAGGCGAATAATTTTAATCATTGTAAATAACTCCGCCGGGGCCAGGAAGGTAAGATTTGCCTGAGAGGTACATGTCTACGGCTCTGGCAGCCTGCCTGCCTTCTGAGATGGCCCACACCACTAGAGACTGACCTCGGCGACAATCTGAAATAGGTCAATTTTATATAACACTCGCAAATAAGTTACTGTTATACAGAATTCATATTTAAATTAAAAAATACTTCCAAAAAGATGTTTGTTAAAAAGTATTAAACTATATGGTTATCAATGTTGCATAGTAAATAATCAATAAAACCATATTTTTCAATCAACTTTAAAATTTTTCAATTCGTAGTGTTTTTTATGTTTAATATCTCAGAATTCTTAATCGTTATTTGAAAATTCTTTTTATTTGAGTAAGGTTTTTATTTGAGTAAGGTATATCTGATTAGTCCCATAGAGATTTTATTAAAATTGGTTCGCTTGGTTTGTTATTAGTTTAATTGGTATAACCGTGTCGCACACGTAAACGAAATTGCTTACTTTGCTTTTGAAGTCGGTTTACTTTTACTAAAGTCGTAATAATATGAAATCAGTTCTTTTTTTGTTTATATGAAATTCTTCAATGTTTTTTTTTACAGACAGGTTGGCACAGCGGTCACTGAAACTGACTGAAGCGCTAACTGTCGAGTGTTCGATCCCCGCTCTTAATAAACTTCTATATTGGCCATACGGATGTGTTGTGGTCTGGGTGTTTGTGTTGTATGGTTCCGGACTCCCGACACAGAAGCATAAGATACTAATGGGGGTCGCGGAGTGTTTATTTATTTATTTTGGAATATCCTTACCTCCCGCTGCAAACACGTTGCTCATGTGGGTCTTATATATGTTATCCTTTGACGTCTCGATGTTGCTTCGCGCGTCGAGTGGGAGATCTGAGGATAGTTTTTGGTAATAATTATGTTTTATTTAAAAGTATTGGTAGCCTTATTAGTTTAAAATTATTTACGAACTAAAACATAATTAAATTGTTGTTTCAGTTTAGTCAGTGTTTCATTAATTACAATTGTCGTTGATAGATGGCGCTGGGAGTCCATTGAATCACGCTATGTTCTATATAAATAATTCATATTTATAATTGTTTGGTTCGTGTTTAATTAATTACACTTTTCGCCAATAGAAGGCGCTGGAAATAAGTTAAATCACGCTATGGTTCGGTTCAATGTATAATTGATAGTCATATAAACTCATCTTGTATTTAGTCGTTTACACTTTTCGTAGAAAAATCTGAGTCCGCTGAATGTCTATTGAATGGTTCTATCGTTTGGTTGTGTAAAGTTGATTGGCTTGAGAGTGTATTTTGTATTAGTTACTTAGAGTTTTCACTGATAGGTGGCGCTGAGTGTTAGTTACATTACGTTATCGTTTTGTTTTCCGGATTGTTAAATTGGGAATCTATGATCTTTTGGCAAATAATTGTGGTACCATAATCCATTTAACTGAAAGAGTCATTTTGACACCAAAAGGAGATCCTATAGTTAAAAGTGGATTGTGCAAAGCGTTACATGTTGCTCAATAGCGCGTGCGATTGAGGATATTATAGACGGTATCGAGCCGCTGGTCTACATATTGTCGGGGAAACCGCGAAACTAGCTTTTGCAATATGGTCGATCTTTGAATCAAATGTTAAATTTCGTTATTGAAAAATAAAAAGCAAGATTATATAATTTTTAGCAAATTACATAATCGATATTTGTTAAATTCATACTTGACATAAATAAATTTTGAGCATATCGTTAGTGACACGACAAATACAATATACACTAATGGATAATGCCCATAATATCTTATTTTTATCAATAGCGTAATTTAATATTAAGTTCAAATTTAGCTACATGCGCGGTTTTGCAGTATCCGCGACGATGTCGCTCGAGTGCGAGAGAGAGAGATAGATGGCGGGAGTAGGAGTGAGCGGGAGGTACCGAGCTGCGAGGCGACGTATCGCTCGGGGCCGAGGAAGCCCATGGCGAGCAGCACGAGGTCGGCGGGGAACACGCGGCGCTCGCCCGGCAGCTCGCGCATGTCCCAGCGCCCGCCCGCGCCGCGCGCCCACTCCACCTCCGCCGCCGACACGCCGCACACGTTGCCCGCGCCTGGGATAGGAGACAATTTAATACAATATATAAAGATAATCCGGTGAAACTCGTATCACCTACATGAATTTGTGGCAAATATGGTCATCACTTAATACAAAATTTTAATCTACATAATGCAACCCTTTTTACTTCTGAACTGTTTTTTTTTAACAAAACAGACCAAAGAGATTGGACCTTATACTAAAGCTATGTAACAGTAATTTTCTGAATGGACCTATGTATAAATATTTAAAAACCAAGTGACAATATTTTGTTTCTAAAAAGACAAAAGACATCAATTGTTTTATACCTATAAACAACACCCAACAGTTTATATTGGAAAATTTATATAGTGTTTTTTAGTATATTTATATTATTTTTATATCTAATTTCTAATTTTTTTTTCAAATTATATTTTTAAACAACCAGTGTTATTTGCAGTTCATTTTATATTCCTGTGGTAAGTGGTAAGAGTATTCGTAAAGCATAAACGCATTACACTCAATGGCCCATTAGATATGACAATTGCAGTGTTACAAATTTTACATAACAAAACGTCTAAGTTCACGAGTATGAATTTTTTTTGGTGATAATTAAAAAAAATAGTTGTGTAAATTTATTGTAGTACAAATAAAAATACATTACCATCGTCGAGGAATTCCTTGGTTAGTGTAGAGAATTTTCTCGGATCATTGCCGAACTTGACTTTCACTTCTTCATGACCATAATCGACCCTATGTAAGAAAAAATCATAAATATTATTTAATGATACTTACATTTAAAAACATCTACTTAAATGTTACTATGTTGATTACTATGTTGACTACAGCTCCTACGTACTACATACACACATCGATTCAGGGGAGGGGGGTAAAAAGGGGGTAAATTGCCCTTCTCCTTGCGGCACGTATGGTACTTTTTATTTTATGCAATTTTATCTAAATCTCACAAAAATTGCACCCCCCCCCCCCTCTCAAACGGAATCTTGGATCTGTGCTTGACTATATTACTTATTTACTTAATAGGAGAATGTGCTCGTTCACCACTTACCTGTTCGCAACTTTTATAAATGTATATATATAATACCTGAATACTCTAGGCCACTGCGGCCACGGGTTGTCCTGTCCTCTGCTCTTCTTCGGCTCGGGGAGGATCTCGAATGTCGTAATCGACTTGGCGCCTTGTCGAAGCGCTGTTGCTATGCAATCACACCTTTGGAGTGAAAGTTTTATATTAATCTTGTTAATTATTAATTTACATTCATTTAAATAAAATGACGTTTTGGTTCAACAATACGAACAACCGATGTCATATTTTAAAGCATATGAATATTTTATGTATGTATTTTAATATATATAGTTATGCAATAGCTTGACAAAGAAATTTGAAAACTCTACTTAACCTTGATATAAATACGCGAAATAAAAATTCTTTAAATTATTTTTTTTATTTGCTGGCTTGTTTTGAATTGCCTGCAAAGAACACTTTTTGTTCAACAATCTTTTTATGTTGAGTGGAACCAACTGGACACAAATAGCGGCGCAAGAATTGATTGATTGTATAATACGACATTTGAAAAAAAGGGAAATCGATGTCAAAATTCTCAAATGGTATTCTTCTTCTAGTTATTTTTATTTGATTTTAAGAACAAATCAGATAAGGCAGATCCTCTCAATCAAAAAAAAAAAAAAAATTAAGCAAATTGGTCAAGCCCTCTCCATATCTCAGTTAGGTGAGGGCCCCATTTCTCGAAGTGGGGCGGGAGCGGGCGTACCCGGTGTCGCCGCCGCCGATGACGAGCACGTCCTTGTCCTTGGCGGAGAGCAGCGGCGCGTCCTTGCCGGCGGGCGGCGCGGCGCCCGCCTGGCGCCTCTGCCAGCCCTCCAGGAACTCCATGGCGAAGTGGATGCCGCCCAGCTGCCGGCCCTTCAGCGGCAGGTCGCGCGGCCACGTGGCGCCCATGCACAGCACCAGCGCGTCGTATCTGAGCGCGGAAGAAATTGTTTATCTTTGATCTAATATTGAGGAATATGCACCAAGATTTATATTGTCTTTGATTTTTTTTGGGAGATCAATATAAACAACTTTTACCTTAATTGTAAGTAAATAAGGTTATTATTTGTCGTTACGTAGTTAAAACCATATAAGAATAAGAATACACAATAGAAACTAAAACTATTTTAGCTAAATTTTATCATACACCATCAATAATATTATGAATATATTACGAATTATTTGTTTATATCCAAATATCAGTATTAATAATAATATAAAAGACGAGAAAATTAAAAAAAAACAAGACGATTATCTTACTCGTTAGCCAATTCCGCGGCGGATATATCCTTGCCGACATCAACGTTACACTTAAACGAGATGCCCTCAGCGATCATCAGTTTGATCCTCCGAGCCACGACTTCCTTACTCAGCTTCATACTCGGGATGCCGTACTGCAGCAGGCCGCCGGGACGGTCGTTGCGTTCGAATACTGTTACCGTGTAACCCGCCTGTATAGATTAGGAGAAAAGTTAAAATTATTTTGTAACAAAAATATTGATAGATAATTATTTGATTGCGTTATTTACTTTACGAAATGATGAAATTAGTTTCATCAATAATTTCACGTATGAATATCTTAATGTTTTCTAATAGAATGTTTTCTTTTTTTGTTTTGGCGATTCAAAAGTGCTTGTGAGATGCTTCTTGAATAAAGTGTATTATTAGATTTTTGGTATATACTAATTTCGTAATATAAGTTAGGCTTATATGATAATTTTTTTATTTACATGATATTTTACCTTGTTCAATTGATGAGCGCAAGCCAATCCTGCTGGACCTGAACCGACAATGGCTACAGTTTTACCATTACGATGTTCCGGGATCTGCAAAGTATATACAAATATTAAGAATTTTGATTTTTTAATTTATAACTTTGATCAAATATATAGAAAACCAATGATATTATATGACTATATGTTTTAAAGCTCATAGATATTGGTGCCCAGAAAGTCGTCCAATTTGGACAATGTTGTGTGCAACCAACCAACGAGACAATTGACGAGCTTGTCAATATTGGAATATATACATATAGATGCATTTTAACGTCAAACACTATAATGTACCATATCATTACATAATCATAAAATATCTTTCTAGTCATTTTTTTAATGAAATTTCTTCAAAATGGACTTATATGTAACTCTACACATGGGCTGTGCGCGAGGGTACCTCGGGGCCGATCCAGCCGCTCTCGAAGGCGTGGTCGATGATGGCGCACTCGATGTTCTTGATGGTGACGGGCGGCTCGGAGATGCCCAGCACGCACGCGCCCTCGCACGGCGCCGGGCACACGCGCCCCGTGAACTCTGGCGACATGACTTGCGTTAGCTACTGATACACGGCTAGGCGGTAAGGGGTGATTATTTTGCTGAGTTCTTAATTACTAAGTTAATGAGAAAATGGACAATTCGTTAATAAGATTTATTTACAATTGTTACTATTGTACGATGGTAACTGTGGACTTTAAGTAATTATGGTTTCAAAATTTACACATTTATTTCTCATTTATTACTATTATTACGCCTGTGGCTTTTACTCCGTTAATATAATTATTTTATATCAAACGATTGTCTAAAACTTATTTTTCGATCCCTCAGAAATAGTACCGCTTGGTTATGATAGTTCCAAGCGGGCAGCCGCGCTTGCTTTATCAGAATGGCACGCCTTCCACTACTCAAAAATAGTTTTAACCAGTTCAAATTTGGAACATGGCACCAACCTGGGAAGTTATTAGTCTGCAGCAGCATGGCGAGCGCCTGGCGCCAGTCCGCGCGGTAGATGAGGTCGTTCCACTTGGGAATGATGTTGCCGAGCGGGCAGCCGTGCGAGCTCTGGCAGAAGGGCACGCCGCACTCCATGCAGCGCGCCGCCTGCACCCGCAGGCCGCGCCGCACGGCGCTGAGGTTGTAGATCTCGTCCCAGTCGCGCTGGCGCACCTCTGCGGGCCGGTACAGCGACGTCTCGCGCGGGTACTTGATGAAGCCCCTGAGGTCATATAAGGCTCGAATTAATGTTTTTTTTTTTTATAAAAACAAAAGGCTAAGAAACTGGAAAAAGAGCAGGATACGCAATGTTAAGTGATCACCATCGCTCGTAAATATCACTAGAAAAGCCACACATGTGTTGCTCCTCTAACTTTAAGAATGAAGGATGTTTGGGGAAAGGATTAGGATTCCTGCTCCGCTCATCGTATGAAACGCAGCTGTATTAACTACTTCACTCCGAAACCCAACTTGCTATTATTTTTATATGGAATGTATAAATGTGTTGGGAATTTTATGAAACTAAATAGATACTTTCATAAAACTTAGTATTCGTAAGGTGAAACCATTAACTAACATCAATATAATTCGCAACGACTTACCTCGTTTTGTCCAAGACTTTTTCAAGATTCTTCTTATCCAATTCTACATTCCGGACAGCTTCTTCGATATCCACGACACCATTTTCTTCTACTGTGCCGTTGGTCTCAAACTTCGGGGTGGCTTTCTTCAACGCGATCTGCTTGAGAGCTCGCTGGTACTCGTAAGGGAACACTTTGACGAACATTTTAGCTGGTTCCGGCCAAGTTTCGAGAAGGTTCTTCGCGATGATCGATCTAAAATAATTTATTTTTTGAATAGATACATACTTTTGCATATTTTTAGTTAAAACAAATGATTAAATTTTTTTGATATTCTTACCCAGTGTATTCGACAAATTCTTCGAGAAGTTTTTGAACTTCATCTAAATCCTCTTTTTTCTCGAGTGGAAGTAGTTCTACCATCTCGGGGTTGCACTTGCTTTGGAATGAGCCGTCGATGTCGTACACGTATGCGATACCACCTGGAGCACATACAGAGAATAATAGTTGATAACTCATGAAGAATTAATATAGAATAAATGTAAAACATGAGTCAAAGGGTAATTTTAGTATTTATATTTTTCTATTAGTCATACTGATTTTAATTTCTGAATTTATAATATTATAGGTTATATTGTTTTTATGTGTAATTTTAATATTAGTGAAAAAAAAGTTGTTGTATTTTAAAAGGGTTTATCTATGAGATAAATTAACATTTATATTCCGTTACCCATCTGACATTTGAATTTTTGCCGTTGTAACCAAAAAGGAAACGTCATATTTATCGATCAGTGATACTAAAGCATTTAAATAAAATAAATCTCGCTTTTTTTAGGTGGAACCATTATGTCATAAATATCAAAGTTGAAATAGTTATTTAAAATAGAAAACAGAACAATGATAAGGGGACTAAATAAACATAAAATGTTTCATTTTCTCATTGTACGTGCAAATGAATATTTTAATCAGCACTTTGATTTCAATAAACGAAACACAATGCTATCTCCTAGACTATAAAGTCAATGTCAGCCGCCTCACCGCTCATGCCGGCCGCGAAGTTGCGGCCGACGAGGCCGAGCACGAGCACGGTGCCGGCCGTCATGTACTCGCAGGCGTGGTCGCCCGCGCCCTCCGCCACCGCCACGCAGCCCGAGTTGCGCACGCAGAAGCGCTCCGACGCGATGCCCCTGCGACACACTCACTCACTCATTTGACAATTCACTCACTTTTAATGATTTTATATACTGTAGCTACATATGTATATAATAAAATATTTTATACTAGCTTTAGCTCGCGTTAATATAAATTTTGGTTTTATAATAATAGGTGTAAATATATACATAAAGCATATACATAGCCTAATCATGCAGAATAATGTACCTTTCAAATGGTAGTATCATTTTAAAATAGTTTTTATGGTTCCGGAGTTTGTTTCGCACAGACTAATTCACTTTCTCCTTGTTATATTAAGTGTAGATTAGAATCTTTTGGAAATAACATAATAAACGTTAGAAGAATGAATTTATAAGTTACGAGTACCCTTTGTATTTTATTTATCAAATGCTTTTACCATACCTGAAGTAAGCTCTACCAGAAGTAGCTCCATAGAGACACACATTGCCCACAATCACATTCAAGTGTGACTCAAATGGTGAATTCTTAGGTGGATAAATTATAACTTTACCACCGGACAAACCCTTTCCTAAAACAAATAAAAAATAATGTTGTAATTTTACATTCAATTTTTTTTTTATTTTATAAGTAATTATATCATAAGAGTTCATATTCAATAAATGTTTTTAAAGTCCATAATATTTAATCAACTACTTAATTTCATAAATGTTGTTACTAAATACGAAGTTACACCTGTGTAATAAAGCGAGTGTACACCTGTTATAGCTTACAGATTTTCATAAAGACAGTAATTTTTTTTTCATTGCTTTTTCACCCAAAGAAAGCACATTCAGTGACTTATTTCTGACGCTCACAGCTTACGTATGGTTACCTTAATGAGATACCTGGTTACGGAATTGTTTTGTATCAGTTACCGGGACTAAAACTTACAAGTGTAATTCTCTTCTAGTGAAAGTTAAAGTATATTTTCCATTGCTGAAATTTAACTCACCAACATAGTCATTAGCGTCTCCTTCAAGTGTGACCGTAATGCCTTTTGATAGGAAAGCACAGAAGCTCTGTCCCGCAGAGCCAGTCAAGGAAATGTTTATTGATGTACCATCAGGCAGACCATTGTCACCAAATGTCCTATAACAAAGATGGAACAACAAATAGAAAATAATATTAAAGCAAAGGTTACAGTATAAGTCATACAATAGTGTAGGTCTAAGAATTTTGCTTTGGATACTCATTTTTCACCGAGTTAGAACAAATGACGATGGTCTCAATTTGTTCAGGACTTTTATTGATTACTCGAAAACGGCTGGAGTGAATTTGGCAAAAAATGTTTATTTTTAAGGGTATACTCTGCCATTAGTTCCATATTTTCATCAAAAGCGGTTCGGAAGTTTTATTTTAAAATAAAAGTAAGTATATCATTCAAGCGAACGAAATTACGTATTTTTGTTTTTAAAGTCGGTTCCCCCGTTTTAAAGTCTTTTATTATAACTAGTCTCTTAATATAGTTGAAAATCTTACATTGCAATATGGTACGACAGTGTGGAGGTAAAGGCGCGATCTTCATTAGTAATCTTCATGGCAATGTCCACGTGTTGTTGTGTGCCATCCAATATACCACTACATTGTTGGATTACTTGGTTGTCCAGACGCTTCTCTAGTTGGAAGTCCTGCAAGTGAAGAATAAGTGAGGTTTCATTATTTATGGGTTGGCTAGTCTAGAATACTTTGAAAGCAAGTATTACATGTACGTAATTTAAGCTAGGTACAGGATAGTAAGTGCAGATTAGCAAATATAGAATAGTAATTACAGTACGTACAGGACAATTACTATAGGACAGTAAGTATAGCGTAATTGTTATAGTACAATTACAGCTAAAGATTTTAGTGGTAAGTATTGGTCAGGAGGTATATAGCAGTCAGTACATGTGTCGCAACATGTATGAGAGAGTGAGTATAGTGTAGTATAGGGCAGTAGGTATAGTGCCACAGTGCAGTAGGGGCGGCGCGGCGGGTACCTGCGGCTTGGAGCCGCCGCGGATGTCGACGCCGGGGCGCATGTGCAGCGCGTTCTTGAGGATGAGGCCGAGGTTGAGCAGGCGCGCCTTGGGGTTGTCGTTGCGCTCGCGCACCTTCAGCAGGTCCGTGCGCCCCACCAGCGCGCCGAAGCGCCGCACGCCCACCTCCGACATGTGCACGCGCACCTGCGCAGCGGGACGTCGGGGTGTTATTTCATTGTATATGGACTACTGTGTCGAGTCACACAGACTTCATTTTGGGAAAATGGCACTATAAAGACATCTTATGTAATAAAGATGTTAAAACAATATTCAATACATTTGTTTTAAGAAGTATTTATACATCTTTTTTTCTATATTGATAAAACGTATAATTAATTAAAAGCAGATTTATACAAAATAATTTTTTTTATCTAATTATAAGTTTTTAAATATATGAGATTATTGTGTATTACAAAATATATGGTACACACTATAATATTCGAAACATGAAATAAAGAAACTTTTAGTTTATGAATAATTTTTCAGTGTCCATAACATATATAGACACTGAAAAAACAGTCAAAAATTACAAAATCAATCAAAATTAGTTTCTGTAGTCAAAAGTAATTGGCTTTGGACAAATGTACTTTTAATATTTATAATATAATATAAAACAAATCTACTAAAATAAAAAATAAAACAATGAAACGTGTCGATAAGTTTTTTATGCACCAACCTCTTCCGCCAACATGAACAAGTAATTGATAACGTGTTCCGGCTTGCCCGCGAATTTCTTCCGCAGAACGGGATCTTGCGTCGCGATGCCCACGGGACACGTGTTCAAGTGACATTTCCTCATCATCGTACAACCTTAAATGTTAAAAATTTATCGTCTTATTAACATAGCATTTTGGATAACCCCAAGGAAATCTATTTAATTATTTATTTTAGATCATCATCTATCTAGCGGGTATCACGGTTATACCAATTATTATTCTTGTCCAGATTTTTACCTCCACAACCCTTGAGGGCAAGCCATTCAAACTAGAATAATCTCCCTAATAAGAGTAATGATTATTATCATGTGAATGTGACATCAGGGAGCGATACTTTGTGGCAAGGCACAGTGGGAATACCTACAAGGACAAACACCCATATTTAAAAATAAATATTTTTAACATATGCCCGAGCAATGGAACCCGCAAATTTCGAAGTTAGAAGTATATTCAGTACCACTTCACAAAAGCAAAAAATTGTTATTTATTTTAGATGTGATCTTTCTAATATGCTTAATTTAAAGATTATGGGTCAAGGAAAAGATTGGTATGATTGTCCTGTACCTAAATAAAGACTAAAATATTTCAAGGTGTCTTGGTTAAAAAAACTTACCTAATGCAATAAGTGGAGCGGTACTAAAGCCGAATTCGTCCGCACCAAGTAAAGCTGCCACCATCACGTCAAAACCCGTTCGGATCTGACCGTCCGCTTGTACCACAACTCTAAATAGACATTTAATTATTATTAAAAATAACTTTATTAAGCATAATATGATTTTATTATTATACGATTCATAAATAATAATTTTATTATTCTGTCTTCATTACGCTATGAAATATTCGCGACCTCACTTTTCGCCACAAAAAAAAAAACTATATTTAAAAAGTCTTTATTTTGTGAAAAGATACGAATATTTGTAAGCTTATCGCGTAACTGTACTTAAAATTATATGTGAACATTTAAAATACCCATAAATCATAGAACATTTGATTGAACAAATACGCAAATATTGATTAACTGAGTGTGTATAATGAATGGGAATATCACAAGAACTTATTTTATTACATCCCATAGAATAATATTTTCTAACAATAATATCAGTACACAACTATATAAATAAATAATAAATATGGTTTCGGAACGCATAGAAGACAAACATACACCATACCATACCATTGATTGGATTGTGATGAAACTTCGGTACTACTTTTTTTAGGGACACCCACGAAACTGAAGAAAGAAAATAATAAATAAATGCATCCCACTCAACGGCCACTATGGGGGGCTTAGGATCCTGAGTCGTGGGTCTGGAAAAACACAACACAAACTCAAACATCCAGACCATCTGTATGGCCAATGCCGTCGACCCGCGGCCGAGAGCGCTTCAGCCAGTTGCAGAAGTACTCACCGCGAGCGCAGGTCGTTGAGCACGAGCACCTGGTGCGTCTCGGCCACGCCCAGCTCCCACGGCAGGCCCGCGCTCTTGATGCCCGTCCACGAGCTGGCGCCCGTGCCGCCGTCGTGCCCCGAGATCACGATGTGCTCCGCCTTGCCCTGCGGCGTTACGTGTACCGGTTCAAGTGAGTGCTCTGAATACGAGGCGAGTCCGAACTCGCGCATGGTACAATCGCGTAAACACTTACAACATTGAATGTTAAAAAAATATTACTTACCCGTTATAAAACATTTATAATATATGTATCTTTGTTTGACTGTGAAATGTGTTTTATTTACCAAATAGTAAATAAAACACATTTCGACTATATAATATATAAAAGTATAATTGTTCGAAAATTCGTGATTCTACTGGATTCAGTATTAATGTTTTTAACGATTTGAGAAACACATCCGACATGATATTTCATGTCGGATGTGTTTCTCAAATCGTAACTAAAAATCGTCACTAAAAACTGCTTTGTTGTTTTAAACACATTAATTTGAGATATATAATTGTATATAAGAAGTATTTAATAATTATAATTTAAGAATTGTTTAAATGACTGTCCTGGTGCCTAATTTTGCGTTCTGCACGGCGTAATGCGCATAGTTCAGGTCAACACACCTCAGTCTAGTGTTACATCAGAAATAATACATGATTTAAAATTCAGTTTGAAACGAAAAGATTTTTAATTTTAAGACTTACCTTAGCGACACCCGAGGCTACAACCCCGACACCGACTTCAGAGACAAGTTTAACGGATATTCTAGCGCGAGGGTTGGCGCACTTGAGGTCGTAGATGAGCTCCGCCAGGTCCTCGATGGAGTAGATGTCGTGGTGCGGCGGCGGCGAGATCAGCCCCACGCCCGGCACCGAGCAGCGGGTCTTGGCTATTTCCTCCGTCACTTTGTAGCCTGCGGGCCAGGGGCGATAACAATATATTCTTCCTTCAATTTTATGAACGGTAATAGTTACGAAAATACGAAAATATCGAATTACAAAGTTATAATATTTCAGACTTCTTGGCATGAGCGTAATTAGCATTATTTGTATGAAAAGGAGGGAGAGCAAAACCAAGAAACAGTGTTTGATTTTTATATGTTATATGTATGAGATGGTGCCGTATAGTAGTGGCTAGGCTGTTCTACCTTTGTCCGATATAGACTTTGAAACCATCTAACTTATGTACTCCAAACTAGTTTTATGAGAAAAGCAATAATGCGACAATAGTCTAAAGAATTAAAATGTTGTTTTGAGGTATTTTTAAAGTGTTATGTAGATTTTCAGATAATATGCATATGCAATAGGGTCAAAAAATGGTTTTTTTACATATACCTATAATTTTCTTTAATTTTTGATGATTTCTAAACTTCTTGTGACGGACTTGAGGGGGGGGGGGGGGCATGTCCCCTGTGACGGGAAAGCTATGTAAATAGGAGCGCGATATACCCGAATTCCACGTAGACGAAGTCGCGAGTGACATGCTAGTATTTTACACAATGTGCGACATCTCACCGGGCAGCTCCCCGCCCTCGCCAGGCTTGGCTCCCTGCGCCATCTTGATCTGCAGATCATCGGCGTGCGCCAAGTACGACGCGGTCACTCCGAAGCGACCCGATGCCACTTGCTTTATGGCTGAACGCTTGTTGAAATCCGGATCCTGTCGTAAATCATTACTTGTATACTTTATACTACCACATCTTTACACGACTTCGGCGAGGCAAAAGGAGGATAATGATTTTGCCATAATTTATATGTGTATATGTTCATCTGTTCCCTCATTGTTCCTAAACTACTTATCAGAACTGGACAAATAAAGTATCTAAGGCCTCCTCTCTTATTAAGAAGGTTTGGAGCTCAATCTCCTACACTGGTACACTGCGGATTGGCGGATATACGTGTGTCAGAATTTCTCTTCTCACATACTAGTCGCCTAACGAATTTTTGCTTCACTACCGAGCACGAAACTAATTCAAATACAAATTTTAAGTTACCTTCGTTGCTTGTATCAGGTTACAGAGTTGCTTCATATCTATTACAATAGTAAACTTTAGAACTGTAATTAGCGCCTTATACAGGAAAATATATATTTTTTTTGTTTTCTTTTTCTAATTAAACATAAATTTGGAAAAAAGGGAATCGTAAACAAAATGTTACCGTACCTGGTTAAGATACCTGTCGGCGTTTTCTCCACCTTCCCCGGTGTTAGACTTTCCACCAACGCGGTTCATGGCCACTGCTAGTGTTGTGTGAGCTTCCAGCGATATTGAGCCGAACGACATAGCACCTAGAATAATACATAATTATTAATTAGATTATTTATTTCAATTAAATAATATATGTGCCATTATAAATTTTTAACATTAAGAAGGAAAAAAAATACATGTAAATATCTGGCCCCGAGGGACCAATAAAGTTGATTTGGAGAGCAACTGTAGTAGTATTTTATACATGAGTTAAAGTAACATTTTTTTATAATTTACAACGCAAAAAAGTTTGACAAAATGGCTAACAATAGCTTGCATATTTGTCTCATAATATATACAATTTAATAACCTGTGGCGAAGCGTTTGACGATCTCAGAAGCAGGTTCTATCTCTGATAGCGGCAGTGGTTCATCCAGCTTTACCAGCTCCAGCTGCCCTCGAAGTGTACATGCGCGGATCGATTCTAAAGCGCTCTCACTGTGTACCAGAAAATAACTAATTAGTTACTAAACGTTAATATTAAATATGTACAGACTATCATTTGTCAATATGAATCATTTATGACTTTCAAGTTTGTCGTCTGTTTATTTTTTTTGAAAAATGATTTATTGCGTCTTCATATCTAATTTTCATTATTTAAGATTATTAATCAATACATTAAAAATCGAAAAAAATCGTTAGCACTAACAATTTTTACAGTGGGCAATAATGCTTGGTATGTGTTAATTCTTAGCAGGATAGTGTTACCGGAAGCGATCGTATGCAGAGGAGCTGTTCGAGAGCGCAGCCTCCTGTAGATTGGCGATGGACAGCGGGTCGTTAATGTGCTTCTCGCCGCCGGCGCGCCAGTGGTAGTTGCCCGGGTTTCTGTAATCAATATGATAGCTTACAAAACGGCTATTTTTAGGGGACACCTGTCAAAGTTTAAAAGACCCAAAAGAATTTCAATATTTATTACTTAAAGTAGATTCATCCTCACTGATCTGTCTGTTGGGGACAATAATTTTTCAATATTGTTAATTTAAATACATTCCTATTTTGTAAAAATTATAATTTTGCAGCAAAATTATTATCATTAATTTCACTTTCAATTATTACCATTTATTTTTTAATCGTCGACATAAATAATAAGAACATACCTTAAAACCAGCATATCAGCACAGTCACCATAAGTCAAGGCGTGCCTATCGAACGTCTCCTGCGACAATATCTCGAAATTGACACCGCCTGTCAAAAAAGTATTGTTTTATATCTATGAAATATATTGCAAGAAAAATTCTGATTTTCCATTAGAAGTATGAACGCTAGTATTAAGACCTGCAAGATCATTAAATCTATTCTTAAGAATTGCCATTGTCATTTCGAACAGCATTACGAGATTTTCTGGTACCGTTAGATGATATATCTTGCTTACCAATCCTCGACTGTGTGCCTCTAAAGCACTTATCGATGACTTCCTCGCTGAGACCCACAGCTTCGAAGATTTGAGCGCTTTTGTATGACTGCAGCATACTGATGCCCATTTTAGCCATCACTTTGGCCAGGCCGGTCTCTATGGCTTTTTGATAGGCCAAGTATATATCCGCATCAGATAAGTTAGGGTCGATTAAGTTGTCATTTCGGAGCGAGAAGGCTAATTCGAAGGCGAGATAGGGACAAATTGCGTCTGCTCCATAGCCTGGGAAATGAAAATAAAATAAGGTATCTATACTCACATGCAATTGGAGTTTTATGAATTTGTCTGAAAATGGCTGCTGCGAAGATAATAGTTGAATATTTTTGGTTCTTTGTATTTAAAATTTTTTATCAAAATAATTATGGATATGTGGAAAAGTATAAAAGATAGTAAAAGTTATTACATATATAGTTTTTACGACAGTTAGTCAGCTCATTATTTATTAATTACAGTAAAAAAAAGGTTAAATGTAACCTTTTCTTTGGTACTTACCAAGTAAAACGCACATATGGTGTACTTCACGAGCTTCTGCAGTTTCTACTATGATGCCGACTTTCATGCGTTGGCGAGTTTCGATCAAGTGATGGTGGACCGCACCTTTAAATAATTTTACATATTATGAAAATCATTACACATACTTTTATACTAATATTATGAATGTGAAAGTAACTTTTTGTCTGTCTGTTCATCTGACATATTAGGACGCCTCGCTCGTGCAGCGGCGTCACCGCCGGTTGAACTATGCGCATTACTACAATAATTTCAATTAAATTATTAAATATTTCTTCTGAAATTATATATGTCTAATTAGTGTTTCAAAATCATTATTGATTTTTTAGTATAGAATGTTTCTCTGTTTCTGAAATAGTCGAAAATTCGTGTTTATTAACCAAATAAGCCAAGAAAAGACATACAGATTATAAATGTCATATAACGGCTGAATATATTCAATAAGATTATAACAATATAAATTCAATCTTGTTCAATCTTCAATCTTTTAAATCTTGTTTACTCGTCTGCACCATGCGCGAATTCGAACTCGTGTTCAGACCAACACACTTACGTGAAACGAGGTATATATTACACTAGTGGTCGCTACGTACCGAGCGCCAGCAGCGAGCTGACGGGAACGCGCGCGGGGCCAGCCGCGCGGTCGGACAGCACGAGCAGCTGGTAGCCTGCCGCTGCGGCTGCGTGCGCTTCGCCCGCCAGCTGCGTCAACGCCGGTTCCAGTCCATGCGGGCCCGCGCTTATGTCGAACGTGCAGTCGAGGACCTTCGTCTGTATGAGAACACGTTTAATTAAAATACATTTCATATAAATAACACAACCTGTAAAGGTAAAAAATCATGGAGCGTTTGGTCCAAATCAAGTTAGACCGAATAAACTAAACACTCATCACAATTTTTGAATTAGTCATTAAACATATTTTAGTAATATGATTGTTGTATTTTTAGTGATTTTTAGACTGCCATCGAAGTAAGAAAACACAAAGTTACAGATGAAACTAAATAAAGGGTGTAAAACAAGATTAGTAGAGAAGAGACGGGATTTTAATGCTCCAATGGTTATGTATATTATTGATTATTACGTTGATTTGCGCGAGTTGGGGATGTATATAGAGAATCCGCAGGGAGATAGGAGTTTCTGAACACTTAATAACATCAATCGCAAGCCAAAGCAATAGTCAAGATGAATAGCTTTATCTTGTCCCTTCTACTTTTCGACACCTATGGCGAATACATTAAGAGATACAGCGCTAGAATAGGATGAAGACATTTCAACAGGAGGAAATAAAATCAGCCACGTTGGAGCCACGTTATTCGTTTCACCCAAGCGAGAACTGGTGAACTGTTTAGTAGAGTCGAGCATGCGAGCTAAATGGTGTTTTTTTTTTTCATTAATAAAATGAAGACCAAAGTCACGGTAGTGAATGAAACCGGGCTTAAAACGAATTACTCCCCGTTCAGGCCTAGAATTTTTAAAACAATTTTGTGTACCTAGTGTCACTGACCAACAATCAGGAAGGCAGTGGCGCCGAAATTCAGAGGCAGCAATGAGTACACTAACCAGAATATGGCAAAATAGAAAAATATCCACCACTAAGACCAGACTTGTGGGTATTTTGATATTATCAATATTTTTACGACTTTGAATCGTGGTCAATAATGCAAGAGGATCGAGTCTTTTCAATTTTGGTGCTGGAGAAGAATATTGCGAATACCTTGGACTGCAGAACAATCAAATAGTTCCATTGTCAATGAACTAAAGATCAGTAATCCAAAAAAATATAAACTGTCAACTATCTTTTACCAATGAGACCTTAGTTACATACTTTGCCCGGTGTCAACTAAATAACTGATAAAATGGTTGGAATTGGAAAAATCGAGATAAAAGATCACGGAGATTGTCGCCTGCCAGTTGGTCCGACGAAATTAAAACCATAATTTTTGTCCATTTTAATTGTCGTGAAAGAAGCGCAGGATAGAGATATTAAACATTTCTGTTATTTTGTTAGCTTACCTTCCATCCACGGTGCGAGGTTCGTTTGAGAGCTTCCAAGTCCGGTATTGACAATATTGGCTGCGGAAGGAATAGACGATGCACAAAGTCAGCGCTAGGCTGCAGGATGTTAGCAGTGGGTCCGATGGGGCACAGCAATGACATTACGATTTTTTCACTGTAAGTGAAAAGAGATTATTGGTTAATATTCACAAATATAATAAAATTATTATCAATGGCGCATATTATATGTAGGAGAATTCGGCAACTTTGGCAAAAAATAAATTGAAATTAACGATGCTGAAAAGATTTAATTTTTTGAACAGCTTTCATTCCCAATATTGGGCGTTACCGTATTATTGTATGAATTGTCGTTGATCGATAAGCAATATCTATCTTTACCTTGTTGAGAAATGATTCAATAGATGAGCTCCAAAGGAATATACAATTACGATAAATTTATAAGATATGGTAAGTTAATATAAATAGTTACCGGAAAGGGTCGATGGGCGGGTTGGTGACTTGCGCGAAAAGCTGCTTGAAGTATTCGTACGGCAGCGGTTGAAAGCGAGACAGACACGCCAAAGGCGCGTCGTTGCCCATACTGCCCAGAGCTTCTTTCCTGTATAAAAAACACAGTAGTGATGTGCCGGATCGTTCAAAATTTATATCAGAATACGAATACGGATCGGAATTTGGCTTTTTGGTGACAAGATCCGCGGATCTGAATTTTCTTACACAGTATCATTGCGCGAGACTTTGAAACAATAGTTGACTCAAGTGTCAAACTGCGTGACAGACAAAACATATTTTGACTGACAGTCTTTTTATAAGTAATGGATAAGAATTTGAATCTTTCTTCTCCCTCGGATATCCAAGGATACAGGCATTCGGTAAATCACTAATACATAGTCTTTATATATGTAAAATGTAAAAGACAATTTAATATTGCCTATAATTATTAACTAAACCTTAATTCACTGGCTTCAAATCTGGTATGTAGTTTATTTTGCTATGATGACGAAAACAGGAGTATAGAAATAAAAATATAGTAAATCTAAAAGGGTGAGGTTAAACTCAGATTAAAATAACAGAATACTATGTCGGTTATAAGATGTTTCTATAAATATTTTCAATTTAGATAATAAAACAAGGAATACAAAAATTCTAATTTTTTTTTTAATTTTGTGTGAATAGTCAAATTAAATGTAAGAAATACGTACTTGTTTTGTATCATGGGTAGCAGCAGCATGTTGATAGACTCAACGGTGTAACCAAACAACCCCAGCCGCTTGTCACCCAATCCTGAGATAGCGCTATGATCGTAACCATTGGTTGCAACTTCCACTTGAGGAGACACTGATTTGTGAATGTCCTCCATTGTTATCTAGAAAAAAGCATATTTTATTTGTTTTTATAATATAACCGTTAGTTGAGTTTAAAACTTTGCCATAGACTACTAGAGCGGGACAAGACTTTATTCTCATAGAAAATCGGCGTGAAATGGTTAACATAGCTGCGTTTCGTACTGTGAATTAACCCCTTCATTCATTTCCTTACGACCTTTTTCCTTATCAATCCCTATTTCGTTTTAAGTTGGCATTTTTGGCTCTTCTGGTGCTGTAAATGTCCATGGGCAGCTTTGATCACTTAACATCGGGTGTGACGTCTACTTATTTGGTATCTATTTTTACATAAGAGCTTGAATTTTTAAAAAGCAGCTCGATATAGCAAATTTAAAATGAATCTGGTACTAAAACATATTCATAATTAATGGTAATCGACCATTCTGTTGCTCTTATCTGCTAAGTTAATTATGTAAATATACATAGACAAATAATTTTAATTAATATTACTAATTGGAACAATTATTACAATTAATGAATACAAAATATTTAATAGTTACAATTAATGAACCAACAGTTTTTGGCTGCAGCTGCAATGAAATTTTTCATAAATATGCTTTAAATCGATTCATACAAATATAACTCACCATCTACATTTGAAACATATATTCCATCAAATAGTGCAGCGTGTAAAAAAACGATAAATGTAAGGCGAGGATTACATTTGTAAGTTTTACTCTCGTAAATGATATAAAAGGACTCTGTGACCTGGCAATAGTTATCTAAGTAGCCCTAAAAAAAGCTGTTCGTTTATCAAGTATAAAGCACTGACAGTAAATTCTCAACAACAACTTATTTTATTCATTTATTATACTTATTACTTATCTTTATGAAAGTCTGAGAGCAGAATATACAAGGGTGATTCCTGCCAAAGACTGTAAAAATCTAAAATTAAAATCATTTTGGCATTTTAATGATAATAAACCTATATCATGAATCTGCAACCTGATGGTCTGTATAAAGAATACGCTATGTTCCAGATATGAAACATTTTTAAATATTGACACAATCACAAATATAAATTTTGTATATAAATAGGTAAATATTAAAGGCACCTGTTCTTGAAGCCATTGCGAATGTGGTCGACTGCGAGCAATCTCCATCTTAAGTTCCACATCTTGAATTATTTTCTTCTCTTCTGTGTCGACTAGCAACATCCTTCCGGGCTTCAGACGACTCTATAAAAAAGCATATTTTTCGATAGCAGATACAGATGCATTTGGATTATATATTGGTAAATTAAAGACGTGAATGGATGAATGTAATATACGCAAAATTGTAATTTAGAGAAAATTTGATTCAAAGTTTTGCTTAACCATACGAAACCTTTAAAGGCGGCTGTTTTAAGGTTTGAAATTAGGTAAACTCATAACATTTATTCATGCATATCAGCGAAAAATGTGAAATGCGACATATCACCGTTTTTAACCCATGTCTCTATTTGGTAATTACAAACTTACTGCCTTACTACAAAAGATTTAAGCAGACTTTAAACGCGTGTTTATAAAAATCGGTAATACAAATCCGCGTCTGAGCACAGTTTTGAGTTAAACATGCTTTAGATATAGATTAACATACGTGTAAGTGAGTTTAATAGATGTCTAAAACCTATTTCAGCTGTCAAATGTAACGTATAACATTTGATCAATGAGTTTTTTTACGAGTTTATTCGCTGTTAAGCAATTTAGATAATATTTTAAGCAATGTTTAATTTTTAAACAATGTTTAGCTAGACACGTGTTGAACATGTCTTTTGTAGTATGGCAGTTAATCTTTACCATTGTAATATATAGTATCTAACAATAAGTTTGCCAGTAGGTTACATAATAAATAGGTGATTAAGTTAGTTGTGTGTAATATTAACAAATATGTTATGTAATAATGGTAGTGTTACCAGCATTATAATAATTGGAAAAAAACATATGTACATAAAATTATGATAACGCTGATACACTTCAAATGTCTTCAATTATAATCACTAAACAAATAACATTAACAAAATTGAACTTTCTCATGGGAACAATTTTAAATAATCAATATTTAATTATACTGACCTTTAATATGACCTTTTCGGGGTCAACATCATAGACGCCGACTTCAGACGCCATCACAAGAATATTCTCATTCGTTACGTAGAAGCGAGACGGTCGCAGACCGTTTCTATCTAATATGGCTCCTGTAATAGAAAAAAAATAGTTTCAACAATTAATATTTCAAAATCTAAATTATGTACTTTAAAAAGTTTTGTCTTTAAAAATTATTTAATGCCAGGTAGTTAAATTCACACTGGAACATTATAAATAAGCGGATTGGTGAAGGTAATGCTTAAAAGTAAAAGAAAAATATCTGATAAAATATATCTTTTGTTTTGTCATTCCTTTGCTTACAAATAAGTAGATTCAGCACGATTGATTCCAAACAAGATAAGATCCTTACTATATTTAGGCGATTTTGGTAATCTTACCAATATATCTTCCATCAGTGAACGAAACGAGGGCGGGTCCATCCCATGGTTCCATAGCACATGAGGCCCATTGATAATAGTCTCTTTTCTCTTTCGGCATGGTGGGATCATTATGCCAAGCTTCTGGCACCATCGTCATTACTGCTTCTGGCAGCGATCGATTTCCACAGTGTAGCAAGAATTCGAGAACGCAATCTGCTGAACCAGAATCAGAAAGATTCGGTTCCACAACCGGGTATAGCTTCTTTAGATCTAAGAAAAAATAGAGTAATATTGTAGATAATTAAATAATGGTCTGATTTTAGGTTTGCGGTTGAAAGATAAAATTTCTTACAATTTTCTTAAGAACTCTTTATTCTTCAGAAATTATGTATTTTCGGAAAGTTACCAATGAATAAGTATAAAGTGTAAACATACCATCTCCAAATAACTCGCTCTTCATGACACCCTCGCGAGCTTTCATCAGATTCACATTACCTCGTAATGTATTTATTTCGCCATTGTGGGCAAGCACTCTGAAAAATGATAGTAATATGAACGTTTGAAGTCTTATGAAGTTGATCGAGTAAATGATGTTTGTAAAAATTACGATATTTCAATTCACCTCAAAGGATGCGCACGTTCCCAGCTTGGGAAGGTGTTGGTGGAAAAGCGAGTATGCACCAACGCTAGATACGTAGTGAAGGCAGGGTTGCTCAAATCCTTGAAATATTCCTGCAATTAAAAACAAATGAGTATCATCCATAGCTGTTATCGACTTACGTAACAGAATACACGATACATACCCATAGTTGGTTTGAAGTGAGAAGTCCCTTGTAAACAACAGTCCTCAGAGACAAACTGCAGATGTAGAACCGGGCTCCCGGCACCACTAGCTCGTGAGACGCGCGCTTGCGCAGTACAAATATCTGCGAACATCGTACAATACCATTCCACATACTATCCAGATAGCGAAACTCGAAAGGAAAAGGGAAATGTATATTAGGGTATGTTTGAATTTACGTTTGCAACGTTGAGCGTCGATCCGCCGGCCCGCGCGCGTCACAACGATCTGAAAAAAATGCTTCAAGAGTGCTTTGGGTCCTAGTGATAATTAAACAAGGAGTTTGAAATCCCAATTTTGTTTTACGATTGCGAGTTCATACTCTCTTCGTTTCTACTTGTTATAGATTAAGGTGTACCTATTCCTGTTAAACGTGTCTCGCCCCATGTTCTTACCTGACGCGCGAGATGGTTTTCGTCGGTGATATCTCCGGTAACAAACACTTGACGCATATATGGCTCCGAGTTACGAGCCACTTGACCTGAAAGCGAGCCAAATAAGGCCATTACTGACTGATCTTTTTGTCTGTCCTAACATAAACTTTAATCTATGGAGGATACCTAAATGATAGTGTGAAGAAGTAACAATGTGTAGCGCTCGATGGTAATAATGAAATGCAACGTATGAATTATGTTTTCACGTATCGTACATGAGAAAAATGTCATAAATGCCTTGTAATTGAAATAAAATCAAACGTTATGAATAATTAAATAACAACTTCCATTAAACAGCATTTACGACAAGACTTATTTTAATAGTAATAATTCTAGAACTTTACCATCGAAGCTTAAGTACGACTAAAATAACTTGAGATCGTAAATTAACCTTTTATTCAGTTTTTTTATAAAATTTAAAATTTGTAACAAAATCTCAAGTTAATCGAAAAAAAATTTAGTCGTGTGTCTTTTCACGGTACGGAGTATTCTTGAAGAAACTGAATTAATTTAGCTTTAATTGAAAAAATATTTCAAAAAGAAGTTTATATTCCGAGCCATGAAAGTGCACACCGATCACCTCAATAAGGAATAAGCAATAATTCCATTCATTCGCACTTACATAACACAAACCTGTTAGCCATAAGTGCAAATGAATTATTTATCTACCAAATAAAGATACAGTGCTCGAAAAACTCACATCAATGTCGATATACGACGAAATAAAAATTAAATTACCTTTGAAAATAATGAAATTGTACTAATCTCTTGTTATTCTACTCGTGGAGGGATCATGTGAGTTGCTCAAGCAAAAATCTTCAGATTTTTAAATTAAACAAACCGTATGGTCAAGCATCGCAAGACCGCTCGGCCGCGTTAACGACCCAACCGACTTAGGTACTACGTGTACGACCTGGAATGATAGTCGCAAATCGCAAACTGCCATACAAACAGCACAAGCTGGACAAATGTTCGATGATGATGATCGAAACGTTGGATTTTACAAATAAAGTGATATTTTTAGTAAGTCAAATAAGGACTGCTTTCAAGTTTTTCAAAATTGTTTAAAATTATTCGTTCAAATTTATATATATGAAGGCAGCCCTTAGCAAATCATTTTTAAAATTAGATTAAAAAAAACTATGATTTTTCTACAAAAAAAATTGTTAGATTCTATTGAATCAAATACATTATCAATGCAAAATGAATATATTTTGTTGGCGTTTGTTTTCTAAAGGAGATGAATTTAGTATTTTTCTTTCTAAAATTAATAATCAAATAAAGACAATCATTCAGAAGATAGTCTTACCAATCGTAGAATTGTTAGTTGGGACAGTCCTCCAGCATATCACGCTTAACCCGAGGCTCTCGGCGAGCTCCTGGAACTTCTTCTCGATGTCCTGATGATGTAGCTTGTCCAGGAAGAATATGCCAGTAGCGTAGTGGCCAAACGGCGGTAAGTCGATTTGATGGCTGCTCCTGGAACAAAATCATATATTAGAAGTATAATGAACATTCTCACATGTGGATATTGTACTATTATTTAAATCCAGACCCAGAAAGATGGGTTATAAGATTGACGCGTGTATTTGTGCATCGGTCTGTGACCTCACAGCTCCTTAACATATAGACCAATTTCGATGCAGTTTTTTTTGTTTGAAAGCTGGTGCAATCGAGATCGGTTTTAGCAATAATTTATTAATATCTGTTCAGATGTTTAAAGATTGTTTCTAGTCGTTGATAGGACCTGTATCATCAATACAGTTTTCTTTCATTTATAATTTTGGTGTACTTCTTCGTAGTCTATTAAAATAATCGATTTCTACTAGCAATACAATAATAATAGCATCATCAAACAATGTGCATTTACAGAAAAAAATAAATTCAATAATAAAGTGAATCTAAGCATGCACTTTTCATTGCTCTCGGGGACGACAAATTGATTATATAGAATAAAAAATAAAATATATATTGAAATAGGAGTTTAGACATAATATTTGTGTATGAATATTAACTTTTAGGTGGTAATTTTGTTTATTTTTTTGTGTAAAAAAACATTTTTTTTAAATTTTTTTTTTAAATCTACAAAAAATAAACGTTTAAATTATAACATAGTTCAATGAAATAAGTCTATGTATTAAAATCTATCATAAAGGTTACTTAATCAAATATTTTAATGGCCAGATTGAAATAGAAATGCAGTAGGAGCATTAAAAATAGAAAACAACTTGTTCAGCAAAAGGTTTCCACACAGATAAAGGTCAAAGGAACATTAGCGAGATGCGCGCGCATGCGACGTCACGGCTGAAACCAACCACGCTATTGACCAATACACGAGCCAGCTACCAATGTCGTATCAATCTTTACAGCAGACAACTTTACACGTTATATAACTGACGCTTATAGCATGTTACGCTACAGGATCTTCGTCAAGATGACACGACATAATAGGAAAACTTATATTTAGATTGAAATATTTGATTTAAAAAATAACTTTTACCCGACTGAGTTGGAGCCCAAAAGGAAGGTTATGTGTTTGACTTGTATGTAAATAAAGCGCTTCTCTTATTTCATCTTCTGTTAAGATAATTTTATAAAAACTGATTTTTTTTATATAGGTTTTAAAGTTTTTTGTTACCATTATGTTAGGGGAGTTTAATGATCTAAACTTTTCTCACTACAGCGAATATCTATTACGAGTAATCTTATCTAAAATCTTCAAACATTAAACTCTGAAATTAAAATCGTATGCATTTTATAATAAATAATAATATATGTCCGCTCCTAACTACTAAACGGCTTAACTAATTTTCACAAATGAAAGTTCATTAGATACCTCGATGGCGCATGTGACAGTGGGTACATAAACTTCTTAAAAAATCGAAAATAGTGGAATTTATACCGCGGACTTCGAGTTTCCAAATATAGGGTTTTAAAAAGCGTTTACGAAAATATATATTATCTACATATTTCGTACAGTTTGGAGTGTCAAATCATAGATCCATCCACAGTGTTTGATTTTTACCTTAGTTTTATTTTGTAACATTGACTTATTAAATTTAATTCGTTAGCAATATAAATGTTGCAACAATATATCAGTACTCCAATTTCTATATAATTTACATTTTCCGTTTATCCAGCTGATTGACATTGTTTAATGCATACTTTGCATATCTTATGTAGGTATTAAGAAGTATTACTTAATATACTGCATACAGTGAATTAAGTAGAAGAATTAAGGATAGCAGAGATTCTTATGCATGTTATACCTTTTTATGATCGATTACATTTATATGAGTGATTACCTTTAATGAGAACGTTTTGAAATCAAAATTGAAGTTAAATCACCTTATGTTCAAATCAAATCTTTAATACTTCAACCTTTTGTTATCATTTATACTTTAAGACCAATATACCAAGTGATTCGTTACTTACTGTTACCGGCAAAGTCAAGCATAAACAGTATTTTGCATTCATAAGAATATTCCGTGTACTAAAACCGGCACGATTTTCTTATTAATTTTAAATATTCACAGTAAGTCTAGTTTTTTCAATTCCAAGTCATATCACAAAATGATGAAAAATAATATTTTTCGGCATAGTTGTTTGCAGCGGAAAAAAACGTCGCAAAAGTTCTGACGTCAATAGAGATAATGACAGGTTATTTGTTATTTTTGCGGACGAAATGGTGCAATAATCGCCTTTGGTTTTACTGCAAATGATTTCATTATGGTTAATGCTTTTCACCTTATGCAATCTAATTTCAATAACGACCGCCAAAGAAGATTTTATTTGATTTGAATTGAAGATGCTTATCTTGTACCTACTGAACAATCCTACCACTTTTATTATTGCGAAAGTTTATAGGGGGGATGGATGGAGGTTTTTTTGTATTTTGACGCAAAAACTATATATTAGTTAATGTTATAAATAATGTAGGGTATAAATCAAAACAGTACATAGGCTACTTTTTATTAACTAACCACGGACGAGACCGCGAGCAAAAGCTAGTATGCATATCTCTATGTTATACACCTAATACATATATGTTAAAAATAATTTTGCAATTAATAATAAAAAAAAATCTTTAACATTTTTTTTTATAATTTTACTTTTAACAAATAGTCTGTACAATCCGCCCAGTCAAAATATATTTTTTGAGCTGGCAAACTAAGGTAATGGTATTTATTTTCAAATCCCAGTTTTTTATTTATACTTTTAGATATGTCTTTTTATTGCTTAATATTAAAATATTAATACATCATTTTATATATTTTATCATTACAATGCATAAAAAACAAAACTGTTTACCGTTATGTGCCATACTTTTTTGTAATTAAAATTAACCTTTTTAGTAATTTATGTAAGTTGTTTATTAACATTAATAAAGCAATACGAGCATGATACGATTAAAGTCATTAACTTAAGATTATATCTTGCCTTTAACCGCTTCTAAATGTATATCTACGTATAAGTCGTATTTTTTCATATATTAATATGATAACACACACAGATAATATACACAAATATAAGTCAAATACATTTTTTTAATATTTATACATGAAATAATTTTTTGATACGTTTCTATGGTATTTTCATTAGGCGAGAATTACACTTATAAGTTTTTATTGCAGACTTTCTAAAAATTTAATTAAATACTTATCACGACTTTTACACCTGAAAGGGTTTACTTTGACTTTATTTTTGACACTTACAGCTTTCATTAGGTTACCTAGATAACTATTTCCATTTACCGAGTTGTTTTAAATTAATTACGAAAGATCACTTTTAATTGTTATTCATCGGCTTATACTTTTAAAGAATAAATATTTTAATGGGTTTCAATGTATTATAGTTCTTATCGTTTGTTTAGATCGAATCTTATGCAAATTATATTATGTTTTGACGTGATACAAGATAGTTTCGGTTATTGCCCCTGTTGGAGGCAGGACGACCTTTATTATGTAAATTGCATTGGCTGGATTATTTTAAATACGATTAAAATTGATTTTATTATTATGAATAAGTACGAGACAAATTTATAATGCAGTTTTTTCAATGATTACTATTTGATACATAGATGAATATAATAGAATATGTATATATGTATATTCTATTATATTTGGGATTTGGAGTATATTAAGTTAGTACCACAACACTTTTATATAAATATAACTAGCGAGCCGCCCCGGCCTCACACTGGTAGTGCAATGTAGATTTTTTCGTCATCATATCTTTAAAATTACCGGTTTTTTCACTGTTGTAATAGGTATTTATTAGACATATAAACTTTTCTCTTAAATAGCTTTATATATAAAACCTCATTAAACAGTACAGACGGCGGAAAGCGACTTTGTTTTATGCTATGTAAAACATAACACGTTTCGTATATGTTCCTACATCACGCAAAAATTTAGAAAACACATCATGATTGAGACGGGGATTTTTTTAGTTCAATAATCATTTTAAACTGTTATTACAATGAAACTACAGGATAATTTTATATAGTTTTAAAAACATGTTTGTCATATTATCGTTGTAAATATTGATTAAATATGTAATTTCGTTAATGTACGAATTTCTTCAAACAGTTTAATAACAATTAATGTATTTTTTATTAATTTATTAAAATTGTTTTATGCCACAACGCGGTAAATAGGTATTGATAGAAAATCATGTAAGAATTTTTCAGAAATACTTGTACTTATGACTTTGTCGTTTTATTTAAATAAATAAATATGAAATAGATTAGAGAATTCAAAGAAATGTGTTGAATATTCAAGATCCGTTTTTAATATTTTGTTTTCCTTAATCAATTTCCGAGAATTTTTATCGGAAAACATAAGAAAAACATGAATTCAAGTCACCAATAAAATAACATAAAATTAATTTGTGTAAATTTATTATAATATGTTATCATTATCCTATTGTAGAATATTTGCTCTCATAGATATTATTTTATTATCTCGGAGAATAATGCGCAGTCTTCAATCAGAACATACAATGTAACACCTAATCCGTTAAGATGCAGCATCCGCAAATGTAGCATCATCACTTTATAGATATCATAAATTGCCTCAGCACATATAAATGTATATTTGTATGCCTAGAATTAATAACGAAAGGCGAAGAATTTCATTATGATTGACAATCACAAATGTAAAATTGTAGAGAAATCTACATAATAATCTAAGCTTACTATGGTAGAACCTAGGTGTAACCCACTGATAACAGCTCGTATAAGGGCAGGGTCGATCGGGGCAGTACCGCACTCTCAGACGTTGCTGCGTTTTGCACGGTGAGTGAAAGAGCCGGAACTCTAAACTCCTGTCCGATTCCTTTCTTACTTCCTATTATTTTATATCCCTCATTCCTATTTTATGTGGCAACGTATTTACTTCTCCATGCAAACGTTCTATGGCGGCAATCACTTAATGTCATGGGGCCCGCCTGCTCGTTTGCCAGCTATTTTATAAGTAAGAAGCTGTTTGTGTATTGATAATTATCCCTGTGATACGAGACATCTTTTCAATTTCGAAGATTCCTTTATGTATTGTAATAAAATATCTACGAATAACATAAATTATATTATCTGAAGTCACTATGTATTATATAGTGGTACAATATAATTATGTACTGTAAGCACTAAAGACGCTCTCAAACTAGACGTTTGCAGTGCGACATCCACTGATTCGGTGCGGCAACAGTCTGGCACCAAGCGACGAACGAACGGCGCCTACTGTTTTTATTCTGGTGCGTTTTGGTTGACCTATACATCATCTGATGCACCAAGATGACCTAGTGGTTACAACAAGACGGTGAATGGAAATATCGTGACGAAACCAGTATTTGCTGAAATTCTGACGCATGTACATATATCCGTCAACCTGCACTGGAGCTGTGTGCTGCACTTGAATTTCACCTCAATATGAGAGGAGACTTTGCCTAGCAGTTGGACATTTACTCATATTTTCTAAATACGATATAAAATATCAATACACGTCCCCACTACTCCCACGATATTGCACGTTTCTGATTATTGATTTTCAATTCCCCGACCCGCATTCCAGGGCGTGGAATTGGCGAATATTAAATGTCAGCTTCAATAGATTCTAGACAAATTGCAATAAATATAACTGCAGCACATTTTGTCGTTGAACAGCTACAGAATCTGGAAGTCTAAATTATACGACTTAAGAATTCACAATAACTACAATTGATATTTTTAACCGGATTTTCCGTTGTTTTTATTTAATTAAAATAAATACTACATAATAAAAGTAGCTTTGCGTAGCAATAATATTACTTGATCATATAAATATAACCTTTTACTTATGTCGTCGTAAAAGTCTGATTTGTATAATTATGTTAAATCCATTATTTGCCTCATCCTCTAATACCTTCGCAACTCGTGATTGCATTTGACAATTAATTCATTTCACATAACAAAAAATATTACGCAACGAGCGTGACACAAATGCACCTCATCGATTTCATAATATCTTACAAAAATTGCAAAGTTAAACAAAATAAATAACCTCAAATTTGCGATTTTGTGTAGAAATTCAACACTTTTGATCGTTGACAAGGTTATATTCGTGTCTGTGCAGCGTCACATGGTGGAGCACATGGTGCTATGTTTACTATGACACGAGGAATGCTGCGCTGGAGAGCTGCCAATGCGACGTACGAATCGGGACGCGCAGATACGCTACGCGCCGGACGCTGAACTTAGTGGACGGTGAACGAATTAATTATTCAAGAAAACTTGTTTAGAATTAACTTAAAATAGGAATATTCTTTCGAAAAATCTCCTTGGTTAAATATAAGTTTTAGCTGTAATGAAAATGCATAAAAATATTGAATGTTAAAAACTTATACTAGATTAGTAAGGTTATTATTGACTTTTAAATTGTGATTGTACAGAAAAATAAGTTTTAGAAACATTAAATATACCAAAAGAGAGCAGTATGTAAAATTAATTTAAAAATACTATACACTCAAATTGTATGTCATTCAAACACTTTTTTTTTTGCTAGAGGTTGCATTGCTTGTGTAGCACCATTCAGATTTCAGACACCTACATACCGCAGACATAAAGAGCTACTGAAATAGGTGACGAACAGCCAAAGGTCAGAGTTGAGTAAAACACTCATAAATAGAAGTGGTTTGTTTTAATTTACATAAATATTTCCTCATGTTACGTTTCATTATAAGTTCAAAGACCTTAGAGATAAGGCAGTCAATTACCGCTGTATTTATAAAATAAAAAATACAATCGATTACAAATAATTATCAAACAAAATTAATTTTAGCATAGCAAAATATGATAACTGAGATGACCCACAGGTTGCAATCCGGGTAAACATCATCGAGTTTTTATATGAATCACGTCTTGCACTTGAATAACCCTGCATCTGAATTTTGATACCAACGCATTTATTGACAAATTGGAGTAGAACAGTTACGACATAAGGAACTGCATTTTTTACCTTCACAATATAGAAAACCTTTGCACAGCGAAGGACATTGACAAAGACAAGTACAGGAGCTGTTGTTTAACTTACACACGTCAAACTTAGAACACCGCTTTCTAAGATCGGGAGTTAAAAACATTTACTAATTTAGCTTTCTTAAGAGTTATGAAAATAAAATATCATTACAAGAATAGCATAAACAAACAAGCGGCGTCGTAGATCATCAGTCGTAATGAATAACAAAACAATTAGATCGCTTGCCAACGAGCTCGCAAATGAATAGTCAATTTTAATAAATACTACAAAAGGTAATAGATAACACACGTTCTACAGCTTACACATTGTAACGATTGATTTTATTTACTCGGACTTGATATATTTTACGAATTCTTTCATCACTTGATACAAAAATATAGTGATTTAAAATACATATAACCAATCACTTTCACATCAATGCATGTATTAGTTAAGGTTAGCGTAAATCTAGATGAAATTATGGTTCACCGGGGCTGGAGAGTATTCTTGGTCTCCGAAAGCACTTTGTTAGCAAAGAAAGTTTGCATAGGCGGCTAACCGTCGGATCGTCACGGTTGCATGCGTAAGCGATCCAGTGGCGCCCCACTAGGTCGATCAGGGAATCTAATTTACATTCGGGCTAATCAATTTTAGGATTTTTTTGCATTCAACGATTGATAGACTAAAAAATATGTATATTGGGTTCCTTTAATTATATTCAGCAGTGTTTTGCATGTACTGGAGCCCTTAGGCGTCAAATTGGCTTGGAAACGAATTCCTCGCAAGGCATTTGCCGGTAATATTTCATAGTGTATAACATGATAAGATTTGGCTCTGATGTACAACTGGGAATGATTCATAGCGTAGGAGGAACATAACATAATGTTACCAAGCGAGAACTGGACAAAATCTATTTTATCTACAAGCGCTTAATTTTTAGTGACACGACAAGAGCCTATGAACGCCAGATTTACGTTATAGTATAAAGGGTAAACTATTTTATGTGCAGTTAAAGTAGTATAACGTAGGTTCATTGAAAGTAAACTAGGAGAAAATCTTGTAGCGCGTTAAGAAAAAAAACACACAATATTTTACGCTCGAATTAACTTCTAGAATATTCTCGAATTAAGTTTCTAAGAAACTAGAGGTTCAATAATAATTAAATAAGTTTATATAATAATTATGTTCCTGTTCGTTTAAAATTGAAGGTATGAATGGATGATATGGCGCAAACTTCTTATTCTAAGTTTTGCTTAACCATACAAAACGTATCTATAACATACAGTTTATAGCCTCAAATGCGTATATATCACTGTTTAAATTTTTTTGTACACATAACACTTTCATCTACGATATTATCACTTCTATCACCAATGTCTTCAATTGTTTATGAACTTTTAGTAATAAAGTTAATGGACAGACTATTTAATAAATATCATGATATTATTACTATTAAGCCGTATAATAACAAACCCATACTAATGTATTTGTAAATATACCTATCAATAGCACTAATAAACCTCACTTATAAAACCTTATAAGAAGCATTACCTCCCCGGCACCATTGATTACATTATGCTCGATAGCGACTTGTTATCACGTGCGAGCCTCGTGTTCGTAATAAATTTATCTTTAGTACACCCTTGTACTATTATATAGCACAACAATTGGTTATCTCTTCCGTGTGAGGAATATTTTATTCCATGAAGTTCAGATGACTTTGCATTTATTGTAAAGCATATTGACATTATTGATTCATTAGTAGTAAAATTATAAATGTGAAAGTATCTCGGTCTTGTTACGTTTTTAGTTGAAACCCCTGACCGAATTTCGATAAATTAGTTAGATTGAATCCTGGAAAAAAATTGCTTTTATCGCGAAAATAAACCATAAAGGCCGTAAAATGGGGTATGAAAAACTATGCAGACGAAATCCTGGACTAAATTCTATGGTAATAATAATTTAATTATTGAAATGATTACAACCCTTACAACTCTTATTCCTGCTTATTTGAAATTACCAACAGTTCTCCGCAGCTTTGCCCGCACCACGACCACGCACCCACGGCCCGAAAGAATTTAATAACCAACAAACTTTCTACTCTCATTTTAACTCCTTGGGGGATAATTTTTGAAAAATCCATTTTTAGTTCACACTTACGATATTTAAAGAACGTTTGTTCAAAATTTCATGATCCTAGACACAGCGGTTTCAGCTCGGCGTTGATCGGTCAGTTAGTGAATATGTCAGCCAGTCAGTTTTGATTTTTATATATATAGTTTTAAGATATTTTAATAAAAACAAGTTATTTATGTATATTGTTTACGGTTATAATATTATACATTCCTACATATTAATGGTGGAACGCGTTTAATGATAGAATAAGAATAGAGGAATTCGCGTTCGCGCCCGTTACATACATAAGTATAAGTACAAATATACTTATGTATTAAAATGTTTTTGTAAAAATGACAAAAAAAATGTCATCTATTAGAGAAACATACAATGAAAAAAAAACAATGTAGGAAGTTTTAAGTTCATTGAACCTATTAATGTTTTTTTTCATTTCCTCATTATTTATCTCTCTCGTATTATAAATCTCCATACTAACATCAAAATCCGTTCATCAAAACATGACAGACAAATTTTCGTACTTACAATATTAGAATGTATATCTAAATCCTCGTCTACAGATAACATTTGATGATCGCGAGACAAGATAGGTATCATTTATTTATAATAAACTTGTAATACCACCAATACATCGATGCGCGATAAGATACGGCATATGTATTGATTGAACGATTGCTGATTGAATGGAATTTACGAAGTCAAAGCGGATTATAGCGTGTTTAGTGGATAATATATTATGAAAATTAAAAGTGGCTTCCTCGGTATACAGAATATTGGGTATGTTAATATGAGGGTATTGACCTTTTATCGCAACTAGTTTTAGTTGTATAACTGTATATATTTTTGTGTGTATTACGTATTGAGTCATAAGCGCCAGTCTTAAGGCCTGTTCAAACTTGCGCACGTGCACAAAGCGTGCTATTCGCGTGCATCTTAAGAACATAGTATGACCACTTTTAGACATGTTTAAGATTGAGCGAGCATGTCTCTCGCGGACACGAATAGTGCAGTTTGAGAACATTAGAACATAGAAAGGACACTTAGACATGTTCGCGTGCAAGCCAAAACACTTGTTAGTGAAAAGATCGCGTGAACGTCATGTGTTCAGTAACTGCACCGTGTACTTGATCAAAAGTTCGCAAAGGATGCGCGAGCACAGCAATTCGAGAGACTGACAAAGGCAAATTCGAACTTCGCGGCGTATAAAACAAGTGGATGCTGATAAGCAATAATGTTTTAACCCACAAAGAGTCAAATTCGGAGATATTAATGTATTTTGATACTACATATTCTATTTAACATCATTAAAAAAATCAAGTCATATAAACTAAATAAGTACTGAAAAAAGTTTCTTAATTAATTGTTTCGAATTTCGAGTGCATTCCATATTTTGCAATTTATACAATAATCTCATATATTTGAAAATTTTTGTATTAGATAATATATTTAATATATTAATCTGCTTTTATTTCATAATACCTTTTATCAATATAGAAAAGAGAAGATAGATATATGTAGGTTTGACATCTTTCGACGCCATTTTCTCAAAATGAAGTCTGTGTGGCTTGACATGGTATTGTTTATCAGCGTCTAAATGTACTCTACATGTTCTACATTGACACCCCAGCGGCTGGCATAATACAAGGTGTATTATGCCAGCCGCTGGCGTGTCAATTGGACTGGCGTTTATATACACACATAAAGCCTCTTCATAAGATCGGAAAGTCTGCCGTATCTCGGAAAATATACAAAAACAGAAGCTGAATTTTATATAATTTTTGAAGATCGATTTACTATCATTATTTATGAGTAAATGTATAATATAAATTATAATAAAAGCCGTAATAAAATAACAATATTTATTGCGTATTTAGAATTGAATTTACGTAAATTGATAAATAAAATAATAAACACTGTTTAGTAAATTATTCAAAAAGATGATATCTCCCACGAGTCGAGCGCGTGGCGTGGTCCTTATCGTATCTCTAATCCATGGGTATATTACCTTCAAACGGCGCCCAACATTAATAACGATAAATTTTATATAAAATCCACCTGTTTCTCCGATTTAGTTTGTATATAAAATACGTATATTTTTATCTATTTGCGTTAACATTTGCAAAATTTATAGTAATTTTTAAATAAAAATAACCAACGCTTTGCTTTTACCGATAGTTTGAAAACACACCACATTTACCAAGACTGTATAAATTTGAAACTTTGTTGAAACGTTGAAATTGCTAACCCAATATTAAACATTTTTTAGTAAAGATATAGAATCTATATTATATTATATAGAATTTATATTAAAGATTAAAAAAAAAGAAATCTGGTTACGTTTTGTCTATACTAAAATTATAAAGAGGTAAAATTTGCTTGTAAGTTCGCATGTAGGGTGTGATCGTTGAAACTCCTGATCCGATTTGAAACTCTTTTTGCGTTGGATACGTTTATTTAGGAAGGTATATTACGCAACGTCGCAAAGGAGCGTATTTACAATCTTAAGGCGAGTGAAATCGCGAGGGGCAGCTAGTCGAGAAAATAAAACTTGAAGGAAGAGACAAAGTAGACGAACATTTGTATGACAAACCCATCATGTCTTAACACATTCACTGCCACGACGTGTTCAGTATATTATAAATGGACACGCACGGCGTGTCGGCGGCAGTAAATGTGCTAAACGAAAAATTTATACATTATTTAAATTTTATGAAGTTGCGGAGATTGATTAGTGGTACAACGTGTGCCATGACTGTCGTCGAAGCCTGAATGACTTTTAGGCTATCACAGCTGTCAATTGGAGAGAACACTGCGACAATCAATCTACTACAACTATTATTATTTTTATTAGCGTATAAAATAATATTCTTAACACAACCGTTTAAAAATAAACCTCATAATGTTTTCCTGTTAATTTGGTTTATGTTTATTTTTTTTCTGTAGCTATAAATATTTATGTCAATGAAATGTTAATGAGGAAAATAAATTTATTTTATACATTTAACTAGCTTTTCCTCTTGTGTTGATCGAATATTGTGCCCTTAAAATGTTACCATAATTTTTAAAATAAATTCAGTGGCTCCAAAGTTTTTCAAAGAGTTTAATTAGCACATACAATATTTTATGTAAATATTGTCTAATAAGTCCTAATATTATGTTTTAAGTTTCATCATATTATTTTATTGATATAGATGTTAAGATAACATTTATTGAAAAAAAGGAAAGAAGAAACATTTAAAAAAAAATAAGTCAGCTAACATTAGATATGGGTCAAACACTTAAAAAGCTCTTATCACGAATAATAACACATTTAACAATGGAATAATAAAACAAATATAACTTTATTTGAATTACATTGGTATGTATGTACGTAAATATAATTAGTATATACAGGATAATATAATTATGTACATTTCGCCATCATACAACTGTCGTCATACAAATATTGTAAAGGAAAATATGCAAATACGCTGTGCACTAGAATAATATATTATTCATCAGTGTCGTGAATCGTGATAAATGGAAATTTTATCCAGATCAATTCAAAGAAAATTCAGAGAGCTAGTTTTTTTAAATTTATATCCAATACTAGTTGCCCTTCGCGATTTCACTCGCATTTATGGTTACTGCTTCGCTCCTTTGAGTTACAGCGAGATGTATTACAGCCTTTCAGCCTTTTACCTTATTCAATAAATGGGCTACCTAACACAAAAACAAGTTTTTAAATCGGATCAGTGGTTTCGGAGATTATGTAGTACAAACAAACAAACAAATTTTAGCTCTTTATAATATTAGTGTAGAAGTATAGACCTTAAGAAAATTATACTTATTTTAATATAAATGAAGCTTTACAAGAATACATAGATTCCTAAAATGATTAGTTGTTATCTCATTCAAATATGTAATTCTATTCTATACAAAAATAGCTAACCTGGCCGTAAGACTTACACATTTTTTTTACAATACTGGAACTTAAAATTTTAAGAAGCATCTGACAAAGTAGCAATATAGCAATTTCATATTGTGACGAAACTAGCTTTGCTCAACCTTGAAATTTAAATAGCTGTCATTATCAGCATAATGCATTGCCTATTGAAACCGTATTTTTCATAAATGTTGCATGAAGTAGATACGAGAACGATAAATAAATTTTAGTTCAGGGTCGTTTCTTGTTATGCATGAGCGCAAAATCCATAACTCTTGCCGTTATTTTGTAGGGCTTTTAAGAATCACACGTACATTGTAATAGAACAACATTCGGTCGAGTTAATTATAACGTTTAGTTTAGAAAAATTCACACTATGCATTTTTTTGAAATACTCGCCAAACGAGCAGGCGGGACATTTAATGGTAAGTGATCACCGCGGCCAATTAACATTTGCAGCACTAGAGAAGCCGCAAATGCATTGAGAGCTTAACAAGGAATAAAGAAAGTAGTTGGGTTGGATGAAACTTACTAAGAACAGTGTTACTAGTACTCAATATAATATATATAATTACTAATGATTTAAAAACCCATGGATTTTGTCACTCAGAATGTCGACTCCTTGGACGATGTTGCGTAGCAACCGGCTAGCGATTGATTATGACAAGCGAGAGTATCTTTGGGTCAACAAGACAATTGACGAGCGTAACAAAGTTGGAAACGGGGACAGATATTTACCGTCAAATAGTAGGTATGAAATAACATATTTATACTTATAACATGCCATTGCTAATACTAGTTAAGATTAATTAAGTATTCAAGAGCGCTAGTACATTGTGGACTAAGACAGGTCTTCACAGGGCTACTATAAATATTAAAGAAAACATAATTCTCACGACGCAGTTACTTGTTAAAAAATAAAACGATAAAACCGAGTACTGAGCATATCAGAACCAGTTTATCCTACTGTAAATATGAATTGAAATATCCAAGTAAAGTAACAAATAATAATGTTTGCATACTCGTGTCTTGAACGGGTTTTAGTCGGATCGATCTAATCTTGAATATTTGTAAAGTATTGTGAATACAATGGCTACATGCGATTAGATCACGTCATTAACATAATAAAAAATACTGAGAAAACTAAAATATATCAAATATTTAAGATTTAACAGAATTGATAACACAATGTTATCGTATCATACTAATGTATGTTCTTAATACAACAGAAAAAATAAACAAGGTAATTTTACAATTCAGACTAAATTAAGCATTGTAATAAAAAAGTAAAAATAAAAAAAATATGCCTCAAAACACTCTACCAAAGTTTGATCACAATCTGATCATTGGTATTGGACCACATAGAATACAAAAATTGATTTTTATTTATAGACATATGTAATTATGTATATTCTAATTATAAAAAGTCGTATGCCTCATCGAAGTCGCTGCCTCTTGGTAAAGTCCCCAAAATATTACAGTCTTACTACGTTGTATGTAATCCTACATCTTCCTCGTTATAGGTATCGTTAAAATCAATGTATTGAGGTTTATTATGTTACAAAAGTCAGACCATTGTAATAACAGTGTTATCTATAAATAACATCAAAAAATAAATGCTATTTACTACATTGATCGCTGCTTAAGGGTCTCTATTTTATTCTTAATTAAAGCTATTTAAAAATTACAAGCTGCCACTCGCAAATTCATTCGTGCTTTTGATAACTACTCCGCTCCTATGAATCGTAGAATGATATAAATTAAATCGCTTTACGGCTCATCGGAGCTAAGCACGAATCATGTAACCTATACCATTTTCCGTAAACGGACTATCTAAATTAAAAATAATTTTTCAAATTGGATCGATAGTTTCATAGATTATATTATATACAAAGCTCCTATATACAAACTTACAAACAAATTTTGTTCTTTATAATATTAACTAGCTGTCCCTTTCAGTTTCACTCGCCTTTATTACTGTTACGGTTACTGCTTTGCTACTGAGTCGTAGGGTAATGTAATATAGCTTAAAGGCTTCCTCAATAAATAAACTATCTAATACAAAAAAAAAAAAACAATTCGCACCACTAATTCCTGAGATTAACGCGTTCAACAAAACAAACTCTTCAGCTTTATAATATTAGTATAGATATAGATTATATAAGCATTAGAGAGAAGTGCACATAATATTATTTTTTAAATTCTTCCTGTCTGCGCCGGCAAATACAGAATTTCCTTTGTTTTTCCGGCTATTGTCTCGGAGTGCAAACATTTACGCTTTAGAGTAGCTGAGCGCTTTCAACTCGTCCCCACTTCAACATTATCACTGTGAACATAGCTCCTTCAGATAATTACTACGATTAGAAGTATCTTAAGTTATAAATTTACTTATCGTGTAGATTACAAGTGTAAACAAATATTTATTGATCTTTATGTACACTATATATTTGCTCTGACTTTTCTGGTGTAAAATATTTGAAATCTGCTTAGCTGTATAACTATTATCTATATCTATCTATATCTATATATATATATCTATCTATCGCTCACAATGTTCTCGATAAACGGGTTATCTAAGCAAAAAAAATCGCATCAGTAGTTTCAAAGGTGATTTCCCTATATGCAAACTAATATACGTTACCTTTTTATAATATTAATGAAGGAAAATGTACCTGTCATCATTATCATATTTATATCCCAAAGAAAGGACTCGTTTGTACATATTTCAATATTAATAAATAACCTATTTTGTGGTTCATTTAATTTTTAATTATTCTAAACATCGGTCACACTATCTTGACCCACTTCGCTTATCTAAAACTAATAGTATGTAGATTTAATTAGTTACAAATAGCTTAGAATCGAGAATAAAATAAAATATCTTATATATTGATATGTTACATAAGTCGTAAGGTGGTTGATAAAAATAAATATTGTTTCATATTTAATAGGTATAAAGCTTGGAGCAAAAAAAAGAGCATTTTGTTCAGGTTAAATCTCATACTAAATTCTTACACAAGAATTACATTTGAAAGTTTTACTCTCGTAACTGATATATAACATCTACGTAACAACAGATGTCAACAGAACGTCGTTAGTAATTGCAAAAGCTGTGTCAAAAAAAAGGCGCTGACAGTAATTTTTTTAGGGAGTAAAGCAAGCAATGAGAAATATATGGAAATCTAAGAGCAAAAGTTATAAGTGTAATTCTTACTTTAGGCGAGGTCATGATAGCGTGACATTGATACAATTTACGAACCCATAAGGTTATACCGTACCAAAAAAAACAGTTCAAAAGTCCTTGTAATTATATGCCAACAGAAAGAACATCCACTTTTATTTGTTTGCTGTGGCTTCTATTAAATAATATTAATGTAAATTGTATATGAAATGGGAAATAAAGGATCTCCTTTATCTACGTATAAGGTTATACGTCTCCTCTTTGCTTCAAGAATATGTATAAAAATCATATCATATCAATAAGATAACACATTATTGCAGATATATATTTAGTGAAATAAAAGACAATTCATTGAGAGAAAAAGTTGTAAAAATATACACTTTATAAATTAATGTTATTTTTCAACTCTAGACTGAGGGGCATGGACTGTTAATGACTTATTTTAACGTAAACATATATTTAACGATATCAATAAATACATTTAATTGTTTTTATCATCTTTTGATTTTTTTGTTATTTAGGTACTTGGAAACATGAAACTACATTTCGTTGGACATTTTTGTAATATACATGAAACATTTAACACATTGCATATTTTATTGTTACACAACATTGTAGTATGTAGTGAATACATCTACAAATGCATACGATAGAAACAAGCAGGAACTTGTAGACAAAATACGTATCTAAAAGTAATTTTTTTTTTCAACAAAAGTTAAAAACAATTTTGAATATTTTTTTTCACAGACGCAGACACTGTTTCAGTTGCCTACACAGAACACTTCTTAAGGGACAAACCGTTTGTATCAAATGAAAGTAACTGGATACAAATAGTCGCTACATCTGATCAGGGAGTGGTTGATTACATATTGATTGTTATATTAAAATAAAATATTAACTGTGTCTTGTGTCCGACTTGAGATACAAGTGTTTCCATTGCGCAGCGCCTACTACTAATAAGCATACTAAATTGAAAGGTCATTTTATTAGAAAAGGAAGGAGCGAGTCTACGGCCAATACTGCCCATTTTATTTAAAAGATATGTATGTACCACGTGGTTACTTTCAATCTACAGTAACACCAATTAGAATTCTAAAGAGACAGAGCTTGGTCGCACTCACTTATCATTGTCATTTTTATTCAGTGGATTTATAAGACCATATGCAGCAACTGTCGCAGAATATTCACTACTAAAATTAGTTTTAGGAAGCAATGTGAGGACATATCAGTATCGGTGAACTGACTTAATATTATGTCATCAGACGGACTTAATATATATATTTTTTAATAACTAAAAACGAAATAGTCTCCCAAGGGGTAGCCGAAAAATTGTTTCGCTAATTCCAATTCTTGAAACGCGCACAACATAGCTCGTACATTAAAAGCTATTAGCATAATTACATACACGATGTTAAAAGGTAAAATGAAATAATATAGTTAAATAAAATAACATGATGAAGATGAGAATATATTTATTTTTTATTTTTGTCTTTTAATATAAGCTAAACGTTGTTTGAAAAAGTATACGACAATGTCTTTATAATTATTATTAGATCGTTACATTACGTTGATAAAGAGATAAACATCCGAGGGGAACCAGCGGATAAAGTTGGGAACGAACTCTTTAACGGATGATGGTAAATCGGTCGTGACTAATGCAATCGTTGCAAAGAATAAACAATTTAACATGATCTTTGAATGGAACACAATAGAAAAATCGACAAAATCTACAGTACTGTAACAAAATTCGTTTTGCTTATTATATCTATATTCTTCGCATACAACACTCTTAAATGGATGCTGATAAGCAATGATGTGTCAACCCACAAAAAGTCAAATTTGGAGATATTAATGTATTATGATACTGTGTCACCCATATTATATATTATTAAAAAATATCAAGTCATATAAACGAAATAAGTTCGGGAAAAATTTACTTAATTTAATGTTTCCAATTTCAAGTGCGTCCATTTTTTGCATTTTATACAATACTCTCAAATATTTGAAAAACTTTTTACTAGAAAAAAAAACATTAAATCTGCTTTCAATTCATTTTATCAAAATAGAAAAGAAAAGATGGATATATACGTCTTAGAACAAATTTGTTAAGAATGGGTTTGACATCTTTAGACGCCATTTTCTCAAAATGAAGTCCGTGTGGCTTGACACAGTATTGCTTATCAGCGTCCAAATATTTTAAAGACGAATGCATTCACTTATTCTGTAGTTAATTACTTGATCTAGGACACAAATAAGACTGTAATAGGTAATCGATATAGACGCGTCCTTCAATCAACGTTCAGATCGAATTCAATTAGTGCCTTATCTGCAGGTACTCTATATCAATATATAAAGCTGAAGTGTTATTTATTTGAACACGCTAACCTCGGGATCTAGCAGCCCATTTGTTGGTGAAGATTTTAGACTATACACCACGTTTCATCCTTAATATCAAAGCAGCGAGCACAAATGTTAGAAAGTCCGTCTTAAAAATCAAATATGCTATATAACATGATATGAAAAATCGTAATCAAAAGGAGTCAAGTAGTAACCATTTATGGATGAAATGGCGAGATTCAGCTTGTAAATGAGAAAGATAACGTAATGAAACTAACACATAGATACTTGTACAGGAAAACTGATAATAATATATGCAACTAATATATTGAAAATACTTTTCGAAGAACTTATATGTATATTCTACAGAATAACTTATTCCTGTTATGAAGATTAAATCTTAACGCTTTAAGTTATTTAAAATTGATAGAAGATAAAAGAGAGGTGTGTTAAAACATAGTTAAGTATTATTTTGTTTTGTTATCCTATCTGACTTTATTAGCGTGGTCTTTTGACAAGAGAGTTTAATACCTATCGTGTTATACTCCTATGTATTTAAATCCTAGCCTTTGAATCCAATAAAAATCTTTAAGGAAATAGTCCAAAAATATTTCAACTAACAATAACGCCGTGATCTAATACTGATATAGATTTGCAAAAAAAAAACACGTTAAAAATAAAAATTTCTGAACTTTTTCTTTTACAAAAATTGAGCGACTTCCATCCTCAAGGACCGCAGATTTTATTAAAATATGCAAAATTTACAACAGCCGCATTGATCACGAGCAATCTGCCGTCATCCGTTGAGGAGTTCCGTTCCGCTTTAATGGTTTCCATCTAATCTTGATCACACTTATATGAGAATACCCTCGACACATACAGTAGTAAATTGTTGAAATGCTTCATAAATTGCAATAATATCACATAATCTACACACAAAACAACAATTGAGTCGAGCACATAGATTCAAGTCTTAAAAGCATCAAAAATTTTAGGTTTTATAATGAGAGAAGGTAAAAATTTTAAGCTACCTTTCACTGAGATAATCATGTACAATTCTTTAGTAAGGAGTCATTTAGAATATGGCATTGTAGTCTGGTGTCCATATTACAAATATTATGTTGATGAAATTGAGAATGTTCAAATGAAATTCCTGAGACTAGTAGTTGTTAGCTTAGAAAAAAACTCACATTTTATCCGGATCGTCTTAATTATTTTAATTTTACTTCATTGACTGATCGCAGAAAATTGCTGGACTTAATATTTCTAACCAAAACTTGGCACTTAGTTTTAAGTTTTATTGTAAGAAAATTGTTTATGTTTAGTGTACACATTGTTGGAGAACCAAATAAATAAATAAATAAAAATAAAAAAAGATGACCCGCTACTTTTTGGAAATTAAATGAAAAGTGGGTTATTGCGTAGTATTAAAATAGAACCGCATAACCAAAATGAAGGGCGATCGGTCAATCAGTCAACTGCGTAGTTACAAGTCGCAATACTTTATTGCCATTATCTACTTACAGTACACAGTGGGTCAGACGACAATCGTTTTGATTGAGCAGGGACGACTGCTCCGATTCGAGTTTCATGAACTGAACTTTGACCAAACATTACGGCTGTAGTTTCAATGTTGTATTCATATTTAAAGCCAGGGTGTACTCGCACTGTCACAGCCAATTCTGGTTTGTTACTTTTTATATTCAAATAATCCAACGTCTATTTCATCGCTCTTAAGTTGGAAACACTTATATTCCGATTATCAAGAAATTTTTTCTTGCACCATTGACTCAATATGTGTCTAAATTGTAAAATACAGTACCTATGCCTATTTTTCCTGCTTCGCAAATAATTACATTTTTATAATTACTTGGACTATCGCTGATTTTAATAAATAGTATAGATACTAAAATACTAGTATCTATGCTAGTATTCATTATAACTAGTGATATTTAGTGGTGGTCCTAGAGCTAATTACTTTTTCTTTTAAATTGTGGTAAATTGCTATAGACCAGTCTTATTGTAAAAGATTTCAATATGAAATTATACTTATGTATGTTACTTATAAATTGTTTATAGTTTGATTTTTATGTAGTAAATGCAGTTTTAGTTAATCAAGTGTTGGGCCCAGTTTTGACTAACAGTATAGTCAGACATGTAAGTATCAATCTGCAGTGGTTTGATCCTTACCAACGGCGTATAAAATAAAAGGCCGTCGGCGCTGGCGAGAAACGAAGTCTGGTGCTACCAACTGGATACGTAGAAATCTGCCTTAGTAATAGAAAAATATTGGTTTGGTATTGTAAACTTTGTAAGGCCCGTCCTTAATGTCTACCACAAATTGGAAGAGTAAGTGTTATAAAAACACACACTATCAATAACAATAAAATATTAAAATAATATGTTGCAATCTGTATTTAAATCTACATTTCTATTTAATAAAATCAAGAGGTTTCATGTTAGCACTTGATAAGTCTTTTAAAATATATCACTATATATACTTGTAGGTACTCATGAGCCGTTTGTGGGAATCCTACATCTCATAATTAATTGATTTCTAATTATTCAACTCTATCATTATATTAGTGCTTCAGAGATAACTTTTGCATAATTGCTTAGTCTATGTATCGTTGATTTTAATGTAGAGATTTTAGTATCTATGCTATTAATTGTCGTAACGATTGTTTAATCTGTGGCCGAAATTTAACTGTAATACATTTTTTTAAAGCTGATGTAATACAGGTTCTTTGTTCGACCAAAGACTATGTGTTTTTGCCAATCCCAGTCTGATAATGATATTATATATCATTAGATATATTATGAGCTCATGGATTTTTAGCATCCAGAATACCGAACACTATTCGACAATGCTTAGCAACCAGCTAGTGACTGAGTATGATAGGCGAAAGTATCTTTGGGCTAAAAAGACAGTTGACAAGCTCGTCAAAGTTGGGAATAAGAGCAGATTTTTAGCGTCAATTATTATAAACTAAACATCTATAGTTAATAAATATCACTGCAGTATGAATGCAAAGAATGAATGGGTTATTTTATTTATGGTATTGTAACATGCATTAAATAATATAAATTTTACCTTTCTGTACGTCTTTTTACTATGCCGAATCTAAAATGTACCTAATTTAGATAAACTTTAACCATGTCAAGTCTCACTCTTCCATGCGCGCAATTTGCTTAATTAAGAGAAAAAAATTTCTTCACATCTATAAAACTCACTTGACGTGCGTTCAAAATATGTAATATTTTCTGTTGTTTTTTCGTCTCAAGATTAAACCTCCCGTTTAGGAAAAGAGTAATGAGGAAATAAATAGGTAAGTTTGTATAGTAATTGATCCAGTTACGGAAAAAGATCATTGATTCCGTAGTTAAAACAATATCACGCGTAACATTTATTGGACTCAGAAATCGATTTTGTTAAGTCTTTGTTAAATATAACGTTATTATAAAATATTCCCACGGAACAGTCATATCATATATATCGCTCATAAAACTTATAATTCTCTGCAAATATCACTCGCTATCGCGCAGTTTGAACAATCTTCTCTAATGTTTTGTTTGTTCAACGGTTGCTTTATCAGATAATGCGTCTTTAAATTGCTCTATCCGATAGAATGCGGATGAGGCGGAGATGATCTGCTGCTCTGGTAGCTTGAAGCTTCCTTTTTCCAAGCATGATCTGGTAAGACGTAAACAGTATTTTACAACTGTATACAGTTACCAGCAAATCCACGCAGCGTATACTTTAATACCCTCTAGCACAACTATATTTATTTATTCACCGTAAGTAATATTTATGCTCAGTTTAAGGATAATCGGCCAAATAAATAAATTTTGTCCATACAAACTTCACGACCCATTACAGTTCAATGTGTATTAAATTTTAAGTTATATATGACCACGGAAAAAGATTTTCCATACAAATGTTTTTATCCCTTTTAACACTCTTAGGGGTGGAAAATCGAAAAACCCTTTCATAGTAGATACTTACACACTTAAAGGCACCTACAACCAAAATTTCAAGTTTCCAGCGGTTTAGACTGTGCGTTGATGAATCAGTCAGGACAAGTAATTTTATATGTAAAGATATTACGTTCATACTATTTGACGTTAAAAATCTATGCCCATTTTGACAATTGAACTTTCAATTGGTGGCTAGGCAGACTATTTGGCAGGTCTTCCTAAAATGGAAGACATTTTGCGTGCCAAGATTCTTGTGCTACTACATATCCTTAGTTATAAAATGTTACTGAGTAATAGCGCGCTACCATTAAATTATTGACTTTGATAAAAATTATAGCTAGTGACAATATTATTAGATAATAAAAAACGAGTATTCAAATAAAATATTATATTACGTCAAAATTTTTTGTATTTATGTCATATAACATAGTACTTTCAAGGAAATGGGCTTTTCGTCGTGATGATTAAACGTGATGGAAGTTGTATGAGGAACCCATCAATTCGCATATAAAGAGGTAATTCAAAATAATTATTTTACAAAGACGTATGTATCAGCTGGTAGAAAATAAATCTCACGTGTCGAACTAAAGGTTAAAGTCAGATGACAGCGATAAAAAATATGGTTTATATAGGGAATGAATAGCGACAAAGGAAACGACTTATTATTATGACAGTAACACATTCCATTATGTATTTTCAATACTCTATAGGCATATAGCAATGAGATTATATAACTATGGATATGTCACAAGCTCAAGGATTGTGCAACCAGACTGTCGACCACTTTAGACGACGTTGCCTAGCAACCAGCTAGTCACTAGCTGCGAGAGTATCCAATAAGTCAATTGACGAGCTTGTCAAAGTGTGTAATGGGTACAGATTTATAACGACAAATAGTATGATAGTAGCATATCAATAGTTGTACGCTGATAAGCAATACTGTGTCAAGGCACACTGACTTAATTTTGAGGTAATGGCGAGTAAAGATGTCGAATCAATTCTTAATAAATATGTTTGAAGAGGTATACATCTATCTTTTCTATTTTGATAAAAAGTAAAATGAATTAAAAGCGGATTGGCTACTAAAGTTTTTCACAAGTAATTCAGAAACTGGAACACACTTCAATAATCTAAACATTAGATTAAGAAACTTTTTTACGTCCTTATTATGTTTAGATGACTTGATAATTTTTTGAACATGTTAAAACGTAATGCATTATCGGAATACATCAATATCTAAAAATTTGGCTTTTTGTGTGTTAACACATTATTGCTTATCAGCATCTATGTAGTTATAAAATATCATTGGCGTATAGGTATAGTACACGTATCGTTATCACGTGTAAACATGAATTGGTAAACCGCAAGTGGTTAACTATTGTATCATCTGATTACAAAACTGCGCAGCTGATACTTATACCGCTTGATTAATACATCAATAATTCTTCTTTTATTAATATCATATTTCACTATTGATTACATTCTCCGGCCGCTCTGGATTGACCTCTAACGCCGACGGTTGCGGGTTCGATCCCCGTTTGGGAAAAATATTTATATTTGTATAAATATTTGTTCCTAGGTCTGGGTGTGTCCTTGTGGGTCTCCCTACCGTGCCTCAGAGAGCACGTAAAGCTGTTGGTTCCGGTTGTTATCACAATCACCTGTAAATGGTCGTTACTCTTAGTAGGGAGATTATTCTAGTCTAAATGGTTACACTGGCTTGCTTTCAGAGGTTGCGAAGGTCAGACGGCAATCGCTCTGCGTTAAAATCAGTAACTCGTCAATACTCTGGACTAGAATAGAAAGCAGACCCTGGTATAACCGAGAAAAATGCTAGATAGATCTTGATGATGACTATTGATTACATTGTATTTGAATTATTTTGTTCAAAAATATTTGTTTTTATTTCCTCGCGGATTGGATTAGAAGGTTCAACCAAACAAATCAACTTGAGCTTAATAATATTACAATATTATAGATTAGATGTTAGCCGAATTTATTTTAGAAATGCTTTTCTAATATATGTATATTAAGAAAATAATTACTCAAATCAAATGAAATGTAACAATTTAATTTAAGTAAGAAATTGTACTTGTCATTTTTAAAAACATAATTTATTAATTTAAGTAAGTTCAATGAATAAGCTTGTTTTTATTCTCGCAGGAAATATTTCGAATTCTGTGTGTGATAAGCCATTATCATTTTAGTTACAGGCACAACTCCAATTCAATGCAACCTCCAGTCTGCAGCTGACGAATCGATTTCCGTCAAGCTGTGCTCGTTGGCAGCATGCCAAGTGAAGTGATCCCATTGTTGCCTTTATTTGGCAACGGGCCGATATTTTCTAGAAATTTCGTTTACCAAACCACTATAACATTCAGACAGTTTTGACAGCATGGCATCCATTATAAACCAAATTCTCATTAATTAGTGCAATTTATTGTTCATTAGCTTCCATTTTTATGCGAATCACTATCAATTTATCGCGTGAAATTAGAAAACTCAAGGTTGTGTTTGTTTTACACTACCTCATCTGAAATCAATTAGTTTATGCTTGTTGTTTTTTATTAATTTTTAGTTTTGTTCGAAACATGCACTTCCAGATTTACCTATTTTTAGGGTATGTACTAGCTATAGTCAACTGACTACTGCTCGTATACGGATTGGCAAGACCGGGGTAATACCACATTCTCACAAAAAAATCTGTATAAAGTGAGTAATATAGCTGAGTTTCGTATAATGAGTAAGATAGCCAGAAGAACAACCCCCAACCCATCTCTTTCTTTACATTTTATACACTTTCATACTTCAGGCCTATATATACTGGAAAAGCATTTCTCACTCCTCCAGTGTTGCAAATGTTCATGGGCGACGGTGATTAATATAACCACCTGGTTCCTTATGTCTCATTTTCATCAAAGAAGATCGTCTTGCATAGGTTTAATTTAATTTATATTATGTAGCACTTACCTAAGCTGAGCGCAGTAATACTGATGCGGTATGGCAGTCAGAACTCCGGCGCCGTCTCCCGTATCGTTGTCGCATGCGCACGCGCCGCGGTGCTCCATACGTTTAGCGAGTGTTTCTGCATCGCGGACGATCTATTAACAAATATTTTAATTAATATTCGCTTTTCCTATACGTATTTGTCGTATTTTAGGAAAAAAATATTTGGTTGAAGAACAGAAAATATTTCCCGTCCTAACGCCAACGAATTTGACAACCTTCCAACTTACATAAATGGTCACAAATAATTTGACATCGTCAAAAATATTTGTGTTTAATATTACCTAAAAAATACTACGTATTAAAATTATCATTTATTAGCTTTTTTAATATAAAATCGCAGCTTAAATATGTTCGAATTAAAGTAAAGTTGTAAGCGATAAGACCGCCTTATTGTTCATCTATTTTTTTTTTAATTTTATTTTTTACGTTATCACTTTTGTTATATATTGTGTCTTTGTGGTGTACAATAAAGTATTTTATTATTATCTTTTGGCTAAAATAATAAATCCATAGAGCATTTAAAAATATATTATCCTTAAACTCTATAATTAAGTACACACAGTTAAATATAGCTTTAGAAGGAAAATAAATATGCACGTTATCATTAATCACAGATATTACGGAACATTAGAAATGTCTGTCTTAATGCGCATGCACATGCTCACGTTATTTTAGATCGTAATGTAACTATTTCTTATCCCTATGATGTATCTGGACACAACCAGACCGTGTCACACATCCAGGTTAAATATAATAAACTATGTTATGAGCGCTTGTATCGATATTTCATTATCAATCCACGACGCTACGCCATAGATTCTATTTCAATGTCACAACACACGCTAATAACAAAACGCACGCTCTAATTAGTAGGTACATGTCGGACTTGAGAATTAAGTCTTCGTATACAAGCTTGTTGTATTGGAATATTGTCATTTATAGTCTATTTTTTTTTTACTTTTCTTATTTCGCAGGCAACTATGGCGTATTTCTAGCCACACGTAAGAGTTAGATACGAAATTATCGATTGAATGATTGAAATCATTTTTTATAATGTAAAATTATAATGAAAAAAAAAATCGAAAAATAGTGATGTTTGTTCGGGGTATTTTTACCAAATAAGGATAAGTAAAGAAAAATAGACTATATTATACAACAATTTTACACTTCATTAAGCAAGTAATGGTATATATTTTTTTGGTTTGGTTAAAATGTAAATGTATTGATAACATTTTTTCATTAAGTAAATACGTAAGGATCATATTCGAGTTTAGTTTATTATTCATAGCCAACTATCGCATAATTTGATGTTTTGCTAAATAAAATACGTAGATAGTAAATTTCTTGAAAACTATTTAATATATTTTTCTCTACGTAGGCCTTCTAGTAAGATTAAAAAAGAATCGACTTTAAAAGTAAAATACTCCCATTCGTATTACCATTCGTATTTCCCACTTAGATATACTAGTTATTTTGATTTAAAAACCTTACTACTGAACCGATTATGATGAAAATTCTATAAGACCAATCGGTGAAACACTTTCGAATAAAAATAAGAATTTACAAAATCGGTCCAGCTATTTTCGAAATAGTAGTAGTAGTAACCGGTGAATATATATAAAAAAAGTTCCCGGCAAATTGAGAACGTCCTCTTTTTTGGAAATCGGTTAAAAAAACGTATACGCCAAAAATGCAGACGCTTTGAGATTATACGCTAACCCGGTACCGTAATTATATAAATAAATTGTTTTATTTCCAAAGCGTATTTATTTCGTCGGTCCTGAAGTAACTCGTAAGTAATTAAAACTGGAAGATTTCTCACAATAACAAAGAGCTATGCTTTAATATGGTATAATGGCCTTGGCTTTGACCTTGGACTCCGATTGAAGTTCATGACTTAGCCAAGTTCATGTGTGACGCAACTTTTATTATGTTTAACTGGTGAAAAATTCAATTATTTTACTGGTAGATACTAGACTTACTAATAGGCAGAAAATCGTACAATTTAAAGAGTCTGACTGATCATTAAATCACAAAAGAAGACTAAAGCCGGAAGCTGTTTTCACACGATGACATGTTAATTGCCTACTGAGAAAGGATTTTAGCAAATTAACATTTAGAGGGTATAAGGAATCGAATCTGGCATGTATAAAATCACGGCTTACGGCTAGTTTAGAAAAAACGCTGTTAGTCTTACCGTGATGATACAAGGTGGGGTTTTATATTATGTAATAGATCATGTTACTCACTTTATGAGAACGTTTCCCGTCGATAGCAACAACAAAACCAACACCGCAAGCCTCGTGCTCGTTCTGAGGGTCGTACAAGCCTTGCTTGGGCGGCCCTTCCCACTCCATACCTGGTAAACAGATTCATGTTACAAATCAACATAAGTACTCATATCATGTTTAACATTTGATTGGCGGCAAGGCACAAAGTTGACTGTTCTGGTACATTCAGGCCCAAAAATATGTAAACACAATTATGCATAATATAATCTAATTATCAATTCGAGTAATATGTCAACAATAAATAGATTACTCATTACTTCACAAAAATCAAATATTGTTTCTATGTTATTTACAAAGATAGGACTCGAGTGCTGTGTTAAGAATGCATGCTTCAAATTGCCTTGACTTTGAATTTATTTATAGTGTTTATTAAGTAAACAATATATGTATCGTCCAAAAGTTTTCAAAAATACATTTTATTTGCTATTCTTTTTAATATAAATACATATCATAAGTTTAAATTTATTTAATATATTCCGACTTTAATGAACCCCATGAATTAAAAAGTACTCTAAAATTGTATCTAAATAATGTCATGTTTTAACTTAAAGACAATATGTACTTGAATAATAAAATCTTAATCCACTGTTATATTTAAAATGCTTGTTTAAAATATTTATGGTATGGTATATATTTTTACCTTGGCCTAGATATAGTTCAAAACGTTGTTTGGTTTTAAAATACTTCACTAAAATGTAGGATCAACTGATCTAACAACTTGATATTTATTTTAGTCGACATATATCATAGTTTCAGGATAATTAACAAAGTTATAAGACCTAGATAATAATGATTTCGGTAAAAAGAATATTTACAATAAATATAAAATGACATTATATGCACCTACACAAAATATGCAATGATAAGATATATTGCTGCTTTTCAAGAATATTGATACGACTAAAAATGATGAATTTTAGGAAATGGGATTTTTACATTTTTTATTAATGTTTTGGTGCACAGCAGCCAAATTTAAATGATCTCTTGATGTTATAACTTTATTGACTTATAAAAAAATTGATCATCACAACTCTTTTCATGATAAAACATCAAAGATTTACAGTCTTTTGACATACTTAGTTCTATTTGTTAGATTTTTGAATTACTATGATATTCTTGCAAACCAGTGATATATACTAAAAATAAGAATGAAGAAGAATTATAAAGATGACCGCTCTGGTGTAGAGATACTGAATGACCTATAATGTCTAATGGTTGTGGGTTCAATCTCCACTCAGGGCAGATATTATACATATTCTTAGGTCTGGGTGTTTGTCCTTGTGAATCTCCCCAATGTGCCTATGAGGAATATGTAGGAGAGATTGTAAAACTGTTGGTGCCAGTTGTTATCACAATCACCTCATAAGGATTGTTATTCTTAGTAGGAAGATTATTCTAGTCTACATTGTTACTGGCTTGCTCTAAAGGGTTATAGAGGTCAAAAGGCAGTCGCACTGTGTAAAAATCTGTAACTGGTCAATATCTGGACTAGAATAATAAACAGCCCTTGGTATAACCGAGAATAACGTTAGGTAGATGATGATGAAGACATATATAAGTACTTAATATAATATAATTCTCAATTAATTTTTTAAAATATTATTTGTGTGACATACTTTACACAAATTATGCAGTAAATTTTGTGTAGATATACTACACTCAGTGTAACTTAATAAAAATATTGGAATGGTTTCATGGTATTTTTCAAGACAATAGCTTGTTTTATTTAAAATAATTGTGATACATTCCATTCAGTATTAATTGTAAAGTTTAGTAATGGAGTAGAAAGATTAAAATTAAAGGGAGGTTTATTTAGAAGGTTTAGGTATTAGTTTTCTATAAGATATCAAAAGAAGGCTGTAATTGAAAATATACCTTGCACTAAATTTGATTTTAAGAGTAACTATTGAGTTTCTTGCAGGTTCTTCTCGGAATTAAACCACCATTCGAACCCGTGATAACTTTATACAGATTTAAGACTAATTTGTAAATTAACAATTAAAAAGTGCTAAAATTCTAAATATACTTTATTAAAGTAAACTTTTGCTTTATTAAAGTATATTTTGAATTTGAATGACCAGAAAATAGTGTCTTTTCTTGAAAGCAAAAATATTTTAAAAGAAAATCCCAACAAAAAGTAACAACTCGGATAATATAATATCCTAGTATTTCCATGTAAATACTAAGTTATGGATAGTGAAATAAATCATTTTATTAAAAATGGTTTTTAATATTATTTACATAATAAAAAGATGTCATAACATAATTTGTCGGAAAGAAATGCTTTTTAAGAATTATGACACTCCCAAGCACTCCACATGACACTCCTATAGCAAAGAAAAAATTAAAGTTTTATGAAATATATTTGTATTATTAAGACATAAATTATTAAAGATTTATTTAAGCCCAAATTGCAAAAATTTATCAATATATCTTAATTTTAGTTTTACCATGAACACTATTGCCATGTTAGAAGTCCTACCAAGGGTCAGGAATTTATAATTATTGCAACTAGAAATATTACACAGAATGCAGATAAAAATAAAATAAAATAAATCTTATTAAATCGCTTTTTAATTACCTTAAAATAAGAGAAATTTTAAATGATAATCTGGGTGCCTCTGATGTGATAAATCTAATAATATGATATATTTTACTTGAATAATTATGTAGATTTTGTTTATTATTATTTATATAAACTGCGCAGTTTCTATTGTAAAATAATACGTAATATTCGCCTGGAGGCGATCTTCAGAGGGTACGAAACAATTAGTTGTTTGTTAAACAATATCTATTTATAATTTCTGAATGAGATTGTGCTATTGATAGTGAGAGATGAAGTTCAACACGTATGCACTACACGTGGACAGTCAATATGCCTGATCAAGAAGAAGGAATTTATTGCAAACTGCACTGTACTGCGTATACTGTACCTCAAAATAAGTTCGATTGAAGTACGAAACTGTGATTAAGAGTAGCACTACGTAAACTTTGCACTTTCACAGGCAAAATTTATAAGTACTCAGAAAAAAGATAGTTCAGTTCAATTAATTAAACTGAGACACTAAAATGCCGGCGAATCGTAGTGACCCTTGCAGTCGACTACAATAGCCGGTGGTACGCGATTGACTGATTTGAATGAGTCACTGAGTGAATTTTGCGTTCACAAAAATGAATGGAAGTATTCGTACGAAATTGAATGAACGACTATTTCGAGCTTGTAATTGGCTAATATCATGTCATCAAAATGTTGCTATATCATAAAACAATTTTACCCAACACGATGTACTTCAAAATAAAAAGATAAATGATTTCAATACACACATTTCAATTCAATTTAAATCACACATTTACAATAACAACATTTAACAACTAATTAAAATATATATTTTTAATTCGATTATAAATTAACTTATGTAATTACATGAACTAAATCATTAATAAAATCTATCAATATTAAACTCTATTCTCTAAGATTTTAGATTAAAAAAGTATTTTTCGTTTTATTCCATTTATATAATGTGTGTTAGATTTATAAAACCCTCCACCTGAAGCTCGAACCTTAAATAAAAAATTAACTTAGTATATTATCTTAAATTATGTGATTTGTCGCAAAGTCTAAAAAGAAATATGACTTACATAACCGCAACGGAATGTGGTTCGGTGTGTGTAATTATTATTTATTACATAGTATGCAAGGTATTATAAAAATAATGCTTTATAGTGCCTGCTGTAATAGTCGATCTGTGTGTGCTCCGCTTTATAGACGAGCACCTCAACCGAGAGCGCTGCCTATCGGCACGATATAATAATCAGTTTACGCGTTTCCGCAGTAAGTCACAAATATGCTTTTGTTACTTGTGTAAAGTTGTCACGTGGTTTAATTAGTATAAAATACTGGTAAAGATAGAATAAAATTAATTAAAAGAAACAATTGTGTGGCAGTAGATATAGCTTCTATGATATAACGATATCGTTTTATAATAATAGTATAATTATCAAAACATTATTGCGTTTACACTTGTACAAATTATTATTAATGTAATGTAATAGTAAAAAATATTCCAAGATACTTAATTTTGCAAGCACTTATAATTTGACAGTATTTATTGCTAATTGGTATTTTGAACTATGGCAACAAATTGAGTCTATTTCATTCGCCTTTTATTCCTTGAACAGTCAATGGACCAATCCGCATCAGTTAAATATTTTAGCGGCAAAGAGTTAAACGTTTGTAAAGTAATGCGTTTAGATATATTTTCGAAACCTTTTTTGTTTGAGTAAATGTTGCATAAATCGGAAGTTTTATTTTAAAAATTACTAAGCAAAACTTTTTCCTTTAATGTGGCTAAATTAATTTGTGTTATGCAAGTGTATCTCGACATTTTTTCTATATAATATTTATAATCTAAATAATCCCCATTGCACTTGAGAGATCTTTCGAAATTTTTAGTGATTTTTTGGTATTTGTGTTGAGTTAGAAAAATGAGTTTAAGCCGATTGAGGAGTGTGGTCAGGTGCGATTTGGTGAAAGTTCGTCCATCAAGCGCATTCATTGCGAAATTGGGACCTTGTGCAGGGCGGGAACTGAGCACGACAAGCGCGCGATGTGCAGTTGCACAACAAAACACAAAACCAGATTGGAATAGGGCAGTGAGCGAGGCCGAGAAGATCGTTGGTTACCCAACCTCCTTCCTCAGCTTACGATGGGTTCTAAGCGATGAAATAGCCAACGTTGCTCTGCACTTGCGAAAACTCGTCGGCAGCAATCATCCTCTTTTAAAAACAGCAAAGTTAGTAGATTTTCAAATTTTATTCAGTAATAATCATAGTTATAAAGTATAATACAGAAAAAATTATACGCCCTACAGAATTTTCACCAACATTGTATTTAGTTCGTTTATGTTTGTAGAAATATGAATGTCGAAATCTTTGAGAATTACGCCTAAACTTTCTATCGTCTTACAAACTAAGTCTTGGTTGAAATAGGTCAGGTTAAAACATTTTCTTTCTGTCACATTGCGTCAACGATCTTGTACATAATTTAAAGTACATAATTGTCGTACATAAATTGTTTTCTTTATATTTTGAAAGTAGAGATTAATCGTAGTTATTACATAAACATTTTCATACTTTTCTAAAAAACATGGAAACTTCTTCGCATCGATATTTAATTTCTAAAAAACCATAACAAAAGATACACAAACATAAGTATTATATACATTATTAGTATATAAGTATTTTTTTTTTCACGAATGTAATGTAACTAATTTTACGATATCATGAATACTTTATAAGTTAATTCTTTCGTTTATTAGATTTGTTCGGGAACATTCGAGATAATTTTTTTTCATTGTTTGTCGCTTACTTGTTCTTAACATTATTTTTATATAGGAAATATACTGTCGATAATTTTCAGTGACAGTGTAATTTAATCAAACTATTACATTAAATCTAGCTCATTGCGGCCACGTATTTTTTTATGGAATCACTGCATACTTAACGATGAACAGAACGTAATCCGCCGTAATCATTCTATTTGCATCATCGCGTGATTCTGTCGGCGTTTAATCGACTACTTATATTCAGATAGAAAAACAATGCACCAATGACTAAGTCATAAGAGTAAAGTCGTTGTGTCGGTTCGTGACAACGGCTATAGAAAAGTATTCGAAACGTTACAATTTAAATCATATCTTTATTGTACTAATCCTACTATTTACTATACTCGCAACGCATGTAGTATTTGATTAACTTGATTTCAGTCTGTAAAATATGCATAGCTTTTAACCCCGAAAAAAGGTGAATTTAAGTTTTTCCTAATTTATTTATTTTTATTGAGAGGGACAAAACAAAAAAAAAATTAAAACCAATCGGTCGAGCCATTTTCTAGTATTTACAAGAGTTACCCACGGCAATTATTTTGTTATTACTAACAGATTAAACGTAAAAACCTAAAAAATTAATACTTAGTCATATATTTATTGAAGGGTTTGTTTTGAATACACCTTGAAGTATTCGAATCTAACGATTTTTTCCTTAAAGAATCATTGAATGTTTAAAAGTAGCTTCTTAAAACTGAGTAAATTAATATCAACGTCATTATATTATCCTTATTATATTTACAATTTACCTAATAGTCATTAAATTACAATGAAAACCTATATACAACAAAATATATTATCATAATAACGGCTATGTCTAAGTATTTCGGTTAATCAATGACTTTGAATTTTATTTGCCTATATTTTTTTATATAAAAATACTTAACTATATTCTCAAATTTAATACTAACTTTTAGTAATATTCGTCCATTGTCTTCGTCATTATCAAGACTATTAACCACATATAAACAGGGATTCAGTATTTCTAAAAGTATTTCGTTTTATGTAGAGGTAACTAAGAAGTTAAAAAAACGTAATCGATTCGTAATAACAGAGAATTCAAAATGTATTGATATGTTTTTTAAGTCTAAAATTATTTTCAATTTTAAAGTGAATATTTTGCTAGGAACTTGCTCTACAATGGTAAGAACAACATGCAAGCTTGGGGGCTCATCGTTCTGCTGGTGTCGAAGGCAGCCGGCCATAGTCCAGAAATACCTGACATGGAACAAGACAAGGCAGCTGGCGTCTTGCACAGGTATTTTTAATATTTTTTGTCCAAATATAACATACACTGTTTTGAAGGTTATTATCTATAAGTAAACTTATGCGGTAGGTGTATATATGACATATTTTGAAAAAATAAAAAGTTTGTACCATTTTTATACGAAAGATTTTTGGTAAAATAAATTAGTTTTAAAGCATTTTGGTCTTTGCGTTCGTCGAATTTGTAGATTACGAGAAGCTTTATCGTGATGGAATTAAAAAAAAGAAATGGTCATAAATATTAATTAATTAAATTTGGAAATAAATAAGAATTCCTATGAAATAGCGTTAAAAGTTTTACGATCTTTCTTTTAATAAAAGAAATCTTTATTCCCAATTGTTATAACAGAATTTTATTACAATTGAGTGTAAAAATTTTATCCGTATCCGTATCTGTTACTTTTTGGCGGATCTTTTACGAATGTTTTATTTAATTACTTTACAATAATTAAACGAAATTTTTTATATATCTATGCCCAGTGTCATACTAAATTATACGGAATACCTTTTTAAGTCTTGTCTATCGCACATGGTGTCAAGTGGCGGCAACTATCGTTTCAGTGGCAGAGTTAAGTTAGTAATTAATAAGTAGTTAATAAGTAAGACAGTTGTCATCCGTATCCGTATCTACAATGCTTGACACAAAATGTCCGTAATCGGATCCGTATCCACAGATATGCATATAAAACGATCCGGCGCTTCAATAGTAAGAAGTACCGACGACTTCTTCAGTTTTCAAAACAAAATATTTTCTGTTTAGCCAACGCGCGTTAGCTGAAGTGGCAGAGATGATTCGCACATCTCATCTCGTACACAAGGGCTTGGTTAACATGAACGTGAGGCAAGTGTTGGCTGGGGAGCCAGATGATATGCTGTTTGGAAACAAAATCGCCTTGCTCAGTGGGGACTATCTGCTCGCCAATTCCTGTACGGAACTCGCTAGCTTGAGGTGAGTGAACTATTTTTTAAATAACTTATTGTTTCTTTTTTGACTCGTATTTTTTAACAAGTATGTTATTATGTTTATGGTGTATTGATACTCGTAGATCATAATACTACTATAAATGCAAAAGTTACATCCATCCACCCTTAAAGGATATATGGATATTTCTTATTTTTACTTACAAACTTTTAAACAAATTTTGATGTAACTTTATAATCATGTAGCCACGTGGGTGAAGCGACTTGAAATTACTGTTAACATGTAAGAAATTGACTTAATTCTTATGATCGCCATTCCGATATATTTTGCCTTGTCTAAAAAGAATTCGTCAATCGCTACATTAATATTATTTCTGTGTCTTTCTTCAAATATATCTTAGACTTTCAAAAATATCTTAGACTTTACCACTTAGACTTGTCATCATCATTTTCAAATCTAAATATAGTACTTTCATAAGTTAAAGCCCTAAACTTTACTTTGGGCACAAATTCTTGGTTTTCTATGATGACGCCGACTGTAATTTCTATGATGACGCTTTGTGTCTTCAAGTTACATTACACAAACTTTTACTATGGAAATAGTATGGCACGGTTTCCTAGAAAGCAAATTGAGGTCAGAAAGTTAAAGAGTTTTCTAGACGACCATCATATTCAGCCCACAATTTGACGGACCGTAATCCTAGGAAACCAAAGCATTAGTCCTTTATATAATTTCAAATTAAGAACAGCTTAATCGTAAAACCGAACTTATTTCAGAAACATAATTTTACTAAATATTAATTGGCAAATTGTAAATTGCAATCTACTTTAACTCAAAAACAATTTATCGTTAAAAGGTCAGTTTCAACATCGTATTCTGTAATTATATGCTGTGATTTTTAGTGATTGAATTTTGATATAATATAATTTAAATTTTAACATATACTATGTTAAAATTCGCACAATATTAAACAAAATTATAGTTAATCAAAGCTATCCCTTTTTGCTTAGTTACACTTACAAAGTTTTGGCATATAGGTACAATATACATATGTAAAGTATGTCCGGTAAATACGGGCAGTAAACACACCCAAACATAAAATAATTTTTCACACCATCCTGACAGACGCCGGGTAAATACGGAAAACATAATTAAATTTTATCTTATAGGTTAAAGGCGAGAATTACACATAATTTTTCTCTCAGAGTTTCATAAACAATTTTAAAAAATCATATAGATTTACAGATTTGTGTGTCATTGCTTTACTCATGTAAGTACTGTCAGTGCCTTAATTTACACAGCCACGGCTTTCGTAAGGTAACTTTTACCAGTTTCCATATTTGTTTTGTATCGATTACGACAAAATAACTTACTAAATGTGTTTCTCGCCTTATAGGTACTTTTTCTTGGGAAGTACCTGACTTATTCAAGCTTTTTACCTTTATGTGAATGTTTCTTATCGCGAGAATAACATTTGTAAGTTTTATTCTCGAGAACGACATAAAACAACTCTGTAACCTAGTAACAGAAGTATTAGTAGTACGTCGCTATTAATAAATAAAGCCGTGAATGTCAAAAATAAAGCATCAACAGTAAATTAGGTGTAAAAAATTGAGAAATGACTTATTTAAATCTTTGTGAAAGTTTGAGAGCAAAATTTATAAGTGTAATTCTCGCTTTATACCATGCAGAAAAAGGAATTTTATATCCTCGAGATATTCTGAGTTCATGTATGTCTTTAATTCACTCTACCTTTTTACTTGACATATATTTCGACATACTAAGCTGTATCGTTTCAACTATAATTTCGTATTCAAATGTCATTATATTTGTGTCTCATTTTCACATTACCTATGCGATAATACCCTATAATCTAGTGTCTGATATTATTCGACAAGTATTCGTACTACGCGATATGATTTCACAACATTTAATATAGAACCAGCCAACCAAGTTACTATTATATAGCTAGATATTTTTCGCAGCTATGTTCACGTGAACTTTTATTTGTTTTATAAGAAACTCCCCTCTATTTTAACCTTAGGAATTACTAAATTTCTAAGATCATTACTACTCGTTTGAGGGATCATTTTTTTTACATTAACATGACTTAAGTAATTTAAAAAAATAATTCACACAACTGCCTAATAATACCTCTCGTACTTCAAATCGGTGAAACTGTTTGAGCTACAAGAGTTTACTATGGTTCGCCAGTTTTGACAGTTTATGTCTGGCATGTTGCTGCTGACGTCACATAGCCAATGATAATCTGGGAAAGATTACGAAAAACACTTTACCTCCTGAGTCTGTTGAGAAATAATAAGTTTTACGCTCTAATTTATCAATAAACAATCAGATATAACTATTTATGTATTTGTAGATCTAAATATATTATGACTGTAACCGAACTACATTCGTCGCTGGTCGGTTCAATGCACTAAATTTGTTTGTTCATTGTGTTATTATTTAGGTAATACTGTGACGGTTGAATACTTTTATTATTGTGAAATTAAGTTTTTCTTTTATTTACGAAATATTGTTGTTTTGCTTATCTATTGTAGATTTAAAAATTCACTGTCAAGATTTTAATGAAAGTTGACTTGACTTCAACTAACTTTGGCGCAACGTTATCTATAGATGCATAAAATAAATACATATGTATACTATTTATTATAAATATATATTATAAAGAAGTAAAATTTAATTGTAAGTTTGTATGTAGGAGGTAATGTCTGAATCTATTGATTTTTTTCTTGCGTTGGATTTATTGAGGAAGGTTAGAGAGTATATGGATGCTGATAAGCAATAATGTGTCAAGCCACATGGACTTCATTTTGAGAAAATGGCGTCTAAAGATGTCAAACCTATTTTTAACAAATATGTTTGAAGAAGTATATTTCCGTCTTTGCTTTTCTTTTTTGATAAAAAGTATGAATAATTAAAAGCAGATAGATATATTTATTATATTATCTAATAAAAAGGTCTTCAAGTATTTGAGATAATTGTATAAATTGCAAAATATGGAACGCACTTGGAAATCGAGACAAGTAATTAAGAAAATTTTTGCCGTACTTTTTTAGATTATATGACTTGATTATTTTTAATAATGTTAAATAGGTGATGCAGTATCAAAAGACATCAATATTTCAGAATTATACATTTTGTGGATTGACACATTATTGCTTATCAGTATCTATATTAGATCATGACACGACTCACAGGAGCGATGCGGTAACCATATACGCCAGTGAAACTACGTGGGACAGCAAAGATAAATAATATAAATAATTCAAACATTATAAGTCATAACATTTTGAACTTAAGACCGTTATAAAATTGTGAATTTATTTTGTTTACAATAGAATAGTTGAAAATGGCACTTTAAGATTTTTGATTACGTCTACATAAGATTTCTACAGAGTCTACCTCATGTCTCAACTCTAAAGATGTTGTTTTATTTAACACATTAATATTTAAGATTAATTTGCATGAATTACTTTCCGTCCATTACACCTGTCCCATCGTATTAACCGTACAAAACGATGCACTAGTGAAAGTTATCTGCATGAGTAGTTCTTCATACATCACGTAACATCCGCGTGCTTCTCAATTTAGCAGTGTACTCACGGTTGCGCGTTCAATATTCATGGCCCGTGCTGTTATGGATTGGGATATTCCATCGGTATTTTATTATAAGAAATACATATACGTTATTTTTTAGTGTCCAGGGTTTTTCTGGTTTAAATGTTTTATTTGTATATTTAAATAAATACATTGTGACTTCCTTGTTCATCTACTCGTATTTAAAGGCGCTAAATGCGATGTTACGATAGTCTTATATAAATTTTTACCTTTCGAAAAGGTAGATGAAACTGGGAAAAATATTAATATTCTGTAAAATTAAAAAAAAAATCTTTTTTGCGAATTTAATACTTTCTTCTCTTTGTTTGGAAATAAGGAAATCTCATCACAAAAAAGTAACACAGCTTACATTTGATATCTTATTTTTTAATGAAAATGAATTGTACTCTGTTTATAGAGACATTTATTTGATTAAAATTTATAACATAATTTATCACTTTACCTATATATAGGCAATATTTTTTTCATCTTCCATAAATGTCTTTAACATTACTCAAGCGTTTTAATACCATGTCAATTTTACATTCAAGCTATAAGATTTATCCGAGGACGACGAGGTTAATTTGTAAATCTTTACTGAAATAATTATATACATTCCGCTAGTACGACGGCAATTTTATTATAATTGTTTTATGATTACATTTATGAATTCATAATTGTTTCATGAATACAGAACTAACAATTATGTGTCAATGACGGTAAGGCACGAGTGTAACGGACTGCGCCGGTTTAAGGTAAAAGGTCACTGGGTTACGCGTCAGGCGGACTGTAGGACATTTAATGCAATGTCCTTCAAATTAACATATCCTCATTCCAGTAGAGGTATTTGATGCATCCGTGTTTTTTTATCGCTTTCTTATTTTGAATAACTTTTGGTATATTTTTTTACTTCGATCATTTATGGTAATAAAATTAGTATCCTATCAGAATCGGATAACGAAGAAACCCAGGAAAAGATACATGAAAATGGTAGAAGGAGGAATATATATTTACCTATATTATTAAAGATTATACCTTTGTAAGATAGTATTATGGTTTTAATATTTCATGTTAGCATGATCGGATTTTTTTTTAATATTAACGAAATATTGAGAAAAAGGACACCCGTGTCTCGAAAGATAAAAAATGCTTTAAAGATAACTGTACTCTTATTCTTTTTTATTATTTTAGAGATGTGTATATAGCAATAAAAGATTCATTTCACAATGTGGAGGCAGTACTTTTCTTCGTACAACAGTATACTCGAAAGTGGGTTCCATCTACTAACAAGACTGAATGATAAACGCGACATTGTTTACAAGGAAAAGTATGGTCGGGGCGCTCCATGCATAATCTTAAAACTAATAAAATATGCAAAAACATTACAATAATATAAAGACTATTTTTGTATGCTTAGCCGATCAAATAAAAAAGGAGTTCCTGTATTTAACCCCTATGTATTTTTTTCCGCATTTACAAAGTAGCCTACATCCTTCCCGTATGAAATTAATCTCTTTATCAACATTTATAAAAAAATGGTTCAGTGATTTAGACATGAAAACGTAACAAATAGACAGACAGAGTTACTTTCGCAGATATAATATTAATACCCATGAATACAAACATACAAAAAATATGCAAAATTTTACAACCATTCAAGAATTGAACGTATTTTGTATGACTTTTTATAACTAGTATCAATAATGGGCACTTTTTAAATGCAAATATTAAGTATAGCCTACCTTCCGGAAAGTCTCTTTAAGACGAATTTGTGACATTAAATTGAAGTACTGAAGGAAAGAATGAAAGAAAAACGTTTGTTGCTAAAATATGTACCGTTTTAATTTCAATAAACGCATAAATTAACATAGAATGAAAGTCGATAAAGATAAAATAAAACGCGTTTGAATATTTTTCAATGATTCTTTGATTAGTTTAGACTCACGATTTTTTTTAACACAATTGAAATAAAATTTTATGCAGCTTTCTAACAAATGTGTTAATAATAGATAGGTAGGCACGGTAGGTAATATGTTTATGTTATTAGATGTATATCTTATTCGAGTTTTACAGTAATAGAAGTGAATTTGTCATAGACGAATGACATCTTAGGCCGTTTGCAGTCGAAACACTAGAAATAATATAAAAAAATTTAAAATGTCTTATTGCTCCACTGGTTGAAAATTTTCACTATTATAGAAACTACATATGGATGCTGATGCATCCTACAAAAAGTCAAATTCGGATATACTGATGTATTTAGATACTGCATCACTTATTTAACATTATAAGAAAAATTGAAGTTGTATAAACTAAGAAAATATGGAAAAAAGATTCTTGATTAATTGGTTCGATTTCAAGTGCGTTCGATATTTTGCAATTTATAAAATAATCTCAAATATGTAAAAAACTTTGTAATAGATAATATAATACATCAGTCTGATTTTAATTAATTATACCTTTTATCAAAAAATAAAAGAAAAGCAAGCACCGTAATAGTACTTTATTATTAATCATAATTGGATCAATTACATTTCATCGTGACTTGCACATTTAACCAAAACTTGGAATTTTTCCTGTTAACGTATAAAATAACTACAGGGTGATCGCGTTATGGACGTTTCAACTTTATTCTAAAACATGATTTTGGCTATAAGCATATTTTAAAACGTAGACAAGATGACAGAGTTCCACGTAGCGCAAGAAAGAGTAATGTACCGTACAGGGCCGTCTTAAGACATTCAGGGGTATTCAGTCGCACAGAATTGAATACTCTCATCGGAAACTAAAAACCATAAAAACATACTGTGTAGCGTTTACTTTGTGTGTTTAGTTGTAATGTCTTATAATTTACTATAATATATAACAATATACCTATTAACTTTTACCGCTTCGGATTGATAAGCAACTGGTAAAATACTGGTATTAACAATTGTAGAATTGCATACCCTGTGACTCATTTACGTGGGACGCAGATACGCTTGTCACCTTTAAAATAAAAATCCTAATACCACGGCAGATATGCTCTTTCAATTCTGAACTATATTGTGCTAAGTCTTCATTGCTATATAAACACAGGGATAATTGTAAAGTATCGCTCTCAAAACGTACATTCTAACAATCTGAGACATTTTTTATATTAAAATGCTTCTTTAATTGTTAAAATGATGCATATTTTGTTAGCGGTGGTTAAATTTCCAGAAAATGTGTAATGTTACTTTCACTATAACAATAATTAAATAGAGCCATACAAATAATTAAAATCGGTCAAGCGTGAGTCGTACTCGACCATTAAGGTATAACATATTATTATAGCGCGTCTTCTCGTTCTTATAAAAAGTATTTAAAAAGAACACAGTCTTTTTTACGGAACCCTTCGTCTGCAAATCCGGTTTTCTATTCTTCTTGTCTGTTTATTATTTTCAATTTTTCATACATAAAAATATCGTATTTCTATAACGGTACCTACTTGGTAGGTCTAGCGGTCGTTATGTGTACACGATCAATTAGTGACCTTTTATTGCGATACAAGATGACGCTTGCAATATTGTACGCAATCCGTAGACGAGAGATTATGTTTGCTCAATTTTTTTGCATCATTCAGACTTATTATTTTTTATGACCGTTGCAAGACATTTAGATTTAGAGATTCCTTGTAGTATGAAGTTTGTTTTTAAAACGTGTTTTGTTTAGCTTGCCTTGTTTCATATCAAAGCAAATAAATTAAGTTTTATCTTAATTTGCACTTAGCATTAAATTTGTAATATGAATGTGTATTCAGTATGAGTATTTATATTTTAATTAAATATTGTATTCATAATAAATTATAGATACAATGGCTATCATACAATGATCGTATTAAATTTCGTGTTTCTTAGTTTGAAAATGACAAACTTTTATGCAACCGTTTATCTCTTAATTTACCACATCAGGGGTGAAATTCCCAAAATTTTTTTCTTATATTGTAGGTATCCACATACCTACAATATGTATATATACCTATAAACTCAGCGTCTTAGGCTCTGTGTTGATGAATCAGTCAGTCAGTAAGTGAGCCACGAAAAATAATTATATATATACATATATATATATATATATATATATATATATATATATATATATATATATATATATATATATATATATATATATATATATATATATATATATATATATATATATATATATAAGCAATTTTAGATATATTACTATAGAAATTCGGTGATAACAAAAATCTAGAATACCTGCTACTAGTATATGTAAACGTAATACGTATATTAATAATAATTTATTAATAGTGAAATATGACTATAAAAGCTTCGTTTACAACATCAGTATGACATTTATTATGAAATATCAGGAAATGAGATAAGTGCAAGAAATGCAGTGATATAACTTGGAATTTCGAAATACAACCAATATGAATACTAAAAGAATTGGTGAGAAATATTGCTAATGAACTTTTCTCAGTTAAATGAATGAATGTTGTAACAAAATGTTTCTTAGTAATCTTTATTTATATTCATCCAAAACTTTTTTATTTAAACACTAGGTCTTTCTCGGCTTTACACTTGTACCATATAATGAATGAAAGTAACTTTATTTTCCCCATACAGTACAACCAAGTAATTTTTTTATCCCAATTTTTCATTTACCCTACGATTTTTCACACTTTTTTTTCATCTTTTCTTGACAACTACAAACAGCAAAATAAAAACGAGACATTCTTTAATAAAAAATTATTTCTCCTTCTTTTTGGTGATCGGTAAGGAAATTATATTTTAGAACAATATTCATTAATTTCAGTCACCCGATTCTATGTGTCATAGATTCATCGTGTCTGTCACAAGATTCTTACTGGTAAAAGAAAAATCGTCTTTCACATTTCACAAGTTTGGAATGGCCCGTGACTGGTATGGAAACCGGTTACTTTAGCCTGCGCCCGCTTTGCTTACACGTAACTAGCTCCCACCCGCGGCTTCGACTTCCTGGTATATTAATAAAAAGTATATATTTTATTCTGATATAATATTTCTAACTTTATTCTGGTATAAGCTATATTACTATTAAGTTTCATCAAACCTGTTCGAGTACTTTTTGTAAGAAAGAGCGAACATCCATTCAAAAATCTATACATACTGACATCAATCTATTCTCACAAACTATCGCATATTATTGTAAGATAGTGCTAGATTGATAATTTCGTTTGGTTTACTTTTAGCCGCTTGATTATATCACAAATCATGATAAAATAAATTTATATACTAATATTATGATTTTCTGTTAGTTTTTTGTGTCTAAATCGATGATCTTTCAGCTTAAAACTTAATGAAATACACCCGCGCCCTTTAGGCAAGGTACAAAGAAGATACGTTATCCACAATGCACGCCCAGATTACATGCTTCATCAGATCTTTTAAAAAAGTGAAAAGATAAAATTGAACATTAAATAAAAATTAACAATCTATTAATATTGATACCATTTCAACGAGCTCTAACACGATACTTCGTTTGTAAGAAGATGAGTTGTGTGTCCTGCTGATTTAAGATGATGCTGCAGCATCAGGTTATGGCTATGTACATATTAATTTGAATATCATTGAAGTTTAAGTATCAATCAGACCAGTTGAAGTTGCTTACAGCCTTCAAACCATTGGACATAACGTGAACCTTAAAAAGTCTGAACAGATCTTCAGGAATTATAGCTAAGAACCCTCTAGGTTACGTCACCTTTAAACAATAAACAGACAACACACAGACACACATACACACGTCAAACTTTAAACATCCTTCTTTTTGGGAGGAGGGTTAGAAACAAACCAAAAGACCCCAAACTTGAGTTTACTGGAAGCTATTGAAAAGTTAATTTCTGGCTCATTGTTAGCTCGATGGAAGCAAATGATTGTGTTGTGATCGGTATTACACATCATAATGCAGGATAATAAATAGGGTTTCAACGATCTTTAAGAGTCAATATTTAGTCAAGTTTTAAACATTTTGAGAATACTTTATTTTCTTTACCATTTTCTTGAACAAATCGAAATTTACGCGCGAATCTGTGTACAGTGTTAACTTTGTTGTGCAACGTTGTGTAATGTAGTGTCGTTTTTAATAGTCATTTAAATGCTATTCATATTAATATGTAATTATACAATTTCCTTGTGTATATTTATGTTTAAATATAATACATAATCAACTATCTACTTTTTTAATTAATTAGGTTTATTTGGTTTCCTTATGTTAAGTATGTTTTAACATTTTAATACTTTAATTTTTTTATTGTTATCGTAGTTTTGTTAGATTTAATGTATTTACATATTTAATTCCAACAGTAGTAGAATTATGTCTAAAGAGTTTAATTGAGTTACATTGTAGTAAGATTGAACCAATAAAATAGTATTAAATATTTTTATTACCATCGTGTTTGTCTTCTAAAATCTCGCTTGTTTTGTTTTTAATTTTCTTTACTTAACAATTTTCACGAAATGTATTTTATATCTTTTTACAGTGTTCAAAAATCTTAAGACAAATAATAATACAATTAAATATTAACTGCAAATAGAGTTGGCATTGTGTTTTTTTCTGAGATATAAAATATACTAAATATACTTATATACGGAACACTTAACTTATAAAGGTAAAATTTAACAATTAATGAGTTTTTTTACCATCTAAACTAGTTTCATGTCATAATGATTTAAATAGTAAACACAGTTCTGTAGGTCTATTTGTTAACTAATATTGTCTTCATTATGTTTTAATACATTTATATTTTTATCTGTTACCTAATACTATAGGCTTATGAATTATTTATATTATGTCACTACATAGCGAGTACTCTTATTTATTGCTGTATACTGATCGGTGCAGTAGATATTTAATTTTAAAGATTAGATATAAACTTAAAAATGTAACCAGTAGCTATCACAGCCAGCTGCACTCGGATTATACGCCATCAGTAGTTTTCCGCGGTGTTGCCGCATTTACGGTTACTGTCCCGATAAATCGTTATAGTGTGTATATAGCCTAAAACCTTCCTCAATAAACAGGCTATTTTAGATATCTGACGTAAAAATAAATTTTCAACTAAAGTAGGTATTAGTAGCGTTACAATTCTTAACGTGACACTTTTTTACGATCTAAAGTAACTAAGCACAAGCCAACGAATCCTGGCGATGTAATGCAAATTTTAAAATTTTCTTTATCACAAAATTCACTTCTAAGTACCAGTGAATGTATATAGCATTAAGCTATAATTTTGTGATTATGTTCTGAGTACAAATCGCCTAGTCGTATAACGTTTATTATTCCTTGTATGTGACACTTTTCTTTTTAATACAATAACTTATGAATTTTTATTATTACCATCATATTATTTTTATTTTTGCACATTCCACATTTATATAAAGTTTAAATTAATTATTTATGTCTTGATCATATGTATTTGTTCTACCTTCTAATTGGTTCTACCGAAGCGATTAGCTTTGTTACCAGGAGTGTTATTACGTAGAGCTATCGCTATCATAATATGGCACATTTTGACAGTCAATTCGTTTTAGTACAAAGATAAGGAATCAGCTGTTAAAATGCGTCCAGTTGCGATAGCGGTCGCTCACCTTCAGCTTTCAGTTCGTAATGCTTCAAAACTATTAAACAAGGCTCTACCGCAATTAGATGAATATATCACAATTTAATGATGAAAAATTTTATTCAATAGGAATCAAGAACTAGTAGAGTTGATGTCATCAGCAGTGCGGGATCTAGTAGAGGCGGAGTTCCTCGGAGATCGCGACCAACAGAACAACCCTCTGCCTTCGCGACCTCTACCCGAAGAACAAAGAGAGGCTGCTTCAGGTATATTCCATAATTCTATTAACGGCACTTACTTTAGCTACTTATTAAAATATAATTTTTAAATTACGGTTATATAAAAATAATGAGTGAATTTATAAGCATCAATTTCTCTGTTAATGTTAAATCAAAATCCACTTTATTTAAGTAGGCTTTTACGAGAACTTTTGAATCGTCAATTCACAAAATACATATATATATATATATATATATATATATATATATATATATATATATATATATATATATATATATATATATATATATATATATATATATATATTAATACGCAAACTAATTTCGGTTTGTAATGTAAATACTATTGGGAAGAACCGGCAAGAAACTCGATAATTATTAAAAATGCTTGTTAAGATATTGTCTTCCTCTAAAAGACTCTAGCGTTCATATATTTTGCTCTTCTTGGAATAGGTTGTGGGATAGGTTTTGATAATGAAAATGATCTTAGAGTAATTAAAAGGAATCATATTTAATTTCATTAGCCTTGTTTTAGTTAACACAACATATACATTAATACATTAATTTACTAAAATAACTTCATCTTACCTCTTTCCTGATTGATTAAATTAACGTGAACTACGCCTACTTATATTTAGCGAGTAAATACATTAAGTCGTATTGTGTTTGCATAACTATTAATGAGTAAACTTTGCTCACATCCGTCAAAGAAGGTAACGTCTTATACGATTATAGAATTAACAAGTTGTAAATGAGGTATTCACGTTAAGATGGCCGCGAGAATTGTTTTACAGATAGTTGTTGTATACGTTTATTACATACCGTAAGTAACGTTCTAACAATGCGTAAGTCAAAATTAGCAGCTGTATAACAGCGAAAGGTCACTAACTCACTCATCACGAAATCTCAGAGAGTATAAGTACTTGGAGCTTAAAATTTTTCATGAGGGTTCTTCTTAAGACGTATGTGCTCTGTGAGACGGGATTTTGCAAAATTTGACTCCTAAGGGGAAAAAGGGGGGTTGACAATTTGTATGAAAGTCCCATGTTAAGCGCGAGAGAAACATTGTTAGCACTACATTGACGAGTCGTAACGCAAACTAATTTATAATTTATTATGTTTGCTTTCCGGTTTCACTTCGGTTAAATTTCGGTACATACTAGAATGTTTGACCTTATTGATTAGATTTCCGTCTACATATATACTAGCGGCCCACTCCGGCTTCGTATGAGCTACAGATAGACTTACGACTACTAATTACAATTATTATAATATTCTCCCTCTGAAATAAAATTTAGTTTAACCTCAATATATATTTATTTCTACGTAGAAGTATATAAGACAAATTAAGTTTCGTGGTTTTTACTATGAAAAAAAAACAAGGTACAAGTTAATTAAAGAGCAAAAAAATTTTTTTTTCTACAACATTTTCAGGCCAAGTAAAATCTTTTACGAGTATGTGTTATTTACTGGTAAGTCCTTGATGAATTAAGAACCTACTAATATAATATTAAATTAATAAATATCTCGTTTGTAGGCGTCCCCATCACTTGATTACTAAAAATTTTATTGTTCCATATCCTAAAGCAAAATTTTAAAATGCTAAAAAACCAAACATTTTACACATAGTCATAGTTCATGTATTCCAAATGGTTTTTAACTTTTTATTAAACGACATGTTATTTTAATTTCTAATGTTAGTGTAAAGTATCGAAGTAATCTAAATTCCTTCTTGCACATTATGTTGCTAAGTGAATTTTTACGACTGGTAATTTGATACCATTTCATGAATTTTCGAACATGTAATAATTTGTTAATTTTAACTTGTACATTCTTATTTAGTTACGCTTTTTGGACAAGAGTACTTTACATAAATTCTGTAATGTAATGTGATGTTAAAATATTTATGTAAATAACTACTGTTACTTTTTAACCTAACTTGTGATCTAAACCCAGTTTTCTCTATAAATACGATACAGTGAGCAACTCATTTTACAGTATACGATTACAGATTCGATTACGGAATGCCTCAAGGAAGAATTGTAGGACCGTTATGATTTAACGCTCATGCAAGTGAGAAAAAATTTACAATAGATGTTTTACAATATTAACATAGATGTAATGTCTTCATTTCAATACATTATTTGAAAGTAAAAGCTTTGCGTTTAATATATGTTAATTTTAAAATAATATACAAATTATATTATGAGTTTATAACGATATCCATTTTTAAATGCATCTAGGCTATTGAAATGGAGTTTAAACAAAAATATGTTATATAATATTCATTTTAATTATATTATATGCTTAAACTATATACATTGAATACGACCATAGCGCCTCAGGTATTCTGACAAAGAATGTCTAATCTGAGATTCTTCCGAAGTTTTGTCAGGACAATCTCAGGAGATATAATGTATCTTTATATCCTATTCCTTCTTTATCTATATAATTTTCTTATTAATTTCGCTATAAAAACGCAGTTCAGTACATGAAACAATAAACACAATAACATTAAATATTTTGATAGCCTTAATTTAGTTTGAAATTGTATTGTCCGAGTAACTATGCCGTTCGCAGGCGACGTGCGTGTGCCTTGAATTCATAACGCCATCAGATAGGAGTGGTCACTATACATAAATGTATTGGTGACGATTCTAGTTCACAGATTTAACCTGCATTACGTGTTACATGAACGAATACGGAAACTTGGTCATTTGTGAAATATGTTCGAAAGGCAGCTGATACTAAGCTGTAATGGTACATTAGTTTATTATATATTGAGTTAAATATATGATTATAAAGTCAAAGCAGTTTTGTTGGATTTTTAAAAAGGTAGGATTACAAGTAAAGACTGCGATTATTTATTTATTTTGAATAAAATATGTACCTTGAAAAATATATTGCATACCAATGATAATTCAAGGGAGTTGTGCATACAATTGTTTTTACGAGATATCCTTTGTTTTTATTTAACTTGGATTTGGCGTCACAACCCTAGTTTCCTTAAAGGATCCAACACACTTGCATGACCGAGCGAAGAGAAAGCTATCATGACGCAGTTACCTATAAAACTACGGACATACTTTTGCGATGGCACTGTGGAATTTTTAGCTTGTTCTTGTATTGTCAGCTTACTTGTGATTTTGACCTTAACAAGAGTATCAAAAATTAACCATTTTTTTTTGCCTGAAAACTTCTTATAACTTTTTCAATTAATCATAGCAGAGCTTCGCGAATCACCATTGAAGTTTTTTCTGGTTTTCATATTATCTGAATATTTATACGCGAAGCAAAAACTTTATACCCCTTTTAACGGAGACGGAGGAGTATGAAATTTCACACACTTATAATTTTTATAGAGAAGAAGTGCAAAATTCTAATGAAAAAAAAGCATAAAATAACATTATTAAAAAAAAAAAAACATTACATACACTACCATGTATTCGACACGCACGCACACATATATACTCTTTTATTTATTGTAAAGTCTGTGGTTGAATAGAGAATACATTATCATTAGAACTTTAATAATGTTCTGATTTATAATTTATATTAATTATGGTGTAACTTCGACAACTGGGCGACTACTAGTTAAATATAAATTTATGTCTGTAGTAGACCACCAATTAAATATAAATGTACAAATCGTGTATAAAGTTGCGAAATCTTACGAATGCTTTTTTATAAATCTAGACTTAAAACGTTTAAATCGGTATCCGTTAAATGCAACCTCTAAAACTGTTAGGATGACCCCATATCACGGTTATGTACTTGATATATCTTACACTAGCTGTCCCTTGCGGTTTCATTCTCGTTTATGGTTACCGCTTCGGTCCTATGAGTCGTAGCATGATGTAATATAGCCTATAGCCTTCCTTAATAAATAAACTATCTATCACAAAAAATAAATTCAATTCGAACCAGTAGTTCCTAAGATTAGCGCGTTCAAACAAACAAATAAAATTAGTATAGATACATAGTATACATATTTGTTTTTAATATCTAGGTTCAATATAATGAACGAGTTTCTGTTACTGAATATTTATTACGTAATAGGCTGCTTTGGAATAACTATTTAAAAATGATTATATGTAGGTATGTTCAGTGGGTTAAAAAGTCGAGCAAAATTTATGTCAATCAAGATATACTCAGATAAACGGGCGTCGTTACATTATAAAAAGTGTATTTTTTTCATTAGTTAATTACATTTTATACAAAAAAATATCAGTGTAGTATTTACAAAATAAAGAAATTTAAAGATATATGGACGCTGATAAGCAATACTGTGTCAAGCTACACGGACTTCATTTTGAGAAAATGGCGTCTAAAGATGTCAAACCTATTTTTAATAAATATGTTTGCAGGAGAATATATTTACCTTTTCTTTTACTTTTAGATGGAAAGTATAATGAATTAAAAGTAGATTGATATATTTAATATTTTATCTAATAAAAAGTTTTCCAAATATTTGAGATTATTGTATAAATTGCAAAATAATGTTAAATAAGTGATGTACTATCAAAATACATCAATATCTCCGAATTTGACTTTTTGTGGGTTGACACATTATTGCTTTTCAGCATCCATATATACAATTCATTACCTAGTTGGTGACAAAAATGTTAGCAGAATATTCCTTTTTAATGACACTTTATGCTTTCCTGTGGAGGCTATGAAACGAAGTGTTATAATTGAATTTGTATTTATGTGACGAACTCGTAAAATTTATCAAATTAATTAAAAGTTTACATCTCATTTTAGTTCTGTTTAATAACAGGCATTTATTTACTAAAATTTAGAACATTTATTTTCATATTAATTACATTGAACTTTATACTCGACTAAATTGAAATTTAACATATTAACCTTGTATGTATTAATGAATATTATGTCTCTGAGCTTAACCTACCAATTGCTCTCTCTAAGGATGTGTTATATACTTAGAAGCAACAAAGTTGTCTAGATCATGTTATCTCTTAATTGAAAAAAATATTCCTTTTTAGTATATCCAAATAATCAGGTTCCTATAAAATAACAATTATTTGAAAGTAAAAAATACAAGAATATATTTGTATTAAATTCTTTAGAAAGTCAGTACAAGTAATATTATTGATAGACATTTCTCTCAATCTTTGTAAATGCATTCATCATTTCGAATAGTATTCTACATCGAATGCAATCATGAACGCATTATACGAGTAACCAATATAATGTGTTAATAATGACTTGTTCTCGATGTTTTGTTATTTGCAAATATACAAAAGCAATACATCTCTCCAGTCTATCATAATTATATTTAAACAAACCTGATTTAAGTTCAGCAATATTACAAGTGGATGTAATAGTAGCATTTAGGTACTAGGTTAACTCATTGTTGTTCATTCTTCTGTGGCTTACGCCGATTGGCGGAATAGTTTTAGTTTAAATAAATAATCACATCATACTCAACGGGTTCATTAGGGTCATATGATCCTGTGTCCGGAAACACACACAATACAAGCAAAAACACCCAGACCACTGCAAACATCCATATGACCAATACAGACGTTTGCCGTGAGCGGGGATCGAACCCGCGACTACTACGTCAACCTTTCAGTCAAATTTTATATCATACGCGTAACTTCGAGCGTTGTTAAATAAGTAAATAATGTGAATTTTACAATTAGTATCTATCTTATATATCATTGGATTACGTCTCTCTTATTTAGCTTCCTCTGACCTATGTTTACACTTTTTATGGATTAAGCTTTTAGCCCATTTAGGTACTAAAAAAAGAGCTTAATAGAGCATGAAAACCTTTATATGTATTTCTAGTCAATGAATAATACGTATAATAATGTCAATAATTTCATATAAATGCTTTGTTAATATATGAAAGGTTAGTGAGTTAGTATAATAATTCAAGGCATAACAATTTAGACCCTACGTTAAGAATGGCAAATATTCATTAAAATATATGGTGACTTTTAGTGAAATCACATCTGGTCTAAGAACCTTGTCGGATTGGCCTTTGGTAGCAATTTTACAGAGTCATTTTATAAGTTAATAAAATAATAACCTCTGAGTCGTAAGAATCAACAAGCAATCTTCATTGTTTCTATAATATCTAATCCTATAAACAAAAAGTGTTTAAAATTATTTTTTCATACACTTCGTATAGAATGGCTTATAGCTATTTATTATTATTTATTATGAATAAAAACATAATTTTGATGCTGAGGCTATAAGAAAGCGGTCGGCTAGTTTACATGTAAAAAGTAGTTGTAATGAGTTTGTATAGTCTGTTTGATTAAAAAGTACAAGTTATTGATTAAATTATTAATATCGTAATAAAATTCGTCGTTAATGAATGTGTAGTGAGATAAATGATTGATTGCATGATTGGTATAACGAATTTATGTTTACTTGATATTTCTGTAAGATAATGTGTAACTTATATAAGAACATAAACAAAAGTAAATTGTATCTTATTCGTTTCGACTTTATAAAAATAATAAGCATAAAATAAGTATTCGGTTTTTAAAATTGATTCACTTTGTTACTCCTTATGTGTAACGATGAAAATTAAGCAAAATAGATCTTGAATAATAAAAATATAATATAAATTTAAAACTTTTGATAATCTATTCACTGAGACTCTTTCAACTTACCCCAATACGATAATTCTGCTGGAAGTCGGTGTGGAGTTGTGTATATTGTGGATGCTAAATGATGCTACTTCATTAGGTCAAGCTAATGCAACTATGTTATTTTAATGTCATTCCTAGTATACTAAATTTGATACTTTTAACAACTAGAAAAAAACTAACCTTGAAACGTTTCAACAGATTTTATTAAAATATAACTAAGAACCATTTCTATTCCATTAGCTTTCGAGCGAAGATAAACAACGATAAAATTCATTCTTAAGGAAGTTACGACGCCACAGACAAAAACACAAGTACACACAAGCAATTATATGTTCTTCTATTCTTATAGAATGGGATTGCATTCTATCTCCACTACCAATGGCGGGCGTGGAGGGTTGTGCGCGTCGCGAGTGGGCAGCTCGTCACGTATTGGCAGCTGGCGCTCTCCTCGGAAAGAGCTGTTCCGCTGCTCTCAAGCTCGCCGGACACAAACCAGCTCTGCAAACACAGGTATAAAGTAAAAAATAAGTAAAATAACAGCTTGTAAATGTTCCACTACTTGGAAAAGGAGAAGGTTATAGAGCTTCATCCACCGCTGCTCCATTGCGGGTTGGAGGATATACATGTGTCAGAATTTCTCCCGGCACATCCAGGTTTCCTCATGATGTTTTTCTTTACTGCCGAGCTCGAGATTAATTCAAACACAAATTTACAGTACAGATACAGGTATGTATGTGGCGATATATCGTGATATATTCAGCATGTTGATTAGCATTATAGTATGACACTAGTTGACATCTCGTTAAACGTAGATAAGTCTTTTTAAATGAAGGAAACTACTTCAAAAGCGAAATATGCAATTTCGATTACTTTGAGTACAAAAATTGATTCATTTGCCTAATGTATACGTAATATAGAGTGTTCAATCCTTCGCTGTAAACAAAAAAAAGATATACATATATGTACTAAAAAATTATAAAAATATAACATCGAGTTAAATCGGATACGAAGATTGTACCTCCTTTTAAGGAAAAAGCTTTAGTACTTAATCCTTTACGCTGCAGGTTGTTGCACCTTTGCACCTACACACATAACAAAAATAATATAAATATATTTTTATATACCTTTAGAGAAATTACTTATATATTTTATACTATTATTAAAAATATCTAAATTATTTCAGGGCTATCTATTTGGGTGTCATTTAGCTCTAGCGTGGCAGGCGTTTTTGGACCTAGAAGCATTCACGGGTCCCGAACCAACCAGTTTTTCCTTAGTGGGAGCTCCACTTGCCTTCACATTGGAGGCTCGGCCTGAGCTCTATTCATACATCGAGGCTGGCAAGAAGAGTGTCCACGATGTAGACTATCATGCGGTGAGATTTATGTATTACTTTGTTCAGGTTTTTTTGGTCCTGGGACCATTTACTTTTCTAAAAATAACTGGCAAATGTGTAGACAGGACACCTGTTAAGTGATTAACCGACCATGGATATTTGCATCACTAGAGCCATAAATGCGTTTTAAGCTTTAAAAGGAATAAGGGATGGGAGAGAAATGGGAGTAAGGAAAGGAATGAGGGAGCTGGTAAGGATTTTGGATCTCTCACTCATCAGATAAAAGGCAGCTTAAAGGCATGTTAGCTACTTCATGTCGATCTTCTGGAAAACTTAAGTACTATGCGCACTTTCTCCCTCCGCCATAAAATAACCTATTAGGAAGGCATCAACTCTTCCACATACCACCGGGACGGGAGAGTTCTCTCGGTGCCCGGGAGCAGTCTCTAGATGAAGAAAGTCTGTATAAGCGAACCAAACGTCAGGGCGTCACGATGAGAGCAATGCTGGGTTATATAAGGTATTCTGGTGCATCTGTCATCACCAGGAGTCCCAAATACCTGCTTAAGTTATTAAGCGGGATGCATAAATGTATTCCCAAAGTAAATCCGGATCAACTAAATATATTTTAAAAATTATGGTACCATGTGAAACGTACATTTTAGACGGTCATAAGCGACATTTTTGTATATATGCGTAGTACGTGAGGGTGAGCTACTGCCCCGCACCAACCATTCAACCGTACCAACCGTAACTGTGATTCTAAATGATTTTGATTCTAATATTTGATCTAAAATGACAATTCTATCAGCCACTATTATGTTCTCGTCCTAATATAACTAACTTTTCTCCTCAGCTGTACGAAGCGGTGTTAGCAGGCGAAGGTATTGCTCAAACGCAGCAATTACAACGAGAACATAGTCGAAGAGCACGCGAGGTGTTAGACTGCTTTCCATACTGCGATGCACGGACCGCCCTCTCCAACATCATCGTCGCCATGAATCCTTAACAGATTCCCGAATTTCGACTCCACATCCCCTTGTAAGATATCTTTCTTCATATTCCTACCCCACATACTCCTTTATCAAAATCCACTGGTTGTCAAACTCTTCGTGTCAACACTTCCTTTGTAGGACCTATTTGTAACATCAGCAACTCATTCCACATTGATTACTACATTCACATTAATCTTTATAAATTTTTCCTTTACACATCAAGACAAGTTTCATAAACACCCCCACGACTCGCAGTAGTCCGCAAGGAATATAACACGGCTTCGCAAAGTTGTGGCACCACCGCCATTTTATAGCGTAAGGTTCCCAAACTATTCGTATCAACACCCACTTTAGCAAGACACGTATTAACAATATATAAACAATATCACTGGTTTATAGCTCAAAAATTCTGTATTTTTAACCAAACGAGGCTTCTGTACTTAATTTATTTAAGATTAGTTTGTATTGCAGCTAAATGTTAAAAATAAGAATGGTTTTCATCTTTTCTTATCTTTTTAATCATAAATATCTGTATCTAAAACAATTGCTATAAATATTGTTTTGATGTATATTTTATTTCTAGAAAATTACTAGGTTAGGAATGTAATGAATTTGTATTATCGCTTTTTTAACATTCAATCTTGCTTTAAATTTACTCTGTTTTATAATTTTTAGAACAAAAAATTAGTAGGTTTTTTTTATATAAAAAATATTATTCCAAAAGATGAGGTTACCAAGAAATGTTTTGTTATAATGTTTTTATTAGTAAATTAGCAAGGAACAAAATAAAAATTTACATATTATTTACATCAGAAGGGAGGAGGGGAGTAAGGTTTACATATTATTTAGATTATTACGGTGAGCTACCGCATTCACACTTCCATACATTTCGACAGTTGATTTGATTTATTTTAGAACAAAAATCGGAATCAACTGTCAAAATGTATGATGGCAATAGCTTACGCATAATTATCCTGCAGATTTATATATTAGTAGCTGCTCCTCGAGGTTTCACGTCCGTTTATGATTACTGCTTCGCTCCTATGAGTCATAACGTGATATAGCCTATAAGTTTCCTTGATAAATAGGCTATCTAACTCAGAAAAAAAATCCAATTGGGTTTAGATATTACCCTACATACAAACTTACAAACAAACGTACATATGTACTTACAAACGCATTTTACCTCATTATAATATTAGTATAGATTTCAGACTGTCCTTCGTATTAAAATGTGATTTATATTTATAATGTTAAGAAGCTGAACACAAATCGAATTTTCTAGACGTACTTCTTAAGACAAAATTGTATCTATAAGAGTTTCATTTCCATTATTTTATAAATATATAATGATGACTGTGGTGTGATAAAATATTCCAAATTTACATTGTTAATATTATACTTTGTATTTTTATATTATATTAACGAGTTTTGCTCAAATACAATTATACAAAAATATTAATTTTTATTTTATTAAAAACTTCCCAAAAAAAATTGGACTTAAGCTTCGTGATTATCTAATTAGGTTTTTCTTTCACGATTCAAATAAATTATTTCATATACCGGTCACAATACGCACTTTTAATTTTTAACTAAATACTTGCATCTTCAAGAAAAAACCTTAGATTTATTTATTATTACAATAAACATCAAACTTCGAGGCATTTAATTTCGTTTATCATTTATGTATTTTAAACACTTTACAGGGACTATTATATTTTAAAACTTTATAATATTTAATAGACTACTTTGAAAGAAATATAATAAACTGCTAAGTTTACCTCAAGGCTTTATTATAGGTCCACTTATATATCTTGTTTTTCTTTTTGTATTAATTTATTTTATCGTTACGTCATAAGGCAAGGATTACACTTATAAGTTTTGTTCTCAGACTTTTCTAAAGATTTACACGAGTTGTTGCTTTACACCTGAAAGAATTTCCTGTCAGTACCTTATTTTTGACATACACAGCTTTCGTAATTACTTACGACGTATCTGTTACTAGACTGCAGAGTTGTTTTGATATAAATTACGTGAGTCCAACTTACAAATGTAATTTTCGCCTTATAGTGGATCTAGAGCCCGAGAAAGTCTGACTATCCTTATTTCATAAAAGCTGAAAGTTTCCCAACGCATACTCCCAACATAGGTTATAACTCTCACTGCCAATTATGAAGTGTGGAACGAGGTAGCTTTAGCGGATCAGGTTGCGAAGGTGTATGAAAAGTAAGTTAATTTTCGTCTAATTATAAAGCGTGATTTTCTTATGTTTTCCTCGCAATAGTATTAAAGATCAAGTGGTAACATTGATATACATTTATTAGGGTAGGCAGCCCCCGGTAGAAACCCTTTAATAAAGTGTACTTACGCGATAGAATATAATCTGAATTTTATTTAATTATGATACACATATACGAGGAACTTCTCTAACAGCGGGGGCAGCAGTATCCAACGCTGGAAATGTCAAGCGTTTGCCGTTGAAACCATGGGGTCCTGGGGCGAGGAAGCAAAAAAATTATTCAAAGAGCTGTCTTTCCGCCTCGTCGAAACTACAGGTGACCGAAGGGCTGGCCGCTACCTTGGCCAGCATAGCAGTCTGGCCACTCAAAGTTGTAATGGCGCCAGTATTTTGGGCACCTGTCCTCATTGTGACATCGATATTTATTTAGGCTTAATATAGTTATTTTTAATTTCTCTTTCTTCTTTTTATTTTTAATAGAATTATTTGTTTATATTTGAGAAATTGATACCATTCTAATTTTATATTACGATATTTTTTTGTAGTCTTTATTATTTAAAGAGGGTTTTTTCTTAAATGAATTTGTCATCCTCGTCAATTTATACAAGTAAAGAAATTCAGGAACTTACAAAATTTAAAAGATATACTCTTCTAATTTCTATCTTTAAGGACTAAGTTTACAAATTTAGCTTCGTCAGATAGAGAAGTTAAAATACTATTATTAGCACCAAAATTCTTCCCTTGATGTGCAAAACATCACGTTTAAAAACCCTAACACGGGCACATTCTTCTAGTATATGATATACATTTTCTACATCATATATCCAAAATTATTCAGTGTCGCAATTTACAGTTTAAATACCAAGGAGATCCAAGAAGTCTAGGTTGTATAGTCTTATACTAAATACTTTTAGTCTATGTAGATGTAAGATACATCAAAATATTTGGAGCACATATCAGGACACATTTGATTAATGTCTCCTAAGAGATGTGTGAACCAAGGAAAACACTAAAATTTAATAACATCAGATATGGATTCTTTAGCTAGTTTGTTAACTTCTCCATGACTCGTTAATCCAACATTCATTGCACAACTATTTTTTGTCACTAGAAATACGTTTCCCTGTCTATAGGTATGTCATTTAATTCTTTGGTGTACTTTTTTGTGTGTGTTTGAATGCGTAAAGCTACCTATGTTAGGAGAATTTGCTGAGAAATTTTCTGCTTTTATAAGGATATAAGAAGATGTAAGGAAGATCTGGTACTCACGGGATCCTTGGCCATAGTATCCTTTAAGAATTAAATAAACTCTTTCTCAATTGGAATGTCACATTTTGTCATACGTTTGTAGTAAATGAAACAACGAAATGTCTTTTTTAAATTATTATATTAATAAATAATGGTAGTTCTATTTACATGACACAATCTTTTGTTTTGGCAGAAGACAAATTATTACACAAATAGGTCCGTCGTAACTGAAACGCAACGAACATAGAACTAGCGTTTGAAAACGCGTTAGAACCATCCGCATCGGTAAACCCATTATGCATCGTACAATCTTAAAAAAAAAACTTTTTGGTTACAACATTTAAAAATACTGGTCGTTTTTGGTTTTTGCATAACTATTACTTTAAAAAAATCGACGACACACGTTATTTCTATTCTAAAAAAACATTGTTGCGTTCACTTTCGTTCTAACGTTGTGTCGGCGATTCACACTCTGAAGAAAGACACATACCAAACAAGCAGTCAAGCACTCGTGAGTTAATGGTATATCACAGGTTTCTAGTGTGGCCTAAATGATTTACCTTATAAAAATTAATGTCCGCAAGGATTTACATCTACGTTATCAGTTATACAACCTTTCAACAATGCATTCATACATACTGATGATATAAAAATAATACGACATAATATCATAAAAACGTCCGACAAAACTTTATCGTTACAAATAATTTTAAATGAATGCAGTTTTTGATAGTAAAATCTAACTCAAACCTAGTTTTCTGTTTTCATTTTTTTTTTGTTCATACAGTCTCAGCACCACAAATGTTTGAGTTACATTCTTTACACTTTCAATTACCATCAGGTATAATTAATAATTTAAGTTACATTTTGTGATAACAAGTTCCTGTGATAGCTTCTGATATGTCTCGTCACAATGCTTCTCAGTGACCGTACGGACGCATGAAATAAAACTAACAATGGCAAGTTGAAGGCATTAACCAATCAAAAAAGAATATCAGATAAATTTAGGCAATTTCTGGTGAGAGCTAAAAACGTTAAGCATTTCCACAAGACTGACGACAAATCGCACCATTCGTTATTTAATTTAATATTCATCACTCCTACATTACAACGTACATAGACTCCGATGTCTATTATTGCTTAGTTTTTATAAGTTTTGTTCTCAAAACTTCTTTACCTATAAATAATTTCACGTTCCAATAAATTTACCATTCAATAAATACGTACACGTAAAAAATATAAACTATATCAATAGTTTAATCTTTAAAACAAACTTTTTTTCTTAACCTAATTATATATTAATAACTATTCATCAGTATGATTTTATTCATTTTCAATAATATGCCTACTTTATAATCTTTCCAAGCGCCTGAATTTTTTTCGCAAATACTCTATCTTATAAATGTATGTAATTTATTACTCTTTCTTTTTTAACGTATGAACGTAATTATAACTTTTTATAATAGCTTAATTAGCAGAACATTACTATACGCACTCGATTCACAAATAAGGTCACATTCAATGGTTCGAAAATGAGTTTTAAATATAAGAATTTCTCTCTCCTGGCTATCTCCAGACTTACAGGCACTCAAGTAAAAGTAAAGAAGGCTCTTGAAACATGCATAAAACAACTGCCCATAATTTAATGTCAAATCGTAAAGCAAATATATTAAATATTAATACCTACTATAACACTAAATTATTACAAAGAAAATGATTTCATAATGTTTCACGTAATACAATATAAATAAGTTAAATATTCTAAAAGTTAAAAATACACACCTCTTAACCTAATATAAAAGCACTCGTTACGTTTGTTTTATAACACATGCTGCCATGATCTTATTTTTTTTCATAGAACAAAATGCCAAAACGAAACAACCGGATAGGCAGAGGAATGATAATTAAATTATTTAAACATAAAGTAACTAATAGACAGACAAAGGTACAAAAATATAAATAAACACGATCGTCAAACGCGTCCCTCCTCCTCGGGCTGAGCGTTAGCCTCATTGTTATGTTTTGTACTTTCGCTCTGAATAATGATTATAATGAATAAATTGTAGGGTTAGTATTTTATGAGATCATTGCATCGCATAAAACGTTGCTTATACGTTAACTAAAAAATGACAAAATATGCAGACAAACCGTACGCTAATGTCATTATTTTACATAGAGCATGTAAAAAATATAAACTTATTCAAAAATTTCGAGTCGCTGGTAAAACTAAATACGTCAATATACAAATAATTCTACAGTTACGGCCTAAGAAATACCATAGATACTAACGTAGTAACGTAAGACTAGCTGAAATGCGATAAACACTATTAAAATATAAACTTAAATTACATCTTTGATTAAAAACTCACTCGGTTTACATTGAAAAATACAAGTTAAAACGGTAGTCAATTCCAATGTAAATGCAATAAAGGAATTTCACGGGAACAATGGACCAGTCTGATGAGAATTTGAGAGCTTAAGTTCTATTAATCCAGGAACTACGAACAATTTTGGAAAGCACTTTCCTCTAGAAGACTTAGATCAACAGGCAACTTTGAGACCTTACATCGCTGCGGAAGGGATTTCAATTCGTCTTTTGGAAGAACACTGCCCTAATGGGCCTGGCTTGCGTCAAGTACCGGATTCTTGATATGGGCCAGTGACAGTGCAGGGGTGCATTGGGAATAGAGTGGTCCAGGACATAGTCGTTTGTGTATCCGTCCTTAATCTAATCTGACCACTTTTCTTTGCAGCATTAGTGGCTTCCACTAAGGCTGATAATGAACTGTATCCACCTGGAATGTAGTTTTCATTATTTTTCCATTTTTCTGCTGTGGGAGTTTGTCTTTCAGGCCCAGGTGTCGAAGCAGGAGAGACTGAGTTCGAATTCGGGCCTGGTGTGCTTGGTGTTGACGGATTCAATCCCAACTTTTTTAACCTCATTTTTTCCTCCCATTCTTCAAGACCGTGTTTTGGTCGATTTAAATTTCTGTGTTGATAGAAAACTAATGATATACGTGTTGGATTAACTCGATTTGGACTCTTGACTGCCGTCGTAGAATGCATCTCATGTTTTGCACATTCGAATAATACACTTCCATGACCCAATGCTATAGCTACTCCTCCCATTTGACTGTCTTTGAAACATTCAAGATTATCAGATAAACCTGTAACTTCTCCTATTGGTTCTGCTTTAGGTGGTTCAGGTGGATACGGGATGGAAAAAGGCGGAGGATATAAACACCAGTTTGGTGAAGATTGGCACCAATTAGGACTCGGATTCTGATAAAAGTTAGCGGCGAAATTGGGATTATACTGGTATCCGTAAGAATTGTAACAATGTGAATTTCTTATTAGTTCTTCCCTTTTATATTTTTCGGCGTTATAATATGCTAAACTGTTATAATCGTTGTAAGAATTTTCATAGGGATTAAAATGTCCATATGGGTTTGGTGTAAATGGATAAGCATTAGTCATTTGAGGATAATTACTATATCCTTGCATTGGAGCCTGATTACTATAACTATTTTGGTTAATCGGATGGAAGTTGTTACCCGTAAACTCTGCGACGGGTTTATTTGTCGAGGTGTTTTGTGTCTCATCATGGCTAATAGTATAATTTGCCTGATGTGCTGATGTTGGAGGTACCACATTATTCATTCTAATATCATGAGTACTTCTCTGTTCATAACCTTGGTTTGGATTATGTCTATCAGAAGGTGGATATGGTTTTAAAAAAGTTGAATTTTCCATACCGTCAGTTGGATTGACATACTGTGACCTGGATGGCGGTCTAGCCTTAGGCACTCTAAATAATGCACTTTCATTTTCATTTACTTGTTCCTTAGATTTAGAGGAATCCCAATTCTTGGAATCTGGAGATCTCCATACACTTTTACGAGCTTCGGGATTAATAATAGTATCATTACTCGGTGATTTCAATTCTTGAGAAGATGCTGGTGATTCTGGTGTGTGTTGAATTTTTTGAGATATTTCCGTTAATCTCGGAGAATTTGGCATATCGAATTCGGGCATTTTTTGGGATATATCACTCATAACATTTTGCTTTTCAGTTTCTGTGGTATTTTTATACATTTGATCAGAGTTAGTGTCACTTCGATTAGAGTCTGGACTATAGTTATTAGGTGGCATATTCAAATGAGCTGTAGTTGAGTCTGGGTCTTCCTTAACAACATTGTTAAATATTTCTGAATTTTCGAAATCTGGCCATTGTTGTTGAGACGTGTTAATTGGCGCAGAATTCTGTGTAGAAAATTGTTGGTCTCTTTTTTGCAACGTAGGCGTAAAACTCGGTAATTGATTAGGATTTGAATTTTGACAATTATTCTCTACTAATGTTGGTACATGATTAGGATTATATATAGTGTTTTGGTTGTGTAGATTATAACTTTGGTCATACGGATTGTAAGGAGAATCTAACACAGTACTAGAAATTTGATTACTCTGTAATTGTGCATCAGTAAAATTGTCGATCATAGTAGCCATATCAAGTAAGGCAGGATTACCTAAATTGGCGTTCATAAGTCCGGGGTTCAGATTGTGCATATTTGGATTGACAAAGGCAGAATTATAATGAGGATTATTAGAGAAAGCTGAGGTATTCGATTGGCTTAAAGCAGGCGTATTCGCTCTAGGTGAAGCACTACTTTGGCTTCTCGGACTGGCATTATTTCTGACATCATTGGGTTGAGGAGTTTTGGGCGCAGGCGTAGAACATTGCGGCTTTTTCTGATTACCCGGACTCTGTTGAGGCGTGTTTGTGGACGAATTATTTGATTCTGAATTTTCATCATCTTTTCTCTTTTTACCATGACGTCTACAGGGTTGTAGAGGAACCGATCGAACCCGGACTTCCATAGGGTATCTAAAATAATAATAAAAAAAATATTGTTTTAGAGCAAAATATTGCATTACACTAATACAATGAATATTCGATAGATCAATATATAATTATAGTGCTTATATATTTTAATTTTATATTAAAGTAAATATTATATAAGTAATTATAATATAAAACGTGTACATCACCACTCACTTGTCCAAAACTTCCAAAGCTCCACTTTTCATCTTCTCATCCTGAGCTTCTTTTGACCCAAATTCATCTGTTGTGTCAAGAACATATAGCGGAAGAACATGTAATTGCTCGTCGTTAGGTTTTGAAAGTGCACGATGTTTGGCGAGGGTTACGACCGCGGTACAGCCGTTGTTCATGTTATGTAGATCTCTATGCGCATGAGCGCAAAAATCTATGCACGCTGTTACTCCTAAAACAATAAAAGATATTATTTTATAACAATTTCTATTTATCAAGGATTAGATTGGATTAACACTATAACGAGTAGAAACTTACCAGAAAAAGGTCGTCCGGGTTTAAATCCTAATCGACAATCCGAAGCTTCTTTCTCAAACTGACACTGATTTTCAAATGATTTAGGGGCAAGGTTCATGTATAATGGGCTTAAAAGAGTTGCCAGAACGTGCATGCGCTCCTCAATTTCGCTTTCCTCTGTTTTGACCGAAAGTCGGAACTTGCGGACAGTCTTTGAACGGGCGTATTTGCATCCATTGTAATACATGGACCAGGAGCAACCGAAACTGTAGGACGCACCGCATGTCTCTGGATCAAGACCTAGAAAGAGAACAAAATGGCTAAAATTTATGTCATGGTCGTGGTAAGAAATGTTATGTATTATATGGACGCTAATAAGCAATACTTTTTTAGGCCACACGGACTTTGTTTTGAGAAAATGGCGCTTAAATATGTCATGATAAAAGATGTAATGGATTAAAAGCAGGTTGGTATAATATTGCAAAATATAGAACACACTTCAATATACGAATAATGGTAATAAAGGTACGTGACGCAATTTCAAAATACATAAATATATCCGAATTTGGCTTTTTGCGGGTTAACACATTATCGCGTTCATATATAGTATAGTTAAAATCATGTAAAAAACTTAAAACAATATTTTTATCGATATGATACTTACCTTGACAAGCACACGTTCTATTTTCATTTGTCGCACATCGGCGTGTAGTTGGTAAACCATATCTATTCAACTTATGCGATAACAACGTGTAATCCAAATCAGCTTCGGATTGTGGAATGCCTTCCCAGGCTACTAAACACACCACGATCCAGGATGTAGCACATTTATGACCGTTGCGAAATTTCACCACAGCTAATACCTTTTCCGTGTAGCTAGAGCGTCGTATGATCTGGAATTAAAGCATTTAATAAATTTATATGTGGTTAAAAATTATTTCAATCTATAGGAATAACTGAATTTATTTGATTCTATTTATGAAACTAAATACAATGGTATATAAAATGTTGTTGTGATCCATACACTCACCCACTTAGCCATGGGACAACCTTGAGCAGTTTTGCCCTCTTTTCCAGTATAACAAACTTTTTCTATCCTTAGTTCTTTGCCAGATAGACCTGTACGTGCTTCAAGATCTTTTCTAAGTTCAGACAAAGATGAAGATGATCCTGTAAAAATATTATTTTGTTAAAATTTTCGAAAATAATTTTTTTTGTTCTAATGATGAAAATTAAAACAAAAGAAATATAGAAACTGTCTAAAATAGTAAAACAAAAAAACTAAATTTGTGTTACCTAAATGTGTATAGTAACTGCCAGGTTCTGGAGGATTTTTGTCTGCAGGAAAACAATTGCAATCAGGGACTTCTGTTCTTGAATTATTCTTTAACCTTTCTAGGTTGTCCAAATACTCTTTAGAGTAATTAAACTGATTTTCCTTAGGATTTTTAATTTGTGATTCTGATAGTGGAGTGCCGGGCTTAGATGAGTTTTTACTATCTGTTTTATCTGTGTTCTCGGGATCATCTTCAAGAATTTCATCTTTAGTTTGAAGGCCTGGACAGGCTCCATCTCTTAAATGTTCTGGCGGAGGTTTCTTCGTAGATCCTTGTCTACAACATGCATACCCTAATTCATTTCTAATAGAAACTGGCCCGCCTTCTCCCGTAAACATGTATGGCTCATTTCTAGGTGGTCCATAGTTTAAATTTTTATAAATTTTATGTCCAGGTGGTGAATGTTCTGATTTAATTTGTTCGATGTAATAAGGCGGTTTTGGTTCAATGGGTGTGTTTCTTTCAGAGTTACCACTGCAATTCGATTCTTTTTCATGTCTAGCATCATAGTTTCTATTATATTTTTGAAAACCTAAACTTTCTGGAATTCGTGGAATTTGCACGTAAGAATCACTTTTATTAATTTTTCTTTCATAAGAAACATTTTGAAAGTTTTGATAGATCTGAGGCTTTTGGTTAAAATTCTCATGTTTAATAGTTGATATCGGTGGCAAAGCTGTGACTTGATGTGGTCTATGAGGAATGTTATTAGCATATTCCTTGTAGGAAATATTAGTTAGTGCTTCGTTTGGTTTTGAATATAAGGTTTGATTCATTTGTCTTTGAGGTTCCATTTTTATCGGGTCTTTGTAATATTGAAAATTATCTGGTATTTCTAACTTAGGTATTAAAGGTGCTGCTGGATGTCTAAATTTAGGATCATAAAGCTCTCTATCATAAGCTCTTTTTTGTGCGTTTATATCACGCGCGGTTGCGCAATTTTGTTGATTAATATCAGATACTGGTCCAATAAGCATCTTTGATTGAAAGTCTTTACTATCTTGTTGATTATAACTTAAATTACTATCACTACCGTACATTTCTGCATATTTTTGCGCATCATAAGGTATATTTGAATAGGTTCCGTATTGCGGTCTCATATCAGTATAAGACGGTAATTTTTGAGGAGTTTTTGATACGTTTTTAGACAAATTATGTTTATCATAACCTTTCGGGATTTCCGTCCCCCCCTCCCATACGTGGTGGCCACCACCTCCGAACTCACCCAAGCCGTAGGCTTGGGTGTTTTGTGAATAATTACCAGCGACAGGAAAACCCTGTTCGCTTATGCGGTAATTATCTCGGAGATGGTGGCTATACGATAAAAAATGACCGGTGGTATTTCTATCTTCAGTAACCCCACCTTTTCTATCGTCTATTACCCGAGGGGGTCCTTCTCCAGGGTCACCTTTGTCTGGTGGTGTATTTGTACCGTCTCTTATATGGTTCTGTTTATTTAATATCATTGTTTTTAATCTAGAGTTTAAGTTAACCCTGTCTGATTGAGAAAACATCTGCTGCTCCGCTTCTTCTTGTCTATGTTGCTGCATTTGTTGATTTTGGATCTGTTGATTTTGATGATTCTGAATTTGATTTTGTATTTGTTGCTGTTGACTTTGTAACTGATTAATCTGTTGTTGACTTTGCATTTGCTGGTGATTTTGCAATTGTTGTTGTTGATTTTGCAACTGTTGTTGATTTTGCATCTGTTGTTGATTTTGCATCTGCTGTTGATTTTGCATCTGCTGTTGATTTTGTAACTGTTGTTGATTTTGTAACTGTTGTTGATTCTGTAATTGTTGTTGGTTTTGTAGCTGTTGTTGATTTTGTAGCTGTTGTTGATTTTGTAACTGTTGTTGGTTTTGTAACTGTTGTTGATTTTGTAGCTGTTGTTGATTTTGCAATTGTTGTTGATTTTGTAATTGCTGTTGATTTTGTATTCTTTGGTTATGTTGCCATTGACGTTGCTGCCAATCGCTTTGGTTCTGTGCTTGTCCATTTTCCGTATACTGCCCGCTAGTATAGTTGCCCGAATACCCGTTACAATCGAGTGAAGCTCGCGGACCGTTGCTCCCCTGCAGGTATCCAGGCTCGGCGTTTCCCGAATGCTGTCCATTCGATGAATTTTGTTCTTGTCTTTCGCCATCGTTATTTGTGTCACCTGTACCATTGTCTCCGTTATTATATTCTTCTGCATGATCTGCCGTATACTCAGTTCGTTCATAATTCTGTTGACTAACAGTATAAACCGGAGCAGCTGATGTTGTAACTGAACTTTGATAAGATGCAGCTGAAGCAGGCCTCGAATCATTGCCAGCGGTAACTCCGGGAGTAGGAGCTTGCTGTGCATATTGTTGTTGATACTCAGTTGTATAATGAGGAGCTCGCGGTGACGGTACTGGAGTATATGCTCCACGATTAGATGGCGGTCGTTGAGCTGTGATAGTTTGAACTCCAGCTGGATAATAAGCATTGTTTGTAACATCGAATGTTGTAGCGACGTTTTGGACGGTGTACGTGGTGTTTGCTTGGTAATGAGGCGATGTAGCATAAGGGGTATGATTGCCTTGGTAGTCTAAAGTTGTTTGGCCTGTTTGAGTAGGAAGTTGCTGTATGAATTGGTTCTGCCAACCTGAAATAACATAAGTAGAAGATTATTATTAATCCTAGAGGTATTCAACGTCGAGAGCTTTAATGTTGTAAATAAATAATATTGTAATTAAAATACTGTTCATTAGAGCGATGTAGAACCGCTAATCCGCTGTCAGCGTTAATTATAAATTTTATGTATAGCACACGTCCTCGTTAAAACATTTTTAACTTTAGACGGCATAAAACTCAGCGAAGTTTAATTTGCTAGAATAACATTTTAATTAATAGTAAACACTGCTATGTACCTTGTGAAGGATCTGTTTGCCAGGCTGTTGGGAATCTATTCGGGTCACCTGCGTAAAAGGGCATTGGAGCCTGTAACAAAGACACAAAATATTAATTTAATATGAAAATTTAATTGCACGTAGAAAATTGATCAATTATAAGACTGCAAGTAAGACGTATATTTAAAGACGAGTCAGGGCAAAATTAATAACAAATCGATTTGACGAATTTTACTATAAATACACATTTACCAATTCCGTATTCATAACAATCGGAACGTAGGCACAATATGTAAAGTGGGTCAAGGGTACGCGGGGACCTCGGACATTGTTTACCTAATTACCTGTGAACTGCCCTAACGTAATCACGCGTCGAGGTCGACAAACTATATATTTATGTTCAATGGCAAAACGTTGGCTTTGCCATTGAACATGATTTAGGAGAGGTTATTTTTATGTTTTATATTATGTTTACGTTAATAGTCACATTCTTAGCTTTATCTTACTACTAGACGAGCCTCTTCACTTAAGCTGTATTAAATTTCAGTATTTGTAGTATAGGTCGTTTAGAATTACTAGTCCTCTTTCCTTGTCGTAGCGCGATGTCTTATTTAATATACAGACTAAATAACGATTTTATTTTAAATCAAAATAATGTATTCAAAAATTAGTGCGTTGCAAGAAAACAGAAAACAGTTTCATCTTTATTTAATCTTATATTATAGCTTCGAAGTATCGATTATTAAAATATTATCTTTTCTAAAGGCGATAATATTTTATTATAAAAGCGAAAGCATACAACGAGCCAATTTAATTTATATTCTGTGGGTGACCTATTGCGAGATATTTTCTCGCGAAGAAAAAGAACTTACCGCAACTTTTTATAAGCGGAGTTTAATTTTGTTCGGAAAATTTTTAAGCTAAGTTTTAATGTGTACGGGTATTTAATATTCTCCTAAAATATAATTTGTATTTTTCGCTCCCACGTTTTAGTCCTAGTCGTAAATATAGCTCATTTATTATATCTCATTTTATCTTTAGCTTAATTAAAAATTGTTGCTCAAAAAGGAATTTTATGAAAAAGAAAGTAGAATTTTTTAATATTCGTAAAGAATATGATTAAATTCTAAAACTTCACTACGTAAAACGAAGGAGAGGCGGTGAGCAAACATGTTACACCATTAGTCGGTTTTGGAACAGTTGAACTTTGGGGATTTTAATTTCTTTACAAAACAGAGCCTTGTTGAGTTCAAATTTCATTAACGAACGTTCCGCCACGACACGAACTTAATTGTTAACGTCGTTAATGAATGTAGTTCTTCTTGTGTTTATAAGCACGTGAATAATAATTAGAATAAATTATATTATAATTTAATTTAATATTGTAATAAATCTCGTTAAGTACCTCGAGTGTTAAGTAATTTTACTAGGCGATATAGGAGTTGATTTAGTGTTATAGATATTTTCTAGTAGGAATAACATGCATCGTATCGTGCATAAACGATCTTCACAAGTGCACGAAATATGTTCGCTTGTAAAACTACTTGTGAACGATATAAAATGCGTCGAGTTTCGATTGGGGACGATAAATTGGGCGCGACTGTGCCCGAAATTGCCGAAGTTTGAGAGTCGGTGCAAATCAACTGTTAAAACTTTTTTGTCATGTTACTTATGTTTGGAATACGGTGTATTTTCATTTTTAACGGGCTTTGTTAACGAACTTCTAGCCGTTTTTTAGAAATAACAAAAAAAAGTTACAGCTTAGTTTTAAGATACTAGTAGTATATGAAAAGAGAAAAAATTAATCACTATACAACATTTATATGTGTTTATTATTAAGAATTTTAGTTACGTAAATATAAAACCCTGAATTAATTATTTAAATAAGATTATTTCGAATTGTATTTCGTAAAGAAACAAACACAATTAAGCCGTTTAAACTGGATTATAATTATGAAAGCGGTTGACAATATTTTATTACAAAAGGATATAATAGGGTAAAGATAAACAAATTAAGCAACTTCTTTGACGGGACGTCGCATATTTTATTTCCAAGGAATTCGATTAAGCGTCGGCAAGTATAGACAACGATTTCTGACTTGCGTTATCTTTTTAAATTCCTTATTATTTAGATGACTTTTAAGCTGGTGGGAATAATGTTTCTTACATTTACAATTTAATAATTTTTCTTAGTCTATTTTAACAATACAACGTAAAAATGTACTTTAAAAAATATTCATTATTATCAAGGCATAACTATCGACACAAAGTTGCTGTGATTTTGGAAAAGTTTTTGATGTATTCTTCTAGTCGAGAATCATAGACTATTGACGAGTTTTTTTTAATATAAGTATCATCATCTTTATCAGACACCCGTGTTTACGTCGTAAATAAATACGTCAAAACTATATGCATATATCGGTAATCTCAAGTTGAAAAGAATATACTATTTTTTTACGTACGTGTAGCCAATGTACCTTAAAAGTTCAGGCCATTAACTGACTTTAACTTAAGGTTAGGGTCGGCATATGTCAGTTCTGATATCATAATCAAAATAATTATACTTTATTCAAGCGGGCTTCTACAAGCACTTTTGAATCGTTAAAACAAACAAAAACATTTAAATTAATGAAAGGCTACCATCGGTTCGGGATGTAGATTCTACAAAGTAGTACCGACCAGAAACTCGATAGGTATATACATACCATAGGTTGGCTAGGATGTTCCTGCTTCATGGCTGGCGTGGTGGCTGGCGCGGGGCTGGGCGCGGCGGGCGCGGCGGGGCCCGGGGACGCGGCGGCTGGCACTCCGGGGCTCAACCCGACCGCTGATGACACTCCTCCGCCCAGGGGCTTGCGACCACGATAGCTCTGAAATATTGAGATGAGAGCATTAGGGAGACCGTAGCGTATCTTTTTAAGAGAATTCAAAATGAAGAGTTCTCAGAGAATTCTCAATTCGTTTTTTAAATATAAAATGTTTGTTACTTTTTACTTTTAGATTGGTCCTATAATTTTTTTATTGAACTCGGTTTGATAGTTTGTTAGTGGTTTAAAAATTGAAAAATAACGTTATACATTTATGTTTCTAACTATATTTTTTCTTACTCGTACGGCTACTCGTATAATTAGGCTTGACTTATAACTTGTATAGGAAAATTGATTGCTATTAAATTGGAAAGCGAATTTAAAGATTGATATAAAATATTTTATTGGAAAAGATAAAATTGAGAAAAGCTTCATATATAAATAAACGATGAGAAGCTTCTAAAAGAAACTTCTTAACTAGTTAGCGATTGCGATCTAGGATAACATTATTTTTATTACACAACTATTTACTCGTAATATAAAAGTTTAATTACCAATTATCTATATAAATATTAAACAAAGTTATGCAGTTATGGTATCCAATTAATGTATAATTAATGTTTATTTAAAATTAAAATCATAAATGAAACGCAAATACTCAATAAGAACTAATAAAAGATTTTTTTCTCATAAAATAAAAGTTTAAGCCAATAATTTTAAATCACGTCTTCAAAAAGGCTATAAAAGACTGAACAATGTCGTTCTTTAGAGATTATTCCTTTTGAAAGCAGTTCCCTGATTGGCGTGCCCGACCAGCCAGCGAGCTGAGGTCCATACACGCCCGTAATATCAAATTGGAAATAGAAAATTGAAGATTACCCGTCGTGTGTCATTATATTATATTACTAGATGTAATGACTCTAATTTGCTGTGATTATTAAATTATTTCGATCCTGTGAAATGAGTGGAAATGCGTAGAGGAAATAGAATTATGTAACGTTTTATGATGATTTCAATGTTAATTTCGATAATAATACTTAGTATTTTAAATATAAATGTAAGGTTCGATTTCTTATATGTCTATAAAGTCTAAAACTATCGTGATGAAGTTGAACCAGTTCGTTGTTAATAGAAGTCAATACTGTTATTATTATTTAGTCTAAAAACCACAGCAATAGCCAAATAAAACCCAAATATTGAAAATATTCACTGTAGTTTATAATTTTGTTTAAAATAAGTATCTAGATTTTTATGTCCGGTATAAATAACTAATGTATTGTTTCTATAGAACAAAATATATTAAAAATAACATTTGAAACAAAAAAAATCTCTAAATAACATGTTATCATAATGGAAACAGGATTTCACGCAAATTTAATTTTGCAAAAAAAAACCTAACACTTAAATTACGATAAAATGAGTGTTGATTACACATGTATAGCTGTGCAAACAATAGTGAGATTGGAATAATATTAGGCTGTTTCAGTTATCGTGTTCATTCACCGTGAGACGATTAAGTCTGTTGCGGATCGTTGCACTTGTAACTTTAATAAAGCTCGCGTTTAGGTGTATTTATTGAATGAATTAATTAATTTATTTGAATAGAATACAATAATGTGACTTGTGTAAACTGTTGAAGGGATTGTTAACTTATTTTGACTCTATGTTTATAACTAGAGTCTCAATTGTAATATTAAGCTGCACGGACTTCGTTTTGAGGAAATGGTGTCTAAAGATGTTAAACGTATTCTTAAAATATTATTTTTGAAATATACACATACACCATTTCTTTTTTATTTTCATAAAATGTATATTTAATAAAAGTATATTGGTACAATAAAGGTTTTATCTAATAATAAGTTTTTCAAATACATGAGATTATTGCAAATTACAAAATATGGAACACACTTCAATATTCGAAACATTAAATTAAGAATCTTTTTCTCTTATTTATTTAGTTTAGATGACTTGAGATTTTTTGGAATAATGATAAAAACGCGAAGCTCTATCAGAAATACATTAATATCTCCGAATTTGACTTTTATGGGTTGACACATTATTGTTTATCAGTATCCAATTATGATTGAATGCTAAACTGTATTGGACTATTCAATATTATATTCGGTATGAATTTGAACAAAATGTGTGATGTTTAGGTATAGTAATAACTAGCTGTGCCCGCGACTTCGTTCGCGTGGATTACAGAATGCTTGGCATGTCTCCTGCAAAGCAAGGTTATAATAGTCTGCGGTGCTGCTCAAGAAAGGAGCTTCTTACTTTGGATTTGGGAACTTTCTGGTTGTATTTATAAGCAGACTCTAATTCAGATATTCCTCCACGGTTTTCACTATAAATGTTGAAGAAAAGTGTTTTGTGCTAGTCTTTAAAATTTCGACTGTATTCCAGTATATTCTTGCCGAGGTTTTCCTTGTATTATATATCGGGTGACTTTTTTAACTGGGCTTGATAGACCATATCCGGAACTTTAAGGAATCGCGAAAAATACTTAAAGGAGTCTCGTGTCCGATTTTAAGAAATCTAAAACTGCATCATAAGTTTTTTTAATTTCATGATTGTCCTGACCTGGAATTGAACCCACTAATTAAAAAAAAAATACATTCTGTATTATTGCACCACCTACCTAATAGTGTCACTTGTAAGAATCAACTTTTGGAAAGTTTTAGGAAAAGATTTATTTTTTAACAAAATAACATTAAATCTATACATAATTTAGAAGTTGAGTAATCGATTCTATATATATTAAATATACATATCAAATATGTGGGTTAAATCACGGCTCCCGGTAAGTTTAGAAAAAAAGTCTGCATAACTTCGAACGATTCGTTTATTTGCATCAAAATGCTAGTCACCTACTAAAGTAAGGAAGAGTGTAAAGAATATCAAAAATATATAAAATGAATAACTCACAGTAACTTCTTTTATGTTTGTCTATTTTTTCTATGTGAGCTATACAAAGTAGATACAATGTGACGTTTGTTTTGGTCCCCGTCACCTACTCCGTTACCTAAGTAGGTTTAGATAATTCCTAAAAAGATGAATCAATTTATTGAAAATCTACATTTCACTGGACTCGGCTATTGTACTCACCCGCTATTAGTGTTACAACATCTCGTTATAATTTAAAAATTTCACTTTTAGGTATGATCGTTTTTTTTAAGAATTACAAAAGATTTAATTAATGTATGAATTTGATAGAATTCTGTAAAAAATTTGCCCTTTCTTTTTGTTGCAGTTAACTATATAATAATACCTCTCTGAAGTTGATTCTTATAATATGTGACAGTATCAGATGATGCAATCATACAGAATGTTATTTTTTTCCAAAATCTACGTGTTCGTTTCTGGCTAGGAGAATTTATTTTTCAAAAAACTAATGAAATAGTTTTAGTTTTTATTAAAATCGGCTCTGTTACTTCTTTAATTATTTTTCGCTATTGTTTATAGTTTCGGATTTGGTCTATCATATCCAGTAAAAAAATTACCCAGTAAATATATTATTTTCCAAATTATTATATTTATATAATATACATATATCTTCCATATTTGAATTAGATGTAGTTCACTTTTTCATTGGTTTCAATTTTGTTCCTTATTACATTAGCTTTCAGCAGTGAAAGTTTCGTCAAAATCGGTCCAGCTGTTTCAGATATTAGCCGAAAAAAATTGAGTGACAGAAAGACAGACAAAAATTTTAAGATTGGTAATTTTGTTGTAAGTACCGTGTATACTTTAATATGCATTTATTTAAAATTACAAACAGACATCAATTTTATTTATTTTTATACCTTCCCTTCTTAAATCGGAAATTGTTCACTATTTTATTGGTTTCTACAATATTTTGTTGTCGCGTAATTCTCTTTTTTACTTATTCATTAAAATAAACATATTAAAAAAAGTAGCTAAAGTTAATCCTTATAATATTAGGCATTAAATACGTCATGTTTTGAAGAACTTTTTAGACTTTGTAATATTTCGTGAATTTCTTCTTCCATCTCCTCTCCCTTTCTGGACCTCACGTGATTAATGGACATTCCCTAATTGCTTGTGAAAGTCCCATCAAATTTGATTCAGCTGTTTCAGAGATTAGTCGTAAGAAACAGACTGACAGACAAAAAATTAAAAAATTGATTTTTTGATGTAAGTAATGTATAAACTTTTATGCATTTAGTGAAAAGCATAAAATACTGTTCAACGTGAACCCTTTTTGATATAACTTTTTTTTATGAATCGATTGAAATTAAATAAACACCAAATGTTAAGTGAACCTTACTGCAATATAATCATGAAAACCACATCTAAATCGGATAAGCCGTTCCTGAGATTAGCGGGCGCAAACGCACTGATAAACAGACAAACAGACAAAAATTGTAACAATTATTGTTTTGGGTTCTATTGCGTATGTAAAGGCCCAAATAATTTGTTTTTTTCATATATCTTCTATGTACAGACAGCGACCCGTTAGAATTTTTTTATATGTATAGATTAAAAATATCTAAAACAGAAGTAAGCCTAAGTCACTTCTTATAACATTTGCTAACTGCAAGTAAAAGTACCATCAAAATTGGTTCAGCCGTTTTAAAGATTAGTCGGAACAAACAGATAGGCAGACAGACTGACAGACAAAAATTAAAAAATGTATTTTTTGATATAAGTACTGTATATATGTATGTACTTTCATGCATTTAGTGAAAAGTACAAAATAATGTTCGACGTGAACCCTTAAATTGACATAACTTTTTTTTATGAATCGATTGAAATTAAATAAACACCAAATGTTAAGTGAACCTTACTGCAATATAATCATGAAAACCACATCGAAATCGGATAAGCCGTTTCTGAGATTAGTGGGCGCAAACGCACTGATAAACAGACAAACAGACAAAAATTCTAACAATTATTGTTTTGGGTTCTATTGCGTATGTAAAGGCCCAAATAATTTGTTTTTTTTGTTAATATATCTTCTATGTACAGACAGCGACCCGTTAGAATTTTTTTATATGTATAGATTAAAAATATCTAAAATAGAAGTAAGCCTAAGTCACTTCTTATAACATTTGCTAACTGCAAGTAAAAGTACCATCAAAATTGGTTTAGCCGTTTTAAAGATTAGTCGGAACAAACAGATAGGCAGACAGACTGACAGATAAAAATTTAAAAATGTATTTTTTGATATAAGTACTGTATATATGTATGTACTTTCATGCATTTAGTAAAAAGTACAAAATAATGTTCGACGTGAACGCTTAAATTGACAAAGCTTTTTTATTTATGAACCGATTGACATGAAACAAACCCTAAATGTTAAGTGAAGCTTACCACAATATATTAGTGAAAACCGCATCTAAATCGGATAAGCCGTTTCTGAGATTAGCGTGCACAAACGCACAGATAAACAGACAAACAGACAAACAGACAAACAGACAAACAGACAAACAGATAAGAATTCTAAAAATCTTTGTTTTGGGTTCTATTGCGTTGGTAAAGGCCCCCAGTAAGATTTTTTTTCATATATCTTCCATGTACAGACATCGACCCTCTAGAATTTTATTATTAGTATAGATTGTTTAACGTTAGAAACGCTTTTATTTGTAGATTTAAAAAGTATTATGTTGATTCAGGATTAAGTCGTCACTGTGCTAGCTTCATTGAAATTGACATAATGGTGTCAGCGTGATTTATATGTAGCGTGGACAGAGAAAATTGTATTAATTATTCATTGTTTCTTCCATATTTCGCACGCTTAGCATTAAAGTGACCGAATTCAAAATATTTGTGAAACGAGTACCTAGCTAATTTAATAATTATTTAAACGTAAAAATCAACATTTTTCGATATATACGGTTTTCACGTTTTTTTGCTTTTTGGGTCCAAAAATGTGACTCGCATTCGGTCACTTTAATACTAAGAATGAGATGTAATTTAAGATGCAGAAATATATTATTGTGATCATGGTGCTCCGTGCGAATACTTTGCACTGTTAATAATTAATTACGTACTAACTTTAACCATATTTAAAAAAAGGATATATAATATTTGAGATATTTACTTATTTTTTGTCATTAAAGCGAAATTTGATCTTCAAAATAGCGTAATAAACATTAAATTTGACGCAGTATTAAGAGATATTTTATAAGAACAAAAAACACATGAGAATTATACCACATATTAATATCACACTCAGTCTTATCTTCCAATTATTCGCATACTAAAAAGATCACGTTGGGGGGTGCAATATTTAACGATATTAAAAATAAACTATTAAATTTACCTGACGGAGGATAATAAAAGATTCATAAACCGTAAGAAAAAGTATATTTCGGTTCATTAATTCGCAAAAGATATTGCAATCGGAGAGCAGCTGCCGTTTGCCGCTGGGTTAAGTGAAGTAATTGCTCTTATTTCTATCTTCCTATCATATTTCCAACAATACTCTTAACAATACGCTGGTAAGTATTGGATTCAATTTAATAAATTTGTTCGCCATTTGGATGAAAAAGTTTTTTGTGTATTTTTTTTGTAATAATAATTTTGGTTATAAATGTACTTTTATTATTTTACCTGGATTTAGTATTATTTGTATTCATGAATATTGAATTACCACATAAGTTGTGAGAAGATTATTATTTCTTAGAAATAAGTAAATCTTACGCCTGTAGTTATGTGCATATTTGTATGAACTTGGAAAAGATTTCATAGTAATGTTTAGTACCTATCTTAAAAATTCAAATATATTTTATTTTATTAAGTTTTATTTATGTCTTCTAATAGATCGTTAGTTTCTTGGGTTTTTATCGTAGACATTTCTGAGGAAACTATAATTTAATTTAAATTCCTCTAAAGGTGTATGCACACCGCGAACAATAAGTCAAAATTTAGGCCTGTGCGACAAAGGCCGTCCATTAACAACAAACAAAAGCTCATTGTTGAGCCACAACTTGCCCTGCAAACTCTGCTTTTGTGTAACTTTGTGTAAGCGCCTTTAGCTTTAATTTTAATTGCCTTTATGGCTGCCGTTATGATAAATTTATAGAATGTTATGAAAATTGTCATTGTTTCAGATAACTTTTGTTAGAGAAGTTTCAATTACGTAACAGTTAATTTATAATACGTTTACTTAATTGAATGCTATAAATAATTCTACTTCAAATATTCTTCAATATTAGACAAGGGAAATGCATTTTGTTAATACTTATATCTTATTTTATAACCAACACATAATATTTATAGGATATATATAGTCAACACAACCGCAGGTGTATTGAAAATCGCAATCCGGTCCACCGAAGGTCACAATAACTTTGATCTTTTTGGCATAGCATCAAAACGCGTAAATTAACCATTTTGTGTGACTTACGAATTAATAATCATCGATTGTTTGCTTTTAGAATATGATATGCGGTCGATTTACATCATAATGATATATAGCTCTTTAATAATAGTTGCATGACTCAACGTAACACGTGTAACGGTTTTGTTGGATAAAAAAAACTGTTAAAAGATATTTTAATTTTTTTTTCAACAAACATGCGAAGGTACCCGCGGCCTCGTTAGATAGTGTTATCAGCAGAAGCGATGGTTTCCGTCTAAAATAGCTAATTAATCACAAGCACCGTGGCCCAGTGGAAATAGGACGCGATAAATTTAGCCGCAAGGAAAAATTACACTATGTAATTGATAGACTGTTATTTTGATTAAACTATAATCGGGGTTTAAATTGTTTTTCATTTACCTACAACTTTTTAAATGTGAAGTAATAATGAATTTAATGGTGCATAATTGTATTAAAAAGTAGGAAAATAGATTCGCACACTGATCGTATAACTACATATATTGAAAATAAATTGTAAACATTAGGATTATCTACAAGGCTTTTAAAATTAATAATTTCTGATGGGGTTTTCGATATTTATTTAAATGCATATTTTCAAAGAAAGTTTTAATATGTAACATATATAAGATCTTAAGAAAATCTTCGAAAATAATCAATGAAATACTTCAATAACTAACACATAACCTGCAATTATTGTGATCATATATGTATACAACAATAGTTCTATTTGAAGTTTCTACGAAAACAATTATCCGCCCATAGGCTCAAAGTGCAAAATAAATTAAACCCTTTGTAAAGGTTTCAATAGAGTCATACCACACAGTTGTTATAACTGAAAATATTTTTTTCAGAAGTCAAGGCCCATGCAATATTATGTTTAATACAGATAAAATGTTCGGTTAGAGACAATGTTAATCTCGCACCACAATCTTTGATAAAACAGGATAGTAAAAAGCCCCAAATTGCGAATATATGTAAATATAGCGGCAGAGAAAGGTCATATTTTAGGCAAAGTGCGCCGCGGGCAATAAACGAGTCTCATTACAAAAATATTATTCAGCTATTCCGTAAATGTTTTAAATGGAAAACGCTGATTTTAGCATGGAGTTCGTCGCTTTTGTGTTTAATGTGTAGTTCTTTTTGTGGTTTTCGTGTTTTGATATAAAAATTTAAATGAAAATTTATGATAATGTGAAAACTGGAAATGGAGAATTAATTGGACTGTAAGGGCGAAACTTTAGTGGGAAAAAATACTACACAATGTAATTTTTTTTTAAATAATTTTATAAGTACCTAAACATAAACTTTTTTTAAAATAAGGAGCGATTCAATTCGTCTGTACAATAGTACAATGCAATGTTTTCGCGTAAAATAGCTAGAATGGATTTGAATCATTCTTTTTTAATTGATACCATGGAAATCATCTGTACAGAAGAACTCTTCAACAGAAAACAACAAATTGTTTGTAATTGGTGCAATAATAGTATGAAGTGTCGCTCAGAAGCGACAACTAAACGATTTGATAGGTTTCGGTAATATTTTTGCAATAATATTAATTTTAAATATATATTTGTCAAAGATATGTTCCCTTGGAGAGAAATCGAATTTAAACCAATATTGAACTTTTCATATTTAATATGTTTGTAAATTTATATTGTCTAAATTTTTCCTAGGATCACGGACTGAAATTTACAGTCGTACAAAATCGCCCTCAAGAAAATCAGACTACATTGTTTTCATAGACAACGTTTCCATGAAAATTATGGTCTGTAGACGAGAGACTTTTTTGTCCGTCAAAAAATTAAATCGTTGTTCAGAACACTTATGAGTTTTACCATACAGTTCTTGTCGGCCGACGAAAACGTAACCCGTAAAAGAAAAAGGTAACCATACCAAGGGAAGGAAAGTTATGGCTGACAAAAATAATGGCACGGATAGTAAATTCTTTCATATGTAAAGCAATGACAAACAATTTATGTAAATCTTTCTGAAAGTCGAAGAGCTAAACCTATAAATGTGACTCTCGCCTTGGACAGAAACTAGACGTTACACGGTTACTACCATCCAAAGAAACTCGACTTTAAGAAAATATCATTCAATTTTTAATATCGTTACACTAACAACACATGTTTGTGTTAGAAACATTTATTGTTTCACTCGTAATCATATTTTATATGTGACATTTACAAATTTACATGTTTTGTTTGGCACAGCGAGGAATCGGGCCGGAGGTTTCTTTGTTTTATGTTACAAAATACGTTTTGATTTACGTTTCGTTCCACATTTGTTGTACATACAAAATTTACGTACATATATCTAACCTATCTATAAATCTTTTCTAATATAATAAAGGGAGAGTGATTTTGTTATATAAAAATAGCTGGCAAACGAACACGTGTGCCACCTGATGTTAAGTAATCACCGTTGTCCTTGAACATTTGCAGCAAAAGAGGAGCCACAAATGCGCTGCAATATTAAAAAGGGAAAAAGGAATGAAGAGGGCAGGGTATATGAAGTGAGTAAAGGAATTGGGAGGGAGTTAGGCTTCCAGCTCTGTTAGTCACCGTACAAAACAAAGTTATATTGGGTACTTCACCCCAATTTTCTGTGAGAATAAGGTACTGCCCCGGTTGAGCCACGCTGTAGTCAGTGGGCTACAGTTAGGCTCTACTTCAGTACTTTTATATGTGCCAAGTAAGCTCAGGAACCACTGAACCTATTTTAAAAATTGTGATATCATTTAAAAGGTACATTATTCTAGATGGTCGAAGGGTACATTTTATGTATATATGCATATTATTTAAATAAAAATCTACTTTAAAGCAGGCGAAGACGCGAACGAAAGCTAGAAAATAAGTACATATAACACAAGAGTTTCATGTTTCTGAAATTGGTAAAGTATATTTTCCGTGATCTTGAGACATTAATGATAAAAAATGTGACTTGTATATATCACTAAAATATTTCTAAAAAATTAAGTATTCCCGTAATAAATAATAACACTAAGTGAAATGTAGAGTTTTCTGTTTAATGAAATTGCTAATTCTGGTTGAATTGTGAGTGATTTATTCTGTAATATTTTTAATTTTATTCGACAATATCTTCTGAAATAAAATGTCAAAACTACTAATAAATGTAACAAAGAAAGAAGTCTCATTAGTATTTACTATTCATTATCCTGTTAAATTTTCAACGCAAAAACAAATCATATTTACGCTTTTAAAGTTAAATGCTATTCTTAGAAACCATGAAAGTGACTTATCACCAATAACAAAGATAAAGCAGTGTAACCTACATTACCTAGCGCGATAATTATAGCCAGTTTTGAAATTTATACCATCGAATTAGAGTTCAAAATAATTCAGCAATTACGTACGTGACTCGGGAGTAGTGGTCGAAACACGTGTGTAACCACGTTGGTAGATATTTATTCCTGCCCAAGGCGGGAGCGCTTGTACATACCGTCGCAGTGTGTTTTAATAGCATCCTGACTTATAACTTATGTCCTATACGACAAAGACCATTATATCTTGTACAAATATTCCTTTACTGAACGGTTAGATACCACGTACGTCCAATATTTCATGCAGTTGATTAATAATGTATAAAACATGTGTTTGATAGCTTTAAGTGCAATGATTATACTGAGAAATATACCCAGTTTTGCATTAAACATGAAAATGTTATAAAAAATATTCCATATTATGAAAAATTGAATGGCCATTGTTATGGAAAAGAGTCTATCTTAGGAGCATGCTATCTCTATCTTATGTATTATGAATGAGAGAGATAAGTACATGAGATAGGTACAACGTGTGTTTGGTTTTCCAACAATTGTATACTGAGTTAGTTGTATCGAAGATTGTTTATGGGAAGAGACACAGAAAAGAGGTCAAGTCTTTGTGTTTGATTTTCAAGTGAATCTGCATCATAATGGGAGATGATTATCAATATCTTTACAACAATGACACTAGGTATTCGTGATATTTGCGTGTATAATAAAATAAATATTCCTACAACTATGGACTAAAACATAGTTACTAATGTTATGAGTATATTGTGCTGCGGTAAATGAATATATCTGAAGAAAACTAGTGTCAAAGAAATTTTGAAACGTGGATTCGTCAATACACGCAACAGCGTAACGAATTGTGCTCTACGAGTATATCATATTTCTTTACTTTATTAATCAATACACTTTTCTAAAATATTTCATGAAAAAAAAAAAATTATGTCTCTAAAAACTGGTGGAGCGACACCATTCGAATTATAATACATATATTTTGGTCCTTCAAAAATATATGCATAGTGATTCGAAGGGTCCCATCTAAGAGTATGTTCTACCAGATTAAAACATTAATATTTTTTTAGCTGGCATTTTCATCTTAAGTCTACGATATTGTTATATAAGCGTCGATATTAACACGTAATTTTACCCTAAATATCATTCTTTACATTGTCATATGTCCATGACTTAAAAATTTAGCAACATCGAATTATTTATTTTTTGGGAATAAGATTAAATGAGGTTTTACAAATTCCTTACAATTTAATACAATTCTATCTAATGTTTTCTAGTTTGGGCTGATTATTTAGTGTACAATTTAAACTGATCTTAAATTATTTAAATATTTATGCTTTACATGTTAAATATAACAGGAAAACAGTTCAAGGCGTTCTCGTTTAACTATTCGTATCAATAAGAAATAATAATATTTAATCTAAATATTTAAACGTGTTAATGATAATGAATCTGTTAAAGGACCTACGGATTATCTTCCATAAAAAAAGTTAGTAAAATGATTAGTGGCTAAATTCGGATTAAGATTGAGTTATATATTCAAGACATTGTTAAAAGCCTTAATAGGAAATTATAAAAATCTTAAAACCATTGATAGGTATCTGTCCAATAATTCTCTTGAATTAAACAGGAAGTATTAGATTGAGTTATATTTGTCGAGTATATTGGGCACAATTTGAAACTTTTATTTTAGTTTATGTACGTAACTTCTCGTTTTTCTTAACTTAATGAAATGATGATTTAATGAATAATAATTTTCAACGAAAATGAATAAGATGCAATTCTATAAGTATATCTAGAATCTTTATTTCCCTTGGTTACGTCATAACTTTTAATAAGCTTTCTAATACTTCGAACCTTCTAAGGTTCTTACCGAAAAAGTATTATGGAAGTTGCACAAAAATTAGAAAATCAAAAAAAAAAACTTGACGACTACGTAATTTTTCTAATCTATAATCTAAATAACTTTTTTAATCTATCCTTAGCGCATTTAACATAACTGTCAGTTGGTTGACAGTTCGTCCGATTGACAGATGCGCTTCAAATGTCGTTTATTTTTATATGATTTATTCCAGTTCAAATTGAATATTCATAGTTAAGACGGGACAAAGATTGTCGGATCAGCTAGTATAGCTCATAAGTATAAAAAGTTGTATGCGTTGCTAGGTAATTCTATAGGTGTGTACCCACGTTATTTATTTGACTAATGATAGGTTATTTTACAGTTGCTAGGCTAATAAATAAAGTAACATCAAAACGTTTATATTTAATTACGTCACCCATTGATACAATTTAAATAACTCGAAGGCTACTTGTATTGTGATACGATTGACTCCTTAACCTTCCTAGTTGAGTCTATTATGATCTTGAATTGATTGCTTCCGCACGTTACATAGTAATAGGTCTCGAGTCCATTTTAATTTAATCTCCAATAATATTATTTATGGGAAAGTGAATTTGTGTTGTATACTTCCAAAGTTTATATCGACTTTGTAGTAAATTAATAAGTTCGAGAAAAAAAAAACTTTTTTGATAGAATAAATAAAACGCGGTCCAATTCATAATTTAAATTATAATAATGTATAGTTTTTACTTATTGACCGAATTAATTTATTTTCAAAAAGGACGATTGAGTAATAAAATATAACCTATTCTTAATATTGTACGCAATAATAAAAAAAATCTATCCTGAGAGTTTGAGTTGAGTTTCTTTAAAATACTAATAATTATATATATCGATTTGAACAGATAATAATTTTAAAAAATCTTATTTCGTAGGAATAAATAAGAATACTCCATAAACATACTTCGTTAGTTTTATTATATGTGTAAATGGAAATGAAAATAAATTATGCGTAAATTGTTTATTTCGTAATTAAAATGTTAATTAAATTGAGTTAATTATAGTGAGTTATAGTGTTAATTTAAACGTTTTTGTAAATAATATTCATTTTATAAAACTAGTCTAATAGTCTATAATTAATTAGGTTGTATGTATGGATGTAAATAACAAGGTGTATTCACTATTACGTGTATATACTAATATTATTACGTATATACTAATATTATTTAGAGGTAAAATTTATACTACTATTATAAAACTGAAGAGTGTGTTTGTTATTGTTTGAACGCGATAATCTCAGGCACTACTCGTTCGAATTGAAAAATTCTTTTTGTGTTACATAGTTTATTTATTGAGTAAGGTTATAGGCTATATTACATCACGCTACGACTCATAGGAGCGACGCAGTAAGCATAAACGCGAGTGAAACCGCAAGGGACGACTAGTTTCTTTATAGTTTTGCATGTAGAAGCCTCTTTAACTATTGATTTGGTTTTAAAAATTCTCTTTGTGTTGGATAGTGAGTTAATTGAGGAAGGTTATAGGCTATATTACATCACTCACGACTAATAGTAGTGTAGCAGTAACCGTAAATGCGAGTAAAATCGAGACGGTCAGCTTGTTGTTTATAAAGTAAGAAGATTTTGAAGCAATATATAGTCAGGATTTGAAGGCTAGTAAGCCGCATTTAGGATTATAAATTAGCATTCATCGTACGCGGAAATTTTATGTGATTATTTTTTTTTGTAGTTTCATGTTTCCTGTTTTTTTATTAGGTTTGTAGTGTGTTGGAATATATTAAAATTTATATTAAATTATCATATTATTTTAAATGTGTATCTCATTATTAAGGATAGAACACACTGGAGCGTACAAGCGGAACGAAATAAGGATGGTGAGTTTCGTAATGCCTCGGTCACATCTGTGTTATACTGTAACTAAGCAGTATTTTTGTTGTAGGTGTCTCAATTAGTAGCACAGCTGTAGCGCTAGTTTTACATTAGACTACGTTATCTATACGCCATGCTTGGTCGCGCATATACATATGTTTTACATTTTATTATTATATTCATTACTGTATTCTCTCTTTCGATCTTAATATTCAAAAAGCATCAATTTTAATTAATTTTTTTAAACTCTGAAACCTAATTATATCCAAAATTTCTCCTATAGTCGGCTCCTTTGTTACACAAAATATCATATAACCTAATTGAATGGTCTTGGCTGTAATAGTTTTTGATATTTCGTGATACAGTCAATAAGAAACTGATCTTTTTTATGTACACGTATATATACGAGCTGCACCTCGCGATTTTGCTCGAGTTTATGGTTACTTCTTTGCTCTTTGAGTCATAGCCTTCCACAATAAAGGGGTACGCAAAAATAATTTTTCATATTGCATCTGCACTTTCAAAAATTATCTCCTACAAACAAATTTTACGCTTTATAATCGTAGTGTATATATATCTATTATAACGTGCACTATAAGCCATAAATGTTACTATGACATAATCGCAATAAATCCTTTATTTTCCAAAAACCATGCGACTCGTATCTTTAACCAAACAATGTCATTTGTACTCACATCACTTCTAGATAAATTTGTTTGTCATGTTGTTTAACCAAAACGATATTTAATAGCCGTTCAACAGCCGTTACAGTTTAATAACAATATTGATAATGTTTAATAAATAACATTTGATTACAGCGAGTGTTAATAATTCGCCGGTTATTACTAAAACATCCGCTGGCCGTATCCAAACATCTGCGTCACTTTGAGATTGACTCATCGATCAAAGTTTTAATACTTTGCATATATGCAATATGTCTTACTATCGATGTGAACCAAATCACGAATATTGCATTAGCATCTACAGAGTCAATATCTTAATTTTAATATTATACGATATGTTAAAGCAATAATTTAAAAAAGTCAGTAAATGTATTGAAGGCATAAGCTGGTTAATTGCGATACGCACTCGCACACGAACGTTTCTTTCTTTGTCCTCACTTTAGGTGTTGGGGAGGTACCTTAAGAATATTTTTTCAGATTTTTTTTACTACCTTATTGTTTATATACCCATGTCAAATCAATTTTTTTTATACTAAATCTGTGTGTGCTGCAGTGACAGACAGACAGACGGCTAATGCAAACCTAAGACGGCTAATTCTGTAAAACTTATATGCGTTTCGAGATCACTACAGAATCCTAAAAAGAAAGAAAACATGATGTACAACTAATAATAATAGTCTAAGATAAAACCAATTTCTTCAAAGTTTAATTTAAATAATTATTAATCAAATGTCAACTAAACCTAATATCAATCTCTGTTTGTTTTCAATTACGAAAATATCTATATAATTTTGAATACTCATTACGTTTAAAAACAGTTTGTATTAAATCGCAAGCGAACACGTTACACAAGTGTCATACAAGATGCAAATTTGTATGTAGGTATAGTTTGTATTTAGAGGTATAAATTTCGCTTCGCTTCGAGCGCCCCGAGCGACAATCTCCAGTTATTGAACAATAGAGAACAAGAGTTATATGCGAGTCTAGGAAATACTGGAATATATCCTTCGATTAATGTACGAACATTGCATTTTTTATCGCTTTTTATTCGTATGCCGTATGAGAACGGTTTTTATATTGTTGCTTGAGTTTTTTAAAAGGTATTCGCTACTCTTTTATAACTATTCATTAAATATGTATATATTTACAGAAGATGATTAATTTAAGTGTGATTAGAAAGGTACTTTTAACTATTTAAAAGCTATATTTATCGTTAATAGATAAAGCGAATCAAAAATATTAAAGCGTGGTAGAGTCAAGTCAACGTCTTAATTTTAATACCACTGAAATAAACATTGTAAATATATTGAAATGATTTTTAAAAAGTAACTATCGTGTTTCTTGTCGATTTCTTTCGGTATCGACTACTTTCCGAAAAGGGGGTTCGTCTTTCTAAATTGTTGATTTGTAAAATAATAATCTGCATGTGCTTAAAAAACCTATTTAAATAAAATATATTTTAAATTTGAATTTTAGTATACCTCTAATATTGATCAAAAGTGTATCAATGTAGTGTTATAATATGTGTTTTTTATATATCATGGTGAAGTGTTCTATACGAAAAAACATGTAAGCTGTATATCTTTTAAGAAATTTTCTATATGAGAAGTTGTGCGTGCATTGTTTTACGTTTTTCCCGCCAGCAATCGCTAAATCACGTAGTAGTGTGTAACCGGGAAGCGGCGAAAGATTCTCGACGAAAAGGACGGAAGATGTGACGTCAGCGGCCCAAGCGCAGCGCAAGAATGGCAACCTCGCTTTGAATGTTTTGTAAATAGAACGATTGTTGTATGAAAGGGACGGACGTATGTGATTAAAGGAGATAGGAGATATGTCAAAAATCAACTAAATTGGACTCTACGTCCAAGAATTATGGAATTCAGAATACGTTTAAAAGGTTTTTATGTACAGTTATGAGTTCGTACGATCCCGTGTGCCTCGAAGTTTAAAGCTACGAGTAATATTTCTTTATCAGCAACTCTTTCGTTTATTTCGTTCGGTCGCAATGGCCTGATTAATTAATAGATTAACGCATCCATGAAATTTTCTTCCATCAACAAAGTTAATTAAATTTTTTTATTGGTTTGCAGTGAATAATGAAAAACATTGTAGGAACATGAAGCACTTGTTACGGTTCTCTATGTTTTATTTAATTTATGATATGTTTGTAATTCATGCTAATATATGACGCACCAATATTAATCGGTGTTTTCCTATCAAAAGCTTTTTTTATTGTTATTGAGAATCTGTCTTCTTTTTTTTTATTAAAAAAAGTTAATACGCAAACGAATTATTCATTAATAGAAACACATAAATGATACAGTTCTAAAAAGACTCTTCATTTTCAAGATATATTATAATTTATTATGATCATCATAATTTATAATAAAAGACAGAGATACATCACTGCGTTGAAAATAAAAATGCTTGCAGCCGAGGCCTGCGTCATTCTGGTTATTGAACAATGTACATAAGATTTTTTTTGTGTTTGTATGCACTGTTAATCTTGTTTGTCTTCTGTTAATCTCAGTTCGTAAAAATTTATCCTATTAAGCGAGTCATTTCACGCAATACTTTCAGAGATTGTAAATGCATTTTTAAGGCCTTATCTCAAGGGTGGTCTTACAATGTAGAAAAAAAATCGTTCTTATTAAAATAGTTTTTATTTTTTAAGTAAAAAATACATTGTAAATTTATGTGTGTTTATAAAATAAAAAGTAGAGGATAAATTTCTACCTGCAACTCTGTCCGCGAGAATTTAAAGTATTAGCTAAAAAGTATTTTTTATACTTATTTAGTTTTTAAATGTTTCAATGTTTTAAGTTTATTTAACATATATTTTACATCGCTCACTTAGAGGGTGCTTTTATCTAAAGTATGTTCTTTTTAGTAGCTACGAACTTCATTAAGATCAGTTTAATAGTTTATAAATGTGTAGACAGACAGGCAAACTTACTTTAGAAGTTATAAAATTAATATAACTTTAGATTGCATAATATATAAACCTGTGTATTTACTTCAAGTTAATATTAAATAGCGCCGAGACCTGTGCCTAAATTAAATATATATTCTTAATTTTATCTCCCCTCCGTCAATATATATGGTACGAGTAAATAATAAATAAATAAGAGGTGGGAGGGGGTTGCTTCAAACGGCCGGGGTCGTCGAACCATCGACCGCCCCCCACTGCCTCCCTCCAGTCGTATCGAACCTTCGCGGATGTGATATGTCTTAGTTATTTTATATAGTCATTTTAAATATAGAACCGTTTGACATCTCATGGTCAATGAAGCCGTATGATATATTTCTTCACTAATAATATAAAACGTAATCCCCTGTCTGTTTGAATTAATCCGATTGAACCGTTTTTGTTTCGGTTTTCACTTATTTATAGTTTTTGTTTCTAGGAAAGGATGATTTATTTGAGGTCATCTAAGAATTCAGCGGCTTATGTAGACTATAAAACTAGAGTGGATTGAGTGTTATGTAAAAGTTGTGATTAAGGTATAAGCAGCTTCACGTGCCTACTATACATTTTATAAATTAGGTTGTTAAATATCCTGTGAGACGAATCTTTTTTATAGTAATGAAATCAATATTAATGCAAAAACTTACCTACGTTTCTACGTTTAAATAAAAATATATATACTATTTCTATTTTGTAGAGACATAGTTGCTAGAGCGTTGTTAGTTAAGAATTTTGACAGATAAACAAACACAGTTAAAGAAATAGTTTTAAAATATATTTCAATATTGAAAAGAATTATTAGTGATGAAAACGTGCAATAATTGCAAGAAAAATCGCAACGAAAATAAAAAAAAGCTAAAACGAAAAAGATAGAACAAGAAAGAAACAGATGTGAAATAGCAAATCTACATAGTTACCTTGATGTCTTGTAAGACCTGCAAACAACAGATTTACATTAGTTGTGTACACATATAATATTATAAATACAATAATAATTAACACCGTAGTGTAACCGCAGTAAACATTAAAAAAATTCTGATTTTCGTACAGCGTATACACAGAAGTATTTAATACTAAATCATGTAAAAATCTTTTAACTATACAATATTTCAAAGTATCAACAGGATTACACTCTTACGATAATAATGGAATAAAAAAATTAAGTAGTTCTTAATAAAATAACTAGTCGCATTAGCTAATGCTAATGGGAGTAGCTACTCCCATGTGGTCTGACTAAAAAATATAAACATTTCACCAGAATTTTAACATTAATAGTTAGCAATGATTTGCTTTTATTACTTCATTATTATTAGAGTAGATTGAGATAAAGAAATTGTGAGACGTCGCGGGACAGACGTTAAACCTTGAAATATTTTTACGGGTAAATACCATACTCATAAAAGGTTAGTTTATTCAAAAAAATGTTAGCATTTTTCTCAAAAAAATGATGACTGTTTATTTTAACTGCCTATATCTATTAAATACATTACGGAGAAGGAAATAGTAAGCTGTAATTGCCAAGAAAACTAAATGCACACCAACAGTCGATCTGACCGCCGCTGAAGATATTTTACATAAAAAAATACAGTGTTAACGATAAAAATGTGATGATGAATTTCGAATTCGATTCGATATTATAGATATCGATATTAAGATAGCATTGATCGAGATGCGGGTATTGCGCGACTCTCGACCCGTGAACGATCGACCTCAGATAACTTGTATCTTGGAGTTAAACTATTCATTCTCTAGATATAAGGAAAATATTGCCATATAACAAATAGTTTGTGATTCTTATTATTCGTTCATTTATAGTTGATATAAATATCTAAAAATTTTGTAAAAAGATTCACAGCTGTAAAAATAATCGTCATCAATAATCGATTTCTAAAATCAATATACATATAAGAATTATAGTAGTATTTGCTTAATATGCCATTTAGAGATTTATTATACATATAGATAAAATATGATTAATTTACGACGAAAAAAGTACTGTACTAAAAATATAAAGAAATTGAATTTAGGTAATAGTAATAATCGATTTAAAATGTTGTAAAATTCGAGGATAAGTTGAAGATCAAGTTTAGTGCTCGTATATGACGGAAACGAGATAAATTATATACGGTTAGTTCCTTTTGAGTTAGAGCCAAGAAAATTTTAATAGTTTATTTCATAGTCGCTGTATATGTAAGGTTATAATATTTAAAATTACTTTGACATAAATACTGCACTATTTTTGACTGACTTTAAAAAAAAGATCCAATTTTTTTTTATGTTTGTTATTATTTTTTTTACATTTATGCGCTATTTTTTTGTGTTTGTTATTTTCGCCCGTTGGAATCTGATTTTAGGGAACACAGTGCGGACCGAATTAAAAAAAGGAGACGGTTCTATGTTCTGATTTTTTATGGATTTCGAGGCTGGTCATATTTCAATTAAAAAAAAATCCACTCCTGATTCAAGAAAATGCTGTTAATCTTCACTATTTTGTGAATTTTATGAAATTCGTTATTTCAGAACTATATATTCGACAAAGTAAAATGACTTAATTATAAATTTCTTATTGTGAAAAAGAATTCTATGCATAAAACCTACATAAAATCTTCCAAGCATAAAATTTTCAAGTATGTTGTATAACAGAAATAAAAAAAGTCGAGTGGTTAAAGAAAGCAAAGGTCAGCGGCCTGGGGAGTGACCCGGCCCTGATAATCAACCACTTCACTCGAGGTAGGTCAGTTCTATTTACACTACCAAACTATTTTATATTTTACCTCTGATAGTACAACTTAGTTTATAAGCGTATATAGAAATAATATCATTCCCGTATATATTATAATACCCAGGGCTAGGCGAAAACAGATTGACAATTTAACTGCATAGTTCGAATAAAAGAAAGTGTCGTTTTGGCCTGAAATCGTTCTTACCAATTTGGTACGTCACGACTTATTTATGTAAAGTATGTAATTCAACATTACATTTTAAGCTAACTATTTATATTTAATTTTTTAGATAAGAGTTTTTATAAAATAAGCATAAAATTATGACACTAAAATATAGTTACATCGATTATAAAAATATCTCCACAGTGATAGCAAGCACATGGATATCGATAAAACGTCTAATGGAAAAGTTACCGCGAACCGGACAACGCTGTACATCCGGATAATAGTCCGGTTTCATTTATCATCACGTACAGTGAACTATTATTCAAACAAGTGTGGAATAGTGTTAACAGGTGTGACGTCGCATAACGATTAAACACGTGTTACAACTGATCCGGATAACCGGCTAACCAGCTATTAATGTGACATAATTATATTTGTTCTTTGTACACTAACAATAAGGATTCACATGTAAAGCAAAAAAATATTGTAAAGTTGAAAAGAGAAGTAATTGATGGATGGATGGATACGAAGAGTTATGTTGCATCCTATAAGATATATTTTTTAAAACCTTTTGTAAAATAAATTAAGATTACATTAATATTTAAAAGCGTCCGACTCGCACTTGACCTGTTTTTTAATTTTTATTGTTAAAGCGGCAATAGGACCTAATACATTTTCTGTAAAAATTGCAACTGAATTCATTGCGGTTCATGAAATTCAACTTCTGAGAGACAGTCGGACGGACAGCTAAGGTTAACACTTTACAAGTGTTACATTTTTGTATTACGGTTACATCATTAAAAATAACTAATATTTATTATAAAATTACATTATCTGACGTTTCTCAAACGTTTTGTAAGTATTTTGCTCTAACAGGTTAAGTCCACTACCACTTTTTAGCACTTCAGCACCGCATGTGTTGAGGTGCTAAAGACGTATAATTGTCATGTACTGACTTTGAGTAACGGTGTCGCCATTATGAGCTGTAAATATTTATTCACTTCATATTCATATTTATACTACTTTACTTCAAATTCGGTTTTCCACAATGGTGGTGTTAGCAGCCACTGATTAGCTTTGTTTAATGATATCATTTTAATTTTGGCTATGAAAAAAATATGGCGTAGTTTCCTAATGGGCTTTTATTGACACTGTATAGTCAAATATTATTTATACGTCCGTCATGTTGCGTTCGTTACGTGACAGCTTTTCAAAGCCTTGCTTTGGTTTCATACGGTGACGTTGGCTGTCCTTTGGCTGCCGGTTTATGTCTTCGGATGACGTCGTCCCACTAAATATTTTGCATGAAAACAATTAGGTACGATATTCTAGAAAGCGTTTTACACTATTACGTCGAAAAGTCTTTTAATCACACATAATATAGCGCTCATAATTTGACAGCCTGCAATCGTAGGAAAATATTACTACTACTACTTTATCACTAAACTATAACTACTGAATTTTTGTTGTAACCATTGTCAAACCAATGAATGCGGGTAAAGTGTAGGTACGATATAACTAAGTATACTAGTGGTCGCCTAGCGGTCAGAACTCAACCGTAGTTCATTAAATTTTCAACAGATTTCAAGATTGACCACAGATCTTTTCTCAATTTGAACACAGACTTTCACAATACTCTTTTTTACTTTACTATATAACAATAAACAATGGATTACATATGTTTTATTGATTTAAATATATATTTTTATGTATTTAAAAAAATATTAGCATATCTGCACTCCTTCTCTATATAAACTATGTGTGCGAAACTTTATACTCTTCCACCCGCGCTATTTTCTTAAGAACAATAAGCAATTTGCTTCACGTATTAATATATAGATTATAATTATAATACGGTAAATATTATTTATTTGGTTCCTTGGAATACATGCCACTTATAGCCAGTGTAGTAATGACTTGATAAATATTTAAAGCTATAGTAAAGACGAATATAGTCGCTCTATATTCATGATGGTCGCGTCTGCGGCGCGTCTACGTCCCTTGTAAATACATCCGCATATTCGAAGCTTCAGACTATTTTACTATTGATATTTCCTTTCTTATTGGAAAATAGACTTTATTTCTGTTATATATGATGAAATAAAATAATGAATATTTAACAAGTTCTAATAATATAACGTAGTAAATTACGATTTTATGAAGTTATACAATTTTTAATGTTATCATTTTAAAAAACTTTTTACGATCTTTAGACACGTTAATTTTATTAAAGTATTTTAGCTTAATAAACTGTACCGAATTTATTTGCATTAAATTTAAATAGAATATTAATATTTGAATAATTTGTGGTTGTTTAAGTTTAAATTTTGTTATCATAATTTATTACGGTAGTTCAAAAAATATGTATATATGTACATACACATTACGTTTTGGTCATATTTTTAATATTAATTTATATGAAATAAATATTTTGCAAGCGATGTCATTTCCAATAAAATCCATTTCTATGTATTGAGCTAAATCCCCTGCGGGTGACGGTGATTCCCCGCAAAACGTCGAGGTAAACGTCCCGGGATCGTCACGCACAAGTTCAAGGCCGGGATTCGCCGGATCCGACTCCAAGCAATCCCGAGGGCTCGCGATCAGCCCACTGAATGGAACCATTTAGGTTTGTTTGTAAACAAACTTTACATTTTATTAGGAGTTGAACACCCTTCCCGTCACCTGAATTAGCTGAGTTCAACGATCTGGCTATTTGAAGTTGCTGCTCTCTGAGGGTTTTATCAACGTTTGTGTTAAGAGTTACTAAACTTCTAGCTTCGTTTACAATTGTTTGACTTTGAACTTTACTGATGTTTTTAACCAACATCCAAAACAGAAGGAGATTCTGAATTATTTTTTATGTATGTGGCTCAATAGCTAGAAAATGGCTAAACTGATTTGGTTAATTCATACTATTACATAATTTTACTATAGAATTTTCAACAAAATTGGTTGACAAGTTTGGTTTTAAAATCAAAATAATTGAAATAGGTATATCAGCCAAATAAAAGAAATTATGTATTTTGCTTTCGAAGTGGATTCCTCTTTTTGAATAGACTCGTAAAAACTTTTATTTTTTTTATCGAATTTAAATGCATCATTCAAATTTTTATTAAAAGCATTATCCTATATCTACAGCGACGAAAGGCCCATAAAATGCATAATATCAGCATTTATATTCATTACATTTGTTAAACATTCGCATGTAAGTGTATTCTACGAAATATTCTCGCTCTAACCTACCGCAACGTACGTCACGGTCCGGGTGGGCGGGTCTATCACGAATAAATCGTAGATTATACTTTTAGATCATAGCTGTTACTTGGAATAATATTCCGCCATCGATTTCGCAGACGTCGACTTCAATTTGACGTTTGACTTTTTAATTATTCGATTATTGAATTTGGTTTTGCTTTCACCATTATTTCGTGGTTTTTGGTATTTTCGAATATAAGCTTTAATTTATTTGTTACAGGTGTTCGATTTTGTATCACATTATTATTACAAACGATAAAAAGAATCTGTACACATTTTCAATTTTAACAAGCTCTTCAATTTACTTGATGGCTCGAAGGTAGCCTGACATATTCAATCGCTAGCTGGTTGCTAGGCAAAGTCGTCCGAAGTAGTGCATTCTGGTGCCATAATTCGTGAGCAGAAAACACATCCGTTGTTATATGATATATTTAAGAAAATTTAACGTTTCGAAAATATAACAACAGTTATCTCTTTGGTAACAAGCGATCCCTTTTCATTTTTTTAATTTGTTAAAATCTTTATTTAAAAAAAAATGTAATAGTAACAGAATATGCATTCTCTCGTATTTGTTTATCTCGTATCGCAATCCACACGTAAACAAACACGAATCGTTATCGCGGCTGAATGAAATGAGCCGCGGGTGACAGCGGCGGCGCCCTGTCTAGCCTCACTGAGCCACGCTACAGATATCATTTCCTCTTAAAATGCTTTTGAATCGTTTAACTGTTTACAGCGTTTATTTATATGACACTTTAAATTATAAGTGAAGTATCATAATGAAGGTAAAATTCTAAATGTATACAAAATTATATAAGTGGCGTTTTATTTGAGCACTTTTAAAATAATCTTTGATCAAAATATTGAAACAAAAACTTGTTGAATATAATAAATTTCGATGATAATATAATAAATCGAGAGCGATTTTTGCATGTGCGAAGTGCAACACCGAAACTGAAGAAATTATTTTAATTTTAAAATTATGATACCATTTGAAATATAACGTTATTCTAGATAGTCATATACTATATTTTATGTATATATACGTTTTAATTTCAAATAAATTATACATTAATACGAGAAGATAATTAAATAGAACAACGTAGTTAAATAGAATTTCGTTTGTAAACTTACACTTATACTTTAAAGCTTTTAATAATTGAAAAACGTGTAAAGATGTTTTTTTCGTCCTAAGAAATATAATTAGTTAACTACTACTACTATTAATACACCTATGTTGTGTTAATTTGATATTAAAATAAAAGAATATTAAATTAATATTAAAATAAAAGATCGGTTCTAGTTCGTTGATAACGTTCTGTCATATATATATTATTTTAAATTTTGTTCTATTTTTTAAATTATAAATCAAAAGAGTTTATTCGAAAGAGTTCGCAATAGAAATGTTAAAAACATATTGCAGACTAATTCAAAATTAATTTGAAAATATAGTTATTTAAACAACGCGTTAATTTATTATACATTCATGTTTTAAATATGAATTGTTGCTTATACAAAGAAAGTGCCTTTGTCCCATTGTTTCGCAATAATGCTAATAACGTTTCATTTTTGAGTAGAAAGTTTGAGAGAAAGCAAAGGCCCACATAATAACTGAGTCCATGCGTACATTTTCCCTGTATTGCTGGAAAACTTTTTCATATTATTTTTATTATGCATATATTTTTTTTAATCTATTCTATTTAGAGGCTTTTATCCTACATGGACATGCCAGTGTACTCTAACCTAAAATTAAAAATAAAATTACAGAGTTACACACTTATTAAAAAAGAAAATAATTGATGTTACTTTTTTTAAAGTAGCAGGCATATGAACAGCCGGAGCACCTGATGTTATATGACCAACATCGGCCATGGAAATTTGTAACACTAAAAGAGCCACAAGTGCGTTGCCAGCTTAAAAGGGAATAAGGAATGAAAGGGAATAGGAAGTAAGGAAAGGAATGTGGGAGTTAGGCTTCTGGCTCGCTCTCACTCACCGTACGAAACTCACTTATATTACCTACTTTACGTCAAACTTCTGTGAGAGTAAAAAGTCAGTAGACTGCAGCTAGACCTTAGTAACTAGGCTCTAGTGGGTTCTACCTCAGTAATAACACATTAACGAAAAACTTTGCCGCAATAGACATTGGATCAAAGAAATCCCCTAAATTCATTCTATGTATGTTGATTTTAATTATCATTAAGTTTCTTTCTTTCTCGAATTCAGTACATTCCACAAGGATGTGCAGGATATTGTCTACAGTATTACATGTATTGCCATTTGGAGATTTTACAGGTATTGAAAAATATTGCTATTCATATTCGTTAACATTCTTGATATCATTTTCGCAGTTAAATGATTATCGTTTTCTAAAATATTGGCTGACTCTAAGGCTGCTCTTAAATAAATATATTTTATTACTAAAGTAAGTATGTATGTATAGCGCACATATATGCATGTATGTGTGGGATATTATTTTATATCACTGTAACTTGCCACAACCGATTATGAAAACAATTTTTGTGCCATAAACATACATATGATGGAATAAACGTTAAGGCGGTCGCGTTGAGTTGTTTGATTTAATTAAATTTATAATTTGTTATAAAATACATTAAATTTTATGCTTTGATTTTTAGATAAAACATTAAATATATACTGAGGCCAGCTAATTTTACGTGGTATGACTCGTAAAGTCAATTACGTCCCTCGTGCTAACGCGCGGAATTAAAATTTACGCTCGTCGTAAAAGCTCTGTACGTGTAATGGATGACTATGAAATTACGGTGCTTTATGGATATGTCGTGTTCATTATTTAATAGAAAATATATTGTCGACAGAGACCATAAATTTTTTCACTAAGATTTTTATTTAAAGACGTTCAGGAGGCTAATTGTGCAAAACTATCGCTATCAATACGACTCGTTTTGTTGCCAAAATATAGCAAGTATATTCAGTACAAGAATGTAAATTTATTATTGAATTAGTCAAAAACTAATTAGAAATGAACTATCAGAACTCTAATAGCGATAGTTTTCAACAACTACGACTCAGTAAAAAACAAATTAGTTTTTGACGATATTGTATTTCAGACTAACAATTACAAATTTTATTAACTGACTAAAATTTATTTTAAAATGGCACGCTTTCATTTGGTGATTTTTAGGAATTTAATATAACACTTTGACGATTTAAATTAATAAGTTTTTTAAAAGTATACATTTATTAGTATTAAAATAATATAGCGTGGCCAGTTTAATCGTTTAGACATCACTCGTCTAGACGTTGAGTTCAGATACTAATATCTATAATTATCCGTCTCGAAACTTCCTATGTTGTAGGTATTTATTACAAACTACGAACGTACCCTCAGGCTTCCGCGGCTCAGTATTAGATTGTTGGGAATTCTTTAAAATAATTTGATTGATTATTTTCACAGTATTTAACTTTTCTATGATTTATTTATAAGATAAAATAAATTTGGAAAATTGGCCAATGTGAAAGACTTAAAGAACCTTATTTTGCGTTTTGTGTATGTTTTACCAAGCCGAGTAAGCAAGCTCTACATTTGCAGAGAAGCTCTCCAAAGTAAATATATAGACAGAAGACAAAAGAAAATTCGTTGAGTGTTTCTCGAACCATCTGTACACGTTATTTTATATGGATCTCAGTAGTATGACAATTATAGTGCGAAGATTATATTACATTATTGTTAAAACCTTCGCGTTATCTAAGTCTTATTAAGAATACTAACTATATGACATAGACAACTTAGACAGGTTTTATTTTTGGATTTTCATGGAACAGTGCTCTATATTTTATTTTTACGACATAATCGCTTTTATATTATGATAGAAACCTTGTTTTTTTTTGTATATAGCAATAAATAGAGCCAAAAAGTAAAATTGAGCATTTTCATTAAACCAACATAAACACACAGCTGGCAATAATGTTTCAAAAGTTGTAAACAAACAGGGTGCCATTTCACGTGTTCAAAAGCGTACAAAAGTGAAAATTTACGGCTTTCAGCACGCGCCGAGTATTCCAATTATCCTGTCTGCCGTCAGCGCTGTCCACTGCTATTGATTTTCACTTTTTTGCCCTCCCGCTGGCCCGTCTGCTTTGTTTTATAATATTAAAAACCCGGCATTCACTTTACACCTGTGTTGCTCTGTGTATTCCTCTGATCTTGTGCTGTGTCAGGGTCAGGCCGGTTCTTTATGCCAAGTTCAAATGCATGAAACATAGCCTTACAGAGAAACTTACGATGCGCATGTTCTTACGCGATCGGACTTCTGATTTTCGCGATATCAATAATGTCGGATACTCGGTATACTATTGTATATCGCATATGTTTATTTATCTTTTTGGAAATTGTTTTAACCGGTATTCAGATTCGCCTGCGTATATTTAGGAATTTGATACCTAACTAACTTTCAACTCTCCTTTTAACTCCTTAGGGGATGGGTTATCAAAAATGCTTTCTTAGTGCATACAATATGTAAGAAACGTGTGTTCAAAATTTCATGATCCTAGACACAGCGGTTTTAGTTCGGCGTTGATCGATCAGTCAGTGAATATGTCAGCCAGTCAGTTTTGATTTTTATAGGTATATATATATTAAATATTATTATATAGATTTTGGTAATTGGCAATATATGCACGTATTTGTAATGAAAATATTGAAAACGCTATTATGACACTTTGTATCACATTCGGATGCCCGATGGGCAATTTCATATATTATATGAGAGTTTGCGATTCACGTTCGATCGTTCCAGGCTTTGAAAGGTTAAATCATTGTTTTTGTTTGTTTAGTTAGAATACATTGATCCTTAATTTAAGGTGATTGAATGACTTATAAATATACATAATAAAGTTACTATGATTCGGTTTTGGATTTCTCACGTTGAACGATTACTACGGTTGTCAGCGTGCGTGGAAGCGTGGCCACGTGTTTTTATTTACACCACTATCAAACAAAACGCTAGCGATCGGCTCTCAATGAATCGAGGCCATAGTGTGACCTAAATTTTTATTCGCCACGCTACGCATGTGGGTGTTTGTGGATTTAACGCGCTACGTCACCGAACACGGGACAAACGAAATGTTCACGTGGATCACGTGATGTCAGTCTACTTATTAGCTTAACAACTATTATTAGACGCAGAAGTCTATTTATCTTATTTATTTATTGATTGGGTATGAAAGCAAATAATAATGTAATTTTCGAAAAAAAGAACAAAGATATTAGAGAAATTACATTTATAAAAGGTACATCACGTAGATACATTTCTATTTAATATCATCAATACAATTTACTACAGATAACTGAAAAATGTAAGGATGTATGATATGGACGTCATGATTAAATCCAAAATGGCGAGTCTTATTTGAATGAAACGGTCGGTCGGGAAAAACTTAACATTTTTCTATGGGTCGGCTATATCTTATTTAACAAAATTAAGATGAAATTTTTCTTTAATTTTTTTTTCTATTAATGCGAAATTAACGCCACATCTTGCCTTCATGCAGACGCCGACATCTTAATGTGTATACCACACGTGACGCATTAAAAATTAAAAATAGAATCTTTGATTCTTACGGAACAGATTGATGAAGACTTAAGTGTGACTATTAAATTACAATGTTTCCATAAAAATATCGATGAAAATTATATAAATAAAGCCAGATAAAAATATTTTTTAAGTATATAACAATATCGTTGTTGTTTTTCTGCTTTAAGTAGTTTTATAAGTTAAAGAAAAGGTTCATTCAGTACATTAGCATTAAAAAATAAACTTTTTTTTTTAATAAACGCCGGGTCCATAAAACCGGGTCGCTAGATAAGTTATCTGTTTTCGTCCAATCTTTATTTACAGAGTTATGTCAACTTCCATCACGATAACCGATAGTGAATTAGAAAAAAATAAATTTAACTTGAAATATTTCCGATAACTCACAGTGCATTTCGTGTTGTTTATCTTATCTGGTCATTAAAGGAAATATATAAACCATTAAAATGTATACTTCATTTGTACGGTAAAAGAAATTAGAAATTTGATCAGTTAATTTAAAAAGTTTTTAATTTAGAGAGGGGAGAAGTATATAACTTTTGATGTCGATATATCGCTCCTTAATTATTAAACTTTGGACAGTCAATTTGTGATCAATTAACACATTAATTAAAATAGTAAATAATAGAAAATACACGTCTTATTTTTAATTTAATATAAATTGAAAAAATGATTCTAATATTTTTAAAACAATTACATATATTTTAATTTCGCATTACACATATGTATGTACACTATTATTTCAAGGTGAACCCGTTATTAGTAATAAACGTTTGGTGAATGATATTTTTATGAACAAAAAAATGTATATAACATTTAGAAGGTCATGACAACTCCTTGAAAATACTAAATTAGATTTAAATTTTGGACGAAAAAAGAGATAATGCATGAGTTATAATATAAATGTGAATTTAATTAAATTATAAATTAGAGTTCAGTTTTGAATGACCTCATTAAGTTGATAATTATTTAATGAGTGTATTTTTATGTATAACTTAATTAGGCTATTTAATAAGACGTTCATTTAATGATAAGCGGTCAAGCATCAACTATCCATCACAGATTGGCTCTGCACGGTAACGCTCTACATTCACCGTCAGTCGCGTGCCGAGAGGTTTAATGACCTTTCTAATACAACACTGATTGATGTAATCCAAATTATATTATTTTAATAATAACAATACAGGTATTGTATAAAAATGAAATTCAGTTATTAAAAAAAATTAACGCACCTCAAGTCCGAGACACTGCCCGGAAAATCCAGTCACAAAATAAAAAAAAACACAGCACACGCGTTCGAAAAATTCAAATTGTAATTCGCGCGGGAAGTAGTGATGTGCAACACGGTATCGATGTCGGAGTTACGTAAGGCGCGTGGTGGGCCGGCGGCGTCGCACGTGACTGTGCCGGTGACGAGCGAGCGCGCCGCCCCCGCCCCGCCGCGCACAGATAAACAAATTACGATTTTTTTGATACGATGAGCTTTGATGGCTGTCTGTGGCTTGTTTTTTTTTTAATTCTTTCATATGAGTCTGGAAATTATTGCTTTAAAAATATTTTGATGCCTATGATTTAATATTCATAACTTTTTACAAAATAAAAAGTAACGCATTCGACTTGACTATTAATAGTTAGCGGAGCTTTTTTTCGAATTTCTGTGTGATATTTCAATTTTTACCGTAAAAAGGTACTTACAATGAAACATCTATCTTAAGTCGTTTTAATAAGAGCTGAATTGTAATAAGTGTGATAAATAAAATTCTTAACTTATAAAGCGTCTAAAATTAACCTCATAAGTAATTTACAACAGACTTCGTCACGTTAAGTATTTCAATAAAATGAAAAGTAGAATCACAATAAATTCAATTGAATATTTCCAATCTATTCAAAATATAAATGTAGCGTTCACTGTATCTGTAATTTTGTTTCTTTTACTCAAAGAACATTCAAGGGTCTCCGTCCCTGTCCCACAGCATTCATTGGCGTATAAAAACACGTAGTAAGTGCTTATATTTTACAACTCGCTTATATTTACGATGAAAATGTTAATACGACGTTATATTTTACGGTTATTATTTTGTACAAGATGAATTATTCAGTCTCGCGTGAAATTAGCTCTGCTTTATTTATGCTAAGATTATTTCAAGGATACGCCTCTTAATTCAATAAGAAACACATCAAAATTAATTTTAAATCAGGATATTAATGTTTTTGAATTAACTATGTTTTAATCAAAATTAATAGCATTATTACAGATATAACTATTTACAAAATGTTGATGGTTTTAAAAACTCTACATAAAGCGAAAGATAGGAGCTATTTATAAAGAGTAGGTAATCTATGTAAGCTTTACGTATCATAGTTATTCATTAAAAAAAATGTTCATTATATGTAATTTTTTAAATAAACTTTTGTTATAAAATTATTAATATTTAACAGCATTAAATGTAAAAGTTAAAAAGAAGATTAATGTTCAAACAACATACGTATGATTTTTAATTAAAAAGTTTTTAATTGATGCCGCGCTGAGCAACGTTGAGCAAATATTAATGACGAGACTTTCTTTGAAATCATCTCTATATCACAATACCGTCTAATTAATTATATTACATGCAATATTTTATATATCAGTCTAATACATTGTAAAACCAAAAGAGAAGTAGTTACGACAATAGATTTTTTTATTAGGGCTGAAAAGAAAATAGTAAGCAAAGGAATGGCTCTCTCACTCATCCAACGAAACGCAGCTTAATTAGCTATATCACTCTGATCTGTGAGAGTGAGGTACTTTCCCGGTTGAGCCAATCCGTGTTGAACTGTAATCAGTGGACTACAGCTAGACTATACTTCAGTAAAGTGTTTTATGTTAGAATTCGAAAATAAAACGGCTAGATTTATCGAATAACAAATATACTAAACCGTCCTCTGCCTATAATTTTAAATAATGTCTATCAAGTCCCCACTTGATATCTATGTAGTATAAAAACCGATTTGAAATCGGTAGAGAAGCTTTTGAGGAAAATTGTAAAATACCTCTTAACCATAATCATTTCCGTTTTATCTCAGATAATAAAACTTGCAATAACTTCACGCACGCTTTAATCTATTCCATACGGGTTGTACAACCGACTTCAATTATGTGAGCTTCATATAATACTAGCTGACCCGGCAAACGTTGTTTTGCCATATAAATAATTTCCTAGTAAAAAATAAAAATAAAAATTTAGGGGTGGACTACCCCTAACATTTAGGGGGATGAAAAATAGATGTTGGCCGATTCTCATAGATACCGGATAAGCACAAAAAATTTCATCAAAATCGGTCAAGCCGTTTCGGAGGAGTATGGCAACGAAAACTGTGACACGAGAATTTTATATATTAGATTTATTTTATGTATCGTCTATTTAATTACTGAATTCAAAGTTTAAGCGACGTGATACAATCATTATCATCCTGTTGATCTGCATGATTTTACACTCTCTAAAATATTTTTTTTTGTCTCCGGTATGAAATAATTTCTTTAGAGTAAAAAAAACCTAAAAAGCTTAACGATTGTATTAGTAAATTTAACTTCAAACTGTTAGATTTATTAATACAACACAACGAAATGTAAAACACGCGGATATTACTTACCAAAATATTAGAAAAGCTACATTTTGTATGTATATAAGTTTACTTTCATGTAGGTATACATAGTCCTACACTAAAAAAATATACCGTATTTTTCCAAAGTATTTACCAATATATCAAAAATTTAATAAATAAGTTAAACACATCGAGGCGAGCGCCCGAACATGTTTAATTATCGAGTATCTGATATGTATAATGAATGTGTTTTCTTCCCAGCTCCTTCCTGATAAACTCGACAGACAAAATTACTTTTGATAATGTTTTGCTTCACATATATCATGATAATATTATTTAAGACGAAAGTTTTAATGATTTGTTAATCGATCTTATCTTAACTTTACTAAATGACTGATTTAGGAAAAAAAAGTATTGAATTTAGTGCTATTAGTAGAGCTCTTAGTCTATAACTTATTTATATAATTAGTACTTTTGTAATATCATAATTCAATGAGTTATATTTCTAATAAAATTACGTTGATTCGGGAAGTGTTGATTAAAAATTGTTTTTAAAAACCACGTTCTGAACTCTTTTAAACAGTTTAATAGACATTATTTCATACTTATTTATCTGTTAAGATACAAGTCGTTTTATTTTAATTAAAAGGGTTTTGAAATTTATATTTGAAATAAATTCATGTTATTCGTTATTCTACGCCGAATTTTAAATATATTAGGCTAAAATAGCAGTATCATCGCATTGATATATTATTTTACTCAAAGTAAGCTTTTTTATATTAAAATAACATCATCGAATGGTACTTTTCTTTTATATTTATTTGTGTATGATACACACAAATTATTTAAATGTGAATACAGATTGAGTTAAAAATTGTAATACAGTTTAAACTACCAAACAAATACTAAATAAGCTTATTTAAATACGTATATATTTAATACTTTAAAGCTAATTCTTGTATGATTTTGTTTCGTGGGTAAAATCGCTTTTAATGAACAATTAACGAGCTACGAGTTCCGGTCGTAGCCCGTAGCGGTCGTAGAAGCGTTCCGGTCGGTCTACGCGGTACTTATGCAAAAGAGGCCGATATTTCATCGCTCCTCCGTCTATTGCAGCTCGCATTATCATAACAATCGCAGGCTATACTAACTAAGCGACCCGCCCATAGATATGCATATAACCTCTTACCATTACTTTATCTAATAAACTGGTTTCGAATTCGTTATATCTAATTTGTCTGAACGAAATACGAATCGATTTAAAACAACCGATCATAAACGACGTTATCTGTACGCTTAGTGGCGGAGAGACGTGATCGTCAAGATAATATCTATTTACGATGAAGCGATGTTGTCACACGAAAAAATACTTTTTAAAATTTCTCTCTTTCGCCGGTCATTCGTCAAACGGGTGCGTTCAGTAACGTTCACCGAGTTATTTTTATTTCAAGGACAAGCGGAACGCGACATTGTTTAACATGTTTTATGTATTCATATAAAACCGTATCAGTGCCGGCAGTTTAGGGTAGTGTGGCTATAGACAGTCGTGGTTGCATTATTCAGCTGAATATGCAATTAAATGAGGGCAGTTTGAGAGGCGCGGGTGCGAGCGGGACGGCGCTACAGCACTCGATATTATATTGAACAAGTTTATAACTACGTGTATTAGACGAACGAGTTCGTACAACGTTTTCTCATTTCCCGGGACGAAACTTTTCTAATATTATAGTTTCATTCATATTGTCGGTAGTTTCGCGGAGTTTTCTTTCGTGGAAAATGAAAGACTATTTCCATAACTATTATTTCGCTTTTATTGCTTTGCCAGTTTCTTCTGCTTCAAATAGATTTGTTAAAGTTAGAAGTTTCCACTTTATCGCTCGGAAATAATGTTTGTTCTTCGAAAGTGTTAAGCAACACAGTTTCTTCAGAAGAAATGCTATAAAACAATGCCTATATTTGTCCTATTTTCTCGCATACTGATATATAAAAAAACTCATTGTGTGTCAAACGAAAAAAAATAACTGAAATAGATTATTTATATCACTAGCTTTACATCGTGGGTTCACCCACGTTACGGTACTTTAAAAACTTATAGAAAACTTACAGTTTGCCAATTGTTTGTCGTGTACGGTACTGCAACGTTCTTTTGAGTCGTAACGTAATATTTAACGTAACCATCTAAAGTGAAAACTATTTTTTTGAATTAACTTAGATCTTTTTTTGATCCTACCGCGTTGAAATAAATAAGCTTTTTGGTTTAATGTTGACTCGCTCTTGCGGCTATTTGTTTAAACCCTCTTGAGTATTACAATTTTACTTTTTTCAGTGTACTTAACTTTATTATTGATATAAGTTTATAAAACTTGATCGACCACATAAGTCGATCATGCGACCCGTACGGAGCTGCGAACAAACATCGTCGGCTATGATTACAGATGATTACAAACGATTACAGCTATTACGCAAATTGTATACCATCAACGATCGTCTTATAGTGTGTTATTTATGCAATATCTACTTTACTTGTATGCTATATAAATTATTGTTTATAATTAGGAATTAGATAACAAATCCCAAGGTTTATTATTGGAATAAATATAGTGGTTGGTTTTTATGACTAATGATGTATATAAACGTAGCTTATTGTTGCCATTCTTAAAAATACAAATAATACGACAGCTTCGAAGAAACAGTATAGACAACATAGTAGAGATTGAATTGAAAGTAAATGTTGGTTTTTAATTATGTAGAGCTCTGCAATTTATGCAGGGCCGTGTCTCAGTTTTCTGTGTAAACAGCACGAACGAGCTCAATTTACGTTCGGGAATATGCACTTAAATAACCACTTGAGAAATTAAAAAGAAACTATAACAAACCTTATTTAAATTTCGTTTATAAAAATAGGTACCGGGCAAGCGCTTAGGAAATAACGAGTTCCAAGTTTCATTAGAAAAAGTTCTTTTGTCGTCGAGTTAAACTTTTGCTCACAATGGTCGTAATTAAAAGTTGGCAGCACTGCGCGGGTGACAGCAATCCGCCATGTCTAGCGCGGGTAAAAAGGGCGCCAAACTTGCAGAGATAAACAGCTTCTCACGTTTTTGTTGATACTTGCAAGATCTAATGCGACGGTTAGTTTTAATAGACTTGAAGATTGAAAATCGTGGCTTCATTTGATACATAGAAAACGATTAACTTGTTTGAAATCATTAAATAAAATAGTCTAATATTTGTATTCGTTTAAGTTGCATAGACTGTCGTAATTATGAATCTTTATGTTTTTACAAAAAATAGAATTTCAAATAAAGGTTTCCTAACTTTTGATTTATTATAAAATACATCTATACTCATAATTTGGTTAGATATTGATAGCAAATTTAGTCATCTTATACCTTCATATCATTTTACAAATTAATGACCATGCGATACGGAAATTAAGCGCTATGCGAGCGTAGGGGGGCAGACTCCCCCCACATGGGTGTAGGGAGTGTGGGGGTCTAGAATAGCAATCTAGGGAGTTTGGATTGTCTGGTCGGTTGAATGGAATACCTGGCGTTGTTGACTGCCCATCAGCGGTACGAAAATACATTTTGCTTAAATTAGGCTCCGAAATACCATGCATACGCGGTTAAGTCACCCAACTCTATATAATTTTGTTACGAATGGATTTTTTATATTAATTATAATTATTTTAAGATTTTAAAAAGTAATTTATCATAAGGTTCTTATTAGTTATTATAATTTTGTAAACTTTAATTAGATATGCATTAGATTTGGTAAGTTCTCCATAATTATTAAGCAATATTTAAATTTATTAAGATTGATAAGATATACGTAACAATTATAAAACACTGTTAGCATAATAAAAATAATAATAAGTATCTAAAATGAAATCCCGACATTCGCCTCATAACGAATCTATTAAGAATGCAAATGGATTCTGGAAGTACAAACATAATTCCATTATTAGCGAAGACGCCGGGTGATATATTATCAAGTTAAAATTAAATTAATTCCCCCCTCCCCCCTCCACTCCCGCCCCACCCCGCACCCCGCTATCTGATATATTGAGGATGTTTAATTAAAATATCTTTTAGTGATTTACGAGTGTCGATAATTGTTGGTTTGGGTTCAAACGCGGTTCAAGGCTGATTTATAGTTCGATGATCGTAGATTGATATTTTTCTGATTCACGATACTAGCTTGTCAATTTATAATACCTGCTGTTATTATAATTGAACTTGTGATTTTTTTAACATATTTTATTACATAGTGTATGCGATAGTAATCTAGTAACTTCTTTGTCCTAACAGACTACTTTTTACCGAGTATTCCCTATTGTAAATTTAACTTTATGTCAAAGTCAAATATTAAAACTTGTATATATTTTCTGTTAGGCGAGATAGTTCAAATTATAAGTAGACTTATAAGTTTTGCTCTCAGACTTTCATAAAGATTTACATAAGATAATATAGATTTTGTTTTAAAATAATATGCATACATACATAAAATATGGACTATGTTCATGTAGAATAATGTTCCTTTCAAATGATATCTTTTACCTCTAAATAGGTTGAGTGTTTCCGGAGTTTGCTCCCAGAAGATTTTTTTTTGTTTCTTCTCTTATCTTTTATTTTAATGCTCTTCGGTCATTTTTATCTCTTTAGGAATATTGATAGTTTTTAAAAAATATAATATAATTTTAAGCGCCTAATAATTTTTATTTATGGAAGTTTTATCGGCTAAATTCAATTTACTGCAGCGCCGCTATGCCTCGGGATAGCAATTTCAAGAGTAAATTAAATTCAACGCTCACGGAAAAAGCTATACGCCTAAAATAAGGCGAATGTCTAAGGAATTTATGTTGAAGTATTTTTCATAATAACAGGCATCTCGGAGTAATCTAATATTTACTTCATAACCTCTTTTCTCTTACGAACTTACTATGAGTATTGAGACTGGAGAATATTTTTTAAGGAATAAAGTTATTCTGTTCAATATTTTGAACGACTCCTTGGAGGTTCGTGGAACAGTATAATTTATTGCTATGAATTCTGATATTCAACTTTTTTTGGCAGTCTAATTGCTTGATATGTCAAAAGATTATTCCTTCGTTTATTCCGTAATACGAAAGATTTTAGCCTTTCTCTATTATCTTTGGATGACGTTGTCTACCAACGCGACGCGATACATTTTGACGGTTACTTTTTTTTCGTTTTAGCACAAAAATTAGAAATCAACTGTCAGAATGCTTGTCAAAGTGGGAAACGGGAACAGATATTTTACGCAAAATAATATGAACGTAACATATCTATTGTTACAAAATAGCTTTGTTACTACCCCATAAGATTCCTAATATACGTATAAAGTAATAAATACACTTATCTAAATCTTTGTAGTATTAATGTGTCTCGTATTATTGCTATATAATCGTTTTACGCATGTAACGAGAATTTCATTAAAGTGATAAACGGCAAGCAAATTACTTACAATAAATACTGAATTGGCTATAAACGTATAGGTAGGCTACGCGGTAGTATAATCTGGCTATAAAGCAGATTTTAGAGCGTTCGCGAGTAATCCACGATATATTAAAAGTCGTCTACTAAGCCTCTTAACGTACACCGCGCCACACCGACACGTCCTTACCGCATTAAGCATATGGATTATATTGTATTGAAAAACTTTGTTGCCCTGTGTAAATAAGTTTAAAACTCGTTATAAGACAAAAACTTTTTTTTATTTATTCTGTACTAACTTCTGCTCGTGACTTCGTCTTCGTAAAACTCTATATGTCTAGACAAGTTAAAGGCGTAACGAGTGAAACGGATACCAAATTTTAAGTTACATCTGTGAAAAGTGCATCCAATTTTGTACATATTTTATAATCACTATGTATTGCAATTTTACTATATAAATATATATTTTTTAAATTTATTTTAACTAAATATCTATTTTAACGAATTATACAAGTATTTTGTTTTATTCTCATTATTTAAATAGAATTTTTAAAAAGTTCACATACCGTATTTAAATTAAACATAAGTTTTTTCTTGAACTAGATAATATGTAAATGTCGACGAGGAACTTTCTGGAAATTGACATCGCCCATGAATAATGCATGTGGTGATACATAATGTATATTTTATTATCTTCAACATTGGTACCGTTATTTTTGTCTACATGGTATTTTCGTGTTTAGAAAGAAAATTTTCATTGAATTGTAAAATAGATTGTAATTTAATTTTCAGTTCGTATAATATTCTTGTAGAAATTCGAAATGAAATAATAACTTGTGTGCTAGATCCCTGTAGCCCACTTTGTAGGTATAGCTCGTATACCGGTCAGTACCACACTCACAGAAAATACAAGTAAAATGTGATAATCCGAATTACACGAACTAAGGTTTGGGTAATTTAATTTTTTTATTTATAGGTGTTTCTTTCTAAGAAGAACGAGCAAACAAAAGTAAGTGTGAGTAACAGCATGTAAATGGATTCCTCTTCCATTAAGGAGAAGATTTAGAGCTTAATCCACCACGCTGCTCCACTGCGGGTTGTCGGATATACATGTGTCAGAATTTCTCCCGGAACATGCGTCCTTGTCCCAACAGGTGTCCTTACGGTGATTTATTCACTGCAGATCACGAAACTGAATTTTAAACACCAATTTAGGACTTGAAAACTTAGCGTTGCCGGGGTTTGAACCCGCGATCATCGGTTGAGATCATCGTGTTTAACCACAAGGCCATCTCGGCTCTTCCGAATGTATTGTAAAATGATTATAATTGCCTATAAGCTTTTGCAGCACCAAAGCTTTTAAGGAATTTGTTTGCCCACTACTTGAATAGTCCCAAATAATGCTTTGAAGGAACACCTAGGAATTGGTTGTTTGGAAAACGTATACAGGTCTGTTTGGAGAATTTTGGATTTAAACAAAATTCTTAAATAAGCAATTTCCGCTATAAACTTCAATTATGTTTATAATTCGCTTTTGTCCTGTCCGTGCCTGATTGGTGGATTACCAATAAAGGTGATGGTGGTCGAAGGGGGTGTGAGTGATTTATGTTAAAAAAATCCAAACTCCTTGAAATATTTATCAAATTTTGAATTAAACATTTAAATAATAATAACAAAAATATAAATTCCATTTTCATCAACTATGAAAGTAATAAAAACACAATGCGAAGTACTTTAAGCAACTTGTGAAGTTTAATTTGAAGACTTTTAACTGAACTTGGTTTTTAATAAAGAATTCAAACTTTATATTCTTAAATATTTTAATAATTTGACTATATAATTATAATTCATTTAACGTAAATGCCATTTAGTTTGCCTTTTAAAATTTTTATTTTATGTGAGCTATCCGAAATAGGACCTAACGAGCGTCCCAAAAAACATTATATGTTTAATTGTTATAATTTCAATTGAATAATTTCTATATTACTGTCTAGCAACTTTTGCAACCAGCTGTAAGACAGCTGTAGAGTGTAATGTTATTATTAAACAAAAACAGAATGCATTTTATTCAAGTAGGCTCTTACCGGCACTTTTGAATCGTCAACACAAAAACAAGAAGTTATTTACATCAATAGGAAACTTAGGTTGCCGTTAAAAAATACGTTAGTACATATATTTACGAATTACGAAATTGAACATTCTGTATACAAACCATTAACTACATTACGTATTAGTGTACGTTGGTACGTAGACTAATCCACGCATCTTTATCGTCCACATACTCTTGTATAGAAAAATATTCAATCATTGGGATTTTTTAACATAATATTATTTTGAATCTATATTTTCATATTAACCCTTAAACATATGATTTTTTAAATAAATTAAAAAAAAATTCTAAAATAGCAACCAGTAAGTGTGTGAGAGAAATATAAAGTTATCATATTTAAAAATTGCATTTGCGAAAGATTTTTATTATTTTAAATTTTTGTCTCAAATAATTAATTTATGAAAAATAATTGGAGTTTATTTATTCACTTTGCTTTTTCGATATCATACACACAGATGACAAGTTGCTAAAACAATAATGCGGATTGAGTTTTTCCCATAGTTTCAGTTTCTCGAACGCAAGGGAGTAGTGGAATCGTATTTTTATTTCGAGCACGCACGTTGACAATGTCCGCGGCACCAGCTGTTATCGGAACCAGGATTTATGGCACTTGTTGCGCGGATTCTTTCACGCTGCGCCACGACATTGTTGTCCCACGTGCTGCGAAGCGCTTTGACCGCTGAAGCTTGTGGTTTTTTAAGCTTTACTATGTTTTTATGATCGTTTTTCAAACGTTTCTGCTGCTTGATTTGACTTTGAACATTGCGGCTTTTGATTTAGGTCTTTACGTTATAAACTTTTATCGAACGATTATTTTTCTCTTGTTTAATTTACCCTTTTAAGCCATTAAGTTGTCTGATTTACGAGAAAACATACATACATATATTATTAGGATATTTCCATATATCCGTTAATTTGTAAACAAACAGCTTGTTAGCTAAAGCTCCTTTTTTATAACGGGAGATGAGCCTTGTCTAGCAATGGGATTTTTACAGCGATATTAAAAATTCTTCATTTAATATCTTATCTACTCCACTTTATCCAGTTATTATTCAAGCAGTGATTATTTTTCAAATATTAAATACCTTAGATTATTGATAAAGTAGCTTAGCTATTTAATAACTTTGAAAGTCTCTTCACAATTTATTTATCGATATCTTAAACCAATAAAATCAATGAACACAAAATTCAAATCGAATGCCAGACACGTTACTTCCATAGATAATAAATCAATCCCGTTTGTCATAATCCCGCGGGGCACGGCGAGGGTTAAACGGTCTTTTAGCGTTTGTCACTAGTGTCTTATTAGTGTCGGGTTCAAGTCGATTCACTTGTTGCTATCCCGGACCCCTTTCGCGGGACGCCGCAATCCCGGGGTGTTATAATCAGATTGGGATTTTGTTTGTCGCCTTATCAGATGTTCTCCGATTCATTTTTCTGATTCAACTGGAATAGCCACTTCAACGACTTTTATTTATTTGAGAGTATTATTATATCTTATTCTTACTTATATAGTAAATGTTTGTCGTAATGCCTTCATTGTGGACTTATTATTGAAAACTGCGATATCAAAGAATGCGACGTTTTGATACTTGAAGTCTGTAATCAATTGTAATACGCTAAAAGTTATACACAAAAGTCCGTCACTGTTATATATTTATCTTTTATGTCATAGAATAATGAAATAAACATATTCTAATATACATATCATGAAATGTGTATGCGTTTTATTAAAAAAATGATTCAAACTGTCAGAATAATGTTTGTTTTGGTGAATTGATTCACCGATCAGCCCGATCATCTTAATTGATTCATTATAGTTTGTGTATTTGTATTTATGTATTTAGTTTAAAATTATTAAAACAAATGGTTTGTTATAGAGACGAAGTGAATAAAATATAGACACCGTGAAAGGTAAAGTAATTAGTTTTTACAATTATGAATATTCCATTGCCAATCAAACAGCACAATAAATTTTTAAATCATTACAACAGTTAGCTTGTGTAAGTAGTTTATGTTTTTAAGTCAATAGACTTTTTTTCGTTTACACTTGTTGAGTGGTATCCTCCGCGTCCCGTTTAGCGGGACGCCGCAAATCCCGCCGCGGGATTTGTCTGAATACTTTTGTCTGTATTATTTACTATTTTACATTTCTTCTTGAAAAAGTAAATACTTAACTAAAAGGATTTTGATTTTTATTTTAAATTGAGTGTAATTGTACAGTATAAATAGTACATTTACCAGTACCAATAATAAAATAAAATAGTATTTAAGTCAATCGAATCAAAAAATTGACATTTTTGGGCACAAAACGCGTAAAAACGTTTTACACTTGGGAATACGGCTGTTTATTGAGACATTCATTGCACAAGTTTTTGATAGAATAAATGATAAAGTTATCATACATTATGAACCACAAATTTGTATGAAATTAAATTTTAATTACTTACTAAGCTAACGTGTCACACAAATTTTGAAATTGGTCATTTTAATACTTAGCGTGAGTTATGTGAATGTAAATAATATTGTTTTATATAGCTAAATACAACAGAATGAGAGTATTGTCTATATGAATTTTAATTATTAAAGTAAATGTAACTAACTGTAGTTCCCGGATTACCATATATTTTGTTAGATACAGTTAATTGTATAAACGCAATCGGAGAGAATACGCTGGTCTGAGCGCACTCGCGGCGAACGCTGGCGAAACTCTAACAATTAAACTAAAACTTTGCATCAATTGTAATACGCTAAAAGTTATACACAAAAGTCCGTCACTGTATATATTTATCTTTTATGTAATAGAATAATGAAAAAACATATTCTAATATATATATCATGAAATGTTTCTTTTTTCATAATTCGTCTGCTGTTATGATAAAGTTTATGATAAAGTATACCGTTCGTCCGATTGCAATAAAACTTTGTCAACTTATTGCTTGCACTTGCAAGTAGATTAAAGTATAATTATCTTCCTGTAGGTGGCACGCGTGTCTTAACGGCCAGACGAAAAAAAATAAGATGGTCTTACGGCATCACAAATTCCACATTAACATGAGCGAATCTGTGAGAAATGGCTATTTTTCTAATAAATAATATCGTTCAAAAACCACAACTTGTCCGTTGAAACATATTGTTTTTTAAGAAATTAGGTTGACAGTTTTCTAGATATTAAACTCTTTCAAAGAAAATATAAGAAAAACGGTAAATCTGCTGATATTCTAAATGAGTGATGTTGTAAGAATACATACAGACACCATAGAAAGGAAAGTAGAGAATGGTGAAAGCCTTTAGGGAGGTATTGCTCTTGTTGATCAAACCTTTGAGTATTTCGAACGTTCTTTGAAAGAAAGAACTTAGAAGTAAATATAAATATTTTTTTACCTGACATAAAAAATTAAAATATAAGTTCTCAATTTAAATTATATTAAGCGGATCCCGTGCCTTAAACATCGCGTCGAAGATATAAAGGTTATAGCGTGTTCTATCGAATTTTTCCGTTTCAAAGGTTTTCGTATACTTGTAGGGAGAGGAACACAAGGAACATTCTTAGCGGGCAGACGGTCGCATCAGCATATTGGCTCGTTAGGAAGGCCACACACTATCGTCCCGTTCAATTTTAATTCTTATAATTATTAGGATAGAGTCGATTTTTATACAGCGGTAACGAATGGAGAATGCAGGCGAAAACGTATGCAATGTGTGTTTTGTTTTGGTTTGCATGTGTGCGTGCCAGACGGGTTACAATAGGGCATTGTTTAAAGTACTTTTTTTGAGTTCCGAATGTTGCCAGCCTTGACTTAATTGACTAAGGGAACTCTGCGCGGAAAAGGTTTTACTACCTACCTGTTTTTTTACCTCTTGCCTTTTTGTGTCAATTATTTTTAAAAATAAAAATGTTTAAACATTTTCAATAAAAACTTATTACATAAAATATCGTACTCGTAACATTATATTTGTAGGTTTAAAAAAAACGCGCTAAATTCAATGTGCAAAAGACAGTTCAATATATTCTAAAACAAATTTAATCTCCATCACACGTTGCAAATTAAATTGTACATTGGAAGTAAAATTTGCGAGAAAACTTTATATTAAACCGTGAAAGTTAATAGGTAGCTCGGGTTACATAAGGATATTACATATTTACAAAATCAATTGAGTCTTTCCGAGACCATTTGTTTCTGTTTTGTAATCAAAAGAGCAATTTCGACTCGGAGTGAAATAAAATATTTAACGTCTCTTCATAACATTGGCCGTTTGAAAAGTTATGAAATTTTCAAATATCCGGAAATTAGCTTTGTACGTAAATTCGAGAATTGACTCCGTTATGTAAACGGATTTAAATTTGACTTAAATTTGAATTTCCATATTAAAAATAAACTTAACCATTAATATGTCGAAATGTATGTTTAATATTTTATCTTAGTTAAAGGAATATAGTGAACTATGTATAAGATTAAATGAAAATTATAACAGGTAAATAGAAAAACTCATTTCACATTAATAACATTCCGTAAATTTATTAACTATAAATCATTTAAGTTTAAATCAAATTATAAACGAAACAATACCACTTTATCAAAGTTAGAGCGCTATTGAAACGGCAAAGGGACACCGAAAATGCATAACGAGGCAATAGAATGCATTAATGAAACTTTCAAGCAATAGTTTAGAGTAACTATCCAATAGCAGGGCGGCCACCTCGCCCCACGCCCGCCGCCCCGCACTCACGATTAAAATGAAAATTCTAAAGATCTTTTCCTTAATAAAAATATCTAATCTCGTTTCGTAAAATTCCATAGACAGTATAACCTCACTTTTTATGTTTTGGCGCGTAAATTGTATTTTCTATTAAAAAAAAAATAAAGTCTTCGCGTATTGATCGCGGTGCAGCGCATGCGTAAAACAACGAAATTTGCAATTACAAAGTGCTCTGTGCAAATTTCGTCCGAGTTTATAATTCGAAGGCGGCCTCTAGCGGCGATTTTCGCGTCGCAAGTCGAGAGAGAAAGAGATACCTGTATTCGGATATAAATTTCAGTTTGATGCGATACTTTCAAAATTTCCACGCATTCCTTGGCTAGAAAATTTTTTAATTGAAAAATGATTTAATTAAAAAGTTCAACGAAATTCCTTTGACAATAATTTACGTGTACATTATATTAGAGTAAGTTAAAGTATTTATGTTTGAGATATAACGCTTTTATTTTAATTTTTATTTGCTGTGCTATTTATATTTTATTTGATTTTATAATATTAAAATATTTGAAGTATAAAAAATATACATATATATAAATGTCTTAATGTTTTATATTTAATATTTGTATGATATACGTTATTAATAAAATGAAATAAATACTTGAATTAATTCTTTTTAAAAAAAGCCACCCCTATTATAAGACAATACAAAACATCTCATACGATATTGTTCAAGGCAATAAAAATATCTTCGAGTCTTTCATTCATAAAAGCTCGCTTCCATTTTGTGTTCGATATTTTCGAATTTTTCTTTTTTTAATAAAACGAAATTTTTTAATAGCCAATGAACAAAACTTTTCACCTCAAACAATTTAACATTTCCACCAAACTTAAAAATAGAATTAATAATAACGGAAAGTGAAAATGTCATTAAAAATGCATCGACGGCTGTCGTCCGAATTGGCTAATCAGGCGGGCACCATCTCCATGTACCTAGACATAGCACGGTCTAGCTTTTAGAGTGCACCGTTGGGGGGTAGGGGGGTAGGGGGGGCGCAGTCTGGTTGCCATGGCAACCGCAAGATGGCCTCCGCGAAATTAGTACCTACGTCTGCAGGCTTTATGCGCACCGTCTTCATTATGTCGGATTTCAATTTATTTCCGAATTGAACTTCGGATTACAATTTGTATTAGTTTCGCATCTCGTATGTAGTTTGAAATGATTTGGTTTCGATAAATAAACTTAATTATGCTGCTTCGGTACTTCCTTGTGGGTTATGTTTTCCAATGTTGCGTAATAGGATTTAATGAAAGTTCGAGATTTTATTCGGAATGCGACATTTAAAAGTTATAAAAGTGTTATTATTTTTATATTAAGTTTTGTTGGTTTAAATCAGAGTTTTTTTTTAAACTATCAAATTATGCAAAATGGTTCTGGAGTGTTATTACGTGGAGCTATCGTTATCGCACGGCGATACTCTTTGATAGTTGATTTTTTTCGTTTTGATACAAAAATTAGTAAAATACTGACAAAATTTTATCGCTTAGCGGTAGGTCACCGTAATTAGCTTGCGATCGTACTAAAACAAAACAACGCCTCATTGACCTGTCAAAATGTGACATAAGTTGATATCGCTACTTTGAAATACACGTTTCTAAAAGCTTAAGCAAAGATTTGAATTTAATTTCAGATAGACGTTTGTTTACGTAAAGATATATTTTAAATGTATTTCACCCGCGGTAAACTTTTAATATCTTAAAGTATGTTTGTTAAAATAGAGATTAATAATAAATCGAACGGGAAATCGAAAAACAACAATGCGTTTAGGAAATGGAATCCTGGAAAAGTATTTTTATTGAATTACGACAAGAATCACCGACCCAGATCACAATTGTTTCTCCATTCGTCTTTTATACTGTGGATATTACATCCTCTATGTGAACAAAAAATGAATCTTCTAAACGAATAAGAAATTGCTATATTATATTACCAATTGATCTATCCTTTTAATTGGAAACGGTGACTGACTGACTATGAACGCCTAGCTCAAATTTTTGAACGGATTAAATTGCGCACACAGATAGACAGACACAGATTATGATATAGGCATCCCCTAAAAAGGATTATTTAAAAACTCCTAAAGGGGTCAATTAGCAAACCGTGGACAAAAGCTAGTTTCAAATATGTCTCTTGACACAGTTATGAGATCGTTAAAAAATATATCTTTATATTTAAAAAAAGACAATTGAAGTCTGAAATGTATGAGATATTCAAACTGTAATCCATTTGTGGAGAGCTAGATTCGCACGTGCCAGTACTAATCTTCAATTAAGACCATCTGCATACTAGAGACTTTCTTTCGATAATTCCACTGGATCTTATTTGAGCCGATTAAAAAAGGCAAACGAGCAGGCGGGGCACCCAATGTTAAGTGATCACCTCCGCCCGTGGACATTTGCAGCACTAGTAGGGAAGGCGATTTGGCTACTCGTTTACGACCTTACCAAATAAGTTGAGCGATAGTTGAGTAATTTTATTTAAAGATAACAGAGATATTCAATTTATTAGTGAGTAACCAATTATATGGCGTACTTATTGACGTCATACTAATTAAGAACCCGACTAAGACTAAGATATTGGCTGACATTAGTCTTTAGTCTGCGGGAGCTTTATTGCAAGCGTGGAATTAATTTGAGTGCATTTCTATTTGAAATTTATCTTTCGCTCTGTGGTCGAGGATGTCAGGAACCTTGTATGAGACAGAAGAAACACTAAGACATGTAACTCGCAATCAGAGGTAATAGGGAACTCGGGTACTGGGTTAATGTTTTTAATCCATTTCCTAATTGCGAGTGTACTTTAAGTAATTAATATTGCCGACTTTAGAAATTGTCGAGAATAATATATATGATATCTTCTATTATTTAATACATATAAATATTTAAAGATATGTTTAGTGCATAGCAGCAAAATTTAAACGATGCCTTGATGTTATAACTTTATTTATTTAAAGAAAATTCAACATCGCAACTCTTTTCATGATAAAACATCAAATTATTTATGGTCTTTTGACATGCTTAGTTAAATTTTTAGAATTGTGTTAAAATTTCTTTTAAGGCAAGTTTGTAGAAATTAATAACTTTTCTTCAAGGTGTAAGTATTTCATCTAGTACGTTATTTCGATTCTAATTATGAGAGATTAACTAGCATGATCTAAAACTATACTCACATAACACGTTAAATTTTTAACATTGTTTAACAGTTGAACAGTCTTTCACTGTTCGAAAATGTTTTGTTGTTAAATAACTTTGTTTTATTACATAGTCTGGACACATCATTATTGTAAGTTTAAATACTTAATATCACGCACCAGACAGTATATATTATATTCACTCCCTGTTTCCGCAGACTAGTCTAGTGTGAACGCTTTTGCGAACTTTTGTGAATCGAACGCCGCGCCGCCGCCGTAAGCTTTCTGATCCTTACTTGAAAGTTTCTTTTAGTTTTTCGTATTTCATTATTAATAACGGTTATTAGTTTATTAATACTGTCGTAAAACGGTAAAAGAGGAGTCAAATTCGTGAAGGAAAATAAGAAAAAGAAAATTCGTGGTCGGTTTTTAGTATTTGTTAGAATATTCACCATAACTATGTGACAACTCTTAACCGGTCAATAATATATTTTTATTTTTTATTACTTTTCTTATTGGCAAAATCAGTCAAAAGTACTTTTGATCGGAAGTTTCTGACAATAGGAGTTTTGGCTGAAGTAACAGTCAAAAGTACTGTTGCAAGGACTTACCTAACCTAAGTTGTTTGCAGGTGATTTGCCGATCAATTTCGTTGTTTTTATAATTAAAAAAAAAACATTAATCTAATTCGTTTTCAGATTTTTGCTTTCATGCTCGTTGTTAAAAGCGATTTAGTCCAAATCCCGCAAGTATTTTTGACCGGTTAAGAATTTTGATTGACATGTACAATCTGTAAAACCTGAATTTAACCCAATCTGTGCGTTTCACAAGACATCGATTTTTGAAGTTTCTGACACATGGATGTAGGCTAAGTAATAGGATATCGTTGACAAGTTTTGGATACGGAACTCCAAAAGCCGTTTTTACTAAGAAACATTTATAAACTGATTATGTAATTGTCTATAATTAAATTCCAGTTTCAATTTGTTTTGGTTATGTGTAAAGAAATTATCATAACTCCTTAATCTACTAGGTAGATGAAATGACACACTACCAATGAAGACACTACCAATGAAGTCATCGTACATTTTACTAAGTTTTTGTTGTTCTATCTTATTGTTTATAACATCTCTAAATAGATATATTGAACCGCATGTCAGAATTTCCACATAAAATGTAGAAAAAAAAAATATTTTGGTAAATAAAAAATTACGGAATTCTAAGGTAACACATATAAAAAAACATATACACCGAATTGAATTCTCAATTCGTCGTATGTGTGATTTTTTGTTTGAAAAATTCCTAAATTCTAGCACCCGATTCAAAGCGACCCTGCCATTCCTCTCTTTACTTCCTATTCCCCTTCATACCTCATTCGCTTTTTCGATTTGTGGCTCTAGAGTTGCAAATGTCTACAGGCGACGGTGATCACTTAACAACAAGTGAACCACCAGTTCGTTTGCTCGCTATTACCATAAAAAAACTAAAAAAGTAAAGTAACAGCCAGTACATATCCCACTGCTGGGCAAGGGCCTCCTCTCCTATTAAGGAGAAGCTTTAGACCGTAATCCACCACGCTGCTTTACTGCGGATTGGCGGATATACATGTTTAACGATGTTTTCCTTCACCGCCAAGCACCAGATGAATTTAAACATCGGTTGAGATCGACGTGTTCGAACCGCTAGGCCATCTCGGCTTCATATAAAAGTTGAGAATAAATCTTGAAAATACATTGTTAGCTAGATAGGTTATATAAACTGACCATAAATATATTTTCGGGCTGAAGTCACTCTATAAAGGATTGGTTACAAAAGAAGACTATGATAGCGTCTACATACATTGCTTTGAGGTCATCGTTTTGTGCCGGACGTCCTTTCTCGAATTATTTGATTGAAAGTGCATTAGCTAATAGTCTGTACTGGTCTTGTTTGTTTTATTTTGTGTACTTTTAAATGAAATGAAATTTTTGGTTATTAGAAGTATTTAATTAACTAGCAAGGACTCCAATACAACCTCAATACCTTGTATTGAGGTTGTATTGGAGGTAATTTTTTATAATTTTAATTTACATATAAAAGAGTTTTTCGATATGCAAAAATTAATTTTCGAATTAAAATATTCGATTAAACTGATTATTTTGCTTATAATAATTCTTATTAGAACTGTAGTATAAATTATTCATATTATTCAACGGACTTCAAAAGGAAAAGATTTTCAATTCGTAGTGTATGTTTATTATTGATTTGGTTTTAAAATAAAAAATAATAGAATAAGTGTTTCATCCAAATGAACGAAATTCTTTTAAAAGTCTAAATCATTGTGAAATGTGTCCATTTATGTTATTTTATTTTTTGTTTATTTCTTAACTTTGTAATCAAAGTTGTATTGTTTAAATGCTTATTTATATGTATCCTAGAAAAAAAAACCTTATATGAATAAAATATCATTTTGAAAATGTAACAATCATATATTCTTTGTAACGCGAACGATAAAAGATGACGTAAAAGAAAAGACTGATCGAGGCGTAAATCGCTTTATTGAACTCCTGTTACTAGCCAATTTATATTCTTGTAACAATTTTTACACAATTTTTACCTTTATTTTGAAACGTGAACGCGAATTTTACTTTTAAAGGTTTCTTTACATAAAAGTTAATCATTTATTTACCTGAATAAGTGAAACGGAAATTGTCAAACAAGATGTCTGACGTAAAACAAACCGTAAAAACGAAAGGCCGACATAAAAACCACGAGGACAGAGTTCGACAATGAGAAAATTTCACTCATTGAATTACAATTTGCAATTCAAAATCTGCTGCTGAATGAACTACAGGTGGCAGGCCAGAGGCTGTGAAAAATCGGACCGTGCAAACAACTTTATCTACAAAGGCCTATTCATTGCTCGGTAACTATAGGCAGAACGTCACTGGATAGAACGAAAGTAGTTATGTATTCCGTACAAATGTTTAAACTTGTCCGACGTCAAATAGCAAATGTTGATATTGGTGGATGGCGTCTGTTTCCCTGCGGACACGCGGGTTACACTTTATTCCTATATTCGGGTTTTGAAAGCGAAAGTGACCCGGTTTTTGTCTGATTTATCACTGTCCGACTTTAGCGACGACCTCGATGATTTGCATCCAGCTGAGACCTAATTTTATAATGATCGTAGAAAGTTTGAGTTGTAAATTTTAGGTACTATTATAACACCCGTTGCATTAAAATTTTCTTTTTTATTGAGAAATACGTTTTGTATTCTATGTTTATGAATGTAAAAGTTATGTTATTTATAGCGTCAATTAATTTGTTTTTAATTAGCTTTTAATTAAAATTGCGTAATCTTTATATTGTAAAATTTATTTAAATGGCCTTAATCCGAGTCATTTAAAAGTTGAACCAAAAATATGTTAGTTTAATAGCTTTAATACCCTAGAAAGAAAGTAGAATTAAACAATTACGTGCGTAAACATTCACATGAAATAGCCGGTTTCAATCATAACATTCGCAGGTTCAAAACATATTAAGTAAGTTGTTGAAGTGTTAATAACAACAATTAGTGACGAAGTTCTGTGTTTAATGGTAAGGAAGGGATAAAAAATAAAAGAAAAAAGGTATGAAAGTAAAAGAAAATACTCACGGGTGTTGTCGAAGCGCGCCCTCTGCCGCGACCTCGGCGCGACTCGCTCTTCACCGTCTGCAACGTCCCGTCCGGCGCCAAAACAAGCTACAACAACACAGACACACCACAGACTTAACATAAAGCAAATAAAAGTAAAATAACAGAACGTTAACACAAAATAAAGGGAAAATTAATAGACAATCATGCAATGGATGGGTTAGATGGCGACAGATTAGTGATTTTAGTAAGTGAAGTTATCTTGTTTAAATTGAAAATTGTAGAGCTTTAGAGCTTAGTTGAACTTATCTGTTCATAAAATTGAAATCTGTATAAATTCTTTAACAGCGCCATCTCTGTTATTTCTCTAACAACGGTCACATACAAAGGATTTGTAGAACTTTCACTATTAGCCGCTAGATGGCGGTAACAAGTAACATTGACGAACAATTGGAATTGTTCACTGGTGCATCGATAGATGGCGCTGATGCACACAATTGTTTAAGATAAAATTAGCAATATATATATATGCAGTTATATTAAATCCTTTTAGAAAATAATTAAAGTTGAATTGAATAATTATAAAAAAATACTATGATATTTTTATACGGTTTATTGCCATCAAACGTTTCTAATAGAACAATTAGGTAAAAATAATTTTAATAAGCTGTAACTTCGATAGAGTAAAGTAATATTTTATAAGTTTTTTAATCACATAGTCTGGTCGAGCAACTCTATTTTAAAAACAAAAAAATAGTCTAATATGGCAAGGTAACAGAATAAAGCAAATAAAGAAAATACCATTCACGTTCTATAAATCTAATTTGGAAGTTGAGACAAATGCCAAACAAATGTCAGTTATTAGAAATTTCATCGCTAGATAAAATAAATACTCGGATATATGTACGTATAAAGAAATACACATAGTTTCTGTTACCGAGCACATGGCATCGGCTCACACCTGGCGTTTTAGTTCGTTACTCCTGTTTTTGTGTTAGAACGCGGACGACATTTGTTCTACTTCTTTCTCGCTCGCACGTTTCACTTCTCCTTCTCTCTTTATCTATTCTCATTCAAATCGCAGGTTTTGTAATTATCCTTCTGAACAGATCGGACAGAATTATTTTTCGTTTGGACATGTGATTTAACGAATAAACAAGCGCCTTAAGTATGACGGTTACGTTCGCAGCTGCGTCACATAGATAACCGGCTATCGTTAACTTAATTAGAATAGATAAATCGTATACACCTAATTTCTACTGAATAATTGTTGCGTTATTGATTACGGTTGAATAAATTTAAAAACAAAACAAAAATAATAGATATTTTATCGTTACAAGAGTGTGTCAATGTACTAATGTATCTTAAGGAAAATTAAGTCATCCAGCTATTGCGTAAAATTTAAACTATCATTTACCTAAATAAAGATTTTCAAACCAAATATTTTCAATCCAGATACGATTCTTTTAGACGTATATAACTTTTTTATCTGTTTACTATAATTTGTGCTAACTTCGGAGCTTAAAAGTTCGTTTCACTCTAGCGTGTGTAACGTGGCCGTAGTAATGAGAATGTGCGTAATGCGTGGGCCCGCCCGTTGGGGCAGGTCGTGACACGCAAACCCTGATTGCCCCATTGATCTGAACACTTAAGGAACGGGACTTTGAGGTGTCATCAATTTAACCAATGACCCTCAGGCTTACACGCCGAAACGTAAAGTCTGTTGTTAAATATAATCAGTTTTTAAGCGAATTATTTATACCTTCACAATTATAAGAGGTGTCGTTTTTATTGTCACTAAAGTGTAATTATAAGCCGCTCGTAGACATGATTCGCTTTATTGTTGTGGCATGATGGATGGAAACGACAGTTATTTAAAATCGGTTATAACGGCAGGTGTTGTGTATCGCCAAAGATAAAAGGACAAGATAATCTCCAAAGTTAATCTGTACAGCAAAAATAATGAGGTTAATTGGAATGTGTTTTGTTTTATTTGACCGAGCGTCATTTTGCGAGCCGTTACTAAATTACTTTGCCATGTTTAGTTCCGCTACTGGCTGACAGATGGCGATATGAGTTCAGGGAATTACGCTCTACTAACAAGGATTAATCTTGCAAAAACTGTTTTTATTTGCATATTTTAATATTTTAAACTTATAATAAGTTTCAATGGAATTTATAATAAATAAGTATGTTCGATTTAATTTCTTACAATATATAAATAACTTGATTGATGGCTGTTGATATATAATGATATAATAATATCTTGATCGTTACATTTTTTTTATATTTATTGTTTTTTTAAAGTGTATACAAATATATCAAGTTGTTATAAAATCGTCGAGAAGTAGAAAATCGGCGTGTATTATCAGTCTTAACGTGCGAAGGGCTGCCTCTGGCAATAAGTATTGAGTCAGCAAATTTTCAATATCAAATGCGATTTGTTGGATAAATGTTGCCGCTAAAACTCGACCGAGCATAAAATTGCATCATCTCAACGAAATTTTCTAGAAATATTAATGAAAACCGTTTATATTTACATAGACATATATTAAATATAATATAACTATAGCACATAGGTATATTAAATTGATAATTTCAGATATAAACCATTTGATTGTACTAAACATAATTTTCCATTTTTTATTAAATTTATTTACTCGTTTTATGGCCTAGTATATATCGTTGAAGCTATTTTAAGCCTATACATACATACATTTTGATGACTTATAAAATTTTTTAGACATAATTGTTACTTGAATAGGTAAATAAAAAACATGTAAAGTTTATAGACGTTATGAATAAAATCTAAAATTTTACGGTCAAATATTAAAAAAATTACGAATGAATCAGTTCAATTATACGGAGTGGAGTAGTCGGTCAGATTGGCCATTGTTTAGCGAGGCCGGGCTTTTTATCCTGTCGACGGAAGCTCAATTCAGCGCAATCATCGTCGCGTACGCACTGTAGTTGCGCGTCACGTAGACATCGTTGCCGGCAGTGCGGCGAAAGACTTTGTTTTTTTTTTTTTTAATTTTCAATGATAAAGAAAACTTAGAGCAATTTGTAAATTGAGATTTGCTTGAAATCATTTGTATAATTTGTAGTAAAATTAGATTTAGTATTATTACTTATGTGTACTATTTTTAATTTTTGTATCGCGTGTGTTAATTACTTATAGAAAAACTACTTAGTTAGTTAGTGTTATGCTATAATGCCAGTGCAGGGTATTAATGATAATGTTCAGTCGATTTTAATTATATGGACACAATAAAACTTCCTTTGACCGTTCATTTTGCTCGTACACGCGTTAGCATTGACAGCGATTAGTCCATCCCGTACATAACATATACTTCACAAGGAACAATACGCGAAAATCATTGACATCCTTCATAATCCACTCACGAGTGAATCTGTGCAACGAGCAAATGCGCTTAATTTAACAAATTGAACCGCCTTCCGCCGAGCCAAGTGGCGGATACGCTATGATGCCGCGCTGTGACGCACATTACGTACACACAGCCATTAGGCAGAAACAAAACATTTTTAACCTGGCAACATTTGTTTATAAAAAAAAAATAAAAAAAAAACAAACGTTTTTGAACGTACAATGAAATGTCAATCACGAGTTAGGATAATTTATATTTGGAATTCGCGCGAAAGACCCGCCATTGGTGATTCAGTTACATTGTGCCCAATGACTGACTCATGCAACATCCGCAGTGCAAAGTTGTGTTTACTTAGTTTTAGGACCGGAATGAAACATAAAATTAAGATTATTATGCAAAATCAGACAATGGCATGGAGATCGGAGCCGAAATTAAAGGACACTTTAATGAATGTCAAATCAAATACAATCATTTTAAGGACATATTTATTACGTAGTTTTTAAGCATGGTTCTTGTTTTAACTAAATATAAGCGAATGCTGTTTCTTATATTCTGATTTAAAAATAAAACACTAATTTAATTGCCGTTCATTTATATTTTCATACTAAGGGTTCTTATGTATAGGTTTTATTTAATTTTATTAAGTCGTATTAAAATTACAACACTTCACTGGAATGACAAGAAATATTACATTTGCTTGATTAATCTTGACAAAAATAGCAAATTTCATATTCGGCAGGAAAGTGCTTCAAGACGAGATTTTTATGAATTTTCTTCACGAAATATCTAGTTGAAGTACTATGTTTGAGGACATGTGACCAAGTTCAAGGACGTGCCTGACCTCGGTCACGTGTGGGTATATTTGTGACCGGTTTATTTCGGGTCAGACCCGAGACCCAACGATTTCCTTCTGCGACCTTTTTTATATTTGAGGGAAAATGAAGTTTCCGGACCTTAAGATCTCGTAAATCTCTCGAGGATTTTTCAGAATGAACAGCCAAGTTGAATGACTGTTTGAGGGTTTTTTGATGACACGGTTAATGTAAAGCTTATAAACATTATTGTTCTTAAGTCTCAATCGAAATATCGTCTTACTTCTTATTTAGTCATGGGTAGAACAAAAGAACTTAAGAGTCAAAATATTTGTATTAATTTTTTTTTTATAATTTTATTATTTTAATTATAAATATGTAAAATTTTGTGTGTGTTTAAGCGAATAAGTTAAAATTGATAAGTCAATCAGACATACTCGATACCCTGATGGATTCCAAACGTAACAGACCGAGAATCTTTAATATAAACTGTGACTTCCTTTAAGGTTTATTTGGAATTTCACTTAAGATCAAGGAACAAGTTCCATTTAGAAGTACCTGATACCTTAAAAATTTTAAAATGATCTCTAAACGTCAGAAAAATGAATTTAAATATTCGTATGAGACTGCCGGAAATATAAGTCTCTTCCCTATTCTTTTTCTTACTTCCTATTCCTTTCATTCTTCGTTCCTTACTAAACACACAACGCGTTTATGGCTCATCTGGTGCTGCAAATGTCCATAAGCGGTAGTGATCACTTAACATCCTCGTTTACCCACTCTTTAAAAAAAATGTGTATTTTAAGTCCCTTATGTTTTCTTCAAGAGTCGTGTTTATTTAATGTTAATGAAAATGTTATTCATTTTTACACTTTTTTTAATGTATTTTTGGTGTTAGCTGAAAAGTATTTTAAAAACAAAAAGATAAACCATTGGGAAGGATACAAATATTTTATATTGTACTTTCTTATGATTATCAAGGGATCTAAAAATCATAAAAACATGTTTGAAATTACCTAAAAAAAAAACTATTTTTTTTAATAAATTCGATAAACAATGGGACTAACAAAATAATGTATTATATATTACTCTTCGAAGCTAAACTAATATTTTATAATAAATTCAATTATGGAGATCGTTGGCTATAATTTATGGAGAAGCAACATTACATTCCCAGAAGAATAACGCCATTCTACCCCGGGAAGAAACAATTTGTACCCTCTATCAGATATACCCTATCTATTGGGACATAAACATTTCCTTTCCCTACTTTGCTTGTCTTCTGTAATATATTGATTAATAGCTTAGAATTTTATTTCTTATCTGTGCAGTAATTTTCATAAAAATACTATATATTATCTATCCGATTTTTAAAAAGTAAAAATGACTTAAAAATAAAATCTATACTTCTTTACTACAAAAGATTAAATAAAACCATGTTCAACATGTGTCTAGCTAAGCAATTATAAAGAAATAAAATATGTTATAATTGATACTTAAAATAGGTTTTAAGCATATTTTTAAAACAAAATTTCTTTACACGCGGATCTGTAGTGCAATATTTTATAGACACGCGTTTAATGCCTGTTTAAATTTTTTGTAGTAACGCAGTAAATGTTTGGCGTAGACATTTCAATACTATTTGATGTCTTATTAATTAATACATACGAATCTCTGTTATCTGAACAAAAGATTAGTTAAGTTTGATTAATTTATTAACATTTTGTAAAAAATTCCTTTTCTATTAGTTTGCCGTACGTTGTTACATCTCAGAAGTTGTTTCTTATTAGTGACATTATCAGACGTTGCATTAATATAGGCTGTTTTTTTTTAAATCAACGGGTTCGATTCCTAGGTAAAAAATAAAATTTTCAAAAACATAATGATGCAGTTTTGTGCTTTATTAAAATCGGTCCCTAAATTCCTTTAAGCTTTTTTCGCTAACTTTGGAGGGCCAAAATTAAAACTTTAGGAGAAAAATATGTATTGTAGAAGGTTAAAATCCGCGATATGATATATAATACTAATGAAAAAATCTGCAATATAGGATTAAGCCTAGCAACTATTCTTTTTCTCTTAGTGAAAGAAGCAAGAAGAAGAGAATATTTTAAATTTTCCGTCATAAAACTTGAAAAACTATTAATAATCTCGTTAAAAATCACATTGCACTATTGTATGAAAAGCAAAACTAAACCAGAAGCCATCATTCTCTAGTGAAAGGAATGAGGTATGTGGTCTTGAACCTGACCTCTGAACGGTGTCCCGGGATTACGCGGCGATCCCGGACGTTACGGCCCTAATCCCGGCCAAGTAGACTGCCTCGTAGACGTGCAGACACGCCTACACCGTTACAGTCGATTTGTGGCTTTCGAATAGTTTCTCATTCGTTTCAACTCGTAACACTATTATTATGATGACTTGAATTGCACGAGTATGTCTTATTATTTTACGGTTTAGGAAAATTTATTGATTGTTAAATTATTAAACATTGGAAATATAATAATTTGACGAGGATATAAAACTGCAAGTGGATGAGACTGTTGTCCGCCGGATATTGTCCGTCACAAAATAGAAGTGGTGTTCGGAAGTCTTTCGTACGCGGTACTTTCAATCCTTCGTGTGCGTTATGCGATTTAATTCTACTTTTACACATCCTATTTCGGTGGACGCAGAAATTCCCGAAAATTGTTCCTCATCTACGCATATCTTAAATTATAGATAAAAAATGATCCAATCTGAGTTAGTTGTAATGAATTTTCAAAGTACTTTTTTTTACTTAAATTTGTAGGGAAACAAAAACACTGCGAGAAATTCAGCACGGCTGAAGCGGACGGAAGAAAACTTATGATAATATCTGCCAATCGTCATGGAGTATGATGAATTATTCTAAGTATTCTTCTCCTTAACGAGGTCTTCACCTAACAGCGATATAAACCAAAGTATCATGCATCTATTTGAAGTTATATAACTCGTTTAACGACGTTACGAGCATTCACAATTATTTTATTCTCAAATTTGAACTATAACTGATTCCATTATACTTTTGTCTTCAGCAAAATATAATGGAAAGAAAATAAAAGCCATCTATAATATGTTACATAACACCTTTGATCTCGTCATTCAAGTGTAAAATCCAAAAGGGGCATGACGTCATCGCGGAGAAAAAGGTTCTGCGTTACGATGTTTTCCTTTACGACATTACCATCCCCTTGGGCTTATGAATTTCCGGACGGATATCTGCGGTCCCTTCGGACCGTCTGGCGCGCGTCTGGATACGTTATCGAGATTAATGTTGTGTTATCTATTAGAACTCAAGGTCAGGACTGCAGGTGCGTGTATCCGAACATGCATTCCAATTGTAAAATGCAGTTGGATTTAATCTTTTGAAGTTTTTTTTTTAAATTTATATCTGTGATGCCAGGTAACGTTTATATTTGACGTGCTTAATATGTTTATAATTAATATTCAATTCCATATATTTATTAAAGAACGTTGTTTGATTTACATTAAATGTACTTGCAAAAATATTTAAATTAAAGGTATTTTTATTAACATTTTTCAAAGGAAAATTATTTTAAAAATAAACTATTTTGAAACTATAAATAACAATATTTTATGTGTTTATTGTTGAATCCTAATTTGAAAAATGTTATCGGCACGTTGTATTATATATGGGAATGTTGTAAATATAACATAATGTTGTACACCAATTATATTATATAACGTTAAAAACTTATAGATTTCGGCACCCAAATTGTCGTTCACTTTGGACTACGTTGCCTAGCAATCAGCTAACGACGATTATAACTGGCCAAAGTTTATTTGGGCCAACAAGACATTTGACGCGTTATCAAAGTTGGAAATAAGTACATATTTTAAATTCAAACGGTATGAACGTAATACAACATATTATTTAAAAAAAATATCCTTGAGGTTACACAAAAAGTTGTCAAGCAAAAAATTACTGGCTGAATATTGAATGCTTTCGTAGCACATGCTGGCAAATTACCGTTACATCAAAAAAAATACAACAATAAATTATTGCAAACCTTAAAATATTAAAAAAGAACACCTTATAAGAAATATAACAAGAGTAACCCATTACAGAAATAGGTTTTCAGTAAACAAATAATTTTTAAAATTCAGAGAAGTTACTTATTTCAAACTGATTGTCATTGCCCTATGTATTAAATAATTTGTAAATAGTCTACAGTTCAAAGCATGGTCCAAAACTGTTACAATGTATGTAGATTATTTTAAGCTTTCAAATAGTTAATTTTACATTTATTTCCTTTAATATGAAGTACATTATTTTAAATGTTCACGTTTTAATATAACTCCTGCTTACGAAAGGTGATAATTAATTAAGGCTGGTATGGAAAATTATTTATAATATTGTATTAAGAGATTATTTACAGGCGACTGAGCTTACATCCTTTGCATAACTGAATTGCTATAATAAGTTTACAAGGCCGTATAAATGTAGATATATTTGGGCTTTTTACACTGATAACATTTTCACAAAATATAAAATCATTATAAAAAGAAAATCTATCTTCAATTTATCGCTATTCATAGATAATTATTTGACATTTTTTACCAAAATCATAGATAAATGTAATATTGAAGGTAGCCATTACAATGTAGGCTCGAAATAGACGCGGAAGACACGTGCGGGGGAGACTTTCACCCTCGTACCAAGGTCACACGGACAGACGGGCTGGTGTGGGTGCATTGTGTGTATTCGGCTTTACGAATTTGGCTGTTTACGTCGAACTGAAAGTGAATCTACATTACTATGTTCAAAACTCGATTTTAAAAATATATTTCAAATTGAAAATAATTGCCGCCACTGATGATATAATTTTAATTTAAACTGGACGCCAAAATATCGAACGACTGTGAATGCTAACATCAAAATCTATTTCTTATTAAAAAAAAATAAACAAATGGACACATTAATATTTTCTGTAGTAAAACATTATCAAAAAATCTAAATTCAAACTACAAAAACCTATAGATACAGATAGTTTCTGTGAATAAACGTAGACGTTACCGAAATACTTGATTATAGACTAGACGCGCAATTTGTCGACTCGGCGTAATTTGGGCGGGAAATTGATTTTTTATACCATTAAAGAGGAGGGGGTAAGGGGTGATGGGGGGTCACGAAAGTTATCGGATTTTCGCGCCTCCAGCCGTGAGCTCGACGCAATCAGTACGAAGGTTAACAGCTTTATTTCACTATCGCTGGAATAATTATCTGTCAAGACAACAATATGGCCGCAGTCAAATGTCACAGATAATAAATTGTTACGGTGTTTATGATTGGCGGTAAGCTCTAGTTTTTAAAGAATTTGTATTTAAATTTTATTTTCTAACAAATTACGTTTAACTTTGCTTTTTACATTTATTTAGTTAATTTTATAAATTATAAATAGTTACAAATAATACCTTATTTGTTTTCTTCGAACTCGAATTAAGAAAAGGAAAAATTAGGTAAGAGATAAATAAAGTTAAAGTGAAATTGGAGCTATATTTTTGGAGTCCCAGATTGGACTTGAAAGCTTAATTTTATTTAGTATCGTATTTTTGTACTCTTGATAATTTATTATTATTGCTTTGTTTGCTGTTTACGTAAATAGATAATAGGATTAATGTTTTTTTCTAATATTTCATACTGCGACTTTATAGTTCAGACAGGGTTCGTTAAAAAGATCGTTCATTAAAACTATCCTCGTTAAAAACGACAAAGAAAATAAAATATAAAGATGATAAAAAAATAAAAATATAATTAAGGAACGTTTCGTCCCTTTGCCCCGACGTCTTTAATTGTCCTACGCAAAGTCGGCGTCTACGAAAGTCGATCGAACACGGAAGCGTCGGCTCCTAGGTATATTGCAATGCTCTTACGAATTTGATGCACACAAACGCAAGTATTCATCAAAACAAAACGCACACAGCGGTAACGCGTCTGCCGAAATATACACACACACGCACACAAACGAGCGGCACTTCGGACATTGCGCTTGTGTGTGTGAATGAGAGAGAGAGTGTGACGAAATTTCACTTTCCGTTTTGGCAACGTCGCGTGGCGCACCTCCCCGTTCATCGACATTTGAAAGGGGGTGGTACGGCTAGTTCGTTCCGAAACCGGCATTTTCATTTTTAATGTTGTCATCTAACTTCTAAATGTTTTAAGAAAGATAAAATTAAAATTAAAATCCGCCCTAACTCTTGCACAAAGAACGAATGAATGTGTTTAGCTGTTGAAGTAAATTTTATAGGTAAATGTTTGAGAATGATTATTTTATACAATTAGCGATACATTAAATGTCAATATTTTACTTTTAAAAAGGTTTTTTTTTGAAATAAATGATATGAATAAATTAATACAATAGATATAGTAAACTAACGGTATAGTGTGTGAGGCGTTTCGAATACGCACCCACTTCAAAGCTCAGACGATTCTCGGAAGTGTCATCCTTGAATGTAAGAAAGAGAAAAAAGATAATGCCGTCTCATTTTCACGACTATCGACTTGTAAAGGGACGCGAGTTGAATACTTTTCGTTCGTTTCGAAGTTTTATAATTCCGTACGCGAAATTTTAAATTGAAAGTAATATCTTTATACGCGATTAAATCTCTTACTGTAAGGTTCATGTAAAATTCGGTGTAAATTATGTTTAATTATGATCGTTTATCAATTTTAAAGAAATATGTGAACTGTCTTCTTATTTATTCTTCATATAACTGGTTTTTGCAAGATTTGTGTTATTTCGACAATGATATAATATTAATATAATTAAACAATTATAGATATGTTATGGATATTGGCGCCCAGAATGTTGACCACGTTGTACGACGTTACCTAGCAACCAGCTAACGACAGTATGACAGGGCTTGGACCAACAAGTCAATTGACGAGATTGACAAAATTAAAAATGGGTATATAAAGACTTTCCACGTCAAATAGTATAAATGTTATATATCTATAATAATAAAATATCATTGTATTTTAAATTAATATTCTCATTTGTTGATAAAACGCTAACGAACTATATTTTTATTATTATTTTCATTAGATAAGTAATGTTTCAATTTTTTTTTACTGCGTTATTATGATAGAGTCCACGGTTCAATGTTGTTTTAAAATATAATAGAACAGTAATCTATTTAATTATATTTTAAATAAATTTGCCTTTTACTGTTAAATTTGGTAATAATTTTCAAGAATATTTAAAAGAAATAAGTTATTAGATTACCAAATTAGTATACTTAAAGATAAAAACGTATTTAATGGTAAATTATTTTTTATTATAACGACACTATGATAATATTATACATTCTTAATCTAACCCGTCAGCTATTTCCTTATTTCAAACTGCGTGTTATTTCAAACGATGAATAATAAATAATAATTAATCTACGCAGTTACTATTTATGAAAAAGAAATGTCGTTGGCTTCATTATTACGTTTGTTTTTTTTAACTGTGGTTCATACGGTTTTATTATAAATCAAAAGCTTATAATACATTTTTTAATATTATTAATAATTAAATAATAATCTCTAACAGTAATCTACCAGTATTTTGTGTCTATGGAAATTTGAATTATTTCAAGATACAATTACTTTATCTATTAACAAGAGAAATTAAGTGTACTTTTAACATTTAATGAATTAAGTGTTGAAGTTCCTTGTACTTCATAATTTAAAAATAAATATTCTAAATAAAATATTTATTTAACAAACTAAAACAAACTATTTTTCTGTTGAATACTTCATTACAGTTTATTTCAAAAGAAATTAGTATTTTATATAATAATATAATTTTATTAACTTAATTAAAGTTAATTTGTCATATAGACGACTTATATGATTTTGCATCATTTCCTACATGATATTAAAGTAAAATAAAAATATTAATACATGGCTATAAGATTCTCTAATTGTTTATTCAAAAAACATTGCAAGTTATTTATGTACATGTGTTAAAATAACCTAGATATAAAAAAAAGTAATTTGTATTAATGACGTCATACCGGTTCTGTGTAAGATCTAATCAATTTTTTAATAAACAATTCCCAGTAGACGTCGTTGAAATAATTTATTTTTACGTGTTAACTTCTTATACTCGTAAGAGGCCTTGGTTTTATCTTAATGGATTCACCATAACAATGAGTTTCGGATATTAGTCGATTGGAATTCGACCATCTTTGTTTTATGTAACAAGGTCGATTAGTTGGTATACTTTCGATGTTTCATTTATTCATTGGGAGTTTTCGAATATTTCGATTAAAATGAATTTTATCAAAGAAGCGTTGATCTAATGTGCATTGATTTTATAACCTGTTATAAAATTATTAATTGTCTATAAATTATTTATTTTTGATATCCTGATATTAAAACTAAATTGTAATAAAAATCTATAATGTATGAATGATTCTAAAAGAGTTTTTTGCCAGTTCTTCTCGGTGGAGACTACATTCAAAATTGGAGGTAGCTTAAAAAAATCTATAACCAATGGAGCTGTTTCGAAATTGCTTTAAAAAATTAAAAGATTCGAAAGTGCTTAAAAACCCCCATTTGAATAATGTTTATTTTGATTTTTTTTGTAATAAAATAATGGTGTGCTAATCCTCCTAAAATTGTCGCTTAGGTACTACATTTTTGTCAGATCTTAATTAAATTAAACATTATTATATTCTTTAGAACTAAGTGTATTACTTTTTATTGATTTTTTAAAATAATAATAAAATTATTTTTCATAAAGGGAGTAACTTTTCAATTCATTGAGGACATTTTATTTAGTTTAGTCACATTACAGCGAAATAAGGCACAAAATTATCAAGACGGTGTAGAATTCAAAATCCTTCTAAAATTATCTCCGATAAGCTAATAATCTAAACGTCCGTTTAGGTGTCTACTTCCTCTCTTTTGTATTGCGTTGAAATATTTTTTCATAACAAATGAATGTCTGCACTTCACGGCTCAATCGATTGGCTAAGGCTGTCGCAGGCTGCGCGGGAGTCGAGTTACGAGCGGATGCGGCCGCGGAAGTGGCGCAGGCCGGACGCGCACCATCTTGCGTTTTAGTACTTGAGCTTTGTTTTTATGTGCACGAGCCTTATTATGAGCATAGGAAAAATTATTTGTTTTTTTTTACGCTATAGTTCTTGAAAGGCTTTGCATTTTTTTAAATGCGAAAGCAAAAAAAAATTCTATTTGAATATAATAATCCTTTTACAAGATAAGTATTAGCGAAAAAAAAAACGAATATAAATTTTCTCATGTGTATTTTTTATATGACGACGGAGACAATAACAGAAAGTAAATCTGAATGTATTGTTATCTGTGAATTGATTCCTCTTTTCTTCCGAATAATATATTATGCGACATTGCGGGTAATGCTTGCATCTGTCCTACATTGACACTCGAAAATAAACCTTATATCCATGTAAATAACGGCTATTAACAGCCAAGCCGTTGTTGACATTTGACAGTTAAGCATAAAGTTGCTTTGAAAAAATAAAGAACCAGGTAGCTGTCTTTTGTTCCGCGATTCTTACGCAACGAAAGCTGTGATTCGCGATCGTGAAGAATACAATGGTTGATAAATTGTTCGCTAATTTAATAGCTGCAGCTGGTGTGATAACCTTAGAGAGATTTTTTAAGAAGAAAAAGGTTGCACATAAATATTAACTGATAAAGTGCTATAATGTTCATGAAAGCTATGTTTTGGTTTGTTGCAATTCATGATTCGTTTCAAGCTATTTTGCTTAAAGCATTTAGTAGTAAAATTTTAAAAATATAAGGCAGAATAATAACGGATTTTCAAAATCAAATCATTATCAGTCTTAAATATAGCATAGGTATTAAAGTTTACAGAAAATGTTCATATAGTCTTTGTCTGTAGAGGTATCATATCTGTTTATCTTTTGTTCTTTGTTGTCTAGTGTAAAATGCTAAACTTTATATATTTGTACTTTGTGTATCATTGTACTCTCAAATAAGCAGTCAACTGCAGTTTTGTTCATTTCAAATAAATTATCTACTTTTACTATTCATGCCCAAAAGAAATGCAAACTTGAAATCAAATTCTTGTCAAATGTCAGATGATGTAGATTCATTTCATTAATTTCATTTTTCAATTTTTAATAATATAATTCCTTTCCTTTTACCTTTATTAATTGTACTAAAATGTAAAATGTAAACTTCTCGATTTTGTAATTATATAAAAATAATATGTTATTTTCAAAATAGTTAAGCCAATGATTTTTTTTATTTAACATTATGTATAGACAAAAAAAATGACAATCAGTTACTCAAAATGCCGAAAATCGCTAAAAACATATACATTTTTACGTATTAGACGTGAGTTTTCTAAAGAGTTGAAAATGATTATTTATTTGTTTTGCGTTAATATTCTAGTGTAGAATACTAAAACTCTACTTCACAATTATTTCGACAACAGTATCATTTTTAATATATTTTTAACAAACTTACAAAAAGGAGTAGGTTATTAATTTTTTGGGGACTTTTTATGTATGTTTAGGGATTATTCGATAACGGTTAAACTGGTTTATTTAATTCTTTTCTTGTTTGATTAGTAAAACTCCCTGATCGGTCCCATATAAGTTTCATCAAAATTGGTTTAGTAGTTTGGTTTTATAATTAGAATATCTGAAATATGCTCTTTTATAAAATATTGTAAAAAAAAGGAAGAACAGGGACGACTTTAAAACCAAAATACTAAACCAATTTTGATGAAAATTCTATAGGATCCAATTTGGAAATAGAGGGTACACCCCTTCAAACAATAAAATAATTAACCAATTCGGTTAAGCCGTTTTCGAATAATCGGTAAACACACTTTAAAAAGTCCCCGACGAATTAAGAACATCCTCCTATTTTGGGTAAAAATTCTTGTTAAATTCTGAAATAGTACAAACCACACAATATTAAGCATATTAAACGCCGAATAGAGAATTTCGCGTAACGTTAACATTGGAAATAATGCAACGCCGCTTTTCCTCCCCCATTACCCGCGATGACTCATTCAACCTTTCCAAATCCCTACCATTTGCTTCTAACTCACTCGTTTGTAGATTCGACATAGACAATTTTCATAGAATTTTGAGTCACTGTATTTTCTTTCATTTTTTCCATTGAAACTATAAGTCATTTAAGCGAAGTTAAATCGTATATTTATTATTTAATAATATTTTTTGTACTACTTGCTATGTTCATTATTTATAGGGTGAGAATTACAGTTATAATTTTCCTTTCAGACTTTTTTATGAAGATTTAATTGTTTCATTACTATACACGTGAAATAATTTATTGTCAATGCTTTTATTTTTTATAGCTATAGCATTCGTTAAGTTACCTAGATAAGTGATACCGAGTTGCAGTTTTATGACAATTATGAGAGTAAAACTTACAATGTTATTCTCGCTTAAAGTAAATTTATAATCAATATATCAATCAAAGTTTATGAATTTTTAATAAATCGCTTTAATGGTGGCAAGATTACAGGCAGGAATTACAGGAATTGAAATACAACGGAAGAACCGCTGTATTTCAATTCCGATACGATTAGCTTTATTTTCGAAAATTATAAATTAATAAAACTTTTAAATTGTACTATATTTTTAATTTCTTGTATAAATACGAAATTACTAAAAGAAATATTACTATTTTCTTCCATATATTAAAAAATGCACCATTAAAATAAGCAAATATTTACGTGTAATACGGTTAAATTATAATATATTTAGTCTCTCTAATAGGTTTATATTTATTAAAATGTATAGATTTTAAAAGTCATATTTTGAATCGAAACGTTTTCTATAGAAATCAGAAGCTCTTAATAACGATGCGGGTATATAGATTTCAACATTTTTTTTTACTAAAAATGTCCGACAGCCAGTCGACACGGTTACGCATGTTATTTTTATAAAATATATATAATAATATTTGAATTTATGGAAACATCGTTTAAATTATAACGATACTAATTAGGTCAATTACAAGTTGTAATGATATCGTTAAAACGTTGTTCGTAATTTAACAATCTGTCGACTTTTACCCAGTGTTTCTATTAAATTAATCGTTACCTTATTGTTGATCGCCATCCAGCAATGTTGGCTCTGAAAATCTATGAAAATCTTACCTGAAACAAACGGAATGGAAATTATAATCGTTAAAGTTTAACGTTTAGATGTCTAAGTTTCAATGTTTGTATTCCTGAGATTTTGTAGACATTTTTTTTTTAATTTCACGAGCGTATTTTAATGACATTCATGTCTACGAAATATCAACTCTGATAACTAAAATATAATACGCCATTAACCAAAGAATTGAATTGAAAATATAATAATATTATAATATAAAGATTTCTGAATAAATCTATTTCAATAAAAACCAGTAACTTTTCTTACTATCCAATTCATTGAATAAAAAAATATTAACTAAAAATCTGTATTTCAAAGTTAATAATATGTATTTAATACTATTAAAAAATGTACAATATGTATGTAAAAAGGTTCGTAGCAACTGATTTAACATTTTAAGGCGGTTTAAGCATGTTATCGCGGATAAATGGAACAATACGATAAATCCATCGGCGGAGGCAGCTGACATGGCGGACATATGGTGCCTACTTCCTACGGGCAGCTGCGCGTGCGCACGACGAAAGGTTATGATGACTGACAACCAGAAAGGTCACCTGATCGATTTTCTCAGTTACCAATCATTTTTTAAGCAGTAATTATGTTGTGAGATGTAATTTTTCTGTAATGTATGGTGTTTTAGCTAATGTTTAGTTAGGTTTTATAAAGGTTATTTTTTTTTCGTAATTTATGTTTGTTATAGAAAATGCTTTTTATTCATTACTAGTTGTCCCGTGCGGTTTTACTTACGTTTATGGTTATTACTTCGCTCCTATGAGTCGTAGCGTGATATATATTACATACCTATAGCACGAATAAACTAACTAACACAAAAATATTTTTTCAATTCGAACTAGTACTTCTTGTTCTTTCAAAAAGACAACCATATGAACTTTTTTAATTGTAAATTTATAATATGAAATAATTATTAAGGATTTTTTTGGTATATCTGATCTTTATTTTTAAAGATTTTATTTTTAAATATTATAATTTATTCTTAGAGTTATGTCATTATTGTATTGACTGAGGAATCTAGAGCTATCTATTTGTGATATTGTGTGGTAAAATTTTGACATAAGCTTCATACAAATGGACATGACATGTTATAGAAACAGTATATAAAAAAGACTTAAAGCAGAACCTACTTCAAGAGAAACGTAGGTAATTTGATTTATTTGGATGACATATCTACTTATTCCAATTATTTTGATTTTGAAATTATTAATCCGATTTTGGTGAAACTTCTGTAGGAAAGTTTTAACCAAATCTATCAAGCCATTTTCGAAATATCACGGAACAGATAAAAAGCCCCCTAAAAATTGAGAATCTTCTCCTTTTTTGAAGTCGGTTAGTAACCCAATTCAACTATCATTTAAACAGAACATAAATCATGGTGGTAAGCATCAAAGAAAAACCGAGTGGCGTGTTTAATGTTGTCTTTTTGCCACGTAATGAATAAAGACAGATATTGGATAGTGATTGTATTAATTAACAGAAATGTCGTATCTACATTACATGTGACATATTGCATGCTGTCTGAATGGCAGCACGGTGTCGCAAATTAAAATGATTTTTGCATGAGTGATGTATTTTTCACTGTTAAAATTTGTTAGTAATTTTTTTGAGTAATAAAATAGTAAGAGTTGATGACCGTCCTAAAACTGGCCAAATATTTTCTTAAGTTATTGGGCAGAATACGAAGTATCCCACAGCTGAGCAATATTTCTCTTTAAAAAATTACGCTGGTCTATTTCGGAATAGCAGTTATGTTCTTTGGAGAATTGATCTCTGACATATGCAGATTTTCTTTACGGCTAATGACTACCTACACGTATTGTCGAAAGTTTTAGTGGAATTCTGAATTAAATTCGCGACTAATAGTTAAAATTTACGTATTTTATCTACTAATAGCTCATAAGTTAAAAATACTTTATTTAACATGCTCTACGTCCGTCCTATTCGAAAACTTTTTACATTAGATAAAGAAGGTTATTTTTTTTAATACTACGCCATGTAGTAGAGCAGTAACCATACGGGTAACATCGAGCTTGTACCAAAATTCTAATGATTCTCTATTCTATAACAGCTGTCATACATAAAATTTTACAAAAGCAACAAACTTTAAGAATTATACTCGTATATATTTTTTATTAATAGTAAAGCAATCAATACAAAGTATTTTTGTTAACTGTGCGTGGAGAAAATTAGAGACACAAGTCTCGGAGTTGGTTTTTTTGTAATTTCTTAGCCAAGAATCGAATCCGTTGATTTGTTTAAAAATCAGACTCTATATTATTGTACTATCTTATAGTGTCCCTAAAGAAAATGGTTCATTTTCAACAAAATTTCACTAAATTCATACAATAAAATATGAAAGTTTGAAATTAGAACATGATGTTGTAACGCTGAATGTGGGTAACAATAATCGAGTGCAGATATTTTTCAAAATTATACCACTTAAATGTTTTAAGTCTTTGCGTGAACCACAAATCTAAAATTAAAAAAAAAAAGTAGGAAAACATGACATGACTTTATTGATTCATCAAGTTTTAAATCTAAAATTCATCATGTATCTGTATCATGTAAATTAAATCGAATTTTAATTTTTTATAATGTCAAGCTGATATCAAAACAACATAAGGTTTGAAAGTTCTATGGTCGACCATAGAAGTGTCTACCTGGATATGCCATAAAAAACGGGTCATCGAACTCGGTGCAACAGCTGCTCCAATTCAAAATGGCGGCATTATGTCAAAAATTAATAAATGCAAGCCCGTTTGTTAGAATTGAATAAAGATTTTATACAACGCGTGTGGTTCGATATTATCATGAATTATGAATGTACGAAAAGTCTTAACATGCATGCTAAAATTCTGTTTCGTATTATTAGTATTAACTAATTATTACTCACAGCTAATGGACTAATAAATAAAAACATCGACACAATACAGGACCTTATATTGACTTTTTACCTATTACACAATAATGATAAATTAGAAATTTTAAATTATTATTTTGAATTATCTGTAGAAATATGAATACTTTATGAGATTTATTTAATCGTATTATAAGCTTGTAATACGTTTCCTTGTTTTGTGTAACTGTAACTAGAAATATATTTTGTGAATCCCATAGAATAGACAAAAGCTCTTCAAATGCCTTATAAGATTATATAGAATTTTTAAAATATTATATAATTTTTTTTATATTATGTTTTATTCATAAAATTATGAATGAGTTCAACAAAAAAGTACATAATATTTTGATTACGCAAATAAGGTAAATAATACATAATATTTACAAATGATTATTTTTATTTAATAAATTCAATTGCAGTGTTTAATTTATAATATAAATATGTAATCTATTGCAGCAATTTTACACGTTTGAAATGACATTTTTTATTCATCGCAACAAAACAGTTCCAGCTTTCAATAATAATAGGACATATAATAACGCGAGTTGCATTGTTATTTTATAATTTATTGCAACTTGATGACATAGTTGTCATAACTTCGTAATAACAACAACATATGGTGCCACACGAATGATATGCGTGTATAAACTAACTATTATATACAGCTTTTAATTATGTGTTTAAGTTCCGATGAGAAAAACGAATGCAATGTTATAGTAGGTATGTCCAATATTATAACATAGTAATTTATTGTCTGTGGTTCCACTTGACTGCTTTTGGGGGCACACTTTGTTAATGAAAATATTATAAAAAAAGTGAGAAATTATTTGTAAAATATTAAACTTACAACACAAAAAAATAATTGTTTATGGTTTTGCCAGGCGTATGATAATTTGAAACGGAATTCCAGTATTAGAATAACTCGTATTTCGAGGCTGTTGCCACGTATTCCCATGAGTTTTTATGAATGAAAAAAAAGTAAAAACTATGGTATAAATCAAATAAAGGTGTCTCCGTATAGCGTTACAATGTTTGAGCGAGGCGCGGCGGAAGCGAGCGACGCTCGGAACCGGAGCTCAATCATAAATTATACTTTACTGTTCCCGCCGGGATCCAGTTACGCTACGTAGTTAGGTTATTACGATTATCGCTTCTCAATTGTCATTAATTGGTGCGAACTTAGTACGCTCCGGTTCTGTGATACCGGTCGAGCGTCGCTGAAGTCGTGTGATAATAGATATTCTTTTATTTGTGTGTGATTGCTTAGTTGCATATATTATTTTTTACCCCAGATGGAGCTAGAAAAGAGGGTGATGTTTGTCACATGTATGTATGATTATGGATTTGTTTTACTATTCCTTTGGAACCTCCGGTACTATAAAAAATTTGACCAATTTTAAAGTACTAGGTGCTGTTATTAAGCAACATAATTGGATCTTTAATTTTTAAATTACTGAATCTAGTTAAAAAATTAAATAATAAGAGCTATATTTATATTTTATTGTATAAATCCTCTAAAATGACCATTTAACTTAAAATTTTATGTTATTTTACAAAACCAATTGGTTATTAATCAGCATATACAGTTTTACTCTTTAACATTATCTTTAATTTAGTAAAGTAATATTTTTTTAAATGAAAATTTTGCTATAATTAATGAACTTTATGATTTGTCTTATTTTTATTTGTCAACAACAACATATACTTATATAAGTATACATATATATTATACATATGTACGTCAACAAGAGATCTTAAACTAACGGCGAATCAATTTCAAAAGCTTCCAAGAATCAATCAAGTCTTTCGTGTGTCAATTTGTTATGTGTATTCAACATCTGTGGTTTCGTACTGCCTCATCGAAGTGCCCGGACATATTATATTACAGGTACATTATAAAAGATGTAGTAATGTACGTGTTTTCACCACAACGTCTCTCTAATTGAATTTTCATATTCAAAACGCTGAAAATATTATCCGGGTGAGCAAAATTATTAACTCTCGTTTAGTAATTAGCACTTCATCATCAGGTTTCATTAGAGTATTTTATTTACCTCAATTGCGTACTACTCTCCCTTACCCTACATCGCTGCATAAAAACTGCAATCACCTATCAGTTGCTTCACAATAACCGAGTTGGCAGACCCTAACCATCCCTATCTGACCCTCCGTGCCCCTCTGCGACTTGGAAGATTGGATAAACGAGAGGGAACGCTGAGAAGATAGAGAGCTCAAGTGTTAGTGGTGAATACTGAAAGGGTAGGAAGGCTTGAAGCTGGGAGGTCGTTAGCCTGGCTTTGATTGTTCGATGAGTACAGCAATGAGTCACTTGCGAACGTAAATAAACGGGAAAAAATTATGGCTACTAGAGATGTGTTTGAACACTTTCAGTCAAAGCAAAATCAGTAACATCCCGAATGATTTTACGTTTCTCTAACGATGTTACCAATACAATAGCATACTTCGCTGTTTCTGAACAGTATTAGCATTTCCTAATGATGACAAATTCTAAACCGGAAAGAGTTTATACTCTTGTTAAACTCTAACCAGATAGATACTATTGCTATAATATTCGATACTAATACGTTTTTAATTAAACGCATGTTTGTAAACAAGAACCTGTAGGGGCTTTTTATTTAAGAGGAAATAGTATATTCTTTGAAATGCGTGTACGAGCTGAAACATGAAAGGCTGTTCACGTAAGAATTGTATGTATTTGCTTTTCCCCGTTCGCCCCTCTGCCTATGTGCTCTTGTAAAGTAGGCAGTGCGTTCACTAGGTTATGCGTTCCCCCTCTACGCGTTTTAGCCAGCATATAAGCTTTGCTTAGTTTTACATAGTAAATAAACTATCTTAACCCTTTTGCTCTCATTACCTGGATCGCCTAAGGCAATATCGTATAAATTACTTCTTATTGTCTTGTCAATAGGCAAACATGAACGCAATGGAAATTACAATTGTTAGATTTTTCAAGCGCATTTTCTATTTATGTACAAGAAAGAAAAAGAATACCTGAACATTGATACACATCAGAGAATGGTTTAAACAATTTTTTTTTATTTACCATAACAATTTTTTTTATCTATAAAAAATAAATTATGTTTGGTGTGAATATAACAAATCTTACTAATTTAAATCAGCAAATTAGAAAAAAACACAACACATTCGAAAAGTAATAAAATCGTTTATAACTTGCCATGAAATTTGGTTGTTAATGATTTTTTCTACTGAAGATTTTAATATATATGTTTCAACAATTAAAAAAACTGTTTTAAAAATCGTAGCGTTGAAGCCGCTATTTTTTAGCGTTTTTACTTTTTGAACAGACCGAAATTCACTGTGACGAAAGCTAGCAGAATAAAGCCAAAAAATCTGTTCTCAGGGTGTGCTAATCTGAAAACTGCTCAAAAATTTGATAAAAATCGCTCAAATCGTTTTCAAGTAGACCATAGTCTGTTTATATACACTAATTTCATATTTATAATATATAATGTAAAATATTTGATTAAATCGATTAAAAAAGGATTAGTTTTCAATTTTCTATCTTTCATTCATTGGCAAGGCCGGATCCAGTATTGTATCAACGCATATGACACAAATCGAGGCGTAGGTCAGCAGATGTGGGTTAGGCGTTCCAAGCGCCCTATGGGGCGGGGCGAACAGTACATAACCGTATATAAGCACTGAAAAGAAATACTCATCTAACTTCCTGAAGGGAAATGTGTTTATGTCTTTCGTACCGCTGGTTGAGACTCTCCTTTCAATGTTATTACTTTTTTTAATTGCGTTAGGTATATAAGGAATTGATAGAAATATTTTTTTTTTTATATTTTTATTAATTCATGTCTCTGTGTTTAAAATATTAAATTCTTCTATAATATTCGTTACATTTTTTTTATGAATCACAATTTTAATGAAATTTTTTTTATGATTAAATATGTACGGAAAATTTCAAAAATAATTCCTATAAAAGTTTATTATTGCTTGTAACTCTGTATATGATCATAGTAAATTTTAAGAGTAGCATCACAACAAATAAATATTTTTATAAGAAAATTACACGAAAATTAATTTCTCAATCATACGAGATATTAGAATAATAATATTTTACGCCTTTACACGAGTAGAGGAACACCACTTACAAAAAAAAAATATCGACACAATTCATCATAATTAGGAATATTAAATTTTCGAACTATATAAGAACTGTTAAAAATTATATATACTTATAATAATATATTTAATATCAGACTGAAGAGAAGCTATCACCATACGACGTAGGTATTCTAGACAGAATTAGATATAGGGAGAGGCGTTCACGCTGCATGCCCCCGACGCGTGTCAGTGGGGAAATCTAATGAACTGGATGAACTAGAGTTTGCGTAGCTGTAGAGTACGCCTAGACCGCCATAAACAACTGCTTTTAGGTGGTTTTACTTTTACATAAAACAATGAGATATTCTATGTACGTTCAATGAATAGAGCGGTCATAAATAAGAGCTTATTCCTACTTTTGTACTAACGGCGTTGCTAAATTATCTTTCGTTATTAATAATGATTTACTTAGATGCACTAAGATTTTATTATATTATAGTGCGACAACTTGTATGTTAGGAATTTTAAATCTCTTTATTACGTCTTAAGCGGTTTAGATTAATAATAAAATGACTTAAATCGAAATCCGATAGAAAATATAAGATAAACGTAATTTTCTTGAAATATATTAAATTTAATCATATAAAATTTCTCGTATTTTTACATGCATATAACGTATAAATATATACGTAAAAAGTGATTTAGAAAGTTAGTTTCAACTTAATCGTATAAGAGTTCAAACGCAGTAATCAAGCACGGCTGCTTTAAAAGGAAAAATATATATTTTTAAATATGTGTTAAAAGCACTTGAGTCAGGCATTAGAATAGTTAGAGCCCGGGGCGCGGAACTGCGTATGCGTGGCCACGCGCGATTTTACCACCGCATTGCGTCTGAACGCACCGCTTACTCTCAGCGCTTTACTTAACGGCAAGAGGCCGTGTTCATCCATACGTAACACACAAAATATTAAATAATTAAAAAAAACTACACAGATAGTAAAAAAAAATCATTATATCTTAATATCTTACGATAACATATTTGACATGATTATAAAAAAAAAAAAAAAACAAAATATTTGTTTTGAATTTAAAATAACTTCTAATTTATAATCTGTATCATAATTTACATAGTAGGTTTTAATAAAACTATTATATATATAAAACTATATCACGAAGTAAGATTCAAAATTGTAATATGATAAATAAAAACGCGGCATTTGTATAGTCTTGAATGCGTAGTAGGGGTGCATCGACGCACCCCTCACGCACTTACGCACACTTGTACATACAGTGCACCTATATTATGAAACTGGAACGCTATTGGTCGAGATGTTTGCTTGTGTGCGTACCTGTTTGGTTGTAGAAAAGAGGTCGTATAGATAGAGTTATTTATGTCTAGGCTATATGAATTAGTTGCGTGCATTGGGGTAGTCTTCGCTAGGAAAAAGTATTGATTTGTTGCTTCGTACCAGAGTTTTGTAGAGCTTTTGCGATTTTAAGATTACTAAAGAATTGTATGATTATTTCTCCGTAATTCACGGTTTTTGGTATAATGCTGGAATATAATGTGAATTTAATAATAATGAATGATATGCATAACCAGTTTTGTCCATTCTTTATCCCCCACAGGTGTGTAGAACTGCTCTTTCATGAAAGAGTTAAGCTTCTCTTTTACTATTAAATTTTTATTATTAATTGACAATGGTACTTTGTATTCGGTACAAGTTTATAGAGCCGCCATTTTGCGTTGATTTAAGTATAGGAATAATCATATTATTTTTTTTATATTATTCTATTTTTATATTAAAATTATTATGACTTTCATAATATATGTACATGTAAGTGAAAAGTTAAATGTGTTTATTTAGTTTAATTATAAGAATATTTTATTTAGAGTTACTTAGAAAATAAAAAGTTATTTGCATATTATGGAACTTTCTTTCAAATCACCAAAGTATCGTAATAAATGTGACATCAAATATTGCTAAACTATAGCATATAAATAGTATTTTATATTATTTCCGAAACAACAAATAGGCGTGTATCTAAAAAAAAACAATTAACAAAAAAATACATTACTTTTATGAAATATATTAATACTCTTTTCATTATCGCAGGTCAAAAACAAACAACTACAAATTAAAAAAAATCATTACGTAACATCGATTACGAGTCCATCCGTCAATGCACGAAGCAAGATGCATCATTAACGCGTCGATCCGCCCGTTATATCAGCTGATAGCATAAAAACCCTACCATCTGCCGGCCCATGAATCACCGGCCCTTGGCGCGTGCCAAAAAAAACGAAGTAACCTCAACCGTTATACCGTGGGTCCACCCACGTGGCAAGACCCCTGTTTAAAAATCGATTTTTTTGCCATTCGACGACATTGCGTTTTTTTTTTGGCGATTATTTTGTTATCTGTGCTACCGATATGCGAATTGGAGGGAAAATGACACTGGTGTTAATTGTGCGAGCTGTCAATTGTATTTAAGTGTGAAGGGTTTTTTTTTGCTTAAGTTAAAATTTCTTAGATAGTTAGATACTTTTATTGATCTTTATCAATAAAAGTATCTAACTATTTAAGAAATATCTAATCGCGACATATTGCATGTAGTCTGAATTTTAAAAGAATGTTTTCGAGCGATGTAAAGACAACATTATAAAGTAAACTAAAATGCCCCAGATATGATAAACTGCTTTACTCTATATATATCATAAATTTCTTAGACCTATGAAATGAATGTATAATAGAACATTAAATAATATTTTTTAATTATATAATTTAATTACAACAATGTCGTAGATTAGGGTATTTCCTGATGTACCAATAGTTCCTGTACCTACTAAGTTAGAAATATATATATTTATATATTACTCTCTGAACTATTTAAATGTTTTTGAATCAAATAAGGTTTTTTTTGAGCGCGAGAGAGAACGTATTTACTCTACGCCATAGCTGATACAAAAACACTAAGATTGATTAAAATATTTATAAATATATTACTATATGTATACAGAAATAATCGCGCCAAAAACTTTAATAGTCGCAAAGTCGCTTCAGGTTATTAGTATTATAATAAAAAAATATTAATATTATAAATTATGGTTATGTTTAGTACTTTTTGATTACGCGAGTCGAAAAAGTCGTAAAACTAGAGTATATTACTATTGTTCTGGCGATATTATGGCCATAAATATCAAAGAACTAGACATTATCTTATTAACGTAAAGCAATTCAAATATACTATGAAAAAAAAATACATTTAGTAAGTAATAAATTCTTTTTAATTTCAAGATGTCGCGACGATATTCTGTGTCATTAATTCGGACGAAAAAAAAGTCGTCGATTAAAGTAAATGTATGAATAATCCGCAAAACAAAAAAGCCATTAAAATCCGCGATAAAAGCAGTGGATTTATAACAAAGTTTCTCGGTAATGTTTATTGCTGTATTGTTTGTGAAGTTTCGAGAGGAAAAGCGTAAAACAAAATCTCATTGTTACACATTTTAGTGACGGCTTTCGGTATTGATTTCTGTAGTTTTTAATGCCACGATAACTATGACTGAAAATTAAAATATTTTTTGGCTTTTTATTAATATTTGTTAGTGTTAATTTTATTTTAGATAATAATTAACTGCGTCTCGAATGTGGTAAACTACAAGAAATATTCTTTATCATAAATACATCAAGAATTTAATTGTAGTCAAAAGTCTTTTTATATACGGAAATTTATTTTTCTAAAGAATATTCGATTATAGAATGAAATAAAAGAAGTATACAAAAGTAATAGTACCAAAGAAACATTCTACACAGATTCGTTACACGCTTTTACATAATATACAAATTACTTAAAGCTTAAAGATACTTTTAATACCGTAAAAAACTGATTTTGATTGTTGAGATTGATGACTGATGAGATTGTTGATCACAGTCTTTATTGATAAAAAGGTAATTTTGTATAAATTCAATACAATCAAATGTAACCAGCTGCCTTATACAAAAACATCAACAAAAAGCACCTTTGGCCGACAATAGGTAGGATCGGCCTATGATAAAGATCCTAGAGGTGTTTCCATTTGCAGACGATTTTGATTGGAGCGCGCGCGCAGCTGTCGAGCACATTGCGCGCGACTCGTGCGCACAGATAATGTGGGCGACATATGAACCATAATATAAATAATACCATAAGGTTTTACTGAAGTTTACTTGAAAAAAAAAACGGTAACGGACGTCACGAGTTGTATAAATAAGATTTATTTCAAAGTTCCTGTAGTGTCGTCGCCATGTTTTAATAATTTTGATTTAGGTGCCGATGGCTTAGCGTATTATTTAGTGGATAATAATAAATTTTAATTCTGATGTTTATATCATATTACAAATGTTAATGTAATGAAATATTAATTATATACAGAATATTTAGTGATTTAAGAGTTATTTTATATTTCATGGAATACATAGATATTCAATATTTGAAGATACCTACATATATGAAGAGTCACGCTGGCTTGGTTAAAATCTACGAACAAGATGGTCGGCCAATTACGCTACCCTAACAGCAAAATTCTTAATAGGATGTCTATATTAGATCTTTAGCACCAGGGTCTTTAGAGGACACTTCGTAACTACTCAAAGATAAATGTGATAAGAAAATATTAGACCTATTATTTTCAATTCTAATGAGAACACTAGTAAAAACGTCAAGCACTCTACCATAATGACTTTAAAAGTAGGCTTTAAATAAAGGTGATTCAATAGCGAACAAGGGAATGTCTCCCTTCCCGCTCCGGCTAAGCTTTACGGCGGTTGTTATAAAACTAATTTGCTAAGTTTAACTTACTTTGCAGCCCTTAACTTATAATCGTAAATTAAGTCAAGTAGGTTCCTTCTCTCAAGTTTCTACCGAAACTTCACCCCGGAATTTGTTCCATAATAATTATTATATTAGCTTTTGAGATTTTTTTATTAAAATAGTTTCAGTTGCTCCTTCAAAAGAGGTAATAAAAGAAAGAACCGATCCTACATAACTTCAAAATTTGAATTGTTCAATTGATTTTTGGTATTTTTTATAATTAATATTTGATTGATAAAGTTACATGATTACTGTCCCATACAATTTGCGTATTTAATACACAATATGACAATTATTTATTTATTAAGCTTTAAAAAATTTTAACTATGTTTAAATTTCGATCCACGTGTGCTTAAAAAGTACTGGTACTAATGATTTATGTATTGATTTAAAATATTAAAAAAAATACATTTATTTTAAGTTTAGTTTGATTGTTGTATTATGCTTGAAATTAAATGGTTTCTACTTATATAGATGCAAAAAATTAAAAAAATGTAATTATTTTATACTGCGATTAGGCCTTAACAAATGTGTAAGTATCGACATGGTCTCATTACAAGTTTATTAACATACACATAAATAATATTACGGTATTCGAAAAGTTTTTAATTTTAGAAGGGAACGTTAAAAAGGCAGATGTAATTGAGATATTAAACGAAAAGAATGTAACATCGAGTCATGTAAGTTTATAGCACTAGATTTTCCCTAAAAATGTTTTTATTGATATAAAATCAAATATAGAAAAAAAAAATAGCGAAATAACTGCTCTTTTCTAAGCTTATTTTGGTAGTGCTTAATTGTAAAACTAAAAACTATTAACTATATTGATTTTTTTATTTCTTATTGTAAGATTCAGAATTACCTATCTTCGATACGGTAAAACTAATTTTAACAAGACGTCCACAAATTCACAGATAGGTAAACTTTGTAAGAAGTAATGTCATCTACTTTTATATCTGTTTATTATTGAAGGCTACTTTTAAAAAAATTAAACATTAGGAACGAAAGTCTGTTACGTTTGTTGTTGAAGTCGCTAAGTTGCGAAGCAGAGGTAGTCTAGCTAACCAAGAATAATTTAGAAAATTTACTATATCTTTAGTGGTATAAAATACGTATAAGGATCACGCCGTAATAATATATCATAAATCTCATTTACAAACCACTTTCGTCGCTAAAACGATACAATATCACGGTTTATTCAGAAATCAATTTCTTTCGAAGGATATTTCGCGAGACGTTATGAGAAAAAAATACGATAATTTAAAACACCTAACATACGAGAATATTTGATCATAATCCTTAAGAGATCGTTTAGAAATAATATTTTTTATTGATGACGAAAAATAATATTTAATTTATTCACGCCCAAATTAGTCTCGCTTTAAATCTTAAGCAACATTTAAGTCTATAGATGGATAGCAATAATTTAATTGCAGCTTAAAATTAAGTACCATTCGAGAATTTCGTCGTCAGTTCTTTAAATATTTATAATATTAATGCGTGTTTAGAAACGTCCGTTAAAGAAAAAAAAAACAATAAAATGTCCACAATCAAATTTTCATGGTTATTATCAGTGTATCAATTTCTGAAAAAAATGAACGCGAAAAGAGATTGCCTACGATTTTTCATGGGCTATTAACTTTGCAGTTGTTTTTATTACACTTTTATGGTAATCGCCGGTCTTTGTTTTGAATTTCGATTTGGAAAATATTCTCCTTAATTGTCACTCGCTAGACGTGATATTTCACATAGAGTAAAATTGAAAGAACCTTAAGTATTATACTTAATGTTCGTTGCCGTTTCACTCGATGTATATTTCGGAATATTTCATATTGGTTGTATAGTAAATCCTCTGCTCATGTTCTCGCGGCGTTATGGTTTAAAGCCTATTATTTTCTTTAATAAACGAGCTACCTAACGAAAAAATAATTTTGAAATCGGATCAGTGATCCTGGGATTAACGCAATCAATCAAACAAATTCTTATACTCTACATAATCTTGTTTACTATAGATATAAAATATAACAATACAACTATGTATACATCAAGTATACAATAAACCGAGTTATATTCAGGGTTTAAAGTAAGACACATTACTTCCGCCATTTTACAAAGCCCGCGAAACCAACAATTCAAAACAAGATGGCGATAATCTATGCAGACGAATAAATTAATGCAAATGGCGCCTCGTAAATAAGTCATACAAAGTATTTGCGTCATTCACAAATCGATTCAAATTTTTTTTTCAGTCATTGATTTTTCTATAGGTACCTATGGTTTTAGAAAACGTATTGTTTTTACTGAACACGTGTTCGCTGAATTACAATTGTATTTAACGAAGTGAATAATACATTTTTGTTTTTTTTTTTTTAATTTAGTGCTATATAGAATATAAGTAATGTAATAAAAAATTTGAAATTCGGTATAATAAAAAAAAAATTAAAAAGTTTATATTTGAAATTAATCTTATGAGTTCGGCTTTCCCTTCCAAATATATAATTTATTTTTTGTAAAAAAAGGCGTCAACCGAGCAGATTGTTAAACCTGATATTGGGTTCTGCCGCCTATGGATATCTCCAACATAAGGCAAGTAGCGCTGTGGGCCTTCAGGGAAAAGCCAAAAACACTTTATGCCTTTTTTCTTTTTTATACATGGTTAATGCTTACCTTCTTCTCCGTCAACTTCTCACACCTCCTCTGCTTGCATATTTGATGCGACTTGTCGTTACGACATGGTGCGCAATCCCCACAGTTGTCCTTACGTTGACAGCCTATACACTCGCCGCAACGCTTCCTCTTCTTCTTAGTCTGTGACGGAAAGTACTAGAACTGAGTCAATCTGTTTATCTATGTTATGATAAATGCACAATATAAAAAAAAACTATAATGATTTTAAAGTCTGATTTGTGTTTTCATCAGTTTTATCTCAAAACAATCATTTCAAATTTTGAACATGAAGAAGTAAGTTGATTTAATAAAAACTTGAAAGGGCTAAAAAGATCGTATTGAGAGCGTGTTATATAAACTTTATATTTAAAGCGTTGTTCATTCAATTATTTATGTTTATAAAAATTAGATCAAAATGTGAAAAAAAATTTACCCAATTTGTATTAAGGGTTTTTTTATATCAGTCACGTGAACTCGGCTTTCTTTTTCACACATGGTTTGATACTTGATTTACTACGACATACAAAAAACTGAAAAACGTGTGTCAAAAATAAAAATAAATAAATATTTTAAATACCAATCAGTTCCTCTTGAGTATATTTTTTTCATTTTATATTATAATACTTAGTATAAATTGTGATAATTTAAAGTGTAACAATTCATGTACACAGCTACAATACGTATTAATTAGTAAAAAAAGAGCTTCGTTATCGAACATAGCGCGAGACACATTAATCAACGCATAAAATCAAACAGAACATACTCCAATAATCCTCGCGTGTTAACCTCTACACCAACGATAAATTTTTTATACGCGTACTTCAAAATGTAACTGAATTCAATTTAACAGTCTATCGGGTCTTATTAACTATACGTATTTTTTACAGCGACTGCATTAATCACGAACGATTTGCTTCGTCCAACGAGGCATTCCATTTTCCAGTTTGGTTGATTTCTATTCAATCTTAAACTAATTTAAATCAAACCACCCTCGTGTTAGGTATTCAATATATTCAATAGAAGTATAATTATCAAAATCGATTCATAAGCGGCTAAGACGTAGCATGAATTTAAACACAAATAACAATCGGTCAAGTGTGAACCAGACTCGGACACGGAGGGTTCCGTACCATAGTACAAAATTTGTCCAAATATACTTTTTAAATACTTATTATTTTTTTGTTTTAGTGGCAATACAAACACATACTGAAAATTTCAACACTCTTTACTCTACAGCCCGCAACAGACGAACTGACGGGCAAAAAAGGCTTAGTAACAGTGTCCCGGTGTCACACTTCGGATACGGAACCCTGAGAATCAGCCGCTGCAGTAAGGGCCTTCTCTTTATTGATAGTCGTAAAATAAAGCTTGCTATAAAACATAATGCATAAAATCACACAGTTCAATAATAATCCTCGCGTGTTCGTAATAAAAACATTGCAATTATTTTTCAGACAATAATTTCGGGCACACTGGACTCGCTAATCGTCTGACGGTCTGGGTCATGCGCCTGCGTTCACTCGTGACGACTTTGATATCGATCTTTGTAAACATTTAAATTCAATTATACAGTCTGTATAATTTTCAAGTGTCGATTATTGTGAGGATAAAAAATAATCAGAGGAATATAGAAACGTTTTGAAATTGTTGTCCTTATTTAGGCGAGAATTACATTTTAAAGTTTTACTTTCGTTATTGATATAAAACAACTTTCTAACCTGGTAACAATTACTTAGGGATCTTTACAAAAATGTTGCTATCAAAAATAAAGGCACTGACAGTAAATTTTTTCAGGTGTATATCAATGACAAACGACTTTTTGAGAGCAAAATTTATAAGTGACTAGCTGTTCCTTGCGGTTTCATTCCCGTTTACGGTTACTGCTTCGCTCCTGTAAGTCGTACCGTGATGTAACATAGCCTATAGCTTTCCTCATTAAATAAATTATCTAACACAAAAATATTTTATTTAATTCAAACCAATAGTTCCTGAGATTAGCGTGTTCAAACAAACAAACTCTTCAGCTTTATAATATTAGTAGCGATTTTTTCTTTCAAAGCTGTATTACATTTTATTAATTTTAAATGAATTGTTATGAAGATTCTAAAAGTCAACTTAAATATAGAAAAAAAATTGGTTTTTAAAATTTCATTGCGCCTTCATGTCTGCTTTTTATATTTTATGTCAATATTTGTATAGTTTAAAGAAAGCTCCATACAACATCTTGACAACAAAATCATTTGCCAGAACAATAATCTCCTACCCTACTTAGCAGTTTCATCAATTAAAACATATAAAATAAATATACTATTTCTTCCGATTATCGTGTAGTTTGAACTGTAACAAGACGAAATGAGCATATAACCATAAATATAACAGCTGTGATGCGAACTGCGCCATTTTATTCGTAACACCACCGAGATCGGTATCTTTCGTTTGTTACCGACTAACAGCTGACGTTTTGCTAATGGAATTTGTTATAGATACAATAATAATAATTACTTATATATAATTCCATGTGTGAAAGAGGTTTTATTAAAAAGTTTTTTTTCCCAATATGATGAGCATATTTATGCAGCCATCTTTCGTATTTTATAATTTTTTTTTTAAGATATGTGTTAGTGTCTAAAATACGTTTTCGTCTTTGTGTTGACACATAATATCTAACATATAATATAAGTTTAGGTTTTAATATATTTTTTTTAATAATATAATTAACAACTAGGTACATTAGAATATTAATTTCAAAATGAAAGTTTAAATTTAATTATATAACACTAAAACAATCGAACCGCGCGTAGAAAGTAGTTAATAATAAATTGTGGCATTAAATTTTAATTATAAATTTGACATTTTTATGTTTATACCTTCAATTATATCATATTTGTTTGAAAGTAAAAATGCAAGAACTTCTGTGTGAATAGTTTTCTAATAGCTTTCCGGTTCGACAGATGTCGTTATATCCGACATAGACTTGAAATTAAATATGCTTAACACCTACCATGAGCATTTCTGAACACATTAAAACACTACCTTATTAACATTTGACCGTATATGAACAATTTAACATATTTAACAGAAATATTTAGAATCGACGCATAAATGTCTTACTTAAGAATTTAAATACTCTTTAATTTGAATTTACGATTGTTATTTACATAAAATTTAAAATAGTAAATAAACTACAAGGATGACGATAATAAAGATGAATGCAACAAAAAGTTTTTTTTTTTCAAAGCGTAATAAAAACCCGAGCAATAAAAGGTTATGGATTGTATTAAAGGCATCCGAGGATTGTCGATACGTCAGATCCATACTTTAGACTAGTAATAAATAAATTGAACTTATTCCGTCGTCCTCAGCTTTCCCCGTTTCGTAAAATGTTTCTAGGAAACTTCGCAGTGGATTTTCCCGGCCTGACTCACTTGTATAATGAATTACTATACTTTCCGTCATTGGAAAATAGTTTTTATTGCTAAATAATAAAGATTACTTTCTGCGGAAATATTTGGCAGAAAATAGAGTTATTAGTCATTTGTTATCTATTTATAAGAGAATCGATATCATGTTACAATATTTGTGAAGTATATATAATAATTAGAGAGATACTTTATTCATATTTTTGATGCTCATCTGTTTTTACAAAATTGTATATTTTCCTCTATATATTGAACATTTTTTTTTTAATCTTAATCTATGAAACAGGTACATATAAAAGGTGTAATAACTTTTGAATATTGTAATTTAAAATTGACTTCAAATTCCACTTTATTCAAATTGGCTTTTACAACGCTTTCCAATCGTCGCTTTACTAATCTAATCAATCTTATCAGTGAAGTTATATTGTTTCTTATATACATATATATACCTACTTATATTTATATCAAAGTGAGTTTTTTTACATACTATTAAATTAAATATTTTCTATTTATGTATTATTAGCTTTGCCCCGCGCCTTAACTCACGAATAAAAGAGTCTATGTTGATTATATGTAAGCTATTCTTATTCGAAATTTCACTAAAATCAGTTAAATGATAACAGCTTTGAAAACATTCATACAATATGAGTTTTAATGGGAAATGTACACCCATAGTAATTATTTTTTGTATGTGCTAAATACCAGAGGTCATAGTATATTCCCGAAATACGATCTAGTAGGCTAGTCAATTGCAATAAAAGAAGTTCAAAAAAGGCGAGATTTACACATCTAAGTTTTGCTCTCAGACTGCTTTTAAGTTTTGCTTTCAAAAAGATTGACGTAAGATATTTCTCATTGTTTTACACATGAAAGAATTTACTGTATGTGCCTTATTTTTGACAACCGTGTGTGTATGTAATTTTCGCCTTAGAAATAAAGTAGTAGTAGCTCTAACCAGAATGCCTAAGCTAGTATTTTGGCCCGCATTTAATATATCAAAGTTAATTGTATTAAATAAACTTGTGATTATACGAAACTCTATAAAAGTAAGTAGCACCATTTAGTTAAATTCAACAATATTTGTTTTAAATATTAAAATCAATTACAAATATGGATAAAATGTTTTAGTATTTTATCACATGAATTTATTCGTGGAATAAAATCGCCTGACAGGAAAATTTTATTAATACACAAAACCTAACGGTTTTACGATTATTAAACTGTTATTTTATGATTAACATTTGCGTGCTAGTAATGAGTTGTTTGATAAAATCTTTATACAAAACAACGCAGAACAATTGTTTCGACTTAATTTTTAATACGTAAGACGTCCAGACATTTCTCATAATTTATATTGGATTGTTTTTGAAAAGTTGATACAAAATATGAATACCATTTTTAACTTAACACTTCCTTACAAAAAAATATTCACTGTGTAACCGATTTTTTAAATTTATATTTCGTTGGCATTTTTACGTTTAGTTAGTAGCTTAATAAGATTCGAAGTGTTAATATATAAAATAAGTAATTAATTGGATTAAAGCGAGACTAACATTTTTAAGTTTTGCTTACAAGCTTTCATAAGATTTATGTACATTATATACATGTTTATAATTGCTATTACGCCCGAAAAAAATTACTATTAGCGTCTTAATAATTAAAATTCACAGCTTACTTCAATTCACCTAGCTGTTTGATATCAAAATTTACATATGTAAAGCTCGCCTAAGAAACATATGGTTTTAAAATACGTCGGTTAAAAGTTTTGGTTAGTATGTAGTACATAAAAGGACTTTTAAAAAACTAACGTACGTGAATGATGTACTTATGTATATATACTATTTCATATATTTTGATTTAAAAACCAACCTACTAAACTGAATTTTATAAAAAAAAAAGATATGAGAGTAATGAAGAGCAATCAGTAAACATTAAGAAATCCCCGAAAAACTGAGAATGATCATGTTTTTTGAAAGTCGATTAAAATATTTAAAAAGAAAACGAACGCGCGTGAATAATTTTGTTATTTATCAATAGAAAAATTAATATATAGAATTATAGATTTTAGTTAATCTAAAATAGAAATAAGAAAAAATGTATCGCGTGTAATTAGTCTAGTATAGATGCGACTAGCAGCTGCACGGGCAAAGGTGTTCGTTATTAGTGTAGGAAACGCTGACATTTGTGGTGGAATGTCGCCATAGTCTGGGCCTTTTCTAGAACTTAGATAGTTAGTTTGTTTTTTATTACGATTTATATATTGCTGGAACTACCCTACGAGTGTTAATTGGCGAGCTCTTGAATTCTAACTTATAGTTCAACATCACGTATCTGAGCAAAAAAGCAAATCAATAATTTTCACAATATGCTAAAGATTCTTTATGTTTCATTTTAATGATAGCGATTAAATTGCCGTCTAATTGTATACACTCTTAAATTTGAATAAAAGTCATAAAATTTTCTAAGCAGGACACGCGTAAATCGCCAGGCTTTAATTTGTGTTTTAAACGAGAGAGGAAGTTAATTTATTGGAGGAGCAAGCGAATCGGCTAACTATTAAATTTATAGCCGCGAAGACAGAGAGTTCGGCCATTCCGAAACTCGGGACTGAGAATAAAAAGTGCTCCTCGAATAATAAAAGGTGGAATTACTGGAAAAGTTTCTCTTTTTCAAAGTCTCTCGAATATGTTTCTACGACGCCGCCGTGTAGTCGGATGAAATTCGGAGAATTCTCATATCTTTCGTCGAATATTCGCTTTTCGCAATTCCCGGGCGTCTTGTTTACGCAATTCGCCAATTCGCGGAAAGAGAGATTTGCTGTCGTGTCTGATTTTATAGAGTGCGTTTGAATTTGCCCAGTTATATAGAAACAACTTACTTCATCATATTTCTTAAATTTTTTTCATTTATAAAAAAGCTAAAATTATATTCTACATTTAAATTTAAATTCTAAAATTATATCTCACGATTCTTGGTAAAATATAAGAGACTAATTAGAAATATTAAAACACTCACCTGCTTTTCACTGGATATGTCATCGAGTTCCATTGGTCCAGTGGTCATAGGCGGAGCGCCGTGCATGGGAGACTTAAAGCCGGCGGTAGAAGACACTGCGGCAACTTGCCCACTACTTTCTGATCCCACTTCCATGTTCGATCCGTCTGATTCTGAGCTGTTCGCTCTTATTTTCCGTCTCTCCTTCTTTCGAAAATCCGATCGCGTCGGCGATGAGCCGCTCCCAAAGCCATTTGTCTTTTTATCGTATCCATTGTCTATTAACATCGGATTTTGGAAATTACTATGATGTAAGCCGTTAGGTGTGTACTTGTCTTGTAAAGATTTTACGTCAAATGGTTCGTTTTTCAAAACGTGAACTACGGTGGGACTTTGGATATTCTGAATTAAACTGCCATTTTGATGGAGTAGCGTTCCATTTTGATGTAAAATACCATTTTGTGCGGGGAAAGCATTTATTGTCGCAATGTTTGGCTGATACAGTTGTATATGTCGGTCGTCTATGTAAGCTTGACCGGCGGGTCCCAATTCGCGTGCTTGCAGTGGAGCTGGAACGATCGGGTAGCTTCTTGCGTTCACAGCAGTTAAGGTATGGAATGTTGTGGCATTAACTGGTGAAAGTGTCGTGAGAGTTGTCGACAGTGGAGTCACCTGTGCTAATGTGGTTAAATGTGCAGGTGATGACGGAGTAGTGAGTTGCGTGAGCTGGGTTAACTGACTAGGGCTCGCACTAGGGGTCGGGCTCGTTGTGACTGGCACTGGTGTCACACTCGGGAGCCCCGTTTCCGGTATCACTGTTGTTTCTGGAAATGTTTGGAATTGGCTTTGGAAGGACGGTAGCTTATTAGCTATTGGCTGCAGGGTGACCGATTGGTACTCGAGAGGAGACGCGAACCCTGCACGGAGTATTGCGTCCTTCGAGTTCACGGTGATAGGCATGGACTCCCAGGGGCGGTATTGTGGCTGGCTCGCGATCACGGAGACCGTGTCGCCGGTCCTCTCGTAGTACTCCCAGCCCGGGTCGAGGAGCCGGGTGTCGGCGGTGAGTATCCTTTGCTCGTTCTCCGCCATGTCGCCGAAGGTAGAGAAGGGCGGTAAGTGCGCGCTATCCGCGCCCGCCTCGCTCCTGAGCGTTTCGCTCATGACGTGTTACCTCGACGCAACCTCATCGCGTCACTTTTATACACTCCTATCTTTAGAAAAAATAAGCTCTACTAAGTCTATTTACGTTGTACTGAACACTGGGAACTCAACTGGAACTTGATAATTTGTACTCTTTGAAGTGGCTTCGTTTTGTCCGCGATATACTAAATAGCACTTACGTTACGATTATACGGCACACCGGTTGACACTACACTAATCACAATATCTTCGTTTTCTCACTATGAAATAAATAATATAAAAAGTCCTTAACAACAGGCAGTTAACTTATTCGAGTCTTAATATCTACGGCTTATAAAAATCTTTGGCTGATTTTTTTAGAAAATGCTCAAGGAATTGTTTTGTTCTTTTTTTAATTTTTTAACTATTAATAAAATATTTTGTGCACTCGTTTAACGATCTATTTTATTTTGGAACGTTAAAATACTGGTCGTTGATAGATTATCTTTTTAATTTTCTTGAAGGCTTCTTTTATTGTAAATACCGATCACTTCAGACTTAAATTAATTTGTACTGTTTGGGAGTTAGCGTATACTATTTGCGTAAAGTTAATCGTTAAAAGGTTTAAAAAATAGTGCTTATATTATTATTATTTTTTGAAACGAAAGATATGACTGGAGGCTTTGGTTTTGAGGCTTTTGTGGCTTTTGGTTAATTTTGTTCTTCAGTTCTGTTGCTTCATGAGGCGGAGGCTGGCCGGTGTTATCCGTGCGGCCTGCACCGATCTGTCAAAAAAGAAAAAAAATCTATAATATTGAAACTTTTTAATCACCGAAGAGTATACTTTATTTTTAAAATATGGCACTCTTATTCGTATTATTACGCACATGAGGGAGCGCATGCGTATGCTGTGTTTTGAAGCGTGCCTAAATCGATGGCGCGAACCATGGTGTTTGTATAGCTTTTATAGTGGCTGGTTATTTTAATATTTATGTTTCATTATAATGTGCATAATTTTGTGTGAATAAACATAAACTTAAAATTTAGACAATAGAGAATAATTGAAAATGTTTTAATGGGTAGATAATATTTATGACATTTTCTTAGGTAACAATAATAAACCAATTTATTATTGAAGTTCATACGACAAATAAATAAATTAGCCACTTAATAGTGTCGTGTAGTGGGTGGTCGCGTCTAAAGATATTCACAATACATTTTTTTTTATAACAGTCACTATTTTTTCACCAGCTTACTGTAATACACAACAATCTATACACAACATTAATTTTGGCAATCTATACTTATATAAGAGAACGAATTTTAATGCGCGAAATAAACTCCAAACGTCTGAACCTATTTTAAAAATTATAGTACAATTTGAAAGATAAATTATTCTAGATATTTATAGACTATATTTTATGTATATATGAGTATTATTTTCAAATCAACATTAACGCGAGCGAAGCCGCGAGCAAAAGCTAGAAGTAAAGTCGATGTTCCTTGAGGTAAATTTCTGTACTTGTCCGATTGGTTAACGTGTATTGCCACTGTTCTCCACTTATGAATCTATTAGATATAAATAATTACTAGTTATCTAACTATACTATCCGCTGGCGCCTACGTCCCCGTGGTAAACAAATAAAAATAAGCCTATATGCTATTGTGACGTAGAAGTTACATTAATTTAAAGTTTTATCAAAATCTGTTACGTGTTTTTTGCGTGAAAGAGCAACAAAGTTTCATTCATCCATACACCTATACACCCTCACAATCTTTTGCATTTATAATAGTACCGAAACCACTGAATTTCATTTATATTGAACGCAAACATTTAAAAATCTACACTAAAAGCAACGAACATTAAATAAATAAACTAGACTTCGCACGCTAGTATTAAAGTGACCGAATTGAAACATTCAAATTTTCGAGCACAAAACGAAAAAAAAAAACGTACAACATTTGGGACATAGGATACTTATTTAGACATTAATACTATAAAATATCTAGCTTTTTATTATTTTACAAAGTTAAAAATTATGAACAGAATTATATAAAATTAAAATTTAATCACAAACTTAGCTAACTCATTTCACACAGATTTTGAATTCACTTTTGTACTAAACGTGCGATTTGAACATACGAGAATGTATTAAAAAATATATTTTTATCTTTTTTGCTATTCATTTCATTGAGGTCTTTCAATCTAGTTCCGAGTTACGGTTGGTACGTTCAAGGATTCCCAAACTATTGAGATGTAGTCACGTGACGCGGTTGTAAACAAACTATTAATAGAAGGGTATGGTAGTGCCACGCTCTATTTCGGATCCACTATTTCGAGCTTACTATTTTCGTAAGTTTCGATTTAAAACCGACTATTCGCTGATATGTAATGGTTTTATTTTTAGCTGTATTGTTTTGACATATCGTTATCATTTTTGAGTATCTATATTTGTATTTTATATTTTTGGGTGCGTTGAGGAGAGTGCTTTGGTTTAGCTTTAAATGGTTCACATTTGAACCCGGTAGATGGCATCGCTGAAAAATATAATAATTGTAAATGTTTTTTTTTTCATGAAATAATTAGAGTTCAAATTTATTACGCAATTAATTACTAATGGTGGGAACTATTTGCGCCGATCACCCGAATCATATTCACGTCAATTTTCAAATAATTTTACTATTTAAGAATGTCATTAAAGCTATGAAATATTTTTTATTAGTTAATTATTAACTATGTTAGTTATGATATAAAAAAATGATTATAAAAAAGCATTTGCCCACACATGTATTGCTGTATTCATGTAAATGAAAAAAAAAAATTAAAACCTGATCAATAATTTTAAAGATTACTGATAAGTAAATACACAAATATTAAAAAAAAATCTGGCAGTATAGAAAGTCGACAGATTGAATGGCAGACCACGTGCCTTAGCTTATCAAATCACTGAGTCTTGCAATTTATTTTGCACATTTTTTATTCTGAGTCTGTAGACTTTTTTGCACGAAGGTTATAACTTTTTTTATGCGTGGTTTGAGGTAAAAATCTTGCGAGTTACAATTAAGTGTTCTAAATATCATATAACTTATACATATGATCTGGACATTTATTTTGTGTGAAATTAAATAAATGCAAATAAAATCAGATAAATTGCTGTTTTAGCGCAGTCAATTGTAATTAAAGCAGGACGTGTAGTTCTTGATATCAGGAGAATCGCAATTACTCTTTATTTTCTTGAGTTTTGTAGTATACGCAACATAACGCGGTAATTTGTAAATTTTATTCTCGTAATTTATAGAAAACAAACTGTAACTTTGTAATAATTGCCTATGGAACGTTACGAAAGTTGTAAGTGTCAAAATTTAAGGCATCATTCGTTAATTCTTTCAGAAGTAAAGCAATGACAAACAACTTATGTTTTACTACTCTTTGATAGTCTCAGAGCAAAACTTATAAGTGTAATTCTCACCTAACACGTAATGTCACAAAACGAATCGAAATGAATTATTAAACTAATTTTAACGATTATAATACATTATAACGAGATATCGAGATGTATGTAGAAAAATAAATATCGATTAGATTTTTTTATTATTATTTACTTATTTGTATTTTATCTAGTTCCTAAATTGAACTTCAAAGAAATCTTTTGTTTACCCTACAAAAAGGGAATTGCAACATGCTTGTTTCGAATTTTTTCTTCGCCCCTCGTGTCTCGACTGATTTTCCTAGGGGAAGGAAAAGTTTTTTACGACTACAACTTACGCCACTTGAGCATTTTCGGAACTACCTGAGAATTCGCGTAGAGATCATTAAAATTATAGTTTTCTTATAGTATATTGTTATATTTTGCTTACCATTTTTTCTGATATCCAACTAATTTGTTATAAAAAGACGTACATATATTACAATGAAATAAACCAAAATGTATCTATCCAAAGCTAAAGAGTTTGTTTATTATTTAAAAATTTACAGAATAAAAACAATTTTACAAATTACATGTGAAGAATTTGAAGATTGGCCACCTTAAAAACATTTTGGTCAAAATCATTTTGTGTTAGCCTGCTTATTTAGGAACGTTATAGACTATTAAACATTACGCCAAGACTGATAGCAGTGGACCAGTAACAATAAATGTCAACCAAATGGCGAGTACTGAAAGTCAACCCAAGTAAAACCACGGAACATAGCTATTATAAATATACGGCTTTATATCGTCAATAAAATAAGTATTGAATTAATTCTTTTAAAAAATCAAAGGAAAATTACACCACCATTGCGTCATCAAGCCTTAAAAGCGCGATCAAAATGTCCCGACTAGTAATCACAAGGCGAAACTCTTTGTAGATGCGCACAAAGAGCGTTCGTCGAAAAAAAAAAGATTAAAAAGCTCAGTCGGAACGGAACGCAACTCGCTCGAGTGTGAGTGCGTTGTTATTTGGCGATACGTGTCCCGGTGTGTGCAAGGATTCGTCTGTCGCGCGGCTGTGTGAGTGAGTGGAGCGGCTGTGTGCGAGGAACGCGATAGTATCTGGGTCTCGGTTGTCAAGGGCAACCGTACAACCGCTGCAGCGAAAGCATTGCGCTTTCAGCTTTGCGCTGTAATTATACGGCTTATTTTTAGTGTCGGATGTTGTCGCTTTTTTGTCCTGACGCGTTCTGGCGCAACGAGCGATGCATGTTTAGATGACGTTCGGAAATCCTTGAATCTTGAAAGCTGAACTTGAAGTTCGCTCGCTATTTTCATGTTTGCAACGCCGTTGAGAATGTACGGGCGTTAATGCAATACCCATTGTTTTTCAGATCGTTTAATGTTTGCGTTTAACTTCAGTAACGTAGCAAGTTTCTCATTTCTCTCTCTTTTATTTTGTAGTTCTGATATTCGGAATATAAAGATAATATAAATATACTAAATCGAGTTTCAACGATTGTTATTTGATCAATTTTTTATAGCACTACCGGCTGTGTTATACAAAGTATCACATCCGGCGCCTGCGCATAATACCTGCACCGGAAACTGATATCTCCGTTACAGTGATCATTTTGCTGATAAAGCTATCGATAACTATATGATGTATCAATCGATCATGCGAACTTGCTATTAATAGTATCTAATAAATAAATTTAACTTATTACTTACTAATTTTAATAAGAATTTAATATTTTAATGTAACCAATATGAAAGTGAGTTAGCTACATGGCATAATATCAAAGTTTTATCATTATATTTTAGTTTTAAGTCTTTGGCCTGTATATCAATATATAATCTACAGCGAGCGGTTTCTCACACCACTCCTGCGCACGCCATCATCAAGTGTAATAACCACATACACAGGATACGTACATCATACTGATTATTGTTGTGTAGATCCTATTTTCTGCTATTTTGTTATTATCACAACTTTTTCTTTAATTTCGTATAGTTATTTCATGTTTATTTATATTATTGTCAACTTTTAGAATGTTAGTTATAATATTAATGTGAATAATTGTTTAAGTGATATATGTGCGTATAAAATAAATGAAATGAATGTTATTACATTAATCTATTATGTTTGTTACTCTAATCTTATTGAGTTATTTATTAGTGACATAACTTTATTTAAAAACATGTTAATGAATTACTGCCTTATTTTAAATCCATGCTAATATTAGAAATCTAAACTAACTCTGTGTCTCTGTCTATTTGCTTTCACGTCTAAACGGATAAATCAATTTTGATTCTTAATATAAATGAGATTTTGGGTTAGATTACTTTTAGTCGCGTAATTTTTAAAGAGATTTAAATGAGGGATGAAAATGTGTACCCATCGTTTCTCAAAGTAACAGCCTCTACAAAATTATTATACTACGTAGACAAAGTCATTCAATAAATCTAAAACGCACATTAATCAAATAAATATGAATTAACAAATCAAATCTTTACCTAAACATCAAAAATACATTATAAAATAAAAAGAATTTGTCGCAAGCGCATAAATTGGAAACACATGTCGCACATTCCAGATCCACACCGATCTTTATACCTAAACCCGTGACGTAAACGTATAATTTTAAAACAAAACAAAAGATCTGCCGTGATTAAAAGACAGTACAATGATAAGAAGAATCTCCCGATATAGAGTTACCGTCCCATCCCATTGAGACACTCGAATCCAGTTGAATAGAGGCGCAGATGTGGCGTTTTTTACAACAATCTTTCCCACACTACCACTTTTTCTTATGCCTTAATACCTCACAATATTAAATTATAATACACAGCTTAGAATACGCAATTTTGAACCGTATTCGGTACTAAATAGAGTCGTTATAATCACATAATCAAAAATCTAAAAGCAATGTAAAGTTGGTCGATATAGTTTTGTAAAGATTTTTTGTGCATGCGTCTTTCTCCACTATCGGATGCGACATCGGAAATTGAGCATTTTTTGTACTTACACCTATGAGACTAAATTGTTTGAAGGAAGTCACACATGTACGACTGAAAGTATGATTTAGTATTGTTTCCTCTCGAAATTGTAGCTTTGTTTGACTTTAATAATTTAAAAGAAAAAAAATTACATCTGCTTATAAAATATATAAGATAACTAGTGATTATTAGAACTACAACGCAAAATGTAATTTAAAACAGGATGTACCTTGTCTATATCAATTGTCAATTTTAAAGTTACAACAAAATATAAGCGGTAAAATGGTAAGAATGATAAGTATTTCGCGATAAATTTTATTGAATAATATTGAATGAGAACTAAAATAGAAATCGGTCTGCGATTTGTGATACAACGCGACCGAGCGTTCACCGGCGAGACTCGAGTCTGTAAATAAAATATCCTCACAATTACTCACAAAACTTTGTCCGGCTATACCGATGTTTGAGCGAGTATAGCTTTATTCGCCTTATGAAAACCGAAATCCCTTAGTTTGCTTAGAAGCAATAAGAAACGGATTATCCTTAAGAAAATATGAATCGATTTAACGATACTCGTGGTGATCGGGACGAACACACGGGGATAGGTGTTTCAAAGACAATATTATGGAAAAACAGATATTTCTGAAACTTTTATTTAACCATAGATATGTATATTATATTCATAGACGTTAAAACTTTGTACCTATTTCCAGTTTTGAAAAGCTCGTCAATTTTCTTTATTAAATTATAATAAAACGCAACTCTTAATATAATAATATTGCGGGTTGCTAGGCAAAGTCGTCTAAAATGGACAACATAAAACTTATTAGATATTTACAGTTATTTCATATCATTGTTCTGAACGTATTTTTTGTCCAAAGATGTCGCTTGTTTTGCTGAATATAAATGTTTTTACTTTTATAATTAGTTAGATAGATTCGCTATTTCAAAGACTGACGTTGAAGGACATCATGTCAAACAAAATATCTGTTACTTGAAATAAATTACAAAGGTCTTAAACGTTTTTAGCACAATAAAAATATTTTTTAAGTACAGTTTTTTATAAATCATAGACAATAAATCAACTTTTTGAGATATGATTTACTAATTCATGTTCAATCCGTGTGTAAGAAGTAAAGCTGTATGTATTTTATATATATCTCAATTACGTCGTAGTATTACAGTTGTAATAATATTAATATTTAAGGGTTCATTGCGGCGAAAATAAATTTTAATGCTTTTTACACGATTAAAATTTTTTTTAAAGATAAAACTTGAAGTAATTTGTTTTAATGGTACTTACACAACTAAACATCAAAATGGCGTCAAAACTGTTACAAATACAATAACCGATCTGTTTATAAAACGTTAAATATATAGCGTGTTACATTTTAAAAGTTCTAAAATAGAAAACGTAAACACGGCTAGTAACGAAAGGAAGCTCGTTGCACAACCACCGCACATCGGCAGTTAGCGGGCGAAATTGGTCAATTTGTTTATTTGTTTTCATTGGTCGCACTGAACTTGACTCGCCATTATCGCATTCACGAGAGGAAGGCGTATTATTTATTCGATTATTCCGTGGGACCGTCCGGGATCGTCTTCGTGTTAGCTGCTAACTGTTTCAATAGATGTCGAGTGTAGATGAGATTAATAACATAACGTTCGTTTTGATTTATTAACACGGATGTCTTGCTGTTAATAACGACAATGGATTTGAGATTATGCGTTTTGAACATTTGAATAGTGGACTTGTTAATAATTTGTTAGTCCCTGTAACTTTATAGCTGGATACTACATATAAATTTACATCCCCTATTTCATCCTTTAATCCCGTTTACGTTTTATTTTCGTAAAATAAAATAACGTATGTTCTTTTGCAATATCTAGAACGAAATTCATCAAAATTGGTTTAGCCGTAATAAAAGTTAAAAAATGTTCTCAAATAGAGATAGGTAGATCCTATAAAATAGAATAATTTTCTAAGATTTTCTTAAATAATATTATAACTTTTTCCAAAATAAATTTGGAATAAAAAATAGTTGAAACTACGAAAGACGTTTAATATTCTATGTATCGTTTTAAAGGTTCATTACAGAATATTTTTAAAAGAATTATTCCATACTAGAGAAATACCTCAAGGAATCGTATGACTTTGGTGATCCGTAACATTATACAGATGTTGTTGTTTATCCAATTAAAAATTAATTGGTTGTAATAGTTTTGCAAATGCCAACGTGAAATTTTAATGAAAATTCTTTTTCATTTAGTGTCTATCTATTAATTAATTGACACTATTTAAATCATATAGGAATTAGTATTCTTTATGGTTGAAATAATAGAGATTCTATAAATACGTAATTAAACTATTTTTGTTATTAAAAATAATTTTACTGTATATTTCATTCCTCAAACGGCTTAAATATATTTTCTTAAAAATCAATCTTATTTAAGCATTTTTATTATGAGACAAAACAATATTGTTTTTCATTTGTGTTTATTGATTTTTGTTATCTTTAATATATTAATGTTTTTATATAAAAATTGTAATTGCCTATATTTTTATAAGTTACAGGGTTTTAGAGTTTAAGGTATAACACATACGACAATTAAAGTTAATATAACTTCTAAATGTTTAATTAAATCACGTGTTTAAAGATATTAATAATACGTAAATATTGACTATATTTAATCAATGCAAAATAATTAAACAAAAGTTATAAACAGCCTATAATAAAAATTCCAACAAAACCAAATATATTGCTTATAAAACAATTAATTAAATTTGATCACGTGACAAAAAATATATTTGACACTACAGATATCTGTTATGGCTTATATTTTGCTTGTATTACCAATAGAATGTTCTGGTAGAGACGTGAATGTACGCGTTACTTACTATTTATGTCTCTCTAAAGGAAAGACTGTTCGAAATCTATTACATTATTTGTAATATATTTAATATACTGAAAATTTATATAAATTAATGCAATTTTATAGATTTGAAAATAAAATTAGAATATCAATATACATGGTTCATAAAAGGAACTAACTAACTACATAACATATAAAACACTTTTATTACGACTATTATAAGATTCATGTTGCTACATATTTGATTTATATTTTAAGAATATTTATTAGTGTATCAACAGTAAATAAATTCAGCTAACGACAAGAATGACAAAACGTTAAACTAAGGTAGAGTCGCGAGTTCTCTCACTGTTGCAATATTTTGTGCAATTAATGGGTAAATTACGAATCATGCGCAGTAACAATGACATGCTGATGCGTCATCGCATCAATTCGCCCGACATCGCCCCGTGCTCCAAGCAGCAATACAGTGTCAACAAAGTTTGGACAAACTTCACATGCGCACTACAAAGTTACTCTTTCAAACTTTAATAATCAAGTTTTACAAAGTTACAGTGCGTATATATGATATTTTTTGCATGGTTTGAGATCTTGACGACACAAAATCAAACACTAGTAACAAGAAAACGAAGCTCGATTTGCAAAAGTTCAACGAAAGCTCTGGCGGAAGCACGCGAGCCGGCACCGGAGCTCGCTTCACGCTCCACCGCCGTCGTTGTACCTCTAAAGTCTAACTAAAAATCACAAAAACAACCAAAAGCTTCCACAACAACTTTACAAACTACACTTCCACAACTCGAAAGCCCGCACAAAACTTTTGTATGTAAACCCGCGGTACCTTCTCCGGTCGCTTGATCCATCCGCGCCTCCTTTTTTTCTTCGTCTCGCTGCCTCCGAAACACAAAACGGCCCGAAGGACGCGCGCGAAAAATAAACAAAAAGGGATGCAGATCGCGATCGCGTCAGTGGTGCGCGTGTCGCGGGCGCGAGAGCGAGCAACGCGCGTGCATTCGCGTCGACTGTCGGCGGAGGACTGGCGCGCGGCGACGCAGCTGCCGGCGACGGCGGCCAATGGCGGTGGGTCACGTGACTGCCCTTCGCCCCGCTCCCCCGCGCGCGCCCGCACACGCTTGTTTACAAATAATAATAATAGGGCCGGTGGCGCCTCTACAGCCGCGGCGGAGCGGCCGGCTACGCGCGCTACGAGCTACGCACAGCTGTCGCTGCATTTGGCGGGATTCGATTCGGAGCCGAACGTTTGCGCTTCGATCTGTTTACTTACAAGCTTTCGCGTCGACTATCGATCGCTTTTGAGCGTTCCGCGTTCACGCATTTTTCGTTTGTAAGAAATTGGGTTTTCGCAGTGCGAGTGCTCATTTCCATATCGTTTCCTGTTCAGTATGTTTATGTTCCATAATGGAATTATTTTGTCATTTTCGCGAAGAGGGTGCCACAATCCCCATGTCGCGACAGGTTGCTGTTTCCGATTGTTTTGCGTTCAGGCCGTAAGGTGCAAAGAGGGTTTGAACCCCAGTGCATGGTGTTCACCTATATTATAAGCTGGTCCCCTCGCGATCATCCGAGGTGCCCCGTGGCCTGTTAGCGAGACACTTGACAGGCTCCGAACTGAAACCCTTCACCTAGTTAATACACCCTCGTTATCTCCTCGTTTACCTCGCTAAACGTCCTAAATCCCAAAATAAACACGGTTAATAAATCAGGAACAATATTTTTTACCTTTCAATAATTTTAGTATTAACTAAACTATTTAAACTTTTTATATATTGGTATAAAAACATATTTAAAACTTACAATTGTTTTGTAAGATATAAAAATATATGTATGTCTAAATACATTTGTAACTAATTTTTATATTTATAAATAAAAACATATATATGTCTTCAGTTAAAATAAAATAAAAAATCACGAAAAAAATTTAATTCAGAGTCTTGTGAGAACAGCTTTGTGAGTCGTCACTTATATAGTAATCTTAATAAAGGAAAACGTCGACGAATAGGCAATCCTTTACTTATTCTTGCGACTTATCTTTACGACTGAAAATTTATATATATGTATATTCTCTTTTGTAGTTTTAATTTCTAATATCCAGCTTCTATTACAATCAGACAAAATACTAATTTTTAGTTGTAATCAAAATATTAGTTATTATTATTATGTAATATATAAATAATTTATCTCATATTAATAATAATTAAGTTATTATAACTATATTTATCGTACTAATAATAAAAGATTACAATACGAACCGGTGGTAGCTTTATATAAATATAAAACTATTGGCCTGTAACTTGACTATTCGAAATTGATTTTAAAAGACTATTTAAATAAAGTATATTTTGAAAAAGAACTTCAATTTGATATTGTAATTTTGTAATAACAAAGAATTACATTTCCTTTAACAGTATAATCATAATCGTATTATATATATCATTTACGTTAATGTTAATATATAGCTTTAGTTGTTACTTAAATACTACTAAAGACTATGTATAATGAAATCTAATACTTGTCATTATTTTCATCATATAAACAAATGTTAAAATGACTATTCTTCTTAGTCTAACTTTTACGTCTCAAATTATCTACTTTAAAAAAAAATCAATTATTAGATCAAAGAGAATTCCACACGAGCGAAACAAATAATTAAAACATATAAATAAATAAATAATCAGTGAATTATAAAAATAAAAAACATAAGAAATTAGCTTTTTATTTTTGGAACATTACTTTTTTACACTATTTTCGCATGTCTCATTAAAACTCTAGTAGTAATTAGCCAAAACCTTTTTATAACATTATTTCAATTACTAACTCCGAGCACATTAAGGTATTAACTTTCAACTAATATTATTAAATACTAGATGATTCCCGCCACTTCGTCAACGTAAAATAATTATTTTTTAATAAATGGTTATTTCTTTGAGGAATGTCAAACTCTCAATTTCATCTTCTATCTTCTAGTTTTAATTTCGAGACAAAAATTATCCTATATCCTTCTCCAAGTCAGTTTCGTTATTTTAAAGCCTTATTTTAATAGTAAATACATAATTATATTCCTATTATATAATTTCCATTAACGTTAATATCTAGTCAATTTATATCTTCGCCAAAATTCATCACAATTGGTCAGGGTGAAAATGTAACAGATAGACAAAGTTACTTTCACATGTACAATATTAGTATGTATTTCATAAGCAACATATACCGTCAAAGCAACACATCACGGCATAATAACACATTACTTCTGAAATAGTAACCCAATACTACTTACTTTGTCGTTAAACTGCGACGTAAAAGCGCGATCCACAATAGAAGAGTGCGTACATACAAATATAGCATTTATTACCCAAATTTAGAGTCCATATTGATTTGAAGTTTAAAAGTTATACTTTAAGTTATAGTAAGCTTGGTTCGTCGTGCGATCGATATGCGCAGGGACTGCTTTGTTAGTTCGTTATGAGCTCATTTTATGGTTTTTGATTAAATATGTAAGTTGATTTTGTATTTCGTCGCTGAATTTTTAACATTGGTGCAGTTTTGTGTATGCTTAAAATATTTTTTCGTTGGTCTATACACTAAAAATTAAATTTTAAACATTGTATAGAGTTTTAAAATAAATAAATACCTACTTCAGCCCATTACATTGATTAGTGAAACATGAAATACTATTTAAAGTATCTAATGTTTTTATCCAGAATTCAGGACTCAACTTTCTCTATTATATTCTTCATTTAAAGTATTTTTGGGTTTTGCAGTAAAACGTAAAGTACAAGGATAAAAACCATGAATTTAACTACAATTTATTTATGTATTAATTACTAAATAGTGTTTCTCTGAGACCGCGTTTGCAAGAATAATTATTTTTAAAACCAAAATTTTAAACGATGGATTTTTCATACATTAGTTCATCACCTGTTTCATCTATTTCAAGTTTCGTTTACGCGATGAAAAGTTTCCAGGGTATTTCTATATCAAAATTCTTCAAAATTGATTCAGCTGTTTTAGTGTGAAAACATATCAAACAGTCAGGCAGACAGAATTACTTATGTAATACGTACATCTAAATTATTTTTATGTATGCACTAAATATTTCAATTAAAACTCTAAATACACATATATTAATAAATATATATAAATAATTACATTATAAAAACGACTATGCGTATGTAGAGACCTCAAACTCTGGTTAAAAAAAAAAACTTTCAATAAACTGTGAATCAATAGTACGATTAGTAACGTAACATCAACAGATTAGGAATTGGACGAAATCTGGACTAGTACGCTTTTTAAGGCTACGCTAAGTTTTCAAGGAGGAAATCCAAAATCATAGGATCTTTTGCCAATGGTGTTATAATTATATTCATGCTCAGCTTTACATACTATTACGAAAAAATATATTCTGATTAAAATTCTATCTTTTATATGAATAACAACGAATGAAAAATATAATGTAAAAATAAAACACGTTTGTTTGTTTTACTATCTAATAATAGTTTAAATAACGCTTTCGTAGATATAAATTAAATTTAATTCTAGGCATAATAAAATATACCATGCTAGTAATCCTTCACCTGCATGTACTAGCCAAGCAATGTTGGAATGTTGGAAAATTGAAAAAGGGATCGATTAAAAAAATACAACTAAACTAAAAGGCAAAAAGTCACAAGAAAATATAATACGTAATTTTGTTTACATGGACGATTTAAAAACCAAAGCAATAATCGGTTGATAAATGATGAAATTCTGAGTTAACTAATACTAAAAAAAAAACATTCCGAATGCTGAATCTTTACCTTTTTTATTATTCTGTTGAAAAAGTGCGCATGCGCTTAAATTTTGCTTGCTAACTAGCTTTTGATTTTGGTTGAGTTCATTCAGACATTTTGATTTCCGAATTATTGAAGTAAAATATACATATTATATTAACTCTCTTCATTCCCTCCCACAAATCGTATCCAACTCCTTTGCCCTTGCTGCTGCCCGGCTTTGGAATGCTCTGCCTGAGTCCATTCGAAAAGCTCCATCGCGTGACTCTTTTAAGCGTCAAGTAAAGGAGTACTACCACAGTGATAACAATGTAATGTGAAATGTTCTGTCGTCAATGAATTCATATTTTTCTATATACTATATAATATGTTATTTATCTATTATTGTATATATATTTTATTTATTTTATATTTGTTTAATTATATTTATGTATGTATAGTTTAATGTAATTTATGTATTATATCTTTTTATTTATTTTAAAATAATTTACGTATCTGTTGTTATTTATTTATAATATATTTTACATATATCACTAAATGTGCACGCCTACTAAAAATTTCTCTTGTACATTTCTAGGTTGGCTGGCAGAAAATGCTGTAGTAGCGTTAAGTCCGCCCTTTGTACACTGTTATCTTTGTGCAATAAAGAATAATAATAATAATAATAATATCTTATAATATCTAGAACATTAGTTGATAAATTTTGCTTTATATTTCACTTGATTTATAGAAAGGCTTGGAAGATATTACATTTTTCTAAATCACAATTTCCGTTTTTACTTTATTAATAACATGTATGATATCATGTCACTTGAAAACATTGCCTCTTTCAGAAAGAATACCAAATTTCATCATATTAACCGTAACCTTTATCTAATACTAGCTTTCGATCGCGACTTCACCCGTGTGGTATGTTGATAAAAGTGGCCTATTCCAATTCAAAATATACTTTATTAAAGTTCAAACACTTTTTCTGAATATACAAATTAATCTTTTAAATACTACCGGTTCAAAATGTATGTGTTATTATGATTTATATATAAGCTATATTATCTTGAAGTTTCATTAAAATAATTTCACTTGATTTTGCTTAAAAGAAGAACACACCTCCATTTATATTACTAACTTTCGCATTTACAGTTATAATAGGATATTAAAAAAGTTGTGCGTAATTAATTTAAAAATCTCATTGCATTTAACTATAGATTATTATTAAGAGACCCAAAGACACCGTGCAAATATACCAACTACCTGTAGATCGAACCAAAACGTTTGCGGGTTTGGTAAACTCGGCATTAAATCCACATGTACAGACTAGATGACCGAAGGGGTCATCTAGTCTGTACATGTGGATACTTCACATTATTTGTAATTATTTACGTAAACATTTTAAACCTTGATTTGTTAATTAAAATAATAATTTTAAGATTTTGCCTTGATTTTCGTCATAAGAGTGGAAATTATTTTCAAAATGGCGTATCAAACATAAATCCTGTTGCAGTATTAAGGGTGCTTCGAAAAATAATATATACTCGTAGAATTATAAATATATAACATAACAGCCAATAGATATAACAAATATACATTAATATTATATACTATATCATAAATTGTTTTACCGATATATTTCGCGTGCAATCATTATGTCGATTGCACCGCGCCCGTCCGTGACTCATCAAATTTTCACAAACGAATTACAACTTTTTGTCCTAACATCATTACTCCGTTTCTCCTGGGTTTATGCCATCTGTGTTCTTATTGATTACATATTTATTGCAACGTAATATTCACAATATTATTATAAATTACGCATTTATAATATCGAAAATGGTTTTCATGTTTGGTAAATCTAATTTGTATTGTATTAAAATAATGAAATACTTATTACATACAATGCAAACATCATAAGTATTTAAATTTGATTGATTATGGTACAAAACGTGTTGTTTCTACAGTTTAGTGAATGTAGAAATTATTTATAAAATTTTGTTTCGTTTTTCATAACTATAATTAAACTAAATTTAACTTTCACTACTTTTGCTCTTTAGTAAAGTTTGTATTTGGTTATTATTTATATTATTCGTTTTATAAATTCGTAATCATACAAAATGTTGCGTTAAAATAAATGAGAATTTTATTAATAATTGTAATTAATAACATTAATACATTAATAAACGAATATTCGGTAAACGATAAATTAACTGTAAGTCTAATCACCTACATTTAACGTACTAAAAGCAAAATATCCAATAGCGTCAGGGCAGAATAATATCAAACATTCTCATAAAAGCGCTCGAATAAAATGGAACGAAATCAAAAATTAAAAGGTTGCAATGCGTGCAAGCCGCGTTCTTGCATCGTGCCGCGCCAATTTCATTGCTACAAAAGTGCGTAATATCGATTACCGGCTCCCTTACCCCATCTTCCCTCTCGCTTGCACGACGCACACTAAACCCGCCGAAACAATAAAAGCGTAAAACAGAACGCATCGCGATCGTCAACTTTCCGCGGCATGCACAGGCGCCATTTTGTTTTTAACGCGCGCCATAAGCCCTTTTTTCCCGCCAAACGTTTCCCCCGCCGTAGTCGCCATGACAACCGATCTGTCACACGCACAGAACATAAAACGCAAGCATTGATTTTTTCCCCGCTTCCTCTTTTACTTTTACGCGTGTCGAGCGACTTTTTGCTTGGATTTTTATTTTAAAAGCGCGAGTTTTGGCGCTCGCTGTGAGTGCTCTCAGTCTTATTTGAACGGGATTTATGTAACAATTGCTGGATATGAATTGCTCAACGTAACTTTTTTGTTTGACTTGCAGAATATCTAAATAAAAGTAACAATTGTTTACATTTAACAGGCAATTATGTATCACTTAGTAAAATTTTAAATATTTCAACAATGAAATAAATTCTAATTACAACAAGGTTCCACATAATAAATAATCAATGTACAACAATTATTTTGAAATTGTTTTTACGCAAGATTTAAAAATACATGGCTATTACTAAAAAAAAGCTAACAAAACAGTAAATAATAGATATGTTTACAATATGTATTGATAAATAAATAATTTGTTGTTCAAGATAGGATTTGTTAAGGTAGGCCCGATAACCCGGAGCGCGGGACCCGGCGAGCTGTCCCTCTGCGGATTTTCACCCTATAACTGTTGTTAACTCAATCTGAGGAAAATGTGCCGTCTTTACGGTTCGGATACGAGCTTAAGGAAGATCTCAATGATTTCCGCATCAAAAATACTTTGCCCCGTCTAGTATCTGTACATTTTTATAAATTTAAAATACAATTTTGTTTTAATATACTAAGCCATTATCATTTATAATAAAAATCCAACTCTAATATTTTATTGTTTATAATTTTAGATGACACTATATGGAATTAAAGCACCCATTTCAAACGACTTTAGATTGCGTATTAATTTAATATAATTATATAATTTATTAACTTTAAGCATCTCGATGTTTCGAACATTCATTGATCGTTGTCACGGTTCTAATGACATTACATTCCTCATTTGTTTTAAGTAATTAAGGATATTTTTTCACTTAATATAAAATTAATATTTATTCTTACATCAATTACTACTTAAACGAGACCAAGTGCGTATTTATCTGTGTGTATGTTAATTCCTAAAGGGTAATGATTTTAACGGTCTATGTAAGTATATTTGTATGATTCACCGTAGCGGCTAAACTACTAAACAGATTTTAATGAATGAGGTGTTAAGTAATTCGTAGTAATGCACATAGCTTATATATATCTTATCTGTCCCATTTTGTTACTTGCCTTTCATTCTTCATTCCTTTTTAAGCTGCCAACGCATTTGTGGCTGCGAATGTCCATGGGCGGCGGTTATCACTTATTATCAGGTGATCTGCTTGTTCGTGATTTTAAAACAACTAAATTTGTAACAAATTCTAATAATAAGTTCGTAAAGTACAATAAGTCGTCTTTTTTATATCAGACTAGCTGTCGCTAACGGTTTCACTTGTCTTTATAGTTACTGCTTTAGTCTTATGACTCGTAGTGTGATACATCTCATATAGCCTTCCTTAAAAACCATGCTCAATAAATCATGAAACTCAAAAATATTTTTTAGATTACCCCTATAAAAATATTTTGTATTTTATCATTAGAGATTTTGGGGAAATTATATTATTACCCCTTCCAAACACAGTTTTAACTCTTTATAATATTAGTATAGATATCTCAGTTTAACCAATTAAACTTAAGACTTCTCAATATTTGGGCTTTTACAGTGACGTATGTAAATATAATACTATATTAATTTACTTTACTACTATTTATGCTATGTCGGATAACTCGGCTGGCATCTGTCCAAATCATCTCCAGATATAAAGTCTGTAGTTTGCGGGGGCTCTATGATATTTTCACACACTTTTTCGTTAATCCTTACGTAACTTAATCTAGACCCCGAATTCTTATAAGACCTTTCATTAAGATAATATTCTGTCTGACGCGGACAAAAAAAACTTTCAGAGTATTATTTTTCTCAAAGAATTTGATCAGTTTAATTTTCTCTTCCCAGATTCTTTTTTATAGTTTCAATCGTAAGACGATAATTACAAATGTGATGTTACTGACGTAAGTAATGTAAAATAAAGAGTTATTATACTCTGTAACTTAGCAACAGATACGTTGTAAGTTTGTAGTTACGAAAGCTGTGCTGTCAAAAATAAGGCACTGACAGTAAATTCTTATAGATGTAAAGCAATGACAAAAAACTTATGCAAATTTTTATGAAACTTTGAGAGCAAAACTTTTTAGTGTAGTTCTCAATTTACATAAAGAATCAGAATAGTTATCAGGATAAATAAACGAATAAGTAAATATTTATTTGCTTTATTTATTTTTTACATACAATTTCACAATTTATTTTTACATTGAAATAATTTAATTAGAAACTTAATGAAATGCAATAATATTTATGCAGTATATTGTAAATATTCCAAAACTTAATCTTTTTAGCTTTACTCTTTAGTGTGCTATAATCTTTATTAACCTTTAAGAACCAATACTTAATGTAAGTGTTTACATGTGGATGAGTATCCTTATTCCACCAGAACTTCTAAACGCCTGAACCCGTTTAGGTATACGTATAATTATATCGGTAGAATTCTTATTATATAATATATATCCTGAATGTCATAAGTTAGATAAAGTTAAGACAATCGTATTTTATAATTAGTTGTTATTGTATTAAAACTTTTTGTTTTATATAAAAGTATAATTTTAAACAAAATTAAAGTATTTTCATGATATAATTAAACTAATGTAATGTAATAAAATATAAAATGTTAAATATAGAAAATCTATTTCCATCCTTGTAGAATTTGAAATTAAAAAAGTTCGAGAATTCCTATGTCTTATAAGGAACCTATTTGAGAAAGTTTGTACACTTTACTTCGAAATAAGAATCCGTACCTTAAAAACGTTCCGTAGAGATATAATACAATGATGGTATTGGTTTAATACATTTTTAAACTTTACGTAATTTACTATTCATATTTTAATTATGTCCATATGTAGTTAACTAATTTATAAATTCATACAATAACGAGTCAGCAATACAAATTTATTAATAGGCATTCTAATTAGAATATATTATAATAAAATTATAATAAAAGGCGAACCCCGGAATCCATTGCGAGAGATCAATACAATAAGCATAGTTACATGTTTAAATTACTATTATTTTTATTATAAATTACTTCGTAAAATATATTGCAATTTTAGAAGCAAATCTTAAATTTAATTCATTTTTTATTAATTAAATGGTAACTCTGTGTAACTGTCATTCTCACTATTTACAATCGCATAAAACACATAATACTTGATTAAATATTTTATGTACCTATTACTTACATACATACTCATAATACTCTGTCTTTAGGATTCTAAGATAATCTAATTCAATCTCACCTAATAGAAACACACGACACATTACAGAATTATTTTTACGCAATTGAAAAATATTACAATAATGTCATGACTTTGCACGACTCAAACTAAATAAAACTATAAGGTAAGAAATACAAAAATATTTAAAACAAAGATATTCTTAGTGAGTTTAATCGATATTATGATATATCAAAAACTATTTATTATTAGTCACTATATATACATGCCTAAATTTAAAAGCTTACAGCGCCATCTGTTATTTAATAGCAGAAATAAACATAAAACAGCAAGTTTCAATACTTAAAATAACATCACAAGACTATTAATACAAAGTATTATGTCAATTATTATTTATAATTGTACATTGGCAGCAACTTGGAATCCAGAAAACATCAGTGTATAAAGTTTGTCCATTCGACTCCAGCGCCACTAATCGTTTTTGTATATACTTTTGCTCACATCGGGAACTGTATCCAATGGGTATCGTACACAATCCACTGCATTCCGTTGACCTTTTAAAATACGATAAATTAGTATTATGAATGTAAAAATAAAGAATTGTACAAAATGAACATTGAATTATCTACTCAACAAAAGATGTCGCTACATTCAAAGTTTCAAATTTGCTCATTAGTTCTCTATTAAAGCTATAGATGGCGTCACTGGTAATATTTCCTTAAGTAAATTGTTTAGACGATTGAACTTACGTGCAAATTTCGGCTCGTACAAGTTGTGTCATATTGTCTGGCATATTGACGACGTAACGCCAATTGCCTTTGTTGTTGAGAGCAGCGCGGGGATTGATAAATTGTGTTCGTACGCGGCACAATTCCTCGGTATTAGCTGCTTGACGCCTTGGTCGCTCAGCTGATTCGTCTTCGCTGGACAGTACAAAATAAATATTAAGTAACATAATTTACAAGGATGTACGGACAGGGTAAGTAATATAATTATAGACTTCTAAGGTATCAAATTACGAATTAAAGTTGAAAAATACCGTCAGTTAGACAGTCGAGCCAGCCCGTATTTAAGCTGTAACGTCCACAGCTAGACTCTACCACAATAATACTCTATATATACTAACTTAGCTAGTCCGAGAGCAATTCTCAAAGCCTCAGCACCAGTGAGGGTCCTCTGCGCCGCAGCTTGCACCAGCTCAGCGTTCCGCCTCCGCCTCGTGTGTCGAAGGGTCGTCGTATGAGTTGGAAACGTGACGGAACGTTGTATCGTCACGTCAGAGTCAGAACGAGATGGTGTTATGTATCTGATGATAGAAGGTTCTTTTTAGTAGTAGTTTTTAATTATCTATGTAAATGAAAAATCAATGTTATGTTAATTTGTTTATCCTTTATGCGTTAAACCCTATCAATGATCTCGATCTTTGATAGGAATGACCTTAGTAGGAATTTCTGGGGATGCCCACCAGGGCTCCTGTCCCAAAATATCTCTATATATTGCAACGTATGCTTGGTACAGCTAATACAATTATAAAAATTAAGTTATTAATTTAAGACTAATATAAAAATATATAAAAATGGCGAAAATGACACTTTTAAGGTTTGGTCATAAACGTACATAAGATTTACATAAATATTTTAATAAATATTTTTTGAAAAATTAATTTTCCTGGCCAGGAATCGAACCCGCTTATTTTGAAGTAAATAAGTATTGTTGTTTGTATATAATTATATAAGATATCAAATCTTCGCCAATTGGGAACTGATTTTAATGATTTAAGTGATTGCTTAATCAAAATAGTTTTTTTTTTTCTGAAGTATAATCCTATCTTACTTCCACCATTCACTGGGATTATACTGCGTCACTCCACTCGATGTCCTGACCCAATCAGCATCATAGTTCTGGTACAATTGTGAATTGAAGTAATTAGGGTTGTACACATTTAAGTTAGGCACGTCGCTATTATGACGTAGGCGCCTATTGTCATATTCATACTGGTTAAGAGTAGGATTCCAGTAAGATGGTGGTGAGCTGTGGTATCCTTGGTATCCGAATTTGGAATAATTTGATGCTTGGAAGGCTTTTATGTTGTAAGGTGTAGGGTCATTTGATATCGGCGGTTGTAACGGCGTTTTCTCAGAATAGACATCTGGAAATAAAAATAAAGTGTTATAAAACATCAACGTAACTCATACTTTATTAGAAGAATTAATTTTTAAATATATATAATAAACATTTAATTTTTAGAGAAGGCACCTAATTATACTCCTTCTGCATTGACACACCGAAACCCGCATTTTAAAAGTCGCATTCAGAAGCTAGTAAAATATAAAAATATACATTCACACATAATGAGTTAGGCACATGTACAATTATAATTCAAACAAAAGCTAAATAAAACTCGAAAATGTTTATTTACTTGTGCAGAAAACAGCTGGAAAGAAAGTTAATGATTTAGAAATTTCTTCCTAAGAGATTGGTTATTAGTAATTTGTCAGATATTCTAATAAATGTTAAACCCTTAATCAATTTCTTAATATCATTAATTATAATTAACATAACCAAGCGAATATATTTTCTAGTTTTGATATTAAATATTCCGTAATCAACGGACCAATGCTCGCCGATCACGGCGCGGCGCGGGCCTGTCGATTTCTATACATCTTCAATTGGATGCTGATAAGCAATACTGTGTCAAGCCACACTAACTTCATTTTGAGAAAATCGCTTCTAATGATGTCAAACCTATTCTTAATAAGTATTTATCCATATTTTCTTTACTTTTTTGAATAAAGCTGTAATGAATTAAAAGCAGGTTGATATATCTAATATATTATATAGTAAAAAGTGTTTAAAAATATAAGATTATTGTATAAATTACAAAATAAGGAATGACCTGGAAATTCGAGAATATTAATTAAGAAACTTTTTTCCGAACTTATTTAGTTTATATGACTTTATTTTATATTGAATAATGTTATAAGGTGATGCCGTATCAAAATACACCAATCTCCGAATTTCACTTTTTGTGAGTTGACACATTATTGCTTATCAGCATCCATTTATCATATCATATATCAGCATAAAATTTTTTCCGTACTTATACGGAAAAAAAAATTCTTAATTTAATGTTTCGAATTTCAAGTGCGCTTCATATTTTGCAATTTATACAAAAATCTCATATATTATAAAAACCAATTATTTGATAAAACTTTTTATGATAATACATATTATTATTTATCTTTTATTTCATTATAGCTTTTATCAAAATAAAAAAGAAAAGATGTATATATACATCTTCAAACGAAATTGATTAGGTGCAGGTTCGACATCTTTCGACGCCATTTTCTCAAAATAAAGCTCGCGTGGCATAGTATTGCTTATCGGTGTAGATATACTCTATCATAATGTACTAAATATATGAAATCGATGTGCTTTTAATGCGATACATTACCACACACAAGTGTATTTCTGGCATAAGATACGAAGGGTAGTTTTACTTACCATGATTGAATTTTGTATGAAATTTCGTATTGTAGTCCTTGTGGAAGGCGTCATCATTTACTAGCGAGATCTGGTCCACGTGTGGAAGCGAGTTCGGTCCATACCCGTAAGGGTAGTTTGTCTTTTTATTCGATTCGAAATCGTCACGGCTCTCGTCGGAAAGAAGAGTTCGGATGTCGTATTGGCCAGCTTCGACCAATTTTCGTATTACTTTTCTGAAATATTAGAATAAAATTTTAGCGACTAACTAATTGATAAAGTACATATGTTATTTTGCAATGAATTCCTAAAAAGGTTAATATAATATAACATAATATAATATAATATAATATAATATAATATAATATAATATAATATAATATAATATAATATAATATAATATAATATAATATAATATAATATAATATAATATAATATAATGTAATATAATATAATATAATATAATATAATATAATATAATATAATATAATGTTCGTTATGTAATGATAGCAGAACGATTTGTTATAGTAATCGTGATTTTTTACAATAAGGGGAACCGACTTAAAAAGCAAAATGTGTAATTTCCTATATAGAGTTTGTAACAGTACAATGAAAAGATTTATTTAAAAATAACCGGCAATTCTTTACATGGTATCAAATAAAGTCACTTCCCGTCGTCTCGACTTTAGAACTTTTAGTAACGCAACGGAATTTAATGGAGTTTTTATCAATAAATCAAAGGAATAAAGAAATAGGTTAATAAGTACAAAACATGCCTATTATATTAAATAAAAACCAATTTCAAACATTTGTAAAGTGATGTCGTCAAGAACTACATTGCGAAACCCGGGTAGAGCGTTAGTTTTAACTAAAAAATAAAAGTTTTCTCACTCAGGATAAGGATCGGGGTGCAGGCAGTAGGTGAGGCCGGGCTGCGCGCACGCAGGCGCGTGACCCGGCGGCGCAGGCTCGTAGGCGCAGTTCTGGCCGTACGGACATTTGTAGCCGGCGCTGCCGCTCGCCGCCCATACTATCTGTAAATAGTAACAATTTAAACGTCATTATAAATCAACTGCTTGTACTCCATCTTAAGATACTTCTCAATTAAACATTGTATATCTACTGATAGCGATATACATCATAATACAGAGATAACCTTAAGGTTGACTGCATTTAAATTCGCAAAAAAGGGGTAGGTACCTTCGAAATTCGATCGAAAGTTGACACGAAGTCAATCGAAGTCACTTTTGTCTTGAGTAACAAAGTATATTATAGTTAAGTTATTAAACAAAATATATCAAAATAATGCACATATATATTTAAAAAAAGAAGTTTCTGTGTGTATTATTTAAACCTTGCAAAAGAGGAAGAGTGAATAATGTATTGTTTCTGTACCAACTATTTCTTAGGCGAGAATTCTACTTATAAGTTTTGCTCTCCGACTTTCATAAAGATTAACATAAGTTATTCGTCATTGCTTTACACTTGAATTTACTGCCAATGACATTCAAAACTTTCGTAAGGTTACTCAGGTAACTGTTAGTAGGTTACAGAGTTGTTTTATATTAATTACGAGGGTAAAAACTTACATGTGTAATTCTCGCCTTAGCGGAATCGAGCGATGAGTAACGATGACATTGACATTTGTATCAAAATTGTGGGTGTGACGTGAACAACAGGACAGATGATATGTTATTAACGTGTATTATTATGCCTTCTTATTTTACTTGACAACCGCCTAGCGCCGTGGCCCGTAGGTGCAAATTTTTTTTAGCCGGCTTCGAAAAAGGAGGCCGTTCTATGTTCGGCTGAATGTATTTTTTTATAGTAATGGTGTGTCCATTTACACACCATACATATACGGATGCTGATAAGCAATAATGTGTCAACCCGCAAAAAATCAAATTCTGAGATATTGATTTATTTTGATAAAGCGGCAAGTATTTACTATTTTTTAAAAAAATCGTGTCATCTAAATTAAATTAGTGCCGAAAATTGTTATTTAATTAAATGTGTCGAATGTTGAAGGGTGTTCCATATTTTGAAATATGCTATAATCTCATATATTTAAAAAAAAATAGATAAAACTTTTTAATATATTAATCTACTTTTAATTAATTAAATAAATGACGCATCACACTCAACGGCCCCCATTAAGATCTAATGACCTTGTGTCGAGGGTCCGGAAACACTCACAACACTAACACAAACACCCAGACCACGACAAACATCTGTATGGCCAATACACACGTTTGCCGTGAGCGGGGATCGAACCCGCGACCGTTAGCGCTTTAGTCAGTTGCAGTGACCATTGCGCCAACGCGTCTGTCAATTAAAGTTTATATCAAAATAGAAAATGGATTTATACTTCTTCAAACAAATTTATGAAGTATAGGTATTATAAGCCTATCATTTAATAACAAACACATTATACGCTATATTTTCAACGCATATCATAGGACATAGCGTACATAAAATCTCCAAGTAAAACTATTTCAATGAGTGTTGACTTTTGTTTATCTATATACAGTTATCGTCAGAAGTGCGTAATACGTATTAAGTAGCTACATGTGTAAATACTTTATTCTGGTTTTCCGTAAGAGCATGTATATATAGACAATTTAGCTGTAACTACAATAAGGCTCTTTCACAATCAATATAATTGTATAAATATTTATAAATCTCGTAGTATTATGATTAATACTCATACGTACTTATATTATCGCTCTGGATTAATTGTAAATAAATTGACTGCAATTGTGTAATATTGCAAAACCTCGCAACCTAAAACTCTTTTGAGAGAAAGTTCGCATTTTATTTCCTAAGCAAGTAATAGTTTTGTGTAAGATGTATTTGTTTACATTTGTAAACAGGGAAATACGTATGAAACTGAGAACAATCGTATATTCAGGAGGCGAGTCAGATTAGTGCGCGTCGCTTTCATTTGTGTGATGCGAATAATTGATTATGTATAATGTTGAGTCACTGTATTAGTTTTAATGGATAAAGGTAATCTTTTGTAAGAAACCTAAGTGCAATTTTCTTTACTATCCTGTAGTGCAAGAGCCTGTAAAGGTACCCCTATTAAGTAAATGCCTTCTTTCCTATTAAAGAGAAGATTAATCTTAATTAATTTAAGTTTATGCCTAATTAAAGTACTAAAACTTATAGGAAAGTAAAGTAGTAAAGAAACAAATAAATCCCACTTCTAGGCAAAGACCTCCTGTCTTTAAGAAGAAAATTTAGAGCTTAATCCACCACGCTGCTCCATTGCGGGTTGGCGGAAATACACGTGTCAGAATTTCTACCGGCACATGCAGATTTCCTCACGACGTTTTCCTTCACCGCCGAGCTCGCGATGAATTTAAACTAATTTAGGACTTGAAAAATCAGCGGTGCCGGGGTTTGAACCCGCGATCATCGGTTACTATCATCGTAGGCCATCTTTACTAAAACTTATATTCGCTAATGTGATAACGACCCAAAGTAAATGTATGTGACATTTGCAATTTGATAGAATAGTGACTGCCGTTACTAGACCCTTTGAATTGAGCCAAACGAAAGGAATGAACCATAAGGTCTCTAAATTGCGTTGACATGTCATAAATATACGAGCAAGGCGATAGATAATTACATCAATTAGCAACAATGGTTGACACATTTGATATCATTAACGAATTCAATTCTTTAGTTAATATACGATTATCTATTCTATTACTACAATGAGTGTTAAACTAAATTGACTCGTCAAAAGTGTCAAGAACTTGTGAAGGTGGTGTAGGAAGTGAGATTGTTGCGTGCATTTAAATGTCTGGTGAGTTTAGTATTGTGTAACTAAATTAACGATGTCTTTTTGTTTTAATTTTCTTTATATTTACGTATGTATATTAATCAGATGCCTTATAATCATTGCAATAAACTTTTCGAATTTCATAAAAAATAAAATTTTACCAATTTTTTGGATACATTTTGTAACGGTAAATTATACCATCGTTTAAAACAAAGCAATTGCCGAACCAAAGCAGCACGACCCAAGCCAGTTATGAAATTAAGAATTTTGAATAGTTTTTCCTCTTCACCTTGAAACGTTCTTCGCATTACCAAATAACAAAGCACGTGTACTCGAAAATTTCATAATTTTCGACTTCACTTTAACTACAATACATAAGACTACAATTCATTACAACGCTCTTTAATTTTTTAAGTTATGTCAATAATTTTGACACCGTTTTGTGCAGTTTGTAAAATATTCAATGCTCAATACTGTAACAAGCTAAAAAAAAATACTGTAACGATTTACGAAGAAGCGTTGTAAGCATCAAAATACTAAGCACTTTGTATTAGATATTCTGCGTCAAAGAAATTACTAAAGAGCTAGAATTTTGGTAGGCAGCTTTCTTCATTCGGTCAAATGTAGATTTTATTATGCCCGATGCCGCCTTAACTTATTTTCCTGTCAGGCCGGTACGAGAAGCGCGCCACCTACTGGAAGCTAATTGTACTATGCCTATAACCTTCTCGCAATTTGAAACAATAAGTAGATACAATACTATCGTTATCAAATCAAGTTAATTGTAGCAGTGCATAAGATGCAAACAAACGACATTTTTTATATATTATATGTCGTCAATCTCAATCTCAATCTCAATCTCAAAGTTTAATTTAACTTCCAACGTTAAATATTAAATAAGCTAGCGAGGCAATTGAGACGTAGAACTATATGTAAAACTCACATACAAAACATTATTGTTTTAATTTTCTCACGAAGATGTATTCAATCGTTATGGTTTTTCTCGTAATGTGTACATTAAATCAATCAATCGATTTAATTCGATGTATACGTAAACGTGCGTACAAGTTTTACCTTAGTTTACTACACTCTAATTCTTCTGAGAAAGTATTTATTGTTAAGAATTTTAAAAATATATTTTTAAGTGTTTCTGCTGATTTCATGGTTTAAGATTCGACGGTATAAGTTTGTATGTCCATTAGTATTACACTTTTATTATTAGAATTAGCACAATGGGTCCAAACACTTCATTTCCTAAAACATATTTTTATATAATTTTATTGTTGGGCCAGGACAAGAAAAAGAAAATTGTCCATAACATACTTTATCTACATAATGTATACGATTCGTAGGGATGCTCCAGGGAGGAGTCTACAAGGAGGGTGCAAGGTTACCTTTACTTTTTTTTCAATAAAATATAAAAAAAATAGATAGGTAAGTAAATACGCTAGTTAAATATCGAATTTTATGCACATTCTTCATTCAAATAGTACGTACATTAGAAGATATAAATATATAATAAGGTAGGCGGAGCTTAAACCCAGAAAGTACTCGTATCAGCTAACTAGTACACTGAACCGAGCCCATTGTTTAGTTATAAAGTACTAATTTACATAATGTGCATATTTTCCTCATTCACTTGCATTTGTGTACAGACAACAATGGCAAAAACATTAAATCTTTTATTTAAATCTAATTTGTCAAGATTATCTAATATGCGGTTGTTTATAGTTTCATGACAAATTACATAATTCTAATTATAATTCGATTGTTTTTTTTTTTTTTCGAAAAGTAAAATATCCCCTTATACGAGTTTCGGGGAAATAAGACGTGTGTTTTTTTAACGAATATGTAATTAATCGAAACTTTATAATTAATACACAATTATTTAAATAATTTCTGAAAAAAACTAGCTTAAATCGTTTAACAGACAAATATACATATAAATATCGAAATAAGCAAATCTATTTAGAATAGAATCACTTAGTTATGCTGTAGTCGAAAACCGTGATATTACAAAATACTCCTATATTAATTACAACAAAAAAAATCGGAAGCAATGTAACATTATGTATGTTAGATAACGCATTATGTTGTAATAAGTTCGCACAAACAAGTCATTGTTATAGAAAGATTATACAAGTACTGTACTGCCAACTTGGGCAACGAAGTACGACTAGTATTTGAATACGCCCCATAGATTGCTAATCTCTGTAGTCCAAATCGTATTACATTCTGAGGCCTAATTGTTGAAAACTGTCGCTTACAAAATATGATAATTTTACAATTAAAGGAGACGTTTTAGAACAAAAATCAGAATTCTCTGTCAGAATGTAGTATTTTGTAATAGCGATAGTTTAATATAATTATCTTACTGATTTTTGCTCTATACTGGGGGCTAACTGTGTCGAGCTATCGCAATCGAAAATGCCACATTTTGACGGATTAAAAGAGAGTTTTCGATTTAATTTTTGGTTTTATTATTTTGAGCACAGGTTTATTCACTACTGCCATGTAAGGTGGAGCAGATAGGAAGCAGATTATTCGGTGCGGTTACGAATACAGCCACAATCAAATTTTGAAGTGTATAAAAATAGGAGAACTTACTTTCTTAGACTTTAACCTAAAACAACACAAATATAAATATATAAAAGAAAGTTGTAGTATAAAAATCAGAAATCAACTCACTCAACTCAGTGTATAACATATTTTTATAGCGGTAGTGTTCACCATTAACCCTCCGGCTGTCAAACTATATTCAGTGAATACATGACGTAAAAGTTTTTTATTGCTAATTTTATTGGTAAATTTATAATCTAGAACGTGAATATTATGCAATTAGAAATATTGTAAGGTCTTTTAAAACAATAATTTACGATTGTCTTATTAGATTTTCTGTACGTCATTTTAAAATTGTAAAAATTCTCTTGCTTGCCGACTGCACTCTCATATATATGATTATTTTTGTCTCTTTGTTTTGTATAATAGATAAATATATAAACACATATAATAAAACTGTATATTGTGTATATATTTATATGAACTAATTTTAATATATGACATAAAGATTTATTAGAAAACGATTTACAAAACCAACGCAACTTAAACTAAAAATGAACCTAACGTTTGCGATTCATTTATAAAGGGACCGACTTTGATTACGTAAATGTTTATTTCATTGTTTTTCTCGTAACGAGTCGGATACACGTTCGTTTAACACAACGTTTTATGGTACAAGTGTTTGGAAAGTGGACTAAACTCGACGATAACTCAAATACTGCGCAACTGAAGATAAGATCTAACACCGAGCTGAATGCTAAATGGCGACAAATTTTGGAAAACACACGGTTGATTGTATAAGTAACAAACGTAAATTAGAATTACACGTGATATATAAAGCATTGTCTTTTCTGTGTTTTAAAATAAATGGTAATAGATTTTATATTTTTAAAACGATTTTAATGTTCTACGTTAAATCTCTATTTAATTTTCATACATAAAATATAATTTATGTTAAAAACCTAGCTGTATGTACTCGTATATAGTATATTTTCCTTTTCTTATCTTATTTACTGATAAAAATTTGTCTGAATAAATACGGCATATTTCTAGCCACACATATGAGTTAGACAAGAAATTGTCGACTGAATGATTGAACTGAATCTTTTTTTATAATAAAAAAAAATTGTTCAAAAACTCGAGATTTTCGTTGAGGGTATTGTTACCAAATAAAGACAAGAAAAGAAAAATAGACTAAAGTGAGGCAGAGCCTAGATTTAGCTCACTGACTATAGCTCGTATATGGGCTGACTCGACCGTGGCAGTAACTCACGCTTACAGAAAATCGGCGTGAAGTAGCCAATATTTGCTGCGTTTTACGGTGATTGAGAGAGCTGGAAGCCTAACACCGTTCTTCATTCCTTTTCTTCCTTCCTTCCTTTTTTTTTATCCCGTGTTCCTTTTTAACTGGTAACGCATTTGTGGATATTCTGATGCTGTTAATCTTCATGAGCAGCGTTGTTTACTTTGGATCGTGCCGCTCATAATAAGCTATAGTCTATATTATTAATATTCATATACATGTATACAAGGGCGAATCCAGGGGGGGTTCATGGGGGTCATAACGCACCCCCTGGGCTAGGTCCAAGACCTAGGTAGAGCACTATTTACAATTGTTAAACATGATGGTGATTAACATGATATTTATATTTTTTGTCACAATATAGATTTTATGTAAGTAGATTTAATATTTAATTAATTTAATATAATTTGTATGATTGAAAAACGTTAACCGGACCGGCACTTCTCTACGTCCATAAAAATGTACCTATCGAAGAAGAAGGGATAACTTTTTACCTGTATCGATTATTATCAAACTTAAATTATTACTTCCTGTGACTTGACCAAAACTAGGAGACACCTCCTGGCGGCGAAGGGCGGATCACGCCCTTGCATATATAATGTATAGACAAAAAACAATATAATTTAAGAAAAGCACACTTAAAACCTTTTTGCTTGCATTTATTCCTAACAAATTGTCATAAAAAAACTTATACATAGACGTTTGTGGATATTTAAATATACATACATACTATAAACATATTCAGTACCGTTTAAAATAGTTTTACCTCATTTTTAAATGAAACTTTAATTTTAAAAATACGTGAAAAAAATAGTAGCGGGATCATGTAAAATATTTGGACGTATGTAACTGCGTTAACGGCTTCCAGGAAAAAAAACCTTTAAACCCACTTTCTCAGTGTATCATCACTTATTTAGGTAACAAGTTGAGTCATCTTTAACTAACTTAAACTTTGGAAGCAATGAGTATTATAGTTGTTAGTATATCGTCTATACAGATTAATTAAATTGCAATGTCTTTTTGTAATTTCAAATTAATTCTAATATAAATGTATACGCGGTACTTACATTGAAAACACAAATTTTTAAAATTTTTGTCTGTCTGTCAGTTTGTCTGTTTGTTTGTTCCAGCTAATCTCTGGAGCGGCTGGACCAATTTTGATAGGACTTTAATTAGCAGATAGCTAATATTATAAAGATTAACATAGACTACTTTTAGTATAGAAATTTTATTTTCTTAATCAGGAATCGAATCCGCTAATTGAAAAAAAGTAAACATGCTGTGTTGTTGCACCATCTTAAAGTGTCATGTATAAAGATCAATTTCTGGGAAGAAATAATGTATATATGGCAAACAAAAATAAAAGGCTTTTTTAGTAAATGCTATAAAAGTAATGTAATTATTCATATTTAAAACGATACTAAATATACAAAAGTTACGTAACCATTAAATCCCTTTTTAAAGTTAATTTAATCGCTTATTATATTTCGTATATGATTTCATTTATTTAATATAATTGTTTCATTTTTTAATCGATAAAACTAAAATAATGGCGTTTGGTAAAATTTAGAAACGATTTTCATTTATTTTGTTCGAAATATAGTAGAAATAAATATATATGTTTTACCAACACAGACTGAACCTTGGTTTGTTTTTAACTAATTTAAAAGGAGGAGGTTCTCAATTCACAGTGTATGTTTTTTTATTGTTGGTTACCTTAAAACTCCGTTATTTTTAAAACTATTTCGAAAATTCTTTATATAATTGATAGGTTGTATACTTTCAGATTGGTTCCTCATTTTTTTAAATTGTTTCAATATTTGAGTTTTAAAATCGACATAACTAAAATGAGTGGGCTCATAAGCCGAGATGGCCTAGTGCTTAGAGCACGTCGATCTCAACCGTTGATTGCGGATTCAAACTCCGGCTAGCACCGCTGCGTCAAGTGCTCAATTTGTGTTTAAATTTATCTCATGCTCAGCGGTGAAGGAAAATGTTACATGTGCACTTGAGGAAACACGATGGAATTTCTGACACATGTATATCTGTGAACCCGCAGTGGAGCAGCGTGGTGGATTAAGCTCTAAGCCTTCTCCTTAATAGGAGAGGAGGCCTTTGCCCGGAAATCGGACATTTACAGGCTATCACTTTACTTTACTATTACTATATAAAATTATATAACAAATTTAGGTATATATAATGTTATCCTAGTAAACCAAATGATCTATTTCACTTTTAATTTTTTTTACTCTGTTATATACACTAATCATATTGGAATGGGCCATACTTATGCAGCCACACCCACCCAGTTCGTGACAGCAGTGGTGCCGGTGATATGACAGCCGACGCGAATCAAGGATAATCGTGATCGACTCCTGCGTAGCAGGCACGTGCCTAACAAAAATATTAAACTTTTAAAAGCCCGGCCGCACATTGTTAGAAAATCCTTTTAAGTTTTTGGTTTCAGTCGATCAACCATAATTGAATAAATTGTTGCCAATACGCTAAGTTCATACAAGGGAAAAATTTAAATTAAATACATCTGTGCCCGATTATTCCATTTGATTCTCAGAAAACATTTCCAGGAATGCGTGATATTAATATTCAATTATCTCTAATTAGTGATTAATGGCTGTATAATTACGTTCTAGTGTCACAAAAACTAAACTTCCGTAACAATAACGCGAATTCATTGCCCTGTTACATAACCTTGTCTGTGACAAGGCGTGACGGTGACCCTGATACATATTATATTAACAATTAATTAATCATGGAACCCTTTTGTATTGTTGATGTTATGCTTGAAAAAATATAGTTTAGTTAATGCCTTAAGACCAGCTTCTTCCCGTAGCTTCAGTAAATATGAATATTTGAAATATTTTGGTATGCAAAAAGAGATAGATTTTTATGCGCTTTTTTCAATTTTTTTTTTGAACAGGTTGTGTACCCAAAAGCAATATTTTTAAGTTTAGTTCTTTATATCATTCAAAAGCAGATGAAACCAAAATGAAATCTGAAGACACTTGTAAGCATTTAAGGTTGAAAATTATTTTTACTAAAACACTCATAACAACATTACATGTACTGAATATATTTTAATTTGTTAACGGATATGTTCAGTGGTTAAACCACTAATTAGTAAGAAAAAGATAATTAAATTTTTATAAAAAATTCCTTGTACTACTTTATAATATGTTGAATTTCAATTTGCTGTGTTGCATAAAAATAAATATTTATAATAATAGTTATATCTAATGACAAGGTAAATACCTTAATATGCATAGTTTTCCTAGGAAATAAAATTTTCTAAGGATTGAAATATAAACATAACATATACATTAATTTATTGACTACGTACTCTCATCGTGACAAGTGAAGCAAAAGAAGTTTGCTGGATGGACAGAAGATATTTTCAATATATAAACTTCAAAAAGTGGCGTTTGAAACATTAACCAATCTAGACCATTTATTTGAACAATAGTGGCACATGGAAAAATCTCTATTTTTCTAAAATTGTTCTTATTTATTTTCTCAATCCTACAATATTCTGAAACTCGCAAAAACCAAACACCGTTCGCAGCAGGACATCAATTTTACGCTCAATACTTCACTTGACCATATAAAGATTTTCAAGATTAGGAAACATTAACACTTGCGCGCGCGCCGGTACAGCCTCGCTCTACATGCATTACATTAGACCACAATAGTTAACTGCATATTAATTATTTGCAGAGATATGATTCTGTTAACACGATTAGTCACTGTAAACATTTTCCAACAGTACGTAGTTGAAAACAAGTGTGAAATTATTTTGAAACCTTGTAAAAATGACATTAAGAATTTTTGCACTTTTGTTTATTTTTTTTTTCTCTGTAATAATTATAGGATTATTTAGTAGAAATACTTTATGTTTTTGAAATACAAATAAAATAATATACAAGACTTTTTAAAAAAGGGAACCAACATCAAAGGCAAAAAACATAATTAAGTTGACTTAGATACCATATTTAATTTCAGTTGTTTTAGTTTTAAAATCAAACTACTGCACCGGTTTTGATGAAATTTATATGTGGCTAATGCGAGAGTCTAAACTTTCAAACAAAATAATAATAATTAACCAAATTGGTCGAACCATTTTCGAGAACATAAAAAGTCCCCGGGTGAGAATGTTTACCTTTTTGTCAGTCGGTTAAAAATTAAAAAAATATATTTTTATAAGGACTCATATACATTTAATGTAGAAATAAAATGCGTCTTACTTTTCTTATTAGGATTCATGTGACAATTTCGTAGTTTTAGAAAAAACCTTTTCTAATTTCTAAGACTTCTTGGAATTTTAATCATTATAAAAAATAATGTCTTTGAATTTTAAGGTGACATTAGATGAAGAGTTAAACTATTTTCTATAGTGATACTACATTTGATTTTTCTTTTTAAATAATATGAATTATATAATTTACACATTTCTTTAGAACAAGTAAACCAAATATTATAAAATACGTGTACTCGAGACAGAAACCTTATGTACTAACTTAACCTGAAATATTTCCATTGTAAACTTCACGGTACAATTGTTGGTATTTACCGAAACAATTAATTATTGTTACAAAGTTCTTTGACCCGGACCTCCTTGACGAATGATTAACTTGTCGAAAACTACTTATTAGTACTAATTGCTTATAAAAAATATAACAGAAGCGTGACATGATTAAACAGTTCTTAATGAATAGATAGTAAAAATTAACTTTATTTTTATTGATATAAAGACTATTTCAAACAAAACCTATCATAATGTTTTTTTTTTATTTGATGAGATGCTAATGAACAAAACCACGATGATGAGTGTAGTCTATTTTTTATTTAATTGTCTTATTTAGCAGAGAAATATGGCGTATTTACAGCCGCACACAAGAGTTAGATGAAACGATCGATTAAAAAATTGAACTGAATTATTTTTTATAATGCAAAATTATAATGAAAAAAAAAAAATGTTCAAAAATTCGTAAATTCTTCTTTCTTCTTTCTTATTCTTCTTTATTCTTCGGGTTACCAAATAAAAACATGTAAATAAAAATAGACTATAATTATCTTTTCTTATAGTTATTTTCGTTTTAACGGCAAAAGCAATTGCTATGAAACGCGCTTTTGATTTGTAAGTTATTATAATAATTGTATAATGGCTTAAATTCGACAACATATATGGACGCTGATAAGCAATACAGTGTCAAGCCACACGGACTTCATTTTGAGTAAATGGCGTCTAAAGGTGTCAAACCTATTCTTAATAAATATGTTTGAAGAAGTATATATCTTTTCTTTTCTTTTTTGATAAAAATTATAATGAATTAAAACCAGATTGATATATTTTATATATTATCCAATTAAAAGTTCTTCAAATATTTTAGATTATTGTATAAGTTGCAAAATATGAGACGCATCTGAAATTCGAAACAATTAATCATGTAACTTTTTTCCTGTTTGATTCTGTCTGTTATATGATTTGATTTTTTTAATAATGTTAAATATTTGATGCAGTATTAAAATACATCAATATCTCCGAATTTGACTTTTTGTGGGTTGACACAATATTGCTTATCAGCATCCATATAAAGCTTATTTACCTACAATCGCGTATTATGTTCATAGTCATCGTAATAGGGCGCGATAGAATCATCGATTTGTTTTTAGAAGATGCCACTTATATATTTATAAAATAAAAATTTATTAATTGATTGAGCAGCCACTTTTTAACTAAAAGTAATTTCAAAATTCTAAAATATCTTTGATAGCTGCATTTATATTGTTTATCCGTTATACTATAACTTGAAAAATAAAATTAAAATCATTAAAACAAGTAATTTAAATGGCTCTATGGGTCTAAAAAATGTACAATATAACCACCTATATTCTATTATTCTTTACTTGTACTATTTACCAGACAAATACAGCGTTTTTCTAACCACACATAAGACTTAGAAATGAGAAATTGTCGATCGAATGATTGAAATGAATCATTTTTTATAATTAAAAATAATATTCGAAAATTTGTGATTTTCGCGCCGGATAATGTTACCAAATAAAACAAATAAAAAAATAGACTACACTCAGAATAGTTTCAATACACCGAATCTAAAAGTATCGTTTATTAATGCTATTACAATCTAAATCGTAGACAAGGAGGTCATAGATATTTTAGGCTTTAATTGGATGCTGATATGCAATACTGTGTCAAGCCACACGGACTTGATTTTGAGAAAATGGCGTCTAAAGATTTCGAACCTATTCTTAACACATCTGTTTGAAGAAGCATATATCCATCTTTTCTTTTCTATTTTGATAAAAAATATAATTAATTTATAGCAGATAGGCTAATAAATATTTTTATGTAATAATAAGTTTTTCAAATATATTAAATTATTGCATAATCCAAAATATGGAACTCACTTCAATATTCTAAGCATTTGTTTAAGAAACTTATTTAGTTCAAATGACTTGAAAAATTTTTGTATAATGTTAAATACGAAATGCGCTATCAGAATACATCAATAACTCTAAATTTGACTTTTTGTGGGTTGACACATTATTGCTTATCAGCATCCAATTAGTATGTAATTACTTTCAAAAACGTGAGCAGATATGTATCATTTTGATTCGTTTCATATCTGATTGCATGTCCCTTCGATCGCAATAACAATGCCTAGTAGGAAATCCTTGTGTCTGGACAAGGTATTAGTTATTTAATAACGACAAGATTTGAATATGTGTTTATTTAATTAGATCTATGACAACTGACAATTGTAATTAGATTCTTATCGTGTCTTACTTGATTAACAATAAGGCCTCATGTTCTTTTGTCTGTTAATATTTTTTGTTGTTATTTGAGTTCATTAATGAGTGAATTCGATCGAATTCTGAACGCTAATTGGATGCTGAGAAGCAATAATGTGTCAACCCACAAGCAATCCAATTCGGAGATATTGATATATTCTGATAATGTTACCTAATGAATATTATTAAAAAAAAATTAAGTCATGTAAACTAAATATGTATGGAAAAAAGTTTCTTAATTTAATTCTTCCAATATCAAGAGCGATCCATCTTTTGCAATTTATACCATCATCTCGTATATTTGTAAACTTATTATTAGATAAAAGTTTTAATTGCACCATTCAGTTTTAATTCACTTTACCTTTTATCAAAATAGGAAAGAAAAGATAGATATCTTCAAACAAATTTATTAAGAACCGGTTCGACATCTTTAGACGTCATTTTCTCAATATGAAGTCTATGTGTCTTATTTGTATTATATAAATTGCTTGTATGATTTGTATAATTTGAATCTCAGAAACGGTTAAATAAATAAGTATCAAATTAGAATAAAAATTAAAATAAAGATGCTCAATCAATAAATATATTTATTTTAATTTTTAATCTAATTAATTTAGGTCACCGTAGGTAAAGGCGTGTTTATTAACAATACATAGTTATTTTTTACACCCGTTTTAAGAAATTACCGACTTACGACATGATATATGAACAAGTTAAACAATTTTCAAAATCGCTTAAAAAATGACGGAATTTCTAACAAAACTTTTAATATCCAATAGCATTAATGTAATAGTTCATACGTACTCTATCTAGACACGTTTTATGTGCATTATGATAATGACTCTCAAAATTATTATCTGTTACTAAGGTAAACAACTTCTGATTAAAAATCACAGGTTCTCAAGCTTTTTTAGCCACAACCACATTTAAAGTGTATAAAATTTTAAAATAATCACGTCAAATACTCTACCAAGAAATACGAACAAGTATCAATCGCAATCACCCGAGATTGCGATAACAACATCGATAGAAAGAACCACAAACAAACACTCATACTCTAACATATAGTTAAATAGATATATTTGACTCTGAATGGAAAAGGAATCCACTATATATACCTTCACAAATTAAAGCACTAAAACAGACAGACAAATGAATAATTTTTGTAGTAGTAAAATATATGTAAAATATGATACATTGTGAAGATAATTTATGTAAAACAAAATCTATATTCAAAGATCACATTAAAAATATTACATTTTTATGCAGAAAACATGAAATAGATCTCTACATTCTTCACATGAATTTATCATTAATTATGTAACCTGAGAAATTAAAAACGATAATTTAGTCAAATATATGTGTATTAGAAACAAATTCATTAGTGTCAACACTAGTGGCGCCTAAGATGGCGCCCGGTGGCCGGGTGGCGATGTCCAACAAATTGACTTGCATCGTCCGCTTGACGTATTCGTGTCAATGTCTGACTCTGACTAAAATTCGCGGGGTCAGACTGAACTGTGTGTTGTTATATGTTAAATGCTAATCAGTGTAAAGACAAGAAATGTATATGCTTAATAAGCATAGTTAAGAAGTTGTAAAATATTTCCAATGCTATTTTATTAAGTTTGACTGTAGGTGTGTAACAGTGTAATGGCAATACACACGTAATAATTGTAGCAAATTGTACTCTGAACTTTGACGATCTGTGAAATTTGAACGATCGTATTACAGATTTTCTACGCAATAGTACTAACTCGAATACATACATTAAAAAATAAAATTTTATCCATGAAAATATAAATGTAGAATAGATAGGGAAATACGTTATCTATTATTGCACTAGGTATTCATTTTTAGTGAAAGCTATCCTGCATATAGTTACAAATAAATAATGTTTGATATTGATTATTATTTATTATTAATTTACTCTTATTATGATGCAAGAATTCTTTATTATTAACATCGTTAAAATATTTTTGAGATGATCTGACGGACAAACAAAATATTTCCCTATTTTTATTTTGTGTAATAAAGACTAAAGACGGGATTTTATTATTTTTGTAGACTTTTGTTTTTAATGAGCCTAGCTAAGAATACCTAATACCTACATACATACACATGTACCTAATACCATACATAATTAATACGCCATTGTAAAAAAAAATTCTTTGTCATATTTGATAGCAAAAATAATAAATATAATATTACATATTTATTTAAAATGCTAATCCAAAGTCAAAAATAAAATCACGCCACACATTATGTCACAGCAGGGTTCTTACCCACACCTCCTTGAATCCTACTATGTGATAGCTGACAATCAAACTTATAGGTGTTACTCACAAACTTTCATAAAGATTTATATAAGTTATATTTTGTTGCTTTATACCTGAAAGAATTAACTATCTCATATATATTATTTTTGTAACTAATTACTACGTCACATACTACGTTACTAGTACAGAGTGGTTTCATATCAATTACAAGAGTAAAATTGTAAATCTTGCCTTTACATATCGCTGCTTTTCAAGAATATCGATGCAACTAGAAATGATGAATTTTATGGAATGGGGTTTTTAAATTTCTTTATTAATGTATCGGTGCATGGCTGCAAAATTTAAACGATCGTTTGATGTTATAACTTTACTGATTTAAAGAAAATTCATCATCGCAACTCTTTTCATGATAAAACATCAAAGATTTATGGTCTTTTGAAATACTTAGTTCTATTTGTTCGAATTTTGAATTACTACGATATTCTTGCAAACCAGCGATATGTGTTTAACTGCTGTGGTAAAAATATTTTGTTATGTTTACTATGTTAATTCTTTCTGCAATATACATTATCTTATTATATTGGAGATTTAGCAATCATCTATTATACATAAAAGTTTTTCTCTCGATAACAATTTTGGCCTTCTGTTTTACCACTTTATGAAGTAATTTTAAGTAAATCCGTTCTTAGCTGACATCTCCTACCTATAATTTAATCACCTAAAATTTATAAGAGATAAAGCACATACTTTTCGAAATTTCGTGTTAAGTTAATGTTAAGTTAGTGTTAAGTTAACCTTGAGTTTTTAATCTATTGTAATTATGAAAAGATACTTTGTGGGTTTAAATGTACTTATCTAAACGACTACCAGCATTATTAAAAAAAGTTATTGCCACTATAAATAATATATAATATAATTATACATAAAATAATAGATATAACAATATAACTTTTAAAACCTTAAATTTATAAAGTTCTCCGAGGCATAGTACACAAAACAAAAAATAATAAATAATTAAAAACCATGACATTTACAAGTAACAAACGTAAATGAAAAACTTTTTATTTAAAATATACGTATGTTTTTACAACTTCATTCTGCTTAAAACATAAAAGATTAATCAACAAGATTTACCACAATAATTTGCGTAAATAATGGATTTAGACTTTCATGCATTATGTTTCAAGGCTATTCCATATGGGTAGCTGAAATGACATTTCAAATATTTTTATTAGAAAAAAAAAACACGATTACACGTCGAGTCATCCTCTTAATGGACGCTTTTAACGATATTGACTGTGAAAATTTGGTTTTATTTGATTGTGTTTTTAATTGATCTAGATACTAAGTGTATATATCTATATAATTTTAAGTATCCGTATATAACGTAAAATAACCCACTGTTAGTGCACGTAGATTTGAATAGACGGTGGCAGGTTCTGAAGAGGAAACCTGCATGTTTCCGAACAATTTCTGGGAGTTCTGTAATATACATAATGTCTCTCCTAACTCACATTAGATTAAGACATATCGACAACAGGGCAAAAGTCTATTGCCCAGCAATGAGAAAATTACAAATAGTTTACTCATAATTTAGCAACAGATATAAAATTAAAATTATGTAATAGTTACACAATCTTAGATTAGTTGTTTAAAATCTATCAAAAAATGGCTGTCAATAATCTGTTATTCGAAATGGAGAGTATACATAACCGCGTCGAGGTGAAATCCATAAATCTCAGGAAATTCAAAACATTAATCAGTAGAGATTTATTGCGACAGTAACGGAGAGATATCTTCTTTTAGTGATCCATGGAATTTAAATTAACATCGAATTTTTAATATATAACGACGTTTTCATTCAACCTTCTAAGATTCGCCGTTAAGATTAAAAATATGCACTTTAATGTAAATATCAAGTGAAAATACAAAAAGGTGAAAAATTACCCAGATTTTTTTCAAAATTATTTATGATTTTTTTATAGTACAAGCTTATTTAGTTAAATGAATATAAAACAAACAGTTGTGTTATTTATTGTCTGTGTAAATTAAATAATTGTTTTGTGAATTGTACTTATCCTTTCATAGATATTAATAGAGCCTAGCCATAATGACAAAAACTCGTGAATGTGCTAGCTCGACGGGGGCTGTACACAGTTACAGAAAATTGGCGTGAGGTAATTAATATGGCTGCCTGTGTGAGAAAGTGATTGAGACAAGCCCAATACCATCTTCATTCCTTTCCTTACTTCCTATCCCCTTTATAATCTCTCATTCCTTTTAAGCTGGTAACGCGTTTGTTACTTCCCTGATGTTTCAAATGGAGGTGACATCATGGAGGTGACGGTGATTCAACAACTGCTCGCATGCTCTCTTATATTTTTATAAATAGAAATAAACTTTTTAATATAAACACATCATTTGTCATTTTGCACCTTGGTATTGGATTTTGGATTAAAACGTTATTAATTCAATTTCAAGGAAATCCTACCATTACAAAGTTAATGTTTAGTTATTTACCAAAAAAACATTTTAAGCCTTTTTTTATCGTTAACAGTGGCGGTATTCTTAAGATTATCAAATCATTGCTAATGGCACTCATAGACAGCATATATTTATTGTGTGAATTATTATTTTTGTGACACCAAGTTGACTGTGATGTTTGTTTGAGTGCACAGCGCGTGGTTTGTGTAGGGGTACAAAAATACAAAACATTTTTTTTTGACATCATTGAGATTTGTGTATGTCTGATCGCGAGCATGTACGTGTACCTGCACACGCATAATGTACGTAATACTTATATGTTAACGCGTACGTGCATATATGTAAGTGCATACATGTGTGCGCTTTGTTGAATAATCGCTACTTAACCAAAACAACTATACTTCGTAATATCAGACGAGTAACGTTACTAATTTGAAATTAGAAATTTAAAAAAATAAAATACGTTTATTGAATATTAAATGTTTATTATTTATGCATTTCATACGTATAATGATATTTTATAAACCATTTCCAAGTTTGACAAACTCGTCGCTTTTCTTGTTGGTCTAAAGATACTCTCGCCTGGCATACTCGATTCGGAATTCTATGTGCAAAAATCCATGACTTAATAACATATCTAAAGTTATATAATATCATTTCTTTGATTATACATTTAGTATAATCAAATTAACTAATTTAAACACCAAATTACAAGACCATAAAGTAAACCAAAATTTTTGAACATGGGACATAATTAAAAGGATAAGCTTTCCGCCTTTCCAGAGGCAAAATCCTAAGAAATCTGCAGACATTCTCAGAATCTAGACCTTTAGGAAACAATAGGTCGCTCGCACAAGGGCGGGAGCAGTGTCGCTCTCGGGTCACGACTATTAACGCGGTCAAGAACGTTAACTGCACTCTTAAAATGAATTTGGTATATAAAAATATATATACATATATTTCTTTCCTCTTGCAAAATATTATAATTTTTTTTCCTTTATTTCATTGCGATACATACATATTTGTTGTATTAAGGGTGGACATTTACATTTAATCATTTATATACAAATAAATATTTTTATTAAATAATACGTTAGTATACTGAACTGAATTTTTTTCTTAAGGATGACATATTCAAATTGTTAATTTGAATATGTCATCCTTAAGAAAAAATTTCAGTTCAGTATTTGGCAAAATCACTATTAGTGACATCTCAAAACTTGTGTCGCGGCAAAACTCGAAACTACGATTATTTATACTTTATTGTAATAAAAATCATAAAACACAGACAAAATATTTAAGTGCAAAATTAAAATAAAAACTCTGCATAAACAAAGTTATTAAATTATTAAAGGCAAAATTTTTGTTTAAACTATTCAAATGGTTTCAAATAATTAACGTTAATTTAAGAAAAATGGTAATTAAACGTTTACTTGAGATCAATTACATTTATTAACAAACACTGTTAATAAGACTACAAAAATTTGATTACAAGATTTTGCTAACAACTTCAATTACGTTAAGGCATAATTGTAAACATACTTTTTAAATAATTTGGCCATATATTTTATACATATTGTAAATGTTAAGCCGTGGTAACATATCCTTGTACAATAAAAATTATAATAACCTTTACCTTTGGAAGGTAAAGGCCTCCCGGGGGTAAACAATTATAATATTATCTTCATTCAGAAAATGCAAAAATGCAGGAAAAAAGTTTTCAAGCTAGGTACATGTGGTTTATCTTACTAGTGTTATACTAGCTTGTGATGATGAATCGATATTTGTTCCTTTTTTATATAAAAAGTACTGAACCGATTTTGATAACACTTTACAATAATATACCTTATACGTCATATTAACACATACGCTTCAACAACGCGGATAAAGCCGCGAGAGGGAGCTAGTCTTTATAATAATACAACGTGTAATTTAATAAATGCTAAGCGAATCGATACGATAATTTAATAGACACCATCCAAAAATAAATAAATATTAATTAAACCTGTTCCTAAACTAGTGTCAAGATCATGGCCGACACTTAAACTGTAATATTTCATGACACGTGTTCGTCAATTAACATACAGACGTTTACGACAATGCGAGAAACAATATTTTAAATAATACTAAAATAATTTATTAGAATAGACCTTACAAATTCAATGTGTAGTGTACACAAATCTATAAGTGTATCTTTTTAAATAAATAAATCACCGTTGTCTTAATTTCGAATATTATAAATGTAATTTGTTAAAAAAATAATTGTGTATAAAAATATATAGTTGTATAAAATTTGTAAGATAATAAGTACGTAAGATTTAAATCTAGTTATATTGGATTGATTCAGGGTCAGTTATTAAGTATTCTGAATGGTAAAATAAAAGTGTACCTAATAAATATATGTGTCGCAATATGAATGTAGCACACATTAAACGACTGTAAGTAGGGTTGCCAGGTGGCCGGGAATCCGGAATTGTCCCGGAATTTCGCGTCTTCGTCCCGTGTATTGTCCCGGATTTCGAACACCTACTATTTGTTTTTTTAAATGTTAGCTGCTTGTTTAATCTCAGTAAACTTTTAAGTAATTTTTTTACATTTTTAATTTAATAAATAGGATAAAAAAATATTCTTTAAAAAATATTTGAAAATGATGTAAAATGAATTAAAAATTAAATATAATTAAATTTTCAGACCTCTGAAAATATTATAAATATTAATCCTATAATTCCAAAAGTCACAATGTTTTTAGGAAACTTCCTCCTTTTATTAAATCATTTTCGATCAATTTTCATTTAAATACATAATTATGGCCTCACGAAAATCATTAAACAATAATTATTTGTTTACACCTACAATAGTATTTTAATAAACTAGTATAACAGAATTCATCTGGAAACGTTGAACTAGTTAGTATCTGGCAACCCTAGCTGTAAGCAATGTAATTTGGCAATATGACTAATATAATATTATTGTTAAGAACTTTTGAATGTCGGCTTTTGGTATATTATTTTCTGTATTACGCGACTAAGTTGATATGTCACCTCTGTCAAAATTGCTTTTAAGAAGCGATTATATACAAAGCGATAAACGTATTATATTTAAAGTAGTACTATAAACGCACAAAGTGTAAGTGAGTGTAGAGGTATAGTTGGACGCTGATAAGCAATATTATATCAATAAAAAATCATATTGAGTGATCACCCCCGCCTATGGCCATTTACAGCACGGGAGGTGCCGGAATTGCGTCGACAGCTTAAAAATATTAAAATAAGGAATAGAAAATAGGAAGTGAAGAAAAAAATTTGGGTTGAGATTTAGCTTCTGACTCTATCACTCTCAGTACGAAACGTTGTATATTATCTACTTCATGCTGCAGTATATTAGCTACTTCATGCCGATTTTTTGTGCTGCTGTGGTATTGCTCCGGTTCGAGCGAGCCCGTATACAAGGCCTGTGACTAGACTCTATCACAGTAAAATTCTGAATTACCTAAATACTAGATTAACGCTTTGGCAAACTTTTACCTCATGTTACGGGACGAGAGTTATGATCAAATGCATTTGTCAGGAAACCTTAAGCTATAATCTTAAACTTAGAATGAGTACGAGTTCATTGACCAATATAAAGGACGTATCAGGCAAAATTAGCATAAAACCATAATCATATATAATGCAAACAAACCAAATATAGAAATCAAAGGAAGATGTTAGTATTATTATTTACGAGCTTGTCACTGAGACATTATTCGTATGGAAATTAAACATGGCCTATACCTTTACTTACTGGATACGGCAAAAGAAAAATACATAAAAAACGAGGACATGGCTAGTTTTAAAGATTCCAAAAGTAAATAATTATAATAAGACAATATATTTTAATATTAAATTATATGAGAAAAAAAAACGTCATCTTGTTTAACGGCACGCATAGTGAGGAGGTTCTTCAGCCGGAAGCTCTAGCTGCTGGTGGCTTGAGATTATCTCCGCGACCAATGGACTTATTTATTAATGTATTAATAGATTTATTGGATTTTTTAATATGTACAAAATAAGTCAAAATAATAAATAAAAGAATAATGATAAGACACTAGACTAAATACATTTTTATGTTCCAACTATCTCTATTGACATTCACAGAACGTTGCCAAGCACTCAAAGTTACGTGTATATCAGTCCCATTAACACTACTCTAAGGCGAGAATTGCACCTTTAAGTTTTACTCTCGGAACTGGCATTAAACAACTCTACAACCTGGTAACAGTTAGCTAGGTAACTTAACGAGAGCCGTGATTGACAAAAATAAGGCACTGGTAGTAAGTTCTACAAGGTATATAGAAGTAATTTATGTAAAATGACAAGTGTAATTCTCGCCTAATATAGATAACGTTTGAAAATTCCGCGTTTGGTTTCAAAGAAATGAGTCAGTGGAATCGGTTACGTAATACACAAACTCACGTTAGGCGGTTTGGTAGACGTGTGATTTGTAATAGAACAAGATTCGACAACCATGTTCAACGATTTGTTCCGTCCTACGTGACAGCGGCGAAATAGTCTGACAACTCATTAAATTAACAATTAAATTGTATTAAACAAATAGTTTAAATACAAATACCTTATTCTTTGAGACCTTTATGATTATTTATTTTATAATTCATTAGCTGTACCTTGCAGTTTCACTCGTGTTTATGTTGACTGCTACGCTCCTATGAGTTGTAACGTGATATAATATAGCCTATAGCATTTCTCAATAAATAAACTATCTAACACAAAAATAATTGTTTAATTCGAACCAGTAGGTTTTGATTTTAGTACGTTCAAATAAACAAACAAACAAACTCTTCAGATTTGTAATATTAGTATGGATAATAGGTGTAAAATATAAATGTCTTTAGCTCTGGAACTGCAATTAAAAGCTAGAATACTGTAAAGATTTATCAAAATCCGTACAATAGTTTTATTATTTTAACAAAATTGTTATAACATAACGCAACAATGTTTTAAAATATATATTACAGTTGGGTGTTGTATGTTTTCTCACCATATTATTGTTAATTTCATTGCTTGTAATAAACCAGCAGCGTGAAATAATTGAGATCAATATCTGCTTAAAATATTTGTTTAAGGTAATTAAAAGACAATAAATTTTAACAGTGGGTGCACGACTACTCCACGTACAGTGAACGGTAAATTCCAATAATTCACGCACCCAAATTGGTTTAACATTATTATATTTCAAAGTAAATTCAACTTTGACTCAATAAATATTAAGTTTAATATAACTCACAACATTGTAACAAATGAATCACATATTTCCAGGTTACTTAGTAAGTTACTTTTGAATTTATTACGGTATCAACAAGACTTGAAAATTAGTGCAAAACTACATTAAATATTTATGTACTTTATGTAAGCGAATATTCCGGTTGCAGTTGTGGACGTTTATTGAGAAATTTTTGACATTTTCCTTAAACCAAGCCAAGATATATCAGGCAACAAGAATAAAAGAACCATGGAAAGTTAGTAATTTAATAAGAAATATTTTTTAAGAAATTTCGGGATTGTTTTTTTAAATTTCCCAAATAAATTAAAAATAAAAAGTCCTCAGCGAATTGAGAACCGCCTACTTTTTTGGTACATAGGTTAATCAACTCATTTTATTAACGACCAACTAACTGCCTGGGACAAACTTAGCACGGGTGTACTTAATTAAGACTTACTCAGTGTTTGACTTGAGCATTTTTTAACCCAAATATTTCACTTTTTTAAACATTTTCTTTCAAACTAATTACAAACCATTAAAAGAATTAGTCCAATAGGTGCAGTCTTACGTACATTCAGTAATTGTTTTTTATTTGTATACGGGCAAAAATGGTCACGCATACCAATGTTTTTGTGGCATATTCTAAGCAATAGTGCCTAATTATATTTTATTCATATAATGATTCATTTAAATAACTTTAACTACCTATTGTGTACTTTTTTTCATGAAGCGACCACTATTTCCATTGCCATTAAACAACGCGGTAGCTTAAAGTTTTAAGATAAATGAAACATAGTATGTTAATGTGTTTCATCAACCGACTTTAAAAATGAAGAGATTTTCGTTTCGTAGTGTATGTTTTTTTTTTAATTTTTGTACCTCAGAACTCCATCATTTCTTATTCGATTTAAATATTCTTTTATTTCAAACATTATATTTTCTAATTGAGCATAGAATTTTGATTGAAGTCGGTTTAGTAGTTTGGTTTTACAATTAAAATAGCTGGAATTATTATATTATTCAGATCTATCTATATATTACATAAAAATCAAAACTGACTGACATATCCACTGACTGATCGATCAACGCGGAGCTGAAACCGCTGGATCTAGATAAGTGAAATTTTGCACAAACGTTCCTTAGATATCGTAAGTGTGCACTAGAAAGAATTTTTAAAATCCATTCCCTAAGGGGTTGAAAGTTTGTTAGCTATCAAATTCTCAAGTATACTCAAGCCAAGCTGCAGAGAAATGCTAGTATAATATAAGAGATATTACAACTCAACACACTTGAGAATTTAAATTTGAACAAGCAATTGAAAGCATTGAATTCAATGTTGAATTTTGTGGTTTTAAGGCTTAATTCAACTATTGCGGTAAGACGATTTAAACCAACATCTTTTACCACTTCAAAAAAGCTGCAATCATTCGAAGGTCTCTTTCGAATGTATCAATTGACCCACAACACTTTAATGACGATACAAGTGCAAGTGACGAAATTATTTCAACAAATAATCCATTAAGCTAAGAACTTCTAATAGTGGTAAGAAACATGCTAAGTATTCGTACAAAAGTATTTAAATTTAAAGAAAAGGTTCTCTAAACAAAATACTGTAATTACATTTTGCATATAGTTTACGTTTTTTAATTGATGTGATAAGGGATACACTTAAGACACATGCAGTGTGCAAATGATTACTTTACATTAACTAGGTGACCTGTGTGTACTTTTTCCAATATTATATAGTTATAATTTTTAAATTGTATTTTTAAAAGAACATTAATTTTAAGTTTGTCATAAGAGCAATTATATGCTAATTTCGTTAGTAATGTACAATTTAAATATATTCCGTAGAATAATACCTAGATAGACATATATTACATATCATATAGAAACAATATCTTTATAATAAACTATAAGCCAAGTAACAGACAAGTTTTTACACCATAGCGCTCTTTGGTCTAATAGGTCTTTCATAGAGAAACATAATGTCACGTTGTCAAAACCACAACATACTAGTACGTACTCATTGCATATATAACGTCACTTCATATTATTTAGTACAGTATCAATGTTCGTGTGCTTCTATAAGACGTTTCTTGAGTTCGGATATGAATAGAAATATAATTCATTTTTATATTGCTCTTGTATGTTTACGCTCAGACACACATATTTTAATAGTTAAGAAAGAAGGTTTTCAATTCGTTGTGTACTTTTCTTAGGGTTCCAGACCCAAAAAGTGACAACGTGACCATATTACTAAGCCGGAACGGTTACGGAACCTTCGAATTTGACTGGTTTTATTTTAATGTTTGTTACTTCATAATTTTGCCATTAATAAACCGATTTTAAAAACTCAGTTTTTTATTTCATTAGATATATCTACTTCAGATTGATTATATATGCATATTTTACTTTTCGAATAATCGGTTTTAATCCTTAGTTAATCATTTTTTATACTATTATTGATATTGTAATTCTTGTTGTTTTCCACACTTTTTATGTCTGAACTTTAAAATATCTGCCGTCAGTTCACCAGCAATTAGTGTTGGAGCGTGTTTATCGTCACGAGTAGAAATCTCAAATAAAAGTCAGTATGTCACAGTAACAACATACTCATCCTTGTCACAGTAATAATTGTAACTACACTGTACATTGCCGTGACTCTACACGAGCATTGCCTAATATTTTCTAATGTATATTAGTTATACACGAATACTAAAATTTTGTTCATTTAAACACGTTAATTTTAGCTTAGATCAATATGTGTAGTCCAAATAAAATAAATAAAGTGCCAAATGATAGTTTTCTAGTTCTAAGGCGAGAAATACATTTGTAAGTTTTACTCTTGTAATTTATATAAAACAACTCAATAAACTGGTAAGCTTAGGTAGCTTTACTAAAACTGTGCTTATCAAAAATAAGGGCACTGACAATAAAATATTCCCTGCGTAAAGCAATGATGAGCGACGTATGTAAATCTTTATAAAAGTCTAAGAGCAAAACTTATAAGTGTAATTACCGCGTAAAAGCATCTGGAGCAAGGCGCGGACTGAGATATGGACGTAAATAGTAAAACTATGATACTTCCTATTTGACTTTGGAATCCTAAAACGGGATAGAAAGTTTTCTGTTTACGTATTTAATATGAAGATTACGTATTCTATATTATCAGTTAGGAGCGTTTTATATAAGCGTACTGTTTAATTCAAGCTGTTGTGTGGCTGTTCTCACCGAAAATATTGTAGCGATTTTCCTATACAATATAATTTGACGTTCATGTTAATTGTAAGGCAATTATAAGTTTTTCTCTTAGAGTTTCATAAAACTTTACAGATCTTGTTTGTCATTGCATAACACTTAAAAAAATTTACTGTCAGTGCCTTTAATTTTGTAGCTTTCGTAAAGTTACCTAGGTAACTGTTACCGGGTTTCAGAGTTGTTTTATGTCAGTTACAAGAATATAACTTACAAATGTAGTTCTCGCCTAACAAGTATTTTGGCGTAAACTTGCATTGGGGCCTCTGTCACACGTACTCGTTGACCTCTTTCTAACTAACAGTTAATGTTGACCCATAAACCATTGTCTTGTGTCAAGTGCGGTCGTGACGCAACGAAATAATGTAACGATGAGTAACAGAGCTAGCGGACCTATTGGCATGAAATAATAATAGTTATGCGTATTTTGAAGATTACGTTTCATGTAATAATAGTATTTTTATCGTTAAACGAAAAATATAAACAATTTTTTTTTTGGTTGAACGAGTTCATTGGAGTAAATTAGTTTATTAAAAAAATATCTTATATTCACTTGGTTTTTAGATGGAAATGAAAACACGATTGGTTACAATTCCTTAATCACAAATGAGCATCGTATAAAGACGTGGCATAGAATTTTAGTTATTTAAAGACATGACATATAGAGATGTTTTCAACAATGTTGATATAATTTGTTGGCAGACCAAATATGATACTTTAAAGACCAGTAATTAATCATATATAAGACATATAAGTATATCACTTACCATTATAAATGTTCTTAAATGAAGAGCAAGTCGTTTAAACTTCACCGCCATGTCGCAGCCTCCTAAAGGTATTCTGAAATTAAATGAAACAAAAAAATTATAATTTTTACATTTTAATTTTTTTTTAATAATTTTTTTTATACGCAAACATATGTGTGTGTGTTAAAGTTATTTATTTAAGTCTACGTATGACTCTTGAAATGTATGAACACTAACTATCAATACAACATAAAAGCCTTATTTTACGGCTTCGTAAATTTAAAGTTAACAATGACATTGATACATAAATCATATTAGTTTGTTCAGTAGACCTTAAAACAAGTTAACGCATCACGTATATTGATGTCACTTGTACATTTGTAATCCTTTATGACATGCTATTTCTAAGATAAACTCTTATACTCTTGTCAAAGAATACGTGTATCGTAACAGTAACATTTACGTTAATCAAGGTTACGTTCATAGTCTATTTATTTCAAAATACTACATGACCAACATAGCAAGAACACCGTTAACTACAAGTGAGACCATTACCAAAGGTCATTCGTCTAGTTCTTGACCAGCAGCATTTAGGAGACGGATTTTTATGGGGTTTTCCAGTGAAACCAAATATGTTTGTTCTATTCTTGTTACTTAGCAGTTGATTAGCAGGTTCATGCCTCAGACATTCTCCTGGCACATGCACAATATCTTCCTGATAATGAACGAATAAAGTGGATCCTAAACTCAAAAGTACTGGGTAACTCTCAGTCCTAACACTTATGAAAAAAGGTACCGTGTAAAATACTCCCATAGTCGCAGATTTTAAAATAATGTTTAAACATACGTAAAAACGATTATTACGATTATATGATAAGCATCAGACGTTGAGATTTAGTATTACAATGAAATTTAATTCATTCATATTGTTTTTTTGCAAATTATACAGATTTTTACATGAGTCGTTTTCGGGGGTTTACACATATTTTTGCTTCAACATAAAATGTTGGTTTTTGTTTAATGTACTTAGATTTATGAATGAATTATGAATCAACTTAATAATACCTATCATGTAGGTGCTATAATTTAGACAACTATAGATCTACCGATTTAAATTGTAATTATTTGATATAGTCTTAATTACAGATACAATACAAAATCTAGATTATTGTGGTTATATTTACTGTTTTTTTTTATAAATTTATGACTTTACAGTCACTCTTTTTGTTTATTACATAACGTACAACGTCTTGAATGTGAAAATGTATTTTCAAACTAATTTTTTTACGCAAATTTATCATGTACGATTTGATACTAACTATTCGTAAGTAATACGTAAAATCATAAAATATGTAATTGCTTTTATTTCAATTATATATAATTATTTTTGGTTTCTAGAAGGTTTATGTCCATTGAAGGAAATTAAAAGTTCACGAACGCTTTAATTAAATAAAATGATCTTAACCTCGCAATTAATTTATAATAATAAAATTTTAAAATAATAAAACGAATAATTATAAATTTAATTTAATATAATTTCGGATCATAAAGTCCGAACAATAGGTGTCGTTCGCAAGCCAATTTTGACGCTAGCTTTAAACTATTTAAACAAACAATAATGGGAAATATAAATCTCACGTTAGTATTCATTTCTAAAAACTAATTTGAATTGTGAAGGGTCGTTTGATTTTCTTGTGATATTTCATGATTATTAGACATTCTTAGATAAAATTTTTCATCCTTGAGAAAATTGCATTTAAGTAGCGAAAATCCTATACAAATCGGCTTAGTAGTTTTTGAGAAAACAGTGTTCATACAAACTTAAATAAATAATTACATGTACACCTAATATTTTTATTCATTACACCTAATATTTTGTACTCGGTTAATAAAACAGCGTGAATTAACACAACTGCTATATGAAAGACAGTAGTAAACACGATCATTATGTAAATATTTTTCTAACTTTGAAAAAAACTTTAAATATTACATTATTGTATGGGCCATGTAAGAGATAAATGGTGACTAGGATTAAGCAAATACCAACTGGTCGTGCAATACGTGCAATACGATACAGCGAAAGGTACCTTCCAAAACTAGCGACGCTTCCGTAACCACTAACTAATTAAGCGCCAAATTTTCACGTTCAATCAAATGTTATTTTAAAATTCAATTCAAATCAAAGAGGCGTTGTAAGATTATGATCCTTATTACTTATTTTACACTATTGAAAAATATTTTCCATGTCAGTATTTTATTTTAGTGTAAGGTCACATATGTATGTTAGCAAAATAGATTTGCCTAATTCGGGAAGTGCGGGGATGTCCTGAAATTTTGTATATTGTCCCGTGTTAGTCTTTGTTCTCGCAGATGTCAAAGGCAAACCAGTTTTATTATAAAGAATTTATTTTTTAATGTTGCCTTTTTTTTCACGTATTGTAAATAGCAAATTTTTATTCTCGAAAAATCTTTTGCAGCTTTAAAAAAAATGTATTTTAATGGCCTTTTAGTTTACTGCGTCTTACTATATATAGTATCCCCGAAATAATGAAATAACCCAACGCGCAAACCTGCACAACTATTGCAATCAAATTTCTAAGAGATCGAGATAAATGTGCGAGATTCAGTAGGTATCTTCTTATTTCGTCATATCTCGGACACATAAGCCTTTCTTTAAAATTTCATCATCAAAGTTTTTATCAATACAAGTTAATTATATCATATATGACATTTTGATTACTATTTTAATTGATTTTTAATCTAGTACGATCATGTAATTAAGATGATTTTATAAAAAGCTTCCTGCTTGAAGACTTATATAAAGTAAAGACTTTATTATTGCTGATTAATTATTTTTATACAGTTTTATAGTTATTTAAAACATATTTTTTACATATTTATCGTATAATTAAAGAAATATACATTCCATACAATTAAAACAAATAAAAATACTAACCCTACAAAAGACTTCAACGCGCGTACTGCAAAGACACTCACAATTAATTGATAATCAATATAACTTATTATTTGATTTGATTGTAATCTGATACTACATTAGCTGCCAGTTCGCGTTAATGGTTTTTGTTTTACTCCTATGAGTCGTAGCACCATGTAATATAGGCTATAACTTTTCTCAATAAACGGGCTATCTAACGCAAAAGTAATTTTTTAAATCGGGTCAGATCAGTTTACATGCAAAGAAGTTTTACTTCTTGATAATATTAATATAAATTAATATTAAATGCGATATATAATGTGAAATTGGCACCTGAGGAATTTTTAACATAAGAAAATAGCAAAGTCACGGAGACTGCTGATGGAAGTGAAAACTTTAAGCTATGGAAACACATTGTACACATACAATAACGCACATATACACACAATCATAAATTTAAAAATGAAATCTTCGGACGGAGGGAACGCTCGCGAACCCCTTAACATTAGTGGGGCGGTGTAGTGAATCTATAAGATTTTCCCATGCCCACGACAAATTTTCACTTTATAAAAACATAGATGACTACAGGATCTAGACCAAATACATTATAATGTTTGTAGATATTATCTAGTATGTGTAATATTTCACGAAACTTATTTTAGATAACGAAAAAGCTTCGCGTGGTAATGGCAAAGATAAAACGAGAAACAACGTTGTAGTTACTCTTATAGTTTTTTGTTGTTGTTATTATTAGCTTTTGCTCGCTGCTTCGTTCGCGTAAATGTAGATTATGTCACCGGATGATCGCCTAAAACTTTTCGTCTGTCTGTCCGCTACAACACGCCCACCCCCTACTGTAAGTTAATTGAAATTATACTCGCAATCGGATAAACGGCATAATTGTACATACGAAACGAACAATCCAAGAACCATTAATTTTTATATATAAGATAAATTTGAATCTAAATATATTGCATTAAAGTCAGTGCTATGTTATAATTTTCATAATCTTGCACAACTTAAAACGCTTTATTTATTTTAGAGTTTAGAAATCATAATTATGTCGGTTCCTTAAAGAAGTTTAGTTAAAATTGCGAAAAAATTTGCATTAGTAAATAATTCTAAAAATTGCCATCCATTTCATATAACTAATGATTCAGATTAAATTTTAAAATTACCTTAATATTAGTCTAGTATATAATTACATATATTTTTGTTACGTACAAACACACGGATATGAATTCTCTATTCGGTTAATTACCGTGTGATTCTCTATTGGGATCATAAAAAACAGACGAAATTATAAATAAATCATATCTATGCCGGATCTAGGTATATTATGTATAGGATAATCATTTTATGATTCAGGTTTTAATATTCGGCGTTTTATTTATTTATTCTGTTGACTTTTTTGGTTTAAAAATTCATATTAATTTTTATTTTTCGGTTTAGATATAGTTCTTAAATAGTTTTTTTTTTATTGGTAGCTTTTATTTTGTATGTAGAGTTTAGCCTATAGAATTCGCTTTCTGAAATAAACTCTTAAATTAAAACTAGAGAGCAGAGGGTTATAGTATTAGAAGTTAGCTGGGAAGTTGGTTTATTTTGCAGTAATTTTTTTCGTACCTATATAATGATTCAATAAACCAACGTTGATGATACAGTAGAGTCTGAATCAAAATATATTAAAATGATATAGGACCGTACCTATTTAAGGATAACTTAAGCCTACGCGTGACAGAACACCAACCCTGAAAGTCTGAGCACAGCACTGAACACAGAAGGAGAAACTACTCAATTTCAATTATCAAAAACGTCCAAAACTGATCTTACAAAGTCAAATTTACCGACAGCGAGTTTACGATCGTGCATAGCTGCATTCGCGGGTAAATTCTTTAGTTACGAGGTACTAAACACACATGCAACCAGGTCGCTTGCTGGCGCGGTACTGACTATCTGACAGTCAGATGGTCGATCGTCCGTCTAATCGCCGACTCGCATAATCATGAGAGAAAGTCTTTGGAACTATATGATATATTTACTATGGATAACCTATTGCCAATGCTTTATTATGATTTCTGCAATGCTTTGTTTGTTCTATATAAAACCTTTTGCTCTGAAAAAATATTTCTCATCCAGCCCATAAATTAGTCGGTTGGATGCATATTGTATATGATGGGAACAACTCAAACAATCCTTTATAGTTATATAAATAAGTCAAACATTATTTTCAAATAAAATAATAGATTCAAGTAGACCCAAAATTTGAACTCTGAAACATAGAAATAATGCATTTCATCGTACCTATTAATTTTTTTCTTTAATTTATATTCAATATAAAAATAAAGACTTTATATGTAATTTTGACACTCATATTATAATATTATCCATTATTTTATTAAATTTCTTAAGGCTTTCTTTGTATGACTGTACATAACATTAAAACATTTCTAGTTATCGTCGAACAGCTCGTCATGCGCCTACACCTGACATAACCGAATCAACCTACTTAGGCGAAGAAAGCAAGAGTAGACTCATTGTGATCAAACCTGTGCATGTCATAATTGCAACTCAGCTATTGAAGGACATTAAGTGAACATCATTATGAACTTTAAGTTAGATTAGAGAGTACTGTTCGATTATAAATAAAATCAAAGCTAAAATTTCGCAATTGAAAATTCAAAAATATTACGAGTATTAATTGTGATTTAATAGTGTTAGTTAATTCAAATGTACCCTGTTTTCCGGTGACAAAAGTCATAACGAGCAAAAATGCGTCACTTGATAACATTATAACCAAGTCGAAATGACCCCTCATTGTTGCAGCTAGCAGAGGCATAAAGAAAACATGGTACTCTTGTACAGTTTTAGGCAGAAAATGTAAACAAGCTCGTTACACACTCGTAACTAGTGATAATTGTTATAGGAATCAAATATTCTGTACACATATACCTGCAGAACTATTATTTTACAGACAATACTATTATACATATAATAAAAATGCCAAAATCGCTTTTAAAAAACTTCTATTCGTAACAAGATATTATTAAAAGTGTAGATGAATCGAAGAATCGCGTTTTATCGATCAATTATCACATAATTTGGTCATCACAGCAAAAGTAACGTTACGTAAACTCACAAGGTCGTGACGTAGTATTAATAGTGAGACGTATGACTAGGTCTACGAAAATGATAAATACGACCGCATCTTTTTTCGTTATATAATGTGTTTATTATTTTTTTAGTTTTTCGAGCTTCGAAAAAAAAAATGTTTGGAAGTATACTTATAGTAGCGACACGGCTAACGGAACTTAGAATTACTTATTTGCATAATAATTTTAATCTACTTACAAAACATTTAATTAGATTTCATTATACATATATAAAAACCTTTCGTGAAAAATTATCTAAATCGTGATAAAAACTGGATCAAAATCCGTTTTTTCGTTTAGAAGGAGTAAATAATAATGGTTAAAGCTGCGATAGGCTACAGATACTAAGAGCACCATGTTTTAGCATGTGCTAACTACAGAATGAGAAGTAAATGTAACCTAAAATGCCTTTTAACCTGGGAAGAATGCACTTTGACTTCAAACATCCTTAGAAAGATAAGGAGAAGGAAGCAAGGCAAATGGTCCATGACCAGGTGAGAGGTTATCTCTACATGGACATTAGGAAAATGAGATGAATATTTATATTACAAAATCATTTTTACTGACTACAGCCCGTATACGGGCTGGCTCAATCAGAGCACCTCACTCTTACAAAATATCGGTGTGAAGTGGATAAGCTGCGTTGCGTACGATGAATGCGAGAGTCGAAAGGGTAACTCCCTCTCCATTACTTACCTTACTTCCCCTTACCCTATTTATTTTTAATCTAGCAACGTATTTGTGTCTCGTCTGGTGCTGCAAATGCGGTGATCACTTAACATGAGATGTTCCGTCTGCTCGTTTGCCAGCTTTTGTAAAAAAAAATACATTTTATATAAATTTCTAAAAAAAATCCCATTAAATGTTAATTGTGTGAAAATTAAACGTATATCATAAAAATTCACTTCATACATATATATCCTTTTTCGTGGGAATCAAATATTCGGCACCGATTATTGTAATACTTTGATGATATAATTAATTGGATTAGTTCTTCCAAAATTTTGGAAAAATAAAAATAAAATCGAAATACATGAACAAATAATGTTTTGTCAGATACAAATCTTCATTAAGTTGTCGAGACTTTTTTGCTTCATGCACGAGTTACATCATGTTATAGTATATATTTATATATACAGGATGTTCAGTTCTTTATAATTAGCATTTTCCTTCAAAATAAGAATTTTCCATTCGTTTGCTATATACTATTACGTCCCAGAAATTGATCCTTATAAGTAACATTATTAGATGGTGCAATAATATAGGATGTGCCTTTCTTTCAGGGTCCTTTAAGAATTTTTGCTATTCCTTATAGTTTCGGATTTGGCCAACCACACTCAGTTAAGAAACTCATTCACCTGTATATATCTATGAAATTATGTATATGAAACTAATAGAAGTTTTTATTATATTAGTGTTATAAATATATTTCTTGCCAAAGTTTTTACGATTATTTAAAATCGAGTAAGGTTAATTCTTAAACTCCTGGTTCTTATAAACATTTTTTCTGCGTTGTAGTACACATTTTTTAATAAACTAAATAATCATGATCAAATAAAAAAAAAATCAAATAATCATCACAGAATCAATTTAATACATACAATTTAATTTAACACTATCCAAATGAAAACGTAAAACCACCAAAATACCGCTAAGATGAATGAGATTTAATTAGACGCTTTTTTTGTTTAGCGATATTAAGGAGAGCAGAGTAACAAAATTTGTTTTACAACAAAAACAAAAAATTGCTAGTGACTATATCAATCTGATTAAGCTAACGAGGCTTTTAGTAATATTAAAAATAAGAACCCCGACTACGCCAAGACAAAGTAACAAATACGCCTATTAAGTACAATTTCGCGTGAATAATATACCCTATGTCACTCCTACACCGGCAATTTTATATCCCTTTTTACAAAAATTATGCTGACGAAGGAGTATAAAATTTCGTACACTTATACTTATACAAAGAAGGAGAGATGAATGCTAATATTTTTATTAATTATATATAAAAATACATTAAATAAATAAAAAAAGATTACACACACTACCATTCATTTGAAAAATGCACCCATCGAATTCCGACCGCTAGGCGACCACTAGTATCTTAAAATCCGTCAAACGTCTATAGAGGGTGATAACGAAATAAATAAACGCATCACACTCAACGGACCCCATTAGGATCTTATGATCCTGTGTCGGGGATCCGGAAACACATACATACAATACAAGCACAAACACCCAGACCACGGCAAACATCCGTATTACCAATACAGAGGTTTGCCCTGAGCGGGGATCGAACCCGCGACCGTTAGCGCTTCAGTCAGTTGTAGTGACCACTACGCCAACCTATCAGTCAGGAATACACATACTACATAGGTACCTTTATACATACGCTCGAAAATAACCCTTCTATGGTAGACGAGAATCTTGTACTAAAATGCTTGTTTAGACTTTACATACAGTGACACATACTTGTTAGAGTTTCCATGTAACTGTACATCCGCAGTCGCAATACCTGAAAAACAGGGAAAATTGTGAAAACGTTAAACAAAGATGTTATCCTAATTTGTCTCAATCTGTTAACTTGTCCGGTAAATATGCAAACTTTGCAACAATATTTAAACACAAGCAGTGCGGAAATGTTGCGGTTTGTCTTTACTTTACTTCATTGTGCATATGTTAATTTGCTGACACCTTTTTAAATCAACGATTTTGTCAAAATTATACAAACTGCCTTCCATCATTTCTTGATATTTTGATCTTACGTTGTTCGTTCGTTTTGATGTTACGTTTTTCCAGTTCTTGTCAAAAGTGCCATTGCATCCGGGCACAATCATCGAGCCTTATTACCTCTATATACAAACTTACAAATTTTACCTTTCATATATATTAAAAAAAAAACCTAAGAGATAAAAAAATAAAGTTAAAATAATTATTACGATCAAAGCTTGTAGTACCGCTACTTATTATTCCTTCGGGTATTCTTCTTTGATTTCTTTAGATGTTCTAATAAAAGCCTCTATAAAAGGAGTTAAATTACTTTCCCTTTTTATTCAGATTGCAGTCGTATTCGATGTGTAGCGAATATTAATGTATCATCTGCACAAAACTCAAGCGAATTGCGTGTTTCCATAACACTTCGTGTTAATTTTTTATATGTATGTGTAATTTATATTTATCACAGCTATGAGAATAATCACAAAACATATTATTAAATATTTTCGAATTTTAATTGTAAGCGTAAGAGTCACTCCGATTGGACAAATTTTAGTAAAAACTCTATTTTGTGACATCTTATTTTCAGATTTAAGAGTTCCATTTTAAAAATAGTAAAAAATGTACCTTTAAGAAGTAGGTAACCTTGTAGACAAAAATGTTAAAATTATTGACATTCACTGGAAATATCGTTTTAAAAAACTAACAATTTCTAAATTATTACAAATAAAAATCATTCAACTATCAAACTCTATAGCTATAGTTTATACATATTAATTTTTAATATTCAGAGAGTGTGCCATGATTATAATATTTTGAGTTTATGGTTTATTTTCGATAGACTCCATATTCGTATACCAAACCGATGATAATTTCACGTGAAACTGTCACGACAAAATGACCATTAAGTATAAACCGAATTTATATGCAAGAATTTAACTAAACAAGCTTTAAATGTCTCATCATTCGCACATAGTCAAACGTTAACTGCGCTGCGATCGCTAACATTTGCTTCAACACGTCCAAATGAACTGAGAAATGAATGGACGTTAAAGATAACTATCAGAGATTTTTTGCATTGCGAAATTCGTGATAATATGGAGTTACGGTAATAATTGTGAAAGGATTACTTTATAGTGTATTAAAGTGCATCCAACTATGCTGAATGTTTTCCACAGGTGAATGTTTTTTTGACGATATTGACGATAACATGTGAAAAAACAATAAGGCCGGTCATTGGATATTCATGATCACTGCTGCCTATAAACATCTCCACTCGATATCATCCACACCACTCGGATGCATGGTCGCTATCGAGTTTCTTGCCGGTTCTTCTCGGTAGAATCTACGTTCCGAACCAGTGGTAGCTTCATTAATTATGTATTTTTTTTTTGTTTTTTCATGTATTGACGATTCAAAAGTGCTCGCGAGGCCTACTTGAATAAAGTATTGTTTGATTTTAATTTTTCTTCTGATTTTGATCTTTATTCCGCGTATTCCGATCTTCTGAGGTTTCCCCAGAGCGCTATAATTTGGAGGTTTTCAAGCGTCGAGTATACGAGAGACATATTTCGCATCATTCGCACATAGTAATACGTCCAACTTTCTGATGTAACGTATATCTAAACCTTTCTGAGGTAAACAAACATTTAAAAAAACATACGCTACGAATCGAGAACCTCCTCCTTTTAAAGTTGGTTTAAACTGAACAAAACCTTTTTAATTTAACATTATATTTTCATAAAGCCGCTCATAATATATTTATTACCAAACATTCATTTCGTTTATAAACTCCAAACATTAGTACGAAATTTTCATGAATACTCAAACATGTATCGCCGGCATAACAGTAGCCGTGTCGTGTCTCGTACGCAAAGGTTCCGCGCGAGGCACGAATAAGATTGAGTTACGCAAAACGCGTGGGAACGCGCTAGCGGTTACTAGTCTGCATACAAAAACTAGACCGCCGGAACTCGCTTCCGACTAGATTGTTGTGTCGACGTTACTATGATTTGTAAAAGAATATTTTATATAAATTAATTACCTATATTTTTTGGTAGCTTATCATTAGACTTGAGATTTTAAGCCTAGTTTTATGTTAATGTAACGTAATTCGTAATGGATATCTAAGTATAATGAGAATTACATATATGTCTTGGAATAAAAGTTAACCAATATTTTATTGAATGTATGTTACTTCGTTATGAATATTTTTACATTCAACGAGATGATATTTGGAACTATAAATAATCATATTAAATGATTATTAATAAGAGTTCTTTGTGTCCAAAGTAACAAAATAAATGGGAAAGTAACTTTGTCTGTTCATATTTAATTTAACGGGTCTTATCCCGATAACTACCAATAGTAGTAATACCTTTTTTATTGCCCGACGTTTCGACGAAGTTACATTCGTCGTGGTCACGAGCTGACTGGTGTACCGCGCGCACTCCGGCAGCGAGTTTTCTTCGCCTACCCTAAAGGGTATTAATTAAGTTATTAGGTTATATTAAATATAAATAGTATAAATCGCGGAAGTTTAAAATATATAACTTTGTCTCTACATTTTCACGCTTAAACTGCTGAATATTATTATGTAATTTAGATAAAGACTACTTTTATTATTTATTTTAATGCGAAATTGAAATGTAACTAACTGGTTCTCGCGACTTCGTCCGCGATATCTGTGATGCCTTCGTCATAGTAGCTTTATACATGCAAAGGCTCAGCCTTATCGGTTTAAAATTGACAAAGTTTCATACAAACGTTCATCCCCCATTTTTATCCCCTTGGGGGTAGAATTAATCAAATCCTTTCTTAGCGGTTACCTACATCATAACATTTATCGGCATCCTAAATTTCAGACCTATCCGTACAGTGGTTTGGGCTGTGCGTTGATAGATCACTGTCAGTTAGTCAGTAAGTCAGGCGCCTTTGAATTATATACATTTAGATGAAATAGGTAATGAAAATTCGTAAGGAAAATCCAACATTTCTCAAAAAACAAGCTATTTTAAATAGTGATTTGTTATTCTAAAGAAGTTATTAAGTTAATAATGAACAATAAATTACATCAAATCTAATAGTCCGAGAGCCAGGTGAAAATTTGGTTAATTATTTCTTCTCGATAGATAATTGGGGATACGCATCAGACAACAGTATCATAAAGGGCTATAACCGTCAGCTGCGGGACAGTGGGGGGGATGAGTAGTTATAACCTCCCACGCTTGAAGAAGAAAAAAAATACATTTACTCATTTCCCCTCGGCTAAAAGATTATCAAGTTATAGCTAACCCAATACCTCAACACAAAAAAATAATCAGCTGACTATAACATAGTGGTCAGCTGATGCCTTTAAATAGTCAGTAAATGCTTCTAGCTAACTTCTACGTAACGACCTTCAAAGTATCAGCTGACGATTTTTCCACCAAGATACAGCCAGCTGACATACATATTTATCAATAGTTACATATAAGCTATCATCTGGTAAATTTTTAGCCGAGAGGATATCACTGAAAGTGAAGATTTTTTTTCCCATGATCTAGCCATCAGCTGACGTACAATGCACTATGTTATAGCCAGCTGATTATTTTTTTTTTGTTGAAGTATTGGGTTAGCTATAACTTGATAAATTTTTGCCAGAGAGGAAATGAGTGAATGTATTTTTTTTTTTCTTCAAGCGTGGGAGGTTACAACTACTCATCCCCCCCACCGAGCCTCAGCTGACGTTCACGAGGCTTTATAGTTCGATTTTCTGCTGCGCTTTACTAATTATCACTTGAGAGGAACTTGGTCATATATATCTGTTACTGGCTCTCTGACTATAAACAGTTACGATGCATCAATTATAATATTATGTACTGATCCAGATAACTATATCGATAAATCAAAATCTCTATATTTAACACATTTTTACTGCATCCAGGCACACACGCCTTCGAAATTCCAAAATCAGTAGACAACCTTGGTCACAATTACTTTCTATTGTGTTGTGACCTCTGCGTATAATTCGCCTAGTACGGAAACGACGTAAAAATGCTTTAAAGTTAAAATATTCTTTGTTGTATCAGATATGGTTGGAGCCCGTAGATCCGTGTTTTGTTGGCATTGATTAAATTACTTTGAAATTTACGTTTGTCGATTAATTTAATTATTCCACTAAAATCTTAGTAATAAATTAATAGAAATATATTCCTGTTTAACATATGTCTTAGGTACAATTTAATATAATTTTATAAATAAGATAGCTAGAATTTAAGATATCCAAATAATCTGGATCAATCCGCTAATCTGCAGAGGAGCAGCGCGGTGGACTAAGCCCTACCTTAACAGGAGAGGAGGACTTTGTCCAGCCGTGGGATATTTTGCAGGTTTTTGCTTTACTTTTTTTTAAATAATCCGAAAATGGTTCGTTGTATTTCAAAATTATTCAAGCAGTGTTTTAATTTTTTTAGCTCGTTTATTTTTCGAACAGTCAAGGACAATAACTAATTCACTTTATTCAGAATTTTATTAAAAAAATAAAATTGGTATTAGCAATTTAAAAAAATATATCCGCTACTTAAAATACAGTTCTTATTTGCGTGTTTACACAAAAATAATAGAAAATAAAACAAATAAAATCAGGAATCATGTTTATTTATTTATTTCAATAAAATAAGTCACAATTAATAAATAAACTCTATAATTAGACACGTATCTATCGCTAAGGTATATTATTATATTTATGAATAAAAACATTATTCGATTCGAGTAATTATTTTTTTACTTAAGAGATTTTTTTATTAATTGGGATGCATTAGGAGCTACCAACTTGAAAAAAAAAACATTATTATATTCTAAAAACAATGCGGACTTTTAAGTTGCGAATTCAGGTGGTGTCAATATATTACTTACCCTATATTGTCTGCTTTAGACCATAAAATGTATAGTTCTAAATAAGACTTGATAAATTAACGTATTGATAAACGTTGTTAGCTCTTAGACGAATATGGTATATTTCTTATTACATAATAACGAACTTATTGAAATAATGTTATTTGGAATTTTAAACCAAATAATTACCGAATCGAAAATTGTTTTACGACATCAGATCTTTTAAACTATTAGTTGAAATTTTTGTGACGACAAAGATGTTGAAAATTCTTTTTATAGCTCGTAGTTATACCTATAAAGCCTTAAATTGAAGACATATAATATTTTAGAATTATACTAACATTTGCCACACAAGTTTCTAATATATCCAATTGAAAAAAAAAAAACATTTTTTTTTAATTTTATAATAATTTAAGCAAAAGCTTATCATTATTAAATTTTACTAACACAACTATAACATCTCAAGACAAAATTACTGTAATAGGACGAAGTATGAACGCAATTAAGATTTTCTTCTAACATTTGAGAAGTAAAGTTTTATTTGATATCCGGCTTATCCAACTCTTACTACTGTCTCTTACAACACACACTTGCTTTAACAACCCGATAGTAAGTTTACTAACAGTTTTGCGTTTGCATTTCTGTACATAACGTAACGCGTTACGTTTCTTGCAATGACCCAGTGATTCGAAAGAAAAATATGGAACATAAAATTTGCTAAAACATTTTCCTTTATACACGACACTGAACGCTATTACTGAGTAAACTTACACTGGTTTTAGTCAACCAGTTATCCGGATTTCCCGTCTAAACTTAACCGGATATCCGGTATCCGGGTCCACAGTTCATTACATGTAAATATTTCTATTCGGAGAGACGCAATTACGACACTATATTACGAACATCAATATTTTAATACTAATACGACATATATTTTAAAGGCATTTAGTAAAATGTAATAAGTGCAAACCAATTCACAATAAAATCAACGCTTCTAAGGGGAACATATTTAAACGACATTTGGACAAAAAAGAACTTACTAAAATAAAGTAAAGAAAAAATGTAATCCTTACTTATATTGAGGCTAAAATTGTCTCACATAAAATATTTTATTTTTTTTTACTTTAATGGCTACCATATGATATTAGCCACTTAGAAAAAGCTTTGAAATATAATTAACTATACGATTTTTGTATTTATTTATATTCCAGTTATTACATTTTACTAGTGCCGTTCCTAACAAATATCGACATAATTTAATATTAACATCAAATAAATCTTTCGCATAAACATTTGTAATGGTTTGTCCTATGGCAAATAAAAGGTATTTTTTAAATTGTATAACAATTTATGGATACGAAATAAATTTGTTTTTTGGTACATTGAATACTTTTAAGTAATCTTTAGGTACACAACAAAAATCATTTAGATTTTTTATTATATATACTACATGGAAACCACAGAAAGTGGTCATTTGCATAATATTGTCTGCAACTTTAGCAACAATCGGAATCGGCTTCAATAGAAAAGTGATGCTCACTGCGATTCAAGCTATGATATTACAGTTTTAATATCAAACACATCAATAAAAAATTTTAAAATGGCTTTTAACTCTCAAAACCATTGCGCAGTCGACAATATTTCTACAGACAATATTATTTGGAAGGATACATGAAGATAAAACATTCCTTTCTAAAACAAATAACATAGATATTTATTAATGAAATAAAAAAAATAGGAGTCTTTTAACATTTCTTTTATGCAATCATAATCTGCATATATTTAAGTAAATTTGAAAGACCATTGATACGAACGTCGATTTCAAAGCAAACTTCATTAAATCTATAAAAACACGAGTATAATTTGCATTTATATTCGAATTAAACTATAAGCTAATATAATCGATATACTCAACCGAATACCAAGCAAAAAAATCAACATAACTACATAACGTAACATAAAATCACATAAATTAATCACAAAAAAAAACTTAACGATTTCTACATTTAGAATAAAATCAATGCTAATAACAGACCAGGATACTATAGATATATAAATAAATGCAGTAAAGAAAAAATTAATTAATTATAATTAAGACTGATATTTGACAAAACGAATAATTCTTAATCACATAATATTGAAATACATAATGAAATATTTTTTAATAAATGTAAATAGATAAATAAGTTATCGATATCGATAAATTTTCATGTTCACGTCACTGAATTATAATTATTTTAATTTTATTAGTAAAATATATTATATCCCTGGGCTGAATTTATCGTTTTTAAATTTATATATTTTAAATATAAGCGAAAGATCAAGAATAAAGTAGATTTTATAGAATATATCCTTATATGAACAATAGAATATATCTAGGATAGCTATTTATATTTACTATTATTATGTTATACGTATTTAGAGCCTTGTTAATAAACATTCAAGATATCTATTTATCAAGTTTTCCGTCTCGTTTTCGCTCGATAAAATGTATATGAAAAAGATTAAAGAAAGGGACAAATATATATTCCTAAATGTTTACTAACATTCCTCAAAATTGTTATATTTAAATACTCCATATTAACCCGTAAATACTTTTTTATATTAAAATAACCACAGAAAATGAGTCACAACTTACAAACAAATCATAGTGAGTTTTTAGAATGATGGTATCAAGTAAAATTCATAGAAAAATAGTTTTATAACGTTCGAAATAATAGGAAGAAAGTCACAAAATATTTAGCACACGATAAAACAGTCGTTATTCAGTCTAAAATGAAAGAAATGCATATTCCCTGTTTGATCCAATTAATGAAATGAGTTAACACAAAAAGGGACTTTATTTTACTGAAAATTTTAAACCAATATTATATGCATAAATATTATTCTTTCTTTTATGCTAGTAGCTTTATAAATGCTTTAGAAACTTTTCAAAATAATGAAATTTTTGTAAATCTTATTTTGGTCACAGATTAAAATGAACTTCGAATATGATTAGGAATATATATTGAGGAATTAAATTTATGTTACAATATGTATATTATACAACCGTCATTATGCTACTATATTTTAGTATACTATAAGAGATCGACCAAGTATTACTTAAGAGTTCAGAAAAAAAAAATTACGTACAATATTATTTTAGTCATAGAGAGAAAGAGTAAAATAACTTAGAAAAAGGATCATTGCTATCATTTTATTCCTTTGGGATAAAAAAGTCTAAGTTTTTAAATATATTTAGCCAATTAAATTATGTTTATGTAAAATTAGCTTTTTTATCGTTTTGTATTTATAGGGTATATCTAGAACTAATAATAATATTAATGATTCAATGTTAAGATAGATTGAACTACACGACATTCCACATTATTAAAGAAAACTATGTATTTTTTAATAAGCAATCGTTTATAATGGATGAAAGGTGTATGAGTACCAAATTAAAAAAGACTAGAATAAAATGTATGCTGTTTCGGTGAACAGTCCGGGATATGTCATACCTTAGTGTAGTATCACACTCGACAGAAACGCAGCGATAGAAAGTAATCTTTAAAATAAATTAAAATAGATTTCTCGTTTCTAATACACAATTTTTAATATACATCAATGCCTCAATGTATATTAGGAAGTATATGTATAAGAACTATACAATTATTTTATTGTTAAATAATAAGGATCTGATGATTATTATTATATTATCAAAAAATTGTTAAAAACATTTTATTTTGATAATACAATACGTATTCTAATAAATAATCTTAAACGAGTATATAGGAATATTTTTTTTTTAATGTCTTACAGGCTAGTATAACACGCCTTAAAATTTTGTTTATTTTAACTTTACCGCGTAAACGCATCAAGTGTGAAACTGCACTTACAATTTCTGTCAATATTTATGATGTATAAATAAATATATCTGAATTTTTCTAGAATCGTCTAAGGTACCATATTGAGTATATTCCTGTGTTCCAGCGACTCCTTCAAGGCGTAGAACAGTTGCAATTGTTGTTCTGGCTTCAGATTGTACACCTATACGACAAAATATTATTATTATAAGGCTTTTATACAAAATAGCTCGTTACAAATAATTTAAAAAATTGTAATTGCGAAAACTTCATTCCAATTGAGAAGTTTGAGTGTAGTTTCCGCGAATAGGTAAATATTCGTTTTGAAAAATCTTGATTGGAAATCAGGCTATTTGGGTAGTTTAAGTCGCAACGTCTTTGAGTTACATTATATAAATATACATATCGCACCCCCGGTGCCATACTGTCACTTATGCAAAAATGTAGTTTTTCAGGAAAAGCATTTAAAACTTTCACACATCACAAAGCAATGATGTTAGGAGATATAGGCGAGATGAGTTGCTTATACTAAAACATCAACTTAACGTTGATTTAAGATAAATAGTTATCAATGAATATTATTTAATGGGTGCGATATGTTGTAAACTAAACTGTAAGATTTTGGCAGTCAGAATGTCGACCACTTTGGTCGATGTTGCCTAACAAAAACGTAATAACTGTACGCAAGAAAAAGTATCTTTGAACCAACAAAACAATTGACGAGTTTCTCAGTTGAAAATGGATACAGATTTTTAACGTTAAATAAATGTATAAACGTAACATATTAATACTTATAAAATATCATTGAAAGGTATTTAGCAAAATTCAGAGGTAATTAGCCATGAAATGTTGCAATATTATATTTATGAGTGTTGTTCGTAGCTCTTCTTAATAGAAGTATGTTATGTGGTAGGCATAGAGGCATCAGATATTTCTTACTATAATTTTTTTGTAGTAAAAAAATCTAGAATTAATTTTGCATTTCGGGTATTCTGCTTTCTACAGATATCATGTATATAAAAACTTTAGAACTTAAAAGTTTAACATATGTATGATCAACATGACCACATGATCTAACAATACATAATACGAGCAATAATGTATCTTAAATTACACTAAATCTAGGTATTGTTACCTGTTGCAGAAGTTTCTGAGGTGTGGCGGTGCGGATGAAGCTAGTGATGTACACATTCACGAAGGTAGCCATGAGGAACTGGCAGTCGAAACGATCCATTATACCACCATGACCTGGAATCACATCTCCGAAGTCCTGGAAAAAATAGGTTTTTTTTTTTAATATAGCCCAAACTATATCTTAAAAATTAATAAATGACCCACTAACCTTGGACGAATTATAATTGTAAATTTTAATCTCGTAATTGATGTAAATAAACTCTGAAACCTACTACTAGATATGTAGTGAGTAATTAAGAAAGAAAGGAATGTCAAAGACATCGCACTGACCATAAATTCTTTATGGTTTAAAGCAATGACAAGCAACTTACGTAAATCTTTATGAAAGTCTGAGAGCAAAACTTATAAGTGTAATTCTCGCCTAAATCGGTTTATGTTAAGGGTATACAATTTTGCTCAGATTTATTTTTTTATGTAACAAAGATGAACATTTACAAAGAATTAAAAAATATCTATCCCATACGTACGTACCTCCTACGTTGATAAATGATTTTTGAAACATCGATTTTAAATTCGATTGTACACGAAAAGTTTCAATAAAGCTATTTAATAACACAATCGATGTTTTTCAAAGATTTCGACATAATTATGTAATATTCAAATTTTATAATCTTTATAAACGTACGCATATTATTGCAATCAATCAGTTGTGATACAAGATACCGTATGATACTTGGGTGATAGAAACGCAATCTGATAATTTTGATAAAAATGACTTGCATGAAGCAATATGAATGTAGCACGCTGTTTACAACCGATAACGGGTTCAATTCTTGATTAGCACATCTGAGTTTAAGGCTAGAATTACATTTGTGAGTTTACCATTCGAGAGCGATATAAAACAAAATCCGTAGCCTAGGATCAGATACGTCGTAAGTAGTTATGAAAGATGTGAAAGTCAAATATTTATACGTTTTACTCTCAGACTTTCGTAAAGATTTAAATAAGTTATTTCTCATTGATTTACATCTGAAAGACTGTCAGTGCCTTTATTTGTGACAGCCACGGCTTTCGTAAGGTTACCTAGATAACTCTTACCGGGTTACAGAGTTGTGTTTTAAATTGACAAGAGTAAAACTTACAAATATATTTTTCGCTTTAAAATATAAAACTAACCTTGATTTTGAAAGCTCGTTTAAATCCAGACGCGAAAAATCCGCCGAAAGGTCCAATGACTGAGCTGAAGATACTGAGCGCCAGCGAGTGAATCATGAACGGATACATATTGAATTTATCGCGACCCAACTGTAAATAGAGATTAAATATTTAAATAACTTACAAATTTACAAGTTACACCTTACTACACTTTAACATATGTATTTTGTTATTTAGGTTGAATAATGAAATAGAAAATTTTAAAAGTAAAGCTTATTTAGACAACACTTTAACATCTTTTGTTACCTAGATGGAGTAAGCTCCCAAAAGATGGCACTATATACTACAAAATTAATTCAAAGTTTTATAATTAAACCACAGACAGACAGACGGACAGACAGCAGAGACTAAATAATAAGGTCCTATTGCTGTCTTTGGGTACGAGATCCTAAAAAGAAATAAGCGGTACACAATATATATATATATATATATATATATATATATATATTGTGTACCACAAACATGGAAGTGCGCACAAAATGGAATCGGATATGACAGCGTCATGCCGTTTGCCATCACGACACACGAGTCGGCTTTACTACCTTACTACCACTTACTTACTACCAAGGCGCGCCAACAGTTCGCTTTCATCAACAAGACTTAAGTAATATAAAAAATTAAAAAAAAACGACTGACTAAAGAGAGTTTTACAGATATTAAAATAGATGTATTATATCAATTTTCATTGGTGAAAGAAGTTTTGAAATCGGATAAGTGCTATTGAAGATCAATATTTCTCGCGTAATTTTCATTCTCAGGGTAATTCCTGGAAACAAGTAATTAATGGAAAAAACCAAAAACCCGAATAACAAGACCATAGAGAATCGTTAGTAACTAACTTTAAATCGTTATAGATTCTAAACGTTCTGATTGAAAAATGATTTAAGAAACCTAAAAATGATTTTTAAATACATATTCAACGATACCCCTATATAACATAGTTCGTCGATTTTTATTTTTTTCTTTTTCTCGTTATTGCGTCTAAAATCGGAAATTTTATTTTTTCCAATATATTATACTTTCAGTGACATTCGCGCCGTTATAATGAATCAAACGATGTGTCATTTATCAAAATCGGTTCAGTCTAAATAGTGCCACAAAGGTACAAACAATACCATACATACATACAAAGACCGATACACACATTACCCCCCCTTGCGTCCCGCAGTCGGATAATAAAATATCCTATGACACCTCATATGTTAAAATCAAACGGTTTAAAGCTATAGAGCGTATCAAAAAAACATATATACAAATACATATATTAACGACAAACATAACACTCATTCGGCAGTCGAGTACAAAAAATTAATACTTACAATTTTCATAACCGGTTGCAAGAATTGAGGCGGAGTGTACTCTTGCAGGCGGAAGAGTGAAGACGGTTCACAGTCCATGGTCATACGGCCTAAGGATTCCGAATACTCGATCGGGCACACCAAGTACGGGTATTGAGACATCATGTAGGATAGCTGAAAAATAAAAAAAAATGAAAATTGAAATAAAAATATACTTTATTCAAGTAAGAGGACTTTTGAATCGTCAATTCCAAAGTTTAAAAAAAAGAAAAAGTATTTACATTAATGGGAAGCTACCACCGGTTGTAGATTTCAATGGAATGTAGACTCTACCGAGAAGAAACGGCAAGATACATACATTTACGAATTAAAAATTTATTGAACATCCTGAAAGAAAATCAGTATATACTAAATCCACGCATCTTTATTGCTAGCTTAGTCTTATCTGTAATAATACGTGTTAGCTAGTAGGGGGTAGAAAACTAAAACCCAAATAAGACACAAAATGATAGAAGTATCACAAATATCGAATGAATACAGACAAAGTTACAAGGTAGAAATGAATATAGTTTTGGAATGTACAATTAACGCCCTTTACAATGTTACAGACACGGTATATTTATTACATTTTTTATTAGAGTACTTTATGCTCGCTAGAGGGCACTTTAGATTTAGTGACACGTTATATAGCCTATAACACGCGGACGCTTAAGACGCTAACGGTGCTTTATTAGTTCAGTTCTGATAAAGTAGTTTAGAAGCAATGAGGGAATAGATGAATGAATATACATACATAATTACATAGCCTGTCAAAATCATAACCATTAAGAAAATTGTTTGGCAGTATTTGTTACATTTCTTCTTTTTCTATGTGTACATACATGTGATATTTTTTTGTTTTTTTTTTCTACTTTCAAAGTGTAATATCGCAACTAGGATTTGAAATCCGGAAAACCGTATCCGTGGTACCGGATCCGGTGAACGTAAAGGTTTCTGGATTGCAACCCAAAATCGGATAAACAGATAATGATGAAAGAGAAAAAAATAGTTACTTAAATAAAAAGGAATTTTAACATGTAAAGCCATAGTTATCAACTAGTTTTAAAAAGTTTTCACTGTTAATCTGCCATTAAATAAAAATCAACTCACTTTTGCTCATTTCACCAAGAATACTTAATAATGAAGCAAAAAAAATGCGAAAATATTCATATTTTTAACGGTTACTTAAAACATTATTTCTCAGTCACATGCTTATTTCGGCCATAAAATCTAATCTCGAAAACCATATGATAAATATTATACCATATAATAAAAAATAAATATTATTTATGCAGCACTATTTGTCCTACTCGGTTTCACTCGCCTTAATGGTTATTGCTGCGCTCTTGTGAGCCTTCCTAAATAAATAACCTATCCAACGCAAAGAGTTTTTCAAATCAGATTTGTAGTCAGACTGCCACATAGACTTACAGACAAGTTTTATCTAGATTTAAGTTTTAAATTGAACAACATACCACAAGTCCAAATATAACAGTCGAAATGCCGCCACCAATGAAGCCTTCCCATGTCTTCTTTGGACTGAGTTTAATCAATGGTGTTTTGCCGAAGAAGAAGCCGAAAACATATGCCATCACATCGTTGCATATGATCATGGAGACGGGTACTATGAACCATATTAAACCTGAAAGAAAATATTGTAATATGAAAATGCTATTTTAATAATGTTATAATGTAAAACATTTACTGTCATACTACAAAAGACGCATTAAAACCATGTTGAACAAGTGTCTAGCTAAACAGTGTTTAAGGTTTAAAACATTGCTTAAAATATTATCTAAATTGCTTAACAGCGAATAAACTCATAAAAAACTTATTGATAAAATGTTATACCGTTACATTTGACAGCAAAAATAGGTTTTAAACATCTATTAAACTCACTTAAACGTATATTAATCTATGTCTAAAGCATGATTAACTCAAAACTGTCTTAGACGCGCGTTTAACGTCTGTTTAAATCTTTTGTAGTAAGGCAGTTAGCGTTTATTTTATTGTTTAACAATGTCATACAGAAAACGCTTACTGTCTTACTACAAAAGATTTAAACATACGTTTATCTTGTGTTTATAAAAATCCGTACTATAAATCCGCGTCTAAGGACAGTTTTGATTTTAACGTGCTTTGGAAGTAGCTTAATATAACGCTAACAAGATTTTTAAAACCTATTTTATATAAATAAGTTTTGCATGATTTTATTATTTGTTAAGCAATTAAGACGAGATTTTATGCAATGTTTAATTTTTAAACACTGAAAAGTGGAATATAAATTATCCTTAACATAAAAAAAATTCAAAATAAATAAAATATTTGTAAAAAAAATACGACAACAATATTTTTTTACAAAGGCCAACGTTTATTTGGTAGATTATTATATTTCAGGGGCACATTAAGAAATGGCATCCGTTATTTTACAACGAAAAAAAAATAAAACAATTAGCATACAATGCCGTGTCGTGTTGGCCAAGCATAATTTAAGTTATTATAAATTCAAATATACTTAATTGCCTAATAAAATTACATCAAGCATGACTTTAAAGTAAAATTAATACTTCATTCAATAACTTTTTTTTATTTACTCTTTAAAAATACTATCACTTATTTAACAAAAACGGTTTTGTACGTAATTACTGTAATTACTGATTTTTTTTACTACAAGTACTTTTAATTAAAGAAAGATTACTGAAATCATTAAATAAAACTTACAATAAAAAAGGTATTATAATAATTAAAATATCATACACGATGTAATATGAGTCAGCAAAATTATAGAAATATCATGTAAACAGGCATGCTCGCTCGAACCTACATAGAGTTACATAAAACCCTGTTAGTGACAGCTATTGAATGGAGCTCTCAGTTTGAATGAGTTCTGTATTCAATTCTATAACAATACGACAACGTGCAAACACATTTCCCTCACACGAGCCGTAGAAATGAGAAAATGTATTTGTTTGTACGCTACCTTATTCACTATTGATAAAGGTTTATTGCTTATATGATATCGTAATACATTTATTAGTAGTTCCTCTGATTTTTATCAGTTAGTAATTAAAGAGTAAGATTTTATATATTACCCTTAGTGAAATTTACATTCTACGCTGGTAGTAGAAGTATTTGAAAATTTTTTGATACAAAAGTGCTTGGAAATACCATAAAACATAACTGTATTGTCAATAAATTGTGACAGTTCATTATATTATGATTAATTGATTATCAAAATAAAGATATAGGACCGGTTTATTTTATCCGATTAACTTAATAATAACAAATGATGACACCAATTGTTTATAAATTGATAATTCAATTTTCACTAATATTATGGGCTAGATTTTTAGACTACTTAATTGGCTTTTATTCGTTTACTTCGTAATCTTATTAAAGATGTAACACACATTACTATTTTTTTCCATCAAACAATATTTAAATCCTATTTAACACGTTGAATACGCCTAATATAATAATAGTAATACGCCCGCCTAAAGGGCATCATTTCAGTTTGATCATTCTGATCGCGTGATTATGATTGGTCAGTCAGTTTCCTGACTTGGAGCATTATGGAGTCTTTGTATTTTTTTGTATACTAACCGATTATTCTAGGTTACACCATAACTGGATATAGACAGAGTGTAGACAATATGAAAATGCAGATTAAATAAGGAACGAACATAAAAAATAATTTGGTAAATATATTTAAATTAGAAAATAATCAATAACAATAAAAAGCGTATCAAGGATCACGGCGGAATTACTCCTTTAGGGATTGTAGAGAAACTACTACAGCACTCAAAGAGTTAACTATCGTAGTATTATACTTATCGTAGACGGTGAGGGTTCCAACGAGGATAAAATCATATGGCGTCTAAGAATAGCCGATTGTTTACCGAGCAACATGCCTATATGAAATATTATGCAAACCAAACGTTCCCATTTAAATAGCTACATCATCAGATAGACACGCGCTAGATATTATATAAGGTAAAATGTACAATAGCATTTTAAAATTATTAAATGTACGTTCTTATAGATACAATTATTTTTTATTATTTTCCTTTTTCGTTTCTGTACGACGAAATGTCAAGGTTTTGAACCTCAATCTTTGTAAGCTGTAATTCTATGTGACATTGATTAAGTTACGGCTTCAAAGTACAACCGAAATGAACTAAACCCATTAACTTATACTGAAGTGTAATTGTCTATTCATGCAAGTATTGAATATTTTTTACTTCAAAGTATGTTTTTACTTTTTCTCTTTTGTTTACCAAAAGGTCGCTGGAGTACCGTCAAGATCGGTTAACACTCCTTTTGCATTGTACAAAATATTTCAGCATTCAAGCACACATTTTAATTCGGTAATAATTGAAACAATAAACTACCAAAGTATAACAATAACAATACTTAAAATGTTAAATTAGAAACCTTCAAAATTTTAACCCGTTACTTTTCTTTTTATTAAAAAAAAAATAAGTTACGTTTATCATATAATATCTTTAACAACAGCTTAATCGTAATATTTATCGTAAGGCGCCATCGAAATATTGGACGTTATCAGCGTGAGAACAACGTCCGACATATTATGTCACACTATCTATTAAATATTATTAATTAGCATTTGATACGCTACAGTATAACACATATCGCATTTCAACTTGTTCGCTTCAATGTTAAGCATGTGCAAATAAATTAAACACTTAAGGCTGGCATTATACTTGTAAGTTTTACCCTTGTAATTGATAAAAAACAACTCTGTAACCTGGTAACCGTTAGCTAGGTAACCAAATGTAAATTATGTTTTAATGAATAAGTAACTGACAATAAATTCTCTCAGGTGTAAAAACAATGGTAAACAATTACGTTAACATCATAAAAATCTGCAAGACTTACAAGTGTAGTTCTCGCATTCAAAATCGTAATTAATCTTCTACTGATAAAAATATTATATTCGTACTGTCATAAAGATATGTCATCCATCATTAATCATTTATAATAATTAGCCGTTAGTATAATGGTTCTTTAGTTTATAACTTATAAACTAATTAACACATACTCAATAATATATAATTTAGCGCTGTTAAGAAATAAAAATATACGTATAATATATAAATAAATACGACTCAGAAGTATCTCAAGGATTTCTTAAGTTTTTCACCATCTATAAAAACTAAAATAAAATTTATTTGAATAATTTAATTTAATTAGACTGCGAATTTTACAGTTAGTGCTAGAAGATATCAAATCAATTATAATATCAACAAAGGGTCTTGTGTGAGTTTGCAAACTGTATATATAGTATAGACAAAATACAGCGCCATCTATTGCGAAACGGATGGCGTATTTTTTAAACGCAGTAAGATTTGCAGCTTCAGTACCTCAGACTCTCAGCAGTTCTGTGTCTGGCAATACAGTACAGAATCTCGATTGACTGTCAATCGGAGGACTTAATGAATAGATTTTGAACTTCGTTTATCGATTGACACTGTGTAATTAGGTCATGAGTGAAGTTCCCCGCACTGTAGAACGAATTTCGCATATATTATGCTAGCTGCACGGCTCGACTTGGCACGAGTGTGCTAATTAAGAAAATGAGAGTTTTTACCCTCAACTGTGAGACCATGTGATTTTTAACTCAAAATTTTCTGTACGATTTTTCAAAAATTTTATCTCATGTGAACCTTGTTTATTCTTATTCTTTTTATGTTGTACTTGTACAATTACAAGTACAACATAAAAATAATATAATATATAAACCGATTGAATGATTTATCAACTCAACATAAACTGCTGGAGCTACAAACTTCAAATTTCGGGAGTAGATGACTTTTAGGCTGTAAGCATCCACAAAGAATGTTTTAGAATCGCTTCTAACAAATGTCAAAATATACGCGGGAGAAACTGCTAGTTTCTTTTATATATGTATCTCTTATCGAAACCTTTGCAATTTACTGGATTTAAATTTAAAGGAAAACTGTATATATTGTCGTAACATTTCAAATTATTTCTGTTTAACTCATTGATCTAGAACTTATTACTATACAATGAACATACGTATATTAACATGAAAAATGACACATTCGACCTATATATAGATACAATACATAGGTAAAGTGCAGATTAATAATTCAAACCGTACACAACCGTCGTTATAGTACCAATATCAATCTGACCTAGTTGGCGGCGTTTGAACGGCTTCCCGTCCCTGACAGTGTCCACAATATCAGATTATTATCTATAGCTAGATAGTGTCAGGCATGGTTTGTTTGTTGTTGAGGTGCGACGTTTCCATTTTTACTTATTATTTTTATATATCAAGCTATAAATTTTAACATTTATAAGAAGTCGTGACTTTGTTTAAATAAATTAACATAAAAAATTAAGTACCGCTAAGTTTGTTCCACGTTTTCTTCTCAGGTCTGAGGTTTTACTTTTCCGAAACCGTAGTAAATTCATTTGTTTGATCTTCAAAAAGATAACGTGAATTCCTAATTTTGTTATATATTATATGATAAAATATGTTTGAGGGATTCTTAAAATTCCTACTATCTCAGAATGGAAATGTAAAAACAATAACGGGCTCTTTCCGTTCTTTCATATACGTTTTTTATATATAAATTATCATTCAAAGAAAGAATCTTATATAACATTTTGAAACTCAAACAGTGTTCAAAAACGTTGTAAAAACCTCCAATTTTAACACATTATAAACTAAAAGTAAATGTAGACATAAAAAATTTAGACGCGACACTTCTGTTCCTCAAAGTAACTCAGACGATTTTCATTAATAACAATAAACATGTCCTAGAGAATTATTGTGGGCTTCATTTTAAAGCGACCTCTCGACCTACGTCGCTGTTAGAATCGACTCAAGTCTAAAAGACGAATAATTTACTTTTATCAACAAGATCTTTGGTAAAATATTATTGATATTTCATGAACTTAGTATGCATTAGGTGTAAATAAATAATTTACGATACGTCATTAACCCATTTAGCGCCGTCGTACTCGTTTGAGTACAGTAAGTTTTTGTAACTTATCTGTTTTTACGGACGATTCAGTTAATTTGTGACCGCTGTACTCGTGCGAGTACACCCTTCTAAAACTATCCATAATAGGAAAACATGCCTTTCTCCTTTTGTATATAAATATGTCACTAATAATAAAAAAATAAAGGATTTGATTTTAAAATGCTGCTAGAATCATATTGGCGCCTAATGGGTTAATATTTTATTACAGTTAAGTCCATAAAACCGAACTAGGACTTTTTTGAAGGCCACCACAAAACAGAAAACCGTAGCATAAGGTGACTCATTAACTTATGATAAGTTTTTGTTTCTGCCAAATGCCAATTAAACACTTTATGCCAATGCGTTGTCACAATGAATGTGTAATTGGCTATATATAAAGTCACCCTTGAATACAAAATATACCTATTTTTTATCGGTTGTAGGATATCGGCTCCATCCGCATTTGAACCTATCACGGAAAAACATTTTTTATAACAGAAAATTTAGCGATTTTCAATTTCAAATATTTTTTTCCAAAATATTATGTCAATATTTTAATGATCCCACAATTTGGCCTTATCATAGATGATATAACACGAACATCCCCCAACAGAAATTGAAGCAGTATAACTAATATTAATCAAAGATTCTTTTTTACACGGCTAAGAGTAAAACGAATATATAAAATCAATAAACAATTACTATAAATGTCGTCACCGAACGATAATTTAATTTAGTTTTGCCCAACGCCAATTAAACACTAACATTGTACATAAAACTCGATCGATTTCAACAGTTAGTTTTACCGTCACGGTAACAATCAACTTAATTATATATAAACTAGCACAATGGATTAAACTCCTTTATCGCAAGTTACATTTATTCACATACAAAAACACCACTAACCTTCAAAGATATTCTGTATGATCAGATAGCTCTGGGTGACGACGATCAGCAGCGCCACGTGGGTCCAGGCGAAGAGGCTGAACTGTCGCATGTAGTAACGTTTGACAAGCGACAGAACGAACCAGACGAAACCGACGCAGTACAGACTGAACGAGATGAACCGGTGATACGTGACCAGGAAATGGAGATAGTCCTGGAAGAAATGGGTTATGGGTGAAATCCGCTTTTTAAACTGACGTTTTATAGACATTGCAACATATATTTGGTTGAAATTATAGATACTGTATATAGAATTATAGTTTGCATACTGAGCCTAATATTATTTTTTAATAAGGGTGTATATAGATGGTCAAATCCGAAACACCACTTAAAGGCGCCTCGGGGGTATTTCGATAAACACTAAATCTGCATCATTATTTTTTTAATACATTTTGTTAGCCAGAAGTTGAATCCGTTGATTAAAAATAAAAGTAGCCTAGTATTTTTGCATCATTGGTCACTAATAACCATCATCATCTGGGAAGTTACGAAATACTTTAGTTAAATGTCGAATCTATCTTTCCTCCTATAGGTACAATAAATAAAATCTCTAGATAGTATCTGCACATAAAATATCATAATTTCTAATATGTGATCTTGACGTTAGTGGAAAAGTGGGTCGAACGCTTAGAATCAGATGTTAGTTCAAGGTTAACGTTCGTTCTAAGCGTATCTTTTTGAGAACATCGTTAGGACGAACGTCCAAAATTTAAAAATTATAGTTTGAATTAATTAATATTATTATCAAGACTAAAAATTAAAAAAAAAATGCCTGGTATCGATCAATTTCTACGTTATATTTTATTAATAGAAATAAAAAATGCATTCCAAAGATAATAAAAAAAACTAGAATCTTTATGTCCTACATATCCAATATGTACAAGATCAGTAGCATGTATGCTGTATACAAGTGTTAAGAATCATTTACCACAATTGTCATTAACCCTACTTCTAAGTAGTTGTCGCTACGACATCCCCTTTACATGAAATTTACGTATTATTCTTTCAATCTACTTTTTAAATACAAGTCAGTCGAGACATTTTCCCTTGGTAATTTTGTTAATCCATATATATTATATACCATTAACAAAATATAAAACGACCCTCGAATGCTTGCAGCTTGGCAAGTGTCCTCTATTATTAAGGTCAACAATTTTTAGTAACTTGTTTTCATTTGCATTTTTTCCAACTTCTTTAATTTAATTTTAACCGTGTCTGTTAGACTACTGATTTTCACTCAAAGCAATTGTAATTCAACAACAGGGGCTATCATTACTACTATACTATATGGACGCTGATAAGCAATACTGTGTCAAGCTACACGGACTTCATTTTGAGAGCGTCTAAAGATGTCAAACCTATTCTTAATAAATATGTTTAAAGCAGTAATATATCGACCTTTTCTTTTATTTTTGATAAAAGTTATAATGAATTAAAAGCAGATTGAAGATTGATATATTTAATATATTATCTAATAAAAGATTTTTAAATATTTGGTATTATTGTATAAATTGCAAAATATGGAACGCACTTGAAATTTTAAACAATTAATTTAGAAACGTTTTCCGTACTTATTTAGTTATAGTAGTCAGATTTCTTTCGTAGATGTAGTGTAAAATGTATGTACATGAAGTGGCTTTCAGAGGGACACTAAATATTAAAACTCAAATATTCTTACTGCATTAAACTTTAACGTTGCCCTATCGTATACAGTACACAAAGCATCGCGTGCAGCATGAGACAGTTTTGTGCAGTAAGAAAATTCGAATTCCAATACATAAATATATTTTAATGCATTACCTAAGCCTAGCCTAAATGGTGTGGTGCAGCGAATAGAACATGATTATTTTAAAATTAAATTCTGATTCTGAGGAATTCTGAAACATGCGTAGGTATATCTTTTTCTCCTTAATAGAAGAGACGATTGCAAAGCAGTCGGAAAGGATATATACAGGCATTTATTCAACGACAAAGTTTAAATGAACTATTAAAATAACAACAATGATTATAAGAAATGGTACGCTTATAGAAACTCCCATAAAAGGAGCACACATTTAACGAACACTTAATATAATGAAATATAAACATATAATTTATTTCTCCAGAGTACATCCATTACGGAATTAATGGTTATATTAAATTAAGCTGATGAAATCACTTTGCACAAGCACGATATCGATTTACCTATATTAAGGTTATCGGATGTAGCGCAAGTCCAATTATATTAGCCTAGTTTATATTTTTTTCCGAATGTACATTTTTCCATTTAAGGATCTACGTTTATTATATTTTTATATGATATTATATTTTTCATTTTTATTTGAATTTCATATTAGTATGACGATTGTTTCTTTTTTTGAAAGCGTGTGTTTTAAGAGAACCAGGTTAAGTCAAGTATTAATTATTTTGTTTCATAGCCTATTTATTGAGGAAGATTTTATATACCTACAAACCTTTGTTTCGCGGTTTCGCTCTTAGATTTTGTTATGCTGGACAACTGTCTTAATCTTTTATTCCTTTTTAATCAATGTTTATAAACCTCTGGAAAGTACAAACAATAGGTTGACGAAGTTTTATCGTAATCAGATGAACAAACAAATATTATTTTTTATTTATTAAATACCAATATAGTAAAACTCATTGCAGAGCAGTGGCCCTAAACACAAAACAATATTACATATGAAGGCATGTAATGAAATTTTAGCTAGGTAAAAGCGCAAGTCAGTGATAAGAATGTTTTCGAAAAGAGTACTAATTTTAGACATCATGTTCCTGACCTAAATTCTAAATCTACGTTTCAGATATTACGATACAGGTAATATTAGATTTTCGTTTAGAAAATTTTATCTGAAAATGTTTTATTACTTGAAATTCGGCATGATTTTACTGAGGTTAGCTGTAGTTACTGACTACAGCTCGTATACGTGCTGACTCGATTAGGGCAGCACCTCACTCTCATAAAAGATCGACGTGAAGTAGCTTATATAGCTGCGTTTTGTACGGTAAGTGAGAGAGCCGAAAACCTAACACTGTTTCTTCTCGTTTTCTTATTTCTTATTCCCTTTTGTCTTTTTAAGCTGTCAACGCGTTTGTATTTTCTGGTACTGCAAACGTCCATGGGCGGCGGTGATAACATCAGGGGTCTGTATGTACATGTACTTGTAATTAGGATGACTTTAGCTTTTTAAAAATAAAAATAAGTCGTTCTATCACGTAAAAAAAGCATAACTAAGAATTGATAGGCTCATCCTTTTTTAAAGTCGGTTGAATAGAGGAAGTAATTACATGTTATAACAATAATTAATACTATCTACAACTATTTACTCTACAAGTGAGATTGCAATTATAACAATCATCAATAAAACATTGAATCTTGATAACACTACATTTTACTGCATATAAGTGACTTCAGATAATGCCTAGATACTAGAACGCATTATAATACTACATTAAGCGTTTAATAGACGATCAAACTCCTTAATAACAATTTCCTAGCCATAGATAATCAACCTGCCATTATGTAGTTAAGATCTCATGAAATCATTTTAGCGATTTATCGTTCACTGTACAGACAGCCGTTCTAATATTGACACTAATATTATAAAGAGAAAAGATTTGATTGCTTGTCTGTTTGCATTAAATGGAATCCGAAACTATTAACCGATTTGAAAACTTATTTTTCCGTTGGTTAGCCCGTTTATCGAGGAAGGTTATAGGCTATATTACATCACGCTACAACTTTTAGGAGCGAAACAGTAACCGCGACATAAACTAAGAGAGAAGTTAGTAATCTACGTATATATAAAAAAAATGTTTCCAAAACCAAATCCGAACAGACCCTACATAATAATCGACTTTCTTTCTACCATTAGTTTAAAGAAGTTCTGAACGAGTATAGTGTATGCAAGTAAGCAGATAGTTAATAATTTGTATCGATCGATAAAAAAAAATTCTTAATGACATTACTGTCGTCAAATTAAACTGCCAACCACCAATAAAACGGCCAGGTTTCTAGGCTCTTATTAAGTCGGCCGACTAACCAAGCGTCTGGAAACCGTTGTATATAAACTTTAGTCTGCGGTGTATCTAATTGGAAACATGAATGGATGAAGGTAATATGTCGCAAAATTCTAATTTCGAGAAATTTTAGTTCAAAGTTTTACTTATACATATAAAGATATAACACATAAAACCTTCATCAATTTATTAGAAATAACCTAAAATGCAGTTGCCTTGAGGTTTACAACTTTTTATATACACGCGACAATTTTATCCAAGCATAGAACAGCAAATAAACGGAAATGCGACATATCACATTCTTCCGCTCATGTCTTCAATTGTATAATTGTTAATTTCCAAGCGCTTAGTTAGTCGATCAGTAGAAATTTTGTAAAATGATTCATTTACAGCGCTTATGTAATCTATTTTTCATTACTTGTCTTTATTAGGTAACAATACTCGTAACGAAAATCACTAATTTTCGAACCTTTTTTTGTTTTACAACAATTTTTCCTTTAAAAAATTATTCAATTGAATTCATCAATCGATAATATCTTATTTAATCTTATGTGTGGCTAGAAATACACCATATTATAAAATAAATGTTTTCTACAACATTATTAAGTCGGTGCCTAGTAAAACATTTGAGGCCTGCGTCAAGTAAGACCTTTTTCGTCCCCGACGAATTGAGAACCTCAAAGAAAAGCCGAATATGAAGAACGTATTCGTATCGTTAAAGTTAACCAATTTGAAATCAAATTTGTATTCTAATTGAAAGCAATTTTAAAACAATACGTTTCATTTCTGTGTTTATATTGGCTTTAACAAATGAACACTGTATTGATCGTCTTTGATAACTAACTAGACCTTAAGTAGTTGGCAGGCAAGTGACCTTATAAACATTTCTTTGTGTATACATTGAATTAAGTTTAACAATACGTCTTCATTTACATATCACTTAATATATATGTATGTATGAAAGAAATTATTTCTTAGGCGAGAATTACAATCGTAAGTTTTACGTAGCTTTACGAAAGCCGTTGTTTTCAAAAATAAGGAACTGACATTACTGACAGAATTGACATTGAAATAAAACTATTTTAAACGGATTTAAATCGCGTATATTAATTATTTTTATCATCCCGACGTTTCGAGCACTTTGCAGCGTTTGTGGTCAAGTTGTCTGCCCGTTTTATTTCAATGAATAATAATCGCAAAAATCTAAGACAGAATTAACATTCTTTTAGGTGTAAAGCAATAACAAACAAATTTATGTAAATATTATACATTTGAGAGTAAAACTACGACAATGTTTTTAATTTTTAACCGACTTAAAAAAAAGAGTCAGTTCTCAATTTGCAAAGAATTTTTATTTTCTAATAAAGGAAATTAAAAGATTTTATTCTTAACCTATCATCGACAGTTTAAAACTAAAACTAAAAGTAAGTAATAAAATAACAGCAATTAAATTTTAGCATAGTGTCCGAATCAGTATCGCTTTGAATTTAAACATTATGATTTATGAGCTACTTTGACAAAATACCCGCTAATCTTAATCCAATAGTAGTTTGAATCGTTAACTTAATCGTTTAGTTTCATTTTCAAGGTTATATAATCCTATTTATAGCATTTTTTCCTTATCTACTCATAAATGACAATGACACTGTCTGTGTATGAAATATGTTTAAAAAACATAAAATATACTTAGTAACAATTATGTTGTAAGTAAATGTTTTTGTAAACAATGCCTGACTTTGTTCACACGAACATACAGAACACCTATTAAAACGAGAATAAAAAAAAGTATTATTATACCGTGATTATTTTTTAATATAATATTTTCAAAAGCGAAGAACAGTCATATTAATTATCAATGATATTTTGTAATCAAAAATTTCCTCCTAGTTCCAACTTTGAAAAGCTCGTCAATTGTCCGCGAAATATTTTACCAGAGTAAGCAGAATCGATATTTAAAAGTAAAAAAAAAATAATTAATCTAAAAAAAATACTATTTTTAATTTAAACGGATATATGTAGAGGCATCATTTATGAAATATAATTTTAAAAAATTGTAATCAGTTTTTTTTTCTCTTAAATATTGATTCTGGTAAAATGTCCAACACATGCTCAGTTGACACCTGTATAAATACTAAATTATAATTACTTACAGTCCTATTGATCACGACGCCAAAGTAGTCAATAAGGTTCTCCCCATAGAAGAAGTAGTTGGACGTCAGCAAAAAATACCATGACAGAGATCGGAACCATGGGAGGCCATGGACACGATACACAGCATAGCCTATATTGATGATCTCTTCAAAACACTTCACTTGCACGCAGAGTACCTTCAAAGAATACATAATATAAATACATAGTCCTAAGCCCACTACCTTAAAAACAATTTTTAATTTGAGGATAAAAAAACGTTTTTGGAATTATTTTATGATATAATTTGTAGATCAATTATTAAAAAAAATATTCACTAAAGTATTATCTCAGTTACATGTATTTAACATCCTTTTGAGTACTGATTTTGGAATAATCTTTATTCTAAAAGTCATGCTAGTATGTTAGTTTGAATAAAAATTTGAAATACAAACTTATTTATTTTTATTTTTTTCCTTCGTCAATGAATGAAAATTTATTTAATTACGATGATATTCAAGTGATATAAATAGAATAAGTATATCACATTATTGACAGTATGTAATTCGAGGCTATGGAACATAAAAATGTCAACACAAAACATTTAATTCAATTTAAAATAAAAATGTACTGTAATATGATCGACCATTATTTTTAATTCATTATTATTCATTTAAATAACAAATTAAAACTCATTTTAAAAAATAAATTTACAGTGTGAATATTAATTATTAAATATGTATACAGCAACCTATTGACATAAAAGAACTATTGTATTATGAAAACTAAAATCTATGAAATACAAATTAAATAAGTAAATGTATACAATTACTATAAGTTTTATCAAATATTGATACCTTATTTTGTACAGTAATATAAATTAATATGTAATTTATTTAAGCTACAACTGATGGTTGTTGTAAACAACAATGTAATTACATATTCATTATTATTTAAAATAATAATTATCTTAAATTATTATTTTTGGCAACTCGTGTAAAATTATGAATGTGTAAATACAAAGTTTTACATATTTAAATTACAAAGTTATAAGAAATGTAGTTTTTTGCCTGGGGTATTTACTACTATCAAAATAGCTAGTTTACACCTCAATGTATTGTTTTAAATTATTAAATTATTTAAATATATTTACCGTTATCATGAGAGCTAGTGGTCCTCCGTAGATAAGTAAGCAGAATCCACCAATCATCAACCAGGTGAAGATACCTCGGATCACCCAGTTTCTCCATCTTAATAAAATTTACAAAATTTCTTTTTAAAATTCATGAAAACAAAAATATTTGTGTTAAAAGAATTGCATTATTTAATGTTTCTCACAGAATAGTTGGTTCATACAAATATTATAAATGTGAAAGTAACTGTCTCTGTCTGTTATTTGTTTTCATACCGGAGTCACTAAACTACTGAACCTTTATGATGAATTTCAGTCAAGATATAGATTATACATTGGAGCTAGGGCCATGGGCTATTTCTTGTTGTGAAAATAAAGCTGGAATGGAGTAGAATAGGACATAGAAAATTTGTATAAATAAACTGTCATATATCTAAGAAATAGGCCCATTTAAAGTAATTATTCTATGCAGACAAAGGAATCCACTACTTAGTTATAAGTTTGTATATTTATTATGCTTCATTATAATGTAACATCACGTTAGGTAAAAAATCTTTTAATATTGGCTATAGGTATGTTACTGGAGTCATAATGCATTATCGGGACCTTCAATATTTTTGACAGTTAAATATGTTTTTATGATTTAGTCTAGAATACCAAAGTGATGATTGATTTCGTTGATACAATTGATCGTATGTACATAACCAGTAGTTGTAAGTAGCTGAATAAATAAATCTCAGATTGCAATACACAACACATGTACAATTTAACAAAATAATGGCTTTTGCAGTGATATATCCCTATTTTAATATTTATTCATGAACAATTGTAATGCTATTATCAGATATAAAAAATTTTTGTAGGTTTTTCTGCTTTCAAGAAAAGGATTTTAAATTTGTAATAAGATAATGAAGTAAACATGTTGTAATTGAGTACTCAAACAAAATCACTCATAAAATTTTAAGCAATGCACATATTTGTTGCATACAATAATGTAATTGGGAAATACTTGTATTTATATGATCTTAAGGCACATTTTTATATTTTTTTCTACCAGGTATAATAAATAATAATTATAAAATTGGTTTTATGCATCTTAAAAAATCTGTACAGTTTTCATTTGATTAATTTGTCTTTTTTATGTATAAAATCGATTTCAATTCATTGGAAATAAAAATACGAGTTAACAAACATTATTCATATTGATGTTTTATATTTTATAATGTTTCAAAATAAATAATTATATATTATGTTATAGTTTTACTTACCGCGAGGAAAGACCAGATAGAGCAGAGTCAAGAATCTCTGGAGTCTTATCCGTACCCTGAGGTAAGGATTTTGCCAATTCGTCGACATATTTTTCTTCTAAAACCTTCTCCTCCTCCGAATCCACCTATAGAATCAACACCAAAATTACATTTATGACACAATAAGTAACAAAACTGGTTTTTAAATATGTAACTAATAATTATTAATACATGATCGGATTCTCCAGCCGTTTCCACTTTTTCATTGCCATCGCCGTCACCCCGTCGATGCCTTATTTCACTCATATTTAAACACAAACACCTCAACACACCCCTTTCAGGCAATACAATTAAATATTTTAGCCTTTGGAACAAACACTATGTTAGATGTTTTTCATTTGAAGCCGTTGTCAAACGAAAAATCAATAATTCGTTTTTTTTTTATTAGTGTTGCAGTGTAATAAATTATATTCTAAGTAAAGTAAAAAGCATTGGGTGAACAATGTTAAATATTAACCATCTAGTGTATTTCAATGAATAGATACTTAAAAAATGCACATAAGCCTTAAATTTTTGTAGCATTATAGCGGATTATAAATGTAATGGCGACCGTAAACTTATAGCAATTATTGCCGTCGCCAAATAAAATTAACATAGTACAATTTGTTAAGGCATGTTTTTAACGCGCCAGCTTTAAATCATACTTTTGGTCAGCAGAAAATACAATTGGGTAGTGTAACAAAAAATAAAATTATCAAAAAAAATATATTTAAAAAATAGTGTATAATAACTGAGTGTATCTACATTCTACACTAATGATTTTTGTATGTTGACGTATTTGATCTACAGATTTTAACGTTAAATATTATGAACGTAACATATTTATAGTTATTTTTACATAAATTTTCAATTATAATTTAAATTATAATTAAACAAATTTATAACCTACAGCAACCAGCAGTAACCAATTTATCTACCAGACACTTGACGAATGAGCTTGAAAGCCTCGTATCTAGATATGATGTCACTTTGACGTTTCTATCATTACTAAAAAAATATCACAACAACAACAAATATGGCGTGTGATTCAGATGATTTGGAACAAAATATCGAAAACGTAAGTAAATAAAAGAATAATAATTGATGTAACATTGTATTCGTAGAACTATTAACAAATTATACTCTCTTTTTAGATAAAGACATCAGTACGGAAATCTTTTGCACATTTATATGCGACTTTAAAAGCGAGAGAACTAAAAACATTAAGACAACTCGATGCTATTCGCAAACAATGTGAAGATAACAAAGACTTAGAAAAGAATTGTGTTCAGAATATTAAAATATGCTATAGTAATGAGTCCACTTTATTAGATTATATATCAAACTACGGTGTAATCGATCTCGAGAAGCTTAATTTTGATAGTAGCACTTTTATACTCGAGGATTACATCAGTCCTAACGACGACCACATGTATTCGTATAAAACGATTGAAGAAGTAACCGAGAAAGAGGATATAGAAGAATTAGAAGCTATTGAAGCGGCAGCTATAAAACAAATAACCGAAACCGAAGATTGTGTATGTTTTGTGGATGTCCAAAGTAAAGAAGTGTCAAGAAAGTTTCGAGAGGTGAATCTTAATAAAAATACCGTAAATATAATTGAAAGTCTTAATGACGATCATAAACAAAGCAATGATAGTGAACTATTAGAAAATACCTTAGAAAAAACAATTGAATGTGCAGATGAAGAAATTAAAAAAATTAATCCTACAGATGACTGGCTAAATTCTATTAAAAACCATACAGAGACTGAACCGTCGCAAGTAAATGATGTAATGGAGCACAGTACTATAGCTTGCTCTTAACACAATGGACATCATCATTTTATTTTGTTACTTAAAATGCATTTAATAAAATTTTCTATTTTATCTAACTTTTGTTTTAAAAATTGAAAACTTTGAATATCATCAAAATAAGGTACAAGGATAAATGAAAGAATATAAATAAAGCATCAACTTATATTGTTAATACATTTTTTACAAATGGCGTTACTGAACACTTAACACTAGTATGCATTGACTCCGATTATATTCTCTAATGAATAAATATTACCCTTTATTTCTACCGCACTTAGAGTGCAGTGGACAAATAAAAATAATGGTCACCAATCCACAAAAATCATACCAACTGCCTGATTCTCATTTCATTACAATATGGTTTATTTATGGCACTTATACATGACATACACTTTACATAACATCCCTATAAATTCCCATCTTTGGATGGAATCTGTTTTAATGGATGTAATCTAGTTTGTACTCAACTTTTTCACTGGAAAATCTGCGATGGCACAAACAGAAGTGCTGATGTGTGGAAAATGCATTAAGTTTTAATGAAGTGTGAACAATTATAGGTATGTGCTAAAGGCTAGTAAAGTTTAGAATATAATATTATTCCTTACAGTGACAGGTTAAGATATAATACTTGATATAGGCACTAAATTCCTTATGGATGGGTATTTTTTAGGCCACCTTTGATTCGTTTGAAGTAATTTTTATTGTCATATTACTTTCAATGAGCTACAAACTAAGAATTTACTGAATGTTAATATAATTTCATGAATACTGAATGATATAGATTTCTAAGTTAATGTTTGTAGATGATAGGTTAGTAGTAGACTAAAATCCGTTAAAAGGATACATGAAGAAATTTCTAAGGACAATTTAATAATTTGAGAGTACAAAATCTCAAATGAGTACAAAGTTTGAACTAAATATAGCGTGTACCTAAGGTATGTTATGAAGTCGTTACAGATAAGTTTTAACTAGCTTATGTTGTATACCGATTACGACTACTATTGTACATTTAAACAAAATAAACAAAAGCTTATGTACTATACAAGTCCGAAGTCTGTGCATACCGCAGCGACATCACGATTGTTTTGCTTCTCTGAACCGTTGGCAGCCATGTTTAATTCTACCAATGTATCGACGCTATTTATACTGACCCCTTTCAGAATCTTTTGTGCAGCTAAACTAGTGAAATTAAAGCTCAAGTCGCTTAGGCTTGGAAAATTATAAAAATCCTGGTGATCTTTCTTGCCGTCCTGGCTAAGACTGTATCGTTTCTGTTTGTTCTCTAAACAATTGATTTTCTCGGTCGAAGTATTGATATCTTTTATCAATTCTTGGTTTTTCAGTGCGAGGTTCGGTTCCGAGCCAAGCACGGTCGGTTTTTGATCGATACCTTTCGTTAATAAATTGGCTATCGACTCTGAGCTCATCCTGTTATGTACATTTGGAAGCCCATTCAACATTTGTAAAGCTGCAGCCTTTTTTAACAAGTCGACGCTTTTTAGTTCGCTATTCGAATTGATATTCGTATGTATCCCGGTGTTAGCCGACGTTAAAGAGTTTTTTTGGTATCTTAGGTTTCCTAAAGATCCGATTACGTTATCATAACTTTTGGTTGGTGTTGAGGGGTTACTATTTGCGCTTGTTTCTATATTATTTATATTGTTATGTATGGCAGGAGAAGATGGATTGGATGATACTTCGTTCGTATTATTTAATTGATTTTTGTATATAAAACTATTATTATTTGCTGCGCCGCCTATTTGTAAAGAGAGTTTTCGATTATTATTCATACCCGTGTCGTTAATCGAATTTTTGTTAAACTTATTTTCTTGTACTTTTACAGGTTCCGATTCTTGGTACATTTGATTCTTTTTCTCAACACAAACATCGAAGGAAGTTTCCTTGGGGTTTTTTGGTGTTTGATTTGAGCCGTTCTGGGAAACCGATACGACTTGTCTGTCGTCATTAATAATATAAATATTACTTCCATTACTGGTTTCGGTAACTTTTCCATTCTCGAAAGTGATTACGGATCGAACGGGGGAATTTTGTACGTAGACTTTGGTGTTTGTGCCGCCATTTTGTGACATTGTATTGGTGGTGACTTTGAGTGTTATAGAATTATTTGAATTAGAGCTAGCAAGCATCGCAGTAGCGGGATTTTCAACTTTTGATCCGAGAGTTTTGTTATGCAGAGGGGTTGCGGTTTTTTTGGGCGTACTTGGACAGTTTTTTGGCGAAGTTCTTGGTGAGGTGCTTTTACCGTTTTTTATTGTTTCGCCGCCGACAATTGGAGGTTTCGTTCTATACTTATGTAAACTTTTAGGTGAACTTTGAAGACTTTGAACTTTAACAAGTGATTGTGCTCTACTTAAACCCGACGCTCCATTAGTATGACTAGGCGAAGGTTTTAGTGTACGATCTGATATGTGCGATTCTAAACTGGAGTGACCGCTGCTACTGGTATGGTAGCTTCTTTTCATGGATGAATTAAAATCCGATTGTCCGTTCTTACAGTCCTTTCTAGGCGTTCGGTGATTATTCGTGCTCTCCAAACTCGATGGGCCACTCGTGGACATGACGTTATCGGAGTAATCCACACGCCGCAAACTTCCATTAGGGCTGTCCCTTAATTTCGGTTCGCTGTTTCTTTGAGGTGATCCAAAATGATCTAAGATGGTCTTATTGGTTGAGCTTCTACTTAAAGTTGATCTTGGAAGACTGCCAGAACTAGGACTGGACTGCCTCACAGGTGAGTGGTCGTATTGGGTAGAGGTTGCTAGTCCAGACTCGGTGGAAAGATGTCTTTTGTGCCTCCTCGGTAATGTCGACGACCGATTGCTAATCTCCGAACCGTCATAGTACGATGAAACGAAAGATGTTTGACTCTGCAGGGACTCCTGAAATAAGAGAAGAATGCTATTCAGAATAAATTACGAAAGAATCAAGTACGTATATTAGCAGTTTTTTAGGAATTTAAGTTGAATATTTACTAGTTTCTATTAACATAATACAAGTCATTAAGTATTATTTTTCTTAGTTCAGTGTAGAGTTAAGTATGTATAAACTTTTGCTGTGTCATAGCAACAAAGACATCAACGTTAACAAACGTTTCAACGTACCTATTTCATTATATTGCTCGGCACTTCGCTCAATTATATATTCTTGTTGCGTACAAAACCAGTAATATTAAATGTCATATGAACTAAGTGGATACATTGATTGTAGTCTGTCAATAATTACCTTAGAGTCGGTTTGCGTGGCGACACAGTGTAGATGGACCGCTTTTGAGTTGAACCACTCAGTGGGCGGGAACTGTGCAGAGAAGGTGCTCATCGCGCGGGTCTGCTTGCTGCGGCCGCTTCGTCTGAATAAGCGGGAGAGCAACGACACTTTCTCTGCGAATGCGATAAATAATGACGGTTATTGAACTTGCATTAGAAAGACTTATCAGATAATTTGAAATAATTTACATAATTTATGGTACATATATTACGGTCAGTGTTAAGAAGCTCATTTAAAATTTAACTAATTTTCTGTTTTGTTTTGTATTAAAAGCTAAGCAATTAAAATAATACCATAAAATAAAAAAAATAACGCAGCAAAAATTTCTATAACAAAAAAATAAATAAATAGAAGAGACTAAATTAACTACAGTCTACAGTATCAAAAATGATTATTGATATGAATGATTTTAAGCGGCATGCTTTAAAAAGCGCCGCACTTCTTTCAGACTCTAAGAATATTTCACGGAGTTTGTTGCGTAAACCACAGAAACTACTTACTAGGCGACGCAGATTCTACACTTGGAGGGTAGTCGGTAGAAGACGAGCTATCTGTCGTGTTAGCGTGCTTATGGTGCAAGCTGCGTGTGGAAGCGCATCGCTGCAAGTACTTGCTCGAGGAGCCGAAGATCCTCAGGGAGTGGCGGCGGTCGAGGGAGCGGGGAGCGGGGAACGATGCGCTACGACGTTTATTTGGTCTACCATACAGGATTTTGTCATTGGGATTTCCTGAAAAAAAAAAACGGAAAACGTTTAACTCAGTGAACACAATTAAAAGCATATTAGCAGCAATACGGAGCTTGAATTAGATCTATGAAACACTACTTTATTTATGATAATTTTTATTGCCAGAGTATGAAATATTTTGTATAAAATCTAATAACGAGAATTATAACTTATTTAAATGTCCTTCTTACTTTAGGTTTTTATATACTTTTTATAAAACAAAATGAAATCTATGTAATAAAATATTCACTTTATTAATTCAGTTACTTATAATCACATTATAAAATAATATATTTATATTAACATATTACATATTAAGTACTACTGCAAGTAGGTGGGGAAATCTCTCATAAAGTATAGCGGTTTATGGACAAGCGGAGAGAATTATTGAATTTCATAACATGAACATAACATGTTAAACGGAAAGTTATATGAAACAATATGAATGGTTATCGATTAAAGTTGGAAAACATAACACGTCTTACAATACAGTATTTAAATCAAAGAGGCCTTCATAAAATTTATTTACGAAATAATCTTTACGAATACAGAAAATTTTCTATATATGTTAAAGATACTAAATATATTATTTACTTTATATGTAAATATTTTAATGATCTTTTAAGTGGTTTATATTAAAGGTCGCTTGATATTTTGAGCTCACTATTAAATAAACATCCTACTCTGATGTGTTTGAGTTTATTTCGCAAATTTCGTACGATAGTAGGTATATTGGTACCTTAATAGATAGATATATAAAATTGTATCCAATTAAACTGAGACTTAACATATTGCATCATAAATAAGAGCATGTTTGAAGTTCCAAAGAGAAAAAAATCACCAAACCACCTAAATATGCCTAAATAATTGTAACTGATGCATGAACGGGTGCGCGTGCGCATGTGACGCACAAAGAGCATCGCCGCAGATGCGCGTATAAATCACCCGTGAACTTGACAGTCGATTCGACGCATTGTATACTAAATGTTTTATTTACGCTTTCGACGGATTTAGTAGACGTATAATTTAAGCAAGTGTAAATTGCACTGTGTTGCGTTTATTAATGGCATGCACTTACTCAGCGATCCGAAATAAGTTTATGTGAATTATTCACGTATGTATTTATATTGGTAATAAATACTTTATAAATTGGTAATAATATTCTTATACGAGTGGGTGTACATACATGACCATACATATTATAAGTATTTTTCGAAGTCGTTTCGAAAAATATGTTCGATTTCAATGCGGTTTCATCAATAAACAGAGTGATTCAAGAGAAAAGTTTATATGTATAATACATACACATTATTGTTAAGAAAATTCGAGAATTTGAAACATTTGTAATGTGATATCGTGAAAACTGCATTTCACTCGTGCGAAGCCGCGGCGGGTCGCTAGTAAACAATAAGTGTAAATTACCACATTCCGCACGGCATGGCAAGAAAATCATAACTCATAGCATAAATTACACTAAACGAAGTCAAAACGTAAACTTACTGAGTCACGACAATATCTAATACCGTATTTTCAAAACTCATTCTCAAGTCCACACCAAACACTCGCCCTATACAAACATTCGCTAATTTAACGCTCATTTGCAAACTCGGTAAACATCTCCGGGCCTCGTCACTTGAGTGGAATCCCTCTCCATTAAAATACCGTCCCGCGTTCCGTTACACTTAACAGAAATAGACCGGTATGACACGCGCCATTTTAACCTAACGCTGAAGAAGAAAATAACATCAAACTCTATTCTAGTTAACTAGCAGAACAAATTAAATTAAACTAAATAAGTTGAGTATATCTCTACATCTCTACTAATATTTTTGTTACATTTCACGTCTAAATCACTGAACCTATTTTGCTGAAATTTGACATAGAAGACGTTTGGTGCCTTTTATCGCGTAAACGAAACCTGAAGAAAATAAAATAGAGGATGAAAGTTTGGATGGAGACACCATCATTTATTTAGTAAATAGGTTATTCAAAACAATCATTCTCTACAGACGAAGAGAGAGGGAGAGAGTAATAGTAACTACATAATATTATATCGGTAAGTATTAAAATTAGTGCGTCGCATGGGAGGGGCAGCGGATGCGCATGCGCAAGCGATCCCGAGGCCTCTCCATTTCCGTGCTGAGAAAGGCCATCGCAGGGGTTTTAGTGGGTATAAATCTCCACATAACCCGAACTTCCCCCCAGGAATCGGGTATCTTTTCGAAGATGTATTAAAATTAGTAGTAGCAGTAGTAGCAGAAATACATTTTAAGAATGACCACGACGGCTTTATCACATCTCATATAAGTAATAAATATGTAACAATACCGATTACCTAAGTAGGTAACCTATCTTCAACTTTTGAAAGAGTGGCTTAAGAGCTCCATTTCTAGTTTTTATCGATTTTTCATAGGTAACTTAAGACGTGCATTTTTTATATGTTACGTACGAGCAGCTGTCTCGAAACTTATATTACTATGCAATATGAAAATGCAGTTTATAACTATATATTAAATATTTTCATTTCCAGGAACAAAAAGTACCTATATGTAATAAAATTCGGCTTAAACGAACTTAATTTAAAATACAGCAGTACACAAAAATAGACTAAGATAACATTAGATATCTTTTTTAATATGTTAAAGCAAATAAAAGTTTTGCTACCGTTTTCTATTAGGCACTTTGAAATTCGTGCGATTTTACTGTAAATATGAAAACATTTTGTATACATTCTTTGTACTAAATAAATAATACACAAAACGTTTACACTGTATTCATGAAAAGGTGTTTATTTCGCCATCAATAAGCTGTCGTGCGCACTCTAGACCGTCGAGTCGCCATTTTAGCGCTAAGTAGAGGGCGCTCGACAATGTTTTCAAGTGTTTCTATCGAATAGGGGTCTCAACATTGTTGACGTTGTATTTGGTATTCCAGACGCAATAGTCCATTTCAACTTCAGTCTTGTTTTGGTTTTGACATTATTTAAGCTGTTTAACAAGAACTTTACGTTAGCCGTGTCATTCAAAAGCAGTTTATATACATATTGAAGTGATAAAAATTTCACTCATAATTGGATGCTGATAGGTAGATAATGTGTCAACCCACAAAAAGACAAATTCGGAGATATTGACGTATTTTGATAATACGTCACCATTTTTATGTGAAATATCACATTATTCAAAAATTTCAAGTCATCTAAACTAAAAAAGGACGAAAAAAAGTTTCTTAATTTAATATTTCGATTTTCAAGTACGTTTTTTTGCAATTTATACAACAATATCAAATTTTTGAAAAACTTATTAAGATGGATGTATGTATACTTCTTCAAAAGTGTCTTATTAGGAATAGACTATACATCTTTAGACGCCATTTTATCAAAATGAAGTCCGTGTGGTTTGACATAGAATTGCTTATGAGCATCCAGTTCATTATGGACATAAAATGAACAATAGACATTCGATTTTCAATTTACGTTAGTATTTCATTTGAATATGTAACTCTTTACCTCTAAACAGCTTAGAAACTTTTGGCTCTACTTCTATTTTAATTAATTATATTGTATGCTCTAGTGTGAATTGCAACTAAATAGTAAAAGATATATTGAAATGTCTTACGAAGACAACTTAGATGTATGTTTCTGTTATATTGTATTGTGTCAATGGCTTTAATGCACAAGTTCCGACTCTTATCGCGTAAGTGCTCTTATAATCTCTATTTGAGATTGACATGTACATGTATAAGATAATTTTTTCTAAAATATACAAGAAGCTACAAGAACGGACATGGATCTAGATTTAAAAGTACAAAAATATATTTATTTGATCATATCATGTAAAGAGTCTTTACAAAACGTTAAAAAAAGAGATTTTACGTTACATTATCATTGAGTATTTAATTTATTGTTTTTTTTTAAACTGCAATGAAGTTGTTTTTATGTTTGCAAAATTAGACATTAGATAAGATTTCTTCGCAAGAAAATATAAATATAATATCTTAATGGAATTTAAAATTTAATTGTAATTATCTATTTTTAACTGTCTACGGCGAATGTTAAAGCATAAAGGAATATATTAATACTTGTATATAACATAAATATTTACCATATAGAGACTAATTTACTACCCTAGCCACAGCGTTAATTATCAGGTTTAAAAACTTAAAAATTTGCGTTAAAAAATCATGTAATTACACGTTTTCAAGAAAGCTATATGTGTAATATACACTACAACGCATAATGACGATGGGAACAGAGCTAGAACCAAGCTTCGCTTTTCATAAAGCCACGAGTGATTAAGAGCTTCGAGATAGCATACCTATATATCATACTGTGTGGAATTGATGAGTGAAAATACGAGACAAAATATCACTTTAAAAAGTGGTACGTTTTTGGGTTCACGTTTGTACGTATGTTACTTGGCATCGTAACTTGTAAACGCCTGAATCGCTTTAGATGATTTGATATCTAATCCTGGTTATGGTAAAAAATTTAAAATCGTACTTATTATTTTTATTTCAGTAGAATATTTTTTGTTAATTCTATTACATAATTGTAGTACAAAACGAAGCATTATTTACAATTATTCAAATTTTATTATTAAGAAAAAAATAACCTTTCACATCGGTTTCATTATAGAAGACAAATACATTCGGAGACAATTTTCTTATATGGAAAATGTAATTATTGAAGTAAATATAAATACAAATAAAGGCTCGAAGCCATGACCTTCATACAAAATGGTATGAGGAAGAATCGAGAGGTGAATAACCTAGAGAATATATGTACGAAAGACTGAAGGTACACATCTCGGAACAGATAGTATAGTAGAAATGGCTTACCGCATCTTACAACTATTATAATTTGAAGGTTTGTGAGGGTGGTTGGAAGTTTGTAGGCCTTTCATACGAAAACTACTGCACAGTTTTTGATAAAACTTTTCACTAAGGTAGCTTATACATCAGAGTAACTCATAAGCTACTTTTCATCAACATATTTATCTGCTGGAGCGATACTATTTGACTTTAGTAAGGTGCTATGTTTGGATGTTTAATCGAATTGTTTCTACCATTTATTTATTTTTTAATCTTTTTGTCAGAGTTTAATTATCTTTTATTCTGGATTGCCAGTTTACTGGACCTCCGGAACTCTTAAGATATAGGTTAAGGGTTATGTGAAATATCTTATTAGCTAGCTTAAAAAGTATATCTATAAATAATAATAGTTCATTTTTAATTTTACGCTTATAAAAAACTGTCAATATGTCTGATTTGGCATTTTAATAAAAATGATTCTCTGTGAACAATAGTACCGATACATATTTCTACACAGTAAGATGTTACATTGCGAATGAAGCCATTTCCGTCTGAATTTCCTTATCTTGAATACCGAGAGAATGCACTTGGTTAAATTGAACTCAAAATAAACATTAGGCCATAAAATTACTGCTGCCGATTCGTTGCACATCGGTACTAAAATAAAACCAACGTATGAGTTATTATAGAATATCGTGCCTCCAGCGGAGCTAACATTTAATGTTTTTTCAATGTTCAACATTTGTTATTGTAACATTTTTATATTAGTAAGTACGCAATTATCCACGGTATAATTGTATAATATAATGTAAAAATGGCCTATTATAATTTGCAGTATTAATCTGTTTTTATACTTTAGACTTTGTTTACTTGTTATGGAATTATTGTTTTGTATTTTTTATGGATGTGAATTTTATATTTTTAATTTTGTAATAAAGTAATAAGGATTTTTTTATAAACTGTTCCATTACACAAAAAAGTAAATAAGATGATTTGTTAAATTTCACCAAATCTTTCTTTACGCATATTATGCGTAATAACCTTAAATAGTTACAAGTAATTCTATACTTAGATATTTTTTGCTTATATGTAAAGCCGTATTTGAAAAGTAATGTGTTATTAAAATTTCTTCAATTAACATGTAACCGTACATTAAATAAAACTAAGATTTAAATAAAAGAATCGACTTCAGAACAAACACACGCAATGTTTACTTTGATTATATATCTTTACCAGTTATATTCATTTAAAAATCAAACTACTAAACCGATTTTAATAAAACTGCCAAAGGGATCAACCAAAAAGAATTTAAAAAATCGCTTAAGACAAATTAAAAAAAAAAACATAAACCACGAATTGAAAATCTCTCCCCTTTTTGACGTCGGTTGATAAAATAAATGAAACCGATGATATTCCAAACCAAAACTAATTCATATTTAGTACCGTATGCTAATCGTTTATGAATCTAGGTAGATCTGTCCGATCCGACGTTGAATTATCTTAAAAGCGCTTCGATGCTTGCAATCACAACATCGGTTAAGTGCCCGCTAACATTGCAAACAAACACATTAACATATTGTTAATATCTCGTTGCTTTTCTAATATAATGGATCTGTCAATTTTAAGTGGAAACATTTTATGCAAATATGATTCCTATCTTAAAGCAATACACGTGTTAATTGTATGTATTTCTTCGATAATATCAATAAATATCACATTAACATCCATCGTTTGCTTTTATTCTATTTTTGAGGGCTTACATGCGGTTTCTTCAACTTTCTTTATATTATGCTGATTTAACTAAATGACAATACGTTATCGTCAATAGCCTCTGACCATGAAAGTTAAAGATATAAATCAGTACTGAAAAAAAAATCAAAGCATAAAGTAAAAAATAAGTAAAGCTGTAACCGCAAATTTATCTTCTAATGGCGTGCTGATTAAAAGAAATGTGCAATTTTTATAATATTCTTCACCAAATTCATACTGACATCAGCGACTACTAGTGACTGTAAATATAACTATAAAATTATACAAATCGGAACAATCTCATTTGGTATCAGAATACAACAATCATTCTCGCGTTCTATATTTTTAAACATATACTTTACTAAATATAAGTTAGTCACGAGTGCACTCGTAAAAAGTTCCATTAACTTACATCCATAAATAACGATTCGATAGTCATACATATGATATTTGCTCGTGTTTTTCACTTTGAATAAATGCAGTGCGCCGCAGTCTGCTGACCCACATCTAAACGAGCCAGCCGCATCCGTTCAATTTAAAATAACGTACTCATTAACGAATGCATAAATGTTGTCTTATCTATGAGAAGGCTTTAAAATAATTTACGTAATTTTTATGTAAGAGGAAGGTATCGTTAAGCGAGAAGTTGCCGACGTTTAAGAATATCCGTTTAAAAATTAAATCACTTCTTTAGTTCTTAATAAACTATCATAAAAAATAATATAAAATGTGATGTAATCTTTTATAATGAATCAAGGAAACCGAAAAGCATATAATATAGTTAATATTATATATGTGTTATACAATCAACAACAGAATTGTTTTTAGACTTATTATGTAGCCAGGTGCCTATTGTTTTAATAGAGAAAAGGCACACGTCCCTCTATATAGTGGTAACACTTTTACAATACAATAAATATTTTTTTATATATATTGTTATTAAAAAAAAATATTACGAAACGATCTCATTGTTACTTTTATACTTTATTTATAAAATAAAAACTTTAAGTCGACTCATAAACGTTTTTTTCCCTTCGAAATCTCAACTCGTGAGTCTTAGAAATATACATTAAAGGGTCATTCGAATTACATTTTGTAAATGATTGTATTCTGCTAATGAAACTACAAGGCAACGTAAGCATCGCTTTCATGTAAATGATAGTACTAAATTTGGTCCCAAAATTGTAGTCGTTTTACAAATGATTTTGTTAATTTCTAACTATTGCCATCACAAAATTCTTCATTTTCATTTCCACAGGCAAAGAAGGCATTTTAGTACAAAAATCAGAAAGCAACTGTCAGAATGGAGAATTATTTGATAGCGATAGTTTATCGTAATTACTCTTCTGGTATGTACAATATAGTAAAATTATTACATCCAACGGATTGAAAACTGCTTTTTATTAAGGTTACAGATGTATCTAGTGACAGGAGCGAGTATCACTGAAATGCTAAAGATGGCACGGTAGAGTTCCCAAATGGCCCAGTGTTACGCACTAGCAGGAACGGCAACACAAGCCAAGGCAGAAGAACAAATATGCCACCTGATACTAACAGATATTTAGTGGTCGTCCTTGCTCATAGTCGTTGGTACTAGGCGGGAATTACACTTATACAGCCGAGGTGGCTTAGTGGTTAGAACACATCGATCTCAACGATGATCGCGAGTTCAAATACCGGTTTAAATTGTTGAATATTCAAGTGCTAAAATGTATTTTCAAATTCATTTTCGGTGGAGCTCCGTGGTGAAGAAAATATCGTGAGGTAACCTATCTGTACGGGGAGAAATTTTGACAGATGTATATTTTGATTGATGATTAAACGCTCAGCCCTTCTCCTTAATAAGAGAGATGGCCTTTGCCCAGCAGTGGGACATTTACGAGCTGTTACTTTGCTTTTACTTTATTTTGTACACTCAAACTTACTATCAGTGCCTTTTGGCAGACTCAACGCTTTCGTAAGGTGACCTTGGTAATGTTGACAGATTAAAGTTGTTTTATATCACTTAAAAGAGTAAAACTTAAAAATGTATTTCTCGCTTTACAATACACATGAGATAATATGTATATTACAATGGTAATACAGCAACCCTGAGATGTTAGTTATGTCCTTTATTGTGACTATTATTTCACTTGTCCTTAAAACCGGAAAATACCAGCACAAAACATTACATTTAGAATTACCAATGTTTTGAGCACATTTTAATCATATGGTCGCAGTTCGTTTCATAACTTACTTGAATTTTAATTCGATTAACAGTACTCTATACATAGTGTCCTTACGTAATAAAACACTTAGGGTTTATCCACACATTAAATCTTTGTATTCAGGTGATTAATTCAGTGGGGTCAGTAGGGAGATCTGAAAGTATGAGAATTAGAGAAATTTGTTGAAAGGAATCATGTTACCGATTTTGAAGTTATGAAAAACATTAAGTCAAGGTTACGCAACTAAGTAATTTTAATATCATAGTATACTAAATGTTGAGTTGCTTAGACAGGTGGAAGCTGATCAGATCTCTTCAAAAACAAAAGAGCTGATAACCTTCAAACGTCTGAATAGATCTTAGTAAATTATAGTTAAGAAGTATTTCTATTACATCATATTTTAAACAAAAAAAGAACCACAAAATTTGTTCATTCGTTAGGGAACTACAATGCCACAGACAGACACATAGATGTGTATCTATGTGTCTGTCTGTGGCAGTTACAAACATCAAAGTTATAAAACACCTCTTTCTTGGTCGGAGGTAAAAAATGGGAGTGAAAATTGTCAAAAATCTCTATATAAGGAAGGAATAACTCTTAACTAAAAATATAATTTGCTTTCAATAACCCAAAGTATTTTTTAACGTTATATTCTAAACGGACGTTAAAACGACTGGTCCGATGTAGTACATAAATAGTCAAGAGAGATCACAAAAGGATATTTCACGTATAATTAGATTGTTGATGAGGCACACATGTTTGTATAAGTAATGTGCTCTATCCGGATCTGGAATTTTAATCTTTGTGTTAGCTGATTTTTCTAATTTTCTATTTTACTTTTAATAATGAAAGTATAAAAATTTAAATAAATTATTTTTTACATCTGAGAGAATTTACTGCACATGTTTATTAATACTCATAACTCACATATCGTCGGTCTAGATGTGGTAGCTCGTACATGCAAACTGATCTCATTTTTAAAAACACACAATAAATATAATTAGAATTAATATCTATTAACATAATTATGTTATTAGTTCGTTTGGTCGAATTATTGTCAAAGAAAAAATCATATTTGTTAGGAGAAAGCTTTTAAAATGTAGATATATTTTAAGTTAATATCCTCTTGTTATAATAATGTGAATTCTTGTGGCAGGAAATTGGATTATGCCCATCCTGCTCTTTGATCTGCCATGTTCTACGGGGCTATAAAATTAGTTGACGGTTTCCAATTTGGTTAAATATTTCATTCTTTTAGATAAGTTTGACTGAGATTCATTGAGGAAGACCGCTTCAATGGTACGTCCAACGCTGCGTGTGATTTAAATGTATAATTTTCAATATTATCTTGAAAATTTATCGATATATTATTGGTGCTCGTATCGGTGGTAATTAATTACCTAATAATTTTAAATTATAGGTGCATATTTTTATTGACAATATTAATTTTGAGATATTTGCTTACATTTATTCATTAAAGTGAAAAATTATCTTTAAAATCGCGTGTCAAACATTGATTAAAAAACAATTAAGGGTGTAATTGATAGCGACAAAAAACACCTTTGAGAAAGAGTTTTATATTTAATTGAATGTTTATGTTTAAATAGCGTTTGTTATACAGATTTATTGCCAAAAACAAAGCTATAGGTTAGTTTGTGTGGGATCTTAAGAGATTTTTTTTCAGGTATATAATAATTCCCAATCGGAATGTTTCCGATTCCATGTTTTATATCATGTTTGTAGTGTGATATTATGTTAAATAAATGTTTATTTAATCTTACATATTTTCTGTTACATTACATTGTTATTAAATGTAATACCATATAAAACGTTCATTAGAAAAAGTACAAAAGTAGTAACTATTTTCAATATTACTAATAGTTTTAAATAATTAAAAAAATATTTAGTAAAATTAGAGCCGTAATATTTATTAAATAAATATCAATAAATGTGCTGTGTAACGCCACTGACTGTCAAGGTGACTCCCTATTTTTATTTTCGTAAATTACTTTGCGGTTTGATAAAAACCACGACGGCTAATTAAGGAAACAAAATTTTTGTCAATATTTTTATTATAGTTACAAACTTTGTATATTTTTTGTTAGATAGATACTCGATTACAATTATTATTGAAGTAACCGCTTATATTTAAAAAAAAACTTACTTTATTAAAATTATTAGAAATAGCAATATTTAAAATATAAATATTTTTTTAATACTTATTTCATTAATGACTTGTAATCCTAACGTTAACAAAACTTTACCTAAAAGCTGTTGCACACACTTAACCAAGCGACGGCAAAGCGACAGTACACCATAAACAAATTCAGTTCCTTAATAGCCGCCTAGTCTCGTTTCAATACACGTCTACAAATACCATGTCACTGGTTTAGCTCAATGGGTCCCGACATCGAATTTCAGGTCAGATTTCTTTACTAAACATGGTTCGGCGCCAAGCATAGATAATCTTAATTACTGAGCAATTGAGCATAGATTACTTCTAGAAGCAAGGACTAAAATCGAATAAAATTTTTAGATTTACCATTTTAGGTCGTATAATTTACTATACAATAACCTTTTAGGAATTAAATTTTGCTAATCAAAACCAGGTTGAATAAAGTGACTATAAAGACAGTATTTGAATGAAAAATAAATAGTATGCGCGACATACGTACAACATACTCGTAGCTACACGTCAAAAGTGATTATTGTGGTCGTTGATAAATAATAATATAATATTGAGTTCTATTTTATTATTTTGGCATTATAAAGTAACTACGGTTTTGCCACCAAAAGCAACAAATAATTTTCGTAATATATAAGAAGTAGAAATAACAGCCTGTAAATGTCCTAATGCTGGGCCTCCTCTCCTATTAAGGAGGTTTAGCTTATTCTACCTCGGATTTGCGGATATATATGATATATATGTATGTGTCAGAATTTCTTCCGGCACATGCAGATTTCCTCACGATGTTTTCCTTCGCCGCCGAGCTCAAGAAAAAATAAAAAAATAATTAAAATTAAAATTAAAGACAAATTTAGTACTTCAAAACTCAACGATGATCAATGATCAACCTGTGATCATCGGTTGTGATCAACTTCTTCTAATCAGTAGGCCATCTCGGCTCGGCACATATATGTACACAAAAATATGTGTGGTTTTCACTATCTTTAAACCATTAAACATTCAAAGTCAAACATAATTTCATGTAATTTTAAGGTTAATTTTATTGACAAGAATATCTCGACCTACGTTACCTCTTATGCTTAATTTATTGAGAGACCTAAGTGTTTTTAATTCAAAATAATATAATTGATTTTATTATATCAACCTTTCCTTTTAAATTATTATTTCTATTTATCTATACAAAATAAGTTATACATTTATGCACAGGGGTCATAATTATAGACGACGACTGTACTTATCCTATTTTTGTGTTAATTATAGCTTTATGTATTTCAGTGTAAATATAATGTTTCACTATCTATTATAACAATAATATAAGTAAAGAACGAGTAATTGACTTTGTTGTGTTCGTACTTTTAAGAATTAGAGGTCACACAAAGAATCGAATCTTTTATATCAAATTCGACATTATTAATAGATAAATGTAGTACTACATTTATAACACTTAGTCATCGTTATTAATAATAGTGAATTATTACTAAGCTTTCAATAACTTTCTATACTTTCCTAATTTTGAGCTTATTTGGTGAAGTATGTATTTTATGTTATCGAAATTGACTTTCATTAGTATTTTATTATGGAGCCTATCAAAGATATCAGGTTTAATATATGTGTTACTTACAGTAATTCTTTTTTCAAATTTGAAAAGATTACCGTAAACTACACTTAAATATGATGATAGCATTTGCTTAACTGCAAACTTTCACCCTAACGGTTGAGCTATCGACTTAAATTTTATCTACTTTATAGGAATATAACCTGAATAATTTACCAGACAATGCACAGTGTTTGGTAGAGCCACGATTTTTGTATATTAGAAGTTCTTTATATAGCGAGAATGAAGGCTAAAAAAATATTTAAAAATATATCGCTTAAAGCGGGCCTAGTTATTTATTATCATTCAATGCTAACACCAATTTTTAGGTCAAATACCTACCAGATACATTCAAAATTAGTCATAAAAACCAATTGAATCGTTTCTTATACTAACACAAAAGCAAAAACGGTGTAAATGCTCTATATTATTTTACTTTTTAAATGAGTAACTCCTCTTAATTATTTTATAAATGCACCAACATTACGGCGAGCTACTGACAACATGTATCGCAACGCGATACATGTTGTCAGTAGAAATCAAACTGACAACATGTATCGCAACGCGATACATGTTGTCAGTTTGATTTCTGGTTTTTGGACTGAAACGAAACAAATTAACTGACAAAATTTATCTTATTGAGATAGCGATAGCTCCGCGTAATAGCCCTCCTGATTCAATCTATTATGTAAGTGATTTACTAGTACTTTATTTAAAAAAAAATAATTGACTTCAAGAGTAAAATACTTAATTTGGTTAACTCGGATGACATACTTATTCCAGCTACTTTGATTTAAATACCAAACTACTAAACCGATTTTGATAAAAATCTATGGTATCAAACTAATTCAAAATCGTTTAAAAATGACGAAGTTCTGAGTAACAAATATTTAAAAAATGTACACCAGGAATTGCATTCAAATTTTAGTAAACAACTTAATAAAAATTGAAATATGGACGCTGATAAGCAATAATGTGTCAACCCACAAAAAGTCAAATTTGAAGATATTGATGTATTTTGATACTACATCACCTAATTAATATTATAAAAAAATGAAGACATATGAACTCAATAAGTATGGAAAAAAAATTCCTAATTAATTGGTTTGAATTTCAAGTGTGTTCCATATTTTGCAATTTATGCAATAGTCTGAAACATTTAAAAAAGTTTTTATTAGATAATAAATTAAATATATCAGTCTGATTTTAATTCTTTACACCTTTTATCAAAAAATAAAAGAAAAGATATATATCGAACATATTTCTTAAGAATAGCTTTGATATCTTTGGACGCCATTTTCTCAAAATGAAGTCCGTGTAGCTTGACACAGTATGGCTTATCAGCGTCCATATATGGAAAACGTTCACTCCATTGCACATTAAACTAATTAAGTTTGCTATATGCGAGTTATAAATCCCCTTTTTACCACCCTTGCGTCTAAACCTCGCATGCGGTTACGTAATCACTGCAACTCTAAAAGCCATTAGTCTGGATTAAATTGATAAAATCTAGACTTACGTGTAATATCTTACCTTATCACTGTTCAAGGATAAGATCATGTGTATGAGTGTTTAATGAAATTAATCGATATTATGCTGTCTCTCACGGTTTCACTCGCGTTTATGATTACTGCTTCGCTCCTATGAGTCGGAGCGTATTGTAATATAGTCTATAACCGTATTCAATAAAAGGGCTATGCAAAAATAATTTTTCAGAGATTATAGTAGCTTCAGAGATTTACCCCCTACATACAAAATTAATAATTTTATCTCTTTATAATATATAGTATACCTAACAATATACTATAGATACTTTCATTCGCGAACTAGCTAACTCCATAAGTCCACATTTTAAAACGAATAATACTAAACGCTAATTTTGAGATATTAATACGTAATAATAATTGTTTATAAATACAAAAACACAATTTTACATATATTTCGTTTACAAAGTTATACGAAACGTACCTAGTTTTAAACGTTGCTTGTCTATTTTGCAAATAGTAGAGTAGCAGATTTGCCAATTAAGGTTTGGTTATGTATGTTCATCTCTTTTTCTGTTAAAATTATTTAAGTTATTACTTGTTCTGCTTTTTTATTCTTTTAAAATTTTGTCAATTATTAAATAATTTTTAATATACCTAACGAAAAATTATTATTGTCCAATAACGAGGCCTCTTTTTGAGATCGACGAAAAATTGATATCGACTTCAAAAGCAAACTACGTAATTTCGTTTTAGTCGTTCTCGAGTAATCGTTAGAAAAAAGTTCCCAACGTCTTGAGAACCTCCTCCTTTTTGGTAGTCGGTTAACAATAGGGTGAAATAATATCTTATTTATGCAAGGAAAACAACATTCCTAAGATTGAAATATTATACTTGATTTTATTAGACAAAGTGAATATTGTCTTGTTATTTTAGGATTAAGCGTTACTTAACATAAATTATTAGTAAGTTACAATTTAACAATGTTAACGTAGCTTTTAAAGGGTAGCTTAATAGTAGTTAATTTTATCTATAATTTATGGAGATATTTTGCAATTCCTTGGAACTTTGCTGTTTCTTTCAAGTATTTATTGCTTTTCAAATTTTTCAATAGGTAATTAATTATATCAATTTTTAATAAACAATTCTATTGGTATTTTATAGTAAAATTTAGCAATTTTAATTAGTATAAAGGATAGCTGCTAAATGGTTTAATTATTTACGAAATTTCAAATGAATTGGCTAATATGCAAAACTTTATGTTTGTTTATATCTAACACAAACGAAAAACATCTGTATTGGCCATACGAATGTTTGTCGAGGTTTGGACGTTTGTGTTGTGTATAGTTTTAGGGCACCGAAAAAGATCATGAAATCCTAATGGAGGCCCTTGAGTGTAGTGCGATTATTTTTTATAATACAATTCACTTAAAGTAAGTATCGCGAGGATTATACCGGCCATACTAACAAATAAGTTTTAGACAGTCGCCCAGCATAACCAGATCTACATTAACGCGAGCAAAATATAGTCGTGCATAAATTATGATAGTTATCACACAGTGCTTGTGTAATTTTGATCTTTGTAAATAAATAGAGAAATGTTGTGGTTTACCACACAAGTGTTAAACGCTAGAAAATTACCGGTAGCGATGTTTTTAATTTTTATTTACCATAAACAACCACAAAACCAAGATATGTGAGAAGAAAAGTTATGTCGGAGCAAACTAAGTTACAAAAACATAATAAGAAAGTTCTTTCTGAGTGAAAACTAAATACGAATATTTAAAAAGGATCATAGATAAAACACTTTTTTATCAGTCAATGAAATTTAGAAGCTGTTTTTAAATCTTTTTTTCTTGTACCTAAATATAATTCTACTTAGTTTGATTTGAGTTGATAAGCCGCAGTTGGTAAGGTTGTATAAAGAAGCATTTATTTAAAAGCTCAAATCGTTAATCATTTTCACTTAAATAATACTAATATTGGAATAAAAAATAATATTAAAACAAGAATTTAATAAAAATAATTCTTCAATCGTACTTTGTAAACAGAAAACTAATACAGTATCTGAAAATCAAGAAGAGTGACCGAGAAACGATTTCGCATTAAGAATATCGATGAAACGCCAGCGAAATCTGACTATCGATACTATTTAAATTAACTAAATGCAATTGATAATGAACATGTGTTTTCCTAACAATGATCCGGGTTGTGTGAAAGCTTGACAACAAAATTAAATATACGGTAGCACCTGCTTTCTAGTGCTTAGGCTACACGTCGACCTACATATCGATTGCTATTATTTGCTATCAACACATAGCAAAATCGAATTTGTTTGTTTTTGTTCCTTTATAATGTGAAAAAATTAATCGATATTTGGACGTGGTTTGTTGAAAATTGAATTTTAGATCCTGTTTCAACAAAAAATGTAAGATGTTCTTGCACAATTACTGCTCAGTAGGTACATCATTGGCACATAGATATAATATTTATTGAGACGGGTCAATATGATGAAATCTGGTACTAACAAAGGTGTTATTTAGTTGGTTTTTAAGTTAAAAAAAACTGCGTTTAAAAGTTTTATATAAAAACTCTACATTGATAGGAAATTAAACCCACACTAAGATTATCCTATAAATTTTGTGTTTGAATTCGGAATACGAATATCTAATATTAACCATTAAAATATTTTATTTAAATGTAATACACGTATTTTAAATATAATTATTTTGATTATTTGAGTATTGAAGAAAGATTTGGAGACACCGCAAAGCTATAGTAGTAATAAAGGAAAATAAAAGATAAAAGATATGTCTTTGAATATTTAAAAAGTCTGCTAATGTGTACCCAGTACAAGTCCGCGAACAACTCCGCGCGAGTTTTCTCGTTCGCATGGAAAGTACTAATGTCAGGAAAGACGCTTCACTTTCCATATAACTGTCACTGTCATCTTTAATTTGACAGTAATGACATGTCATTAGAGGTGATCATTTGAAGGTGATTTTCCTGCTCGTGATATTCAATCAATCTAAAGGGAAAACTATTATGATACTGCGAAATTAATTCCAGGGCGGTGATGAGATTGTGATTACCAATGTTGGTGATTAAAAAAACGAATAATACATTAGCTGTATCGATAATCAATTTTATCACAATATCTTATTTGATCTTTTTCTTGTGGAATAATAACGAAATAACTATTATTAACAGATTTCTAATATAGATAACATATTATCATTAGATGTACGTGAAAACATACGGAATCCATAAACGCTGAACTAATATATCCCGACTCAAGGCGGGAGAGATTTTTAAGCACAATTAAAAAACACAGAAAAGAAAGATTATAACACTTAATACCAAATATAAGTACCTACAATTTCATCGAAAAAAAGACTAGTACTAAATGCTAAAGATATATCGAACATATGGCCATCGCTACTGAATACGGGTCACTGTGATTGGACATCGACAATAATGAAACAAAAGACAACTTACAAACTTAGACAGAACCGATCAATGACCGTATAAGCCACTCAGTACGAATCAAACTGCCCTTTACTCTCTTTAGTTAAATGCTATAAACTATTAAACCTTTTTAGTTCATTAATGAGCTATATATTTGCTCAGTGACATTGTTCTATATCCGTATCAGAACCTCAAAGGTCGCGGCGGTCACACGAGTTCGTGACTCCGCCAATTTGTTTAGGAAACTTAGCGGTAAATTGTGAAATATGTATACAACGGAACTATCGCAATAAAATAAATCCGATTATTTACTCCGTTAGATTGTCCGATTAGTTTTGATTGTTGACCGGAAATGATTGATAGGCATAAACTACGATGGCCATCTTCAAAGGCACGTTGAATAGCAGTAGCCCGGTGACATACTCACGCGCGGCTATAATGCCTTTGAAATAAGAATTTTTTTGTTAAATGTTTTATTTATATTTTGTTAAAGTTACTTTCACATTTCTTTTCGAAATTTTTGATTTTAATTCATTGCATATAGATATGTTTTTACATTATCTATTCGCTTTTATTTCGAAATAATAAATGATAATTGCCATGATTTTTTAAAATTAAAATTTTACTCAGAAAAAAAAATGTATTTCATTTTTATTTCTTTTTAGTTCTTTTTTTTATATGTTTTGTTTCAGCTTATTCCTTATAGTATGATGTGTATCCATATTCCGTATCTACATTACTATGATGCTGGCATTTACAATTCATTGTTATGGCATTACTATTTATTATTATAGCGAGCCACTCACTGTTGTCTGTATTCTATAATTTATTAATTAATTTTAAAACACACGTTATCTGTATCCTAACAGTTCATCGTATTTACTCAGCGATACTAATAGCTGCTTGAGCCCACCAAGGCCACACACGTCTTACACAAGGACTCCCATCCAACCACAATTATGCAAAATTCAACCATATTCCCAAGCAATAAGGATCTAAACAAGTCCAAAATAAAATTGTCGTGTAAAACCAGTATGTGAGTAAAGAGATCAGTGGAAAGCCAGTTCGTATGGCACAGGAAACGACTCTAATCAATCTTATACGGCTGGTTAGATAGTTACAAGCAATTACCACCTTTAATCGACGGTAATAAGGGCTATAAGAGATTAATGTACGCCCAGTTGATAGATGGCGTAAGGTGCGTGTAGAAAAACATAAGGTTCACATCGTTTGGCAGATATGGTGTCCTGAATGAAAGATTTACTGGAGGGACATTATAGGTACATGTATAAAAATCTTATGCAAGTATTAATGAAAAAAATATTGGGCAATGTTTACGTCAGTGACGTTTGTTGTTTTCATTATGATAGTTACAAGGAAACAGAGATTATCTCCAAGATTCGTGTTCCGACGTCAATAATGCAATCTTAAAATATTGTTAGATGAACTAAAAAGTATTGTACCGACAACCTCAGATCTAGACAGGATCTTAAACATGTATTTCAACCATTAGATAAAGAAAAATCGAAACTGTCCAACATCCTATCTATCCAATTATTTAAAATACAAAAGTCAACTGAAATGGAATTGCAAAATCTAATTTTATCTTATTTACTGATAAGCATAAAAAGATACAATGTCAGTGCCGTCCTCCGTATAAGGACGGAGTAACGGGTGAATACTGTTCTAGATTCCCTAATAGGCAACTTGTTATAAAACTAGAGAAATACATGCATACGATTATCATCTTCAAGTTCAATGCTGTTACGTCTAAATTGGCTTGAACGAGCTCATCTTACATCGAAGAGGACTTGCCTAATACGATACCTGAAGTATATCTACAGTTTAGTAGTAATGTTTATCGTTTAATAAAGCTAATGTTACGGTAATCTTTGTGTATACTTTGATATGCTCAGTTGATCTCTGAGATTTCACAATAACAAACTGTAGGTACATCATGTTGAGATTTCTTTGGGTATAATAACATTAAGCTTACTTTTTCAACTATATTTCTAGTATAACTAGGCTCCAAATTTTATGAATACTTTTCAAAATTGATCACAGGCACCAATTTTTTTCTATTTCATTCTATGTAGATAATTATTTCAAGGATACTAAATGTGGCTTCTTTAACATTTTTATATACATACATATGCATAAAACGATTGTATAAATAAGTCTTAACAAATTTACTAATATATTTTAGACAATTTTTACAATTTCACTAGACTATAAATTGAGGTCGGTAAGGTCATTTCAGCGATCAATCTAAAACTTATTTGCAGTATAAATTTCAAATGGAAATCGTGGAAGCCCAAAGCAATGCGACAGTGAATCAGGGCACTGCAGGCCGTCCTACATTTTGTTTTGTTTCAGCAGGTGTAGAGGATTTCAGCTCTTATCGACAAGAGCACTCGTGGCTTTTCAGGATATTGTGCCTTGCAGTTATAAGATTTGCGGATTTGTGGCTCCGCCAGGCGCAATATCACGGACTTAGCTCTCGTTTTCTTGACCTACCGATGTACCTATTTTATCGAAACTGGGTCATCGAACAATTTTTTTGGCAATATGAATATCATAAAAGGTAGCCAATAATTATTATTACCTAACAAACAAGAATAATATGTGTTTCGTTTATTTACGTAACGAATGTTTACGCTATTTTGTTCTAAGGCGGTAAAAACCTTACCTCCACATATGACATCAGCTAAGTTGGTCTGCACACACTGGTGCGTGACCGCTCCATCGCGGACGGTGGTTATTTCACCATACAGCTGGTGGAGTGCTTCTTGGTCTGACATGAGGATGGTGCGGGGGGAGCTGCATTCATCTTCGGTTGAGTGGTGACGGGAGGAGGAACGCGAACGGGAACGGCGACGCCTGTGAATATACCATCAAAATGAGAAACACAAAACTTGATATACCTACTACTATATATAGGTACTACTCACACACAACCGCACACACAATTTTCGTTAATCATCTTTTGACCCTTAATGTAAAAATTATGAAACATGTATATTGATTCATAAATTTCATAAATAACTTAATTTTAAAGAAATTGAAATTATATTCTATTCCGTCTTTGGCAGAATAAAAACTATCCATGCTTTTTTTCTAACTTTTTGTACCTCCAAGTTCAAGTTATGTTCATGACCTTTGCCTTTTACTTGATATACAATTTAAAGACTTATTACTATCTAATAAATCACTCATTCAAACATCCATGGACTTAACCGGATTTTCGGATCACGTAATTAATCCAATGTTGTTTTTGTGATCGACCGTCATCTGTCACTTAAAAAACCTTAAGTTTTTACAGCAAGTGCGCAAATTAAAAAACAAAATCTTCTTTTTTTTTCGATAATATTCCAATGAGTGGAGGATTAAAAAGGGATTTTTATTTATCCATAAATGTATTACTTATTTACTTAACCGTACCATACATAAGACGATTATAAAAATAGTTCTTAAAAGATTATATAGCATTTTTCGCACTATAAATAAAAATACGCTTATAACATTTCTAAATTTAACATTAATTAATTTACAATCTGTTGAATTGATACAAATCGATTTTAATATTTTACAATTATCAACATCTCTTTATTATTTTACAATTGTTACGAAACAGCGCACTTTTTAAAACATACATAAGTTCTTACAAAATGAATTGCCATTAATCAATCTTTTTGAGTTCGGTTATCACCTTACATCTGCACGAACATAATAAATGAATCAAAAGAACGTAATGATATTGATGTCAATTATAAATTATTTTGACCTTACTCTTGGAATTATGTGTAACTTTACGTGTCATACATCATTTGGTCCAACAATATTGTGAACTAATTCAATGTAAGTTGTTATGACGGTTTTTCAACCTATTTAACCGGGCTAATTTAATATATTCTATTTTATTGGTCGTTTAGACACTTTTAAATAATTAGGCATGTTTAATTTTAAGATAATTAAGAATTAAGAGTGACGTGTGAACATCGCAATTATTGATGATTTAATGATTTTCTTTACGACGCCGATAGAATGACGCAGTAGTCTTTGCAACTGGCTTAAGCATTAACCGTTGGATTCAATCCCTACTCACGAGAAACATATGTGCTTTGCATAAGTGTATTTATGACATTAATTAAACAACATATATGTGACATATGGGTAGTTTGGGTAATTGTATTTATGTTGTCGTCGTTCATCACAGGATCATAGGGTCCTAATAAGGAACTTTGAATTTTAAGCGTTCGACTTTAATTCACAAATTAGGCACTTTTTTTATATTTCTTTATATTAAATAATAACATCATAAATAGACTGATCAAAGCAAGTTCCATATTAACGTTAAATATACGATAACTAGTCTGCGCATTATATAATATAATCAAACATCTAACCGTTGCTCTTACAATTTGATAAATATATAAATCACCCGGAAATGAATCGTGTTAAGTCCAATGTAGAGATAATAGTTAAACATCAATCGTTAATTCGTGAAAGTGTTGAATAATTCCCTAATAAACAATTAAACAGTCAAATCGTGTATTGGAATACATTTGCATACGCCCACGCGCCAATTACTGTACAGTTCCATCGTGTTAACACTGATGCTGACGATTATCATGTTCGGATCTTGATATTGTACCGTTTAATAGCTAAGCACCAAGATTCGAAGTGTAAATGAGGTATGATACCATCTCTTTAAAATAATGATTCAAAATTGGAAGTCGTTTTTTTGTTTTTATGACGAAAATGTCAGACGATTTCGTAAATACGATTTAAGTTATTATTTTTTTATTTAATTCTACGACAGATTATATTTTGTTTGTATTTTTTATCTGCATAATTGATGTGAAATATTTCACAAAGTCTTAATAAGCTAAAAAATGAAGTAAATTATGTAATATTATTTTAAGTTACAATAAAAACGTTATCTCTTTTATTAATTAAAGATTTATTTATTTCAATTATAGATAAAATTTAGTTATAAGTCAGCCATATTGGATGTAATGTCAAGATTGGCGCCAAATTCACGACTCATTCATACGCGAGGCGTGTTCGATTTTGCGCAAATACGGACGAAATCCTAAAATGGTGTGGTGATTCACCGGGTTACTAAACATTAGTTGTCCATGAGAAAATAAATATCTTCGTTTGGTAAGAAATCGATTTTACATTCAGTTCATGGATTTTAGCCATATTTATTCTATAGGTCGTAAAGAACGTTAGTTTATGGTGGGAATTCATTTTGTTTACGAATAACAAAAGCCTAGTGTAATACTTCAATGCCACTTTATTATAGCATACATGCTTTGTAAAAATATATATTTGTAAAATTCATAAAGAAATAATTTGTTTTTACTCAAGTGCAATTATTTTCACCGTTCTATCGTTCTACTTAACTTTAAATCGAACTATTATTATTATAAAATTGGTTATTCCCTAGACAAATAATAAAAAAAATCGTACGTAACCTCTTTAAATTCTAAGAATAAGGTCGGTATATTTGTTAAGTTTTACACGTTTTGAAGTCGATATCATCAATGTTTCTCAGCATTGCACACTTTCGTGGTGCTGAATTTTTGATGACATTTTAAAATTTTGGACGTCGATAGTATAATGTTACCGAAACTTTGGATGTGGAATGGAATCGCAATACACGACTAAGTTCCAAGTTTAAATACAACGTACCTACAAGATATTAAGCTTTTGTCCTTACGACGTTCGGTTTGGGTTCGGTTTAGTAATTTTAGAATTATGTTCTATTTTAATTTTACCTAACCTTTCTTTCGTCAAGTGAAGGTCGGTATCCCACGTAGTGTTCCGTTACATCGTACAAAATATACTATGTACTTTTTAAATATTTATATAAAAGAAAATAATTTAGGCGTTTTAACAAAATGTGCAAGTTCTACTCGTACTTTACCTTTGTTATTATTTGTTGTTATAATGAGAATGGTATCCACTTGTCTTTGGTCTAAACACGACTTATTATTGAAATGGAATGGAATGTCAAATGATCTGTAGACGAAAAATAGTCCAAATCACCCAAAAGAAACAACGATTGAATTTCTGCCGTCATTTGGCCGTCTGAGAAAGAAATGCGGAAATAACCTAATCTATTTGGAGGACTGGTCGCAAAAGGCATAAATTAGTGAGAAAAGGGAATATAACCTCTGCCAATAATGTCAACAGTGGGATATTATCGAATCCTAATAATATACTAAGAGGTTTTAACTTACTCTGGTGTTACTATGAAGAATCCTCGCGAGGTTTGGTATATTTTTCTCTCCTGCATTAACTGGGCGAGCGTGTCATACACCACCTCTTGCGACGGCGTCTGCATCGATGGAAACTTTACTGATAACGAGCTTCTTATACTTTCTAATGTAGCGGATTGCCCCTGTAAAAATTAAATACTTTTTAATACCTATATATTACCTTTTAATTTTGTATTTTATTGGTATGTTTTAATACCGTTTTTTAACTCGATCTGTTTATACGAGTAATGCTGTAAGAATGTAATGCTAGATATCTTGTAATTTTATTTCCAACATTTTACAAACAATTGAATAGTTTTTAACTTTAAGAGTATTATATTTTATTATATTATCAATTTCGTTGTAGGTAAAAATTTTTTAGTATTAGAAAAAAAATATTTTAAATATAGCTTTAATGAACTCATAAAATAAAATTTTTACTTCCTTTACAAAAATAAAAAAAAATACAAAGATACGTCTTATTGACGTCATTGCACATTAGGTAAACCACAAGTAACCTTCATTACTGAAACCTTCATTGAATAATAGTTACAAAAGCGCACAAGTAGCAAATTATACTGTTTTGTACAAATAAATGAAGAAGTAAAGAGGAACTCAGTATAACCAATTATTGATAAAATGCGATTATTTCCTTATAATTATGAAACATTTAAAAATGACAGTAGGTACCTTAATTTTTTTCATAGATATTAATGTGTTGCATAAAAAAAAAATTAATTCCTAAAACTCAAAAATTCATCCACTCTTTTAAGGATTCTGTACCCGAACAGTACTAAGCCTTTAATATCCGTCCGTTGTCTAACCATCTGTCAGCAGGCTGTATCTCATGAACCGTAATAAATAAAAGAGATGAAAAGAAATGAAGAAATGAATGAAAGAGGTGAAAAGTACAGAATCTGTATTTCTATTAATTAAATTATCAAATTTAAATAGTATACAGCTATATATTTTGTACGATGGTACAAAACCCTTTCCACTAACACTTGACCGGTTAATTTTTTTGCAAACGCCATATTTAACTTTTATACGTTACGGCGATCTTATGGAAATCTCATACGTTTTTAATCCTTGAAACGGTTTAGACTGTAGACTGCAACCATCAATTAGATATACATACATTAACATTTTACTAAATATATCTTTATAATATTATGTATGCAAAACTTAACGATTTACAAATCGTAATAATTACTGTATAAATCCACGCGGAATCATGACAAGAATGCTAGCAGCGAATAATGCGCTAGCGTTCTTGTCAACAGTGGAGGCAATAAGATACACACATATACGAAAAACATAATCCTCCTTCGTCAGTCGGGTAAAAACACTCTGATGTCATAATCCAATGTATATTTTAAGAAACCACTCGATAGGAATTCGAACCGTCTCCATCGATCAATGGAATCTTATCTGGATTGCCTTGGACATTAGGATATAGGAGTCGACCTTCAAGGGATTTAAGACGCTTGTTGTGACACTTGAGATAAAATATTTAATATAATCTCTATGTAAGCCAGTTTCCGGATACATTTAAACAATTTAATATTTAATGAGACATATTATTCCATATGCAATTTATACGCATAAATTCCACTTTAATTTTACTTTAGTAATTAGTGGCTATGAATGAATTATTGTTAATCAATGTACAGTCGTAGCTTCATTCTAAGTTGAGGTCTAAAATAACGTTCTTTACAATAGATATGACTGAAATCAAATAATTTCATTTTAGAAAAACTCTACAATAATTATCAAATATTTTTTTCTTTCATTTCATTTGTAAGTTAGTTCAATTCGCGCTTTTTCCTTATTATGACTATGGTTAATTAAGCGTTCTCAGTTAATGGAATTATGCACAAAACCGGAATAATTACGCAAAATTTTCTGGACAGATTTGATATACCGCCCAACGATTATGTTAATATTTTTAGCTTTAATATGCTCTTACTTTCTTTAACTTTTAATTCTGTTTAATCTAAGCAATTTTTAGTAACCCATTTATATATTTTTTAAATACTTATAGATGTTACGCTTAGTGAATCATTGTTTTTATGTGTAACTTTATTTCTTCTTCTTTTTCAGTGTTATATATATTTACATACTTGTTTTAATATCATATCAAAGTATTACAATCTAGCAAGTATCGTATAATTCCATGGGTTATTCAAGCTCTAAAATGTAGAGAAAAAATAATTATATCAAACATTTCGCCTAGGCATACGAACCAATGCTTATTAACAGATCTCCTGCCTTGGATAGCCAGTGTGCTGCAATTTTGAAGATCATGTTCAAAAAATTTAAACACGTTTGTCGTTGTTACAAGGTCGCAAGTGCCAATCGGTTAAAATCCAAAGAAGTAGGTTCTCGAGAACCTCATTTATTTGATGTAATCATTATTCGAATTAGGTTTTTTTATCGCAACAATAACCATATTTCGTGTTAAGGACAGAATAAATTTGCATATGCTTAAAATTGATCTCTTTATCCCATTGTGTTGTAATGACATTTATAAGAGTAATGTCTGTGACAGATACGATTGCTTGAAATTGCGTTAGATGGTTATTTGTGCATATCATTGTTTGAAATAATTAGGCCATATTAACTGGTTATGTATGGAATAATTTACAACTATTAAAAAACCTTTATTATAAGATTAGTAGTTTCTCGTAGTTTTTTTAATGGTCGTAGCACTAAATTTTATAGTGTAAGTAATTTTTATAAAGCGATTATCTAAAACGGAAATTATTTTTTCCAATGAAATTTTTGGATTTAGAAGTATGGATATAAATATGAATTGAAAGTTTTTTATTTTCAATAATATTATTTTCCTTGTGGTAAATTTAAGGGTAAAGTCTGTCCTAAATATGGGTACGAATTTTGTTTACCTTCCAAGAAAATCAACACGTATAATAATGCTATAATTTACAAAATACCGCCTCTGCTACCTGAGGCTTGAATTCTTGATGATAATTTTTATAAATTACTAATATTCAACGTTTCAAACTGAATCTTGATTTTTTTTTGGTAATTTTGTTATAATATAATATTCAAACAAACTTCTGCCCGCGGTCATTATGTCTGAGTAACTTTCATATCGTCCTCTTAACAATATAACCGATGTGTAAAAATCGCAAATAATATATAAAATTAATTTCTAAGTAGATTCATAAAATTTTAGAAGTGATAGTGAATTTATAGACAATATGTTTTATACTATTTATAGGTAAATATTCATGACAGTTCTTAATACATGAATATTGCATGATTTGTTAACTGGAACAACGGGGGATTAGCAGAACGGTACTGAACGTCTTTTATTGGTGATATCATTTGGTACAATCAATGTTACCTATCACTGCTTTGGGACAATGTTTGGTCCACATAAAACGGTGTTTAAAAAGAATATATAAAGGCAGATGTTGTCGTGCGAAGAAAAGTCAGTACCATTTAAAAATTGCATAAAATAAAGAAAGTTATTCAATAAATCCTGTCTTATTTCACATGTATTTATCAAGATTAGCAAATTCTGCAAAAAGAAGTAACAAAATAAGATAAAAGTTCTTTTTGTAACTCAGGTACGATTTCTGATCCGTGTACAGATTCATCGTGATGAATCATTTATATAGATAGGTACCTAATGTACTTATTTAATTAGTGCGGAATATCCTTTTTTGGTAGTTTTGCATTTATATCCATTAAATTTTTATTTCCAACGAATATTGCCAGTATAACCAGTTTGGATGGTATTTAACATAATTATTTATAATGTTAAGGATGTAAAAACCTAACATCTCTAAGTCTTCGAAGAATCTAGAACTATAAAACTTATCAACTTTGAATTAGATATTTATGTGCTTATGACTAAAAATAAAATGATTTCTGAAAATTCTTCTGTTTCGAATTACAGTCTTTGAAAGATGCTGATACTTCTATAAAAATAAAATATCTTTTTCAAAAACTATTTTATAAAATTAAGTTTCTACTCAAAATGTGGCTATTTTATATAGATATATAAGTTCTGTGCTGCTTAATAAAAATGTTTTCCCACCTAAGGAAATAACAGGACATGTGGGAGAAAGTGCTACATTTAAAACAAGATGGCTGCCTCAATTATAATTATTTTCCCGATATTATCTGGCGAACACACACGAATCAATTACCGTAATTAGTACTGATAAATCTAAAGGTTACAATCAATTCTCACGATAAGGACATGGCGAATTCCAGAGAAAGGTGCATAGATATATTGATTACATATTTAATGCGAACGAGATACGACACCTAAATTGTTCGCTTTAGTTAGTGACAAACCGGTTGTGATTTACTTCGCCCTGGTAAGCCGCCCATGTAAACCTTAATTTATTAGGGACTTTTAAGTTATACGATTACGTGGAAAGATCGAATCGAATTCGTGACATTTAATAAAAAAAGTTGCTAGTAGCCGTTCCAAGTTATCCAGAATGGAACACTTTTACTAAGTCTTTCCGTGTTCGTCTATCTGTGTGTTAACGTGTCATCTTATCACCCGATATAAGTGTTATAATTTTCATAGTGGTTTCTTCTATTACCATTATAACAGCAAAAAATAACAATCGGTCAAGTGCGAGGCGGACATTTCAATATCTTACAAATTCTTACAGCGTCGCTCCTGTTTCTTTTACGTATTTGAAAAGTACTTAAATCCTATATCTCATATAATGGTACGGAGTCGTCCACCTGAGATTCCCACTCGCACTTGACCGTTTTTTAGTACTTAAAATTCAGCACAAACGAGCTTTTGTAACCTATACTTTTAAGTGATCAAGTATACCTTTCAATATCGTAAGATAAAAGTGTTGCCAAACAATAAACAAAATATTTTAATGACAATTATTTCATAACAATCAAAACCGATATCGCATAATCTAAACGTCGTATTATCCGTTTAAAATTCCAGCCCACATTTGGTATTTAGAGTGAGACCTGCGGACGGCAAACGACATTCTATTGTAACGATGATTGTGTTCGCTTACGAAATGGTTCGACAAATTCGCAAAATTGTCCATCGGCATGCTTAATAAATCCATTGTTTATTAATCCCAATGATATTTTATATTCATAGGCATGTTAGACAAGAATTATACTTGTAAGTTTTGTTCGAAGATTTTTATAAGTTTAACATTAAATGTTTACTGTCAATGACATATATATGTATTTACACTTACAGCTGACATCTGGTTACCTAGGTACTGCTTCCATGTTTCTGAGATGTCTTATATAAATTCCCGGCTTATGTTCAACCTATTTGACTTTAAAATTCTGTGCTCATTGTCATCCTTGGCGATTGAATTTTCAACTGGTAGCTAGACAACCACTATTTGCGTAAAAACCAAAAGAAAAGACATTTCGAGTGCCAAAATCATGAACTAATAATATATTCAATATAATCAATTGTTATAAATTATTATTGATTAATCCATTATTATTATCGCAATTATGATTTCCAACTATCTGTACTTTACAGTCACAACTTTCAAGGATTTAACGAGCAATTTTTGGCACAAGTATTTGTTAAATAAATTAAGGCTAATGACATAGCGGTGATAAGTTTATTTATTTTTAAATCGTATCAAAGGCACAGGTTTCGCAAATTTATATTTATCGGCTTAAACATAAAACCTTATTATTGGGAATTGGTAACACGAAATAAGGAACGCGGTAAAATTACACATGCTAATTTTTGTGTCATTTTGGTGAAAGTGCTAAGTACCCAGATACTTAATACTTTCATATAAATTGAAGTATCATAAAATTGTTTACTAGCTATGCTACACAGCGTGATTTGCATTAATTTTAAATTTAGCTGGATAGTCTCCAAGCAATTTTTATAATAGTATCAATAAATTAATTAAAAAAACATTTGCATAGTATTTTAGGATAGGAGTACATCGTACCCTGGACTTATTATAATTAATTTTATGTTCAATATAATATTTTAATAACCCAGATGAAAATATCCATTATTTACATGAAACTTTATTACTCAGAATTTTTTAAGCTGTCGGCACGAAGATTTTAATTTAATAAAACTTTAATTGATTTATAAAGGCAAAAAGTTTTTACGTCGTCGGACATAGACAATAAATAATTTTAATTTATGTATCAATATCAAAGCCAACAATTTTAATTTTTAAAATTTAAATATAAGTAAGATAAAGAACATCACCATGAAGTTAAACATAATATTCAACTAACACTATCAATTAATTATTTTGCTTTGTAAAGTCTACACGTGCCTCTTACCATAATCGCTAATTCACGCGAATTAAAAAAGTTTAAAAAATACGTTTTAAAATATTCTAATTTCTTACATAGCATGCTATAAAAGGCATATACTATTATATGTACAGTCTATAACAGCGTCTGGTCATAAAACACGGCGTGCACAAAAGCTGACCTCACAGCATCGTTATTTAGGGATGCTTCGTGAAAAAGACTACGATTGAAGTTGTGTGGTCTAAATCACGAGAAACATTTACTTTAATCTGGAACAAGATACTTTACACGCGATCGGTCGCTTACGTGAACATCTGATATAAACAAACAAAAACTACTCTTTAGAAACATTTTCTTCTATTTTGAAAAGATTAAAACTTGCTAAATGTTGCTAAGTGCTCTTTTTTGGTATACAGTGTAATATACTGTCGTTAATAAGCATAAATAAAACATGGCACGGTACTCACCGTGCCATGTTTTATTTAAAATGCGACTCGTAGATTCGTATGATGCAAATTTTTAGTAGTTCCTTTTTTATAAGCACCGAGTTGTTATACCGTTACAGATCGATTACATGGTACGTTTATTTTTAGAATGCAAAAATGTACATTTTTCGTTCGACTTGCACCAACACATAAAATATGTGGCGAGGCAGGTTGGCACACTCGAAACCGGAATGTTATTTTTATTTTCCACATTTCATGGCCAAGAGTCATTCCGGTATTAGGTGGCTCAACGGAATTCGAATGCAAAAATCCTGTTATAACTGAATTTTAAATCAGTATCCTTAATATGCATGTGGTCAGTTCGGGTTATTGAATTGCAGGCTGGTGAAATATATATCCTAAGTTTTATAATTTTAGGTTATAAGATGATTCGCCTAAATCCTGTTTTGTAAATTTCTTATTTATCATTTCTGATCGTTGCCTTGATCGTGCAAAATATTTTATCTTAAATTCCTAAGCGTTTTTTATTCTTCAAAACCATCTGTATAACAACCGCTTTCAAACAAATTGATCGTAACAGCTTAATATATTGATAGAAATTTCGATAGTCTGCTTATGCTAATATCATAGAATGTTAACATGCTCCTACGAGAATACAAAAGAGATTTGTCTTTAATGTGGTATAACAGTTGAAATTATGTTGACACAGACAAAAATATCATCATTGCAAAATCTTCTTAATTACCTGAGAAGTGAGGTCCATAATGCAATCGCACAGCGCTTCTGGTAAGGGCGTGAACTGCCCCTGATACGCCGGCGTCACGATGCAGTCCTCTATGTCACCTGCAACAATAAAAACGTATTTTATACCAAGAATTCCTCATAGATCTACATTTTCGTGACAGAAATTAACTATACTCCCGAAAGATATTTCATTAATTAAACTAAATGAACTGAATATTTTAAAGTGTTAATGATTCGCTTTTAAAAGAGTGTGAGCACTATTTTAGTTTATTTCTTTATATTTAAAGGATAAAGGCAAATTCTAAAAAATAAAATGATTCAAATAGTATGATAATTATTTTTTACTGTAAGTTCCTTTTTTAAGAGAAAATTGCTAGACGTTTTTGGTATCAAACAAGCTTTGCAAAAGTTTATCAATAAACAGAATTAAACAACGAAATAATCGATTAAATTATTCCCTTTCAAACCATTTCACTTATGAGAACTTATTCTTCAACAGATCAAATACGGTATATCCGATATCCAAGCTATTATCTTCGTACTTAATCCGAAACCAAAGTTAGAATTCTCAAGAGTCTTAGTCGGAAGCCTAACTCAAATATTGGAACGCTTGAAGCTAATTCAAAGTTAAAGTGCTGTTAACACAATCACTAACTTGCATGAAGCACCGAATACATATAATATATTTATTGTTTCAAACGCTGGGTGTGTTTATTCATTACCGATAATTTTAAACGAGATTAATTTGATAGTATTTTCATATATTTTCTGCTTGATTTTCTGTTACGTCTTGTTAATATTTAATGAGCTTACAGAACTTGTAATAGGAACGTGTCTGCTGTAACTGTTTTATTGCGACACTACAAAAGAACCATATATAATAATAATATAAAAATTAGTGCTCCATGTTTAAGTGAGCAAATAAAAACGTAAGTTATTTAATGTTATGCGATTGCCGCTGCCCATGAACTTGTACAATATTAGAGAAGCCATAAAAATTACAAAAGTAAAAACGTTTTAGTGACATCAGCTCGACATTTTAACTATACAATAGAAAACTTGAATTTATTTGTATGATTATGCTAATCTTACGACTTTCCAAAAAGTCTGATATTCGAGTAAATAAACCATTTCATAATCAAAGTTAGTAGTATATAGTAGTATACCTATATTATTCTGAAGCCAAAACCATAAGAAAATTTTGAAATTGTTACAAAACTTGAACCATATTTAGATATACATTCTTGGAAAATACGTATATGTTAAGGATTAAGGATGATAAAAGCTGTAATTTAGACCATACCAAAATATGTAGTGATGACACAACTTTTATAACACAATCGAATAACAGTGTTGTAAACATTGGATGGATTTCATTAAGCTATTCATGTTCAAATGCCACCAGCTCATATTCCGTAGGATCTGGAGTGCGGGCGTCCATAAATTGCGTTCACAATGCCACTGCGGACTCCAGTCTGTATTGGACTCGTGCCAAGCTTGGGTAGTGCAAGATATGGACGGTAGCGATTTTGTCGTTGTAATTAAATTTATGAGGTTTTTATGAGGTTTACTGGCATGTGTCTTATGGTTAACAGTGCTCGTTTTGAAAAAAATAAAGTCATTAATTTTAAAATTAGCGGCGCAATTAAAATCGATAATACTTATTGCTTCTTTATATGCTAAAACCAAAAATGTATCATATATTTAATTTGACTTACTTCACGTTGGATTTAAGATATTTTATTTAATTTTATCATTCGCTGCTAGTTTACTTCTTATGTCAAAATGAAAACTGCATTTATTATGCATACATTTTTCAAGTGAGATTAATTGCGCTTTGAACAATACAGAAAAATTGTTTTTGCATTATTTGGCTTTGCATTTTGGAATAAAATTTAAACAAATATATTTCATGATTAATCTCTTCCTCATAAGTTCATTAGAAAATTGGTTACAAACCTTGGTGCGATATTATAATTTCTTAATTTTTTTTTAAATGATTTTACAAAATATCAATTTTATTGTTCAATGCACGGAAGTTAGTAAGGAAGTAAATCTCCATAATTTACATTTTGACGTTTTTTTTAGTTAAGTTGAGTCTAAGTTATAGGTATCATGTATACACTTATTCCTAATATTGCGTTGGTCCTGTTAACGGGGTAATTGTCAAACACTATCGCCATAAGAATACGAGACAATCTAATAAAATGACGTAATTGGAGTTACTTGAAGTAAAACGACGCCTTTAATTGATAGATTATTTAATTTAGAGAAATAGAGATTTTTGACTGCCGAACACCACGACAGTTTGTTCTAAGAGTAACAGCACAAATAAAACGAATTCCTCGCGAGCTACACCACCAACAAATGCTAGCAAATAATTATTTTCATATCATACTTCCTTGTAAGTCTGCGGACACGTGCAAGCATTTCTTGTGCAAATTAAGCGGAGATCGGTCTGAGGGATCAGTTATCGAGTATTAGCGCACTTGTGGGCTTTGAGCATTGTGCGTATTTAAATTGTCCGTGAGACATGTTTGCTTAGCGTTTCACGGTACATTATTGCTGTATTTCCTTGTTCGAACTAGCATTTGTCTGCGATTTCATCTGTATTCACGAACTTACAGATTTAACGACCAGCATATATAGTATAATATAACGCAATTTTGTTGCGCCCAATGATATTGCATAACTATAGATAAGCTCATGGAATTTGGGCATACGACAACCACTTGGGACGACGTTACCTAGCAACCAGCGACAGTGTATGACATGCGAGAATTTTTTTGGGCCAGCAAATCAATTGACGGATTTGTCAAATTTTGAAACGGGTACAGTTTTTTAACGTCCAATAAAAGTTTAAAGGTAAGATATATAATTATAACTTTCATTTTAGTTTAATATGCCAGTTTTTATATCAGGGACATTTTCATGTCCAGTATATAATTTTAATTCTACTATAGGAAGCTTGTAACCAATAGTTACGCTAAGTTTATCCGCTACGGTATACTATGGGTTGTCTAAGAAGTTTGTTATACGTGGAGGTTTTATTATAATATAGAATATTATAATAATATTACAAAACATTATCACAATTTCGGTAATTTTAATAAAGGTAAGTAAATACTATAATAATATACTAAAAAAATAAAATTATATTAAAAAATGCAATATTACATTCATGTCTCAAAACATTAATAAACATATTCAAATCAAAATAACTTTCACGAATTCTAGCAAAATTTAATCGTTGGATCTCAGTTTCGATTCGTCATCAATGGAGTCAATAAGACGAAGAGTTCAACTTTTAAAAAATAAAAAGTGCAAAAAAATGAATGTCCTCTGAACCGGTTGATAACGAACTGCATAACAGTACTCAGGTAACCTAAATCTGGCTTATAAGAGCACTAGATCTGAGCCAAGTGTCGCGGGTGTGTTGAGAGGTTTTAAGTAAGACGATGCCAAAATCGATAATTATGTACTTTAGAATATCTATATTTTTTGGAACAATGTATGTATCCTATAAATAAATATTCGTACAAGACTTTAAAAAAACGCGAACTGACTGAAGAAAAATACGTAATTTCGTTTAGTAACATAACATATTTATTCCAGTTATTTTGATTATAAAACCAAACTAGAAAACTGATTTTGATGAAAATTCTATAAAACTAATGGGAGGATACACTTTCAAATAAAAAAATAATTAAAGAAATCGGTTAAGCTGTTTGCGGGTATTTTTTTTTTGTATGTCCCTTACATACATAAAAAAGTAAAAATAAAATATGTCACCGACGAATTAAAAGCTCCCTCCTTTTTTATACGTTGGTTAAAAATATACTTTAGATAAATAACAATTGATGCCGAAAATTCGTGGACAATTCTCGGTATACATGAATGAAAATGTAAAAACAATATTACCAAAAATTGTGAATTTGCAAAACATGAACTTCCGCCCCGTGGCACTTGGCACGTACTTTTCTTACACGTTAGGACAAATAGATTGTAAAATTGTCAATTAAATTAAACAAGAAGACACAAAAGAAAAATGAATTTGATATTATTCGACATTCAAATATTGTATTTATTTTCATGTAGTAAAATCAAAAGTTCTGCAAAATATTCATACATACATATAACAAACATAATTTTGACAATTCTAAGCTACGCAACAAATTGTTTGAGATAGTTCAATAAAAGCAGTTAACAGTAACGTGGGTGTAAAGACGCCGAATGCTCAACGGAATATATTCATTTATGGACATAGAATGTGTGGGATTATCGAAGGTTGCGGCAAACACCACACAATGTTGATAAATTATACCTGCGCTTTTGCGAATATTTCATGATCATGGCATTTAAATTCTTGTTTAATACTGTCATAAATCACTGATAAAATAATTATTTAAAACGCTCTGTCATTATCGGAATATTTGTTGGAAAGAATTCTTAAAAATTAATAATAAAAGGAGCAATTGCATCCTACCTTAGCAATATTATTGGTACCTTTAAACCTTGATGGTAAATATTTGAAATATATAGTACTTTAATTTTATTGCTTTAATTCACCCTTATTCTTAATGCTTCGGGGCTCTCAACGCAAAGTATTTTGGTGGAAATCCTTTTTTTAATTAAAAAGTAAAAAAGCACGTGCGCTGTCTGATGATAAATGCTAACCTCTATATATATTGGATCCTTTATATTCAAACAGTGCTGTTAACAATGACAACTAGAAGATCTAGATTATTATATATTGTTGCTAATTAGACTAGTTTGACCACTATCCCATCAAAGAACAACGGTTCAAAACATTGTTTGAGTAGATCGATTGGGTTTTTCCAGTTAAGATAGTACCTAACAAAACTAGTATAGATTGTAGAATTCGAATTAGTATGCATTGGTGTAGACAGGAATGAGCGGGGAGGGGATCCTACTTTCCGAATTGTACACCAAACACAATTAAAAAAAAACATTAAAAAAAATATGATTGTACAATAAGGCGGTCTCATCGCGTTTTAACTTAGTCATATCCAGGAACGTAATACAAAATTACATAATCCAAAGAATCTATCAAATTGAAAAACATATCGTAAATAAATACAACTTATAGCGGAATCCTTTTAGCATCTCCAGATTAAAATCCTGAATACACTAAAGTTACGTTAAAATTCTTTTCAATATAAACCTCTATAAACCTTATGACGTTTCTTAATTCTTAACGACACGTGGGTGTCCGGTGTGCATCGTAAATACCAAACTTTACGACCAGGCTCGTTGCGAAAAAAGATAAAAACGAGGTTTTATGCGTACTCTTTTTCGCTTCGCAGTTAAACACTGAATCATGTGTTCGCCGAGCCGTCCATTATTACGGTTAAATGCATGTTGTAAGATGCGACAATACGAAGTAATATTAGCTAAGTGTATGTTGTGTCAATGTCGATAAACCGAGATTAACGAACCTTGAATAATCTGTGTAAAGTATGAAGTCTCATTTATAAATACTTAAGGAAATTCTTTGGACATATTGGCGATTAATCTTTATAATATGTTGATATTCTAAAGACATTACTTATTTACCAATGCGATTTTTAAAACAAAAACTTGGGACAATATTTTCAAAATTAGATTCAAAAAGCTTTTTAACTTTTAAATTAAATACGTTTTACTTTACTCCGAACGTTAAATTTATGGCAATCAACAAGGAACTTTGCAAACTTAACATTGTTGGATCTTGTTACTTAGCATGGCATCTTTTCAAAACGGCTCATTTACACGATATGATTTCGCAGCGCGTTTGTACCTACTTTTATATCATATAATCCGGAATAAAATTACGTTTAATACCCTACTTTCAAAATTAGTTACAATCTATATTTTTAATATAACAAGCTTCTAAATGTGGCTTCGCTGGTGTAGCTTCGATTTTATTTTCAATTCAAATCGATTTCCTGTGCCATCCATGTCCTTCCTCAATTAATTCAATTCTTCTTTCTATAAATAATAAAATTGCTCACAAAATTTGACATTATCATATTTTTATTTAGATTCTAAAGAAAACCTTGTTTATTATAAAATGAATTAAATTACACGAGGTCATTCTTATCACGCATCGATTTAATAAGCCAAGAGTAATTTCATACTTATTTAACGATAAATTTACAAGTTCGCGATGTACCAGATTCATGATTTAAGCCAAGGCCCACTGAACTGGTCATTTTGATGATAAACTTCAGAAAATTAATGACACACTCACATCGGTTCATCATTATTAACGGATTTAGTATCTCGATATGTGCTATAAAATTATTCGGATCTTTTGTAATGGGTGTTTGGAAATACAATACAGACCAAAGTTAATGACATCTCAAATTGATATTTTTCTACGTATTCAAGGTGTCAATATACCTTGTTTATCCAGTAATCTTCACTCACTTTCTGATGCCTTAATAGATAACTCTTGAGGATTGTGAAAACTTAAACTTCAAAATGATTGATTTAAAAAATATATGTAAAAGGCCTAATCTTACTTAATTATGACTCCCCACATACATTATAATAACGTAAATGTGTCTTGTTATATATTATGTGGCACTTAGAATTAATTTTATATTTTTCAGCTGTTTAATAAACAAAGATTTAAAAAAAAACGACTTCAAACACTGCGCGTGCCTTAATACAAATCCATGGTGCTATAAATAAGAATTCAAAGGAATTTATCGTAGTACGTGAATGGAAGCCTAGGGCAAAAATATGCATATCCTTAAATCCTTACTTTGATAAGAATTTAACGTTAATCTATTAGCCGTCTTCGGAAATTGGCGTGCACGCAACACTTCACTCCGAACGTTTAATTTACGGCTTTCAACAAGCAACTTTGCAAACGTAGCATTGTTGACGCTTGTTACTAAGCATGGCTCCTTTTCAAAACGGCCCATTTACACGATATGATTCGCAGCGCGTTTGTTAATATTATGCTGATATAAAACTAATCTTAATAACATCTTTTTAATAGCCTATTTAATTTGAAAGTATTTAACCTACAATTATAATTTAAAAACATAACGTAAATAATGTATTACGTACATGAATATGTATCAATCGTAAGTCTTAATTTTTAAAGCTCATTTCATGTAAAATGTATTATTTTAGTAAATAAACGGTTTATACGCAGAAAGAAAAATGTGCAAGGTCCCTTATACAAGGAATAGACTAATCAGTTCGCGTGATACGTCTGAGTAATAAGTATAGCCGTCTAAATAAAATTATACTCTGTCATATTCATATTTGTTAATCTTGCAAAGTATTTGTCTTCAACATTTAAAACACGTAAGAATAGAATAATAATATCATTATAGTTTTGTCTGGCAAAGCTTTTAGCGTGCATTAAGTCGACGGAATCTTGATACTAACTTTTATTGGATTAAAACCGCGGGTTGAAGCATTTGTAAACGAAAATGTCGGGAGGTTTTGCTTTTAAAATTATCGTTTTAAACATTTTTATTTATGCGCATTTAAAATACTTTGTGTACATTAAAAAATGTTGATATAATTTGAGCGTGACTCACAGAATTGGACAATGTTTTGCCGAAATTTTGACATTATTTAAAATTTATGTTGATTATATTATTCTTTGGTGATTATGTAAATGTGTATTTTTAATCATGAAATATTTAATCGAATGCTATAATTTCTGGCTCTTTATGGTCTCTAAAAAATCAAAACAAAATATATCTACAGCTTGCAAATGGTTTTATTCCGCTGGTAAAATATCTGACAATAATAACAATAAAATTTAATTAATTATGATACAAAGAATTACGCCGTTTACTTCGTGGGCGAATTGAATCCGCATATATCATTACCCCGTCTAGTAAATCATTAGCACATCGTCAGGCGCCGGCTGACACCACAGTTAATTATTAGCGATTTGTAATAGGCGTTTGAGCTGATTCCATGCTATTTGTATTTGAATGGGTGTTCATGATCTTATACATGCAAATTATTGCAATGAAAACCACAGGGTAATTGTCAAGCGCATATGAAGTCACCATATTATTTCTGATATTTAGTCAGCCGATGCTCGGTTTAAAATGAAACAAACAGCAGTAAATCTTCTTCGTTTACAATATAAATACGTTTTTGATTGCGAAGGTTTCAATAAGTAATGTATAATCTAATAATAAAAAAATACTAAAGTTTATAAAATAATAATTCTAGTTGTAAGTTCACTAAAGCTTACTACTTTCGTCAAGTTCAACATGCACCACTACACGCATAATTAATAATTAAATATTATTTAATCTCATCTTGTTGGCATATTTTTAGATTTCGTTAATATTTTCACTACATAAATAATCAATTAAAGTATCTTTATCTTTTATTTCAATATACCTACATATTGAAATTTAAGAAATATAAAAATTATATAAGATTACGTACCTATAAAATATTAAACATAGTTCATACATTTATTTTATTAATTAGGGTTAACCATTGAGTACATTTGCAACATTTTCAATCCAGCAGCAGAATGTAGATGTAAATTCAGTCGTTGTGTGTAAATACATCAATGTAAATAGCGTCATTTGTTTCTTAACATCGTCATCTACGGCTTTCATCATTAGCGTACTTCGGCGAACAGTATTTTTTGGGAAAATCGATATTTTTATCTTAACAACCGTTACTTCCATGTGACCCACATACAAATTGGTCTTATTACGTTTATATTATTACGAAAACTAAATTGGTTAAATGGTTCTCAAAGATTTTTTTTATAAAAGCCGCGTTCTAAATAGTATGCAACTAAATTTGGACGTATTTTACGAAATTTCTTAACCGTTATAGCAATAGAGTCCAATTTTGTAAGAAGAGATGTTACGGATCTGTATCGCTTTAGAAATTATAAAAAATATAGAAATGGGCTCAATATAATCACGTAAATCGCTTTTATCTGATAAACGATTCCATTACCCTCCGGTGGGCATGAATAATTCGAAAATTTTAAAGCGATTCCGATCAGTTTTCAAACGTATCTATTAAATTCTCAATTGCCACATAATGTACCCGTGTAGATGTACACTAAAAAAAATAATATTACAATATATAAAGTAAATAAATTATTCAAATAATTATCATTGAAACAAGAGTTTTTAAAACTCACATTATTATTAGTATTATTTAGCATTTTTAAGCTTAAAATCGATAAATTATTTATTTAAGTTTTTAGTTCACATTAGTATGAGTTCCTTTATTTGTTGAATGTAAAACTTATTGAACCTACTTACAAGCTAATGTACATATACTTTACAAAACTTAGCCTTAAGTTTTAGGTTAAATATAAGACTAAGAGATTGGTATAATACATATAATTATATTTATTGCGATAATTATACTTAAAGCTATGTTAAAATATGATACGATAATTATAAGATATTAATAAGATAATTAAAAATAAGTATTAATGTTTCAATTTTATGATTTATTATTTTGATTGCAATTAAACGTGTTTATTCGAGTCCTGTTTTTTATTCCCATCTATACTGACATGGTTTTAATTAAAGTAGAGCAAATGTTGTTGCATTTCAAAATTAATTACGAATACATAGTCGTTCTAAACAGATTCGTTTTAAACTTTCTTAGTCACACGCTAAATATTCTTTTTTTCTATTTACTCTTACAGTTTTTAGACATTACTTAATAAAATTTTGATTTTAATTAAAGATAACACTAGTGCCAACAGTTTTAGTAGGTGCTAATTTGATAATTAAATATATTTTTATGAACTAGGTTATTCTACATAAAGTTTCTGCTTATTGGTGATACGAAAGGGCGAATTGACCATTTGATGGTACGTTTAACAATTACATTAGTCATGCCTTAAATTACCAAATCGGTTCCAAACCATAACATCTAAGTCGTTTTGGGAAAATATGGCTGGAAAGTGACCCAAAATTTGTTATATTTATAATTTAATAACTAATAATTTAAAAAAAATATAATTTGAACGTAAATATAAATAAACTTAAATCGTATTTTTTGGTGAAAAATTTTATGTTAGAAACGTAATACTTTTTACTATTATGTTTGACAAAAACCACGCCATTGTGTTTCTAAATATACTTACGTAAATTTGAAAACGAAAAAAAAAAAAAACATTTCCACAAAAAATATAAAAAAAAAAACGAGATATTTTTACGTCAACTTAGAGTCCAAGTTTACGACACATGCTTGAGACAGACATGTTTTCAAGCAACACTTTTAGGCATCTCTGCGTGCGAAACACAAGGAAGGTAGTCGCTACTTTCGCATCTTAAAGTATGCAATTTTAGTGCAAATAATAGCGTACTTACTTACAAAGTAGGAGTATTAAACATCCAATTATAGAAATAAAATATTTTTTAATTTATTTACACTTCAAATTCTCGTAATCATTAAACTATGCAATTGAATGTTTTATTGATTGATTTCACAAGTTGATTGTGTATACACAATGTGGGGTATACGTATTATGTATGCGTAGATTATTTGTATATATTTCCTTTATTAAACATTTCTTAATCAAAATTTCAAAAAAAGTGTGACAAAAACACAAAGTGTGAAAAAGCTCACTTAGCGGTGTTCGTTCACTTTGAGGTTATTCGGCGAAGTGTGTATAGTGATGACCATTAATTTCTTGAGTCATTTTACTTCGTCATTAGCAACTGAATGATAAGCGTTTTAATGATACATATTTATCTAACAGCGATTATTCAAACAATGCTTCTCCGGTAGTAAAAATCATGACTAAGTAAAGATTTAAATTAATTTCATCCTGTCATTATGTTGCTAGTGAGGCCGACGAGGTTAAAAATAATTATACTAGGAAATAAATATTTAATAATGACAATAATTAATATTATGACATAGATGGTAATCAATTTTATATAACAAGTTGAAGATATACATTTATAATAATCGTAACAAATAATTTTAAATAAATGTTTTATTTAAAATTATTTGTTACGATTATGTTACGCTGATAAACTAATTAAATTAATAAGAAATATTGCAGTAATATTTTTTTCATTAAAAATATTTTGGAGTACATTAAAAAAATACAAAAGTTTTTTTCAGGTTATCATTAGTTTTTTAAGAAAGAAAGAAAGAAAGAATTATATTTATGTACTATAGCTTCGTCATACAGTTTAAAGATTTACCTTGGAATACAAAGGTTCCATGTTCCATGGATGTAAAGATTCTAACAATACCACACACATCTGAATCGGTTAAAGCTTTTAAAAACTTAAACGAAACTGACTTACTTAACACATATTATGCATGTACATATAAAGAATGTGAGAAGAATCGAGAACGTTATTAAAAACAACAAATGTCAGAAACATATTCACAAACATTGTTACAGAAATAACAAAGATCAATAGTGTTAACCTGTTACATAAACCGACCTTCAGTTTCACCTCGCAAACAATTCGCAATTAGACAAAGGTCAGGGGGCGTTTAATGAGATGAGAATGAGTTTCTCTACCCGCGGCGGACGCCTGTCGACGCTTTTCTATTGTCGTCTTAAACAAATATCGATTAGCTGGGAAATATTACGCCTATCGGCTTCATCGTATTTTCTTGCAATACGGATGTTGCTCACGATATGGAAGATTACTAGCGTCTGGTTTACGTTTATGTTCATTTGTGCAAAGGTTGGGTACATATCGTTTGTTTAATTAGTGTTTATTTTATTTTTTATCGAATGACAGTGTAAATTTTTAAAATATGTATAGGTTCTTTTTAGAAATTCGTGTAGTTAAGTAAATTGTGTGTAAAAAGAGTGAAAATGAAAAAAAAAAAAACAAAACACGTGCAGTGCATTTTATTACATATTAATAACTAATTATTGAGGTTATAAAAACAAAATTTCATGCGTAAGTGTTATAAGAAAATAAAACCGCTCATTATTGACCCATACTTAAATTTGAGTGTGAACTAAAAAGCAGTATCGTACAAAAGAACTTAAAAAAAATTACCAACTTTTTACTTGAGAATCTTTTAATGTACGGAAGTTCACAAGAAACTTTTACTTTTAGATACCAATATAATGTGGTTTAATTGCGGCCGTGGGTGTGTTCCACTTTGCGCTACCATTAATTGAAGAATTTCTAGTCCCGCTGCGTTCATAAGGCTGTTAAACTGGACACTTAAGCTCTGATTAGGTGATAAATAATAACTAATAGGTGTTTGGATTCGCTGTTCAACTTCGTTTAAATTAGTTTTTAATGTTTTTTGATAAAATAAATATTTTTTTTAATATTATATTGAGGAAATAACGATTTGTTAATGCTTCTCTGCTGATTGATGAATAATTTTATTAAAAACACTGTATTTCATCAAAATTATTTTTATTAATATATACAGGTTCACGCTAAAATATTATGAATAGTTTCTATTTCGAGTTACTCAGTTTCAATCTGAATTTAATTGACAGTTTTTTCTACGTCTAAAATTACATCTACTGTCTACGTTTAATACTTTCATTTATAGGCAATAATATGGCTAACGAGACGGAGGGACATGCGATATTAAGTGATCGTCACCGGCACTCCCTGCAAAAGAATAAAGGATAAACATTAAAAAGGAAGTAAGGAAAGTAGTGGAAGGAGGGGTGAGACTTCTGGTTCTTTCACTTGCCCTAAGGTTACTGATTAGTTCATTCACGCCGATAATCTGTGAAAATGTACTGCTCGTTCCAGCTAGCCCGTACACGAGCTGTAGTGAATAGGCTACAACTAAGCTCTACCTCATCAAAAAGTTTACGTTTACGCTTTGTCTTTTAAAGAAATATCATTGGCTACTACCAAAATTAAAGTCAATGCACTATACTTTTGTCAGCGAAATACAAAATGCGTAAAAGATGCTCTGGTCCTTGAAGCCCGATAACCTTTAATGCCAATTCCAAAAATTATTCACGGCAATTTGAATGCTATCCGCCACTATCGTTTCGAGATCGCGCCGTGACGTGAGCTTCGTGAAATGATATCGTGATGTCGATTCGTGATCCAACGTGAAGAGACCTTACAGATGGCCGGCGACAGATCTTTGACCTCAGGTCGCGGAAACAACAATGAAATTACTTTCGTTTCTTCTATCAACAAGGTCAACGTTCGAGAACCGTTGTTCCGCCATCGGCTAAATATATCGCGAAAGAATAAGACTATCTGGCGAAAGCATCGGACTATGAAATCAGATTCGTCTATAGACAAACAATTATTATGCATACTCCGAAGAGAACAAATTGACAATTTCCTTATGATTTCGTACGTCTATCTATAACGTCGCTTCTTTTACCGCCTTCTAGACTTTTTTTCCAAAATAAACGTCACGAAATATGTTATTACGGATATTAAATTGATTTTAAAACATCCCAATTTTACAACGAAATTGACGTGTTATTTTAAGTTCATTAAATCCTCTGTTCAATGAGCGTGATACAGTAGAAAGTACGTTTTGTAATCAAGTTATCGAAATCTCTTTTTGTTTCCTGTATGTACACTTACATTCTTTAATGCGTTTCTTTCCGCGCGTCAACTTAAACGTTATTATTTATCTCGACTAAATTGATTGATTGATTTAATTTGGCAACCATTATACGCAAGTGTAGGAGATAAAACTGCGGGTAACAAAGAGCTTAGAATGAAAAAGATTAGTAATGACTGATGAATTAATACTGAACAATTTTACTTTGACAGCAAAGTCTTTACAGACAATGATAAAAAAAAACTTAATCGCAAAAGGAAGTAAGTGACTAAGAAAAATAAACATAAGTACCTCTATCCGACCTTCACATATCAAGCAACACTAATTTTCATTAATTAGTTGCAAGACAATGTAACTGCGGCTAGAATAAAGGGAGTATTTTCGCTAGTGTGTGAATATGGTATACTCATTATGATTTAGGATTAGAAACTATCATCGTCAATGGGAATTGGAGCGAGATGGTTGATTCTATTGTTAGCGATGTATTCGTTATCATTTCTTTTAACTTAATAGAAATTTCTTCCTATTTTTTATCGCTCTTACTTTCTATATAGCATTATCGACATCTATCACGTGTTTTGAGTCATCTTTTTGTATATTGATTAAGATGAACTATCTGATGGTCTGTATAAATTAGTTCTTGATTGTTTGCTTTTATTAAAAATTTTATTTAATCAATAAATTAAAAAGCGTAATTGGAGAGTATTTATTACGAAAGCCGTTTCACTAACTGGTAATTAAATTATTTCAACCGCTTACTTACTATACTAATATTATAAAGCTAAAGAGATTGTTTGTTTGTTTGAAAGCGCTAATCTCAAGAACTACTGGTTGGAATCAAAAAAATATTTTTGTGTTTATTTATTGAGGAAGGATATAGGCTATATTACATCACGCTACATCTCATAGGAGCGAAACGGTTACCATAAACGCGAGTGAAATTGCAAGGGACAGCTAGTCATCTGATAAAGTTCATTACAGTGTAAATTTATATTACAATTTTCTTTTTACGATAGTTATCAAAATCATAAATTATGGGAAGTACGATTAAAAGTTTTTTTTGGGTTACCGTGATACATATCTGAATAAAGTGAAGCAAGTTTGCGAAATTTCTTCTTTGTTTATAAGATAATGTGGTGATATTTTGTAATGAAAATAAAATTTTTGATTACTTTTATTCGTACAGGTTAATGATTGTGGGAAATACAACCAATTTGTATGGGTGTATGCGTGGGGGCCTGCGTATGTTTGCATGCGTGGGTTTATTAGTGTGTGCATGATTTTGCTTATATTGATTCTAGGAAAAAGTTCGTAAGTGGCAGATTGCGGAATATCGTGTTAATTTTAAACTACTTTTGGTAAAACAACACGCGCTTAGGCGTTTTACTGCTTCTCGATAAAGCAAACAGGCCATCCTTGAAACCTGATTATTCAAATTCAACAATCGTTTAAAACCAAAAGTAGTTTACTTTTTTATTTTCAAAACGTTAATTAAACATTTTTTGTTTTAAGCGAAAGTATAGCGTTCTTTATCTACATCAATACGAGATAGTCCCTGCAACTTCGTCTACGTAAATCTTTTATCCACAATTTAACTTAGGACAGAAAACGTAAGAAACATTCAGACAGGCATACAACTAGAAAGACTGAAAGTTATTATTTTGCACATATAATGTTAGTAAGTACGTAAGTATGGATAAATGTAAGTTCTAATTGCATATTAAACAGGTCTTAATTTGTTATGACAAGATTAAAGGGCCACTACTAGCTACTACTAAGACTGCCAATTGAAACAAATTATGCTCAAAAGAAGGACCACCAATAAGACCCTTGACAGTCACTCGATCATTCTAACATATGAGATAAGTAAGCATTGAACGGAAATGGCGACGATTTACAAGTAAATTATGACAAAATAATGAGCACCTAACTAGTTATTTGGGAATCAGGTTGATGAAAGTCAAAGCCAAGGTTAAGACTCATTACGTGTTTTATTTGCATAATTATCTATGTGGAATTATTATTCGAAGTCTAAGTATTTTTTTACGCATTGCCATTTTACAATATAGTGAATCAGATCAATATATTTTGAATGAACACAATAATTACATCTCTCTGAATATTATAATAGACTTAATTGATTCCCGCAATTTGTTCAGCGGAGAACAAATATATTTAATTAACTATTTATTTGAGAAAAGACTGATCCTCTGTAGAGATTCTCTAATGTCACAAAAAATAGTGTCCTATGTTACTCTCCAAGGTCCAATTTATATCTATACAAAAATCATTAAAATTGGTTTGCCCGTGAAAACATAACAAAAAAAAAAAACTTTCACATTTAAAATATTAGTAGGGATGATACTCTTTGTTATAAATACTTAAATACGTACTTGAATTTCGAATTAAAATTCAAAGAAAGAAAAAACGATATGTAACGAATGATATTTACAAATCAATTTACACATCTTCAAGTCTTTTTAAAACAATGAGAATATTATACTGATAAATATATGTATTGCTAAAGCTGTTCAAATATTCCCGACCATCAGAATACAACACGTTCCTTTCACTAAAACATTGAATGAAGTTGTAAGAAAAACCTTGACCCTGATGAATGACCTATATATCATGTGTCTGAAACTTTGTATCAATCGAGGAGTAACAACAGATAGAGATATCGGTTTGCGGTTGTAACACAATACAAGGCCACGGTGCTTGATTCTATGCTTACTGAACAGTGAAAGACTAAGAGACCTAAATAATACAATTGACTCGCAACAAAGGAATGACAGGTTGGATGTTCTCGTCAGTTCCCATAACGTGAGGAAATCGTTGCAAGGAACGCTCACGGTAACAACTGCAATTTTGCAAGCAAGTTTTTCTATGAAAGTTTATCGCATGCATTTCATCTGGTATAATTTTTATTTTGTAATCGCATTAATAGCCAATATTTATAACTAGCTGTCTCTTGCGGGTTCACTCGCATTATTGTTATTGCTTCGCTCCTATGAGTGATGTAATATAGCCTATAGCCTTCCTCAATAAATAAACTATCTACCACAAAAATTTTAAAATTCAAACCTTTCCTAAGATTAGCTCCTAGATTAGTTCCTAAGATTAGCGCGTTTAACAAACACACACAAACTCTTCAGCTTTATAATATTAGGATAGATTGAAAATTGTTTTACACTCAAGTTTACATTTCTTCAATTAGTTATATTCGATACAAAAATATTTATACTATTTACTAAAAAAATAACACAAACTTTATGTGAAATCAGAAAAGAGTACGAAAACATATTCTCGCCGCAAACTCGAGAGAAAGTATAAGAGCAAGTTCAAGAAAGATAGAAAATTGGATACGATTGTTAACTGTTAATTGTGCTACGTATGTGACCAGACAAAGAAAGGCACAGGTCAATGATACAGCGGCTAACGGTGTCCGGATGTCAACCTCAAGTAAACCTGTTTGAGTCTGACAAACTACTGTACCACTCATAAAATATCTCAATGAACTGACATTACTTAAATAAACCAGTCTTTATAACTAAAATGCAGTTATACACTATTATTTTATACTGTTTAGGTAAATGATTCTTTACTTGAGAAAGCTTTACATTGAATTGACAATGTTTCTGCATCCTAATGAGCGATACAAACGAATAACTCGGGTAATTTAATAGCAGGTTGCAGCTCACGTGCATCTTCATCGTCATAATGGTTAACCTTTGCTTTCTTAGTCTATCGAATTTCACATTCACTTTCGTAAATATCGATTACGACTGGCTCTACGTCAGATCGATAACTATCAAGATCGATTCGATGCTCGTCAACTACTGTTCTAATAATAAGTTTACATAATTTGCATTTATTATAATTACGTGTACTTTTAAACCATTGGATATAAGGTCGAAATCAGTGCGGTATAACTGAGAGGAAATAGTAAATATAAGTCTGTTAGTTTTGTCGGCATACGTGTTTGGTTATGTCTCGGTTATGTCCATTCTGTCACATCACTGTCCAATGTCGTGACAATCGTTGACTGGTGAAAATCTATGAGAACGTATTTCCTCGATTTGCATCCACATAATTTAAATACTTACCAGTTGTACGACAGGAAAAGCCTAGGTAATACAGGGAAAGCGATCGATAAAGTTACGAAGTCATTCAATCTGCTATAGGCACTTGTTAATAAAATATCTTTCCGACAACGTGGTTGGCTGATGAACAATTAATATTATATTCAACCAATTTTAAATTTATTATAAGTCACTGTTTCCTTATCAATAAATAACAATCTCGGAATCAATATTTTTAATCACTTGGTTGGTTTGTTTACAATTAAGATAGCGCGAATGATTACAATTTTTTAAATATTTAAATCTGATCGAAATTTACTTCGTCACATCACTTTTATGACGCTTTAATCTCAAAAACTACAGTTATTTAGGCATGTCATATTTTAATATAGTTAAGGGAGCGTTTCCATATTAGAGCATCACATATTCAACGAAGGTTCATTATTTTTGTTAATAATATCATGACTATCATTAAAAACGTGTTACAAAGATGTTAAGGGCTTATTATTTATCAGATTTCGCGTGTCTTAATATAGGTATAAACGAATTCCATACAATTATAGTAACTTTCTCGTCAAGGAACACTTTCAATTGACGTAAATCTGAGGTCATATGTGGCTGTCGTAACAGCTTCCCACTTTATATGACTTTTATGGGTATCACTAGTTATTGTTAATGATTACTGACGGAAATGAGGCTGATGTATTCGAGTTGACGATGGCCAAAATTTATAAAATCAGCAACATGATATCTTCATTTTGTTTATAAATCACATATCTCGTATAGATATTTTATCTAATACATTTATTCAATTTGTTGATATTCTAATAAAAATAGCTTTATGATATACTGATATAGTGATGTTGTTTTATCGATATTTTAATTAATATTCTAATGTGAAAGTAATAATCAACGAAAACAATTTTTACAACAATGTGTTGTCGATTAAAGAAAGTTTCACTAGTTAACTAACATTGAATAACAATCTGGTCATATCGCTATGTAATTCCATTCATAAGAGATCAAATGAACTGTTTAATTGAACACCACGTCTGGTCCCCTTATCTGGACTCTTTCAATCACCTATCACGGTTAATACGTCAAAACGAGACAAAAGAATCAGCTAATTTGCTTGTCAGTACGAAATAATCAACATCGATCTAGAGTCGCTTGTGTACGCACAATTGTTTCTAAGACAAACGATAGTGAACTCTAGCGCAACGCTTTTACGAATTTTGATTTAGCGGTTGATTTCAACCAATATTCTACTCAATTGTTAGAGGCATAAGTGTTATTTTAGATTGATTTTGGAGTTACATGAGACGGAAGAGTGTCAAATGAGGGCCAATTTGGAGTTTGATGTTGGCGTATGGCGTCTATAGCCGGAGGTGCAACTCATTAAGAATACTTTCGCTACACTCATGACGTGCGTTACTTGTTCTTTTATCGTATGGACTATCGGATGTGATTTTGAAGGCAACTTTAGACAACGTCGACTCGATTTTAAGATAAAGGTAGTATGACTTCATTAGGTAATTACATGGCACGAGCTACTGTATCTGAGTTTATATGTGTAGATTAATGTTGGATTCAATTAGTAATTTCTGGAAAATATGTAACAATATTAATAGATAACATTATCAAAAATGATGTTTATATGTCGATAGTAATATAATGTCCCATAAATATATCCTTTCCAATTATACCTAAACAAATAGAGATTGGTTATGATACAATAGTCGAATTTGTGAATAGTATTTTCTTAAGTAAATGTCTCAAATCAATGTCATGTTGTTATCTTTTTTCCTCGTCTTGTCTTTGTTATGGATGATTGTTTTTATCTGTCTCACGCGTGTCAACCGTGAATGGAACGTAAAGAAGTTCCCGCTGTTCAAAATATTCATTTCATTCTCTTTTTACAAGACGTATATCACATTCAAAGACGTTTAAAAAGTAACCTTCAAAGTCCAATCACCCTGTATCTTTTGAAGATCCAATTTATTGCTTATTTTATTTTCGCTAATGATTTCGATACACGCTATTCTAAATGAACGATCGGCGGCCTCAGCGGAGATCAAAGAGGCGTTCTGTGACCAGAAGTCACGAAGCGTTGGTATCGCGGCTGTAATAAAAATGACGCGCGCTCATCTACTGTGGCGGATGTCTAAATTTTTTAAATAAACAAATTTTAATTACAAGATTCAACTTTATGGCCTGGTCTTAGAGTATGACTATTAATGTTTTGTTTTTAAGAATCGATTTGATTGATGAGTTTACAATACGAACGACAACAGGTGATTGGTGATTTACTGCTTGTCGATGGTATCAATAGTTAGGCTATTTTAGGCCCTGTCAGTTGCATTTGTGTGAAGAGAGTCTTAAGTAATAATTACCGCATGATTAATAATCCTTGTTTGATATTATCTGTCGCCTATTGTTAACAAGGTGGTCTATGGTATATGACTGGCGTAATAAATTTAAAATTAAGTTGTGAAATTGTTGCCGGATATTGTTTGAACTATGTTGATGTAATTGGTATTTAGAAAATATTTGAATGCAAGAACAATATATTAACAGAGTGCAATTAATGTAAATGAAGATAAATAAAAAACTTATTTAGTTTATAATTTTGTTATTTCATTTTTGGAATTATTATTAGCTTTGTACTTAGCCTAACTAAAATTTTTGCCAGTAAAGCCGTGATCAGAATATCGTATGTATGTGTATACGTACATATGTATATGTACGTACATCTAAAAGAAAAATATTTTTGATTAAATAATTGCAGTTGAAGTACATCCACAATGCATAAAAAAGAATAAAATTCAATAAATTAATAAAAATCATTAAAAATTAACATACATAGTTATTACCATAAATATCTGAAAGTATGGACACGTTCTAATTTTGTTATATCTAGTTTTTAATTTTATTATTAAAATTACAGCCATTATTATTGCTTAAAATTCACTACTTTATTAAAAAATAAAAAGCTATTAACATGTTGCCTGCTTTACATTATTAGTATATTTAAGAACTTTTTCGTTTTAGGTAAATTAAAACAAGTACTTATTAATCTTATTATCATGTTTTAGTAATTTTGTATATATATAAAAACGATTAAATATTATATCTACACACATAAAAAAACATTTATTTCTTATGCTCAATTATTTGAGTACCATTTTAAATAATTGGCTGAGGCAGCTCTGTTTATTTAAGTAGGCGTTTTACAAAATCTTTTAAAGCGCCTTCTTACAATGACATATTAGTTTCAAATCAAGAATTACTAGTAGAAGAACTATCAAGATTAGTATAATAGTATTAATATTGTATTAGCTTATTATTAGTCAACGGATGGAAATTTCCTTGATTTATACTTTTATAAATAAAAACTAGCCCTATTAAATCATTTTGACCTTGTATCTCTGATTGCATCTCAATCGCTAAATAATTTCCTCCGTGTCTCTATTATTCTCACATTTACTAAGAATCAAATTAAAAACTCTTATATAACCCATCTATGTAAAGATTAATTACTGTAAGATTCATTATTGATGTATAATTATAACTTATTCCAAATTCTTATAGATTTTTTGTAACAACATTTAGGGTTATATTTATAGCCAAAGTGGGAAGTTTTCTTAAAAAAGTTGTTGTATTGGGTTTCCATATAAAGTATTCGAGATAATGGAGTACATTTCGCTCTAAATAAAATATTTATCATGTATAGTTCACATCTATTGACATTATACAGCGTGAGATCCTGGCACACCTTTATAATATTCCGGTTTAACAGTCAGTCTGGTTTCACATAAAACATACAAATCAAACACGCCAGGGTCACGCACTGTTACGATTTATTATACAACTTTAGTGTGAGGAAAACATCTAATGTCAATTAATCAGGTTTTGTTATTATTCTTAAATGTTAATTACTTCTATTTTAATGAGATATAGACTTTTAATAAATTATTAGTTTTAATAATTTGTTTTTAATGTCAAATCGTGCATACTATAACGAAAAAAAAATATAAATAAATATAATTGATTGATTACGAAAAGCATATTTCACTCACGAAATCATTATAAGCCTCTGAAATCTATCCAAGATTGAATTTCTTAATTTAATTTAAACGTTAATATAATAATTTCGACCGTGCATTAAAATTATATAATACCGTTATCATTTGTATAATATTATTGCAATATAAATTATATAAGTGCGGTCAATTAATAGTGAATCCGTGCCATTTCGTAGAGCAAGATTCGGCGCACGCGCAGTAACGCGCAAGGTCCATGAAGGTCGCTACTCGGTGAAAGTAATAAGCATGTAGCGGCTTTGTATGTATATATTTTATTATATAAATAAGTAAACAAATGCACTTGCTCTGATTTCTTTTTATTTTAAATGTGTGTTAATCGTTACATATACGTTTAAGTGTTTTTTAATTGTATCGATTTATTGAATTATGCTATTTCATGCTTATATATATTTTATGGCTTTTTATATACAACATTTTTCGAATATGGCATAAGTAGGACATTGTACTTAAAGTCCGAATACAAATATTGCATATATCTTACAGTACTTTATCGATATGCATAAACTTATTTTATACAATTAAAAATATATTAAACGTTAAATATATTATGATCGTTAATAAATCACACTATCTTTGGAAATCGGTTGCGTCTAAAACTTTTATTGTGGTAGAGCAAGCATTAGCAAACTAATTACGGTTCGTATACAGGCTTGCTCGACTGGCTTCTATGGTGCTAAAAATGTCCATGCTTGCTCGTTTGCCCCCTAGTTTTCAGTAAAATTAACTTTGGTTTTCCTAGGAACGAAGTATGACGGGTAAGCACGAGCTTAATAGCCGCGAGTGTTATTCCCGCTAATAATAATAAATAATTATTTAGACCATACGCCATTTGTCGTGGTCTAAATATTCTTATTTATACTCTTTATTGTATACAAAAAAAAAAACAAGACATTTAGTAATTTCAGCTAAGTTAATATCAGATTCTTGTGGATGCTTACTGTGAGACTATTCGATTATATTATGGATTCATCACAATATTAAAACGTCCTACTGTTATATAGGGTTTCCTATGTTATTAAAATTATTTTGAAAAATAAACGAAAATCACATCAAATAATATAATATTTTAATACCAAAGCTACATATATACATAAAATTTAAATATATATTTAAATATAGATAAATTTCTGTTCCATATTAAACATCTAAGTTTCAGCCTCTAATTATAATATCGTCATTGAGAGGGAGGAAATAATATAAAAAGTCACAAAGACGACTAAGTAAAAAGTTATGTCCTACCACCCAAACTTTTCAGTTCTATCTATCCGCGCTATTAGCAGGGTCGGATTTCAAAGAAAGAGAACACAATTGTTTGTATAAATAATAATTGTGTTTATATAAAAATATCGTGTGAAAGTATTTTGAGTAAAAATTCGAACAAAAAAGGGAAAATTGCTAAACCGATCAAATTTGTAGTTTTTTAATTTCTTTTGTGAAGTCTACTTTCTTATGGAAAGCTCGAGGCTGTGATCCTCGATGCTTTCGTTGCAATCCGTCCCTGGCTGTTTGATATTTCACATCAAAATTCAGGGATTTGTAACTCAATTTAGATCCCCGAGATCACCTTATTTCTTATGGCATAAAACATTGTATTTACTAAATGATTACATAGTAATAAATCCTTAGTTGATAGATTTCCCACACGATGTCAGCGTATATCACCGACAAGGCCGAACATTGGCTCTCATTAGTGTTATTGCTGTAATAAGAACATGGTTGCTATTTACCGAGGTAAACAATCGACTTGGACTAGTTAATCGACATTGTTGCTTGGCCTATTTTAACTACGAGCTTGTTAAAATATTGCAATGACTTGGTTGTTTTAGTGTCTGATAAAGAGTCATTTTGGTAAAGGACAATGTGTTTCTTAAAAGATTTTTGCGGTTTTGTTTGCTGGTATTATTTTTTAAATTGAATTAAATGTCAATTTCAATAAAATGTTGGACCGGGAATGTTCCGAAACGCAGAGAGCACACACATACAACATATATATATATATATATATATATATATATATATATATATATATATATATATATATATATATATATATATATATATATATATATATATATAATAAACTAATAAACTCAGGTGTTAAGGTGTTCATTACGTCACAGAACAGTTTCTCTAAACATCTGCACTATTACATACATAATATATATCAATATATGTAACACATAGGTCCATATATCCATTAGTGTGTCACTGCTTGACTTTCTAACACATAAACCTACAGAGAATTAAAAAAGAAGGAAAATATACGTCCCATCACGTTTACGTCACGGATACAGTAAATATATGATACGAGTTTCTTATGTAGCTTATAAAACGCTATACGCCATCCTAACTTGATTTACGCTTCCGCCGTACGAGGATATCTCTCCTACCTAGTACCTAGTTCCTACTTCACGCACGTAATCCGTTATGTCGGCGTCACATATACACAATTGTATGAACCGTGCATAACGTTTCAAGAAACGTTTTTTGATTTTAAATAATGTTTTTGCTACTTATTTTTTGATACTTATTCGGGTGTCGGTTAAATATAAAATATGTTTCTACAGATTTACTAAAAAATGTACAGTGCATTCCTTAAATTCATTAAAAAAATATATTTAACTTAACAACTTTTCGGATAACTATCTCATTACAACTTAGTCTAATTTGGATTAATATATTTTTTTATTATACTGTTTTGCTTAGAGACATATATTGTATGATTACCTTCATAACTGATTAGCAAATTAACCAATCATTAATTAGAACTGACAAACGATTTCTATAACTTTTTTACCACCTTTCTTATATAACTACTACAAAACCACAATACTACTATTTTTATATTAGATTTCTTATGACAGCTTATATCTTATAATTATAATTAAAAACGACATTTAACATTAGCTTTGAGGTTTGACTTAACCATAGTCATTTAAACTATGTGAAAAATTTCGCACACATACAGAAAATCTTTGTGCGGTGATACTTTTTATCCGTAATGTTCGCACACATTCGGAAATACTCTGCTATTACATCTGAAACGAATATCTGGAAGCGGGGTTAGACTCATTCGATTCTCACGCCAAGATTTATAAATCGAGACTACTTTTCGATAACATAACTGCATTTTCCATTCACAGTTTATCACAAAAGATAGCAATCTACGTCATTGTTTCTGGAACGTCTCTCTATCAGATAGATGTTTTTATCACACGGATATGCTATATTATTGGAGTGTTTCTCATGGCTTTCTTTGATGCTAAGGATTAATTATATTCGTATTTTTAGACCAGGAAGTTTCAGATATATCTGGTTTAAGAAAATTCATGGTTATACTTTCTCAAATGATATTGGTCACTAAATCAATCCTTAATTGGGATATCTTTAAACCAATGAGTGATCAAATTATACGAGTATATTTGCTCGAATTTATAGCGGTTCTGCAGGCCTAGGGAAAATTATGTAACGATTAGCAAATTGGTTCGAGACTAATCAAAATATATAATTACTTAGGATTCAATATATTACGCGGCCATTTTATGTCATTACAATTAAATATATTGGTGTATCTACAAATTAATTTATTAATCTGTATATGATATTTAAGGCCATAAATACTATTTTATTATATGTATTTTTTATATGTATTTATTGTGTTTTCTCTTTTAATCATGTAAGTAAAGTAAATTTAAACACTATTGCTATTTAAATATAAAGCAATCTAAAGGTTATGTGTTTTATTTACATAGAATATAATTACAAAAAGCGTTCTATTTTGTAAAAGCGACTATATTCGCTAATTACCCCCTCAGTTAAAAATTTCTGCATAATAATTGTCATAAATAATTTAAAATTACACGTTAAAGTTGTGATTTTTTTATAATATTCAGAACATTTTGATCATCCATTTACACTTTTTTGCTAATTTTAAAAACAAGAAGTTAATTGTAATATCATCTTTTAAGGTGAATAATAACCCTGCTTAGTAAAGTCGACAGTCAGCTGTTACGTCCGCGTCTTTGAGGTGATACAATGGAAGTAGAGCAAAATGATTTTCCGTAATTGCTTCCATCGATAAGCCTAGCAATAAAAGTGTCAATTATACCTTATATTTCATAGTGATACCGTCTTGTCGTTATCTATGATATATACAGGAAACTATGATTGATAGTTGAATATTCTGTCTTGTTTAGAGAATAACATTTTAAGAAAGACATGTTAAATTCTTAAATGATACTCAAGAAATGTGATCGAGAAATTTGTATTAAATTGTAAACAAGCATATTGAACTAATTTAGCAGTAATTTCCGTTAAAACGTGAGCATGAACAAGTTTCCGTAAAATGTTAATAAAAATTTATATTTTAACATTAGGTTTGTCATAACATTGCTTTAAACACACTAGCTGCCCCTTGCATTTTAACTCGCCTTTTTGGTTACTGTTTTGCTCTTATGAGTCGTAGCGTGATATAATATAACTTATATCCTTCCTCAATAAACAGGCTATTCAACGCAAAAAGAGTTTTTCCAATCGGATCAAATCAAATCAAGGAATCGGATCGTGATACAAACTTACACACAAATTTTACGTCTTTATAATATCAGTACAGATATCTATATAAAATGTTTTACGCTTCGTATTGAACAAATGGATATGGATGATGATAAGCAATAATGTGTCATCCCACACAAAGTCAAATTTAGAGATATTGATTTATCCTGATAATGCATTTCGTATTTAACTTTATAAAAAGATTTTTCAAGTCATTAAAACTAAATAAGTACGGAAAAAAATGTCTTAATCAAATGTTTGGAATATTGAAGTGAGTTCCATATTTTAGATTATGCAATAATTTCATATATTTGAAAAACATATTATTAGATAAAAATCTTTACTAGCCTATCTGGTATTCATTAATTATACATTTTATCAAAATCGAAAAGAAAAGATGGATATATGCTTCCTCAATCAGATGTGTTAAGAATAGGTTCGACATGTTTAGACACCATTTTCTCAAAATGAAGTCCGTGTGGCTTGACACAGTATTGCATATCAGCATCCATATAAGATTATCAAATAATCGTATGACTTAAAAAAATCTTGATATATATACTTGTAACAATAGTATTGTAGGTATATCAAATTGTCCATAGATAAACTGAATACATATATCAAAAACAAATAATAAAGATACAACCTTGCTTGGAGAATTTATTCTCATATAGATATAAAGCACATTATTATGTTTAAAATAGCCGTTCCAAGGAAATATAATTTACATTTTTAAAACGTGCTTAGTTTTCCCAGAAGCCACTAACATCCTGTGCTGTTTCTAGCTCAGGAAACCTGATGTAAATAGCAGCTGTTTCTTATAGTCCTCACTCCTCATGAATTTACCGTTTTCTAATTAAATGAATGTCTTTATCTACTCCTTAGCTTTATAAACGCATTTGTTTGTTCATTTTATGCGTTAATACTTAGACTGAATTTATTGTACGAAGTGTTTATATTTTATTTTTATATCGTTTTATTATATCGTTTTTAAATGAAATCAGAAATAGTATTTTTTAATAAATTAGATGTGATGTATTTCCTACGTTCATATGTATACTTATGCATGTCTGTGTTGGCTTTTACAAAAAAAATGGTTAACTATATATTATTAGGATGAAATTGGTGAAAAATATCTTTGAGTAAGATAATTTTTCCTTTTATTGCATTGCGCGATTCAACGATATTGTTTCTTTTTTGCACTTAGTAGAACAAAATAAATTTTAAAGTTTATTTCTTTTTAAAAACGTTTTTTTTTTTGTTTTTACACACGAAAAAATCTACATAAAACAAATAGGACTAACGAAAACAGCTGTTTTTATTGATTTATTTCGAAATTTAGGAAATAATATTGTAGTTACAGAACTAGGAAATAATAGCTTAAATTTGTAAACACGAGTATTATGCTGCCGAGTAAACTATATCGTGTATTATCTCGCTACTGTGGACCAGTTAAACTTAGATAAATTTAGGTATCAAATTACTTGTGACTAGAAATTGTCACAGTTATAATAAGCGTATTTAATTTCCTATTTGTGAAAGTTTTGTGGAGTCTATCTGGCAGTTATGTAACTAACGGTAGAGTTAGATAAATATATTTTTACATATAATAAAATTACTAAAAGTCTGTATTTAATTTATATAAAAATCAAAATATGTATTAAATATTAATAAGTATCAAAACGTAATGAGCAACAGAACATTCGACACAATTTCATATAACCAAATGTGATAAATATAACCTATAATCATGCAAATATTTATAGGCATGCGATCACTTACAGCAGACACTAGATTGCTGATTTCTTCGCTATTAAAAAAACAACTACCGCCTTAAATATACGAAAGTAGCTAGAACAGAAAGCTATAGAATATAGCTCATATGTAAAGATATGGACCGTGTTTAATTAGATTAAAAACGAACTATAAAATATATTAATTATGATAATTTCACATTATGAGAATAATTACAACATCAGTATATCAAATATCAGCTTCTGCTGAAACCTTGTAGATTTTATTACAAAACGTTAAGCATTCCTTTAAGTGTTGTTATTTAATTTTAAAGTCAATTATGCGCAGATATTTCTCAAGTATTGTTTTATATCTTGCATTGTCAATACAATGGCGATCAATTTCAGATATGTCACATGTTATCATAGGTTATCGTTTGAGAATTGATTATATTTATCTCAAGTTAAATCAGCAATGCGGATATATGCGTGAAAATAGCATTGTTTTTAAATAAGATGGGGATAATGACACTGTTGCTTTTACGAATTGTTGTTTTGTCAATTGTCGATGATTATGATTTCTATAATTTTCAAATGAAATAACGCCCTCTATTGTCGAAATGTGAATTTTATACTTTAATAATAACGGTGTTCAACAATTAGCCTATTTCATGAACTAATATTTAGATAAAAAACCTATTCGAATGATTCGAGTGACTAAGCTAAGAAGCTTTGTTTGTGGTTGGTAAATATTGAGGTGTTTAATTATTTAGGAAATGTATTCATATTTTGGGACAAAATAATACAATTATTATATATATGCATCAGCTAAGAACGGAATTTTAAAAAACGAGTTAAAACGAGTTTTCAAAGTTTGTATGGGTAATTTAAACGTGAAATCACGAGCAAAAATTAGTTTTTATGTAAAAGAGTTATTTTAATTGAAAAAAAAAAATGATTTATTAAAAGATTGATTGATATTTAATTATGTCATTCAATCAATATTTATCATTTGTTTATTCATCCACATAACATTAATAGCTCAATGAGCCACCTTATCAACACGTCCTGCACATACCCAATAAAGATTAAGCAGAAAATTTACCACATTCTGTTTACTCGCTGCAAGCGAAAATCTGACCATAAATCTCAAATAGAAACCGAAGAAAGGTGCTACAGTGTTATGAAATGGAAATTATTTAGGTTCACGTCGCACGCGATACTGGAAGCTAACTGCAATACTCAGAGAATTACTTAAACTACACCTTATTATAAGGGCATAAAGTCTGTAATTGGATGGCCCTATCTGTCAAGTCTCGGACCTTGCATAGCTCGTAGCACCCGCTGAGCTACTATGCATACTGATGGTTGGAATGAAACCTGTTCCTCACCGTTCTAATCTGTCGCGAGATAAATTGAATCCAATATTGTATCTGATATAAATCGATTGTGGGCGAGCACGTTAGCCAACTGAGATGTAACAGACTCATGAATAGCACATACCGTCTAAAGTGAGAAATAATGCCTCGATTATGATATCCTTCATTCATGCCCACATTTAATTTGACATGTTAGAGATAACTTTAAAATTATATATATTTAAACGAAACTCCGTAACATAAATATAACGAGCTAGTTATAATTCTAATTTACAGGTTGCAATTCTGACGAGATCCACTAAGTTTTTAATGCACTTGGCATTGATGTTCTCAATTTTTTAGTAGTATTTAATCACAAAGTCATTACTTTAATGAAAAATAATAATTATAAATAAATACTTACCTAAACACATATACGTTTAAAATAGTTCTCTTTATCGGATATCCTCGTAAAAACACACCCATAGGTATACGGAAAATTTTTAAATCTTAATTTAGTCTTAAAAAATTCCAGCTTTATTATAGCTGTTTGTGAATTGTTTTATTTTAAAGTAAAAATGCACGTTTACTCACACCTTGAACAATTTCTACGAACGGAATCGAATGGAATTCAAAAACCTTTCCATTTCATTCAACTTAAGTAAAAATAACGATTTCTTTTACCAACTCTGGAGGATCTTAATTATACACATTGTGGACTTACATATGTACAACACCACGGACCGGCCCTTAAGCACCGAAGAAAGTAAATTCAGCAATATTTATAACCAGTTCAAAGTTATGCAGTTCCGTTCCACATTAAGAATATATGATATATATAAATCATTTAAATATTAAAACATCTGATCTCGGACCAGGGAAATTGACTTAATCGAGTGTGGGAATCTCAGTAAGTCTTAATATCTATAAAATGATGATGGCTAATATAAACCGCTAATGTCAAAGATATAGCTTGGCGTTTCTAAAACACGTTCGCCGTTTCGTTGAAAGAAAAAGTAGAAATACTAAGTAACGCCTTGGAAAAGCGCTGCGCCAATATAGCTATAATGTTTAAAAAGAAAATTTATATCATAAAATATCTTGCCAAAGTGATTTAATTAGGCACAAATATTCTTACAAAGCTCTGTTTGTCTCCTATCTTGAAATTGATTGAACTTTTTCAAATTTTCTTAGATTTTATAGCAATAGTTCAGACATAAACCCATTTCAAATTCAGCTCAGTTTGAAATATTACCACAATCGTAATAGAAGTCGTAACCTGACAGCGGGGTTGTGAACCCAGGAGTAAGATTTATTTGGAAACTCGTACCAGTACACAATACCACATCGCGGTTACGAGTCGTTTCCGCCAGACCATTTGTTAAAACCTGTACATACTATTGGTCTATCTTTTAAAGCTATGGTTTCATTGTCTCCTTTTATATTTTAAATTAAGTTTTTTTCACGTTGCTAGGGACATTACACCAAGGTGTATAGCGATTGACAAAGCCATTTTTAGACTACATTAAATATATCAAAAATTATTTACAATGACCACGTGACTGATAGAATTTTTAAGTTAGTCTGATACATCTTGACTTATCTAAAAACTTTGTTAATTGTTACACGACTTTGTGGCCTTTAGATGTTTAGATAATTTCAAGCATAACAAACACAAATTTGAAATGTAATTTTTTAATGTATAGGATATTATACTTATAGAATAAATGTAATTCAAAAAAGCGAGTTCCGTATGTAATATAATTATATATGGTTTTTGGAATACACAAAAAAGTATAAACTAAAAAAATATATGAACTAATTTTTTTTTTTTGTGGGTATAGGTATGTTAAGGTTCACTATCATCTTCTAGTATTATCAGTATATACTACCTATCTTTTTACAAGAGTTGTGTATGTGTGTACCGGCCTTTTTATTTGGCCAAAACTGAATAAGAATTAAAAGATAGAGTTCATTCAAAACATTCAAAATTTAAATTGTAAAAATGAGAATACCTGAGAATAAAATATCAAATTTAAAGCTACTTGAAGGGAGTCGATCGTGGAAACCCAGCTTAAATCTTCTTTTCTACGTTCAGAACTTTATATTTGCTGAACAAATACTTCAAAGTGGTTTACAGTGTAAGTCTCATGTCAATGTTAGATATTTACGACTTTCAATTTGCAATAACAACCTTAAATTCGGGTTAACTTTCAGCTCCAAACATGGTGTATATAGTATATAGTTCTATAACGATGGTTTCGTCGGCCATTGTCCTGATTTCGAGAGCAAAGTCCTGCCAAAATTGTTGGAAATTTCGATAAAACTTGGCACTGAAATAGATTTTAAACTTCTTATTTTTGAACGTTTCTTAAGACTCTCTTAAACTTTGATGGCAATACCAGTCAAAGCAACGGCTTTAAAATGTTTTTAAAAACGATCAAACAATTCTTCTTTTTTGTTTAAAAAAGCGTTTAAGTTTAAATAGTGTTAAAACGAACTAACAAATAAGTGTTCTGAAATTGTATTATCAGTGGTCAGTGTAGCAATAAAAGGTATATGTACTACTGGTCAAACGCATTTTCTTATATTAGGTAATGAGACTAAGTAGTTTAATCCATCACACTACTCCACTGCGAATAAGCCATTTTACATTATTCAGAATTTCTCCAGCCACATGCAGGTTTTTTTACAATCATGTATTCTTTTTTTACAACCAGGCAATAATTAATTTAAACATAAATTTATCACTTGAAAGATTTAAATTCTGAGGTTGTAGCTCAGATTTCAACTAATTGGTTGAGATTGACGTATTTTGTGCAACACCTGTGCAGCCACGTAACACATAATGATTAAACGTAGCTTGAAATATCAACTGGATTTCTAAAAGAAGCTAAACATTTCCATTTAAATGTTTTAAAACTTTTGTATGATGTGCGTACTGGAACAGCGTATTACGATTTTATTTATATAGATTGTCCTTGCAAGGCCGTAGGCCGCGCGTAGGATAGCACGATGTATAAATTATGCTTTGTTTTGTGAGCCGTGGGAATACTGGGACTTTTGACTAGTCGCACTTGACCTTAACCGGTTTGTAGTACATTCTAAGTAATATATTTTTTTCGCAACATTTACATTAGCTATTAAAATTGTAACGTTCCTTTACAACGCCTAATAAATTTTTAATTTCAGATTGTCTTTTAGATAATTGTTTTTTTATACATCCATATTCTCCTTTTAAGTTTAAACGTTTAATTGTTACCGAAAGTTTAACGGTATTTAATAATATTCCAACAAAACAATCTATAGAAGATGATGAATAATTGCGGATTCAAAGATCATAATTACACTTTCAAAAAAGGGTTCTGGAGTTAAAAACAATTGACATGATCTTTCTTCCGTAACAATCTCTAAAACAGTAATTTATCGCATAATCGTTGTCACGACAATATGCGAAGAATCTTCAAGTTTTGAATAAGTGTTTCAACGCGGATTATGTACCTCACTCCTCGTTAAACGCTTGCTAAAATACGACAAATATGTGTGTTATGTACTTACTAGGTGAGTCGTAACTGCCATTTTTTCTGTGTTGCCCGTACTTTTCCAAAATATGCCTAACTGTCACTTTGTCACATTGCCATTTGATTAATTACTATTCTACATACACTACATACCTTCCCCATAAGTCCCTTAATTAATTTCCTTTAATCTATCTCCTACCCTAACTTAATACTTATCAATAGTGGCACTAACTTTAGCTTAATGTTCCAGAGTTTCCCCATTAAATGTTACTACGGCATCATGTGGTATACCCAGCTGATCCCGCATTTCTGTTGAAGGGGTAGGAACATTCACTTCCCGTTTCCTCAGTTGATTGACATGTCTTGTAACTATTGGTCCATCTTCCAATTGAACTAAAAATCTGACTGGCCCTTTAACTCTGTATATTTCACCTTTTATCCACTTTTCTCCTCTCGAGTAGTTTCTAAGCCATACTTTATCTTTAACTGTAAACATTCGAACTGGAACTTTTCTGTTGGATTCAAATTGTCTTTCTATAACTCGTTTACTAGAGAAGGGGTGTAATATGTCAAAGCGTGTCCGAAAACGTCTTCTGTTTAATAATTCTGCTGGGGTTTTCCCAGTCACAGTACTTGGTGTAGTTCTTAAACCAAATAATAATCTTGGTAATTTTACTGTTACATCCTCATTTGACAATAGTTTTAGTTTATTTTTTACCGTTTGTACTGTTCTTTCAGCCTGTCCATTTGTCGAAGGACTATATGGAGGGGTTAAAACGTGTCTTATTCCGTTGTTATGCAAAAATGTCTTAAACTCTTCTGACGTGAAAGCTGTACCATTGTCTGAAACCAAAACTTCTGGTAGTCCTTGCTCTGCAAATACTTCTCTTAGTGCTTTAATTGCACATTCACTTGATGTTGTTTTAACTACTTTAACTTCTGGCCATTTTGAATGTGGATCTATCACTATTAAGAATACTTTTTTATTTACTGGACCAAAAAAATCAATGTGTATACGTTGCCATGGGTTTTCTGGAGTGATCCATGAATGTGTAGTGCTCCTTGGGCTGTTCCTATTTATCTGGCAACTTTCACAACATGCAATTAAATTTTCAATTTCGTGATCTAAACCTGGCCACCAGAAATAACTCCTAGCAATTGATTTTGACACCACAATGCCATCGTGTGTCTCATGTAGGGAATGTAACATATGCTCTCGCATAGGAGGTGGTATTACTACCCGACTTCCCCATATAATGCAATCATTACTAAGGGACAGCTCTTTTCTTTTTACCCAATATATCTTTAGAGCAGCCTCATCAACTCTATTTGGCCATCCATGTAAAATCCAATATTTAATCTGAGACATTATTTTATCCTTAGCTGTTTGTTCAGCAATATCCTTACACGAATATTGAATAGCACTTGGCTTCTCTGCTAATAATAATACATCTGCTGACATTTCCTTTGGTAATTCGTCAGCCATTTCCATTGGCCATCTACTGAGTGCATCCGCTCCACCTATACTAGAACCACGTTTGTATTGTAGTTCATAGTCATACGAGTTTAATTTTAAGGCCCATCTCATCATTCGAGGAGATAAAACCTTTGGAATAGCTTTATTCGGGCTGAATATTCCTAGTAATGGTTTATGATCAGTGTATATCAATACATGACGGCCATATATATATTGATTAAACTTTTCTATACCAAACATAATAGCCACCGCTTCTTTATCAATTTGGCTATAATTTCTCTCTGTCTTAGTCAACGTTCTAGACCCCATAGCTATTGGTTGCTCAAACCCATCTTCCATTTTATGAGCTAAAACTGCTCCTACACCATACTCGGATGCATCACATGTCATTATAACCGGTTTTTTATTGTCAAAATGTGTTAATGTTTGATTGTTTGACAATACCACTTTAGCTCTATTAAATGCGTCTTCTTCTTTCTTTCCCCATTTCCATTTTGCATTTTTATCCAAAAGTCTATGTAAAGGTTCCAGTAATGTTGCTTTATTTTTAATAAATCTTTCATAGAAATTTAATAACCCGAGAAAAGCCTGAAGCTCCTTGATATTCCTTGGTGCTTTGGCCTTGCGTATCATATTTATTTTCTTTTCACTTGGATGAATTCCTTTACTGTCTACAACATAACCCAAAAATTCTACTTGATTTGTTGCTATCTCACATTTTTTTTTATTTAATCTTAATCCTACATTTTTCAAAGCTTTTAACACCATTTCCAACCTAATATTGTGTTCTTGAATTCCTTTACCAGCGAGCAAAATATCATCGATTAGAACAGTGACTCCTTTTATACCAGCTAATGTAGTAGACATTAACCGTTGAAACATTCCAGGACATGCCTTTAAACCATAAGGTAATCTCTTCATTAAATAAAGACCCTTTGGAGTATTTATAGTTAATAATTTAGCAGTATCTTCTGTCACCCTCACCTGAGTATATGCTTCTTTTAGGTCAAGTTTAGTAAATAAAGTTCCTCCTGCTAACTGAGACAGAGACTCATTAATTGTTGGTTGAGGATAGGTGTCAGTATCTGTAGCCATATTTACAGTCAATCGGTAGTCACCACACAACCTAATATTACCATTAGATTTAAGGACTGGCACTATAGGTGTTGCCCACTCTGAATAGGGTATCGGTTCTAGCACTCCAGTATTCACTAATCTGTCTATCTCATCACAGACTCTCTCTTTTATCGCAAATGGTACTGGTCGACTTTTCATAAATTTAGGCTGTATATTTTTATTACATGTTATACTTACTTCTGGTCCTTTATATTCTCCTAAACCTTCTTTAAAAACTTCTTCATATTTATTTAATAACTCTACAATAGATTTATCCTGGTTACAATTCTTACCGTCCCGTACAATACAGTTTATACCTTCAATTTTGATTCCCAACTGCTGAAACCAATTTCTTCCCAAGAGGTTTTGACCCTGTCCTTGAGCAATTAACAACGTTAGATTACCTTTAAAATTTCCATATTCAATGAAAACTTCAATGCTCCCTAGTAATTGAACCTTATTATATGTCCAAGTGTGTAAATTTAAATTACTCCTTTTTAACCGTGGCAATCTATTATTCCAGATGTACCGAGCTTGCGGTTCACTTATAATTGAATATGAACAGCCTGAATCTACCTCAAAGCTGATAGATTTTTTATTTAGTTTCAGTTCAACCTCGACAGGCGGCACCCGATCTGATCCATTAACACAGTGTATTCCATTCATAAACTGATCAATTTCTTTCACTTCCGTATTTTTTATTTTATTTTTTCCACACATTTTCGCTATGTGACCAACTTTACTGCATTTAAAACATTTAAAAGATGTAAAATAACATTTCTGGTGCATGTGGTTCCCTCCACATCGATAACAATACAATCGTTTTCTTTTATTTTCTTCAACTGCATTCACCTCCATTGGTTCCATGTCACTATTATATTTGTTAACTTCTGCGTTGTAACCATTCTCCTCTGGCCTATTAATTATTTTGAGGTCTTCTCCCCGTTTTTCATCTTGTAGCGCCATTTCCACCGCCATTTCATACGTCAAATTGACTTTTTTTAAAAAACTTTCTTGTAGTTTTGTATTATAGACTCCACAGACCAATCTATCTCTTAATGTTCTTTCCAAGTCGACAAAATTACAAAATCTACTCATTTTTCTTAATTCCGCTATGTAATCTTGCATTGTTTCTTCTCTCCCTTGTCTTCTCGTGTGAAATTTATACGATTCCACAATTTCATTTGGCCGAGGACTAAAATGACTTTTTAATTTTATTATTACCTCTACTAATGTTACTTGACTCAAAAGACTAGGAAATATCAATGATTTTGTTAAACTAAATAAATCATCACCACATGATGCAAAGAAAATGGCTTTTTGTTTGGTTTCGTCCGTTACACCACGTGCTTCTAAGAAAAAACCGAATCTCTCAATATAATTTTCAAAATCATTACTTTTAATATTAAATGTCTCAAATCTATTATCCCCCATTATATATCGATAGTTCACACTAAGTTTTACGCGATATTTTCTCAGAATTTCCCGATTTTTCTTCGTCGCCACTGTTATGTACTTACTAGGTGAGTCGTAACTGCCATTTTTTCTGTGTTGCCCGTACTTTTCCAAAATATGCCTAACTGTCACTTTGTCACATTGCCATTTGATTAATTACTATTCTACATACACTACAATGTGGAAATCCTTAATCAATAATTCGTAAAGCCATAGATGCATATATCTTTCTATTTGCGGTGTGCATGTATTTCGTAACGATTTATGTTTTATAGTACGAGTATATTTATTTATGTTACACATGCTTAATATTAATGTGACTAAATCCAAAAATTCACTCTTTAGACAGAAAACGCAAAAAATCTTCTTTCTTGTTCTTTATTTTGTTTTGTGGCTTTTAGTTGTGCCCAAAAAAATCTTTTAAGTTTAGGAAGTAAGCCGTTTATTTGGACTTTAATGTCACAAAATACTGATAAAATATTTACTTTTATTTTTTGTAAATAATACGTTATGAACCACAGGTTTATATGAAACTGAATTTAAATTAGTAACTTAACTAACTCGCTTCACACAGATTTTGAATTCGATCACCTTAATATTACGTGTGTGGTATATTTTCTATTGATTTTTAACATTATAAAAATTTAACTACATCTTACATTAAAAATATATACAATTCTATGTATATACCATTATATCGTATAGTTAAAAAATACCGTTATTAGAAATAAGTATAAGTTAGACTTACCAAGTCCGCAAATAAGGTAAGTCGGTGGCGGTTTCAAGACGGAGCGGGAGTAGGCCCCCCTGACGGTCTCCAGGGCGCGGGGGGCCCCCGCCACGAGGAGCACTCCTGGCGAAACGTAGCCGGCGTAACGCAGCTCCGCCGTCGCCGCAGCGAGCGCTCCCGCCCACCAACATTTCGCATTTGCTGCCAGGAAACTCTGGAATACAGATAAGACTGTTATTTACGGTGAATTAGGATTCAGTTAAATTTTACAAGGTTCATGGAAAATGGCTGGCCTTATAGGACAACAAGATTGAGTTAATAATCCACTTGAATCTTATAAATAGTTTCATGCAATGCAAATATTATAAGACAAATTAAACTACGAAGTACACATATAGAAATTGTAGCAACATTTAAAGATACCATCTGTTCGTGGCTTTGATCGAATAATTGTTTGGTACAGCAATAATGAAAACCAAGCCAAGAGGCCAAGGCCGAGAGAAGAAGCTTAAATTTTATTTTTGACTGCTACGTGACTGTAGAGGACCAGACTGATATTTAAGAATTTATATTTTACGTTTAAACTATTTTAAATATAATAAATAATGTTCTATGATATCATATGACGATACATTTACGAATCAATGTCGATTCTAGGTGTCAATAAATCTGACTAATACACATATCTGCATATATTAAGGTAACTGTTATTCACTGACTAATATATCAACACATAGCCTAAACCACTGAACAGATTGCTCAGAAATTTGCCATGCAGATAGTTATTATGATGTAGGTATCCGATAAGAAAGAATTTAAAAAAAATAAAGGGAAGACGGTGTTCAAAAGTTTGTATGGAAAAACTAACTTAAGACGCAAGCAAAAGTTAAATAGGTTATGAACAACCACTTATTATTTTTATAGCTACAAAATTGATAACTGGGAATAAAATCTATTTTACGTATAGAAACAGCGTTTAATACATAAAAGAGACGTTCACATAAAGTATTATCTAACATAACGTCACGCGAAGGCAATGTATTGATGCATAACGTTCACGTGGTTCAAAACACGTGCGTTACTTACTAGATGGAAGAAGTTGCCTCATATAAAGCTAGCAAGCAGCAACGAAGTAATTGGACAAAATTCTCAGGAAGACAAATTCTAAGCAAAATAGACTCAGCTTAATTACGAGTTGGTTAATATTTGCTACAAAATTTCTTGAGAAAATTTTAAATTTCTAAGAGCTGAGATGGCCTTGTGGTTAGAACACATCGATCTCGTGGGTTCAAACCCCGGTTAGCACCGCTGATTTTTCAAGTGCTAAATTAGTGTTTAAATTCATCTCGAGCTTGGCGGTGAAGGAAAACATCGTGAGGAAACCTGCATGTGCCGGGAGAAATTCTGACACATGTATATCCGCCAACCCGCAGCGGAGAAGCATGGTGGATTAAGCTCTAAACCTTCTCCTTATTACGAGAAGAGGCCTTTGCCCAGCAGTAGGATATTTACAGGCTGTTACTTTACTACAAGGAGAAACGTAAACTTAAAAATTCTAAAAAAATATATAAACTGAATGATATTTGAACACACGATTTTTATTTTAATTATCTACGAATAGTATTCACTAAGCAACTCCTTATTTACTTAATTAATTTAAGATTTTACTAATATACACGGTAGTCGTTACAGTACTGTACTTAATTCGTACATATGTATTAAAGTATGTAGTAAATATCAAATCAAACCATTTCTGTAAATGAGATGTCGTTAAGACGTAGAAGTGGCCCTAGAGTAATGTTTTATTACCTCACCAACTAAAATGGCAGTGAATTAATGCCACATTCAAGTTTGAAATATTTAATAGTTTCACATGCATGCGAAATATGAGTACTATTTTATACATTGCAATATGTTACTTATTGGATGTATTTTCTTCAATTAAATAGAACTGTGTAAAGCAGAGCTGCAGCCTATAGGCTCGTATATGGGCTAACTCGACCGAGGCAGTACCTCACTCTCACAGAGGATTGGCGTGAAATAGCTAATAACCCCCACCCCTATTCATTTTCTTACTTCCTATTTCCTTTAATTTCTATGGTGCTACAAATATTCATGGGCGGCGGTAATCACTTGACTTCAGGTATCCCGCCTGCTGATTCGCCATTTTTTATAAAAAAAAAAACAAAACACAAAAATAATCTTTACATTAATAAATCAAATCAGTTTAACCATTAGCGCAAGGATATGTGTGGGACATTGATTTTATTTTGAAAGTCATCTAAATATAAAATTACAAACTTCATTTAATAACCATACCATATTCATAAGAACAATTATGTAGTGACTATGTTATTATGTACAATTATTATAAAATAAGTATTTATTATATAACATAACTGTAATAGAATTGCATCACGTGGGTTATGAAAACTATTTATTTACACTTTTTTGTGGGTACAGCACAAGAGTAAAATACAAAAAAAGTAGAAATTTGTTTGATACATATATATATCCACCTTCTCTTTGCTATTTTGGTAAAAGGTATAGTTAATTAAAAGCAGATTGATGTAATAAATAAATAAATAAATAAACGCATCACACTCAACGGCCCCCATTAAGATCGCGTGACCTTGTGTCGGGGGTCCGGAAACACTCACAACACTAACACAAACACACAGACCACGACAAACATCCGTATGGCCAATACAGACGTTTGCCATGAGCGGGGATCGAACCTGCACCGTTAGCGGTTGAGTCAATTGCAGTGACCACTGCGCCAACGTGTCTGTCAAATAATAAGTTTTTCTAAAATATTACATTATTACCTATTGCAAAATATTGAGGACACTTCAATATTCGAAACATTAAATTAAGAAACTTTTTAACGTACTGATTTAATTTAGATGACTTGAATTTTCTTTTGAATAATGTTAAATGCATTATCAGAATAAATCAATATTTCTGATACTAAATATAATAATAAATAAGATCGGATACTCATGATCTTACACTAATAATTACATTTGACATGAAAGTAAATGAAAACAAAAACCAATATATTATAAAAATAGTTTACATTCGAGTACATTTAAATATGTTAAAGTGTTGGGCAGTCATGTAATCAAGAGTTTCAGTAATTTCAGTAATTATTAATACAACCGCTTTCATGACTAAATTAATTACAATTAAATTGATAAGCATATTACGCTATACAATTTCCAGATCCTTACCTAGAGCGAAATGTTCCATCTTATACTCTTTTCCGTACATTTCAGTTTAAAATACATTTCAAAATGATTAATATCTCCATCCTTACCATTAAACGTCTGATCATAAGAAAGGCACCATTCATTTCTCCTTTCAGTTCGAATAGTGCACGATATTTGCGAAGCTCCTTGACCCGCCCGTTTGGCATTTCATGTTTCGTAACTTGCACTTCGCCCTGCACTTAGCAATTACTGACCGGCAAACAGTGTTCATTTTGAATCACCTCTGAATAACTCAATTATACGGTAGTCGGATGCTATCATTTGGTTGAAATATGATTTAATTTTGTATATAATTGACTGTGTCTTGTGGTTGTACCCGCGGTAATGTAGTAAGCATTCGTGCCGTCTGCTATTGTTCCTGCTCCACGTACATGCCTTAAGTGGACAGATAGGTATGTGACGTAGAGCTATTTAATATCATTTCTTAACTGTTTAACGGAAAATAATTTATGAATTTGGATAGGTATTCTGATATATCAATTGTATAAAAAAGCTATAAATAGTTTATTAATAAGCATATTATTATCATTTATTAAATAATATTATTAAATATGTCCAAAGATAATATAAAATAATCAATTTTATAGTCGGTAAGAAATAAAAATAAGTAATCTGCAGAATCTCTTTGCACGCTATTTTTATACGACCAAATGTGAATGTTGAAAATCAATTTATCAGACGGTCGTTAGATACAGATTAATAGCAATAGAAACCTAACGCACACTTTAATAATATAACAATTTATGCAAAAAAGAAATTAGATACTGAGATTTATGTATATATAAATTGAGAATTAATAATCGTGAACTGTAAGGGATTTGCTATTTTGGATGTTAATGACCTTTTAAACTATGAACTTCTGGATCTACAACTTCATTTGCTCAGATAATAATGTATTTTTATAATTTCTAACGATTCTCTATCTTTCCGGGTAAAAACTTATTTCATCAATTTTTATGTCAAGTTCGATTATGTGGTAATGAGAGAAATAAAATAGCCGGTCGAGTGTAACATTATCGGAGCTACAACGTTGTACTTCACATGCGAGTCCTACTCGCACTTGAACGGTTTTTATTATCTGTTGCTATAGCGGAAATAAATATTCTGTGAAAATTTCCATTCTATACCTTTTGCGGTTTACAAAAAAGATACTGAAACAATATATAATAAATAATCCTTGTATATGAATACCACTCGTTATCGGTTTTTATTATTTGTTATTCTAGCGACAACAAAAATACACATAATTTGAAAATGACAACTCTCTAACTTTTACGGATCTTGAGATACTGCCCGCTGGAAGAAGGACGGACAGACGAATAGCGAAGGTTTAATAATAGGGTCTCGTTGGCACTCTGAGTACGGAACCCTAAAAACTTACACTATAACTTAATATTACGAGTCTTAATTATGACTCAGAAGACAACAACGTAAAAGTGTAAAGTGTAGTAGAGGCCTAAAATTATAACACCAAGAAATATTACAGACAAAAAAATATAAAGTTATTAACACGACGCAAGAGTGAAGTCATAGCTTTCAAGGTATATTAACAAAACGGAACATGATTCGGGTTTTTTCAAGTTATACACACATTCAAATTAGAGAATTTCACAGTATTATGGGTATAAAAAATATTCACGGAAAGGCGAAAATTCCTTGCAAAAAAAATTGTAGGCTTTAGTTTAAATGAGTGTTTTGGAGTCATCTAGCGATCAAGTACCTCGGATTTAGATGATGTCATATAAAGATATTTCGTACTCGTACGAGTGGTCATAAGGTCATTCACATAACCATAACGTACTGCAACAATTTGCTCAATTTGAGCAATGCTAAGTTAGCAGTATGTGAGGAACAAATTGAGTTATTTTTTGTGGTTTGTTAGACATAAATTAAAAGTAATTATAACTTTAAATAAAAGATTTATTTTATATAATAGTTATAATTTAACATAGTTTTCTATATATAAAAAGCGATTTTATAACAATGAAATAAACGTTTCCCTTACCATTGTTTAAGAATTATAATTGACCTAAATTTAAATTGTTAAACAAAATAAAATGTAAACTTATATAAATACGTTATATAATAAATTAGTGCCTCGCGAATTCACCCGTTTTGAGTCTGCAAGTATCGTGTTGGCTCTCGTTGAAACAGTCTCAACGAATATATTGTCATGGTTTTTTAAATTTTTAATTTAACTAAATTATGATTGCTACTTTACTCCTGTAGTCGTATCTCACAACTCATATCTGGCTAATAAGCAATAATATGTCAACCCACAAGAAGTCAAATTCGGAGATATTGATGAATTCTGATACTACGTCACCTATTAGACATTATTCAAAAAAATTAAATCATTTAAATTAAAAAAGTACGGAAAAAGTTTCTTGATTGAATATTCCGGGTTTCGAATGCGTTCTATATTTAGAAATTTATAAAATAATCTCAAATATTTGAAAAACATATTATTATTATGTGTTATACATTATAAACATCAATCTGCTTTTAATTCATTAAACCTTTTATCAAAAGAGAAAAGAAAAGATGGAAATAAACTTCTTTAAACTAATTTATTAAGTGAGTGTGGCTCGACAATGTATTGTCTATTAGCATCCATCTTTTTTCAATAGAAAAGTTAATGAATGCAAAAAAGGTTTTTGAAATCAGACTGATGTAACCATGTTTAAATAAATAACCTCGCTATTATAGTCTAAGTTATATTAAATGGGTGGCTCAAGTCTAGAGCCCATAAAGCCCGAGACGTTAATCTAATGGGTTTATAACGTAATCAAGTGTACTATATCGTTCAGGAAAGGAGATTTTACGAGACCACACCCCAGACACGAAGATATGCATAGGACATTATTAGTCGTGCTTGCCAAACAAGCTAATTTAATATTCGATAGACATTCCTCGGCACTTCGGATATATTAAATCAGAGAACAACTCAATAACTTAACAAAGATTGGTTTATGTGTAGAACGAGAATGAATAATTTAGCTTTTCTATCTTATAAATAAACAAGATTCGTTTCGTTCGTTTGCGTGGAATTTGCCCTGCAAGAGCAGATCTTGATAGAGTTATTGCAATGCCACGTTCGCTACATACCTACTACATACGTACATTAAATTTTCCAAAGATCATGGAAGATGAAAAAAAAATATTTTAAATATTTCATTAGTTGTCTCGTAAAATATTTCATTTTACGAGACAACTAATGAAATATTTAAAATATTTTTTTCATCTTCCATGATCATGATCATTTTACGAGACTTCAGGATGAATAACAAATCAATCAAGCTGATCAAAAAATGTTGTATAATTTTATTGTTTTAAAATATTTATATATTTATTATATTATATATTTTCGCATATTTTTACTATTATATCCATGCTTAAATGACAACTCAAGTAAAAAATAATTTATTTATTTATCTATACTAATGTTATAAAGAGAAAAGGTTTTTATTTTTTTATGTTTGTTACAAATAAACTCATAAACTACTAGACCGATTGCAATAAATTTTACAGGGATGTAGTTTATATCCTTTGAAAGGATATAGGCTATACTTTAAATCTCAAAAATGTACGTTCCCTATACTAATGGAAAGGAAACGCGGAATGCTAGTTTACAAATATTTGAATACCCTCTCTATTTTGATTTTGTCTATTATAATGCAACATTCATACTCTCAAAAACATAACACTTCTCCTGGCACAGTTTGATAAAAATATTGGAATTAAATTTCAATTTATTGAATCTTTAACAGATTTCGAAAAAGGAGGAGGTTCTGTGCGGTTGTATTTCTTTTGTTTTTGCGCCGATATCACATTTTGGACAGATTTTATTTTTTTTGTTTTAAAGGGTATACTTCCGGATTAATCCTATCGACATCAGGCTGGCATGAGTTGCTGGAAGGTGCCAGCATATACCACGTAAAAGGTTTTACTTGGCACGAACTCTAAAATGTTATAGAAAATATTAATTTATTGATTTTTAGTTCACTTGTTTCGTTTTCGAAGTCAGTTTTTTTAGTCTTTATTACGTACTGTATAATCTTAATGTGCAATAGATAATAATGCGGTTATAATTCTGCACAATAAGACAAATGACGGTGCCCGGGGTGGGTTCCGCTCACACGGGAACCGCTGTCAAGCGTGACGCACACAATGCTCTGCGTTTATTTGTGCAGTGAAAACTCAAAAACTCCCAAGATGAAGACGATAACAACGTATCTACATTTCCGAGCTACACGCTTAATTAAATGAATTGTATTGTAATCTGAAGCTGTATAAGAATAACAGGCGATAATAAACCACAAAAACTATTGTAATGTAAGTAAATTAGATTTCTCATTACGTCGAACGAAATATAAAAAGTCGAATGAAAAAATCGAATTACATTTTTTTTACACTCTTGATGTTTCTTGAGATTGCGCAAAAACTATAGGATGCTAATTATAATAAAGTATCGCTATCAAAATATTCCACGTTTTGAAAGCTGGAGGAAACGTTTTAGTACCGAAATCAGAAATCAACTGTCAGAATATAGCATTTTGTAGTAATGATAGTTTGATGTTATTTTATATACATAATTTTTGACATTACTTCCATATTTTGTGAGATTTAAGCCTTTTTAAATTCATTAAAAACATATTTTGTAATTGTTATTAAATCAATAAGTTACTAATTTTATTTACAAGTGAGGTTAATTACTAAAAATTAAACTTAACCGAAGTCTCGTATAAAATAAAATAAATAAAAATTTTGTTTCTTTTCATTTCCATTCAAATCTATTTTAAATACAATATTTCTAGAAAGCAAAAATAAAAGCAGTATTCCTTAAATCAGTCACGTGTCGCCAAAAAGGGAATCAGTGTCGCGTTACATCCATGTCGTTTTAAAAGTTCGAGATGAAGTTATCCAAACTTTAATGGCCGCTCGCTAGATTTACAGCCCTCGCTTCCCTTTTACAACTTGTGAAACATTCGGAAAGAATTAAAAAATACGATTGATGTTTTACTATATAAAATGTCCTTTAAATGTTTACTTTGATATAAATAAAACTTTATTACCAATTAGTTAAGTATGCAGTATTTTGGTATTATATAAAAATATATAAGTAGTAATGTTTTAACAACGTAATAGCTTCGTTATTACATTTTACGTAGTATTTTAAAGAGTATATTTAATATAAAGGATTAATATACCTAGTCCGATAAAGGTTTAATAATTTAAATAAGAAAATAATTAATAACTAATTAAAAACATACGATTTTAGTTTTTTATATAACAATTCTAAAAGAAGTATCTACTACTTTTTTTACTTTTTTTACAATATATGTTCCTAATTTGTATTCAGGATCTTTGGTTCCTTCTATCCTAAGTTTTATTTAATAAAAATATTTAGAAATACTACCCGTATTTAGATATAACGTTTTTGGATTTAATTGTCTTGTCAAACAATTGTTACACCGATATTGAGATGCGTAACTTAACTAACAAGCTTTTGAAATGCATAGACGCAGTTACTATGAATGTGATTGAAATTTATGAGTCTTGATCATTGCGCACTCTCACACAGATTTCATTTTATTGCTTCAATTTTGACCATTGGGTTAATAGAGATTTATTGACGTAACTATTTAGTGGGCGTTATTTAATTTCCTTATTTAACTTGGTTTATGTTTTGATTAGCCCTTTTATTTACTATTGAGTAAGTTGGACATATTTAAAAAAGTTTTGTTTTATATGTAAATTAATTGTATCTTTTACTGGATAGAGTGTCGTATATAAGCCTATTTCGTATAAAATGTACATTAATAAATACATCTTTAATTAATTTTCTATTAAAAAAAAACAGATTGGTAAATTATATTGTGCTTACTTAGTGGCTTTGACATTGATTTTATAATTTATTATTTCCATGATATTTATGATAAAATGATTAAAATATGATGCAAAAAATTAAGCACGTACGCAGATTATACCATTTTGACTAAATATACAATTCAAATAAGCTGACAGCAAAAAAAAATTACCAATGATTCCAACATCAAGATTGCAAGAGAGTATAGTCCCGTTAAAAGGAGCCGACTGTCTGAAGGACAAGTGAACAGGAATAATTTTCGCGTCGTGTGAAAACTTGAACAATACATTTTCGTTTTGCATACAATTACAACATTGTTTAGGCGAGTAATAAGATACTGTGGGCTATGGGAACCGATGGCAAAAAAAAGTTAGCATCTAAAGTTTAAATGTGTTACAATGTGCTACTTTTTATTTTCTGGTGGTCAACTTTTTTCTGGCACGTTTCGTTTGTATAATATGAGTGTTGAATTTTTATACTATTGTTAGGACTTAGATAATATCTTTTTAATTTGCATTATTTTCTTAATTTATTAATGTTATAAAAAAAAAATCCTTTATATTCTTGAGACAGAACTGTTAAATAAGTAATAATAATGTAAAAACTGTTATAATGGTGTCTTTGTAAAACTACTTTCTTTGGCTTTTCCACTTTCCTATAGAAAAATATATATTTTCCTATAAAACTAACTTTGACTTATGCGCTAAAACTTAAGCATATACATATATATGATTACATTGTATACAAGCTTTCATATATATCTTATTGTATGTAACTTCGTATAACGTATTTTCAGTTTGATTCAACATTTAAATTTAGAAATCTAAAAGCCAAAATCAAAAGTTATAAATATAATAAAGAAAAGGAATAAGTAACATAATTCAAGGTTGCCCGTCTCTATAAAATAATATATCGCAACACACGTCCGGTGAAAATAAGAACCAATACCAAACATTAACTATTACAAAATGGAGTAATACCATGAATGGAGGGAAAGTGTTTTCATTGAAATTGTATGAATGGGTTTAGAACTTGTCAAAATAGCTTAACCATAAAACTGTCAATGTGTTATGATTGTTATTATATCAAATAACTTGCAGAGGCCCCTGTTTATGTGGTGTTTCAACATATTTGGATTAATGACTTTATTTTATATATCGCAAGGTCGCTGCATTGTATTTCTAAATTAAAAAAAATATTCATTAAAATTTAAAAATATATTTATGGTTATATTATATACGAAAGTGTCTAAATATAAATTAAAAAAAAATAGGGCACTTATATTAGACATATTATTAATTTTTTGTATGACAATAGCATGCAAATGAAAACCAGGATTCATGTTGATAAACATCGCCGCCAATGGACATTATCGGCACCAAAAGAGTCACAAATACGTTGCCAGCTCAAAAAGACATAAGGTATTACGGAACAGGAAGTATAGAAAAGAATGGGGGAACGGTTACGGTACGAAGCGCATCTATATTAGCTACACACGATGTTCTGTGAGAGTGAGGTACTTCCTCGGTACAGCCAGCCTGTATACAAACAGCAATCAGTGGGCTACAGCTAGGCTCTACCGTGCTTATGGCGGATGTTCGAGGACGTTCCAAAATTATGTACACGGCTTATTGCTGATAGTCTGACCATGTCTTATGTTATTAGACCAAGTGTGGTATAAATCGTATCCATATCCATAAAAAAATATATTTATTTGTTTGTTCATCATAAGATATTGCCATTCCATTCGTCCGATTGCGATAAGACTTAGTTAATTTATTACGTGCACTTGGGAAGCGTTATGGTTAATCGTTACTCATGTCGTACAAACCAGAAAGGAAAAAGTTTTATACCAAAAATCATCATACATTAGCGCGAGTAAAGCCGCGGGCAAAAGCGAGTATTTACAATATAATCTTACAGTATAATCAAGGGACAAGCTAAAAAACAATTTATATTAGGTATATACTTTCGGGTTTTTACAGTATATTGCAACAAAAAAATAACGCTATACGTATTTCGGCGTCATCTTCATATCCCAAAGAAAAATAAAAACTTGTGCACGCCAATGTGTAACTGGTTTTATATTCGAAGAACAGCAATCACGACAAAAAAAAGCCGTGAAGGATATTTTACGAGTATATTGCTATAATTAAATAATAAATTTTCTTCTCTTGTATGGGCAGGTCGACATTATGAGAATGTTACTTCGACCAATATAGATCGGTTACTTGATAGGAAAATATGTGAAAAACAATATCCTGTTATTATATTATCGTTTAAGATTCCAGATTTTTTAACTTAAAAACTGGTATTGTTTCCTGTTTTATTGCATTTAGTTTTCTATACAATGTTTGACGAGTAGGAAGAGATAGAAGGATTGCAGTTATTTTATTAAACTCTGAAATACATATACAATTTCTTATTTCATTAAAATAAAATACCAGTAGGTTCATGGAAAATTAGTTAAATATTGTGTTTTTGTAATTGTCAAAAGAGCAAAGGTAGAAAATTATTCTGCCTATCCAACAAATATCAGTGTGTAATATATGTAGGTAATGTAAAATATAAACATACAGCCAAACTTGACGTTTAGTAAATTTTTTTGTTGGCAGCAGGCTTTGAAATAAGCGCTTCATTTTTGATAAAACAAGTATTTAGAGCCGAGGTACTTTTTTCAAATCAAGCCTATAATCATCCTTAATGCATAAGTAATACAAAAAACAACAATTTTTCTAATCCGATTAAGTCCCTCAACTAAAATAAGCGCGTTCTAACGTTGAAACCCTTTAATTTTTAACCGATTTCAAAAAGGAAGAGGTTGTATATTTTGCTTTTGAAGTCAGTTGCTATTTAAAAAATCTTACTTAAATACGGTAAAATACAGAAGGAGATTTGTGTAAAAATATATTTAAAAGTTTATTTACACATCTTTAAATGCAAGAAAATATTTAAGTAAATTTTCCTCGTAAAGTGTTGCAAGTGCCCACGTAACATAATCTTTCGATTTCGTAAAATCATGACATTATTTTTTAATATAACAATCGCACGAAGAAAATAAAATAAGCTAAACACTTTTGTATATAATCTTTTTTCGTTAAATAAAATTATACAGAAGTAGTTATTTAATCTGTGGTAATCGACATAAAAAAATAAAGTTAAGTATCCATTTGCATGTGTCTGCAATAAAGCCGCGTCTACAAGTGGGTCATTAACCGGAATATGGTGTTACATAGCTATTGTATCATCGATAACAGTTTCTTAAACGGTCCTCTACGTATATCACAATAAAATCTCTTATTTCCGCGTGAACTACTTTAAGATACCTCCCACGTGTGGGGTATTTATATTCTATAATCTGTCCCTTCCGCTTGTTCCGGAAAGTAGCCATTAGTCCGGATAATATCTGTATGTTAAATTTCAATGCAAGGATAAATAAAATATAATCGTATATAAATATTAGCATGTTACAACGACTTTAAATGTGGTATCTGTATAATCTACAAATCAACACCGTGTACTTTGCGATATATAGTACCAAAATGAATATTATAAAATATAATTATACATATATAAATATTGGAATTGCCAAGCGTTTTATTTAAATATGGCGTATAGTAATACCCACTCATGTACACACTCACAATACAATTACGACGAATCCAAGATATCCGCTAAAACAGGCGTACATACAGTTTACATATGGATGCTGATAAGCAATACTGTCTCAAGCCACCCGGACTTCATTTTGAGAAAATGGCGTCTAAAGATTTCAAACCTATTCCTAAGAAATTTGTTTGAAGTCGTATATATCCGACTTCTCTTTTCCATTTCTTTAAACGTACAGAGAATTAAAAGCAGATTAGTATAATAAAAAGCTTTTCAAATATATTATACTATTGCATATTGTAAAATATTTAGCACCCTTTAAAACTCGAAATATTAAATTAAAATATATTTTTCCGTACTTATTTATTTTAGATGACTTTAAGAATTTTTGAATAATGTTAAATACGTGACGCATTATAAGAATACATCAATATCTCCGAATTCTACTTTTTGTGGGTAACATTATTGCTTATCAGCATCCATATAATGTTTGTACATATAATGTATTTACACTCTGTGGTATTCGCATAAAATGTTGTACCTAAAATGTCAAATATTTACTATTAATTTAAATATAATTTAAACAGAATGCAGTTTAATATGTAACACTTATCTGAAGAGCATCGTTTAACCGAATGAGTCGGAGAGATAAATTTACCAATTCTCCCCAATAGGACTATGTGTCACAGTAACAGCCGAAAGGCGCCGACTCGCTGAATTACTCTAGTAATCTATTGCTTCGAATAGAGCAAGATTGTCTACGGAATTGACAAGTTTTATTGGTTTTAAGTTCACGAGACACTAAACTGTCGTGCGGAATGGACTCAGAAATGAAAGAGGCAGCCAATTTTATTTTATTGCTCGACAAAATTTTCGCTTGGTCGTTTAATTTCATAATTGTATTTTATTAATATGAATAAGAAATCTTTATTTAATTCTCATTATTATAAAAAAAGTTTTAAATTTTTAGAGTTTAAATATGAATTTGTTTAATTTTCTTTATTTCAATAAAATATTTAATCACCTCGATCAATTTAGATGCATGTAATTTGTGATATAATATGGTATGTTAAAAAATATAGAATGACTGGTTTTTCGTTGCATTCATGACTTTCAAAACGTTTTTTTAAATTGTAATTAATTTAAGGTATTTTTAACAAATAAATAGCATTTAGAATTAGTATTATGAAATTAGTTACTTTAAACAAACACACATTACAGTGGCATTCAATGTAATTCTCACAGAATACAAAGCATTATCTCTATAAGCATGAGATTGAATCAATTGTGTTTATTGCAACGATCATAAACGCTAGCTTTAAGTCACTATACATATGAACCTGAAATTACGATAATGGAATAGGTATATGTGTACAGAAAATAGATAAACAATGTAATTAATGAAAAATAAAAACGGTCAAGTGTGAGTCAGACTCGCGCTTAAAGGGTTCCGTAGGCAAGGTACAAAACTGTGTACATTTAAAAAAATGACACGTTAAATAAATAAGATAGGCGCTATAACAATATTTAATATACAACTCTTTGTGTACAAATTGCACTTGATCTTGAAATTGTAATTTTTATTATTTGTTAATATAGCGGCAACAGAAATTAACATTCGGTCAAAATTTCAACTCTCTACCTGTTAAAAATTATAAGATACAGCCGGCTGACAGACGGACACACAAAAAAACGGGGAGACGGCCAGTCAGATAGACAGACCGCGGAAGCTTAGTAATAGAATCCCGATGGCTCTCTTTGGGTTATTCTGGGTATTTAGATTCATTGGGTTTACGGAACCCTAAAATAACTTCATTAGAACACTGTTACCTTGATTTTATCAATTATGTTATTACAAATAGAATGCTTACCATAAATACTATTAACTGCCACATAATTAATTATCACTGTAGTGATTTGTAATTAATACTGTATAAGACACGCACGTGCCTCAATTGATTGATGGATGAATAAGAACAGCCCAAAACAATTATATTTTTTAACTATAGATACACATTATTTGAATCAAAATCGGTTGAGTAGTTTGGTCCTAAATTCAAAATAACTCTAATAAGTTTGTCATTGATGTAAACAAAATTACGTACATATATCCTTTTTTTTTCAAAGATGGTGCCATTTAAAAAAAATCTTGTGTACTAAAACAACTGTCAAAATGTTGCACGTTTCAGTAGAGATAGTTTTTTACACAATTTGTTACCTAATTACGGTAAACCATGCTAACGCAAATAGAATATTATATAAGTTTCAAATGTTTTAATTTTATTCTTATAGGTTATGGTACGTAGTTAAAATTGTTATAAAAAAATAATGTAAAATTAAAGAGTAACATAACCTAGCTTTTAAAATTAGTATAGATTAAACACTGTATTGCAATGTAGTAAATAATAAAACGAACGACGACGAATTTTATTTATGTGAAGTAAACACCGAGACCACTAAACCTAGACCATATTGAAATGAAACTATTTTAAACGGATTTAAATCGCGTATATTAATTATTTTTATCATCCCGACGTTTCGAGCACTTTGCAGCGTTCGTGGTCACGGGTAGACTAAGGTGACATTTGTCTATTTGACATATTTCATATCTATACTAATATTATAAAGAGGAAAGATTTGTTTGTTTGTAATGAATAGGCTGCGAAACTATTGGACCTATTTCAAAAATTCTTTCAACTTTGGAAAGCTACATTATCCCTGAGTAACATAGGCTATATTATATTTAAAAAAAAGGGTGTATGTGTGTGTGTGTGTATGTGTATGTACCCGTGCGAAGCCGGGGCGAGCCGCTAGTCTATACTAAATTTACAATGCGCTAGCAAAAGCTAGTCTTTGATATACATTTTATGTATTTGGAAACAAATACATACATAAGTCAATAATATAAGAAGAATGAAATAATAATATTCTATATTCTATCAGAGTGTGACGTACTATGAATGATTACAACACAATTTTAAAAGTAGTGTGAGAAGTTATGAATCATTTTGATTTGATCGTGACTCTTACGATTGCATGTTATTGCAGCAAATGATGTGTACCTACAGCTTCAAGGTAATGCACATTGGAACCTCAAAATATCAAACTTTTTCTTCTATATAAATAAAAATCATTGTTTCTAAGAGTAGTTATGTTTGTCCTCTTTGTGGTCCGAAACCTATGATTGGATTATGATAAAACTTTGTTAGGGTGTTCTGAGGACACTCACGGAGGTTCCTGGACTAAAAAATCTATTTGCTTTAGGTGGCGTTGTAACGCTGGGTACTATTTTCTTAATAAAATAAAACATTGGTTGACAAAAATTAACAAAAAGACAGAAAAAAACAATCGTTGTAAGTGTTCTACCACCAATTTGTACCGTTTTTTTTTTATTTTGCTCTTAAACAATAATATTTTGGTTTGAAAAATTACTTTACATTATTTTGTATATATCAACAAAATTAATTTGAGTATTTAAGTTCCAAATATTTTATACGATATTGTTAAGTTTATTTTTTAAATATTGGTCAAATGGCAATAGAAAGTGACATTACGATCGACATTTACATTCAAGAGTTTAGAGGTGGCAATAATCACGAAATGATTGATATGAGATACGAATGCTTTTATGGCCTTCGCTTGATACGGTAATTAGGTACTAATAACTATACGAATTTGTTTGCGTAAAAACTTTCATCCCCTATTTCACCCTTTTGACGTTGTATTTCTTAACACTCTCCATGATTCAATCTACACTTTAGGCATTAAAACGTAACAAACATTTGCATATATCAAATTAAACACGGATGTACATTTAAGATACCTATAAGTCTTTGAAATTTCACATGCACTTATAATTAAATAAATGATATATATTACGCATAATAGCTAAATAATATTAACACTGGCGTAAACTACCATTCAAATATTCATATCATTTTGATGGTTGGAAGTCTTTTAGAAAATAATATATAAAATTTAATTGATATAATAAAACAGTGACAAGATTTAATGTTCAAAGAAGACAAGTTGAAGCTATTACATAAATTGGCAGGAAACAAAGTACAAAATACCGCATTAAAAATAATTGAAAACGGCTATCGGTAAGTTCTGTCAATTGCCAATACATTTCCATTCCATATTTGGTGTTTCCTGATTACTTAGAAAGTGCTGGTGTATGCTTTATACCTATTTCGATCCGTACCGAATCTAAAAGCCGAAGATCTATTCATAACCTCGTTATATATAAAATATTATAAAGCATAGAAGAATGCGTCGTTATTTTTAGTATTTAAATAAAATAAACCACACATACAGATGTTTAATAATGATAATGTTTGTAAGTATAAAACCTATCATATTAAGCGATATTTCATACTAATTACCAATAATACCAACTATACTATTGTCTGTCTAATACATTGTATTATTTTTTATAACACGTGGAACTTTAAATGTTCTTTTATATTGATTAAACGTGACATGCTGATATGGGAATTAAATAACTGCTCCAACCGGAAGTGAGGTTAGTATTGAGTTGTAAAACATCAATATTCTCTACATGTGATTATGTCAATATGTCATCTCTTTATGAACAAATATATTCAATCCTAAGTAATACGTTTAATATAAATACTGATAACTTATTTCGAAATTCAAAAAGAAGAAAATGAAAAAAACTAAATGCTAAACAAATGAAAGTTTCATTTTAAGAAATTCTAAGGCTATCCTATAGATAGCAAGAGTAAAAATCGTATGATGTTGTACATGTAGGAAAAAGTATTGATTGGTAGGAAGCGGCTAATGACATAAGTCATGGATAAGGGCGAGAGAGGAGCAAACGAAGTTATGTGGCCTTGTCTTAAGAGAACTTTGGAGTATTATGGATATTCCTTCAAGTAGATTTTTTTAATTACCTGGCAAACTAACAGTCAGGACCTACAATGTCAAATTATCACCCCCACACATGATATTTGCAGCCGAGTAGACACAAATAAATCGCCAGCTTATAGATAAATAAAGGATGAAAGGGCTTAGGTTTCTGACTCTCTCACCCACCGTTTGAAACGCAGGTATGTTAGCCGCGCTGTGGTCAGAGGGATACAGCTACATCTACATCAATTAAAAAATTACTAAAATATAACATGTAGTTTATATATAGTTAACAAATAACAAAATCTTGATTATGAATTCAATACGTACACGAATAACAAACATCTTAACACTCTACATACATAGATATAGCAACTACAGTCAACCATTTTGTATATAATTATGTATGTAGTAATATTTATAATATATGTTATTCCGAATTAATACACTAATAAGAAAACTATTCTACTTTTTATTTACGTAAAATCAATTAAAAGAAAGCGATTTATTTCAAAATATACGATGTATTACTTAAAATAGTGTTTATATATGAAAGTTATTTAACGCATTCAAAACATACTAAAAACGAACACAAAAACGGACATTCTTGCGACGTTTTCGGCACCATTAAACCATTAATCACTTCCTTACATGAAAAATTACTCAACACATCTATCTCTACGCGATATTTTTATTCTACGGAAATTCTCTAAATAACTTTGACGTCTTATTTAATTTAGTTCCACGGTTTATCTGTCTGGGAAATATATCTTCGCCTTCGGAAATAGTAATTAAGAAGGCGCCTCGTGACCTGTTCCTTATTCGCAGTACCGAATTTATGATTATGACAATTGTTTAGGGTTTTGGACAATCATATAGTTTCTCCGCCACATCTAATTCCTTATTTCTGTAAAAAACGAGTCGCTTTTTAAAATTTTTTGGTTTACTTTTAGAATATTTTTCTAACGGTAGAAATATTATGTAATACGAAAAAAGTTCATCGTTTTATATTCCCACTCATCTTTAACTGGTTCTAGAAAATATGAAAATGACAGGCTGATTTTATGTTCTTCATAATTTCAAACCTAAATCTTGTACTAGATTTCAAGAATTTTAATATAGACTTATTGCCTCTCGTGGTTCATGTCGCGTTTTTTTGGGTACAGCTTTGCTTGCATGAGTAACATAATGAAATGTAGCGTTAAAAAATAATAAACGGTATATGCAACGCAAAAAAATTCAAATCGAATCAATAGTCTCAGAAACTATTCCCTACATACAAACTAATAAACTTACAAACTAATTTCACCTTTATCTGTTTATAATATTAGTATAGAAATAGTTCGGACCTCGAAGAAGGTTTTTTTTTGCGAGAAAATTAAACCTTGCATATGCATGAAGCATTAAATTAAATTAATATGGAATGAAAATTTGGGTAGAGACTCTTTCATTTCTCAAGAAAAACATATTTGACGCAGAGGAAGTCACGGGCATTTAATTAATTTAAATACTTATAATACTTATTGGAACCGTAATTTTAAATATTTAGTGACTAATTTAGCAACTACTTTAAATCTATTTATTAAAACAAGTTTTATAAACATGTCATAAGCGTTTAACATTACTTACTATTTTCTTTCACTAACGGTTAAAACTATTTTAAATGTCTTATCTAGATAAAGCTATCGGCATTCTTGAGTGGCTAGCAAACATCTTCTTACGATCCAATATATAATGAACTCTCAATATTTACTCAACGTCCAATATATATTTAAACGATCACCTGAACAGGTACACCTCTTCATAAGAATTTCAAATAATTATTAACAAATATTTTTTTTCCATAATAAAAAAACTTTAAGAGGGCAATGACGACTGTAAAGATTTTAAGGAACAATAATGAATATAAAAAATACTCATTTATTTTTTAATCCAAAGAAAACCTTTTGTGCGAAACGTTATGAAATTAACTGTAAATACGATTTTAAAATACTCTTAAATCAATATAATGTTTCAATTTATTTTCATACAAAACACGACTTGTTATTTTTCTAAGATAACAACAATTCATATAATAATATTTCTGCAATTTATTACCCCATATATAATCACAAGTTACATTGTTCTTGAGTGTATCGAGGACTATTGGAGATTTATAATCTATTGATAGTATATTTCACCTAAATATGATGAATATCCGACCCATCACAATCAGGGTACCCAAAGAAATCGGAGCTCAAGTTGAACTGGCCTCTTACTGGACCCTCCCCATACGTCAAACACACACCGAGACTAATGCACCGCAACGTACCCTTCCGAATCTCACAAGTAGGTACGTTTTATCCGATAGAATATTTTCTCTACATTTTAGTTTACACCACAGATAAGTATATAATTTCTTTGAAATATTTGTTTTGATAAATATCACTTTATATTCAGTATAAGGCGAGAATTACACTTGTAAGTTTTGCTCTCAGACTTTTATAAATATTTATATAAGTTGGTTATAATTGTTTTACACCTGAAATAATACACTGTAAGTAATATTATTGACACGCACAGTTTTCGCAATGCCTAGGTAACCGTCACCAGTTTACATAGTTGTTTCATATCAATTTAGTATAAAACTTTCAAAATTGTAATTCTGGTCTAAAATCAACTTTATGAGAAATTATTTTTAAGACGTAAATAATTTGGCTATGATTATTTAAAAATATATATTTTATTTATCGACTGTCTATGATGAACAAGATTTTTTTTAAGTAGTAGGCAAACGAATGAGTGGCTTACTTTTATAGTGATCGCCGCTGCCAATGAATATTAGCAACAACAAAGAAGACATATACACGTTACCGCTAAAGAGGAACAAGGGACAAACGGAATAGAACCTTAGAGGAAGAAAAGGAGGTTAGGCTCCCAGCTCTAACATTCACCGTGTGAAAAGCGACTAGTTTAAGCCAATTTTCTGAGAGAATGTGAAAACTGCCTGGCCAAGTAAGCCCATCTACGCATATGAGATTAATAGTTAATGAGCTACAGTTAGGCTCTACAACAACAATGTATAGAAAAAAATATATGCTAAATTTATACATACTATAATATAATGATCAATTCGTAAAAAGTATAATATAACAGAATAACATAAAAAACAGTCAGTTGCTTTGAAGATAATTAATATAATACTAATCATATTTAATAAAGTAATAGCTAAAAATCCATCATTTAATTTTGAGCTGTATATTAGCCGTCTGGATTAGTTAAAATTTATTCATAATTTATTAACGAAAACATACCATCTTAGTCGCCTGGTAATTAAACACGTTAAGGTTACAAAAAATGTAGCGCCGACATTACTTAGAGAAAAACCACAGCGATTTAAACTCGAGGCTAATTATGTAGAAATAACTTGACAGTTGATTTCTGATATTTGACAGTTAAAGGAGGCCTTTTCATACAAATATCAGAAATGACCTGTCAGAGTATAGCGATAGTTTTACGTAATAAGCCCCCTGTTAATAACACACTCATTAATAAGACAGAGAATGTATGTTTTAATGAATGGCAGGTATCAAATAGTCCGCATTAACGACTACTATAAAAGTAATTGCACAGACACTTGCAAGAAAAAACTAATAGTACTTTCACCGTATTTCCAAAATAAACGATTGCTAATGGCTCAAAATAAACTTGACCAAATAACGCACACAGAGATTTTTTCTAATCTAAACTTCATTAAGTTTTAAAATCAAATTATTTTTGCTATTGTTATATTTATGTTATTTTTGCCGTGTTTCGAAATTTATCAAATATTTTTGTTTTAAAGGGAGAACGACGAATTTATATTCAAAACTTTTAGTTATTTACATTAAATTTACATTACATTAAATTCTTTCAAGTTTAAAGCAATGAATAGTAACTTAAGTAAATCTTTATTAAGGTATAAGAACAAAACTTATAACTGTTACATTCGCCTAACGGAAATCCTACTAGAAGCGATGCCAGTCAATGTATGCAAAATCAATCAAAAACTACCGATACCAAATTTCGTTGTTGAAAATGATCACAATTCGTCTAATACGAAGCACAGTTAGCACAGTTTTTAAACTATAACAAGAGAAAGACATCACTACCGGTTTTGAGAGAACTAAATAAATATTATCGTGTACTTTGAAAACAAGTGTCTAATCCACAATCATACTCGCGATTAAATAACAAAGTACGCAGGTTCAATGTCAACAACACGCCAGTTGATATATGCAAATGTTACCAGATTTACTTTCTTTGACACTAGTTGAGCGGACAAAGCAAACTAGTTTCCTTAACAGCCGGTAGTTATTTAAATATTAAGAAAGCAGTAGTGTTATTGAGTCGTATGGACGTGATATGGTGTTTGTTTGTGGTCGATATATTTGATGTTATATTATGGAGGAAACATGGAAGCTGATAAGTAATACTGTGTCACGCGGACTTCATTTTGAGGAAATGGCTTCTAAAGATGTCAAATATATTAAACTAACCTACTAAAGGCTGATTTTAGGCTATATCACATTAGACTACGAATCAGAAGTGACCATACACGCCAGTGAAACCGAGAGGGGCAGCTAATATATATAATACTAATGTATATATAAAACTAAAGAATTTATAACACACGTTTCAAAAGATAAAATCACCTCATCAAAGCTTATCTCAAACTACCAGCTTATTATTATTTACTATATACTTATATATAAACTTTAAAATCTATTACTACTACCTGGTGTACTAAAAGCGATTACGAGTCTAGTGGATGTTAGTTAAAAGTTAGACTATCTAATTCGAGACTGTTTTACGATGTTTTTGTACGATAGTAGACTTTCATGTGAATCGATAAGTGTTATTTATAATTTATTATTATTGGTATTTAAACGCATATAAAAGTTTTTATATAAAATAATATCATTACATAAAATATATTATTTTTGCGAAAGCATCTGCGTTGAATTTTTAATAGTTTATTTCTGAGAAATCATAGCTTGTTCATACCAACTTATATCATCTATTTCAATTTCCATTTCCATTTACGATAAAAGGTACTATGGAGGCTTCGCTGTTATGAATCATAGCGTGATTTAATATAACCTATAACCTTCCTCAGTAAACGAGCTATCTCAAACATAAAGAATTTTTGAAATCGGATCAGTACTTTCAGAGATTAAATTCAAAGTTACAAACAAATTTTACTTCTTTATAATATTATTATAGATATGAACCAAAATGTATTAAAATTAGTTCAACGGCTTAAGCGTAAAAACGTTACAGACAAACAGACAGGTGGACAGAGTTGCTTTCACATTTACAGGCTATACATAACATTAGTATGGAAGTACAGTTAATAGAGCTTCTACTCGCGATGTTGCTTTGTAAATTTAAATTATGTGAAATTATCGCTATCAAAACGTGCTACATTGTAGTTGTTAATTTCCGAATTTTGTACTGAAACGTCTCCTTTGACCGTCAAAACTTGAAATGTTTTAATAGCAATAGTTTTACACAATAATCCCTCTGTGGATAAGGTTAAATAGTTATATTTGTTTCAAAGCCTTTAACACTTGCATGTAATAATTGTACTGATAATTCATCTCCTATAACTAACTAACGAGCGAACGCGGCAGACGTATTATATCATTTAAAAGTGTTTGCCGTTTTTACATCGCAACAGGAACGAGATAACCATAAAACCGGCAAATAATAAAGTTGTTAGCAATAAAATCTAGTTGTAGTTAAAACTTGTCGAAACAAGTTATTCAAAGAAATAAATATAATTATAATTATATACAATAAAAAGGAAATAAATCAGGTTCTGTATCTTTTATCTCTTCCACTAATTGATTTGAAAATAGAAAAACGATTATAGAAAACATTGAATATTACTAAAACCTAAGTTTAAATTACGAATTAATTTTTAATTACCTTTTAAGGGAAATGGTAAATGCATTGCTTTTTGGAAGAAGTTTTTAATTATGTTAATCATAAAGTGCGTATATTTTTGTCATATTTGCTTTAATCTTATATATTATGTTGAACAATAGTTATTTATATAGAAAATAGAGATTTTTTATAAACAAATGAATGTTTTGCAAATAAATAATCAATTTTCGGAAAAAAACTGTATAAAAAAATAAAATAAGAAATTAGCTTTAAGTTAAGTAGTATGTGATACACATTGTATAATATCACTATTCTATTCCGAGCAAAAAAATTAAAATTACCGGTAATAAATTTACATACAAACACAATATTTTATTTTGACTTTCAATAAAAACGAAAACATTAAAAAGTGAAACCACATTAATATCAATACAACATTGACTATGTAAATATTTACTTATTTTTACGGAAACGAAACAAAAACTTTACTATGACGAAACGTCATTGAAATAAATTTAATTTTTTCCTTTATATAAATTATGATGGAGAAAAATTAAACGTACATTTCTATGAATAGAGAAAGTTGTATATGCAGTAGAAAAAACACAGTGATATTGTCGATTAGAAATATAGCAAAAAACATCGTGTTGTCACTGAAACCGGTTAATTTATCTACTTTTACTAATGCGCTTTAGATTACACAAAGGATTGTCGTTTATCTATATACGAATCGCAGTTTATATGTGTGTACGTTAGCGTAAAATTCCTTATGTTGAAGCTGTTTAAAGGAATCAAATTAATTGACAAGATAAAATTGATCGGACCAGTAAAAGTTGCTCACACCCTTTCAACAATTAGAAAATTTACCGGTAATATAGTTACATAAATTTGTAAGTTTTACTTTCGTAATTGATATGACGATGAAAACAACTCTGTAACCTTGTAATAGTTAGACTTACGAAACATGAGTCTGTCAAAAATAAAGGCACTGCACACATAAATATTTCAGGTTTAAAGCAATGACAAACAGACAAATCTTTAAAGTAAAATTTATAAGTGTATTTCGTGCCTAAGAACCATCTTGATTAGGTTTTTTTAGTTAGGGGGTTAAGACCTACCTGCCCGCCCCGGCTTCACGTGGGTTTACTTATTAAGGTACGTCTTATACTCGTAAAGTCTATATATTTTTCTGAATACATTTCATACATAAAGTAGCAAGTTCAATGACAAAACAATTTAAAATTAATTATGTAAGTGGGCTAGGATATTGGCAGAATCAGATGAGAATTTACACGCGAGATAACCATCCAACATAGATCTGTCGAGCCAACGTAATTGAATGGAGGAGACATATGACATGAGATCTCAATTTTGGAAAGTTGCCAAATTACCCTCGTATCAAATGTGTCATAAAATAAGATGATAAGATGACATAAAGAGGAATTACAATGGCTCTTATTTGAACTTGGGCGATAGACCATAACATATAAAAAAAATCTAGCATTTAAAGTAAAAGATTTTGTTAAAAAAAAATATTTTAATACGGTCACTTTAGGTTGTAACTATTTTTTTTATTCTATAGAGAATAGGACATTTAATTCCTACCTGGTACTAAATTATAAAACATTTCGCTTTCTATAACTCCAATCTCATACAATTAACAATTTTCTCAAACATTATGTACATGAACAGTAGCGTGCAATCCAGAGAAATGTTTAAATATCGTTATTTTATTTACATAATATATCAACCGCCTTAAGCGAGGCAGGGCGTACACTGAACGCGGGCAGCACGTTATGGGCGGTTGCAGGTACTGAGTAAGCAACGTTGTCATGTTCCATTAATCACTACGTTTAAATTCCAATGACTACGTGATACAGTTAGCATCTAAAATAACTTCCAAATAGAATAAACAAAAGTATAACATTCGAAATTGTTTAAAAAATATTGAATTTTTCATTTCATGACTAAAATAATTATTATAAAATAAAAACGTTGAATCCTTTTTTCTGGTTTTTGAGTTCTGAATAAGTTTATTTTAATTTTTATATATATAAACGTCTGTTCATAATAACTTACTTAAAGATAGTCTTTTTGCTTATTTTACTTTGAATCGAGAAGTATAATTTCTTAAATTGAATTTAAATTCGACACACTTAATTTAATTCTTGAGAAAAAATTCAATTAAAAAGTTCTCAGGTCATAGAACAGTATCTCCGTATTCTATTCAATTCTTTGTTTCTTTAACGTCTAGTTGTTTTAAATTAGCACAGATTTCTGTGGTAAAACAAAACAAAGCCGAGAAATTTGCGAATAAAGATTTCTTTAAATCTGTTATTTTAAATTTTTATCACAATTTTTAAATGACCGACTTTGAATGAATCTATCAAAATTAGGGTCCTTTTTGGGCGGAGAAGAAAAGGTACAAAGTCCCTTTGCGATTATTATAAAATTTGACAAGTCAGCCATTTACAGGGGTGACTCGAAACGGTCTGTGAATTAACCCTCTATACTTATCACGGTGAATTGGATAAGTTGAAAACTTTTAGAGACTTAAAATAGAATGCGTAATATAATTTTTTTATTATTATAATTGAAAGATTGTTTAACTTAACAACGATAAATGTATGTTTTTACATGAACAAATTTATTATATATTATAAATCGATAATATTTTTTCGTATTTATGATGTTACCCTTTGATTTTGATCTAAAATTAATTTAATGGACCCATTTTCATGGATTTTTATCAGCGTGAAAATACCACAGATAAAACAATAAATATGGTACATCAATTTAAAAAATAGCAGGCGTGAAGACTGCCTTACGTAATTAGTTACTCGACGGCGTTGAAGCCGACTCATGTTGAGTGACAGCGTTAATTACTATTTAAGTCTTAGCAAAATGTCACTTATGTTCGTTAAAGTGTTTTATAAGATTTGTAAATAGGTAATTTAATGTGTCACGGTTTGTACAAAACATTACGAAGTTACCTAAATCTTAACATATGTACTGTTTATAAAATCAGTTTATAATTTCATATTTCATTTGTGAGCATGCGTAAATAATCATTATAATTTTATTAAAAAAATTGAGGTAACTTTTTAATTTTAATGTGCTTAATGAATGTGCTTTCGTTAATAATTGAAAAGTCCTTCTCAACAAGTCCTTACGTTGGGAGAAACTCTTAACTGGAACATATTCCATTTGACAATACATATTTTTTTGCCCTTTTTCATTTGACCGTAAAAACTACATTAAAATCCGTTACTTATTTTAACAGAACTAAGCGTAAAGACAGCAAGAAACGACTTTTATATATGTAAAGATTTAAAAAGTCCCATTATTTAAAACAAAACGGACAGACAAAACACCAATACAAATCAAGTTAACGTCTAGCACGCGGCGGCACGCGCCGAGCGCCGGCACGTGACGTCTCAAAAGTTTTAATTGTACAAAACAGGTGAATGAAGGGGATTTGAATTTAAAAGGGAACGTCATTAAATGAAAAGAAATTCTAATTAGGTTGTTTAAGTTAAAATAAAATACTTGACGTACTTTTCAGACGGCTACTAGGTTTTACCAATTTTTTAATGAGATTACGTTTAAAATTTTAAGTAAAAGTTTGTTTTTCAGATATGGCAGAATATTGGTTTCTATTTGATTAAAATATAGATTTGGATTTCATAGCGCTGCCTTATAGTACCTAGACATATGTTATTATAACATAAAATTGAGTATTAAAAAATACCGACAATCTGTTCATTGAGACCATTTCACCGAACCCCAATACAATACTGCTGTAACTTGGTGGGGAGTTGTATATCCTGCTGATTCTAGTTATGCAACTATGCTATACGATATATGTTAATATTATTCACAGTATAGGCAATTTCGAGTCGACCAGTAGAAGCTGCTCAGATCTTTTCAACAACATTAAAAGAGTTGATAACTTTCAAACGTCTAAACAGATTTTAATGTATTATAACTAAAAACCATATAAAATTGGTCCATTCGTTAGGAAGCTACGATGACACAGGCAGACGCATAGATACATACGTCAAATTTATAACACCCTCTTTTGAGTCGAGGATTAAAAAAGGATAATTGAACAACAATTCTAAATTGCTTTTTAAAAACTTCTGCTATTTATTTCCAATGTAACACACACAAAGAACCTAACGAGCCGTATATGGACAGTTGGACTCGCTCCAACGCAAAAAGGCCCAAACTTTTATCGTCGATAGTAAATCAAGCAGAACTAATGTTTATCGAGGATGACTCGCTCAATATTCTCTAGCTGTTTCAGTCTATATAATGCTAAAATACACGCTGTAAAGCTACGTACACATTGTGTGGACCGCATGAAGGATGTGTAAACGTCACGGAAGGTATACATGCACTATGCTTTATTTAATATCGATCGATTGGAGCACTCAAAGTGAAATGATGTTAGATGATGCACTTGCGATCAAATTCTATTTTATGATACTCTTCTATCGTACGTTTTAATTTACATAGCTGCGTAGTGTTTGCTGTTTGCTCGGAAAAATGGCATTATATGATTATGATTGATTTACGCAGCTAATGCATTCGTAAATACGTGTAATACGAAGGTAAGTGATTCACCAATAGGTTTAGATTGATGAAAAAATCACCGCTTCGTATCAATAACTATTATAAACGTAACAACATTAATAGCCAGTACAGATTGGGGACGGTATGGCAAAGATATTTCTTTATCCAATGAAAACTCATACGTAACTAGTGGTTCTAAGGTACAGATTCCAGTGTTTTAAAACGAATCCACGGCATCTACCGTCATCTTACGGTCGTTTTCTAAATATTGGGAGATGTTACTTTGATACCCACGACTTACATAGGAATAACGATAAAAACACCTTGCTCTGCTACCCTCGTTGTACTGACGTCAATTGTGCTGAAGTTGTATTGAGAATCGCAGTAGAATGTACTCCAGGTAATATCTAGTTGAAAACGGACGACGGGAATACTTGGCGTGGAATCATAACTATGATTTAGACATTTATCTATTACCAGCTGTGCCTCACAGTTTCACCCGTTCTGTTTACACTTAAGCCGTGAAGTTTATGATGAATGCTTTTGTATTATTATTTTTATAGATTGTAGCATTATATTTCATACAACCTAATCTTCTTTAATATACGGACTACCTTACTAAAGAAATTAAATTCCTAAAGATGGCGATTTTACCAATTTAAAAAATCAGTTTTTTTAAATCTACCTATAAAATAACTACATGTTCAGAACGGGGTTTCTACCGATAAGAACCGGCAAGAAAGTCGATAGTTATTTTTACTCATTTTATCGTTCATATAAACTTAAAGAAACTCTTCAGCTTTTATATATTCGTATAAAAAAATAATGTCATCAATTACTCTTATTCATATCCAAGCAAAGTCAAATGTCAGTGTTGTGATACATTTTATTGCTACGTTGTGGTGATAAAACTTCACTTCCACGTCATAAACCATAGGCCTTAATGAAAGCCGGGATGGCAGTGCTGATTAAAAATACCTTTAAAATTGCGTTCACGTAATAATAACGCATAGAACAAACAGTCTACTTTCAAAATTAACCTTTTATGTACCTCGAGGCGAAGTTATTATGAGATTCACGCAATGAGGATGTGGTGTGGATTACTTTTAATTTCATTTAAATTGTAACATTATTTAACATATAAATATAACTCGTGGTGTAAAATTTTATAACGCTATTGTGAAACCGCCTTCGTTTATATGTTTAAGTTATGCATTGTACTTATATGGTGTATTGGGTTTTTAGTCCAATAGCTATCTTGTATAAAATATTTCTTACCTAAATATTATTTAATTTTGTTTTAAATCGTGTCTTTATTTCTACAATAAATTGATATCTGTTCATTGAAGAATCAAAAATAAAACAAATCTATTTTTTAATTTTTTTATAAAAGTATCAAGTACCTACTGACTTCAATCGCTAAATTTATTCCACAACTTAAAACACGTTAAAATATAAATTATTATAATTAACCATTTTATTTGTTGCTTTATGTATACAACGAGCTATAATTGTACATAATATAATATGTCATATATTTCTATACTAAGAACACTTTTAGCACCGCTTAAAAACTGCATACGAGTTATGTTAAAAATAAACCGATCCATCTGCAGAGCAACATCGAGCACTCCAGTCACAATATCGAGTTGTTTACGATAACGATCTGCCGAATGCAAGTGAATCGATTTTTTAATGCATAATGCGAGCCTTGTAAAAGTTACTGCACGATTCTTAGTATTTTATTTTAGATCGAGAAAGGAGGCAAGGTTGAATATTTAATCGATAGCGAGTTCGTTGTAAGCTAAAATATAAGCTAATGTATTACTCGAGATTTAAATATAATGAAACGAATAATATTATAAAATGAAGTAGAATCGATAAAAATAGTCTTTATATTCTTGAATAAATTGTTACTCGTACTATGCATGTGTATAACCAAAACGTTCTTAGCAACGAAAATTCTTTAAAATCGAAAGACATTCAAGCTAATTGACAAATAAAAAGACAAACAATACATACTTTTGTATAGTCTAAATAACTTTATAGTCACTCTAATTAAATATATATACAAAAGACAATTAATTAGTTTGTATTGTTACATTTAGCTTTGAAACTTTCAATCTGAGTTAACGGCGAATAGTGAAACGGGAACAAGAACTTATTCAGTTTACGACCAGGTCCAGAACACATGATTAGGCTTCCACGCTCCGCTTCTAAAATTACAAAGGCAGTTAATGATGTCACAGTTCGCTCGACAGTACGCAATTATCTTCTGCAATTTGTAGCGCGATTTTCCCGCGGCGTGTCGTGACTCGCCCTGCGCTTTCTATCACGGGCCTGTCCTCGGTGCATTATGACGTATTAGATTTAATGATATAGAATATGAAACTAATAATATCCTTAAGGGAATGGTTAAACTTTACAAGGAAACGTTCATGTCTAGAACGCATTTGAACAAGCGAACAAAGTATTGCATTGAAATAAAGGTTGCGTCCAATCGACATGAAAAGTCTGTCAAAGCTATTCGATTTTTAAATTGTGTTTTTTTTTTTCATTGTTTGTTTTAATTCAATTTACATTTCCATGTGGCCAGTTTTAATTAATACCCAATTAATTAAAAATAATATTGAAACTAAAACTTTGTGTAATTAAAAACAAGTTTTACATAAAATTATATTGGAAGATAAAAAGTGTTATTTATGTAATAGTTTCAATTAATTTTGCTCAAGTAAAACGACTAAACATAACAAAATGTTGCAATTGTTACACAGAACATTTCGAAGGCTAAAAAAAATATAATATTTGCACTTAATAATTAAAATATTTATATCCGAAATTGTACGACTGCGACATTAACTGAAATGCCGATCACAATTTTGGTTGCATTACAACATACAAACACATTTTACGTAGTCATTCAAAATAGTTTTTTGTGATCCTATTTTGGTCCTTAATAATGTTATAATAGGTACTAATATTGTACAACATTTTTATAAGGCGCGAGAAGATCTTTTCTGCCCGCATGCAGTTTTGTAAGACCCATATATAGAAAGGTAGTGTAAGTTGTTTGTCCTTGATCAGATAATATGCAACGAAAGGTCACTGACCATGCTTATGATAAACGATAGCGTGGCGTTTTGTAATTGCTAATTAATTTGATATAAATAAAAGGTAATGTACAGAAAAAAACACGTTTATTTTTTTAAAATTAATTTGCTGTTTTGATGTGTGATTAATATTGAAAAACTTTTACTAATTTAGTAATTCTTATAATATTACAAATTTTTATTTATTTTATTCATATTTTCTTTGTGGTTACATTATAACCCGACTACAGAAAAAAAAATTATACGCAATTATAAGAATAATTAACCATTACGTAAGGGAGTAATAGTACACCAAACGGCATTTGCCAATATATTTCTTTTATTTATTACCGACTCATAATTCTATCAATAGCCTTATGATTAAAATTGTTCTGCATAAATGATACAATATAAAATTATGTTGATTTCTTATTGGACATAATTATAACAAAAGAAACGTTTTAATAAAGATAGATTCTACATTTAAATATCATGATACGAAAGTTAATAGAGAAATTGGTATTTTTGATCATGTACATAATATAACAAGATATTGAATAAAAAGCTTATAACTTATTTATTCATAATATTTTTTTCCTTTGTATTATTATTTTGTTATACGCTAATGAAATTATTTGACTAACTACTGTACTCATAACGACTCATTATTGATATAAGTACTGCATTATGTTTTTTAAAAAGTTAAAAAAAACTTCTTTTGATATTAGAAACATAGCAAAGAAATAAATTATACAGATTATAATACACTCAGTATAATAATAATAAGGAATAATCCAAATACCGAACCCTGGTTCACAAATCCTTATCTTTATTTTGGCTGTTCCTAACAAAGTGGTAGTGCCAGTAAAAAAAATTAAAATGTAATTTAATTACGCTATAAAACCACTGATATATTCCCGCGCGTCGCTATCATATATGTTAATATTTTGAGCCTTATCGCTATAAGGATCTAATTATTCCGATATAGCTACGATGATGCTACGATCTACTTGTACATGCGTTAACGTACACAGTACGCTCGAGTAACTCAAGTATACAGGTATGTGCTGATATGACTGTTACAGAGAAAAGATTATCAAATGAATAAGTAATTAAGTAGTTTAGTTTTATGTGAACGCAGCAGTGAAACAAAGATGAAATTCATAGTGTATAAATGTACCTTATCATTATGTATTTATTTACGATTTCCTTACATCTTATCAGCACTAAAATAATCATATATAAATATATAATTTGCTATTTTTTTTTATCATTAATTAAGTGTGAGAAGACTGCTGAAACTATTAAAACACAATAACTTAACAACATCAGATGTCTGATTGTTTGCGAAATTATTAATTAGCCTATATCCTGTGTTAACATCTGAATACTTTTTATTTTTTATAACATGATTCAAAGATTAACATATGTATCTCAATAATTAATATCCATAGGAACTTTCTCATTTATGAGAAGAGAATAACACTTGTAAGTTTAGTATATAAAACAACTTAGTTACGTGGTAAAAGTTACTTAGGTGAAAGCTGTGACTGAGTCAAAAATAATGCAGTGAAAATCTTTCAGGTGTAAAAACAAAAATTATTAATTTATGTAAACGTAATCAAATTATATGAGCAAAACTTACAAGTGCAGTTCTCGCCTTAGTATGTATTTTACTTTCGAAAACTTACGCTTGTAACGACACCATAGAATAATGTATTACCTGTAATCAAAAAAGGACATGTATTTTAATTGTTATGCATATTGTATTCAATATTTTTTAAAATATATAAATATATAGAATATGTTTTATTTAAAAGCCAAGCCTTTAAATAAGTCCAATTTAAAGTAGTGAAATATTTAATAAGAAATTTCGAGGCACGTTTGAACTAAAGAATTTATAATAACTCGTAGAAATTGAAGATCGAATTGTAATTAAATTTTGTCTAATGTTATTAATGACCCGCATAATCAATGTTTTTTTTTATTCTGTATAGTTCAATAAACCGTTTCAGTAACTAGTCATTAACTGTAACTTACTAAAATAAAGACAAACCGTCTATAATAAGCTAATTTTAATTAATAAAATTTTACATTATACAATAGTTTTACCAAAATTTAATAAAAAATGAAAGGCACTGTAATGTTTTACTTAATAAATGTCATATTTTGGCTTTTCAACTGACTTCAAAAAAGGAGGAGTTTTTTAATTGGTAATATATGTTATTTTAATTTTTGTTATCTCAAACGTGGTCCCATAAAGTTTTTATCAAAATCGGTTCAGTACTTTGGTTGTAAAATAAAAATAACTTAAATTTGTATGTCAACAAAGCAAACAAAATTGTTTAATAAAGAAGCTAATTTATTTTTTAAGCATAATTCTCGGTGTCCTTTCTATGTAATGGCAAATAGACACGTTTTGCGAACGTTTAGTAATCAAGAGATAATCTAAAATGCTGCAAAAACAATACGAACCTCATTCATTGTTAATATTTCCCATGCAGTGAGTAACCCCGTGCGAATATTATTCAGTATTGTCCTATCTTAGTTTCTGTTAATGCATATTGCAGTATGTTTTTTCTTTCAACAGCATATAAATGTGAAAATGTATTTAAATTCACATAAGATATAAAAATAACTGACTATTACAAAACATTGATGATCGTGATAAATTGTTACATTATACATATACACCGGAATGTCTCATAAATTGTTGTAAAAAATGACGAAATATATGGCTGTAATTAAAAAAAAAACATTCAAAATTTTTGTCATTAACATTTTATTTGTAAAATCACATGTAAGTATACTTTTAAAAACATGATATTAAGACGGGTAAATAGACAAAGTATAAAGAATTGCTAACTTAATATAATAATAATTTTGATAGTTCTATGTTAAAATAATATGTAGGTCTATAAAAAAAAACACAATTAACTAAGAAAAAATCTATGTTACTGTTTACCCGACGCATACTAACCTGAACTGAACTTATTAGTCAATATATTAAAAATACTAATATTAATTTTTTGATAACCTGTTGTAAACGATATTCAGCAAAGACGTAACATTTAAATTCAGTTACCTAATTATTATGTTAAAAAAAACAAAGTTCATTGACCGTAGTTCATAGCGTTCTATTCTCATGTCAATCATCGCTAAGTAATTATAGTACGAGTATTGGGTCTGTTCACACCTATTTTTTTTTGCTTGAAACTAATGAATGATTATGAATGAACGCGATATGAGAGTGAGATGATGACCTGCATTGCTTTATAAACTATTTTATTTTTGTATTTATAAAAAAATTTGAAGATTTTTTACACATTTAATAGTTTAACAGGTCTTAAAAAAGATTTTGTATTCTTAATTATTTACGCAGACGATTTTTAAACGATAAATACAGTTCTTAATATTTCTTAATATACAAAGATACGTAGGAACTATTGCAAATGAGACATTAATATTTTTATTTTCTAAATTAGTTATCTAGTAAATTCATACTCTTCTTTCATAAATTTTTTGTCAGTATTTTTTTTTGTTGTTTTACTGTGGCGACATCAATCATGTTATGCAAAGCGACATAGTCCTTGGTCCATGTAAGTATGCAAAAATAGTACTCATAATTATTTATAAAACATTAAATAAAAACTTTAATCTCAATGCGTCTACAGCATATAATAAAAATGTCTATAATGTCTATTATAGATGTTATAAGACGTGGAATGAAAGGTTTCAAAGCAGTTCCCACGGGAAGGATAATTAATTCCATGCGAGCGAAGCCGTCGGCAACAGACCGTATTTTATGTTCCCGAGTGTAGCCTTAAATTAACCACCTATGTATAATTCATTTCAATATAATTCGCACGTAGATGCAAAGAAATGTTATAAAAATACATGCTCTTTTAATAGCAAAATTTTAAGTTCGCAATATAACATGCAGAGGAAATTTATAAATTTAACGATGATTTAGTTTTTAGGGTTCCATATCCAAAGGGTTCTAACGGAACCCGACTACTAAGACTCCGGTCTCTACACGGCCATCTTCAGCGGGATGTACTCATGAACAGTAAATATTAGAAAGTTGAAATTAAGCATTATTGCGGCTAAAACAACAATAAATTAAAAAAATACAAAATAAACATACTTCAAAAACGAAACAAGTAAACTAAAATTCAAAAAATGAATATTTTCTACACCATTTTGAAGTCGGTGCCAAGTAAAGCCTTTTACGTGTTATTTACCAGTTTAGAAATATACCCTTTCAAATAAAAAAAATCAAAACCGGTCTACAATCGGCGGAAATATCGTTGAACAAACATAAAAAATACATACAGCCACCATAGAACATTTTCCGAAGTCGGTTAATAAAATGGTGAATTTCAGAATAGCCATAATAATGAGAAAAAATCGATTAGCATCGGCATCGTCCAGCGTGATCAGTCCTATTAACGTATGGATGGTACGGACCCCTTCGTTCGCGACTCAAGCTTGACGATTTTTTTTTTTTTATATACAATTGAAATAAATTATTAGAGCTACTATTTGCAGCTACCTTTTACAGAGATAAGGTATTCTTAAATTTTAGTATAAAAAAGAACATTTTAAAATAAATACGATCATAAATCATCCTTTCGGAATTTGCGTGTAAACATCAACTACAGAATACAGAAACAAAAACTCTAATACTTTATTTTGAAATCTATTGACAGCTCTATATATATTAACATAAGAGTCATTTTTGTATATCATCGTAACAATTTGTGACTTATTGTTTAATGTCATTTAGAGAAATTTTGTTGTGAGCGCTAAGTGTAAGGTTCGTAATTGTTTGTGAATGATCTTAAAAATTTGAACGTATACATGTAGTAATTTTGTCCACAGATAAAAAAAAACATTGCTATATTATAACATCCTATTTACATTGTACTACATTTCATGTCGATTTATATAACAATTAAATGGAAATGTTATCGTACTACTAGCTGCCCCTTGCAGTTTTACTCGCATTTTTGGTTACTGCTTTTCTCCTATGAGTCGTACCGATGTAATATAGCCTGCAGCCTTTCTCAATAAATAAACTATCTAACGCAAAAATAATTTTTCAATTCGAACCAGTACTTTATGATATTAGCTCATCTAAACAAACAAATTCTTCAGCTTTATAATATTAGTATAGATTTTAATACCTATGTTTATTGTTTTCAGAATTAAATAATGTAAAAGCTATTTTTTACATTTAAATAACACACTTCTTCCCTCACTTACAATCCTATAAACCGAATTTACATTTTTTAGCCTCATATGACGTCCATTATCAAAAAGGTAGAAGAAAAAATTATCTATGATGTCAACAATGAACGATAAATGAATAGTGAATTTCTGTCACATATGTTAAACCGTCTTTACTGTCAGGAGAGACACTAAAATGCTTAAAAAATCATAACAAAAAGTTATATTTTAAAGTAATAAAACTTTACAGTGTTTCATGTATTTTTGTTAGAATAATTAATTTAGTGCTGTTTTCACAGACAACGAATAAGGAAATAGTAACAATACCGATATTCCACAGATAAAAAATAAAGTTCAAAGGATTGTTACTGTGTGTAGCAACGTTACACAACTCTGAGAGAATGTGCGCTCTACCGTTGAGGAAAAAAATAACTAATTGACCGATACTGGGTTAGGGTTTTACGATATTTTTAGTACGAGAACATTAAATTTAGTGTTAATTTTGTTGGCAGTTATTCGATTTTATAATCTTTTAAAAATTTTAAGCTCGCATGAAAATAACGTGTATTATTTAAATTTTTAACGTGTAGAGTATATATTTTTATATTAATCGATTTATATCGACTTCGCAACAAAACATTTTGTTTCGATAGGTAAATATTTTAATTTAAGTTCGGATTTCACATTTTTAACCAATTAACAAAGAAATTGATATATATTTGATCCACAAGAACTTCTTTGGCACTGAATAAAACATATTTGTATATAAAAAAAATTAAACCATCGCACATTTCCTATTACAAAAATTATTTATTATTAATTTCATAATTATTTATTTAATATACAAACTCTTTGCAGTTTTTTATTCAAACCGCTTTGCATAATAATAAGATTATCTTTAGACTTCAGCTTCAAATATTCTATTAGAAGAATAACAAATTAAAAATAAAGTACTGAAATTAGCACAACCGTGTGTAGCCGGAGTGGCCTAATTTATCAATAAACCTAACTTAATGTTTAAATTCTAAAGTACTTCTTATTAAGTACTTTTAAACTTTAGAAGTGCTCTCTTCAAAGGCGAATTCAAACTGTATTGAACTTTAAACAAATGAAAAAGCCACTATTAAAAATGACCTTTTTGTAATCAAGCCAGCTGTTATTACGTACACGTAATACGAACGATGTGTTCAAGAAGTTACATCAAATACGTGTAACGGTACTCAAACAATGGAGTATGTTTTTTGCTATTTTTTGCTAATAACGTTTCAAAGTACCGTTATTCTAGCTCAGTTTAAATATATTTTGTATGTTAATTAGACATTTATATGAGTGTTTTACGCGGCTATTTGATTTGTGTCTTATTTTCAAATAGTTTCGGCTAAGTGATGAATATTTGAGTAATTTAATTAAGCATTTCCGTTGTTTTTGGCTCGGATCATATATGTAGAGAATAAATTAACGTTTTCCATGGCAACTATCACGTTGATGTGCAGTATTGAAGGCTAAATGGTAGTTATGTTTGGATTATATTTGTTGGGATATGGTATTGATGTGCAAAATATTTTTTGTAGTTTCAAAAATAAATTGTCGCCAAAATGCCAAAATATGATTTACTAACTGTCTCTCACGGTGTCACCTATAGCTCGTATATTATAGTTTATAACCTACTTCAATTAATGGACTATCTAACGCAAAAATATAATTTTTGAAATTAGATCAGTTTTTTCAGAGATTTCGTTGTACAAACAAATTTACAAAAAGCTATGTCTTTATAATGTTACTGTAAATAAATCAGTGTTTTGTTATTTTATGGAACAGTAGACGTATATTTGATCCAACAGAAGTTCCATGGTCTTTTTTGCCTAAAAATTTTTGTTTTGTACAGAACACTAAACAATTATTAAATAAATTTCTTATTGAGAACTAGATTCTATAAATTTCAATAAACATACGTGTAAAGAGTTTTTAACTTTTCTCTAATAAAAAATAAGTATGCAAACTATGTAAGCAAATAATATGTTAAGTAAGCAAACTAAGAGCAAAGTAAAAAATTTTATTAAATTCGCTTTGAAGACGGTAATTTTTTTTAAGTTTTTTTGAGAGAAAAAAAGTTATAAAAAACAATAAATAATTTCTACGAAATTTTTAAATTGTTCCAAGTAAAACTTTATACGTGTTATTGACATAGTACACAAAACCAAATATAGAATTTCCTCCTTTTTCAAAGGCGGTTTAAAACCGCTTTATGTCTCAGAATAAGAGTATATGATGACCCAGGATTTAAGCTATCACAATACCCACTTTCTTTACACTACATCAATGAATCGTGGTTTCCGTTTCTATTTACCAGAGTCATGTTACAGATCTATTATATTATACTAGCTTACGCCTGCAGCCAAACCTCTTTAAGCAAAGTTAATGATTATTATCAATGAATATAAAATTTAACTTTGCTACAAACTTAGTGCTTCTTGATGACACTATTTTTGTAAGTAAAGTCTGAATCGGTATTAATCGGTATTATACATTAAAAATGTCATCTGTACAAAGAGATATAGAACAGTTTTGAAATATTTTGTTTAGGTCGGTTACCGAATAATACACAGACACTAAACGCTTTCAGTGTTTTTCTATGCATAAATATATAGATACGAGGAGATACATATATTTTTTATTTAAGAAATTCAAAAAATGACTGTTGTTATTTATGCATTATGTACTAAAATTTGAGTCTATGGATTATGTTATTATTTCTGTACGGAAATATTACAACTAAGAGTACTCGATGTTATCACGTCGGTACGGAACTGCAGATAAATTATAACGATGACCTTATAAGGTAAAGCGGACCAATAAAGTTAAATCTAGAATGTCATTCATATTTCAAAATAATACTTCAATTTATTTGCGTTATTGATAAAAATTTAACGTAATTAATTATGCATTCGTTTACATTTTTATTCTTTTCCGTGTCTATATGCTTATTATATTTTATTATAATCTTTTAATCAGAAATGGAAAATATTTGAAAATTACCTTAACGGATTAACAGAAGTATCCTTTTAATTGTCTTATAGTTAAATGCCTTGATAAAATGCTATTAAGAAGAGTAATAAGGTGATATGGACAAGAAATGGTATCTTTATTTCAGGTTGACAAAGTCGTTAAACGTACAATGAAAGAATCGATTAACGAAAGGCAATAATTTCGCTTGTAAATTTTAGTCCCGTAATTGTTATAAAACAACTTTGTAACCTCGCAATCGTTACTTAGGCAACATTACGAAAGCGGTAAGTCTCAAAAATAAGGCATTGACAGTAAATTCTTTCAAGTGCAAAAGTCAATGATAAACAATTTATTTAAATCTTATGAAAATCTGTCAGCAACTTACAAGTATAAATTTCAGCAAAGAATTTACAATGAACTTTGCAAAAAGTGTTTTTAAAATAGTATTCCCTTGTTTGTCCAATTGCAATTTATAGAACCCATAACATCCATGTAATAACTAGTCGTCGTATCAGGTTAAAGATCTAATGGTTCAGAGGTCGAACATCGTATGTGATGAACCTACGGAAGCGATTGTATTGCTGTAATTTATATTTCATACAAAGTAATCTCTGGTCAAAAGAGTGAGATAACGTAAGGAATAATAATACTACCTTTTGAGTGCTTTGTAAATGCATAACTAAATATTTACTTTGAATACTATCTAAAGGATCTATAACCTTCGTTGCTAATTTAAATCTATATACGAACTTTTGATAGTAATTATTTTTAGCCACATGACCTTCTATAATAAACCTTTTTTTTAATCCAAAAATATTTTTTTTTAATCAGAAGCTTGGTCAAACTTACAAACTTAAAAAAATTATAATATATAACTACAATGACAGACGTAAATTTTATTAGTAGCTATTAATTTGATACGATATCTACAATTTTAACTATTATTGAGAGGATTTTCTCTGTAGAGGAATAAAATCTGATTAAAAACAACTCAAGAAATCTTTGAATAACAATCGCTACCCGAACTTATTTAAGATATTTAAATTGAAAAGCAAATCCAACGTGAAATTGGAGGAAGCAAAAGTCGGATCGACATCGCGTAGGCTCCTGAAACTTGCTCCACAAATTCCCTTCGCTCGATTTAACTTCACAAAGTGGAAGTGTTACGCCAATTTTACTACAAATTTTTTTTTTTTTTTTTTTTTATAATCTTTATTTAAAGAGCTTAGTCACCATACGTGACTATGCCGCTCTGTTTTTTCTGATATAATTTTAATTTCTTAATCTAAAATACTTATTAACTAATTTATATAAGGCTCTAGCTTTATCACTTAAAGGAAATGCCAAAAACGTCATACAATCGGTTATGCTTAAATTATTACTATTAAATAGATTAGAAATACTAATTCTAAATACCTCGTTCCGAACACATTCCAACAAAACGTGGTAAATGTCCTCAATTACTCCGCAAGGGATGCAATTTGGTGTATCGGATCTTTTTATAAGGAAGGCAAATTTATTTGTTGGAATATGTCCGGCGCGAAGCCTTAACGCCGTTATTACTTCGCAGCGACTAAGGTCACTGTTGTCAAACCAGCATATCCTTAATGGCTGAGGCTGCATTGTTTTGTACCAAATACCCTTCTCTTTTGATCGCTTATCAAAGTATTCAGTCCACATAGAAATACATTTAACTTTAACATGCCAAATAAGGTCAGTAAAAAAAGGATCCAAAGATATCCGTACACCTTCGATACAAGCTTGTTTAGCGAAGCAATCTACCTTCTCGTTGCCCATTATACCAATATGTGATGGAATCCATTGTAAGTACACAGATTTAGTTCCAGAATTCAACTTTTGTAATTGATTTAAAATATTATAAGCTATCGGTGTGCCTCGAAAAGTCGAGGTACAACGAGCCAAATGCTGCAGGGCACTTTTCGAGTCGGTTAAAATTACAAATTTGTTACAATCTATGGTGTCAATATATGATAAAGCTTCTAGAATAGCCACAAATTCTATGACCATTATGCAATTATTTTGATGTATTTTAAATTTTATATGACTATTGCTTTGTGGATCATAAAATGCAGCGCCCGATGCATTAATTTCCCTGGAACCGTCAGTAAAAATTTGATAACAATTATTATAAGTGTTTGTCAAAAAATATTCAACTATCATTTTTAATTCCGGTGTGCTGTATCTATTTTTAGCCTTGGTAATTGTCGAAATATCGGTTTTAACAAATTTGGTAACATTTACATTGCTGATCCACGTTTGAAGAGAGAACATTTCAAGCACTTTGCTACGATGAATGGGAACAAGATTTAATTCTTCATGTATATAAACTAAAAGCGGTTTACGTTTGTACGCCCAATATCTTTCGGTTTCGCATAAATGAGATAAACGATCTAATAAATTTATGATGCAATTATTATGAATTGCTTTCGATTTAAGCCAAAATTTACCTGCCAAGTAACGTCTACGTATGTGCAAAGGTTGTAAGCCCAGCTCGCTCTCCATAACGTGAATAGGAGTTGTTTTTATAAAACTTGCTATTATTCTCATAGACTGATTTTGAATTAAGTCTAGTTTTTTTAAATGACATTTTGCAGCATTATCATACAAAAAACATCCATAGTCTAACCTGCTTCGAATTATGGTTATATACAGACGTCTTAAATGCTTAGGGTGGATACCCCAGCTGGACCCTGTTAATACTTTAAAAATATTAAGGAATTGTAAAACTTTTTGCGTCATTTCATTAATATGCTTAGTCCATCGTAGTGAACGATGCAGCCACATACCGAGATACTTAACATTTTCGACAACTTCTAATTGATAATTATCTACTTTAAGGAAAACTTCATCTTGTCTTTTACCCTTAGAAAATAAACAAATTTTACTTTTAATTGGAGAAATATCAAGACCTAACTTATTAACTAATTCTTTAAATAATTCTAATGCTGTTTGTAATACATTTTGAGCAAAAGTTAAATTTGAATTTGAAAAATACATTACAAAATCATCGGCAAATTGAGAGATACTCACATTTTTGATTTGATGGCAAATATTGATTGTTGCTACATTAAACAAAAAAGGTGACAAAGGGTCCCCCTGCGCTAATCCTAAAGAAGTACTTCTACAAACTTCCCAGTCACTACTTTGAATTTTGAGCCGACGCTCACTAAGAAAGTTCCACAAATAGTTACAAATTTTAATTCCAACACCAAAATCGTGCAGAAGTTTTAAAAGGATAGAAATATTGATGTTATTATACGCATTAGTCAAGTCAACAAAACAAGCTATAGTAGCTTCGTTTTTAGAAAATCCAATTTGTATGTTGGAAACCAATTGGCTAAGATTATCGTAGCATGACCTAGTCTTTCGGAAACCAATTGTTGAATCCGAAAATAATTTATTGTATTCAAAATACCATTCCATTCTTTTATTCAACATAGAGTGAAATGTTTTGCACAAACATGATATTAATGAAATTGGTCGAAGTGAAGTGAAATCAGAATTCGGATCTCTGCCTGGTTTTGGTATGGGAACAATAACTATATTGCGCCATTGATGGGGAACTACATTCTGAGATAAAAACATGTTATATAATTGTAATAAAATTAAAATACCCTTCCTAGGCAAATTCCGTATCATAGAATACGATATACCATCACACCCTGGAGATGTGTTTTTGAATTTAATAACATTTAATACTTCTTGTACTGAAAATGGACATTCTAATGTGGGGTTATTTATTTCAAATAGAGGAGTAGCCGACGAAACATAATCGGGGGTAAAACTTTTGAGAAATGAATTAGCAGTATTTTTATCCACACACGGTTTTCGAATTTTGTACCCTTTAAGCCAGCGCATACGGTCCCACATTTCTTTGGAAGTAGTAATTTCATTTAGCGATGAACAATTCTTCTGCCAAGATGTAGATTCGGCCCTTCGCATTAACCTCTGAGATTCTCTTATTTTGTCCTGCAACTGATCTAAATTAGCTGGAATAGGATTTTTCCGAAATTTTGAGAGGGCCAACCGGCGTTCGGCAACTATTTTTGACAAATTCGTATTCCAATAGCGTTTGGGAATAAATTTACTGTTAGGGTTTTGATTAATTTTAATAATAGGGATAAATTTGTCTGCCGCATCGTTCAAATAATCTATAAATAAATCATACGCTTGCTGAGAGTTTTCAGGTAAAACATAATGAGATAAAATATCATCCAAGTAATCCTTGTAGTTAGACCAATCTGCTTTTTTAAAATTTCTACGTGTAATAGGCTTATATGTTGGGTTAAAACCCATTGAAATTTTCACAATAATGTGATCACTACCTAATGTTTCGTTACTAACGTTCCAATCAAATTTTATTGAAATGTTTGTGGAAACAATTGACAAGTCCGGGGAAGATTCCTGTAATACATTATTAACAAGCTTAATACGGGTTGACACTTTATTATTTAATGTAACAAAATTACTATCAAATAGCGCATCATAAATTTGAGTACCCCTCAAATCTGTCCTGTTAGACCAATTGGAGTGGTGGCCATTGAAATCGCCTAAAATAAGGCAATTCTTATCGACAATAGAAAAAACAAACTCCCAATCACTTTGACTAGTTCTGACTGAGGGGGCACAATAGACAGCAATAATATCTTTAATATCACAACAGTTATATATTTGTAAATGCAATAATTCTATTGCCGTATTAGTAAAATTATGAATTGGAACTCTATTAGCTTTAATTGAATTATGAATAAAAATAGCAATACCTCCGTAACCATCCCCCCTATCTTGTCGATAAATATTGTACCCGCTTATCCTCAAATTTGTATTAGAGTCTAACCAAGTTTCACACACTATAGCAATATGAATCTTTTCTAGATATAAAAACTGTTTAACAGCTGGCAATTTATTTTTAATGCTTTGTGCATTCCATTGCATTATATTCAGTCTCTGTATCCTATTTTCATTAGCCATCTGCGTTACCAAAAAATAGGTCCTTCAAAAGAGATAAATTAATTATTTTACTTCCAAACATTATTACTAACCATTCAAATATTATTATTAAAATTTCTTGTATCTTCTTCCTTCCCGAATATTTCTTGATTAATAGTATATTAGCTATCCTCTCCATTAATTCAATACAGGTTACTTTTCGCTTGTTTAGGTCTTCTAGATTATTTTTATCATTTTCTCGAGGATCACATTCTGTATTTGGTTCCTTATCACTGTCTTCAAAAACCTCAAACTCCCTCCTATTTAATGTTTTCTTATTTTTCTTTTTCTCGGATTCCCGATACGTATAATTTGTCTTTGTCTTTTCAGCGTTACTTAATTTAACAGTTTCAGCATAGCTTCTTGGTGCAAAAGAGTCTGTAGAAATAGCAGGAGATATATTGCTTTTTCGCGTTGGACTTTTATGATTAGTAACCTTAAGTACCGGAGGAGTGGGTGGAACATACATTGTTAAGGCTTTTTTATAAGTGACATTAAATTCTGACATTATCTCTCTTATTTTATTTTCTTTCTTATATATAGGACATAATTTGCTTAATGCTAAATGTTGACCAGAACAATTTATACACTTAAAAGTAGTAGTTTCGCAGTTTACATGATTGTCGCCACATTTCGGACATATTATTTTCTTATTTGGGCAAATTTTTTTATTATGACCAAATCGCCAACATTTGGAACATTGAGTAACAGAAAATTTATACGGTTCTATTTTCACTCTTGTATCGTATACATATACGTATGGAGGGAGAAATGAGCCTTTAAATCCTAATCGAACCGTTTCACTATCAACCCAACCCGTCCCATCATCATTTCTCCGCATTAATCTTTTCACCGATACTAACTCATTTTCAGTCCTTATATTTAGTTTGATCTCATCTTCTGACAAGTCAGTTTCTACGTTTTTAATAATTCCATAAGATTGCCCCACTTCATAGGTTTTTAGAATTCTCCATCCATTTTCAATAAAAGTCGTACAATTTATAAGTTTATTTGCGCTATCTTCCTTACTGAATTGAATTAAAACTTTATAAGGATTTATATATTTAACTCTAGTGACATCCATTATATTTTGTCTTTTTAACAACTTAGCCATTTGAAATTGTTTAGGTATTACTTCCTTGGAATATATACATACTTCTATAGCATTATCTTGAAAATTGGTCTCAATCATTGTCTTTCTACTCTGCGCTCTTCTCGCTTGTCTTTCTACTGTTGTCCATTCATTTGTTGAGTCTGACACTCTAAACCGTTTACTTGCCCTTCTACTTTCCTCCTCCCCCATATATGTAGGTTCACCATCCACGTGTACTAATTCTGCATCCATACTATCATCATCCCTGATTGAACATTCTTCTACGTGTACATTCGTAAAGTTGTTTACATCCTCAGCGCTTCGTGACTTATTATTCAAGTCCATTATATTGCACCATACGGCCGAGTGCCGCCGACGGCTGCACACGTGTAGATAACGCCGCGACGGCCCTTGATTCTAAGAAACCTATTAACACGCTAATTAACGCACCGCAAAAACACAACCGCACTAAACGAATGTACGATCCGCACTGACTACAAATTTTGTAGATTGCAATAGTCCTCATTTAAAGGTATTTTTATGAATGCTTTATACACATATTTATGCTCTACCTCCTAGCTAACGGGACAGGAGAATTTTACCTCAAAGTGGAACACGAACGGATTTTTAGTACGGTTATAATATTCTTTTCATTTAAAATGGAAAGCAGATTATTTTTTTTTTATTATTAAAGTATTGGACAGGCATTATAAAAATTATCTTTACTAGTGTACAACGGAATTTCGTCTTCATTATGATTTGCTTCACACATAATACATTGATACAAATACATTAATACAAAAGGACTCCGCAGACCGGTTCTTAAAACTTACAAAAAACAATTTCCGAACATTTCAGTTTTTCAGCAAATATTAAGAACACGGTTTTCATTAATTTCAAAGTCGATGACACATGTTTTAGGCATTATTTTTCGCTTAATTCATTTTAAAATGTTTTTTACTTACCTAGAGGACGTAGCGGATATTATTACTAATTAAATAATATAATACTGATACGTTTAAAAACCAATATTTGAATTTCTGAATACAACTAAACTGGTATAAAAAAAAAAAAAAAACAAGAAATAAATGACCTCTTATCCGATCCTAATCAACATATTAATACGAATCAACGAAGTCTTGATAGAAAGGCGTGTGTTACACGCTCTTAGCACTGTGATATCCGATATGTATTATGGAACATACGGAAATATGTTATTAAATAATTTCCCTGCGCGACCGCAAGGCGATGCTTGTGTTACACGAGATAGTTTAATAGCTGTTACCAAATGATCAAACGCGTTTTATCAGTTCCCACGGACATATGGTTGAGCGGACGCTTTTTTTAATAGTATCAATTGTACCATTCCGATAATTTTTGAAAATTAAATATCGTATTTATTTCATTCTAATGACAGATGGGAAGTCTTATTATACACATACGACCTGTTGGATCTAGAGCTTGTGAATGCTAAACCATTCTTATTTTATTAAAGCTGAAATTGCAGCGCTTCCTCTTAATATAAGTAGAACCAAAGGCAACTTAAATCGATCGGATAGATCGAGCTTTGGTACGTAAGAAAGGTGTATGATAAATTTTCTTTCCTCAAATCATAAAGTGTGATTTTCTTCGGAATAATAATAGAAATCATGTCAATCACTGCTATACAAGTAGACACTTATTCCAGTAACAGCACCTGCCAGATATTATTGGACTGTAATAAAATTTGTTACAGTACTTAAGTGATAGAATAACAGCTGAATTTTATAAACAGAATGAGTTTTTAATTGGGCGTTGTTGGCCAAATCGGAAACAATAAGGAATAGCGAAAAATACTTAAAGGAGCCTCATTAGATTAATTTTTTGAAAAAATCATTTTCCTAGCCAGGAATTGAAACCGCTGCTTTAGTATACTATGAACGGAATATATTGTTTTTTTTATTTATTTCATAAACTAATAATCGCTATGGGAAAGCTTTTGTCAAATCGCCGTAGAGTAGCAATTATTTGTAATGACTGTAATTGCCACCGAGACAAGTGTAATAGAGGCAATGAACTTGAAATGTTATAATTGTATATTTTGTTGATTTCTTCGGACTTTCATTTTACCTAGACTACGAGTAATTGTTAGAAAATATTTTAATGTCCGTTAATATTTCTTTGTTTACATTTATTATATATAATAAATATAAATTTATTACAAATATAAATTATTATATTCTACTTGAGTGGACTAAACATAATTGATTTAGGTGTTCGTATGTTTTTTTTTCTTGTAATTTAATTGATAAAAAAATATTCAAATTAAAAAACTAAAGGCAAATATAATAACAAAAAATATAATAAAAATAAAATATAATACCAATAATTAGTAATTTATTTAGAAATTACGCAAATTAAATTCGCTAACCAAGATTTATTCTACTACATTCGAATAAAAAAACTTAATTAATATACATATGAGGAAATCCTTTAACACGACTTACGAAATAAATTGCATTCGTATCTTCCGTTGATATATTTCTAAAATCGCCATCGATCCAAGGAAAGTTTCGATATAAACAACTACTGGTTTTCTTAACCTATTCTCTAATAGAAAGGGCTTATTTACGTAACGTATATTACGATTTCTATTATCGTATCAATAGAATTAAATGAAGTTAAAACGATAACGAGCCGTGTAATTGACACACGTGTACTGTAGGGTGGAGATTGTTTACAAAATAAAAAAAATATTTAGTCTTTATTTCAAGGCGATACGGTTTAAAATTGTATGCGAAAAAATACAAGAATTCTGTTCAAGAAAGCACAAAATTAAGATGCATTTATATAATCTAAACGTTTATAGATTAACTTACGGGTCACAACGTCGGTGCTATCTGTCAGTATAATAGAGCAGTTGTATTTAAAATTAATTGCATCGAGCTACCGCGTAATGTTGTTTATTTGAGTGATATACGGCATTGCTTGGACTCGACGAAAACAACTGGATACGCTACGTTTAGATTTGGTATATATTTTTGTAAAGTCGTTACAAAACGTTGTCGTACTTCATAAAACTAACCATACTTTTATTCAAAATTAGGAATTTATATTCTCATTTTGAACGTCAAGCAAATTAATCTACTACGGTTTCGTATAAGCTACACCTCAAATCCGAGAAGAAATCACATAAAATTGCCAGCGGAACTCTGTTAGCGAAATTTTTTCAACAATATCAACATTGGTTATAAACTATAAAAAATATTGAGACAGCTGGAAGCAATAATCCTATGTCCATTTTGTGTCTTCATCTTCCAAATCTTTCATATCAAAGTATCCACTAGCACATAAATTTTTCTTTACAATCCTTGAACTTTGTTATAGAAGCATTTTGAATGTTTTCTGGGTTTCTGTTGTAAAATCTTTAAACAAAAAAATATTAAATCGAATGACTAAAAACTAAAAAAGAATTACTACAGGTGTTATTTTTATTACACTTCTTGCAATTTTTGCATTTACTCCAAAAATTGTTGTGCACATCCATTTTCATCACCAAACCTTAATTTAATTGAACAACACGATTTATATGGTTAATCAAAGCCCTTAAAACGTCATTCTGCCGCAGGCTGTACGGTAATGACCATCCCACTTATAAGATATCATCACTTACATAAGGCAATCATTTAGCGATCAAGATTTATAGATAATCCATCGTATAGGCAAAATGACTACGAGAAAGTGATTATACGACATAATTGACAAGTATTTCATTTCATTATAGTGTTATATCCGTCGCGGATAATAATTTATGAAACATTAAAAATGTGTCTTTTTTATTATTTTATAATACGTGTAAACAAGATGCTCTGAACGTAACTTCATTTACATAGTAAGTTGTTGACAATCAGTTGGAAATTATTTTCTTTTTTAATGAAAAGATTTCTATACGTATGTTGATTTTTTAATGAACTGAAAAAAATATTACCAAGCTTTAGTATTATATTTTTTTATATAAATAAAAAAAATCGTTGTTGTTTCTTACGAGTTTGAATATGATATATATTGATTGATGATTATAATATTTTATGATTGCAAAGGAGATGAGTAGAATCGTACCAAACTTGATAGCAAAAAAAAACTTTGTAATTAATAGTTAAAGATTACAAACAAACCGAGAAAAATAATAAACCATATGGTATTAAATTATATATAACCAATCTTTAATTTAAGTCCTTTATAAGGTATCTGTTGATGATTATTGCATCGTATTTGTCAATCAATATTTTTCCTTATAAACATATGTACCTACGAAAAAAAACCTTTATATGTTAGTACATAACAAAACAGTCTCATTTGTGGTTTCATTTAAATACATCACATGATAGATCACTGTATTTATCTCGTAAGTTTATAACAAATGAAATACAAGGAAACTACAATATAATTTTTAATGTGTAATTATAATTATGATGTTATATTACTTTATGATTAGAAATACGAATTACAACAGTATCCTGTTTCTACGATTATATTTATAAAAAACAAATAAGGACTTCTTGTCATTAAAATAGGCTATGTATTACAACCAACTTTCATGAATTAATTATTATGTAACATTAACAAAATCATTCTATTCCTCAATATATACTTATAGTAATATTTTTTACTGCAATTCTAATCTATGTAATTAGCACAACACAACCCTCGACGGAAAAGATATGTTATAATTTTGACTTAAGTAGAAGGATCTGAGCAACTGTTACTGGTTTGATCGAATCGAAATTTACTATAACGTGGCTTCAATTATACTTAAATAACATAGTTAGGTAGCACAGACCTGATGCTACAGCATCATCTTGAATTAACAGGATACAGGTTGAAATAATCCAATGAATCCGTTGTCAGGTTTTTATTTTTAATTGTAAATTTTAGTCAATTATAGCTCATATGCATAAAACATTCACTAACAAAATCACTACCGTGTAAAAATATTCATATGTATATAGGTGAATTCTTGACATTATTCTAACGTTTCCACCTAGATATACCTATCCTCGAAGAGCTGGGACTCCTAACACAAGTTAATACCATTACTTAAAAAGGACAAAGTATCTGTTTGTATCTAGGTATAAGATACAAAGGTAAAGATTTTTTAGGAATAAAGTTCATACATTCAAAAGATATAATAAGACTTTTTTTAATTCGCACATATTCCCACGATCTATTCATAAGAATCTGTAGGAAAGCGATAAAATGTATTGAACATTAAATAAAATGCACACACAATAACACATAAACTACGGCTGAGTTACTTTAAACTATGACAAATTAAAATCTAACCAACAATAACTTTGAATCGAAAACGGAGATTACGATCGCGATTTATAAGCTTATTGTATCGAACAAAAACTTTACTTAGAAAACGAAAGGTTTTTTTACCGGATACGTGTGAAAAGATGCAAGATAAACGACCTTTTAATTAAATCTATATAATAGAAATAATCATCTCGAATTATTCACACTGTTTCGTAATGCCTCGCCCATCTATAAAATTTCAATACATATTACAGCATTTCTTACAGACAATGTACAATTTAATGTCGTAAACCTAATTTTCATTTAAAAAATAAAATCATAATTACATTAAATTAAAATACATCGTCGTAAATACGTTTTACTAAACAGTCAATATTGGATTTAATTATTCAAAATTCAACGTGAAATGGTATAAATTTGTAAAAAGAAAATTTCAACATTTCAAGTGTCTTTTTATGAGGCTGTCGGTTAAAGAACAAAGCTAGCTTATTGTGAGCGAAACCTAAACAATTGGGCAACTGATACGACTGAGTGTAAACATCACTTTGAGGTTGCTTTAAAAATAAACCACTAACTAGGTGACGTTTTAGGAGCCCTTTTAAGAGTTCAATATAAGTGGGACAAAGCGGAAATGACTTTTGGTTCCTGCCGATTACTTTTTTCTTTACATTACGTAATATAGCTTATGTCTTAAAATGTTATGCAGTTTGATTTTCTTTTGTAATTAATTTTTATCCATTTTCATATTGTAAGTTTCTGTTTACTAAAGGTTTACTTGAATAACGATTGAATGTTGTTGCGATTTCGTTCACAAAGTTAGAAGATTTTCATCTGATCTCGGTTAGATTTATATGGAACTATTCTGATATATTCTGAAGGCACAACTTAATATGTTCCATAAAAAAAATCAGCAGCAAGTGAAATTTTAAGCCTTCGTTATTTAAAAACGGTTAAGAGATGACATTATTTTTGAAACAAGTGAATGTAGAACAGTAACGTAATAAAGATACCTTCAACGAGGAAGTGGTCGAGGCCTCCGCGGCGTTCCAGTTGTTAGGAGTGTAGACATCTAAGCATAACGTGACAACCTCAAACAATCTTATATTTCCCTATTATGGTAATATAAAACCTTCATGGTTTTAAAGCTCTTACATGTCCGCGAAGACATAATCACGCAATGAGCGTGGCATTTTATTACTGATTCGGAAAATATCTGGTTTGGCTTCGAGCAATAGTTATTAATAACCATATGACAAACTAAAAAAAGTTTAAAACCATTCATATGAGTATGTAGTATTTTTTATTTTATTTTACTCGCAGTGTCATGTGCAGGGATTGCTAGTTGCAACTAGAATTTTTTAAAATCCTCTTCATTAATTCCTCTTCTTCCTTCCTATTAAATTATCCTTATAATTTTTATTAAAATTGATTAATCTATTTAAGTAAGAGGGTGTAACCTTTACTTGACCTACAATTTAATAGGAAATAAAAATAAATAAGGCTTAAATTATACTGTATTCTAATACATATACATAAAGTAATGCAACACCATTACTATGTTCGTAGTACCTAATTATAATGAAGTTAAAAGACATAACAAAGTTTTTAATGTAACGTCACATATAAAGCTCTCAAATAAATAACAAAATCTCTGTTCTCATGGCTTCCACGGATTTTAAAAATACTTTAATTAAATGTTCTCGACGACGCAATCTCGTATCACAATAGAAATTTAATCCTCTCCAATAATACTATTTTCGTTCATAAGTGTCCCGGATTCGTCTGCAGAGGAAATTACGAGGCGTCAGACTAGACTCGCCATGAAATGGGAAAATACAAGGACTGTTCGGGAATCACTTTTAACCGACGTATACCAGTTTTTTAATATTATCCTACTACAATTATATTAGCAAAATTTTGTAAGGATACGTGGATATTTGTTCGTCTTTCACTTAAAACTACGGAATAAAGTTGGATTTAATCTTTACCAATATATAACTTATACATCAGAATCACACATAGTCTACATTTTATTCATATACCGAATGAAAAAATATCTATATTTTGTAAATAATGTAACATCGTGTAAGCTAAAAGAATACATAAAACTCATAATTTAAGGAAACCAGTGAAATAGCGTTGCAACTAACATTCCTAACAGTACGATACGATTTTCATTAAACAAATTAATTATTTAAGCTATGCGCTACAGAAGCACGGTGTTTAGTGTTATACAAAACCTGTATCGAGTATATAGGTACATATGTATATATGAAATTACAAAAGTATTGATGCATAAACGATAAAAAATAAAAGGGCTCTTAATCGAATTAGATCACTTCACAAGATCCTGTAATGAACGCACCTAGATTAATATGCAGTAGTATCTACAATTTTATTATTATAATGATATTATTATTTATAATTATTGATACTAGTTCGCCTAGTGGTCGGAGTTCGAACGTATATCAATAAATTTTCGACCGATTTCAAAATTGACCACAGATAATCTATTCTCTCTTATGTGTGTGTCAATGCATGGTAGTGTTTGTATATTTTGGTATTGATTTGTATTTTTATGTATTTTTTATGCATAAATAAAAAATATATTAGCATATTGCACTCCTTTTCTATATAAACTATAAGTATGCGAAATTTTAATGTCCTCCGTGCGCGCAATTTTCCTAAAAATTTTTCTTCATTTAAAATGTTTTTTTTTTTTGAATGGCTGAGCGAATAATCATTGCTAACAGCCGAAAGTATTGTTGTTGTTTGAAATGAGATTTTTTACAACAAATTGTACAATACAACGCATAAATGAGAATAAACAACTAATCGTTGAATTTGTTCGATTTTATGAAAAAACTTATAATAATAAAAATATAAATATTAAAAACTACATCAAAATATTTTTTTTCATTAAAAGTACAGTGTAAAATTATTAAGTAGCTAATTATTAAAACGGTTGAAGTAATCGCACGGGTCGCACAGTCGTTTAAATACAAACCATATTTCACATTGAAATCTATGTCCGAGCCGCCGACACCGAATCTGGCGACTCTACGCTGGACAGATGAAATCTCTGAACAAACAAAAGCGACCGAGCGATCCATTGTTTGAAGCGAATTGAAAATAACGATCCATTCAGCTTCGTTTTGTTATATTTTTGTACGTTTTGTAGATATCACTTTAACATTAATGTCTTTTGACTTTTTATTTCAGTGACATTACTATTTGCTAATAATAAGTTACATGATATATATATATATATATATATATATATATATATATACTAGCTGTGCCCGCGACTTCGTTCGCGTGGATTACAGAATGCTTGACATGTCTCCTGCAAAGCAAGGTTATAATAGTCTGCGGTGCTGCTCAAGAAAGGAACCTTTTACTTTGGATTTGGGAACTTTCTGGTGGTATTTATAAGCAGACATACGGATACGGTATTCCTACACGGTTTTCACTAATTCTAAAAGTCATTGTTTTGGGTTCTATTGCGCTGGTAAAGGCCCTCGATAATATTTTTTTCATATATATATATTCTTTATTGCACTAGAAAAGACATTACAGAAAATAATAAAGTAGAAAAAAACATACGCAAAGGCGGACTTATCTCTAAAAGAGATCTCTTCCAGTCAACCTATTGAGGTGAGTGATATGAGTCATACAGCGGGCAATACAGTGCATATTAGAAGAATATATCTTCCATGTACAGACATCGACCCGTTAGAATTTTATTATATACATATATAGATCAGTAATATAATTTCAATGTTTCAATATGTATAGAATTTATATAAATAATATAAGAAACCTATCTGGTTTGTCTGCGACTTCCTTCGTGGAAAGGTTTTATCGTGAAATTGATCAAAACCTCCGGGGATATTATTTTCTTTTCATAGATAAAGTAGGTATTGACGTAAAAGCGAATATTGCATCATATTAGAATTAACTTACAACCTATAAGTAACTTTCATTCATTGTGTTTATTTCTACATAAATATTAATTTTCTTATCTTTATTTTTCATGTTAATTTTTTATTAAAAAATATCCACAACTTCAATTAATCCGAAACAATGTAACATTATCCTCAACAATATGAAAGTCAACAAAATATCCTCGCATAATCTCAGCGATAAGCCATTAATTTTATCTAGCTGACATCTCTCCATACTAAAATGAAACAATGACGCGCTACAACGCACGTATAAGATTTATAAAGGGCCCGCGAGTGACCCGCGGTGTACTTTCTCGTTCCTATGGTCTCACGTAACAACGGTTAATTTTATTACGCTTCTGCAAACACAATAAATATTTTATTATATAGCCAAACGATTTATGAAGATTTACTGTTTTATTTCGATAATATAATCGATTTTCTCGATTCACGTATAAATGTTTATTGCGAAATCTGTTTGATCTATTTTATGTTCTTACAATTGTGTCTTTGGTAATTGTGGTTTTATTGTTATTATATAATACGCTATCTGAGCCCCGCTTCTGAATAAAATAGTACCTTTTATATAGATAATCGAAATTTAACCAAAATATGTCAATTCGATACATCGTCCAAAAGTAACAATCAATTAAAATTTCACTCTAACTGGCAATGTTTGTGCATTGGCATTTATTATTTAATTTTGATATAAGTATACATATGAATACATTAATATAAGATAAAGGTTAGTATGTACGTATTAGTAGAATAATGTGCAATAAGGAAACGGCTTATCCGGGAAAGCTCAATTAAATAGATATGGGGTTAAGCCAGCACTCGTGTGAAAGTGTATGTCACAATCGTTTTAACTTCAAAATCTAATCATTAAATTAAATACTATCTTCGACTTAAATCGACTAATTGGTCCTTATCAAAGACATTTTTTTATATCGAATGTGTTTTTCCTTTACGATTCGCCATATTTCATTCAGATGTTTTTATTTTCTCCTGTAATCATATATTAGATCAAATTAAAATAGAACATTTTAATTACAGTCATATTAAATATAAATAGAATTACTGTTATCAATCTATACTAATATCGCGCTAATCACAGGAACTCATAGTTATGTAAAAATTATTGTGTTAGATAGTTTATTTATTAAGGAATAGGCTATATTACATAACACTACGACTCATAGGAGAAAAGCAGTAACCAAAATCGCGAGTGTAACTGCGAGGGGCAGCTAGTTAAAAATTTCACGTCTCGTAACTCAAGAAAAAAACAGTCTCTCCTTTTGTAATGTAATCAATTAAAATATCTCGTAGCAGACAAAAATATTTTAAAATCAATAAACCGAAACAAGTACTGTTCATTATTAGATATATCATTCATAAATTATCTACAATGCTCTCAATTTATAATGAATCACGCACATTGGTCAATCATGTTAAAGCGACAGTAGCTAAATTGAACCTTAGGACAAGAGTCATAGGATTTGAATTCACGGAACTAATAAGTGTGAACTTTGTCGCTGACCAGTCGGTTTCAGATTTCCAACACATACTTATGAGGCTTCAAAGCTAGGTTAAGTAACACACGATAAGCGAGATGCCAATATTAATAACATCTTGTTTGTCGCGATAATATTCTAACAATCAGATCATAAACACATACTGCCTTACTACAAAAGATTTAAACAGACGTTAAACGCGCGTCTAAGACAGTTTTGAGTTAAACATGCTTTAGACATAGATTAATATACGTTTAAGTGAGTTTAAAAGATGTTTAAAACCTATTTTTGCTGTCAAATGTAACGTATAACATTTTATCAATAAGTTTTTTTATGAGTTTATTCGCTGTTAAGCAATTTAGATAATATTTTAAGCAATGTTTAAATCTTAAACACTGTTTAGCTAGACATGTGTTCAACATGGTTTTAATGCGTCTTTTGTAGTATGACAGATAGTTTTTAATATCTTAAAAAAATATCATTGAGTAATAAATTTTAATCTTTAAAATAAAATAATATTTATCCTAATATTATAAATGAAAAAAATATCTATATGTCTCTTAATTTTTTAAGTTGCTGAATTGTAGAACCTTAAAATCAAAGCTACAAAAATATACAACCTTGAGAGTTTTAAACAAGAATCCAATTTTACCATTACACGCTAGTTCTAACGGACATGAACAATGGACGTATATTATTGAATACTTTAGTCATTACCATATATTATCATCACTTTTGAGTATACGAGTTTGTCAAACGATTTTAAAACTTTGTCGGAAATTTACCGCTATTGAGAGGCCTCTTATAACACATAACATACATATTTAATATGACAACATTAAATGATGTCACTCAAACGTTGTATATGACAATAATATACCGCATCTAAACAGCATTTTAATACCGTTCAATCAAATAGTTCTTTAGGTCCCCCATATTGCGTCTAATGTGCAACAGCGCTGCCATAAAAAAAAGCTTAAAACGGCTAATTTCTAACGTGTGTCACGGTTATTAAGAGACACTAAATCGCAATATCCTCACCCAAAGCCCACACGTAAAACTAACAGCTAAATTAGCGATTTAGTCCGCTCGATTTGAATTAATAGCACAATATATAATGCAAGTCCGATGCACTTGTGGTATATTTGGGTCATATGTACCGGTTACAGGCCGGATTAGTCTAATGGCCTGCACTACACTCGTTAACTGACTGAAAGCATTTTAATTATGATTATATAAAGACCAAAGCATCTGGTCTGTGTTAGAGAATTGTTTTTATTGTATAATTAGGGTGTAATTAAAGAATAAATTATAGATACTATTCAAAAGTATGATAGATTTTATCTTATATTTCGAGAGAGATAAATATGACTATAAGTGTTTTAAGAGCATAATTAAAAATGTATTATTTCTTTAAATAAAAAATATATAACAATAAAACAATAATGCAAGTATTTACAGAAACGGCAATACGTCGTTTTACAGAAACCTTTCATACATCTAGGTTAACAATTAACTATATATATTTCGAATCAAACTTTATATAGAAACAAAATACTGGTAAAAATTCTTGTTGTTGTTTATTTGAAAATTGTTTAAAAATAGCTATCGAATATCGAACTCAATACGTTCTTCCTCTCTTAAAAGAGAATAAAACATTGTAAAAGCATTTCAAATAGTTACTTAAGATTTATCTCTAAAATGTCTAGACGTAGCATCTGTAAGTCTAAATACAATCATTCACAGGCTGACGAACGGAGATCTAGTTCCAATCAGAATCCAAGAAAATGCAGCTGCGATCTCGACTGAACCAAATTCGATGCAGCTGTGACCACAAACCAATGAAATCACTGGAAATAGCATCAAACGATACTATCGCTTCATTACGCATACAACTATACATATGTACATCTACATTAATATTTAGGTAAGATTAAAAGTGTGTTTGTTTGAATTTTTTAAGTTATTAGACCTTTACGAATAAATACTTTGCTTTAGATAACCTTTTTTTCAAGTGAAGATTGTCTATATATATGAATCATATATTATGTATAATGTTTAAATAGAAACCAATGTGTAAAAATATGTACTTATTATGGTTTCCAACACGGCTAGAAGTTCAGCTTTTGAGCTATGACATAACGCCCCAAGAATCGTATGAACTCAGCACCGACCAAGCTGTCAATCGCGACTTAAGTCAAATATAAGCGTAACTAAATAGTGAAGTTATAATCATTGTTTCAAATAGAATACATAGATGGAAATACTAACAAAACAAAACATATTCAACATAATTTTCTGTCACGTTGTTCGTGCACATTCCAATTCTATTCATTCATTGTTCTATGGGTGTGACCAATAAAATATTTAAATAAGAGACTACCAAAGACATTCGACATTGCACTTAATTATTATTTAAGTCTTGGCGGTTCTTAGCAATTGTTTTAGAAGCAAATCGAAACATTTTGCGAGTTATCAGAGCAGGTGATTGTGCAAGAAATATCTATTTCTTGTTTGTTATCAATATCAGAATTGTCTGATACTTTATTCAAAAATTATTTCACAATCACTTTGAATGATTTTTTAAGGTATGTTAATTTATTGTTTACCTATCGGCTACGAACTCAAGTACTATCAAAACGAGCCAACACGCATTATTCATTCAAACGCAATTTTATTTTAGTTGCTTTAAAACTTATTTATTTATATAGGACAAATATTATACATGTAAAAATTGGGAGTATGAATGGATGTCTGAATAGATGTTTGTTGCTCTTTCACACAAAAAATACTGAACAGATTTAGATGAAAATTTTGTTGTATAATCAAAGTAACTCATATCTTGTTCAATACTTTTAGTTTCATATTATGATATGTATGTTGTTATACTGATTTAAGTCGCAACAAGACACAAGCTACTTTTTATCTACATATCATGCGAGCGAAACCGCGAAAGGGTGCTAGTTCTACGATAAATCAAACTAACGGACGCCATTTCATCTCATTTACCAGAATATTAAAGTAGTATTGGAAATATTAAAAATCTTTACTTTGAATTACAACTTTTATAAAAGGAATGCCCAGGTTAATTATATATCTATGAAATATTTATTTACAATAGAGCGGCTTATCTGTTGTCAATAACAAATAAAGGCTGGTGCTAACGCAGTCATTTCTCACGCATCGAAAAACGAAAGTGTAATAAAACATTGTAGAAGCGAGGTTCATAAGTACTTTTATAGCTTAAAGCGATCGTAAAATTAATAATTTCTTTTACCTTTCGCTTGCACTTTTATCAATCATGTCAAATTTTAATAGGAGGAAAATGTTTTTATACTAAATCCTGGCGTACAACCGCCATATAATTATACACACAAAAAATTATTTTGAGCGTTAATCACGTTAATACGTAACTGTAAATACATACAAGACTAGCTTTATTTTGCATCTTTAGCAGCGTATGTAATTTCTATTTAATTATAGAAAAAAATATATCAAATACATAATCGTACGATAGTCTTTCCTATAGGAAATTTTACTTTCAGCCAAACCGCATACCGCCAAAATTGTAATTTAACGCTAATAAATAATAATTATTCTGCAAGTACGCCGGACGTAATAACATTTTATTGTAGAAATAATAATCCTCTCACATTTCACCTTATATTATTTATTATCATCGTTAGATAATGAAGTCAAAATCACTCTTACGATAAAGATAAAAATCTAGAACACACTCGAGTGCAGTGCGTAATAGGATAATCATAATTAATTTATCTGTTTATTGTCATTGAATTAATCCACACTCATACAATTATAGTTTATCAATCGTGAAGTAAATTTATTACATTTGTAATTCGGCATTGAATTGATGTAAAAGATACCATTTTTAAGGAACAACTTATAAAGAGGAGAACGACTTTACGAATAAGAGAGTTTAAAAAGTTTAAAACTCACCTGGAACAGCAGATAACCAGAATCGTACATCCAGAAGTCATCTGGCGCGTTGCCCGGCTTCGTGAGGTGGATCGCGAGGCAACGCTGCAGGATCAGTTGGCAGCGCTGCCCGCCCGCTCCGCGCACACTCATGCCTTAGGCGGGCGGCGGCATGCTCTGCGGAAGAAAACATGAAAACTTCATAGTCGTGTACTGTTTATAACATTACAACATAACATGTAAATTAGACCTATATATAGAAATACACTTATAAATTTTGCCCTCTGACTTTCCTAAAGATTTACATAAGTCGTTTGTCATTGCTTTACACCTGAAAAACTTTAGTATCAGTGTCTTTATTTTTGTCAGCCATAGCTTTCGTAAGGCTACCTAGATAACTGTTACTAGGTTACAGAGTTATTTTATGTCAATGACGAGAGTAAAACTTACAAAAGTAATTCTGGCGTTGAAATGAATGTATGAGTCATCTTGAAACTGTCGGCTAAAAACAATTTAATTATAATATAATATAAGGATAATTCATAAGATCTTATTTCGTTATTTTTAATACGATTCATAAACTGCATTCTCTCAGACTTACGAGGGTAAAGGTTTTTGTTTAAATTTAATTATTAAAATATTTCAGAAACATAATTTCAACAAAGCAGTAAATTCTGTATCACCACATTCTCAATACGTAAATAAAAATTATATAACACTTAACGATAATTGGCCTATTTATATGGAAACACCTCCAGATTTCGATCACATTTAAACTTAATCTGATAAGTTATAGCAAGCTGTATTAAAGCCTAGTCTATATTTCAATTTCACTGTTCAATACCAGTTATATTTTAGAAGATAAACCGTAATGACGAAATCCATTTAGTCAATAAATTTCTGCTATTTATCCGTACCTAGTTTCTGGTCCTTGCTTCGCTTGGATTAGCCAAGCTTTCTTGGTTAACATCGTAATGATAACTGACATTAATTTCAATCGACCTTAAAAATTAGAGGTTCTCCATTCGCAGTACATGTTTTTTTATGATTGTAACTCCATCGCTTCGCTATTTATTAACTTATTTGAACTATTATATTTGAAAGGATATACTTTCAGATTGGACAGAAATTTTATCAATATCGGTTCAGTAGTTTGATTTTAAAATCGAAAAAACTTGTATAAGTGTGTCGTTTTAGTTAACGATTATTTTGCTTTTGCAGACAGTTCTTTTTGAAATCTAAGTATTATTAGAGGTATTATCTAAACAAATTTGCGACCCGTCCCGGGTTTTCACGGGGTGTACAAGGGTTAAATCCAAGTATTTTTGAAATACAATAGAATATATTAAAAGCGCGTAAACCCATCCACCCATATTCAGTATCCTACTCAGCAAGTAGCTGAATTACAATTCAGTGTTTCCTTATTAAAAACAGTCAATAGGTGCTTTCAATTTTCCAATCCAAATATATCAATAACAATGAAAGCAATTTGACCATTAACTTCTGACTATATATTAACATTTTCCAAACAAGACGTGTCGTGTGACCGGTTACGTAAGGCGGAGGTGGACACGCAGAAATTATTTCATTTGTCATTCGTTTACGGGAACACCTGAATCAATAAACTATATGGCACGATTTGTTCTCCATCTCGGCGAATTATGTAATACTTAAGCAACATGAGACATATTCTGTGACACATTTAAGTGATATATTAACAAATAATTCGTATTCAATAAATAAATTTTGCTTAGGCTTGGACTAAGCTTATGTTAAGGCGCTGGTAAATCAGTTTGCGGCGCAGAATAAATTTTATAAGGTCAAGATGGGCTTGTTATTCACATAATTAGACTAAAATTTGTACATCGGCTGACATGTCTTTAATATGTTATCGTTTGTAATGTTCTTTTCCCTGTTCTTGTGTTTGTTAAAAACGTCTTTATCTATTAATTTCAATGTTATGTAATAACCATATGTTCTCAAACTTGGTATTACAATTGCCTAGGAACGGGGAAAATATTCCCTATTGTAAATAATACATGAATTTAAAAAAAATAATAAGAAACGAGAAACACCCAATAAAGTTTGAAAAACCTTAGAGGGTTTTTTTTATTACCTGGCTATGTTCGTAGTTGTAGTACGTATGTATTTGCTTATTTAAAACAATATAAGTAAACATAATAAGACTTCTTTCAGTTGGTCAGTTAGTATGACATATGATTGTGTGTTTACGAAGGTATTGTACAATATTTGAAATGTCAGATCTATTACATATTATTCCACCGAGCAGATAAGATAACGATCAAAATTGCATTGTACGCATAATAGTGTACATTTGTTTATAGTAAAAGCATATCAGTATTGTTAAAGTAATTCAAAGTTTTAAATAACTCAATAACTTTGCTAATCGCAAACACTTGTCTTCGTCTGTATAAGAAAATCGTAATTTGCTGTCTGCTTGTTCTACGTTCTGCATCGCACTAAAACTTCGAGATGCGTTTTTTTGTAAATCCAGTGAACTTTTTAACTGTGGTAGTCAAGATAAGTTTTACTAGTTAGCTGCGCATCTAAATGAACTGTTAATTATTGTGTTTAGTCACTCGGTTAATCACCATTTAGTCGTTTAATTGAAAGGCGTTATTTAATGAATTGCAAAGCTAGCTCTAGCTTTGTAATCAAACGCCTGTTTCAAACAGACAACAAAAATCACTTGAATTAAATGTAAATATACTTACGGTATCAACATCGTAGTATGTCAAAAAAAGTCAATACTATCGGCCAATATAACAATAATATTTTTTTGCCTTCACGGAATTACTTTGACAACCTTAAGTCGATGGATATTCCTTTCGAAAAGTACTCAAACCATGAAATCCTTTACAAACAGATCATACCGAAACAATTGTCAAAAGTCCTTGACATGACGGTTTCAGAGCAAGGCGACACAGGTTAATAGCCATACCGCGTCCTTTCACGCATTTGTTTGCATAAAATTACACTTACACTAAATGATAGTTGCGCACTAACGCATAATTAGCGATTGACAAGCCTATATCAAAGTTAAGTAACACGATGTAATTGCTTTAATATTTCCGTCAATAACTCAGAGATAACCACGTCGTCTTATTGTTTTAAGTGGCATAAGAAGGCCAAATTAAAATAAAAAATATGTGATAATTTTATAATGTTTACTTTTTATCTATGAATGGATGAATTAATGAAAATGTATGATCAAAAAGGCGTGTCCACGGCTTTTCTAATCACAGATGTTACGCTGAAATTTGTACGGTAATGTGTAACCGACTTTAAAATAAAGAAGGAGTATGTTCACTGTGTGAATTTTTTTACTTTTATTTTTATTCGAGCAATGTTCAAAAGGGTCATATTTAATTCACGACAAAAAAATATATGATTTATGATATTCGACTGAAAATGTAAACAGTTGTTTATGAGGGATCATTTTAAATTTTAATAAATAACAAATTTTGCAAACAAGGAAATAATTGAAAACATTAACTTATCCTAATAACGCCAAATACGGCATTCAAATTGCATATTAAACATCATAGCGGAAGGCGAATAATTATATAAAGCGACATAATTTCAGTGTCTCAACTAACAGCTCTTAGAGAACGCATTTCCATAATCGGAAACTTTACCTCACTTTTCATCCCTTTGGAACTCGATTCCAATTAAAAATGGACCTTTTATATCAGTAATAAGATTTATATTCACTTGTTTGTTTTAATACAAGTTAAAAGGCAAACGCTCATGTTGTGGACACTACAAGTTAACAGCACGCCATTACAATGCTGTCTGAATCGTATTACATAACTTTTGTTGATTTACTTTGCCGGGAAGAGATTTTACTTGAAGGAGAAATGCACGTTTATTATCAAATTATTTAAATTAAATATTTCGTTAACTTGTATTTCGTCTCAGGCAGAGCTAAATTATTCCGCCTTAAGAATATCTAATGAGCTAAAACAGGCAATTTAGTAGCTATTTATAAATTTTCTACATTCTTGCCGAGAGATTTTTATTTGCTTACCAGAGCGAATATGCACTATATTTTAAAGGCAACCCTATAATATTTTACACGAAAATAAAGTCTTAAACAATTTCATAGCACATACATTATAACCTAAACAAACATTAACAAAGATCAAAAAAGTAAATTTAACCAATCGATAGTTTCGTTGTTAATTGTGTGTTATTTACACTGAATCACTTTTGATCTGCATCCAAAGTGACTCATCCAGAATAATATCATCCAAAAATAATCATTATTATTAAATTTTTTATTATTTAATTTAAAAATAACTTATAGCTCTTCACTTTTAATTAATAGAAATAAAATAAAATAAACTTAAAATGATTCTTAGATCATTCAAAATAAAAGTGTAAGTATTAATGTAAAAATATTACATAATAACAATATTAATATTAATAACAAAAATCCAGTTTCAAACAATAAACTGCCGTATACAGCATTCCTGAAATACATGAATCTTATAAATACTAATTCAAGGTTCTCCTTAAACGCGGAATAGAACGGTCCGATACGATCCAATTATAAAATAAACAATCGCAAATGAATTTATTTGTAAGTGCAGTTCATTGGAATGTTGACTTTATCTTAAATGGTTACCGCTTAATACTTCCCCGTTTTGATTATTCTCGGGATTATGGCTGTTAGAAACAGTTGGAGCCACGTGACGATATAAGTGATTACCGATTAAGCTAACGAAAACAATTATGGGTCTCTTTATGGCAATTTTATGTACTATGTTTGTAGCTAAATATTCCACAGAATTAGAACTAGGGAATCTAATAGAATATAAAAGAAAATGAAATTAAAACGCTAATGATAGATCATTTTACCGAAAAAATTTAAGGAGTTATCAATGACTTAATGATAATTATTTGTGCTATCGCAGTGATGACTAATAAAGATACAAGATCCCAATAAAGATACAAGATATCATTTATTATTTTATGTATTATATTATGTATAGGCTTTAATTGAACATTAGCAACAAAGTAAAAATAGCTTCCATAATCCAAGTAGGTACTTACTTCAAAGTTGCTGGTATTATACCTGTTGTATAAAAAATTGTCCTATAAAAAAGTTTGTTTGATTAGTTTTATTCATTTTCTCTCACATGCAAAGTCTAGTATAGTAAAGTCCCAAAATATAAATAACTGTCCAATCACGTAGCAGGAGTAATTCCTAATAAAGATGCTAAGCCAATACGGACAAATAATAATAATATTGTACGTTGTATTATAGTAAAGCTAGTAATATTACATATAACAGAAATCAGCCACTAATTTTAAATGTCATACTATTTCATTTTTAACCGACTTCCACAAAAGGAGGGGGTCAGGGATTTTTTTATGCAAGTTACCCGATTCCTCGATAACGGCTTGAACGTTTTGGTTAATACTTTTGATTGTAAAGGTATACTGTGCCATTGGTTTCGTAGAAGTTTCATCAAAATCGGCTCAGTAGTTGGGTTTTTTAATCAAAATAACTTATGTAAATATGACCTTGGTATTTTGCTTTGACGTCGTTTCCCTTTTTCTGAAATAAAAATATGTACCATTCATATATATCTTGGAGAATAACATAGTTTCCCATTCAAAGTTGTTGTATAAAACTAAAATAAAAAAAAAGTCAAAACCATCTTTAAGTTACTACAAACACTCGAAAATGTAGAACAAATCTAAAGTTTCAGCTTACCGAATATAAAATTTAATAGATAGAGCTATTTATACGCGCTCCACCATTATCCTACATGCAAATACGAATATTTTTTGGCATCGCGTGTACGTTTCGATAGTAAATTGCTGTACTCCATTTTGAGAATTAAGGCCGTGCCACACTAGAGCTGTCTATTGTCGGTCATTATAACGGCATCACCGCCAATTCTGGCGTTGTGCAACCATTGCGAATGAAGTGTTTTTACATCACCGATTGTATCGTCCCCTCGTTTCTTTCAGGAAACGATAGCTTATTAGGTGTGAGAAAATTGTCCGCATTCAGGAAGTCGGTAGGTTTTATTGGATAATTAATAGTGACCCAAATTCTTGGTACAGATTTAAATGATCACTATCATTAAATAGCTGTGATAAGATATAATTGATTCAGTACTGTTTATGATTAATTAGAACCAGAATAATTAATCAGCTTTTGTTTTCTTTTCTACCAGTAATTCTTGAATTTATCATTTCTTTCAAAATGGATATTTGATGATTACATCATAACAAGTTAAGCAGGCTACACAGCTACAGTCTACAGGGTACATTTTGACGGTCGATTTTTTTCATTTTAGTGCAAAAATTAAAAATCAATTGTCAGGGTGTAGCATTTTGTTATAGCGATAGCTCACTACAATAAGCCAGCTGATTACAATCACGTTGAAATTTTTTAGTTATAAATAAGCAGTCGATTATAATGTTAATACATTATGTAATCATAATAATAATTATAACACCTAAATAAATCGATTACATGATGTTAAAATATTCCTATGTGATGCGTATGTGAACTTATGTATGTATATAGAGCAAAACTACTTCCATTAGACTCGAAACACAAAAAACTAGTATTTACATAAAATTCTAACCAAGACTTCAAACTAAGCGACCGACCCAATTACATTTAGATACTTTTTTGCCCTACAAATATAGACAAGAAAGGAGAAATACTTAACGATTTCCCGCTTCGGTCTGATCGCCATAAATCATTAATTTATTTTCGTTTTCCACATTATAAATATACAATAAAGTTAATGTGCCTAGTTACCTAGTTTCTAGACACGGTGGAACTTTCATCACTTTTTGCATTGCCTATACCATAAAGATGTTCAGAGAAAGTAATGATCGGGAAAGCCTGATTAGTAGAGCCTTAAAAGATTTACGATTTATACATTAACAGGTGAACTATATAACCTACTGCTATTAATATATCATAGCAAACAATAATTTTCAATCAAAATTATTGAAATACGTAATTTCGTTTACTTTAATGACAAACTTATTCCAGATATTTTTATTTAAAATTACTGAACTAAATTACTGATTTTGATAAAAAATTTGTGGGTTTTAAAAGAAGTCAAACAAGAAAAGTCAAATCAGTTAAGCCGTATTCGAGTACCTAATCGGTAAAAATATATAAAAATAACAATTCAATATAGTAACAATACAAATATTATTTATTGTACGCCAAAACAATAAATACAAAATATAGAATGAAATAGAAAAGAATGTACTAAAGGCGGTCTTATCGCTAAAACAGCAATCTCTTTCAAACAACCTTTGAGCAGAAAAAAATGGAAAAATATTATTAATGTAATTTTTTACAATTTAAAACAAAATTTTGTTTTATTTTTCAAATTTTTTTATATATTTTTTAAATAAAATAAAACTTTATATGTTTTTGAAATAAAACTCATATCATCGGTATTTGTTAAAATAACTGGATGCTATAAATCTTTATTTAATCTAATTATAAAATTCCTGTGGACACTTACGCGTTCAAATTAATCATTAGTCGTGCCAGCATCAGATTTGCACAGTTGTGACACGAACAGAAGCAGGAAGCACCGATTCCTTTCCAGGTGAAATATTTCACTTTGCCGTTTAGTAAGTGTCGAGTGGTTTGCAAGATAATTCAGAGATAAGTCGAGATCTAGCGTGACAGCTACACAATCATAAGGGCCTATACAGACGAGGAAGAGTTTTAAAACATTTTTTTCTCCCTCAAAATTGATGAAACAGCATCCTGACTGCGAGAGCACAAAAGTATTGCTTACAAAAAGTGCCTCATAGATCTGTGGACTGCGACAGTTCCTTTAAATAAAGCGCTATTTTGGAATGAAATTGTAATCAAAAGTTTCACTACATGCACTTCTATGTCAAAAGCATCGCTTCTTTCAAAAAATAAATTATTAGTTACAGCAGATATATTTTCCATTCTTTGCAACCAATAATCGATCGTTTAACAAGAACTTACAATGTGATAATCGCACATGGCACATATGTAAAGTAAAAGTGTACTAAAATTTAACGTCTAAGTTTTCTGGCTACGATAAAAATATTTAATTTTCTTAGATGCCGGATGAATATGAAACCGATAAATAGAAGTATGTACGGAAAATATGACCAAAATAGACGAACGATAAAAAGATTTATAAAGCAATGAATTAAATTTATAAGCATGAATATCAACATTTGGAGTCTAAAACTATTTAACCTAATAAAGTGTTATCATTAGAAGTATCAAAAGTTTTTACAAAACTAGATGCTAGGTGACGCGATTAGAAATCTACCACAATTAAAGATATAACTTATAAATGCCTAGGAATTGTACTACATTAAAGTTGGGTTTTACACCTCAAGTCACGGTCCAAAAGCAAGGTGCGTGCAAAAATCGTGCATTGAGTTAGCGTGATCCAATAAAACGATCGCAACCGTCAACGTTAACACCTGCTAATTGTAGATAGCATCGCGACTACGCAACTAACAATCACGAAACAGATAAATCCACAAATTCGACTTGTACGTTGACTTTATGACTTTTAGCGATTAGATAAACAATGATTTGGCAGATATAATAACAGGGGATAAGTCGGTAATGGATGTGTGACTAAAACAATAAAACATTCTTACTAAAAATATAATATTCCCAGGCACGTTGGCGCAGTGGTCACTGCAACTGACTGAAGCGCTAACGGACGCAAGTTCGATCCCTGCTCACGACAAACGTCTGTATTGGCCATACGGATGTCTGTCGTGGTCTGGGTGGTTGTGTTAGTGTTGTGTGTGTTTCCGGACCCCCGACACAAGACCACAAGGTCTTAATGGGGGCCGTTGATAAAGAATCACATTTAAGTATTATAAAATATTAGTTAAAAATTCTATTTTGATACGCTTAGTTTATCTATACATTATATTTTTTTGTAATAAATGTTAAACATGAATATCTAAAATACTATATTAAGAAGTATTTTTCAAACCTTTCATTCATTATTATAGTTAAAGTTTAGCTTAATTAAATCATATTCAAATAAACACGCTATTCCATATTTTGAGCCTCAAAATCACTAACAATGAACTCAAATTTTCAATCGTATTCACAACAAAAGGTTGAATCGCAGCGACCGCAGTTAAATCCTTTGAACTTGACATAAAGCGTAGCGGAAGCGTCAGTTACGCGGGCTTTAGGGATTATGCTATTAAAACCTATAGCCATATAAGCCTCCGTCATAACGGTGTGATGCATCGCCGCATGCAAATGTCATATTATATACTAATTCGTATACGTTGTTAAATACGAACGCGTTGCGACTTATGTCCTTCCTACTATCAAGTTAATGTTTAATGGAATCCGTATTTTGCTCTATAGCTTTAGTTTCCTTTCCTTCGTGCTGCGATAAAGTGAAGGTGAGTAACAGCGTATAAATATATCGAATTTAGGGTAAAATAACCATACTCCATAGAATTCTATACTTGTATAATTAATCACTTGTCCCAACTGACTGACTGAGTGAATCATCAATGCAGATCCTAAACCGCTGAGGCTATAAACTTAAAATTATGGCAGCCATTTATGTTGAATTAAAAAAGAAAACTACTTGAACTAAAAAAGTTTTTTTGCAATTTCGCCTCTCAGGGAATAAAATAGAGGATGAACAGTTGTAAGAAAATTCGTCATTTTCAAAGTAAAAAACACAAAATTTAATATTGCTACTTTTGGTTAGAAATAAATGCACATTTACGTATATCGGCGTTTTTTTTAACTTCACCTCTAAGCGTCCGAATTAGGGATCGATGTCACCCGGTCGAAATCGGTACAGGCCGCTACCTTAACATATAAATGCAAAAGTTATAATATTCGTTAATACTTGTCCGAATTTGAAACCGTGACTATTAGTTAAGGTCTATGTTCTATCTATGTACACTGGACCATATCTTCTCTTCTCTTCTTAGATCTTTATTACCTAATAAAGTTCCCAATCAATAATTTCCCCTACCTAATAATACAATGACATTTCCAAACAATTCAAACGGATATTCTCAAAATATTTTTCACGAAAAGGAGATGATGAATTGAAAAAATCCATCAACATAGAATCATTCCATTATCGTTTAGAAAAACGATAGCAGACAAATAAAAAAATAGGATTATTATTGAATCTGACCTTATTATAAAAATTACGTTAGTACGTATGAGATTACTTATTTACTTAAAAGGCAATATAATATAATTATTACAAATACTGTAAGCTTTGCCCCACTTTTAACTTATTGATCAGAAAGTAATTTATCTACATAAAATTATTACGCTGAATAAATAAATAAATTTGAATTTAATAGCAAATAGAAAATAATAAATATACGTATGAAAATTAAGCAATAAGTTTTATACTATGTAGCGTTGTCTCGTTAGTGCCAATTTAATTTAAATTAGTCACATTGTAATCGTTGACAAAATAATAGATACTACAATAGTAAAATTTCACAGTGGATTGAAACATTCAATTTGTTATGGCGTGGTGAAAAAAGTGTGCGTTTATTTTTATTATTATTTTCTTTACAAATTAATAACACTTTTTTTTAGTATAAATTTAAGTAGCGTTTTATGTCACTTCTTTCTAATTTACGTCATAGTCGTAGTCAGTTGTGAATTGTTTATTAATATTTTTAAAATTATACATTACATTAAATGTATAATTATAAAGTCGTGTGTAGCGTTGTGACTCGTATCATACCAAGGTTCTATAAAGGCGTCTGTCTCGGACGCAGGTGTCGCGCCCAATGTATTTACCCTCTCATGTCCCACAACTTTTGATCTATGACACTATAGTTATACAATACGTCATTACATTAAAGAACTTTTTAAACAACCATCTATAAACAGAGGTATAATGATTTTCACGTGTATATTTGTGTGTATATCTATGTGTCTGTTTTTACAGCTGCTGTAATCGAGGGGGCGTTTATGAGTATACCGTAAAGCAATGTTTGATGATTTTTGACAACCCACTCCTGTAAACGCATTGTAACGTTTTACAAGACCCAAAATTGCGTTACGGTATAATTTATAAAGAGACGTTTGAAGGTTGTCAGCTCTTTTTTATTTGTTGAAAGGATCTGAACGACTTCCACTGGACTATTTGATTGGAAATTTACTATACTTTGAGTGATTTTAAAATAACATAGTTGCATAACCTCGACCTGATGCTGCAGCACCATCTGGAATGAACAAGATACACAACTCCTCATCAGCTTACAGGAGATGTATCGTGTTGTGGCTCGTTGAAATTGTCTCAATGAATACATTCGGTATTTCTTTTAAATGTTCAATTTTAAATAATTAACTTGACAATTTTTTTCTTGTAGTATAATATGATATCAGAAATACAGATGTATTTCTGACATCATAATGAATGGTATGAAGTCGCGCGTTGAAGCTTTATTAATATGATATAACCTTAACAGGCTTAATATTTCTTATTCAAGATAAATTAATCCGCAAGCCCTACAACATTGTAATACTATGTTAAACCTTATAAATATTACTAGTCATTCATATAATAGACATATTAATAGTCATGTACTGTTAATGTTAAAGTCCACTCTGGATTACAATTTTATTATTAATGCTATGCAATTTATTATAATATTCAAATGATGTAGTACTTCATAATATACTTTTTATAAACATATAATTTTGTTTCTCATTAAATATAAAAATCAGTTATTGTATATGGCTTAAATAACTTTTTATTGCAAGCGAACCCTACATATACAAAATCAAAATCAAAAAATACTTTATTCAAGTAGGCTCTCACGAGCACTTTTGAATCGTCAATACATAAAAAAACAAAAAATAATTAAATATTGTCAACACAGTTTATGATTACAAATTGATTATTTATCCTGTACGAAATTCAGCATATACTACTAGTAATATTCCAATACTAACTTTAAAAAATAATTATACGCAATACAATATTTAATTAGAATGTAAAAATAATTTAAGTATACATATATGCACACAGTGACATGTATGTATAATGCATATCCAGTGCCTTATTATGGAGCAATCCGGCTTTTCAATTGACCCTCAGCATGGTGTTAATGCTTGGACTCATCCTGTGCATCAGCAATGCAACTCGTTTGCGGATAACTGTATAAAAGTAACACCCAATGTACTACAGTGTCAGGGAATCCCCAACGTTATAATATTAGATTGATTTGTTGGTTGACAAATACGTCAATATGGATTATAACGTGAAGTAGTATAGCCTAAACTTTCTTAATTACCGGACTATAATAAAATACCGGACGAAATAACTTTACTTGGATGACATACATATTCTGGTTATTTAATCGATAAAAAAATTCACTACAATTTTAGAACCTCTTTTTTTCGAGTTGGAAAAATACATCAGACATGTCAAGTTCACAAAAATTACCACAATCGACCAAACTTGCCAGTATTACAAATTCGTAAATATAGATAAGAAAAACATTCCAAATTTAATATTATTCGCTTTAATATTAGTTATAATTTAAAACCGTTTCAAATCGCCTCTATTGATCCAATTCCAAGACACAACGTGGGCGAGTAACGTTATTGATACAGCTGTAGTGACAAACATCTATCCAGATTGAGGTAGGCATACCTGTTTTATTCCTTCAAATATTTCAATCTGTTCGGCGTTGAGAAACTTAGATAAGACATTTTTATTCCTTACACAAACTTTTGGAAACACGAAATATATTGGGTACCTGATTTTAAAAGAAAGATCTATTTTCATCATACCTAAATCTCTTTTACTTCTTAACAATAACATTAAAGTAAATCAGATTTCACAATGCATTCTTTAATCTATTTTTCTTTACTTGTGTTTATTTTTGTAACAATACCCCAACGAAAATCACAATTTTTCGAACATTTTTTTTTTTGATTAAATTTTTTTATAAAAAATTCGGTTCGTTTAATAATTCATTCGATAGTTTCTTATGTAACTCTTATGTGTGACTAGAGATACGCCATTTTCTGCTAAATAAGACAAGTGGAGAAAAATAAACTATAATGCAGACGAGTATCGTCAGTAAAAATAATACCTGCTCAACATATTAAACAGAAATTATCGCGTATAAGTTAATAATAAATTTGTAATGTCTTTACAAATTCTTTTATCCCGCAAATCGCAATATTAAAACTGATAACACTAAAGCAATAACAATAAATTATAAAAAGGACAATAAATGACAAAATAATAGCAACATTTAGCGTTCAACCGTTGCGTACTATCGGGTTTTATTAGTTTAGCATGCAGATTGTTGCCAGCGAAAATTAAATTTGGCGACAACGTAAGTTGAACCATACATACATTAATTTAAAGTTCATAATTCATTGATAGATAATAATGAATGGGATACTTTTGGTAGGTATTTTACACAACAGTTTCACGCTTACTAAAACTTAGGTAATTTTTATGCGTTCGCTAACATGTTTATAAATAAGATTTTTCGGACGAAGTACCGTATCATTATAATTGGTAAGAATTATGTTTTACGATAAACTTTATGAAGGCTATTAAAATGTTGTTCCTAAAACTCCTTATTTGAATTGTTTAATTTTTTTAATTATTCAGTGATAAAGATTTTTATTGCACACGCGAAATATTTAAATTAAAATTTTAGTTTAATATCAAAACGTATTAATTATATAGAAAACACTTTTACACTAAAAACGATTTAATGTAATTTTATTTTAAGTTTTCAAACCAAAACTCATACTTGAAAGCTGTATCCGTTTAAATATCAAATTTTAAGTTAAATAAGTATTCAACAAAATTCTTAAACAAACTCAAAATGACTTTTATAAATTATATTTTCAAAACTTACTTGAACTACAAAAAAATTATAAAAAATTTTAAAAAATGGCTAATACGAAATCATAAAAACATTACAACAACCTAGATACTACTCAAAAGAAAAGTCTTTGTCACCGGGAACAATAAAGAAAATTGAAAGAAACCACGACACATGTAAGTAGGTTACTTCTCGTATTATAAAAGAAGAAACTCACCCACATACGAAACGAAATGACTACAAGACCTGAAAATATCCTTTTTAGTCAACATCGAGCTCTGTTGTGATATCGGGCTTCATAAATAAAATGTTAGTGAGATTTAATTGGTCACCTACCTCGCTTACAACGTAACACCAATCTATTTTAAATAATAATCAAAATCAACGTTACTGTTAAGCAAACTTTCGCAGGATGTAGTAATTAGTAGTATTAATTATTATCAAACAACATTTTATTATCTCATTTAAAACGCAAATAAAACAATTATATTGATGTAACATTTTTATAAAGTTGTTAAACATTAACAGGAAATAATTAATTACATCGAGATGACAAGAGCCTTTATGTCTTATCGTAATACTGCTACCGGTTACATTTAACTCCTCGAGTGTTAAATCACAGACAAATATTTTAAATAAACATAATATAATGGACATTGTGGAACATTTTATAAAACATTTAGTATCGTAGTAGTAACTTCATAGTAAGCGACGGTCTTTCGATTTCACCTACGTCAAGCAATAGAAATAACATATTAATGTTGGCTATTTAATAATGTTAGTCGTGTCTTTTTAATAGTGTCGGAATCATCATGTGATCTTTTAATACATAATATTAAATATAAAGATTCAGATTTGTTTGACTAGTATTACGATAAAAAAAAAACTATGATATTTAAATTTATGCGAGTGTTCAATGAATATTGTCTATTTATTTATTTTATTTCAATATCTACTTTACACGTGCATCTTTTTCCTTACTTCCAATTTCATCTCATATTTATTTTTAAGCCGACAAAACATGGCTATAATGCTGCAAATGTTGATCGCCTCAACGTTCATAAACTTAAATATATTAATAATTAGTTTAAATTCTTATTTAATGTTTGCGTTTACTAACACAGGATCAGTGTGTCTAACAACTAAGTTGTCGTCTATTTTTCTACCAACGCATTTAAATATAATGTATTTAAACAAACAAATTTACAAAAAAACACAAACCGCGTAAATAGCTCTGTGCCGTCGCAGTAATTAAATTTCGTACTCCAAAGCGGTAGTGACCGTTATCTTGTGAATTTTCGAATATATAACCGATTTTATAACATCCATCGCTTTATTTAAAGTGAATGTATGTAAGCCGTGGGAATACAACTTGTAACGAATTATGTCGCCGATCATTGTGAAAAATATTACATAAAACTGCAAGCGGAAAGGTGAACTTATAAATCAGAAAAAAAAACTTTTATTTGCTCATTAATAATAAATATTGTATTGATTATAATCATTTTATTTTATTTTTATATTGTAAATTTTTAGGACGGTGAATAACAATTTGCTTTAATGGCTCTTTCATTATCAGGTCTTAATAATGTAATAAATTATATGTATTTTATTACAAAGAATTTATAATACGTCGTGGTTTTAAAAATTTGGGTATAATTAAAAGATAAAATAACAGTAGATCATACGTTTTTTTTAAATAACTCTATTTGCAATTTAAATAACTTTTTCGATATTTTTAACTAGTTTTATAAAGTCTCCTATATAGAGATTGCTTACTGTTTTATACTAGTAAACTTTAAACGTCATGATCTAAATAGAAATATCATCGAAAATAACATCAAAATACAGGCAGAAAGAAATATCAGAAACCTTCTGACTTGTACAAAAAAAACACAAACAAATAATTTACACAGATTTGTTGCCACGAGAATCTTATAGATGAAATCGAGACGTTAATGAACGATTAAAAAAAGACAAAGACAGGAAAGTCGTTAAAACTCCCCGTTATTCATGGACTTTTAAAATCAACACCTCTTTCTAGATTTTCGTGATAATCTTTATCAAATAAATGTTAAGCTTAGTGCAGACGTGCGCACAATTAGTCGCGTCAGATAAGTCACGCGACGGAAACGCGTCAAGGTCATTTCGGAGCCGGCGACGCGCGACCGCCCCATTGTTTTACATAAACTCTTGTCAAAGCTTGTTTTTTGCAACGGTCACCTATTTAAGACAGTGATTATGTACGTGACTGGCTATATGTATAGCCTTAGTCCTTTTAAAATTTAATTTACGATTTATATTTTAAGAGCATAGTAATTTTTACGTTACGTACGTACATGGAGAAGCATTGCTTTCTAAAATATATGGATATTTAAAACAAATAATAGCTTTGTATTAAAAATATTAAATTCGACATATATGGTTATACATAAATACCAAAAGCATACAATTAATGTAAATATTATTTTAAATCTATAATAACAATATTTTAATGTCACTAAATTTCGTCGAAAGATTAATCATTAAAAGCTTTACGCTAAAAAATATTTACTTGATAATCTAAGTATTACGTTATCGCGTAAAAACAAAAATTTCCTTAAATTTTCCGTTCTCTACTAACAGTCTTAAAACGCGTTCCGTGTCCAAACTACTTACGTCTAACTAATGTCTGTTCACTCGAAGGATGTAAATACTACGGCTCGGACAATTTTTTGCCAACATTCTTAATCTTCAAACAATAGAGTCTAGAGTCGCACATAATATACCGTTCTATATTTGGTAAAGTATACATACCTACAGCTTCCTGTACGTGACCTCCGTTCTAGAACTAGTCTAAGTAATGGTTATCTATTCTGCATATCTGACTATGTCGTACTTAACCTATATGGACTGCGGAACTCCTCGTAAACCCGGTGACCGTTTAAAGAAATTTTACAATAAAAATCATTATCTTCGTTGATAATCAAGGCACCATTTCAATGTATTTTATGTATTTATTGGAATTTAAGATCGAGTTGAGATAACGGTCCACTTAACCCCTCTAACCCTAACGGGATTTTTGGCCGAATTAATACGTGTCTTGCACGCAAATTCGCGTAAATTGCGGTCGCACAAATGTTCGTACTAATTTTGTATCAACAATAAAATACTTTGTGATAAACCGATAAATTGAGTTTTTTTGTATTATATAATACAAAAATAAATTTAACCTTGTCCGAGAAAATTATTTGAATAAAAGGCGTTGTAAGTGACAAGACGTGTCACAGACTGCTTAAACAAACGCGAGTGAAAACCATTGTTCTACAATGTTACAAATTCCATTTCAAACTTTAAAATTTTATTTTCGTAACTTTTAGCTGTATTTTTTATAAGGTTAAACATGTAAAATACAATATTATACATTTTTTACAATCAATTTTATCAAACAACATCATCAAATGTTTTCAGTTATAAGATCTAAAGTAATTGCTATTAGATTTCACTTCCACATAATCCCCACATAACAACACCGTATGTAGCAAGCATGGCTAGACGCATAAATAAAGTTCATACGTGTAGTCTCCGCTTTATGACCTGCATTTCAGGACTGTCCAAATTATACTTCAAAAGCGTTTTCAGTTGTTCCACTTACTTTCAAAGCTATTTTAAATGTTCAATTTTTTTACTTAATTGGATTTAATTTACTTAATGGAAAATAATTTATTATTGAAATAAAATCTACATTACCTTACCTGCTCCACTTTGGCGGCATGCCAACATGTGCCAATTCGGTTATATCACAGTGCATTTAGGTTTTGGTGGCGTGTTGGTGGCGTAAATTCAAGTGCATATATAAACATATTATTGAAATCACATAAATAAAGCTCATATTTTTATTAAAATAATAACCATTGCATCAAACATATATTATACCACAGCGGCACTTAAAATTTTAACCAAATTAAGTGTTTATTAATTGATTAACGTGTTTAAAAAAAATAAAAGTTCATACATTAAAATTGTATAACTTCTTCAACAAAATTGAATACAATTTATCTGGATTCGTGACGTTTGCTTACAAAAACAATTTCTTTGAAAGTGAAAATAAAAAACACGAAATAATACTATCAATGTAAAGACCGTTAACACGTTCTTTTGAAAAAAAAAGTCATAATCCATTATTTAACTTTATTTTTTGTTAAGTTTAGGCAAAGATATTCCGACCTAAGTCTTAAAATGTAATTAAAATAACTATTCTTATAAGATATAAAAACTGTAAAAATTTAAAAAACGAATATCACATTTTTTAATTATAACAAGTTAATTAAAAAAATAGGTCTCCATTGCATATACATGCGGCGTGTACAAGGTCAGCCCGCAGTGCAGGCTGGAGCAGACGGGGCTATCGATCGCATCCGAACGCGTCTGCAACGCACACACCACCCGCATTAGGGCTGTTAAGAATGTAGACGGGCTTTGAATTTTGAATTCCCCTATTAGATTTAGACACGAGACTATGTGATTTTCTCTGTGGACTTTGTATATTATGTGTAGACAGCTATCCACACATAATTGTACATAAAGTATACATCACAATTTTTGAAATTTTGTTCTTTTAATACAAAAAAAAAATACTGAATGACGTAACGATTAATTGTACAGTTTCGCAAGTTAAACTGAAATATTTATAATTCATTTAATGAACAAATCATGTATTCGCTAAAAATATACTGTATCAGTTTCATATAAGAAATTACAAAATTAGTGCTATTTTCTTTCTTTTAAGCCTATCATAAAATTACTTTATCATTCCAGTTATACATTTACTTTTTGGTAATAATAGAAATATACTTTACAATTAAATTTTAATAGCTGGCAACCCTAAGTGTACGGCGTCTTTATACCGCACGGACGGTGCGATATTGCCCCGTTAAAGCCCTAGCATTAAGGGTCCTGGCTGCTCTTTAAACTACCGGTATCTGTAGTGAATTTTAAACAACCAGACACCTAAATTTGGAGCTTATGGGAATTTTTACCCCTTGCGGCCGTCTGGACCATTTTTGCATATATATAATTATTTATTCATACACATACATTTTAATATTTGAGCATGTTTCTTTGAATCTTCAACAAAATTTTGTTTCAGTTTAAGGTATATTTACTCACCAGAAAAAAATCGAAACAATTATTGGTAAATATAAATATTTACCTAAATAAAATATTTAATTTAATTTTAAATATAAATACTTACCAAGTAGTAAAGAGTATTAATGACAGGTACTACTTTACGTACTAATATAAAATTTATAAAAATCAAAATCAAAATAGAAGCATTAAAAATTGGAAGCTAAATGGACTACACGAAGTGAATCAAAACTTGTTCATTTTTATATAAATCTCATAATTATGTTTAGTATAATCAGTCGGAGTGACTCATATAATTATATACGTGACCTAAAATGCTATGATCTTGTAAGGCAGCATATTAAAGTGTATTTCCTTTGTGATATGACATTGCTAGCTATATATGGAATCCCTTATAAGCGTAATATTTTTTTAGCTTCTTAAATATCTATATTTATCTGTAGCTTGCGAATTCACCTTAATTTTCTAAATTTTATATATCAAATCATTTTTTGGTTTTCTCCTTAGTGTTATAAGTTTGACGTGTGTAACTATGTGTCTGTGTATTTTTTTTTTGTTTATGCAGGAGTAATCTCAGAGAAATCTTGGGTTATGTGGAGATTTATATCCACTAAAATCCCTGCGATGGTCTTCCTCAGCACGAGTGTGGAGAGACCGCGGGATCACTTCCGCTGACCCTCCCGTCGCTAAGCTAACGTTGCAGAGTGGCTGAGCTCATCTCAGAAGGGCAAGGTGTGGTCTTGCCCTCCTGCACCCTTCGCTGGTGCGTACAGCAGTTCAAGGCCATCGCGACTGCTGTCCTCATCAGAAATATCGTACGTGTTGAAAAGGTCTCAATAAAATTCTTTTTTTAATATTATATTATTTTTGCGTATTATTTTAAAACAAAATCGTCATTAACGCGAGCGAAGTTACTAGCAAATGCTTGTAATTCATAAACATTTTTATAATATTTTAGTTATGTTTTAATATTTTAATTGACATAACATTACAGTGGTAGCGTACCGGAACTTTATATTTAATATTATTCAAAACAATTTGAGATAAATATTTATTGGCGTACATATTAGGACGGTTTGAATTATTCATACGGGCTGAGAGTCTTGATGGATTGCGCAACTAATGTTATGACTTCGGATACAATTTGACGTACAAAATGCAATGCAAATTGCTATGTGTATGACATTGGCTTCCATTGTCTCTATTGTCTTCCGATAAATCAGGTTGATATTAAAGTTAATATATTTGATTGGATATTTTACGGGTGTTAATTATAAAGCATTTACAAAAATTATGCAAAAATAACTAACCTGTTACTTTAGCCGTTATTAAGTATAAGTAAACAACATTTGTATTAAAATCGTATAACATACAATCTAAGGCGACAATTACATTTATAGACTTCTTTCTAGAGTGATTTTCAACAGCTCTTAGTAAAAGATATGTCGTAAGTGATTACGAAAGCTGTAATTGTCAAAAATGAGCCACTGACAGTAAATTATTTTATGTGTGAAGCAATGAGAAATAATTTATGTAAATCTTTATTAACATGATTGGCTTAACTTAATACAGTATTTTCACAAAATTGTAATTCATATCTCAATATTGACAGGTTTTATAGATGGTTCAATTTATCACACATTACTATTATATATTTTAAATGTGTCAGCTCGTGACCACGATGGATGCAACTTCGTCGGGCATTAAAAAAGGTATTAGTGCCATTAGTTATCGCGGTAAGACCCGATATATTAAATATATTACTATTATTATAAATTAATACATTAAGCTTACATAATACTAGATCAGGGAATTTAGTATTTTATTCTGGATATCATAACATGTCTACATAAAACGAAGACTTGAGCAGACAGACAAACAGAAAAACAACATTTTATTAATTTAAAATGTTTGATAACCAGAAAATCAATTTAAACATTAATTATTTCATTACAACAATAAGTATTTCGAGAACTCTTCACTTCGATATGAGTATGATAATGTAGAATCGCAAACGATACGATTATCGTATCGTGACCCGGTAGTATAAAGGTTTTATAATCCCTCCACCGATCGCTTCGGGGTGTTCAGCGTAAATGAGAAATGGGTGTTTGCTGTCAAGGTCGGCGGCTGCGTTTATACCTATTGTCTATCCCGATACTGTAGTTTATTTTCATTAAAGCATAATCTTCTACGTGCATTTAGTGCCAATATGCATTGTAATAAATTTTCTAATTTGTAATTTCATGTTAATTAACCCGTAGAGTAGGGCAGGGTAATATTTATATCTTTAAGAATATATTAAAATTACATCACAGTGAGATCCGAATCCTTCAGGTTCCTGCCAGGTGCTCTACCCTTAATTTCTACAGCTTTGCTTTCAGGTCTACGGGAGTTTTATCGGTCGCGTACCTGCAGATTTTGGTATGTTTCAAATTTTAATATAGTTCCGAATCGGTGATAGGGTAATCATTGTAAAAATTAAGGTTTTATGATTGAGGAAAAAATTTATTAATATTAGCAAGACGAAATTTAAAATAATCTCTGAAATTGTTTCTTTATTATTACTGTATGGACATTAATAGTATATTCATGCCCATCAATTTTTTACTTAAAAAATACTTCAAATAGACCTAGGTTTAGGTGGAACGCTTTAAAGAGCTTTATTTTTATTACTGTGTACATTGCATAAAACAAATGTCATTTTCTGCATCTGTCTGTTTATTCACTAACTCCTTGTAAACCATGCAATGAATTTATATATGGTTTTCACCATCACTTAGATATTTTTTTACAGAAGATAACACACATATTAAAACCTAATTAAGTTTATTTGTAAGCAGAAAAAAACTATATTTTTCAACTAGTAAATAACCCTATTCAAATCATCCGTAAAAATAATATATATAAGTACCTAAACATAATTATATAGAACATCATTAACATATTTTAAGGTATTTTCGGAATCCCGTTATCCTAAATAACATCAACACATAAATCTGTATGACCTACAGTGCCGATGCCAAGTTTCGCAAATATTAATCAAGATAAACGTGTGGTGGTTACAAATGGTCTCTTTACAATATTTTTACATAGCGAACTAGGTTTTCCCTGACTATGCTTAAAGAAGTATGTTACTATTCTATTATTACAAAGTATATGTACGCTTATTTAAATTATTCGTCTTCGCTACCCTTAATTTCATCGAATTTTACATTGAAAATAATTTTCTTACAAAAATAAAGGTAAAAGGCTTCTAGAATGTTCTGTGGTAATGACGTTGAACTATCGTTTTTATAAAATGCTGCATTCTGACAGTTGATTTCTGATTTTTATATTAAAATGCCTTTTACTATCAAAATGTAGCACGTTTTATTAGCGATAGCTTATCATAATTAGCCCATAAATTTCAGTCTTAAGTCCTAATTAGTAAAAAGAGTCTCTTTCAATTTATGCTACATTCTGATAGTTAATTTTTAATTATTATTACATGTTTTAATAGCATTAGTTTATACAATTAGCGCCCTAATTTCATTTAAGCATATGATTTGATCGAATACAAAAGTTAACGTTCGTTCGTGAATCGATTTTATTGAACGCTATTTTAAATTGGAGTGGTCCCGTACAAAGACCGACATGAAATGAAAACTAACCGAGCTGGAAAACGAAACTCCTCAACGAACGACGGCAAATCGCTTGCGATTGATGCAGTAATAATAAAAAGTCGGTACACATTTCAACAAGGACCGATAATACTATTAAAGTTGGTTACTTTTTAAGAAAAAATAAATACTTATATGGTTTGCTTTAGTATATTATTATTGTTCTTTTATAAACATAGCAAGCTAAAAAAGCAGGCGGGTCATCCTTTGTAATCACCGCCCGCAAATATTTAAAGCTCTAGCGAAGCCAAAAATGCTTTGCTGTCTTACATATGAAAAATGGAGAGGAATGGGAATTAATGAAAGGAATGGAGGAGTGGTTTGGGCTTCCGGCTAGAGAGAGCACTCACCGTACGAAACCCAGTTATATTAACTACTTCACGTCAATTTTTCATGTGTGGTACTGCCTTTATAGAGCCAGCCCGTATACGAGCTATAGTCTATGGGCTACAACTAGGCTCTAACTACCTACTTCTCTTTTATTATTTACATTTCAAATAGCTGACAAACGAGCAGGTTGGACACTTTATGGTAAGTGAGCAGCAGAGAAGCCGCAAATGCGTTGCCAGCTTAAAAAGGAATATGGCATGAAAAGGAATATATGGCACGTAAAGAAAGGATTTGGGAAGGGGATTAGGCTTCCGGCTCTCTCTCTCACTCTCTCTCCCTCTCACCGTAACAAACACAGCTATTTTAACTACTTGAATACTGTCCTGGTACGAGCTAGAGTAGGCTACAGCTAAGTCTCATTAAAAGTTCACTATTCATTAAGTTACCTATCATATTTACATTACAAATCAAAATGTCTAAATTATACAATCAAAGCATTAGATAATGCTAGTAAATACGTAATAAAGATGCCAAATTGGTCGTGTCGTAAAGTACCGGGTTCGATGCTAGGGTCAAGCGAACCATGTTTGACTTTACCAAATACGGTGCTCGGCGTTGATGTGAATATGCCAATTACCGACCATTGTACATTTCAATGGAAATAACATTCCTCGCTGCTTTTGAGTTTTAAACATAGAACATTTTGTAACATGACATAAGATAAATTTAAAAAAAAATCTAATGCTATCAATGGTTTTAATAAGCTAACGAATTAATAACAATTAGTAATTGCTAAACTTCGTCGTAGGGATAAAAAATTTATAAAAATCAGCCCAGCCATTTACACACAAATATAAAAAAGATATTCCTATTATACTATTAAATATGAAATATAATAACAAGTAACTTTAAATATTGGTAATATTTAAAGCAAGCCAAGAAACTTCACTATGCTCCAAGAGCTAAAAATTCTGAAGAATAATTAATCTTATTACCATTCAAAAACGACATTGCATAATCTTAATTTTAAAATATAAAAAAACCGACACTCTATACATTGAGACCATTTCAACGAGCCCCAATACAATACTTCTGCTTCAACTTAGTGAGGAATTGCATATCCTGCTGGTTCCAGATGCTGCTGTATCAAGGTCAAGGTTACGTAACTTTATTATTTTAGTATCATTGACGTCACACTTAGTAAATTTCGATACGATCAGACTTGCAGAACTTGCTCAGATCCTATCATAAAAGAGCTGATACACATTAAACGTCTAAACATATCTTCATAAGTTATTAGATCCCGATTATATCAGCTTTTAAAAAAAACCGCATCAAAATCGGTGCATTCACTCCGGAGCTACGATGCCACAGATAAAGACAAACATACACACGTTAAACTTATAACACCATACGTTTTTTGTCGTGGGTTAATAAATTACAAATATTGCAACACGAAAACACAAGTTTTTTTCAGTTTAAACAATACCTACATGGACATTTTACAAGGTAAGAAAACCAATAATATGTAAAAAATAGATATTTAAGAACATTAACCGTGCATTTGAAGGTTGTTGAGATAATCAGGCGTAACAGACGACAAGACAATATAATTGTCAAATGGAATTATCGCGTCACTCCTTAGCCTTGTCGGCCCTTACAAGTTAGTGTTACGTGCGGAAACAATTATAGTAACCGTTTAATAATATTATTCAATTAAAAAAAATCGTTTATTAAGTCAAATAAGGATTGTTTTTTTTAAGCGTAGTGACATTGCATAAAAATAACGTGTGGCGCACTGTCTTTTAGTAGATAATAGTTTTGTTTATTTTTTGTGTTTTATTGTTGCAATTTGAAATATGTAAAATTTACATTTCGTGATTAAGTAAAAAGCGCTATTTTATCAACTACAAGTACAACGTCTAGTCATTAAAGCGTCAATAATTAGTACCTTATATTTATTTACAAAATAAGTACCGAATTATTTGAAAATTAAAAATAAAAAACAAATATCCAATTTCATAGTGGTATAAAGGAAAGCCGAAAATAAAAAATTAAGTAAAAACTAATCACAATACAACGGTACCAACAAATTACTCAGTTTTCAACTACTTATAGCCGTATTTCAGAACCTTGAAAACTTTTTGTTAACGTATCAAAAGTAAAAATAGAAACACTTCGCTCAAAGTTATTACTTTATGAATGAACGTAAAAATTTATTAACGTTCTGAAAAAAGAAATCTTTTCACGCTTTTATATACATTCAAATGGTCCTATTGTTATAAGTTATTTTTTTATCCGATAATTATTATTTCGTTTTAATCCATAGATACGGAAATAATATTAAACATTATATGAAGAAGTGTGGTAAGCAAATTACAATAAAAGACGTTTTTTTTTAAAAAAATGGAAATGACTTCAAAAGCAAAACACGCGAATTCGTTTACTTGAATGACATACTTTTTATAGCTATTTTGATTTTAAAACCAAACATTTATTTGAATTTCTTAAAAGTTCTATGGTACTAATCTGAAACCATACCATAGGAATTTTCATAATCGGTTCATAAATGACAGATTTTTCAGGTAACAAACAAAAAACATACACTAGAAATTCAAACTCAAACTCAAACTCAAAATATACTTTATTCAAATAGGCCTTTGCAAGCTCTTTCGAATCGTCAATTTACAAATTTGTGATGTCAGTTCTACGTGAAGCTACCACCGGCTCGGAGTGTGGACTCTACTGAGAAGAGCCGGCGAGAAACTCAGTAGTTACTCTTTTAAAAATATTTTTGTACAATACTGTTTGATACAATTAGCTACAGTTATCCTGCGAGAATATCAACGCCCTATTATTCCACGCGGTTTTATCATTAATGTAGTCATATACTGAATAGTATGCTTTTTCTATTAATGATTTTTTTATGTAAACTTTAAATTTGAGAAGTGGCAAATTTAATATTGTTTCCGGGATTTTATTATAGAAGCGTATAATTGAGTAGCTCCTCCTTTTTTAAAAATTTGACGGTTGAAAATTAGAAAAAAAAAACATTTGCAAATTTTACATAGCACGAGTGTTTATGAATCACATAAGTGATTTGAATTCTTATGTGAAAAAATGATTTGGTTTTTAATACATGTTGTCTTATTTGTATATTTCCAAATACGTTGACATTAATACAGGTTCAGAAAGCTTTTTAATCGTAAGGTCCGATGTAAATGATCATGTTTTAATGTAAAAGTTTTTTTACAACCCATTTTGTTCAAGTTTAAGGGATTTTACCTTTAAAAACTCAATAATCATTGCATTTTTAATAAATTAAAAATAACCAAATCTAGAAATTTTAACTGTTTCAATCACATTTAATCAAGGTTAACCGTCTTGTTATTTTACACATTTGTATTGTTAGTTCTTAGTAAAACATTTATTATAAAATTGACAACGCATAAAATTTATTGTAACCTCGAATGAATTGATTTAGACTTATTTATATTTACTTAAGTGTTTCAATATTTATATTTCCAATTTGCACATGAAAAAAACGTAGAGTATTTTGTACTTTATTTCAATAGTCATACCAACTATTTCTCATTATATTACACATTCTATAGCTACTTCTGTGTAGTTTATATTTTAATTTAAATGGTTCCGTGTACAATCTCAAGGTGTAACTCATCGTTATGTCAAAAGTTGACGTAATAATATGAGTGATGTTTTTGTATTATGTAGTACTTATGACAAGATTCTACATTTATTCAATTTTTTTATCACATAAAACTAGTGTGAAGTTCTTTTTTTGAAACGTACTTCTGCAAGTGCAGTGCAGTGCAAAACTATAAAAAAAATGTTTCGATTCGATTTCGATTCCTTTTTAATACGCACAAAACTTGTTGAAATAAATCCTTATTTCTAAATATTTTGTGCCAACGATAAAGAAAAATCTTTCATCAGCCTTAAGAATATTGCTAAACTTTATATCGGTAATACATTTATTGGTCCCTCTATTTGCTAAGCTACGCCTTGTTACGCCTTCGAGGCTAAAGAGAAAACTGCCATTAATTAATCTTTTAGATACATTTTCATTAAATTTCGCTTTCAATACATCTATTACATAAAAACAGGATAGGCGGCTGCTAACAAAGATATTTAAATAACGCACCGGGCGCATAATTTACATAAAGACTACTAACTCAGTTTCTATCTCATACTATAAATGAAGCCAATACAAGTTGGAGCTGGTTCGCGCGGCGAGTTATGTGCGTTACTTACGAGAACGACTCGAGAAAGCCCTTGACTGCATTTATTAACTAATTAATATAAATATTTCGTGTAAAACAGATGGCAGAGATTAAAACTCATAGCCGGGAGCGTTATTCTAATGAGATAGGGAGATTTGAGTGATACTGCAGTGAAAGTAAGAGGACAGTACATCAACAAAGCCTAGAGCGCGGTGAGTGGCGCTTGGTGCAAGAGCCAAAACAAAATGTAAAGTTATTTGGAAAACTATGTTATGACATTTAACATGTCTCTACACGTATGACATATAATTCGTCTGTCATATCTTCGTGAAGTCTATTTGTTTTTATATATTACTGTGTGTATTGATAGCCTGGTTTATTTCACTTGACATACTTACGTATATGTGAGCGTGTTTATTACGTAATCAAACTTTAATTTTAAAAAAGTTTGACTCCATAATCTATTGCACTGTACCTACAATAAACAAAGGTATTTAGTAGTATTAATTGGATCAATTATGGCTAACAAAAAGCCATATTCATACTAATATTATAAATGTAAATGTATCTCCGCGTGTCTGTTTATATTTTTGTAACGTTTTCACGTTTAAATCGATTTTAATATAGATTTGACCTTCGAGAAGGACATTAGCTATTTTGTGTCGCGAAAATAAAACTTAAATGTGAGCAAATAGAGAAATGAAATTATCGCGTTGACTGACTAGATTTTTATTATGTTTAGAAATAAAAAGATATACTTTAATGATAATTCTTCATAAAGAATCGTTGGTAGCACGTATATAATTACAGTAAAACAATCTTCCTGGGCATTATTAAGCCTTTAACTCAGCCCACAGGCTAGATTAGCGTTTCCTTTAGACTTTGCATATCGCAAAGCCGCAAAGCCCTTCTCGTTAGACATTGTGCATGCGGCGGTTTCGCGATGCATTTCGTTTTTACAGTTGACAGTTTGGACAGCGCTTTATTAAGGCTTGCTGAGCCTCCAGCTGTTTGGGCTGGCTTGTATGAAATATGACTCGAATGTTTAGTTTGAAGTTAGCAAGCCGCGTTCGCGAATTTGTTGTTATGTTTTTCTAGATACTTTTTTTATTGATAGGATTAATTTTGTTTTTTTTGTGCCTTTGCTTTTTTCATGCATTAAGCTGGGGGCTAATTATGTAGAAATTAAGTGCCAGTACTTTTCTGATTTTAAACATAGTTTATGGTTAGACTTCGGACTTGGTATAGAATGCAATATTTTAAGATTTTTTTTGTCATCATAATATATGTATAACAATATTTATTGAGGATGTATCTTGCCTACACGTTTAAATTGCAATTATTAACTATGCCTAATTGAATTTGCTATTACTACTTAGTATTATCTATTTGAATATAACTAAAATATTTAGAGCTATTACTATTATTACTATTAAAATATCGCATGATTGTAGATTGATTTTTAAATATGATTTTAATGCTTTAAATACAACAGTGTAACAACCCCTTATTAATTTCGCTTCGAGCTATAAGCTGGTTCGTATGAATTATGATTTAGCTTGTAAATTCCTATAGTAGTTAATACTAGGCTGCGCTTGTTATTTTGTTAGCAATTGTTTTTCAATATAACTTAACGTAAGTCTACAATCGTTCCAGTGTTGACAATTTAAATACATCTCTTTGAACGCCTACCGCGCTTTAAGCTTCTGTAGTTAAGGCGCTGCGCAAACGTTGATACTTTTTGTTACCAGTTACGGGACACTTTTTGATTGACAATCCTTTTGTGTCAGACACAAATGGATTGTCTCACAAATGGAATGGACACAAATAGCGGCTACGTCTGCGCTTTAAGGGGTTGATTTTATAGTCGTCATCATCATTACTTTGTATTACTCTAGTTATAAATAGGTAGATTTACATAGATTTTATATTGAAAATAGTATATTGACTGGTATCTTATATCCGCCACACGACATAAAGTCGTGTTCATTTGTGCATCGCCTTATATAAAGGTGTGCATGTTAATATTAAAACCGTTTTTTGTTGGCTTTTCTATACCTGTACTCAAAGCAAACTTTTTAATTTTATGTATACAGATAAAAAAATAAATAAACATACAGCGAAAAAATTTGCTTGTTTATTTGTAAGACCATTTTAGCACCAGCATAATTAAAAATATATATTTTTGCGTTATACAGCCTGTTCATTGAGGACGGTTATAGGCTATAAATCATCACGTAGCGAGCGAAGAGAGGAAATCATTAACTAGAGATGACAACCAAATGTACAAGTTCTGAAATTTGATAAAAGTGAAACTAAATAAGTTATCATTATCATTAATATACCTATCGTAGAAAAATAATTAAAAATGAATTATACCTTTTTAAACTGATAATTAGGTGCAATTGCCAGAAATTAATGCAATAAATTAAAAAAAAAAGATCAATACAATTTGTGTTGCGAAAATCTCTATTAGTAGATATTTTTATTTTAATTATCTCGAATAAAATTACAACTTTTTATTTGAACGCAATTGCTAAAGACATTTCAAAATATTCAAGATTACTTAATATAAAACACACATTATAAGATTAAAAATAATATCGACGTTTTGCGACCGTCGACAAGCGACGCATAATAATCATATATAGATTAATAATAGCGTACATTGGAAAGATATTGGTTTTAACACAGCAGTGAAAATTTACTATGCTTTTTAACGACTCGTGCATACTTTGAAAATATTAGTTGATGGCTGTTCTCATAATGTCTCGTAGAGCTATGGGCTCTCGAAGGGTATAATGCGAAGCTATCTATATATATATTTTACAGTTGATTTATTTCCTTTCAGTATAATCAACTGTCAAAATTAGCTACTACTTTTTGTTAACACAGTCATGTGATTATACTATCGTTACTATTTGGAAGAAGTTTAGACTAGCCTAAAATATCATAGCTTGTCTTTAAGAGTTAGATATACAGAACCTTTTGTGTAAAAAACTATCAAAAGTTAAAGGAATTATAAGCAAAAAATGCGATAAGAACATTTCTGATAAATTCAAGATTGATAGAGATTCAATAATAATATAAATATTATTCGCTGTATCAGAAGAAAGTCGACGATAAGATATGATAAGTTAACTTATCGATAGATTTAATACTCCACCTGTGCGAGACAACTTCAAGTCTTCATAGTTTACAAATATGAATAAAACGGAGTAAAATGGAGAGTATTTAATTATAAGCGTTATTGTGTGTTTAATATTAATATTCAGATTAAGAGGGATAGTCATTATATTCGGGCATGACACGTGACAACTTCAATTATTATTATAGTAATAATGATTTTGAAGTTTAAAATAATATAACCCTGATTAAATTAATTTCGTAGAAATCAACTATTGACAAATTTGTTTATTTGTAGACAGATCAAAATATATAATAAAAATTAAAATATTCAATTCGTCTCCTGATCTTTTGTCGCTTTTGCTGAATATGCATATCTTGTGAGAGCTTAGAATATAATTGTATTCTAAGTATTTTGTTTTCATGTTAGAAATATTTCTATATAAGCGTTTAGCTACCATCAGAACAAAATATTTAAAATACAGCATCTTACTATCGTTTCTCGGTAAATTTACAAATTGCTTTCTAAGACCTATTCCAAGTAGTCTTAACAGCTACTTCTGAGAATTAAAATGTACGTGACAAGACTTATACAATTTGTTTTGAAGAGAAAACAATGGTCACTTTTTAATAAGAGGTTAAAATTGAAAATGGACACTAAAGGCAAAATATATAAAATTAAAAAAAAGCGCAATTATTGCTTCTTTCTTGAATTGTTAATTATTTAAAACGATAACTTATTTCGGATTTCAACTCATAAAGTAGTTTTTTATATATACCATTATATATATATATATATACCATATATACTTTATACCATAGTTAATATATTTCTGATTTTTAAAAATTGACACATACCTATCTCTTTTCTAAATCTAAAATTGGAGCAAGTAGAGAACATCTTATCTTATTACCAGTATAAACGCTTAAAGTTTGTGACGGTGGATGGATTGGATAGATGGATGTTTGCCTCTCTTTTAGACAAAACTACTGATCTTGATGAAACTTCACCGTACCTATACATGAGATTATAATAATTTATGATGATATAATAAATAAATAAACGCATCACACTTAACGGCCCCCCTTAAGATCGCGTGACTTTGTGTCGAGGGTCCGGAAACACTAACACAAACACCCAGATCACGACAAACATTCGTGTGGCCAATACAGATATTTGCTGTGAGCGGGGATCGAATCCGCGACTGTTAGAGCTTAAGTCAGTTGCAATGGCACTGCGCCAACGTGTCTGACATTATAATTATAACGATAAGTGTAAATTTTTATTTATACGCGGACAAAGTTGGGTGGATAGGGTATAAGGTTGGTTCATTTGTGTCTTCCTGAATAACGCGAAGCTGCTATTACAATTAATATAGTATACCACATAATGATAACTTATTATTTCGGATTGCCTTAAGGTATATAGTACGTTTAAATGTTGTATATTTTATGAGATATAGTTAATTGCGTCAACGCAATCGTAAAGAAAATTGCCGGTCCGAACGCTTTCTTGTAACGCTAGCAAAATTATAACTTAAAATGAATAGTCTAATTAGAAACCTATTCCTTTGTGGTTGGTTAAAATTATTGATCCACAAAAGCCTAAATAAATATTTGGAATGTTTTCAAAAACGTCTGCTTTACCCATAATACTTATGATGGAAAAAAACTATGAAATAACGTAAATATAGAAATAAAGCATCAATTTAACGTAGTGTTGGATGCCCTCTGGCTAAGTGGCGTGACGACCTTTGCAAGGTGGCAGGTACTGGATGCTTGAAGCTGACTTGTGGCATGCTTAGTAGCGTACAATTGAAAACCTATGTCTAAGAATTACTTGGCCGATAATATACTAATTAAAAAAGAACAAAGACATAATTCTCTTATAACATTGTATAGTATGATGTTTTATGATCATAGATATTTGTATATTTTAAAACGTGGGAGTTTGGTAAATTGTTACCGCCTACCATACACACACCCAAAAGTTTAGTAGCGTAGTTACAGAAACTAAAGCATTGTGAGACTGGAGTCCAACGAGTAAATAAAAAAAAACATTCATAAGTCAAATAATGTATTTAATTAAACAAATGTTTATTGTTTCAGTCAGTTCCATTTATACCACATGAATGAATATTGCGCTGTTTATAACCATTAAATATTCTATTACTCAATCACGACCACACTAGATAATAACCATTAATATAAAAAAATGTTACTCTCATTACAAAGCGACGTTGTGTAATATATTCAATTTATAATCTGTGGGAGTGATTTTAGAGACCTCTGATGCATTTTTTATTTTCTTTATTCTGTGGATATGTTTTGATCAAAATGGTTCGCGGTTTCATTTACCTTTGTATATGTGAAGTACCTACTAATAATAGTAGTAATAGTCGCTGTAAGCAAACAATTTAATTATTTCGTTTTGTAATTAATCACACTAGTTTAATATAAACTAGCTTTTGCCTGCGACTTCGTCCGCGTTTTCGTCGTTTTTCGAAAAAAAGTAGCGTATGTCCTTCCTCAGGGTTCAGTGATTTTGATGTGACAGACAGATTAACTATCGTAATTTAATAGGGAAATATAATATGTCAATCCACAATACTTGATTTCTATGATTTTTTTTTTATTTTATAGGTAATAATGTTAACTTTTTATAAATTAGTGATGAGTGAGAGTATTATAAACGTAAGAGTAAACAAATATAATCAGAATTCTCCGAACTGCTAACCTATCAGGAGTTACACGTGTTATTGTGAGTCAACCATAAAAGATAGACATATGCTGTTGTGGGATATTTTTTAGGAAATTTTATGTAGAATATTTCCGTCATACACGATTTCTATGTAACTTTAACCATTAAGGCTGCATAGGCGACGGAAGCTTAAAAATTGGAGTAAAGTCTCCCGTTTTCCCTTTATTACTCTGCTCCTATTGATTGTAACGTGATGAAAAGTATACTATAACCTGCCCAGGAGCATGAAGAATAATTGTACTAAGTTTCGTTAAAATCCGTCCAGTAGTTTTTGTTTCTATAAGGAACATACATACAGACAGACAGACAGACAGACAGACAGACAGACAGACAAAAATTTTACTGATTGCCTTTTTGGCATCAGTATCGATCACTAATCACCCCCTGATAGTTATTTTGAAAATATATTTCATGTACAGAATTGACCTCTCTACAGCTTTATTATAAGTATAGATTAAATATAAGTACTTTAATTTGTTTTTGCAATTATTTTCTACTTTGTAGAAATCGATTTGAAAAATCACTCTCCATGAGAAGTAATGCTGAGAAGCTTTTAAGTTCGCCCGCTTTTAAGATCAATTTATATGCTTTAGAATAATCTATACTAATATTATAAAGCTGAAGAGTTTGTTTGGTTCTTGATTTGTTTGAAGGCGCTAATCTCAGGAACTACTAGTTCGAATCAAAACAATCTTTTTGTGTTTTAAAGTTTATTTATTGAGGAAGGCTATAGGCTATATTACATCACGCTACGATTCATAGGAACAAAGCAGTAACAGCTAGTTATGGAATAAATGTGTGTAAACAAACATACGGAACCATATTATTGTCAAACCAGTAGGTATTTGCAAAGCTTTGTCTTGGTCATCAGTCATATAAATGGAAGTATGACGGCTACCACAGCTAATCTAAGAAAATCGACCGGATGTTACAACCGTTGTGTTTTGCGAAATAATGGTTTGACACGATGAATTGTGTCTGTCATTTGTTATTTTTGTTTTTTTTTTAATGCGAAAATGTCATTCATGTAGGCAGGTTAATTTTTAGTTTAGCATTAATTACATTTTTCTGGGTGGATGGATGGATGGTACGCTACAAAACATTTTATCAAAAAGTATATACTAAAAATACAAAGTCCTAAAAAATGTTGAAAGTATTGTAGAATACGTTATAGCAGAGCAACGAAAAGTTGTAAAAAGACATATCAAACAACTCGATTTCCAATCTTGCCCTACATTTTAAAATCAATTAAAAATCAACCTATACAGTGACAGAAAATATGTCAGCCAATACAAAAAAATTGTTTATATCTCAAATTTCACTCTTTTCCAGTACTTTTCGCAGGGATGATCGAAATAATACATCGCGAAACCAAGACATTGTTTATTCATTGATGCTCCCCTAATGTTTTGTATGAGATTGACAGACCGCAGATATTGGGTTGCTCTTGACAGCTGTCAGTTAGCAAGGTAATAAGCAGGCTGTAAGTCGCAAAGAAACTCTTAAGGGGTGTAGAGGATTACAGGTAATGCCTACTCACCCCACAGAGTGTACAGTTAATGTTTTGTATTACCGGTAACTTTGCTATAGAGGCACAAGGGGCCAGTGGCCAGGGCGGTAAAATTTGGGGTGTGAGAGATTTTTTCAATATTTTCGAATAAAATTTATTATACTTTTCTGTACTACTGTGTGTAGGTAAAGAGACATTAGTTGTTACTGTGCCCCAAGGTGGCACTTAGGGTAAGTGAGCGCGAATTTTTCATGTGCGAATTAAACTTCGAAACCACTGAAACTAAAAATTATAGTACCATTTCATAAATATGTTATTCTAAATAGTTACAGGCTATCTTTTATGTATATATGCGTAGTATTTAAAGACAAAATCTATATTAACGCAGCCGGGAGCGAAAGCTAGTACTTAATAAACATGTCACAGTTATCTAAATAAATATGTATGTAATGAAAATGACTATCGTAAATTAATTCAATATTTAATTTAACCGAGTTTTGCATACATGAAACAAGATTATAAATTTTACTCAAAGTAAAATATCTCGAAGTTAATACATAATTTATTAACACCACTTACAGGGCAATGAATTGCAATAACCACCATTACTTATATTAATCTCAGCTACCTACCGCATTAAGCAAAATCTCTCTCCATAAAGAGATAAATCCGGACCGTGGTAGTGTGGTAGTAAACAAGAAAGCAAATGAAACAGCATAGTACAAAGCTTTGAATAATCGAAAATTAACAATTCTACAACGTGTTATCAAAACAGAAATTCGGTTAGGAATAGCAGAATTCACAAGCGAATTTCGACGATAAAACAATCGTATATAAGTGAAATATTCCATGAGTAATAAATCAATAAAAACCGTACTGTTACTGGAGACTGTATCGCCTACTATTCAATTACCAATACAAACAGCACAGCCTCGTAATAACAGCTTAGGAGGTAATGACACGCTGGATCATTTCGTGCCGTTGTATCCTCATATCAGACTCATACTTTTGATGAATGATCTAATCTAGTTTACCGCAGCTATTCAATTTACATTGCATCATTTAAATGCGATAATAAAATTAGAGATAAAAGTAAAACGTAATGGATTGTTTTCATTTCGATCTCGCCAGCGAAAGCTATTTATTTGAAAGGGTCGCTGCAAAGTTGGTTGAAGCAAACCCGAGCGGAACTAATGGTGTATTTCGATACAATGCGTCGTTATTGCTTTCCGAGCGACGTAATCTAGCCATTTGACTGGATGCTAGATTTAATTAGATTTCCGATTTAATATGATTGTTTTTGAAAATTAAATGCAGTCGATTATTAATTTATTAATACGAATCCATATCTAGAATGTAAAACGAATCAAGCTAAAATTATTATTAATTATATATTGATTTAGTGAGACGCTTATTATGATTAGGTAGCTTTTATTTTTTGCTTATTAATATTAGATTAAATTATTAAAATAGCATAGGTAATTTAAATAGTCAAACTGGCTCAGCAGAAAAATATTATTTTCCATACAAAACTGTACGTTCTTCAACAATAATTTAAAACGTATAACAAAAAATTCCAACTAAACGCTGCTTGCATAATTATTCTAATTTATTTTAAATAATTATATTATGTTAAATTATTAACGAAAAATTATAAAGCACAACAAAATGTTTATTCAACTTAGCATTAACATAAAAGCAAGATACGTCTATTTCAAACTCAAAACATACTGTATTCATGTAGTCTTTTAAAGATATTAAATCATCAATTTACAAATTAATATTTTAGTTATTTGAAGCTACCACCAAAACCCAGCAAGAAACTCGATAGCGAATCTTTTTAAATCAATTTAGTGCATTGACATCTTGTCAGAAAATCCTTTATCGTTTTGTAATCTAGAGTAATGTAATATGCAATATTAATTATTGATTTCTTTATATTTCGACAAAGTCCCGCTTATCAAATAGCATTTAAAGTAAAGTAAAGTAACAGCCTGTATATATCCCACTGCTGGGCTAAGACCTCCTCTCCTATTAAGGAGAAGGTTTAGAGCTTAATCCACCACGCTGCTTCACTGTGGGTTGGCACATGCATGTTTCCTAACGATGTTTTCCTTCACCACCGAGCTCGAGGTGAATTTAAACACAAATTCAGCTTGAAAAATCAGCGGTGCTAGCCGGGGTTTGAACACGCGATCATCGATAAAGATCGACGTGTTCTAACCACTAAGCCATCTCGACTCATCAAATACTATTTAGTTAATATTAAAATCTCACACTCCTACGACCTTGATATTGAAAACGCGTCAAGTGAGAAATGAAAGTGAAACAGATTTGTTTTCTCTTTTAACGGTTACGTCTGCTGATGACTTAACTAATTCTAGAGCCCAGCGCCGCTGGCCGGATTAAACTTTACGCTATTTAGAATTAATTCGAATAGGTATTTTGTGTAAAAATTGTTTTCTACCTCTGCTTTCTTGTCTATTATGTTATTATATTAGATAATAAAGGTGGTCGACGAATAAAAACAACTACACAATATTTTTAGCATATTTTTATTCTATTAATTTAAGCTTTGTGTATGCTGCATTTAAGTTCGTAGTTTTACCGTTGCAAAATTTGCCGATATTTTTATTTTATTATTTAAACATATGTTCACACTTTGAAATGTGTTTTATAATTGATATTAATTAAAACGTAAACCAGTTTCAACATATAAAACATAATTTAAAATAGTGTGCATGAATATAATATTCTATTATTAAAACAAAATTTACTTATTTATATGTATCACATTGCTTCGTTTTATGGTTTTATTTAAGATCAGAGTTAAGATCCATCAAAGAGGATAAGAAACAAAAAAAAATCAAACTAAAAAGTCTATATTAGTACTAATACTATAAAGAGGTAGAAGTTTGTGTGTTTGTAAGTTTGTACGTAGGAGGTAAACTCTAAAACTACTGATCCGATTTAAAAAAAAATTTCCTTTGGATAGCCCGTTTATTGTGGAAAATCTAGGCTTTATTACATCACGCTATTACTAATTGGAGCGAAGCAGTCACTATAAACACGAGTGAAACCACGACGTGTAGCTAGTTTTCTATAATGCAATATTGTATTCGTAAGAAAAGGCACTACAGCCAATTAAAGCTACATACCAAACAAACAGCTGACAAACATTTAGCAACATTATAATCCCTATACCCAAGGTAATAAGGAAATTCAATTTTGATACTAGATAGAAATCCCGATAGCCGTATCAATTTGTCTAATATCAAGATCAATCCATTGTTGCCCACTCTAGACTCAGTGAAAACAATAAGTATTGTATTGGTTAGATTTCAATGAATGACCTTGCTCATGTCTTTACAACATTATTGGGCCAATTTTTGAAATTACGTGACGTAATCGAGCTGTAATTAGCCGATTTCACAATTGACACTGCGAGATACGTCACATAATATGAATAATGATGAAAATGTGCCCTACATTTTCTATATATGCATATAATTAATTAATGTATAACTGAACCGTGTCTGTATATTTTAAATTAATTGTTGAAAATAATCATCCATCATTATAACCAATTAAGATGTTCTTTTTAAAAACAACGGGTTCGATTCTGGGTAGGATTACGAGTATTATAGAGAGATTTAAAAATATATATTGATGTATAAAACTATTGTTATTAATATACTTGTTAATTTTTAGTTATTATTAAAATTGACTTCGAGATTTCTTTCAGTAATTTTCGCTATTCCCTATAGTTTAAAATTTGGCCAACTACGCCCACTTCAAAAAGTCAGTATGTTGACCACTATGCTAGACTATAGCCGATCAGGCGGAGTCATGTGCCTCTAACAACGACTGTTTTTTATATAGCTGGCAAACGAGCAGGTGGGACACCAGATGTTAAGTGGTAACCGCCGCTCATGGACATTTGCAGCTTTAGAGGAGACACAAATGCATTATCAGCTTTAAAAACGTAAGAAACGAAAGGAAATAGGAAGTAAAGAAAGGAATAGGTGAGGGTTCTGCCAGGTACTGCCCTGGTCGAGCCAGCCCTAGAACTGAAATCATTGGGCTACCGCTAAGCTCAACCTCAATAAGTCAATTGCCACTTAGAGCTAAATATTTGAATTTTCACAGACATTTTTTTTGTCTAGGTGTTTGACCTTATCTCAACCGTGCCTCGGCATGCGTGTGAAGTTATTCGTGTCAGTCGTTGTCATAAATACCTGCTAATAATCGTTACACATAATGATACATTTGTATAGTAGTATACTTTCAAAAGCTTAAAATTAAACTTTTCACGTTTGAAGTCGGTTAAAGCAAAAAATCCACAAAAAATTGCTCCGAAAAATTCCTCCGTGTCAAAAATCGTACGACCATAACTTACAAATACATAAAATAATTTCCGGTTAACTGTTACATATAAACAATGCTCTCCATTAACTCGGTTTAACAATATCCGTCGCAAATATATTTCCTTATTATTTTTATTTTAATTTATGCATACATTATTTATACAATTTTATACGAAAACACAACTTTATATGAAGGTCATCAGAAACTTTAAATGTGAGTCATAGCAGGTGTATTTCTATGAAAAAGCCAACGCGGCTTATACTTGTAAGACGCTATCTCTAATCTCGTTTATCAAATAGCAAAAAATGTACGTTGTTCATGTCACGTATGCTATGAATATTTTTAGCATAATGTCGTTAAATTACTCTACTGAAGTTCCTGTTCCTTAAAGCTTGTATTACTAACAAACCGTTTACAATAATAATTATGGCCCTCGCGACCTTATTCTCAAGTAAGGCGGTCAGGAAAGTGCTAATTGCGTTACCGTCCGAAACCCAGAACATAATTGGACCCACAGTGAGACTGCAATGAAACAATGGAAATGCATTCACAATCGGCGGCATCACGGCTCATAATTAAAAGAAAATTAAGGCCATTATAATTTCACCCTGAGCCCGATTCTGAGTGAGAATCGTTTATCGATTTACACCCTAAAGGTCGAGTGATTGTAATTACTAATCAAAGATACGATTAGACTAGGCTGCGCTGTAGATATTGTTTAGACGGCCTTGAGTCGCTTTACCTGACCGGCTAAAACTTGGTGATATCACATCAATATAAAATCATCAAAATTTTTAATTATTTTCTTTAATTGACGATAAACTAACATACGATTAAGATTTTATCGATTTTAGAGATAAAAGATGTTGTTTTTTTCAGATTCAAAGTATTTTGTAAAAATAAACGCATTGTTTAAATTTATTGAACACAGAATTTTAATACTATGTTTGTAAAAAAGAAAAGCTATTTAAAACAAAAATAAAATGACTGATCAAATCATGCGTGGACATAATTATTTAACGTACCATTCTGATATTAACGAAGCTATAAAATTACCTATTTATTTAAGCTAAAACATTCTCCACCATAGAGCACTACATTATTTGAAGGAATCTTTAATTTAAAATCATAATTATCTGTGACTGATAGACACTTCACTTTAAAACACAAAAGGCCAATACTACTATGAAGTAATTTCGCAGTTTTTAATGACTATTTGATTTTTGTACACCCAATTATTTATTGCAAAATTTAAAGTGGGTGAAACTGTCAAGTTGTACTCGTAATTTGCCTTCCCAAACGTAAAAGACCGGTTTCACCAAAACATTACAAGATGCGGTGTAGCGAAAGATGGAAGTAGTACAAAAAATTTCATGGTAACGTGGCCATGAGAATCAGTACTCCATTAAGAGTGTATTCAAACATGTGCGGCCTTTGCCGATTGTAGGTACACTTGAATAGGTTATTATACTTGAACTATAAACGTTGTTAGATTTTTCTGTGTCCATCAAGGTGTAATGTCTTGTATAATTTGTTTATTGCCCATTAACAACTACATTTTTACGCTTAAAAAAAGGAAATAAACGAGCAGTTAGTTTCATCTGGCGTAAAATGGCTACTGACTTCTGGGTTTATCTGCCATATTATGGGAATTTCGGTTGTGTTGGTCTTTAGAAAAAATATATTAAAACCTCTAAATTATTACTCAAAAACAAATCTTGGGATATTTAGATACTATTTAATTAGATACTATTTAACTATTTGCTATTTCAATCGTGCTTACGTTTACTGATCCACTAATATATGTAACTCTCGTTAAGGACGCTTTGCTTAGTAATGGAGAGTAATCACATTTCCTACATCAATCTTTGAGGCTTAACAATCTTAGTCTAGTTAGGCCTCTCTAAACCTATTTCCGGCTTTCTGTTTCCAACCACATTACACCACTAATTTTATCATCTTGTTCGATAACTTTAAGTTATCTAAATATTCATATATGCCTTGAAATTGCTCCAGAAAAGTAAGGTAATAGGTATTAAAATTAATAAGGTATTAAAGGTAATAACTAGGATTTGAAATAAAGTACACAGGCCAGTGCTAACACGGACGTAGGGCGTAAATAGTTATATTTCAGCCAAACGTAGTCTCATTTTAATTTATCATTAGGCCTGCCCAAGACGCTACACAAAATTTATTATTATTTCATCTGAAGACTAATTATGTACTATATGTTTTGCAAATACGTCATTAAATCTCTTTAGAAAAACTCTATTCATTGTGTGTGTTTGCTAACTCTTGATGATAAACCAAAATATCATAGACAATTTACTAACATATTATATTTATCTTTTAAAGCCTTTGGTATTAGAATAAATTATTCGTTAGGCATTTTAAAGGCACATTATTAATTAACGAGTTATTTGCGTAGGCAGCACCAGTAGGTACCCCTTCATTTACTCAATTATATGTCTAAACATTCAAACGCATTCGTCTTCACGTGTCAAGAATTTGAAACTATTGAATCATATTTCGGTATTTATAAATCGTTTTTGATCGATGGTGGTTAGATCAGATGGTATTGAAATGTGAATTTCTATTTAATTTGTGAAAGTGTTAACTTTGTTACTTGTAGACGTTCATTTATTTTATGCAAAACAACAATAATAATGAAATATTTATCATAATAAATATCTGTATAGATCATACGGATGTTTGTCCTGGCTGAATGTTGTTTCCGGACCCCCCACACAGGATAAGCAAAAACATAACGCAACGTAGTAGACAAAGTAGGTTAATCGAAATACTTTAAGCCTAAATTAGGCGTTTAATAAGTAACTTTAAATCTTAAATAACGTGTTTCATAAATAACTGATTTATTATAATTTCTTCTTTTAAATACATTGAAATTCTAATAATACTATTAGATCTAAGCAGTGAAATCGAATACTTCTATTATATAAATAAATTTTTTTGCAAAATTCTGCACAAAAAAATCCAGCATCTGACTTGTTTTAGACATTTAATTAACATAAAATAGATAAAGATGTGAGCAACAACTAGTTTCTTCATTTAATTCCCGCAACCGTAAAAATCAAAAGTTCTTATGTCATTACTTAAAACTTTAGTGCCAAATATTTAGCATTACATTATGCAATAGCATCTTCAAATTAGCAAGATCATCGAGATATTCACGGCCACACTAAGGCGCAGCGAGTTAGTCATTTATAGTGATGTAAACAAGTAGACGCATAATACATTTTATATAAATACAAAGTACGTGCAAAATTATTACCTTTATACTCCTGGGCGCTAATTATGATAATCTACCGCTATCAAAACATACATTTTGATAGTTAAAAAAATGCTTTTAGTAGAAAAATCCGATTTTTTTTTAATTAACTGTCAGAGTGTACCATTTTGTGATACCGATAGTTTAATATACTAACCCTGCTTTTCTACTTGAGTTAGCGTTAATGTTATCACCTGTCTCAATGCGCTCTCCCAAGTAGCCGTAACTAATATTATAAATGCAAATATGACATGTTGTTTGTAACGTTTTCACGCCTCAACCATTCAACCGGTCAGCATGAAATTTTACACATACGTTGTCAGAAAAACACATAACGTTCATTCGGAAATAAGTAATTTCCGAGGAATTGAATAAAACCGGCTAAGGACTTGCATATGGAGGGTTCCTTACCATCGGGCGCACTGTTTCTTTTTAAAGAATTACATGTATAAAAAAAAATAAAACACAAAATAGGCGGTACAATAATACGTAATACTAGCCGTTGTCCGCGACTTTGTGTGCGAAAAATCAATATATACCTATATAAAATTAAAAAAAAAGTAGCCTAAGTTACGCCTTATAAAATAAGCTATTTACGAGTGAAAGTATGTTTAAAATCGGATCAGACATTTCAGAGATTAGCCGGAACAAATAGACAGACATACACCCGGACAGAATGTTAATAAATGTTAATTTGAAATTACAAACAGACACTTCAATTTTATTTATTAGTATATAGTACAGCCCTCCGTCTGTCCAACTCGTACTTGACCGGTTTTTATTATGTGTTATTACAACGGCCATATCACTCTCTATTACAATTTGGAAAAGGGATACACGGACGAGGACAAACGGACCGACGGAGAGCAAAGGCTTAATAATAGGATCCCGGCTACACTCTTTATTTGCGGAACCCTAAAATTGAATCAAAAGATCGTCCGGAATAAAAAAATCTACATTAACATTAAAACCTTTTGATAACCTCCGCTATCCGATTTATCGCTAAGCTTTACGTCATTAACAAAAAAAATATTAAAATATTACTTCCATCAACATAATGTGTTGATTAACAAGCTAATTTACGAATTACACCGCAGGTGAGAACAATTTTAAAATGAAATTTAATTTTGACATAGAATAACCCTTCATATACGAGTATGTAAATTCAATTTTTGTTTTGGTTTTTAAACAAAATATCAACAACTAAACAATAAGTTAAATTAATCGTTGGATCCAGTTAAGGTGAAACTGCGTTACGGTTGATGCACTTTTATAGAATTTCATTTAGATTTCGTTCTTACTATTTTCTGCGAAGAGCTAAAACCGAATATAATATTATTTGTATACTTAATAGAAACGGTAACAGCTATTCTTAAAACGCATTTTAAAAATAACCTGCCTTTAAAACAAAGTATAAGTTACATTTTTTTCCATTAAAAGGTTTTATTATTTAAATTATACGTTTCAAAGATATTGGAAGAACCATGATGTAAGTTGTAGCAGGTTTTGCAGTGATTTTCCTCCTAGGCTGCATTTAAATACACTATATATTAAAGTCCACTCCTATTCACATAAAACCATGAAAAAAATTTAAGTAAAATATAAATAGCCTATTTATATTATTATAATATTTAAGAACCTGGATCACATTAATCGACCATAATTCATTGGATCGAATAATATATTTTTAAGGTGTAATAGTTTACATATTTACTATTAAGCTATCAAACTGTCAAATATGAAAAATGTTTTAACACTATACATACTAATACCTACTAATTGAATCTTACGATGACAGCCATATTGCCAAAATGGGATATTTATTCAATCTGAGGTCGAGTGCTTATAGATGTAGTTGAAGACCTTTGACAGTTCATCCATGATCTTTAATCCTCGATTAGGCGAATGTCAATGGCGAATATTAATTATAAAGCAAGGCCCTTAATCGAATTTAATATATTTCATTAATTATTCAAACAATGATTCGTATTATAAATCTATTAAGATATTATAAAGCAGATAAATCCAATTGTCAAATACTATCGCTATCAAAATATAAAACACTCTAGCAATTAAAGATTTAGAGTCTAATTGAGTTAATTAAGATAAGTATTATTAAAAAACTTTTAAGTCATCCACTGTCTATAATCCTACTACTATTATAATTACGGTAAATGTGAAAGCTTTTAAAGATTGGTTGTTCTTCTATGCAAAAACTACTGAAGAGATTTTGATGAAACTTTATAGTAATATAGCTGATACAACAAAATTATGAAACAAAAACGTAATTTTCGCACTCGCATATGTCAAGGCGATGACGTAGCTGTCAAGTTGACAAGCGTGCCTCAACGAGTGCAGGTTCATAATAGGCACAAGGCCGACATTATTTGATCTGATCGTGTAGAGCTCATAATATTATGCTAAGCTTTAATGATTTGTCAATTGCATCACATTACAAAGCTTGTTAGTGCTGTGTAAATACACAAATACGGTTGTTTCATTGTTTGATTTATAAATTACTAGCTTTTTCGGGCGGGTTTGTTGGACTTTAAATTTTGGACACATAAGAAGTGGTGACTAAGTTCTATAATTTTGTTTTCGTATGTTTGTAGGATTATGCTATCCGTCTGTATAAGGAGTAAATAAGTTGTTAAAAACAATAGGGCGATGAAACGTAAAATAAAGGCTATAAAGAAACTTTCTGTATGCACATGTACTTAATTAATATCATAAATCATAGTAAAACAATGTTATAATATAATATATAATAAATCCCTGCTATAAGAGCTATAAAAAATCATTCTGATAACGCCTATCTTTTTAATTATATATTTTATTTTATTACATTTAAAAACTACTACAACTTCTCAATTATTCTTTACTAGAAGGTGCCCGCGACATCGTCTACGCAGGATTATTTACCCTTATGTCTTATTATTATTATACCATATTTCAACCCTTTACAACCCTTTCTTCGCAATAAAAAGCAGTCTATGTTAATTCTCAGGCTTTATCTCGGTACCGAATTTCATTTAAATCGGTTCAATAGTTTAGGCATGATTATGTATCACACAGACATAGGTACTTTCGCATTTATAATATAAATACGAATTTTTATCTATAACACAATAAACCTATTCCTTCATCTCATTTTATTTCATCTTATTTTCTTAAATTACGATACTTCCAAAATTCCCTTCGTCTTGGTAACGGTGATCAATCTTAGCGTTCATTGTTCTTGCTCGTGACCTTATCAATTAGGTACTGTTAAGTGCACTTGCAATGTTTATTATCTAGTCCTCGCAATTTTCGTAATGTTTGCTCTGATTTTCGAATGTATTTACAATTGCGTATTATGTAATTTCTTTCAGCGCTAACTTACTTAACATATTTTTTTTACTTAACAATGCTCATTATAATTGATAACGTTAAGCAAGAAAATTTAAATTAATAAAAATTAAATTATTTCGTTGTAAGAATTGAAAATCGAAAATAATAGTCTAATTAATGACAATGTTATGAAGAAGATAATACCTGTTTTAATAACAAAAAAAAAAACATAAATTATTTAATATGTCAGAAAAAATATTTAAATAAATTTACATTGGACAAAAGTACTTTTAATATAAATAACGGATATCAAAGGAAAAAACCTGACAAGTTTTTCAGTTAAATGTACTATTGACGCGTTATGATATAGTATAACATATACATCTCATCGGAATTATATCAACTATCTATTTCAACATGAATTAAGATTTATTTTGAAAGATGTTTTTATAAAAAAAATTAGTGGATAGGTTCATTATACCGTACCATTGTATAATATAGCACAATCTTCTGGCACTATAATATAATCGAGCAAACAATCGTCTACTAATATGGTTAATTTTCAAGTTATTTCTGCTACTCAGTTCCAGTAAGGCAGTGTTACACGTTACGAGAATTAAGCAATATTAAATCTCACATGTTTTAGTCAATACACCGTCAAAATTAATATTTGCAATCGTTATCTAAATGTCACAAGATTTGATAGTAACGTGTAAGTATGACATACAATATTGCCAAACTAACCACATCAATTTTTGTGTCAACATTGTAAATCAAATATTTTTATCGTAATCCAATTCGTTTTCTTAATAACAAAAAATGAGTCTTAAAATTGTTGATTCCACTCTCTCATTCTTTGGAAAAAAATTCTATTATGGACCCTGGCTTCTAAAATGTATAGTTTGTAAAAATGTCCCGAATCTCCTTTGCATAGAACAAAATGCCAAGCAGTTTTAAGTGCTGACTATTGTAAAAGAAAGTCATTATTCATATTTGCTTTCTTATTTTACGCAATAATTTGTTCTTTGATAAGGCACTTGACACTTAGGAAGATATTATAGAAAAGAGGATAGCTCGTTAAAAACATAAGTTCTCTTAAAATTTCTAGACAGCTTCATTTTTCCAGCAACTTACATTCACCCATGAGACCAAAAACATTTATAAAAGAAGGAACAATCTACGATTTATCTCTATTCTTCGGAGATTGATAGAGTGCTTCTTCACAACTTCGCACAAGTTTTTAATGACTATTAATGGACACTTCCTCGCATTATTTCGCGTATAACACCATATTGTACCACACATTCATTAGAAAAGATAATTTGCCGTTTAAGAAAAATCACATTATGCAACATCCACTTTGAAATTTATAAGAAAAACGAAATAATATTCGTGATATTAGAAAATTCTCTACAGACATTTTTTACCGTCGATCTACATACAACCATAGATTTTTTCGGAGATCGATAAACTTTCTCGTAATAATAAAACCAGAACTGAACAACATAATTATTTACATTAAATTATGTGAAACTACTTTTTAATGTGATTATAAAATCAAACAGATTATATAATAAATAAACGACGGGAAATACAGTTAAGAAGTTAATCTCTAACAATTACTAATAATAGCAATTAGTTTCAATAACCTTACTGATGGTTCTATTGATTCTTGATAAACCGAAGTTTAATCTTCATTGACGTTCGCTATCTGAACGGGTAACTTTTTGTCTTGTAATTCAATGAGCCGGCCAAAATAGACGCACGGCTGACTTTTTTTCGTCAATGTCACGTGAAAAAAGGTACAAAATTTTAGCGGGTTTGATATAAATATGAATACCGTATTGAACAATTGTAACATAATTAACACTACAAATATATAATATAATACGTAGGTAATAAATTTTTATTTTTGACTATATATCCTTTGTGGATTCACTTGCGTTTATACTGCTTCTCTCCTATGTGTCGTAGCGTGATAAAATATAGCCTATAGCTAGCTAGCTCACTAAATAATCCATGTAAAACAAAATGATTTTTTCAATTCGAACCGAAGTTTCTGAGATTTCTGAGACAAACAAACAAACCAGCTTTATAATATTAGTATAGATAATTTTAAATATGAATTTACTCATAAGTATTTCTATTTTTATATTCGATTTAAAAATACTTTTATAAGATCATGAATTAAATGGCAATTACACCGAGTAAAAACTGTTTATCCGTTAAATAGCTTGAATAGCTAGAGTCGTTAGCAGACAATAAAATATCGATAAAACAATTGGAAGTAGAACTTATGAGTATGAAGTGTAAAACTCGCTTCAGTTAATACGACAGAGATAATTGTAACTGTGCCTACAACTTTACAAAAAACACTGACAACTCGACAGAACAGTTATGAAATGAAATCTCAAATTCGATATTAAATACGGAGGTAGCGATCGAGGCCAAACGAAAATTTAACAAAAAAACACCCGAGGTCCATTGGATGAAGCAAAGTTCACGACGACTGGTGAGTGTTAAGAATAATTTCTCTAAGCGTAAAAAAAAGTTAAAACCACACTACTTACGCTTGGTGTCGAGAGCGAATTTTGTTCCACAGTAAAAAATAATAAAGTTAGCGGCGCGACCTTTTTTTATTATTACAAAATGTTCAATGGTCGTTTTATGGATCGCTTTTTGCACATCTGTTCTGTTGAAAATAGATTTGCAATGGACACATGGCACTTTCGATTGAAATGCGACACGGTCGAGGCCATCTTCTAAGTATGTAAATTGGTTACAAATTCTGCGCCACTTCTATCTTATACACGAATTATTTCCGAAGAAGTTTCAGTGAATGTTAAATTCGAATATTTTGATGATACGTATATGAATTCATACGATTATTCTAGACGATATAATCCCGCTTAATATATTCATATTTTTCTTGTAATGTTTTTACGTAAACCTCCGAATAATTGTAACCTCATTTAAGTTTCTTTAGCAATTTATGAATTCTTATAATGTATAAATAACCTGTCATTCCGGATATAATACATGTGGCCTTCGAGAAACGGTTAACTTGTAGCGTAATCAACTAAAATCACATCGATTCTATCGGTTCATTGATTTCGAGCAAAATCTTCTATTTCCAATCATAAATATTTGGACAAGATAGATCTGAACATAAAATTTTTTAATCGATTTCGCTTTATCAAATATCTACTAAATATTAATGAGTTTCATTCATTATTTTCTGTAGAGACTCTTATAAGATTGATTTGATTGCTTATGATCTGTGACTCTGCACGTTTCGTAAACTTGCGATAAAGAGCTATTGTTTAGCCAGTAACAAATTTTTCTGTCTATCAAATCAAACTAATGAAATATTTTGAAATCCTTATACGAACGAAATACACTATCTTGTCCATACTAAAATATTGTTTAACTCTTAAAAAAAATGAACTTAATAAAGTCCATAATCATTGTATAAACTAAATTTTTATTTTATTTTCATTAGTAGTGTTAAATTTAAAAAAATGGACGTAAAATATTAGCGGTTGCGGAATAATAAATCGCCAAATTCTCATACAATTTGCAATACTTACGGAAAAGTTTGACAGCACTGTTATCTGTAGCCGACCTTAAGAGGCAGAGACCAGTCCTCCTCCTTAATCGATCTGTACAACGGCAATGAAAAATCCAGTAACCCACACTGAACACAGCACTGAAAATCAAGTTATCACTTCACGAATGTCCTGCCACGGGTCCGGGCACTAAACCCGTTCTGGGGGTACCGAATTCCGGTTTCAGCTAAGGTCACTCTCGACGTATGGATCAAAAGCAGACAGTTCCACTTCAACAGTGTTCGGGTTGAAAGGAAAGTCTAAAGAAAGTTTCGTGTGTTAAACTTTTTTCGCGATCGGAGGATCGGCGTCGCGACGCCGAGCGGCATGTGCGACACGAACGGCGGCTCGGTGCAGACTGACGCGATGTTAATTTTAACGAGTGTGCAGTCGAAGCCTTCCGACGTCACACACGCTTCTGTGTGAGTGACGAACTTGCAGATTCCACTACAACTACACGACAGCTTTGCGATATAAGTAAACACGCGATATACATTGCTCTTTTTTGTATTTTCGAGTTTTTGTTATTTGTATAAACAGCTCTATGTAGAGTAAATAGTTTTACAGTACGATAGGACGTCATCGAGATGGAACATTAGCACTAAGCATCAGGTTCTGGCTTTTGCTCATTTATTGTTGTGGACCCTGCATGCAGTTGGGTGCATAGTTTTATGAAATTGGTTTTTTGTTCGCGCCGTCTGGCAACTCCCTTAGGAAGGCTTTCGAGTCGCTTTATGGGGCCGCTGAACTTTTATAGTTATTGCACCATGTTACTGTTTTGTTTCCGAAACATATTTGAAACTGTAGGAACATTTGCTGTAATAGTGTTATTACTTCGAATGTGACCGTACTGTTTCTACTTCGTAATCCTTTTCTGTAAACTTTTTGATTTATTTTGAAAATGCAATTTTCTTTGCACGCGATGAATTACCGCAAAATGTCTACAGCGGCAACAGTAAATAATGGATAACAATCGTGTAGGTAATATTAGCAAAAATTGTACATTCAAAATCTATAATAGAGCAATTATTTTTCTTACTTATAATCATCTGGTATGACTAACATAAAACAAAAAAAAAGAAACAATCATCATAAAATCTGTTCACCCTTTAGTAAAAAAAATGCAATCTCGATGGTTAAAGATAAAAAAAAAGAATAAATAAAGGCACATCTCCTTAAACGCGCACCTATTTTACAGCAATCTACACCAATACATCAGCCTGAACTATTACAAGCTGTTATCTGCACACTAAAAGGCTACTTCAACTATATTTAGAATGAATTGAATGAATGAACAACGCCGGTGAGTCTGATTGTACGGAACACTGGTCTGACGAAATGTTCCAGTATTCGCACGGTCCCTTCTCCTCAGTTCGCACGATTAACATTTAGCCGCTGATAACCCGCGCTCTTAGAGACTACCATGGATGCATCAATATAACAAATAAGAGAATTGCATTCAATATGAATATTAACGAATTTTACGTGAATTTAGTAAAAGTGAATATAAAAGCTTATACTTTTATTTTACTCTTCATGATAAAGTGCAGATTAATTAAAGCAGAACTTTGTATTTTTAGTAACCTACATTAATATGGTTGTCGATAAAATAATTGTCATATGTATAAAATTTATAGAAACTGATTTACATCGTACCTCTTAGTGGCAATTTGGCTGAAAGAAGGCCAAGGTATTAACGACCTAACTGTGGCAACTACAGTTTATTGCTAGCTACTATCTGTAGCCAACTGACTACAGCTCCTGCATGAGCTAGCTAAAAAAGCCTGACTAATAAGATTTTCGGAATGATCGATGTGGACATCATCCATTACATCCGCATCGGGTAGAGACGACAGTATACATAACCGGATGCAGTCACTCAACAGCACGTTACCAAACTCCTTTTTAACTTGACATACACAAAACCGATGCATTCCCGCCATTCTTATACGAAGTTAGCCACTATATTAGCCGAAAGAAGTATGACGTAAATCCTTCTTGTTTCATAGATAAAAAGTATTAATTTCCTTAAATTAAACAATAAAAAAATATTGAATTTTATTTTATGTATATACATATTTTTAATTTTTAACTAATAAAGATATAAATTAAGGATATAAAATAAAATATTTTTTTTACATATTAAAGAAATAATCAGTTGACGATTTCGATACGGTATCATTGAAATTTTATCATTTCATACATTTTACATTCAGTCTAAATATAAAAAAATCTTGGACTGGATCTTAATTTTATTATGTCACAAAAAAGATTACTCGTATATACAGTCTTCTATCTTATAATATAAATTTTATTAATTGTATATCAATATTTTTAAGTACACTTATTAATTTATTTATTATAATGTAAAAAACAATCTTTTATAATAATGGGGGGGGGGGGGGATCCGGTTCACCTTATATGAAGTGAACCCCCAACAATGAACATTCGCAGCGCCATTAAGTTTCATTCTGTCATTTCAACATCAATTTTCATCCAAATTAAATCGCACTCGATACCATTCCACGGGGTGATGTTTCAATGAAAACCAACAGTACCCCCGAACAATTCCGTGTAAATAATATAATACTGACATAAATAATGACGTTTAATGTCCTCCCCGCCATTCAGAATGTTTATCACTCAGTTATTATATCCAGATCTGAGGCTCCCATTTATTAGCCAGACCTTTGTAGCAAGAAAACTACTTACATGGCAACAATTCCATAACAGTTAAAATGAAATATGTACGCATTTCACAATTTCTATTTGATATAATGGATTCGTGACTAAGTGTCTGAATTCCGCGGTAAAGTTACGTTTTCGAAGTTATCAAAAGCAAGTGGCTTAGGAGTTTGCTTTTTTGAACTATGTTTATTTTGTATCATATATTGGTTCCTTTTTTTATAAAAGGTTTTGTTTTAAACTAATATTAAAATCATTGCATATTTTTATGTTCAGTCTTAAAAATTAAAATATATCTTCCAATTGGATTTTAATCTTAAATTGTTACAAAAAATTGTAGACAATATTCTTTGTATCTGATTAATTAAATTTTATTAAAAAAACTTTAACTTTAACTGTAAACAGTTGTTCTTTTAGGAACACCTATTTATTTATTTTTTATTAATATATATTTACTAATATATAAGAAAAAATTAGTTTCTAGTACAATAATATCGATAAACTTTTAAATTATTGGTAACATAATATACGAACAAACGTTTTGGTTGAAACTTTCAATAATTGCTATATAAAATAATAAAAGCAATTTGTTATCAATTTTTTCTTGTGTAAAAAAAAGTTACCTATCGATTTATTTAAATTTAAAAAGTTTAATCGTAATTTTACTAATAATATACATAAGACCTGTAAGTCTTAAAGTAAAAATTAGATTTTTTTGTAAAATTTTCAATAAAACTTTTGTATTTTATATAAAGTTCCTTAACTCTCAATTCAAGTTTCCAGGATATCCCTGCACCCGGCCGTCTTCACCCGAACATGCGCCGAACGATTATGCTAACACATTCTACGTCATTGCGGTACTGCAGAACTTGACACTAACTGAATAAAAAATATAACAAAATCACATATAATATCGTTGTCTTAGATTTTCACGATTATTATTCATTGAAATAAAACTATTTTAAACGGATTTAAATCGCGTATATTAATTATTTTTATCATCCCGACGTTTCGAGCACTTTGCAGCGTTCGTGGTCACGGGTAGACAGTAGTAGGCAGGTAGGTAATTAATATACGCGATTTAAATCCGTTTAAAATAGTTTTATTTCAATCACATATAATATTTATAAAATGTTTATTTATATTTATATATAATAACTACCATATAAATAATATAAGACTTAAAGTTTGTTTGTAATTTTGTAACTAAAATGTAATCTCTGAAACTTCTAATCCGATTTCATAAAATATTTTTATTTATTAATATCGGATAGTCCGTTTATTTAGGAAGTAACTTTACTATAACTAGGCTATATAACATCACACAACGACGTATAGGAGCGAAGCAGTAACCATAAACACGATTGATACTGCGACGAGCGGCTAGTGTATATAACTATAAAGATTAAAAAAATAACATTATTTATTATTCTACATTACTCCTACGCCTACTTAAAAGATTTACCCGTTATCCGATTTTTATTTGCAAATATTTTTTTTTTCACACAAACCCGAAACACTGGCGCAATATATTTCATTGAGTAATGTAATTTTTAAGTTAATAAAAATAACCACTACACAGTTATACGAATAAAATAAAATAAAGTAAAAATTCATTTTGTAGAGATGAAAAATTCACACGTCTTGCCAAAATATAAAGTACCTCATGAGTGCCTCAGACACCTGTCATTTTGAGGTATTTTCAAGAATCTCCCACAGAATTTTCTTAGTCAGTATTTACCTTAGGGAATAAAAAATGATATACCTAGAGAGTTTCTTGGATTCGAGCACTGCTAGAAAATTGAATTATGCATTTGAAATCTTCAAGTATATTTCAAGAATATAAATTATTGTTTTATATAAATTTTATTATCAATTTAAACGTCGTTTTACAAATCGATGTATAACACTGATTCTTAATATCGACACTACGACGATCCCAAAGAACTTAAAATAACTTATTCCAACAAAGTATACTTTAAATACATATAATATATGCATGTTTATTTTGCTTTATTTAAAATGAAATAACCGCAAATGTTTAAATTCATAACAAACAGGATGTCAGCTTTCTTATAAAGGTGTTATTGAAAGCACCTCTTTCATTTCTCATAATAAACCTTTTGCTTCTGTTTATATTGGATAATCTAAAGTCAAACTTATTCGATAAATTAAAAAAAGTATTGCCTTGCAAATATCTATACTGAAATTAATGAATGTACTAATGAACATTACTTATATATTCGATGCAATCCTCAATGCTAATTTAAATCTAATGCGAAACCAATGACTAAGTAAGAACTTAATTATCTTCGAAGTTATCAATGTCTATGTAACATTATTGTTGAAATGTTTTGTCTGTATGTTTCAATAAAATCTTACAATAATATGCATTTACCTTAAAATGGCGCTATTAATGTATCTTTGATTTTTTGGGTTTATTTATTACCACTTATATAATTACTTAAATAATTATATATAATATTGGCTAAGTGTAGCACACACTCTATGAAAAAATTGTCTAAAATTAATATTATGGACTCTTGAAATAAGATTCAAAATAACAATCTTATTAATAACGATTGTTATATGCGTCACTTTCACAAAAATCTTGTTTTACTTGAATGGGTAAATATCAAACAAACTGAATTCATAGAATTTTTCCGTTCCATAATATAGACTAGCTTTCGCTCGCCGCTTCACCTGCGTGGTAGGTTTTTACAAAGTAACCTTTCTGGTTTTTCGGTTTATAAGCTATATTCCTTTGAAATTTCATCACAATCTTTTAAGCAGGATTTGCATTAAAGCGAAACAAAGATCCATCCATACATACATCTATTCATCCTCAAAAACATTCTCACATATAATAATACTAGTAGGAATTGTCAATGAATCCGCAGTTTACACCTAGTTCATAATTTCATATAAAGTGAGATTATTTCAAAGAATAACCCTGAAAGTAACAAAAAATAAATAAGTATTAACACTAAAAGCTAGAATGTTACGTAATTTGTGTGGCCTCGTTTTATTGCGGCGAAGATATAATTATTGTAATCAATCAATCATAGCGTAATACCGTTTTGCTTATTAATAATTATATTTACTAATCTAATTTATGTTTGAAGAACCTCCTTTTTTAAATAGTTTAAAAGTTAAAATGTATGTCATATTTAGCGCTTAAAATGTATGATAACGTCACGTCCGTAATCCATACTAATATTGTAAGTGTAAAAATAACTCTGTTCGTTAAGTTTTCACGACTAAGCGCTGAACTAGTTGAATGAATGAATTAATGAAATGATGAATTTTAAAATAAAATTTAAAAGGAATGAAATATAGGATGACCGTTTGAAGTTATAAAACAAAGCTTTGCATTGATAAGCGAAGGGAAGCATGTTAAGATTCCTGAGAAATAGTATTTACTTTATTTTTCTTTACTAGTCTTATTTGGTAACAATACCCGGGACGATAATCACTGATTTTCGAATATTATTTTTCATGATAATTTGCCTTTATACAAAATTATTCAGTTCAATCATTCGGTCGTCGGTTTCTCATCTGTAACTTTTTTATGAGGTTAAAAGTACACCATATTTGGATGCTGATAAGCAATAATGTGTCAACCCACAAAAAGTCAAATTTAGAGATATTGATGTATTCTGATAATGTATTTCGTATTTTACATTATACAACAATTTTTCATGTCATTTGAACAAAATAAGTACGGAAAAAAGGTTCTTAATCAAATGCTTAGAATATTGAAGTGAGTTCCATATTTTGGATTATGCAATAATTTAAAATATTTGAAAAACTTATTATTAAATAAAAATCTTTACTAGCCTATCTGCTATTAATTAATTATAATTTTTCTCAAAATAGAAAAGAAAAAATGGATATATGCTTCTTCAAACAGATGTGTTAAGAATAGGTTCGAAATCTTTTGACGCCATTTTCTCAAAATGAAGTCCGTGTGGCTTGACACAGTATTGCATATCAGCTTCCATTTGTCTGCTAAATAATACAAGTAAAGAAGAATAGACTATAGGTATCTTTAATATTAGGCTATATCTCTTAGCTGGCCTGTTAAAAATAATAATTTTTGTTAAGTAAATCGGAAGAAAAAGCATCCGCTTCAGACGCGTGCGCTCGTATAATTGTTATTAATACGCAAGTAAAATAAAATATAATAGTTCTTTTGTAGATCAAAGAAAAGTATGGAATTATAAATGTATCTTATGTATTTTGATTATGTGTAAGTGACTGAGTAGGGGATTTCGTACAGAGGGTGGTTAAACACACGAAATTTCTACTTGATGTAAAGTGTAATATCGCTTAAACTTAAGTTATTAAAAAAATACCGCAGTTATAATCGTTGCATAACCTATGCGCCGCCGGGACAGGCAAGTGCAATAAGATGTTATTTTTCTTTTTAATAAAGTTTGTTTTTCTTTTGGTGTAACTTTTTTCCCACAGCTATTTGAGATTTCCTGCTATATAAGAGGTTTTAGTATCAATAATGACATATCGCTTATTTTTATTACTTCCTAGACTGGGGTCCATACATTTTTGCTCATCCTCCTTTTTCTTTTACAGTACGACAATATCATTTTTAATTTAAAATTTTCACTATTATCCAAAAATATTCCTTTTATACAACCCTTGTCCGTACAATTACGAACATAACAAAAAAAGTAATGAAAATTATTACAGCAGTTCTAAAGTTATATACACCTACAATATGCATTTGACAATTGATTTTTATATATTACGTGGATTTAAAAAATCTGGTTTTCGAACCATTCATTGAACTAAACAACTTTACCAGTAGAATCTTAACCTCTACCACGAGTGTGAAAAGTAAATTGTAAAGATAATAGCATTCTACTGTTTTTCACACTTAATCAAATTATATAATAACGTTCACAATTTTGTTACTCAATTTATAATCAAGTACATACGATTTTGTATTTTAAATAAGTTTAACTTTTATACTTATCTGTTTAAATAAATATTCGTTTTAAAACTAAGAATGCACCTATAATAGTTCCTAACGTACAAGGTTTTAAAAATTAAATGTATAATATATTTAGCAGTACAATCTTTTTGCTGTACAAATCAAAAGAAAACGGAGGTGAGTGGTGCACGTATTATGCGCAAGTAGGTGAAGCAGAGTTTTAAGCTCACACTAAGAGACAGACAGGTTGGCGCAGTGGTCACTGCAACTGACTGAAACACTAACTTGCTAAGCAACGTCATCCAAAGTGTTTGATATAATGTGTGCCAAAATCCTTGAGCTTATAACATATCTTTAGTTGTATAATATCATTGCCCTACTACCTACCACCAACTATGCCACGCGATTATACAGCGTTTTAGTAGTAGTTTAGTTGATGTTTATAGTTATTAACTTGCTTCTATGAAACCGACGGAATGATTTTATAATACTTATAATCTTCAATAATAATTGTAGTATCAAGAAAAGATAAGACTTTTTATAAAAGGGGAACTGACTTCAAAAGTACAATACGTAATTTCGTTTACTTCAATAACATGCTTATTCAAGTCATTTTGATTTTAAAACCAAACTACTGAACTGATTTTGATGAAAATTCTATGAAATTTTAATAGAGAATAAGAATTAACCAAATCGATCAAGCCATTCGAGTAATCGGTGAACATTCACTAAAAAGTTTACGACGAATTAAAACTGCTCCTTTTTGAAAATCGGTTCAAGATCTTTTGAATCGAACGGTAGTTCAAACAAGCTCGTCAGTTTTTATCATAGATACAGATAGAAAAGCATTACATAAAATGAACCCCGACACCACGCCTCTCAGTAACAACCCAAGACAACGACACAAAATACTCCATCCCAAGAGTATACAGCAAATATAAATATCACGCCGCTAATTAACTTGCGACACACAGTCACCAGGGACGGACGGCGTGTCGAAAACTTGTCCAGTTAAAACGAAACTGTGATTACTAAACAATGGGCCGCGTTCCCAGGCTAGAATTTGTGTGTTAATTGTTGAAAACTGTTATTGACACAGTGTCAAAAAACGAAATGATACGGTAAATTATTTTTACCCGACTGGCCCAGAATGTTAAGATATGTTATATGCGTATGTTTGTGTATGTGTATGCATGTATGTAGGTATGTATGTATTTACGTATGTCCGTTCCGAAATAACCTCCTGTAGTCTGGGCTGTTTCAATGACCCTAGAGTGACATAGGCTATGACGTCAGCAATAAAATCAACATGGCGGACCAAAACTGACAAAACTAATTAAAACTAGCGACTCACTTTGACCTCTTTTAGCCTATAGTTTTAAGTAGTAAGTGTAAACTATAGTTTTAAGTAAAAGAATTTGTTAGAAGGCAGTCATAAAAAAAAATATATATTTTTTAAACTACTTATTTTTATTTCTTAAAATATTATCAACTTCAGTGGATTATTTGCGATCATTAAGCTCGAACACGGTCCGAATTAAAGAGAAAATATTAAAGTTCCGCATTCCGGTATTAATGCGTTATGTGTATGCTTAATGATAAGAAACGTCTGGAGCCTTATCAATATAATACGTATATAGTGATACGTTTAACCATATTTAAACTATAATTTAAGTAATATATTGATTAAACATTAATATTAATATGAATTTAATATACTATACAACTAAAATTGTAAAATCTTAAAAATATGATAATTGCTTCGAATATTCGGTTATGTCAATAATCTCCTAACACTTTATATTGCCCGCCATTAACCAAAGAATTGAACTGAATTAATATTACCCCGAGTAAGACGGTAGTCGGGATTACCTCGATATATCTATATAAATAAAAGCGAAACGTCACTCAGTCATCACGAAATCTCAGGAACTACAAGTATTAGGCGTTTCAAATTTTGGAATACGAGTTGGAAGTAGAAGTTGGAAGTTTGTATGAAAGAGATCTGTTAAGCGCGAGTAAAACTGCAAGTTTCCGCTATTCTATAGCAATTAAAAATCATTTTTTCAAAAAATGTAGATACAGTTTTAGTTTTTATCAAAATCGGCTCCGAGACTCCTTTAAGTATTTTTCGCGATTCCATATAATTTCGGATTTGGCCTAACAAGCCTAGTTATAAAAATCAACCGGTACCTAGACCTATAATATACAAAGAGAACTCGGCGGAAAAGTACTGTTTTACATTCAAAATTTAATCTGGCGCAAAACACGTTTTTCCAACTTTTATTGTGAAAATCGCAGAAGAATTCCTTTCCAGATTTAGTGTCTGCTTATAATTATAACCAGAAAGTTCCCAAATAAAAAGTAATAAGATACTTTCCTAAGAAGCACCGTAGACATGCCAAGCATTCTGTAATCCACACGAACGAAGTCGCGGGCACAGATTGTATATAATAAAAATATTGTTATTACTTTGAATCGTTGCCGGCCTTTTACTTTAACACAACAATTTATTATCAATAAACACAGCGGATATATAGCGTTCGAAAATATGCAGTCGAAATCACTTGACTGCAAAATACCCTCGAAGTTCCAATAAATTTACATAAATTCACTAACGGAGATTAGAATCGAACAGCACCAAAAGCAATATGCAAAATAGAACTATTTTGCCATCATTTCCTTCAGCACGACATTATTCATACACGCCTCGTAACCGGTTCGAACACAACACACGATGCTCCATTTAGATACGAATTTACGCCGACACAAAAACAATGGTCGGTACTTTCGCTTAATATCCAAGTTTCGCCTCACAGCGATATCAAGGGACGTCATAATTCAGGTACAATCTAGTACATTAGTAAGGGCGAGGCGCCTTTGGTCTGAATGTACAACCTTGCTTGCCCTTACCACTTTGCTTGTTTATCGTTTTGTGTTTCGAAACTTTATTATGTTTTATTATATGCGTATTAATGATACGGGCGTTTTTGGAACAATAATAAGTTATGCGCATGCTAAAGTTCTATAAAATTTTATGGCACGTGTGTACCGAATTATTTTCTCACTTAATTAAATTTTCCGCATATTATGAAATAGAAAATTATGCGCCTAAAAATTCAAACGCTACAATTAACACCAATATGCGTATTCTGTCACAAAGTAACGCAAAATTTCATAAATGGACATTTTAAAATTCTAACACGAACACATAGCCAACGCCAGTCGTCACAAATTCTATCCCACCAGAGAGTCAAAAACATGATATTTTACAGGAATTTCTTTACTTATATTGAGTAAATAAGCCCTAAAAGGGTTTAATGGGGAATAAAAATTAATCAATTTATGGCATACACAGTACATATATACATATATATGTATTTCATAAACAATTTTTCGAATACAATTCCAATTTTGAATGATTTACTCAAACACAGATCAAAACCAATGGTACGGCTGAGTTGTTCCCATGAGTATCGGTCGCGGGTTCAACTCGTGACCGAAGCCTGACCTTTGTCAACTGACATAGCGCACCGAACTGATACCGCCGCGCTGGCGGATGTGGGCCAGAGCTGCACAACTCATTAACATTCCTAGACTAATAGTTCCGAAAGGTTTTGGTCTGAAGTGATGTCATTATTTTCTTCTCTCGAAAATTGCGTTGTTATATTTTTATTTTACCGCTAAATGGTATTTAACCATCAGTACCTATTTTGCATTGTATAATAATAATAACTAGTGATCGCCGAGCGCTCGGACTTCGGTAGTTCACTAAATATTCCACCGATTACAAGATTGACCATAGATAATCTATTTTCGGAGGAGCCGAGAGTGGTTAGAACTCGCCGATCTCAACCGATGATTGCGGGTTCAAATCCCGGCTTGCACCGCCGCGTTTTCAAGTGCTAAATTTGTCTTTGAATCTCGAGCTCGGCGGTGAAGGAAAATATCGTGAGTAAACCTGCATGTGCCGGGATAAATTCTGACGCATATATGTATATCCGCCAACCCGCAGTGGAGCAGCGTGGTGGATTAAGCTCTATAACCTTCTCCTTAATGGGAGAGGAGGCAGTGGGACATTAACAGGCTGTGCCTTTACTTTACTTTTTAATCTATTTCAATTTGATTAATTTCATTCATAAAATTATTTGTATTAAATTATAAAAATAATCGCATAAACAAGTTTATACAAAAAAGAAACTGCCATACAGATTGTATCTAAAATATCAACACTGTTATTCAATACCAAAAATATAATATGTATCACGGTTTTGTATAGTAAAAGTGCTTCATTTACGATAACATCTTTGTATCTTTCATCAACACTCGCTTCATTGTATTGTTAATTTGAGTGATATTTTAGATTGATTCCGCCATTAATTTGACTAATGTATCTTTGGTGTGATTGACTTGCTTGTAGCCGCAACTTCGTTAGCGAAATTTTAATAAAGTAAAATCTGTGGCTGTTTATTTTATGATTTCGTATTATTCTACACTAAAGAAAAATAATTTTAAATTGATGTAGACAACACCACGCTTTACATCGAATATAAAAATTATCATATCCATAATTTCAACATTGCTATTGTGCGGGGCATTGCTCAACTAGCAGAGTATTGATTTGACGTTTAAAAAACATATCCGTAATTTATATTTAATGTTTTAAACAAGCCAATTTATATTAATATTAAAAATCCAAACAATTAATCCATTTGTAATATTTTATTATCAGACACGATCCTGTTACGATCTATATCCAGCATAGACGAAGTTTTCTTAAATGATAACAAGAAATAATTATTGTAATACTAACGACATGAACACAATTAGGCTCGTGACTTCATGAAACCAATCAAAGATGTAAGATTTATAAATAAACTATATGACTTATTGAGGAAATTGGAAAAATCGCGTTCACGAGATAACCTCAGCGAAATAGCACTTTCTCATTATAGAAGCAGTGTACAGACACATTTCCACGAGGTCACTATAACGACCATATATAACGCTTTCGATTCCCATTTGGGTCACATAAATTTCCCTCCGTTATTCATCGCTGTAGATAGCCATGTCACTATTGATTCCTTCCCTAGAAAATTATAGCCCGGAGATCATTATAATATTCTATATCGAAGTTGTAAAATTCAACGAGATTTATGTTTGATATGTGTCCGTACCTTGTTATGGAACCGCGATAGTCATTTGATTATAATAAATTGTGAGACGGATTTGTAAATTATAAAATGAAATAGCTTTACAATAAGAAAATTGGACTATTACTATTCCTACTGTTATTACTATATAGTCCTTTATAAAACTGTGAAATGCTCTTAAAATAGTCGTGGATGAAATATTGAAATCGTGGGATCTAAATTTCAACATAATTTTATTGATATGTCTCGGCTTAATCGTAATGTCATTCTAAAGGTAGACATTAACTAATTAAAGATATAGAAAGATTTATACATTTCTTTCTCTTTCTTCAGTTATTATCATTTAAAAAAGAAGTTTCATGATATTTTACGAAGTTTTCAACTAAGACTAGACCAAGTTCAACTACAGATTTTATCTAAAATATTTCGTAACGCATCGACAATTTTAGCGATTATAATAATTACATAACGATTAAAAATTTTCACTTCATCTATAAAAGTTGCCGACACAGTGCGAAGAACGCATCAATTAACTAGTTCCAATAGTTAAAACACATTCAGCCTTGAACGGAGAGAGTCTAGAAATTAAGAGCATTGGACGATTGATCGATTCAGCGGCGGATCAACACGCACGGTAAGGAGTGTCTGGTGTTGACTTGCGCACGCGCAGCGTCCGGGCAAGGCGAACCGCCTGCACTTGATTCGTGAGAGGGTGCCCATGCTAATACTGGATAAGGGATACAGTATTTTTTAAAACTTTTATTTTAGAATTCTTAAGAAATGTCTTTTCTACTATCAATTTGCTAAAAAATAAAATAGATGCAGTTTTTATACGACAAATTTCTGAAAAGATATAAAAGATTGCCTTTTAGCGTACCTTCGTTACTCTTTTTAACCACCGACCTAAAAATAAGGGGGTTTTGTAATTTACTCTTTGATTTTGTAATTGATTCATTCATTATTTAAGTAATAGATATAGAAGCACATTGTTTCAAATGGGATTAAATTAAAAACAAAATACAAAACATAAGGAACCTAATCATTTTTTTTAACTCGACAACAACTGTGTTTTTTTTGTAGATTTTATAATACTCAAAGAACAATCATTTCAGTAATAGTAATTATATTATAATATATTAATTAACAGTATAAAATAGTAAACGGCAAATATTAACGTTTAAAGCTACAGTAACATTGCATATTCGTCCAATTTAACACTAACAGGCGAGCGGACGAAGGGCTTAATCAATCTGCACCGGATTCGATTACCGACCGTGCCGAGCGCTCGTTTGGACTTCACCTCGTGTTTCAATACGACTACTATTTTTATTGCTTTTCTTGTTATAAATTTACATCGTCCTTTAAAAATGAAAAGTTAAAAAGGAATATTCTTTTAGTAACAAATCAGCATTAATATGTGTTTTCACAATCGTTTTTTCTTATTTTTAATGTAATTCGTAACGTAGGCAATATTACTACTTATTACTACTACAATATCTATTGAGACAAGCTTTCATATAATTAACTTATTGTGTTAGTACGATTGGATCTTTCACAGATTATCCCTTTCAAACTAAAATAACTTTTTTAATGATGAATTTATTTTTATGATTACTATAGATTATTATTTTATACTCCTGTATTACATATATCTATATATATAAAAGAAAGTCGTGTTAGTTACACCACTTGTAACTCAAGAACGGTAGAGCAGATTTGGCTGAAAATTGGTAGGGAGGTAGCTTAGAGCCAGGAGACGGACATAGATACTTTTTATTCCGTTCGAAAGCATTTCCGTTTGACTTGACATGAGACGTCGGTCACTATAAAACGTGGTATAACAGAAAAGAATCAGACTTGGAATAACAAAACGCAAATAAATATATATGTTTCTGTTTATAACAGTGGTCAATTGTTTTAATAAAAAAACCTTTAAACATCATATATCTAGGAATAAAAGGTATAATATAAATATGAATAAGAAAACGTTGTCGCCCTATGACTCATGCCACCCAACAGGTTTAGTAGGTCGGGTGTATGTTGACAACGAACAGGTATCGCTCACACAACCTGCCTTCGTATGTGCCCTACGTTTTGCTATTAATGAACCCACACAGTATATCAACTGTGCACGCCAAAATAACTCTTAACCGACCGAATTAAGAAGCACATTCCCGACTACAACCCTTTACAAATAATACCGTAACGCAATAAAAGATGCACGGTGTTATATATCATATTCCTCTAACGTTAAGAAGGATAATTGTTTGCATAATAAGTAATACAATCGACCAGCTGGAAACACTTTCCATGACAGATATAGAAACAAAACTTGTTAATTGCGAAGGTGTCGAACTGGAGCAATAATTAGAGTACCGCCAAATGACAGGCGATTGATTTATTACAATTTCTCACTTAACTAACAGATATCCGAGACTCATTTGTACGATGGGATCGATTACTGATATCTTGTGTCTGGAAAGTAAAGGTGAAAATGGTGTTTCATTACAGTATCGGTAGCTGTTTGAATTACTACTGATGATCGTCACTATGCATGTGTTTAATCAAAAGTTGTACTCAATGTGCATGTGTAGTGAAGAAATCCATGTGTCTATTCGGTCTTAAGCGTCTGGTGTGCCATTTATACCTACCAGAAAGTTTACAGGATCCCTAATTAGTCAAAAACTTATTGGACAATTAAATCCTCAAAGTTAGACGCTCATGATGATGTTAAACTAACATTAACTGAAATAATTTATCATAAATGTTTCTGACGATAAGATTGCCTTTGTTAAAAATAATTAAAAAAGTTTTCCCATCATAGTACGGAATATAGGAAGAATCTTTCGAATGGCATTCCATAATTCAGTTAGTTTTAAACCATTTTTCAGATACCAGACGAGAGAGATTTTATTATACCAGTACGTCTAGACGAGTGCTTTTATTATATGAAAACTAAATTAAAACGTCACTGTTGTCGCTTTAATGTCATATTAAGCAGATTAATAGCATAATATCGTACAGCTTAAGATGGGTTTAAAAATTATATTTTATAACTTACAATCTACATAAATATTTGATAAAATAAATTTCAAGTTAAGAGGGGTTCGTGAAATTATTTCAGGTTTAGTACCTAACAACTTGAAAAGCATAATTTTTCATATATTTATTTATCGTCCTCCAAACAGGGCGACCGTATATGAATATTCTAAAGGAATAAAAAAAAAATTGTCACTAAATTTATTGTTTGCAAAATTCATTTTAAAATTATTAAAATGAAAAGCAAATGAATAATATTTAGTAAAATGTTTTCTTGAATTCTTTAAGCATAATAAGTGACATGACTTTACACGACTCGAAAAATTACAATTTAACCGGAACGTCAGACAAAAGCAAATTAAAAACTTGTAAAAATGTATTTCAATGAGCCCTCTGGAAGCAGTCCATTTCTTATATAATAAACAAGAAACAAGATCCTTAACCCGAACAAAAAAATGTTAACAAAAATAAAAGGACACGTGTAATTCATTTTTTTTTAATTTTTTCCACTTCGACCCGTCTGCTACTAAACAGGTTATTCTCAGAATCACATTAACCCATTCAACTTTTAAAACGGAGCAAATAAATCTGTCTCGCTCTGTCATTCATCTCTTTCTAACGGCCCATGCATCAATGGTTTAGGAATGGGACTTCGAGGTGAGAACTTTGAATGATACGGTTAAACTAGTTGAATGGAGGCTAAGCTTGTTTGTTTAAGTTAATGCCGACAAGAATTTTTAACCAATTACGCTAAGGGTAAAAGGTAGTTATGTCTTTGCTGTAACCCTAAATATTGCCTTAATACACAAATACATAGATTTTGTCAGACAATTATGTTCTTTTAAAGATGTTCTGAATACATGTGCGAGAGTCACAAAACTTGACTTACTCACACATACTGCTACGGGGAGGAATCTGAGGCAGGTTACGGTGGAAGTGGCTAAATGACATGTCCTAACGCAAGTAGGACCTACAAGCATGTCTTTTACTGGTATGCCAAATATCTACATCCAAGTTGCCGCACAATTTTAATTCTGTCTGTACCGTTTCCCTAATCATATTTTGACGATTACATTATCGCTATTGTTTTGAAGTTAAAAAGTCGGTATATGTAGATACAATACTTTAGTGATAAAAATATATAATATAAGAATCCAAAAATTATTCTCACGAAGTGATATTTCATCGAAAATGTTGCATCACCGTTCTCTTGGGAATTCCATATTCGCAAGAACAAAACATATTATCAGAACAACTCGATAAATTGAAAGTAAGACTAATAAATTATAAATGATTTATTTTTGCAATAAATATCACTGTTACATAATTATATTTGTTCAGAGACCATAATTTTTATTTATATTTACAAATTAATCTTATTTAATAGAGATGCTATCTACAAAAACTATCTTATAAATACTCTGCCATTTTTAATATACTTACGACTAAATTCTCAAACACTATTCAATTTAAAGTAGCCTTTAAAACTCGTACCGTCACTCTTAAACGTAACGCGATGAAGAGAGATAGCAAGTTATTAAATCGCAATTTGATTATTATTATCATTACTAAAAATAACCACCCAAGGCGATCCACGTGAAATTTAACCGTAGGAATCTCATGCTTATTATTATTACCACCACACCAACAATGACATAACGTTTAATCATTAATGACCAACATTACGATGATGAATGACTCTGGATGCATGCGCACGCGCAAATCTAATGTAACGTTTTATTTTAGCCCCTACGAATTGTTTCTACTATTTTAACATGTTTTCTTATTTTATTTTTAACCATAATACTTTGAAATAAGGTTTATACGAATTAAGTATGACTATTTCTATCTGCAAATAAAGTTTTGGAGGTAATATTGGACGTGTCACGGTTGAATAATTGTTGTGTAAAGAAAGGAAATGTAAAACCGACGCATATTAATCCTGAATCTTGAGATTGATTCTAAGTTTCTAAATTAAATAGGATAATTAATTAACGATTTTTGACCAAGAACCCTAGTGAGTATCCCCAAAAAAACTAATCACAATGCGATCAATGAATTCGGCACGCATAGTGAACATACGAACATAGATTTTTATTTATTTAATATCTTTATGTTATTTCAGAGTATATACTTAACTTTTAATAAAATCTTTAAAGATTTTGAATATGTTCTTATACGTCAAGTGCAGAATTTATATTTTTTTGTTTTATGAATCTTTATACATATTAATTTTCTGTGTAGTTAGTAATGATGACGACGATTGTTTTCTCATCGTGTTAGGCGAATGTGCATGGGAAGGCAGCGATTACGTGAACGAAATAACCATTGACAATAAAGTGACTATTGACTGCGTAAGGCAGAAAGGACGAGTAGAGAATAACCTAAAAAAACGAACTCACAAAAAGGCTCGGAATGGGCGCTTGTCCTAAGGGTACTCTGTGAGAACGCAATTGTATGTAGATATGCATTTCTATACCTTACTTGTTACGTTATTGTTTATGAGAAATAGAAATAGTCCTTTTCAATACTGTATGTTCTTATGATCATTTATCTAGCGAATGTAAACGGCTGCAAAAGATCATTTTAATTTTTTTAATATTCAAATTAATGAATATTTTGCTGACACTATTTTTTTTTATTTTATTGTGAATGAAAGCCAAATAATTGTTTTAAATATTTAAATTATAATTATTTTTATTAAATTCATTACAGTCGCATTGACTATTGCTTCAATTAGTTTTATATAATTTTGATATAAGTCAGAGCTAAATTTCACGTGCATGCCGAGTCATGCGTCGCAGTAACTTGTCGGCTTAAAAGTTTGAACTCATCGTAGCACCAATGTCAATTACCATTAGGCGTAGACTCCCAGTAATTTTCTACAGATTTCTAATACAATCCTAGAGGCAATATTTACATACTAAATTATATCTGCGACTTTGCTCATTTCTTTACATAATCAAAACATTAATGATCTATAGATATTAGCCAATTATTTTTGATGAAATACATTTTCTAATACGAGCTCTGAATATCTTAGCTCTATGTGTTCTATATTATGATATAATAAGACGATGCGCCTTATTTTTTCTTCTACATAAATAGGTAAATAACGATTGCAAATAGCAGACGCTTATAAGAAAGTTTACCAAAACATATTCAGTATTTTTTGGTACTTCTATAAACAATTTAAACCGTTGACCAGGTTTTATCCTACAGCATCATGCTTAAAATTAATTTTATATTTTCATTCTTATATATTTTTATTTTATACCTTCAAGAAAAGGAACATTAAATTATGTATTTTTTAGGATATGTACAGCAGAAGCAAGTATATTCTTTAATAAAAATAGCTGACGAGCAAACATTTTACTTGATGTTAAGTGGTGACCGTCGCATATGAATATTTACAATGCCAGAGAAGGCACAATACGTTGACAGGGAACAGGAAGTAAATAAAGGAATGGGGAACAGCCTTCCGGCCCTCACTCGCCGCACAAAAAGCAGCTCTATAACTTCACGTCGATTTTCGATCATTGGAGTGCAACACTCTCACGGAAAATCGTTGATTATTAAACTCTATCATAGTAAAAATTATATGTATTACAAATCAGCTTACAATATTGCCTTTTACATACGGACATTTTGTATTTACAAAGTTATTATATATCACAAAAAGCAATTACATCAATGATAAAAGTGTTGGTTTCAAATAACCAGATAAAAACGCCAAAGGCGCAAGGAAACGTAGAATTTAATCATAAGGTGTTTTTCAAAGGCTCTACAACTTCATAGCTATTAAATGTTATCGGTGGGGAAGAATCCAGATAATTATCTAATTTTGCGGATCTCCAAATTGGTTTAATTTTTATTTAATTATTTATAATTTTATAATTAAAACTTTAAAAAAAGCAACCAACTTTAAAAGCAAAATAAGTTATTTCGTTTACCTGGATCACATACTTATTTAAATTTAAATATTTTGTTTACAAACGAAATTATTCAACCGATTTTAATAACAATTAAACGAAACCTATGTAAAGTTATTTACTTTAACATAAAAGATTTTTCAAAATCGATTAAGAATTGTTCTGTATGAGTTCTGAGGTAACAAATATTAAAAAATATATATATATACACTACGGATTGTTCTACCTCTTTTTTTAAATCGGTTGAAAGCATATCTTTCTTTTAAATATTTTTTATTACCAACCAACAATGAATTGTGTCAAAAACATAATAATATACATATATTTGACATACATTCATTCAAAAAATACGAAAATTTTCAACAATTTTGTTAAGACCTGAGACGCAAATAAAACTGTTAACAATATTTACAATTTATGATCACACTAGCGCCATTCACTCGATTTAACTTAATAACATAATCCTTAATCAAATTATGAATTTGAAAGTAACCATTCGTAAAGTGTGTGTGTTTGTTTCTTACATTTTCATGCCTAGAACTTTTTATACATATTGATATAAAGAAAGATTGGACCTTAGAGGAGGATATGGAATTGGATTATGTCGCACAAATAAAACGTAAAATAGGGAATGAAAGATAAAATTTGTTAAATATATGAATAAAATTATACGATATTTTTTTATATAAAGACAAGAATAATAGATCTTAGAATACTTTTACTTTTGCGATGTTACGTAGCTCGTGTTTATTTTGTACTCTAATAAATAAATTACAGACTGTCCAACATCATAGTTTTGTAAAGAATATTAATTGAAATTTCAAAGGATGAAGCAATAAATCTGAAATATTTAATTTTTGAAGTATCGAAGTGCGTGTTATATTCGCAATATTAATGAGATTGAGATGTTACGTACATAATATTGTATGATAACATTAATCATGAGTAAAGTCACTGGGTCAAACGAAAGCAGAATAAAAAAGGCAATAACTCATTATATAATTTGATTAGACTAAGCCTAGCCTGGGGCTTTACTTGTATTGGCGAATACCCCTTTCGTTATCATACAGACTATTAAATATGACGACATTTCAATACACTGTAAAAGAAGCGTTTTATAACAATTTTAAAACACTGAACAAAGACAAACATCAAACAAACAACAAAGTGAAATTAAATAGAATATAATAAAAGTTTAAAAGCTGCATATGTATATGTATTTTTGACATTTTGTGTTGATAAATAATGTATTCAGTATAGTAAGTTAAAATGTAAGAAAGAATATGACAAAAATTAGAATGTAAGAAAAATAGTACCTACTGGTACTTTTTTTTGTTTACGCAGGGGAAAAGATACCTTCGAAAAGATACCCGATTTCTGGGGGGAGATCGGGTTATGTGGCGATTTATACCCACTAAAACCCTACGATGCCCTTTCTCAGCACGGAAATGGCGAGGCCTCGGGATCGCTTGCGCATGCGCATCCGCTGCCCCTCCCGTGCGACGCTCCGCTCGTGGCTGGCGGAGCTCGTCTCAGGAGGGCAAAGTCTGGTCTTTCCCTCCCCGCACCCCTCGCTGGTGCGTACGGCAGTTCGAGGCCATCCCGGCTGCCGTCCTCATCGGGCCGTATGAAAACGGATGCGTGGGACCCCCATCTCACGCACCCACGGCCCGAGGGCGCGCCCTATTTATTCTGCCCCGGGCACTGGTGTGGCTAACCTTCTAGTACTACTGGTACTACTACTCTTTCTTACATTTACTTTTATAATTAACGTTTATTTACTACTGGCTTTAGCTGGCGACTTCATCTACGTAAAACTTTAAATGAATAGATAGCTTGGCTTCGAGGAAGAGTATCGAAATAAAAAAAGGACCATGAGGGTTAATACGGTGAGCCACCACTATTATATTGCGATACATTTTAACAGTTCATTTGTTTCGTTTTAGAACAAAAATCAAAAATCAATTGTCAAAATGTTATACGTTTTGATAGCGATAGCCATTAATTGCCCTGCAGATTTTGTGTTAGTACTATCAGTACTATTACAATTATAAATACCACATCCAATTTTGTGCAGTAGTTTTTGCGTGATGCACGAACAAAATACGTCCAGTTACATTTTTGTTATACAGTATAGATTATTTATCGTTCGACTAACAAAAGTTCAACTTCATGATGACTCATAAAGATCGTCAAAGAAATAACTTTTATAACGAAATTTCCAACTGAAATTGATGACATATCTCTAGAATTAACGATCTATCGCTTATTTTACCCCGTTCAAAAAAATGTAAGTATGTAAGTTTGGAAGCTTAGTTTGAAATAATAGTGTAGCAGGTTCAATTCATTTTTTTAAGTTTATATTTTAAAATTATTACAAACCACCAATTAATCTGACAATAATTCAAACAAATCCCACCTTTAAATTAATTTTCTGTAAAATAATTAAAATACGTAATAAACCATAACCCCCTAATTTTAATATAATAGCAGCTAAAATTATAGAACCAGAAATAGGAGCTTCAACATGAGCCTTAGGTAATCATAAATGAGTAAAATATATAGGTATTTTCACTAAAAAAGCTATTACTATACTAATATATAACAACAATATTTTAGTAACAAATCAGCATTAATATGTTTTTTATCGCCGATATCTATATATATATATATATATATATATATATATATATATATATATATATATATATATATATATATATATATATATATATATTATTTATTTATTTTGTAATAATTTAAAAAAAACTTAATATGTATATATATATTTTTTTTGCTTAACACAAAACTTCTGTTAAAACCAAATAAAGACATAAACGTTACATTAAAACTTCCATAATTTTTTCAAGGGAAAAAGAAGTAGTCCATGTTTTCTTCCATTTTATTTACGACAATCCCGTTCATAGCGATATAAAACTAGTACACAACTTAAATCAGTTTAGCATAAAATAATAGCCCATGTGTTGCAATCGGAACAACCCAGGTAAATACCATGTGACATAACTAAGTACTAAATGTAAATTATTGAAATTATTTGTACTTTATTATGTAGTTAAGTGATATTCCCATTTAATATATGGGTAATAATAATGAAGAAACGGTCTTTACACGACGCCGCATCTTCCGCCAATTGCCTCAGTACGTACGAAACTATCGACTAATCATTAAATTCTCGACTATAACTCTTGCTAACCTCCAATTACACCGTAGGAATTATCTATATAAATAAAAATCTATGTTTGCATGTTTGAATTACTAAAACAATCGGTTTTAAGTCCTTTATAAAAATCATGTCTGTAGCACTTAGAACATAATCACGTAGAGAGAAAACTTTTTTTAATTGTCATTACTTATTTGTTCATAAGTAGATTATTTAGTGTTTTATATTTTATGTAAATATCTGACAGCAAAACTTCTATTTGCATAATGTTTAAATTCCTAAAGATATATGAAGAAGTTTTGATAATTGTATAATATTTTATGTTATTGATATGTTATAAACTCAAGGATTTTGGCACCCAACCACTTTTGACAGCGTTGCCTGGAAACGGGTATAGATTTTTAATATCAAATAGTAGAAACGTAACATCTTTAGTAATAAAATATCATTGGATTGAACCAGTCGACCGACCGCTCTGGTGTAGTGGTGCTGAATGTACATACCTCTAACGCCGACGGTTGCGGGTTCGATTCCCGCTCGGGGCAATATTTATAGTTATATAAATATTTGTTCCTAGGTCTGGGTGTTTGTCCTTGTGGGTCTCCCTACCGTGCCTCGGAGAGCACGTAAAGCTGTCGGTCCCGGTTGTTATCACAATCAACTGATAATGATCGTTACTCGTAGTAGGGAAATTATTCTAGTCTAAATGGTTACTGGCTTGCCCTCAGGGGTTGCGAAGGTCAGATGCTCTGTGCAAAAATCATTAACTCGTCAATATCTGAACTAGAATAGAAAGCAGACCCTGGTATAACCGGGTAAAATGCTAGGTAGATGATGATGGATTGAACCAATCAATCTGTAAATGTCTTCTATGTTTTATCTATTCTACGACAAAAATTACATAAATATTTTATTATAATTTAACATAGTCTCTAACAATACAAATACAATTTTGTATACATTTGCCATATACTTGAAATCCATTAAAAATTTAAATTGAATTACATTACAGTGTAACATAGTCTCCACGCATACATTACTAGGTCCGTAAGTTACGTAGCCCTTAGAAATTACGAAGCCTATCAATTAATTACATATTTGCGAAATGCCATGTATGTGATGATATATTGAACACGTGGAGGGACGTGATAAAGTGATAAATATAAACAACATAAAATATTAAACATCACTCAAAACATTTATTTATGTCCTTTTAATAATATTAATTACTGATAAAATTTTGTCATTATTGACGAAGCTTAATATACAAATAATATAATAGAATCGTTAGAATCGTTCGAATACGAATAATAGAATAGTTCGAGTCCTAAAAAAGGGGTATTATACGTTTAATGTATGTATCTATGTTTATCTATTTCCGTGTATCTGTGTGTGTCTGTTGTCGGTTTGATCGATTCGAAATTCTCTATACTGTGACTGATATTATATTATAATAATATAATTGCGTAGTCTTGACCTGATGCTGTAACATCATTTGAAATCAGCAGCATATCTAACTCCTCAGTAGCTTCAGCAAAACTACGTGTTGCGGCCCTTTTGAAATGATCTCAATAAATAAATAAAAAATTAAGAACCTCCAAGTTCTTCATTTTCAATTTAAAATAAAATGTAATATTTTTTTTACGAAATAAAGACATAAAAACGTACGATAGTATACGTTTGTACGAACGGTGGTCTTTACTATAGTGATTGACAGCTTTACACAATTTTGATACTTGAATAAAATATAATTGCATAAGTGTTTGACTTCTGAAGAGTACTCGTGACAGCGTAACACAACAATATCCACTTTTGATATGAAAATATTACAGAACTAAATTTATAAAATAATTTATTAAATTTTTTTAATGTTGAGAATATAACTTCTCTTAAAAAAAATTTTTTACTCATTTTTACTTTTTATTTTTCTATTTCAACAAGAAGGCCTTTACTCAGCAATGCAATATTTAGAAGCTGTAACTTAATTATTAATAAATAAATAAATAATAAATCAAAAACTGTTTCTAAATTTTACAGAACAAATAATGAAGTAGGTAAATCGTTCTACTATACCAATATTTGATCCCAATACATACTAACGCCAAATTTTCCTGGAAACCATGCCATTACGCTTCTATGAAAAGTTTGATTGCCTTTTCCTGATGGAAAATCGTAGAAAAATTAGTAATTGCATTAGGAATTTACGTTTTGCTTAATACAACTTTCCTATGACTCAAATAGTATGACTTATTTTATATCTGCACGAAATGTCCGCAATTTCGTTCGCATGAATGTTGAATAAAAAAATACAATTTGACTTTTTCATATTATCATTTCCTAAGATAAATACGTGTTAGTCATAGTTATGTCTCTCTTCTTAAATCCACGATGTTTTTTAAATTAATTAACGTTAACTTATACCAAAACAGTTATAGATTTTAGGAGACTACATAATATTAGCCTATCCCTTCTAACTTTTTATATGCAGATAATATTTTATTGTTATATTAATTGATAATATTGCATTTTATAAAGTCCATTAAGATTAATCTTCAATCGCCGCTGATAGTACACACAGCCTTTTTTAGTCACACCGCGTTTTTTTTATACTTTTGCTAGAAAACTAAAAGAAATGCTTAGAATATTATTCTTATTAGACTGTGTGAAAGCTCCGTTTAAAAAAAATGGAAATTGAATTATTTTACATATAACACCATTGACCTCGTTTAAGTACAGAGTGTCATTATAAAGGGTTTTATAAAGTCTCTTCTCACACATATATAATAATTATATTTCCGCTTCCGCTTAGTTTCTCTTCTGCACGTCAACTTTTTATAAATTATTAATTACTATACGTACCAAGAAAAACGTTCTAGTAAATGCGATCCATCATATCTAATCGTTGAATCAATTTCAGTGATTTTATTAACAGACTTCCAAAAAAGGAAGAGGCTCTCAAATCGTCGGGGACTTTTACGTATGTTCACCGATTACTCCGCCGTTTGTGGACCGATTTTCAATTTTTTTTTATTTGAAAGGGTACACTTCCAAGGTCCCATTGTCTTCAGATCAGGATCTGATCATGAGATCCTGGAGAAATCGAGGCAACTCCTCAAATATTATAGGTAAATAAATACCACGAAAAAGGTCTTACTTGGAACCGGCTTCGAATGTTATACTTGTCACCAAATTCATAATGTTGTAGAAAACATTTATTTTTTGCCTTTTAGTTCAATTTCATCTCTTAGATTCCTTTTTTTAAGTAGTTTTAATTTTAAAAAAAATTATAACATAAATAATCAAATATAAAAATGTAAATAAGTTTAAGATTTTAAAAAGAACCGACTTCAAAAGCTAAATACGCAATTTCGTTTACTTTGATGACATATTTATTAATTTAATTTAAAAACCAAACTATTGATCTGATTTTGATCAAAATTCTACGTGTGGGCCTAAACGTACATATGTAGAAACGTATAATTTTCAAACATTTTTTTTTTTAATTTGAAAGGATACTTTCAGGTTTTCATAATCAATCAATAAGCGACGTTGAGGTAACGTCATTAAAAATACATTCCCAACCAATTGAAGGGCAGTAACATCAGTTTTATTTTTTAACGAAACATTTCATCGTTTTGAAACCGCTAATGTATTCGATAATAAATCGAATAGATAAAGGCAGATAAAGTTTAAATCGATTCAGTTTAAGAGGCACTATATCATGTTAGCTAACAGTCTGTCTCCCATAAAGCTCGCTATTTCCACAATCTATCACAATCACTCACTATCGCTGGTATTTAACATGCTAGGTTATCTCATGATATATTCTAAAACATAACGGTTTAAGTTAACGCAACACACTTAACTGAATAAATGTTTCTTAATAAAATTGTAGCTAGCTGTTCTTCACGGATTTCATCTATACTAATATTATAAAGCTGAACATTTAGTTTGTTTGTTTGAATGCGCTAATCTTAGGAACTACTGTTTTGAATTGAAAAATTCTTTTTATGTTAGATAGTTTATTTATTGAGAACGGCTATAGGCAATACAACACGCTACGACTCATAGGAGCGAAGCAGTAACCATAAACAGCTAGTCGAGTATATGTTAATGTTTTTATCAGACTGCGACGAAGCCCAAAAGGATGGCTTTGTATTTGTCATATATGTTTTCTGTTGCATTTGTCTCAATAGCGCGAGTGTCACAAGCTCCATAATATTATCAAAAAATAAAAATTACGAATTTTATTGGTTTTGGTGTGTCAGTATTATATGTCCGAAATCGGATTTCGGATTAAAATTGTTCGTAAGTCTTGTTTATTAACATTTAAAGTTAAAACTTAACACACGAAACAAAGTATTTTTAAGTTATTCATTTATGATTATTTTTTCTAGTATTTAAAAAGTAAAACGAAATAAATTACATGTTTTTAAAATGAATCTAAGCTAATAACTATTTCCTTATTATTTTAAGTGTTTTAACCTTTAACAAAACAAGAGTCTTAAATGTTAAAACTCAAAAACCTCATATTACGTAAATAATAATAAGTTTACATTTTAAAAAAGAAAACCTGCATAAAATTATCCTGAATTCCAACAATTTACGCCAAATATTTTCCGTAAGACACAGAAAGACAAGCACCGAAGTGATTCCACTAGTTTACGATTTTTGAGTATGGAATACTTGACATAAAAAAATATAAATTATTCACATTCAAGACGAGTAAGAAAATCGAAAGTAATTTATTAAAGTTACACGAAAATAATTTGTAATAAACCAAACCAAATATATTTTATTAAGAGAAATGCACTAATTGCTTTATATAAACTCCGTGAGAAATTCGTAACTGTAGGTATTAGGGCGCTTACACGCTGCGTTTCTCATTGAATGTATTTTAATGCTCGTTTCGTACACTCAAACGCACGCTTAACCAATGTAGCTATATGATGTTACACGCGATTAATTCAGCGAAAAATTACTAACTTGTACGTGGCGGAAATACGCCTGGTGAGTAAATGCCCTTACAACGAAGTATAACAAGCGAGTCAAATAGGAATGTGCTAAATAAATCGCTTGATCGCAGAGCAATTTGCAGTGACATAATACAACTCTTTATTTTTACCCGCGAGCTATCTCGATTCGAAAATATCCGACCAATGCATATTGGATAATGTTTTAACTAGCATTATATAATCTTTACTTAACTTTAATTAAACCGAAATACATTACAGATAAACAAACATTATGTTGAAACGATGCATCTGAACGAATTTCTTTTACAAAATATAAATTTCGAAATGTGATGCAATAAATGAAGAACATTCCGTGGTTATTCTTTTATTTCTTGCTATGACTAGCAAGACACCAAAGTATTTAATACTATAAAACAATCCACAATGAAATAGTAAAACTTAAATGATACAACATAAAATTGAAAATTTCGAAGGATATTCGAGGAGCAGATTTACTCGAGACCATATCAATGAGCTCCCACACGACACTTCTGCTGTTAGTTGGTGAGGAGTTGTGCGTTCTATTGATTCCAGATGACGCTGTAGCATCAGGTGAACATTACTCAACTACGTTATTCTGATATCATTGACAGTATCGTAAATTTCGAGCTGATTATACCAGTAGAAGTTGTTTAGATCATTCAATAACTAGAAATGAGCTGATAACCTTGAAGCGGTAAAACAAATCTGCATGAATTATATCAGCTTACAAGAAAGGACATCAAAATATAAACATAAAACGTATAACTCTTTTAGGGTCAAACTACGTCTTTTTACCCGACTGCGCAACGCAAAGGAGGGCAATGTATTTATAAGCCTTTATATAAATATATATATGGATATGTACCTTTGCGGCGCTATTTAAACGAAACGCCTGAGCCGATTTTGGATGCCATAATGTAAAAGAGAAAAAATTAAACGATCTCAAGTGATATATCGTTGAATATGTACCTATTATAAAATATTTTTTTCTCATATCGATTTAAAGTTGGTTAGTAACGATTCTCACTTGTATCATAGAAGACAGAACTGATATTGATACGGTACTGCTGACTACAGATGGTCTTGTTACACAGTCAGGTTTATGATTTAAATTATCAAAATTCTTGTTTTGTTTCTTTTTTGTTATCTTTCTAGGATGAAGGAAAACGATGGTAACTAAGTTAGTACTAAACATATATAGGCACATAGCAAATATTTCATAACGAAAATACAAAACTCACAAGTCGCACGCTAAGATGTATCTTCAAAGTGTTGACCGTTGAGTAACACACTCGAGATGAGTAAACGACATATTGACAGTCGCAATGACGCCTTTCGCTTGAGACCTTGGTCAAAGTTGAAGATACCTGAAGAAGCGGTACCTGACATACATCAAGATTTAAATTTTGTAAGTAGCTTTCAATCACGGCTTGAAGTGTTAAAGGCTTCTTATAAATTTAGAGATTATTTCATTTATTAATAATTTTAGTAAGTTAGTGTCTTTGTTATAATTTTATAGAATAATATTAATAGCATACACACTTTAGGAAGTACTTTACAGCAGTTAATCATATTTTATTTCCTATAAATATTACTATTAAAACATATTTATTGAATGTATGAATTGAATTAAAAAAAAAAATTAAAACTATTTTTAGCTGTATAAATTGTTTCCTTTGCTTTTTGTCGCATTTAGCGGAAAAGCTTAAATTAAAATATATGAATTATGTTAAACATAAAAATAACAATCTCAGAGTAAATTAAAACAGATTAATAAATGTTCATTACTATAGATTTCTGAAGTTAATCTAGATTAATGTTAATCTTTGTAAGCTGTGGAATTACCATTTTACAAATTATAAACTATAATACTTATTTGTTGTTCTGTAACTTATTTATTATTGTAACAACTATTACTCAAATGGAAAAATATGAAAATCATAGTTATACTTTAAAAAGCGGTGAATACACCTAATAAGGCAAGCTCTTCTAAATAACAATATAGACGAAAATGTAAAAAAATTCCTTCGAAGGAGGATATCAAAGCTTTAACACTTACGCCATTAGTAAAATAACAAAACTATACAGTTTCCAGCAACTAACGCTAAAGTTGAGATAGTCCTGATAAATACAAACATTCGTGAGGAAATGGCACTCCAAGAAGTTCTCTGGAAAATGTAGATAATTAGAATGTGTGTCTGCTGCACTATTTGAATAACTTTTGAGAAGCGTTTGTATATATTCCTAAATATATGTCAATATAAAAATAATATAAAGAATAATGTCAAATAGTACAGCTTGTAGATTGCTTATGTTTATCATAAATGAAAACCATAAATATGTATTAATTTTAAAAGCTATTTAGAATACATTAGAATGCAAAATTTTGTGATTCATAAAATTTCATTAAAATTAAAAATAAAAACAAATTAAAAATAAGATTTTAATAAAAAGCTACATACAAAACTTATTTTATTACGTCAATAGAGATTCAACACGTATTAATTAAACACAATTTGAAGTAACGATTTAAAACAATTCGATACCATTACGGAGATGATAAATATCGAATAAATCATGGTTATTACTAATAGAATGATCTATATCGCCTTTCAATAAGGCGATAGTCGTCTCATAAAACTGAAATAAATCATAATGAATTCTCTATTTTCGATTACGATATTAGTTGTTATTTTGTTACGTATTAAATATGGTACAATTTTATTATACAAAATTTTGAATACATATGTATTGTATTACATTTGTAAAATAATAATAATAAACAAATCTACCTTTGTTTTATTTTTTTATATCAATAAATCATTGAATATTTTTTGAAATCCTATCATCGTACGTTAATTAAAAATAAATCAGTAAAACGTATATTTTATTTAATAAATTGAATAAAATATACTAAATTATTACTATTTATTTACGGTATTGTTATAATTTATTTATAAGCGACAATATTCTCCTTATTTGATTCCTCCGCAAGATTAGTTTATTGTTATAAATATATTTATTTTCGTAATTAATAAACAATGAACCTTTTCACGCATACTTTAGTCATATTAAAAGAAGATAAAAATCGTAAATAACGTTTCATACAATGTACATTTAAGCTACAACCTTAGCGTTATATAATTTTAATGAATGTTCGTCTTAACCGATAAAGACTACATGTGAGATAATACGACGTATTGAATGGCCATAGAAAGCATTTTCTGTTAATGACAAGCTCGGATAACTGTTATAATCTACGCACGTGTTGAATTGTCTAAACTGTTAAGGGTAAGTTCCATGTTTCAATTATGTCACAGAATTATGCGTCAAAAAAATAAAATTAATTATAATAACTAATGTTTTTTGTAACTATACCTTTAAGCGAAGCTAAGGATTATTTAATTTCAATTATATATCACTAATATAAAACAAGACAATAATTTGACACCATTTGATTGTCGATATAACTTAAGAAAAATAATAAGTAAAAATTATAATTAAAAACATGAAAAAAAAAAACACGTAGCCTTAAATATAAATAGGAGCAATCGAATTTATCGTTAAATATGCGGATAATGCTATTATGGACGAATGTACGAACACTAATCGCTTATATCTAACCTTTACACACATCATAATTATTTGTGTCTCAGCGTGATATATCTTCACACAATAAAGACACATAAAACACAGGGTATAAGGGTGAATTTAGTGCGTACGTATTTAAAACTAAATTTCAAACTAAATTTTCTGTAACCATTATAAACATTTCGCGTAACATGTCGACGAGATTGCAACACTTTCTCGACAATTTGTTTTAACGACGATTGAATTCAAACTGAAATGTCAATTTCGTTTAGTTTATTGATAGCAATCAAATATATAAAGTATTTTAGAAATAATCACACAGTGGAATATTGAATTTAATAAAAATATATATATACAGCAACGTAGTTGAATTGAATTTTTAATTGGTAGTTACAATTTTAATTGTATTATTTTATACCTTATATGGGTGAAAGATAAGATGAATAATAAAAAAAGTTTTTGATTGATATTATAACGAGTAGAACCTCATTTGAAATGGCAGTGAATCAGTTACAGTGATAATAGTCGCGAGTTCTATTCCCACTCATGTTAAATATTTTTATAGGTCATAGTAGTTGTCGTGATCTGGAAGCTTCACTTAAGCTTCCGGCGCCTGATATAAAGTAGCCTAATTGACATCGAAGAGTATAAGGAACTGACGTATTCCTATTAGGTTAAATAATTATTACGAGTTTTTTTAAAGAGTAACACTTTTCTTTAGTTAATTATTATTATTGTAATAAAATTTTATCGTTAAATTTACGAAAAGTTGCCAGTTTTACCCAGTATAATACATAAAAACATAATTCAGAAGGCCTATGTTGATGACTCGATGCCCAATTGCGGAGACGATACCAGATGAAAAGACAAACATAACGATGTTTTATTTATCACTTAAGTTGCCTATCTGAATAAGTAGACCAAAAAGTTGCATTTTCAATTGCGTTTTAAGGTGCTACTTTAGAAAAAGTAACCTAAATACAGCTCATTTTACAAACAATCAATTTACAACTGCTCCAGTTGTATCCGGATTTAATTATTTCAAAACAAACTTCCGAGTATACAGCGTCTTGTCAAAACTATTATCTTATATATCAAAAGTTGTAAATGTTACTTAATAAGGCGGTAACTAGAGACGTAATTAACTTCTAACAATACATGTTTTAATTATTTAGAATATGTACCGACGATTGTGTAAACAGACAGTGCGACAAATTGTTATGTAAGACAGAAACACAATGGATAGAACTAATTCTTATAAATGAATACTGTTGCAAAATGTCTGTAATTAAAAAATTGATTTTTTTTTAATAATTTTGGCGTAAAATTGGTTTGAAATGATTAACACAGTGACTCGGTCGGTTTCTTTCCGGTTCTTCTATCACGCTGAATTTGTGTCTTACATTGGATCAATAACAATAACAACATATTTTATAGCTGTTATTAAACAATTTTGTTTATAATTATTTCCTTTTACTATAATATAGTATATAAAAGCGAAAGGCCATTTACTCCCTCATTGAACATGAAATCTTAAAAACTAAAAGGTAGTTTGAAGTTTTTTTTATTATTATTTAAAAGAATAATTATGCTTACTTTAAGATTGGTCCTATAAAATTTCGTCAAAATAGGTTCAATGGTTTAGTTTTTGAATTAAAATATGTACCTGGAATTAGTATGTTATCTAAGTACACGAAACTGCGTATTTTGCTTAGAAGACGGTTCTGTTTGTTTTTTTTTTTTGTCTAATTTATTTATATGACATTTAATTAATATTAGTTATAAGCTTTTATTATTCTTCACTTTTTAGTAAGTATATAGGTACGAATTGAAAAGTGTAATAAAATTGTATTCCGTCGTATTAGGTATGTGTCTTGACAAATGTCATACGCCACCTTCTGTACACAACTGGACCATTTGTGTCCAGAAGGTGGCGTAACTGATGTTATATAAAAGCTTGTTTTTACATAAACATGTATATTAAAATCTACAAATGTGATCCATTGGGGCATTTTTGGGAATTATAGTGGGGAGTGGTCGCCCATTATTCGATAATTCGATCATAATTAATTAAAGTAAGTTTAAACATTATTAAGGTTCTATTGATAACCTATTTTCAATTTTACCACATACTTTATCAATACACTAAAGAGAATATATGCGAGTGTATTAATTACATGGTAGTGTGCGTAATGTCTTTTTTTATTATATATTTATTTATAATATAAAAATAGAATTCCTCGCTTCTTCTCTATATAAACTATAAATGTGCATAATGTCATACTCCTCCTTCCGTGCAAATTTCGTAAAAAGAGGTACAAAGTTTTTGCTTCACGTATTAATATATAGATTATTTTTTAATATTTCCCGTTCTTCAATTAAAAAAAAAACAAGAAAGCTTAATCTGCTACGACGTTACACTGTGGAATAATAGTTGCGACGAGTGGATGCTGGACAGAATCTATTGATGTATGAATCTATGAATCTCGTAATTTCTGATGCATATCCAGGAGAAAGTATAGAGATAGCTCTCACTCTCAAATATTAGAAGAAATAAATGCACAGAATAAATAAACTACACACAATGCAGAATAAATCAGCATGCTATCAGAATACCTACAATCCAGAATACCCCCCGTATTCCACGGAGCTATGGTTATCGCAACGCGATCCGTTTTGACAGCAGTAGCTCAGCGTTGAGATAGCAGTAGCTCACCGTAATTAGCCTGCAATTTGTACATTTACTTTTTAAACTAATCTTTACACATTGTTCACATATATTTACTATCATTCAACTGTAACGAAATACGTGCAAATAAAAAGTAAAATCGTAGATAAAATCTATATAGGTATTATAATTATTTTGATAATCTCTTCTAATTTCTTAACCTCTTATTTTTAAATTACACCTTAAAATATTACAGCATATTATTTATGATATTGTACTTAAGTTAAGTAACATCGATCGCGAATCAATTTCATTTCACGTACGAGTACATAATCCGTATTGCAAATATTGCATTCGCACAGATAACACACGCGTAACAGGCACGTTTTAAAACTTCCATAACTTAGTGAACTTAGTGATAACGAACGGTGATGGTTTTCTGCATGTATTTAAACTAAGTTAAAAAAGGAGATTCCAAATTCGAAGCGTGCGTGTGTGTATGTATGTATATAAATATATATGTATGTACATATGTTTGCATGGACGCATGTGTTCATTTTTTTTATAAAATACTGATCCCATTTTGATACTGGTACCGCTATGTAAATGCATATTTTTCAAGAAAGGTATATAATATACTAGTGCTGCCCCGGCTTCGTACGCAGCAATGACCTTTTTTACGGGATCAAATTACAAATCTTTGACATTTTCGGCTCATAAAAACCATTCTCTAGAATCACTCTGATACAATAACAATTTTTTTTAATCGGTTATATTCTTCTCCAATACATTATTTAAGTATATATGTATATATAACCTTAAATAGTTTGTTTAAAAAGCCCGTTTATTATATAGTCTAATAATATAATTTACTAACATTGTATTCGCACTTAAAACTACCCCGGATATAACTTTAATTTAACCTGCAGAATCGAGATGAGTAGTGAATAATACATAAGTTTTTTATGTTAGATATTTTATGATTAAAAACTGCAAAATAAACAAACGAATAGAAAAAATAATACACTGCGTAATGGCGTCATAAACTATTAAGCAATGAGCATATTCCCCACATATACACACATAACAAGGTTTTTCGAGTTGTTGAATCGTCACTTAACAAAGTCACGTTAGTTCTACGTAAAGCTGCCCTTGTCCTGCCTCTTGTATGATGTAACCTTAAATGAGAAGGATTCGTCCACACTGTTTTTTCATTGAACAATATGATAGGAAATGTACTATATCCATACTACATACTAATAAATAAAATTGAAATGTCTGTTTGTAACTTTAAATTAACAGCTTTTCACTAAATGCTTATAAAACTATACACGGTACTTACATCAAAATCACAAAGTTTATAAAAAATAAATAAACAAAGTTTAAATTTTTTGTGTGTTTGTTTGTTTATTTAATCTATGAAACGGCTGTACTGATTTGATGGACCTTTCACTAACTGAAACTAATGTTATAAATTCCATTTTACACATAGGTATACAATAAAATAACTTTGTAACGTAATGACAATTTTCTAGGTAAATTTACGAAAAATTTGAATGAAAATAATAAGTAACGAGACAGTCATGATAAAAAAATTATGTAAGTCTTATTAAAATATAAAAGCAAAACTTACAAGCCTAAGTAGTAAGCATAATAATATTAAAACTTGCGCCGGTTTGATTCAATATCATTTACATTCTGAATCTGCAGGGTTATTACGCGGAACTATCGTTATCACAATGCGATACATTTTGACAGTTAATTTGTTTCATACAAAAATCAGAAATCAACAAAATGTATCGCTTTGCAATAGCGGGAGTTCACAGTACCTATTAGCATCGTGTATGAAGATAAATTTACATTATTAACCGACTTCAAAAAAGGAGAAGGTTCTCAGTTCGACTTATTTTGTTCTTCAAGTCGATTCCTTTTTTAAGTATTGTTTTTCAAAAATGTACAAAGTAATTTTATTATAACTATTTAATGTATAGAAAGTTACTATCGAGGGGATCAATTGACAAGAACTCACGGTAAGATAAATGGCAAAAGAGATATTTTCCGATATTAGACGGAACTCCCGATCCTTGAGCCTGACTCACGCTTGGTTGGCATACGTGCCCCACATTCTATGATTAACATTAAGATTAAAATATTCAATTATAATTAATTGTAACTTTAACAAGTACACGAAACATTATTTTACAAAGTAGGACCACAATAGTTGCATTATATAATATATTAATTAAAATCTAAATCTAATCCTTGTATAATATCATATATACGTGTATGTTTGAGTTAAAAATTAAAAAATATCAATACAATTTCTCATTAAAATTTTCCTTTTAAACGTTCTTAATCATAAAAATTAAATGTACATTTATTTTATTTATTAAAAGGTGTGGTTTTCACATTATTTCCTTTCAAGAAAGTTCGCATTGGACATGCATATCTAAATTTATTTTCCGTAAAAACATACTTCGTACAGTGGATGTATAAATCGAAGAAGGTATATCGTATTTCCTCTCAATCATGACAATCTTGATAATAACTATGTAGAAATAAATAAAATGTTAAAAATTTTGGTCGCATATACGAAGGCTTAAAAATAAATGTTAAATTTTTTATTTAAACAAAATATAGAAATATTAGATTTATTTAGAATATTTTTTAATAGGTTATATTCTTCTCCAATACATTATTTAAGTATATATGTATATATAACCTTAAATAGTTTGTTTAACAAGCCCGTTTATTATATAGTCTAATAATATAATTTACTATGTATATATTATATTAAAACAACATTGTATTCGCACTTAAAACTACCTACAAACCTAACCTAACTACAAAATATAGAAATATTAGATTTATTTAGAATATTCGTATAAGTTATAACTCCGTGAATTTTTATATTATAACTCCACAATTTTGGACGATGTTACTAAACAACCAACTAGCTACTGAATATGACTAGCGAGAGTATATTTGCATTAAATACACATTTTTAACGCCAAACAGTATGAACGTAACACATATATAATTATAAAATATTGTTTATAATTCATTATAACTTTAAAAAAAACAGCAAAACAATAGCTAAGTTTTGTCGTTTTGTCGATCACATCACGTCCATATCAATTATAATTGCAAAAAAAATACGTGCAGCACCTACTACACGTAAAAACTTTGAAAATTAACCTACATTGTTTTCTTCTCATCCTATTATAGAAACCAATAGATAGTTTCAATTCGTTTCAATTTCACCTTCGACAATTTCGTATAGCTGTTAACCCGAATACTGACGATAACCCAAGCAGATTTCTCGGATACATGCTGCTAAAATGTACGGAAACACGCAAACGTTTTGAACGTGAGGAAGCCATTGTCTTAGTGAGTTTGTTATTTAGCGAGAAAGGTTATATTTTATTTAGTTTCATCTGATGTTTGGACTCAAATGTAAATGTTTGCTAAATTAGCGATATTAGCTAATATTAGCGATGTTAGCTACGTGGAGTTTGAATCTGTTTTCAATTGTTTTATTTGGATGCTGATAAGCAATAATGTGTTTACCCACAAAATGTCAAAATCGGAGATATTGATGTATTTTGATATTACATCACCTATTTCTCATAAATCTGCTTTTAAATATATTAATCTGATTTTAATTATGTATTCATTTTATTAAACAAGAAAAGAAAAGATGGATATATACTTCTTCAAACTGATTCATTAAAAATAGGTTTGACATCTTTAGTCGCCATTTTCTCAAAATGATGTCCATGTGGCTTGACACAGTATTGCTTATCAGCGTCCATGTAATCTTAAATTTATTGCTTTTATCGGGTGCTCGTGCACAGTATATTCCATCAATGTATCGCTTTTATTGATTGCTTATTGGAAACTAAAGAATAGGATAGGAAAATTTATAATAGATTAAGCTAACATAACAGCGTTAAAACTTTCTCCTGTTAAGAAAAAGGATTGGCCATATGTTTACATTTAAAACATAAAAAGTTGGTAGTGCTAGTCTAAATTTGAAGTTGCGATCGATATCGGATCATTCACTTAATTAACCACCTCACAAATTAATTCGCAACTTTTTCATAATTTATTTTTAAATATTTCTGAATCATTTAGGTATACATATAATATAATAATAATAAAAACGAAATAAAGTATATAAGTATATTACAACTACATAAAACAGTGTGTTTTAATAACTTATACAGTGTTATAATAACGTACGATAAACATATAGAGGTGATAAATAACATAAGTACTCGTACTCGTTAGTTAGTAAAATCATAGTGTATTTTCTTTCCCTCAGATCTCCATAATTCCTTAACTTATTCTGTAAATTCGTTTTTTTAATTTAAAGACCAGTCCCATAGATTTTTTATCAAAATCGATTTAATAGTTAATTTGAAAATAAAAATAACAAGAATAAGTATGCCAATTTTGCTTTTAAGTCGCTGGTTTTTTTTTTGTGTCCTAATCATTTGATACGGTACTCTAAAAAGTAATAAGCTTACAACATTTAATTCTTATAAAATCAGATAAACATTAACAAGCAAACACACCTTCACATTACCTAATAGACAGTCCATATAAACGACACGCGTTGTCTCAAGCCGATCGATATTAATCATACAGTGTATTTATAAGTTAAAGAGCTTTGGCAATTGACCATTATCGTAACACGAACATCTAATCTAATGCACCATAATTATTTATGGACAAGCGATAGGTCAATTGGTTGATTCGGAAACCAATTTTATTGATAGCCACATAATTGTTTCACTTTTACTTTTTTAATATTATACGGTTTGTGCACACTTGAGACGATTTTTGGTACGGATGTCACTTTACCTAGGTATTCTTTATAAATACTTATTTTTATATAAGCCAAATGTTACTCTGCAAAGGCGTTGTTCAAAATGTTCGTTAGTTGGTTAATGAAAAGTGCTACACAATAGTTGGTCCTGAGAAAGTAAACGACATACTCTGATATTCTCTTAAATAATAGTCGAATTCAAAACACATCTTGAACCAAGTACATAACTATTACCTTTTTATTAAAATTTAGAACTCATATTACAGTAAATCAATAAAGACTAATTTAAAGTATAATGTTTGTATAAGTTTCATACTTCGTTTTAAAGAATAGGTCCTTCCATCGGAATCTGCAACGGCCGCGTTCCTGCACTGCCTGAAACTAGCGACTCGCCGAGACTCGTTTGATATCATCAATGCGTCTGGTGGGTGATCTGCCAATAAATATTTTTATTTTCAGCGTTCACATAATCTGCAATATTTGTATTAAGTAATCTAAATAAATCAATTATAACTACAATAGAAAATCTAAATTCCATGGGGAAAATTCACAACATAAGATAGAGTCCGCTCTTTCCGCATAAAATAAACTGTGTACTTTAAGTTTTATTGGAAAACCATAAATAAATAGGTAACACCAAATTTTTTTGTATGTATTTTTACTTGTACGTTTTATTATCATATAGGAATGACGACGTTAATATGTTGTATTATATAAAAATAACATATAAGTTACCAAAAAAGTATAAGACGAATTTGAATTAGGTACTATAAAATAAGAAGTATTAAGCTCAGTTCACTAAATATCCAACATTAGGGGGCTCTCATGAGCTACGTGGTTTACGACCTCGAATTTTTCGTAACTTTTTCAAGTCAAGTAAATATTGTTGACAATATGATGTATTTGCTAAATATTAATGTAAATAACAAAATAATAATACAATCTTGTACAAAAGCAATAATGTACAGAACAAACTTACTTTCTTAAGTGGTATGAAATAACACGTAACATCAATCTTTGTAAAACTATCATTTTAAAATTAAAATAGTTTAAAGCTTATCAAGATCGTTTATACAATGAATACGTTAATTTTTTTTCTTATATATTATTTTTTATAATTGATTACGAAGAACTTATAAAAGGTAAAACACGTCATGCATCTTTAGAACCATTTTTTTATACACAGAAAAATAAAACTAGCAAATATGTAAATAGAATAACTTTTTAAAAAACAGGTAACCGAAACCGAATTCGAAAACAAAATACGTAATTTTGTTTACTAGAATGAAATATTTTTACATACTTATTCCAGTTATTTTAATTTAAAAAATACTGAATTGATTATGATGAAAATTCTATGGCACCGAACCAAAAGTATAAAAAATAATTAACCAAATCGGGTAAACCGTTTTCAAGTAGTATAGATAAAAAAATCACCGACAAATTAAGAACTTTCTTTTTGGTTATTAAAAAAATCGGTTGAATTATTTTATAATCTTAAAGCAAAATTATTTTTACGGTACTGTGTATGTGTATGATACTTTACATCGCTGCCATCTAATAGAATCGTTGATTACCGGCTGCTAACATCCGACGGAAGAAGGTTGTTATTGGTTAATTTATTATGGTTTTCTTTCAATAAGATAAGGAGCATTAGATGTATTTATAGACAAATCAATTGAGATTTATAGAGTAATGAAAGCGAGCTCGGTTTGATTTTCTTTTATTGGTAGAAATTAGTTTTACTATTAATTTTTGGCCATTCAGAAATAATTGGTTTCGAGCGTGAGGCTAAGAAGGCATTGGAATTTTATGTTTCAAAATAAAAGAAGCTATTATAAATCAATAGAAAAATATAGGAGTTAGACACCGCAGACATAGAACACTAAGCATTATGGAAATGGAATTAAAACATTTATATACCCGTAGGTAGGTAGGTAACGTACCGTATGATAAATTATTACAACAGCGAGTAAGGGTAAAAAAAATCAGGAAGACCTACATACCTATAAAACAAATAAAGGACGTCAATGTAGAGTTATTTAGGTCACTGTTTTGAGTATACTTTTAATTTCCCTATAAAATCTCTTTACCGTATAATATAAATAATATTTAATTTAAATGCGACTAATTACAACAAAAGTAAAGCTGAAATTATTTAAATTACAATCCAATTTTGCGTATTAGAAAATTAGTGGACAATGTAAATAATTTTATAATACATATCCCTATAGCAAATTGTACTGACGTAGATCCTAACTGTAATTCACTGGCATAGCTCGTTTACGGGCTGGCTCGACCGACGCCGTACCTCGCTCTCTATCTATCATCTAGAAGATTGACGTGAACTAGCTAGTTTAGCTGCGCTTCTTACGGTGAGTTAGAGAGTCGGAAGTCTAATCCCTTCCCTAATTCCTGTCATTCCTTTTATTCCCTTCATTCCTTACCCCTCTTAAAACTGGCAACGAATTTGACTCCTCTGGTGCTACAAATATTCACGGCGGTGATCACTTAACCTCAGTTACCCGCTTACGCGTTTGCCAGCTATTTAAAAGAAATACCTTAATTACACCACAATAAATAAAATTGTGTTGTGCAGCAAAATGTTATTTTTTGTAACGATACACACTATTATTCCTATCAATAATTATTGAAACCATATATTCTTTATTCCGTAGTAAACGTATAAGTATTTTTAATTGTGTTCGAAAAGGAGAGGACTCTTATTTAGTAACTTTTTTTCTTTTAATGTTTGATATTTCATAACTCGTTATTTAATAATCGATTAAGAAATTCTTAATTTTTTTTCTTTGAAACAATATTCAGTTTGGACCCATAGAAATTTCATCAAAATCGGCGTAGTAATTTAATTTTTAAAATCGAAATAGCTGGTATAAGCATGTCGTCCGAATAAAAGAAATTGCGTATTTTGCTTTTGAATTCAGTTTTTTAATTTTTGTTGTTACAATGAGCTTTTGTTAAAATTAATCGCAGATTTAAGATTAATATTACTTACACAATCCTCCTACATATCACGAATTAACGCCTTGAAATTTCAACAAAGACTAATATTACAAAAGCGCTAGAAGGTGCTAAAATGTTCTCGTCGATTTAAAGGCGAAAATTAAAAAATACCTTTTTTATCGAGCGAAGACAACGTAGTGATTATTAAATATCGTTATTGGTAACAGTCACGGATCCAGTCAAATTCTCACTAGTACTTTTTCAATGCCCGGCCGTGGACAATATCGTTAGTAAACCTTCATATGTCCTTCTTTTTCTTACGTAGGGGAAATCTTCGAAAAGTTACCCGATTCCTGAGGGACAGATCTGGTTATGTGGAGATTTATACCCACTAAAATCCCTGCGACCTGCCTTCCTGCCTTCCTCACGAGGTGAATGGAGAGGCCGCGTGACTGCTTTTGCATATGAATCTGCTGCCCCTACCCAGCGCCGCACGAGCGGAGCTAGTAACGGTCTTATCCTTTCTGTACGGCAGTTCGTGACCATCCCGGTTGCCGTCTCCCTCGAGGTAACCTGTATGAACCTTGAGACCTGTAGGAATATCCACTAAACCGCAGCGAAGTAACATGGTATTTGAACTCCCGTAAGTTATTCACTAGTTTTCAGTGGTGCTTGATTTCAAATGTATTAACATCAATTATTATTGACTAACTTTAATAATAAACTTACTTTAAGTTTACTTCCAATCGTATTAAATTTTAATATAAATCTTATTGAATTTCTGATTGAATCATAAATATACAATTCGTTGACCTACTTTAAAACTTTGTTAATTAAATAAACAGTAAAGTTCTGTCCACGCTGCTTAGTTTCTCTATCACGTCATAAAATAATGAACATAAAATAGAGAACTAAAAATTTTACTTATAAGAATTTAACAAAGTAATAGCGTTATCTTATAGTGTTTTTGATTCATGCCTAATTATGTTAAACTATCGCTATCGGACCACATACATACATTCTGATTAATTTCAAATTTTTGTACTAAATTGTCTCCTCTATCGACCAAAATCTGTCATATTTTAATAGTAATTAGTGCCTTAGATAAATGCATTTAAACAAATAAACTCTTCTGCTTTATCTATTAATACATATTTAGATCATCATAAAATCAACTATTACATTCAATAAATATTAGGCAATACCCTGCTTTTTATTTTGTAATTATATTTAGTGTGATCAAATCTTAACTGCCATGAGAAAAACAATTTACCTGAACGTAACTAAAGCAATCGTATCATGTATGGGAACTACATTACGTGAGCCAGAGGAAGTGCGAATGATATTTAATAAAATAGTCTAAGAGTTAGCGACGTTTAAACTTATATTTTATCAAACAATTCAAAGGTGAACTAAATAAACAATAAGTAGTAGGTATTCTTTTGTAACTTTACAAGCTTGTGTGTGTGTGTGTGCATTTTTTCTTCTTTAATTTTTTTTTATTTTCAAAATTTTTCAAAATTTCTTGATTACGTGTAACTAAAACACATGTTTTTATATTGTTAGTTTTATATATATTAATAGTTAATTGCAATACATTGGCTAAATTACAACAAATTTTCTGTTCTATTAAATATTCCTACAAACATTGCTATAAAATTAGAGCTAATTATTTTATAACAATTTTAAATTCTATAAATTATTTTTTTTTTATAAACGACCACTTTAAAGGTTCTATGTCACACGAACACATACATACTTTAAATATTTTAACGAGTCACTGTTACAGCTTGGATTGGATGAATAAAGACTTTGCCATGCCGTTCTCATTCTGAACAGACCATTAAGCTTACAAAAATATATAAAGTAAATCCGCCGCTATCTCTTCAACCACAGAACAGCTTACGAGTACAATCCATACACATTTCGTCGTGTTATGTCACTGAAATTCGGTACGAATATTTAGCGCTTGGCACCACTGACCGTATTGATCAATGAGTATTGACGTATTTGGACGGGAAAGATCGGATGAACGATAGTAAATGAAATGACGTATTGCGTGATGAATGATACAAAATCAACTACAATCATATTTGACCCCACGAAACCACAAATGTGACGATTATAAAAATATCTGGGACATGTGTGTGATTTCTTAATGACTTTGATATATATGTACTTAATTAATTTCTATCGTTTACTAACTTTTGACTTGGCTTCGCTTGTGTTAATCTAGATTTTGATTTGGATGCTGATAAGCAATAATGTGTCAACCCACAAAAAGTCAAATTCTGAGATATTGATGCCTTTTGATCACCTATTTAACATTATTCAAAAAAAAATAAGGTCATATAAACTAAAAAAGTACGAAAAAAGTTTCCTAACTAATTGTTTCGAATTTCAAGTGCGTTCCATATTTTGCAATTTATACAATAATCTTAAATATTTGAAAAACTTCTTATTAGATAATATATTAAATATATCAATCTGCTTTTAATGCATATACTTTTTATCAAAAAATAAAAGAAAAGGTGGATATATACTTCTTCAAACATATTTGTTAAGAATAGGTTTGACATCTTTAGACGCCATTTTCCCAAAATCAAGTCCGTGTGGCTTGACACAGTATTGCATATCAGCGTCCATTTATCTGACGCTTGTCCTTAACTTATTTTTCTGCCTATCTTATACGACACTCTCTGACTGGAATGAAACTATTGCTTGCCAAAGTTTCATCACAATCCGATGAAAAATATGTATGATTAAGGTACATAAAATACGAACAAAAAAATATTCGTCTTTATGTATAAACACTAAATATATATGTTATACTTATTATATACTAGTTGTACCCCGGGGTTTTACCCGTGTTCATTTGAGGGAAAGTTATATTTATATAATTTTTACCTGCTCTACTTGAATCATTGTATCATTGGTTTCAATTTTGTTTTCACGTATTTTTTTTGAAATTTTAAAATTGAAATAAATAAAATTTTAATTATAAAAGTAGTCTAGTTAAACCTTTCATTAGTTATAAGACGAAACAAACAAGACAGACAGACAGTTAATTTTATATTATAAACAGACCCTAAAATTTTTATTTATTTGTATAGATAAGTAATGTCTATATTCAATACAGGCTTCTGAACAATATTACCGGTTCTTTACACTTTACCCTTAGAAATGCAGTTAAAAATTATTTTCCCTTTTATTCTTAAGGATATTTTATAATAAAAACATGTTCAGAATCAGAACAGACAATTAAGGTAATGATTTTAAATGTAATTGTGTCCTTTTCAGTATATGGTATTTTAATTACGGAGAGGATAGGAATTGTATTGAATCAATGGGGAAATGTAGCAACGGGAAATTCTTGCCTCCATTCCATAAGGGCGTCATTTGCGCAGTTTTAAACTATGTTATACTACTTATGATATAGTTCATGAGTGCAATTAATACATAACTTTCCAAAATCGAAAATAATATCTCGTTATGTCTACAACATTATTTAGCAACAAACGCTTATTACTTAATTATAATATGTTAAATTATAATATAATATAAATAAATATATTTTTAATGAAAACATTAAATTTGAATTTAATATTCGTCATTAGTGCGAAAATGATTTTCAAAATGGTGTTTTAAAATAAATTTTGATGTAGTATTAAGAGAGATATTTCATATAGACAAGAGAAATAATACATATGAATAGATTCACACAACAAGACATCATTATTTTCTTACGTAATAATATTTTGTATCAATCTTTTATACCATTACTTTTTAATTAATCATATACTATTGGTTGCTTAACAAACACTTTGAATTAGCATGTCATATTACTATCACAATACAATTGTGTTCTTAATAACAGGTCATAAAGGTGAGTGGTCACTCTGGCGTTCCCACAAATAAATCACTCGGCAGACTGAGCAAACAATATTGTCATTAACCTTCATACACTTATCCTCCCAAATACACTCTGAAGTGTATTGATGAGGAACCTCGTAACAAACACGGGATGTTAAGCAGTCGTGATGTCATTTCATAATGATAAAGTTTGATGGTCACCGAGAATTAAGAAAAAAACGGATACCTAAAATGTAACATATATTTTTTAAATTGATTCTAAAATAATGTTAAATTTAGTATTATTTTAATTTTTTTTAAATTTCCGTAAACTTTTACTTTAGCAAGGGAATTCAGTCACTTAAAAGGATAGTTGCAATTTACATGATGCGCTGTAACATCATATATTCTTGCTTTTCTGTTTGTTTAATTTGAACATCTTCACACAGCCAGATCGTGTAACAAAAAAAAACAATTAACTCCTTAAATAAAACACTCGAACAATCTTTAAAACGGTACTATTTCCGGTCGTACAATCTCACTACATAACCGACCTTACTCTATGCTCCTTACATAACATGCTGTATTGTGTCAGCGACAACGCCACGCTATCTCGTAATTAATCTAAGATTCGGATCGGACACGAGTGCGTGTGTGCAATTACACTTATTACAAGAACATTTCGCATTAACACTGCATAATAGAATGATATGAAAATTCTGAAGCTAAATTGTTTTCCTGAAAAATGTTACTGATTTCAGTCTAATGACCAGTTTCTGTTGAAATCGCTGTCGTCCCTTGGAGAATTGACTTCTTATAGACATAGATCAAATTTAATAAAGCTCCATTGAAAGGATAATCTGTTCAATAGTAAATTAATTAAAAATAATTTACAAGTACCTATAAAAGCTACATCTTAATTTTTTTAACATTTAAGACCTACAAATCACCACTGGCTTACAATACCGTTAAAGATATCAGATATTATTACTGTGTATTATATACATACATAAATTGTTATTTGAGTTAAAAAAGTTATTTGAGATATAGTAACAAATATAAATATTTTCATATGTCGCTTGAATCGGTAGATAATACGAACAAAACAGAGAGAAGCTGCGATAAACACAAATTATAATTAATTATGACGCGATAACGTTTCACGCTAAAATATTTTAATCTAAACCCATATCTATGTCTAATATTATGATATTAATTAAAACATAAGTCACTTAAATCATAAAATATCGTTAATTGCGGACATCGTTACTAATAACGCGGAAAGACCGACGTGCATTTAAAATTTACACTATATTAAACGCGTCAATAGCAAAATTGCAATATTTGCATAATTTTATAGGCAATTCACGCCTGGGCATGGCACGGTCTGGCGTTTTGAACTCAATTACTTCCTTGTGCCACTAATTGAAATATATAGTAACCATTTTCCGAGACTTCACTCGTATCTAAGCCCGCTTGTGCTTAATATTTAAAAAATATCAATAAAAAATATCAGCTATTTTTAATAGTATTTCTTATTCAATAAGCAAAAAAACAGGCAACCATATTTTAAATTTCAATGGAATACAAAAACATTAGTAAACAGTGGGCTCAAAGTGTTTTTTTAATCCCGTGGATTTGACCTCGATCGCAATATTATATTTTGGTAAATTTTTATTAAATGATACATTTAAATTTGTGTGAATGAACTATTAAAATATAAATTGCACTGCATTCTACAATTAAAACATTTTATTGAAATCAGCTTTGTAGAGGCGACATATCTACGATTTTATTGATATACGTAAACATAATTAATGGATTAAATTAGCTACATATTAACCTGTGACATGTGACACTTATAGCGAGGCTTGGCGAAACCAGTCACGATACTATCACAATAATGAATGTTGATTGGACTCTATCAATGCGTAACAATTACAAACAACGGCAAACGATAAATGCACTTAAAAAGCCTTATTGTATATATTGTTATTTGAAGATAACGAAATTAGTCGCGTCTTTATATAAAGTCGTTTTATAAAAATATTTATAGCTTTATAGCTTTAAAACTTTGACATTTCAAAAGTAGTAAACAATTACTTTACTTTCGACTTTACAACAACATTACGAGCTAGTAAAAAGTGCATTATTTTATTGCATAATTAGAAATATATATATTTTACGTTAACTCTAAGCTATAAAATTTATACTCTCTTTATGTGCGTATAATGTTTATTATAATATGTATTTAACCAAAATTATCTCGCAGCTTTCTCCTAGAACAGGCCTAATATTTAAGCGTGTAGCCTTATTTAGCCCTACATGTGGTCAAATGGCCTATTGTCACGTTCATGGTTTAAAATATCTTGAGAGTAAAAGTGGATGAACACATGCTTGGGTAAAATAATAAGTCGACTTTATGGCAATGATAATAAGAGTCATTTTATGATTACAATTTCTTTGAACAAGCCTAACAAAAGTCACCAAGATTGTCAGCACTAAATGCGTAGCTGTGCAAAGAAATACTGAGCGAAATCTTAACGAACATTAGTTTTTCTTTATTATTTAGAAATATATATAAACCATTGCGATCTCGAATGTTTTCTTCAATTAATGCGCAAGTCCCAAGCTTAGTGATGCGTGTCTTACATCTTGAGTAATAAACTAAATAAAATAATATTAACAATTCAAATTTACAGTACTAAAAATACAACTTCGTATTATCTACTACAGTAAACAACAATTAAATTGATATCTACGTGTCAGAAAACATTGAAAGTTAAAATAACGAATAGTGCTATAATTCTAGTATTTTATTGTATAGTCTTTTTGTCTTAACTTGTCTATTTGGTTACAATACCCAGAACGATAATCACGAATTTTCGAATATTATTTATCATAATACTTTTTCATTATAAAAAATGATTCAGTTCAATCATTGTTCGACAATTTATGATCTCTAACTCTATAGTGTGGTAAGAAATATGCCATTTTTATTTGCTAAACAAGACAAGTAAATAAAAATGGACTATATAATGTTCCATTGCACCACACATTTAATGGACGACAATACTAAATTCTCAATGAGTCTGTTTTCACGCGATAGCGACTTGCGGAATTTAAACAGGAAGGCTGTGAAACGATTTCGTACTCCTTTGTTTTGTTTTGGAAAACGTTATTGTTTAGCTTAATTAGCGTTACTTATTGCCAGTTGTATAAGCGAATAGAAAATTAGAATTAGGTACTAAATTCATGTAAACAATTAGCGATTAGGATAATAATCGCGCGTTACAAGCGTACATATGTTAAGATAGAGGAATTTATGTGTGGCGAATTTCTTGTTAACTGCAATTTAATGGTTAATTAACTGATTTCTGGTAGTTCTATTTATGAAAATTGAAACTGAAATCTGTATAAACAAACATGTTATGAATTTATTAAATCTATTTTAAATACATTGAATAATCTTCTAAAAAGAGTATATAAAAAGATAAACAACATAACCATGAAATATTAAAAGCTGTATCGTATATACATGTATAACTTTACATTAAAGTCAAAAATTAAAACCAAACAGTTTAAGATTATAGGTTTTACAATATTTAAAACAATATAAAATCAATTTTAATAAATTAACACATTTGATATTGCTGCGTTCAAAACTACACATTATCATTGAAACTTTTTTTCACCATTTTTCTTAGTTAGCAGTGAATTGAAAACGTCGATCATAATAGGTGATCGTGCGTTGTAATTTAAGATAGTACAATAGAATCTCTGATTTTTTAAATCTATATGGATACTGATAAGCAATGATGTGTCAACCTACAAAAAGTCAATCAAATACGGAGATATTAATGTATTCTAAAAATGCGTTACTTTTACTACTTTTCAAAAGAATCAAGTCAACTAAATGAAATAGGTATTAAGAAAAGTTTTTTTTTTAAATTTAATACTACAAAATTCAAGTGTGCCATATTTGTGTGACCATATTTTGTGTGTGTGTGTCCATATTTTGCAATTTATACAATAATCTCATACATTTGAAAACTTATTATTAGATAAAAGTTTTTACTATACCAACCTGATTTTAATCCAACATACAAACGTACATTTTATCAAAATAGAAAAGAAAGCTTTGACATGTTAAGTCCATGATAATGAAGTCCGTGTGGCTTAACATAGTATTGCTTATCAGCATCCATATATCAATTTTATTTTATAACTATAGATATGTTACGTTAATATATTATTTCACAACAAATATCTGTATCGTTTTCCAAAGTTGACAAGCTCGTCGATTGCCTTGTTGGCCCAAATAAACTTTCGCCTATCAAACTCAGCTGATTGCTAGGCAACGTCGTCAAAGTAGTCGGCGATCTGGGCGACAAAAGCCATGAGCGTATCACATACCTATTGCTACGAGTATATAATATCATTGCTACATACATTCCTCTTGTGCTTTGCAGTCTAGGAAAATATTATGACATACTCGTATCTGCAGGTGTCAAAATGTGTATAACCAGTCCGTTGCGGGGTAAATTAAGCTGCATATTCTTAACAGTAGAAACGGCCTTTACTACAACGGTGTGAAAGAAGAACCCTCTTTCTCCAGCACTATGACTTTATTACTTAAACATTATTTTAACAATAATACAATTTTAAATAAACACTGTCCATCTCGTGCGGTTAACCGATCAAGAATAATCAAACAATTCAAATCGTTCCTTACGTCAATTTCGGTGTTGCCACCTTACGAAAATATGGTACTTAAATTTACCATAAACAATCAAATATATTTAAATACTAAATTTTAAAAAATAGTTTAATAAAATATTACATTCATTCATTCGCTAACAGGTGGAACATTAAAAACTGTGAAAACACTATCACAGATACAACACAAACACTTACTGCTTTACTACAAAAGATGAAATAAAACCATATTCAACACGTGTCGTCTTTTATTTCACATTGTTTAAAATGTTGTCAAAATTACTATACTGCGTGTAAAATTATAAATGAACTTATAAATAAAATGTCACACGTTATATTTGATAACTAAAATAGGTTTTAAGCATATATAAAAATATCTAACCTTATGTTTATACATAATTAAACTATGTCTTAACCATGTTTAACTCAAAACTATCGTTAGATGCTGATTTGTAGAACAGGATTTTATAGACTCGCGTTTAACGTATGTTTAAATTTTTTTTAGTAAGGCCGTTTGTCATTAATATCGTCGCTGAGCTATCTGGAAATATCAAAATCCTTCGAGTCCGTTGGTAGTATTGGATAATTATATGATAATTACGTAATGTTTGCAACATTGTAATGTCAATAGTGCGTAGGCTGTGTTTTACAGTCGATTTAATGGCACGGCCTTTCAGCGGCCGTGTCGTACGTTAACCCACAAATCGCTAAACGGCCCTTTTGTGTGACGGGTCGATTGTGCGTTAAGTTTAAACAGGTGTGTTAACTCTATGATAGAATAAGTATTGTTTATTTGTTTGAGTAATTGTTTGTTTTAATCGAAAAATGCTAGTTATTCTATTTTTTCAAAGATATAAATCTCCAGCCTTTTTTATTTTTTATAATAATAATTGGACGCTGATAAGCACTACTCAAAGTGTCAAGATACACAGACTTTACTTTGGGAAAATGGCGGGTAAAGATGTCAAACCTATTATCAAACAATTTGTTTGAAGGAGTATATATCTATCTTTTCTATTATATTTTGATAAAAAGTATTATGAATTGAAATAATTAAAAGTTTATTTAATACTTATTCAAATATACAAGATTATTGTATAAATTTCAAAAAATGGAAAGCACTTGCAATTCGAAACATTCAATTAAAAACCTTTTTTCCGTACTTATTTTGTTTAGATAACTTTTTTTAAATAGGTGACACTGTATCAGAATACATCAATATCTCCAAATTCGTCTTTTTATGGATTGACACATTATTGCTTATTAGCATCTAATTATTATCACTTATTAAATAGTTTGATTTTTTTCTTATATTACTAGAAATATCGCCAATAAACTGCAAAATATTCAAGTATTGTATATAAATATATAGATAAAGTTTAAAAATATTTATTATAATATAAATAAGTAAAAGAAAGTAAACAAAGTATTAGTCTTAAATGTCCCACTCGTGGTCCTTTCCTAGTAAAGAGAAGGTTTTAGAGCTTAATTTGCCACGATGCGCCACTGCAAGTTGACGGAAATACATGTGTCAGAATTTCTCCCGGCACATGAAGGTTTCCTCACAAAGTTTTCCTTAATTGCCAAGCACGAGCTTAATTTAATCACAAATTTAGCACTTGAGAAGTCAGCGGTACTAGCTGGGGTTTGAACTCACGTTCAGCGGTCGGGGTCGACGTGTTCTAACCACTAGGCCATTTTGGCTCAAAGAAAAGTATAAATATTTAAAATACTCTTAAGAACGTGCGAGTTATATATGGACCACCAATCTTAATCGTAACGAAACCATAAAAAGTGTCATTTATTTCGCATCATGTGTGGCCCCTCTGACTTAACTCTTTCAATTTGATACTAAAGACCAACAAGTCGCACGATTTTTATTCATGTATATAAATGTGCCATTAAAAAAAACTCAGAATGAGTGTAATGTTTTTTCATGCTAAATTTTTTTAATACTTTTTCATTAATGATTCTCATACGAGCTTACAAGATTCACCGTTTAAATAAATAAAGTTATTTTATTGTATTAAAAAAATAGTTAATTTTTTTTACTTTGAAATATCGTTTCTGCTAACTCTAGTAAAATGTCCAAGACATGCCTAGTTGTTTGTATGTTTATACCGTTGTTACCTACAGTAACCTAAACATCTTGACAGATTTTGAATATAATAGTAATATTACATTAAATTAGTATTCTTCCCTGAGCGGCGAACGTAAGCTGTCAAAACTGGCGAATCATTGTAACATCATGTAGCCTACACAATTTGACCGATTTTGAAGTGTAAAGTTGTTTTTAGTTAATAGTCGGTTCTTAATTAAATACTTAAGTCTTATTGAATATAAAAGTGAATAAATTTAAAATGTTTAGGAGTAAGATATATAAATATAACATCATATAAACGTTCATATAATAACGATGAATTTTGTTTTCAAATACAGTTTTGCTTTGTCTCGTCTTATACGTTTTAATGGCAATTTCGGAAGCTTCCTGCTGAGTCGATTAGATTATGTACTTAATTGTCAGTCTAACAGATTTTGTAGACAATAGATTAAGATGATAAATTAAATTAACGTTAAAACTACAACGAATATTAATTTTACTTGACATGTAATCGGATCAAACGAGTTTTTTTTTTTATTTATTTGATGTGAATGACTTTCGTAATCTTTATTTTATTTTATTTGAAAAAAGGAAGACGAATATTAAATAATTTTTAAATAATTTTTATACCATTGTATTTAGTGAACAGACTCTGTCAATATGAATACAAAAAAAATAAAAGTTGTTTTTTTATATAATTAGAATATATCTACTTAATATTTATACTTTACATTTTTAATTAAAAAACAATCTAACCAACCGTCTAAATATTTAATAAAAAAAAATATTTCATCTTCTCTACTTGGATGATCTTAAGCTGTATGCATCAAAACAACCAGAACTAGTGGAACTACTGAAGATCACAGAATCTTCTACGAGTTGCATTGGTATGGAATTTGGTGTGAACAAATGCGCCGTCATGTAAAAAGAGGTAGAATTGTTACGTCTACACTTATACAATAAAGTATCGTATTATTATTATAACAAAATAATAATCCCTCAACTTCAATATTAAACTTTTAAAGTTTATATAAAATCCCTCTCACATAAATATAAAATTCATGTCATCAAATGGATGTTGATATGCAATACTGTGTCAACACACATGAACATCATTTGAGAAAATGGTGCCTAAAGATGTCAAACCTATTCTTAACAAATATGTTTGAGGAAGTATATATCCAACTTTTCTTTTATTTTTGATAAAATGTATAATGAATTAAAATCAGATTGATATATTTAAAATATTATGTTATAAAAAGTTTTCAAATATTTGAGATTATTCTATAAATTGCAAAATATGGAACGCACATGAAATTGGAAACAATTAATAAGGAAACTTTTTTCCGTACTTTTTTAGTTTATATGACCTTAATTTTTTTTAATAATATTCAATAGGTATAATGCAGTATCAAAATACATCAATATCTCCGAATTTGACTTTTTGTGGGTTGACACATTATTGCCTATCAGCATCCAAATATGTATTTGGTCACAGAAATGCAAACAACGCTATCTCTATCGAACAAAACATAAGTTACCGCAACACTTTCCAATTATTCGCAAACAATAAATAAAAGGAATTATGTTGTAGGATAACAGCGAGGGCCAAGCCCTTTCACTGTTCACCTCTACCACCGACCTACCTCTACGATTTAAATCCAATGTTCATTTGTCACCTTTAACGTTAGAACATATTTAAATCATTGTTATAGATATTTCTCAATACGTAATAGCAACAAGCTTTTCCCTTTTTATTTTTTCTAAAAATACAAGCAAAAACAAATATAATTTTATTAATAATAAGCTTTTAAACTAAGTATATCATTAAAATCAGAAGCAAAACACGATTTTATTTTCGAATTAATTATAAATACGAATTATAATAAAAATTTTAATTATATAAAACAATTCTAATTGATATAGAGCCTAACTGTTGCCTACTGACTACAGGTCGCCCACGGACTGGCTGGACCAGGACAGTACCTCCTCTCACAAATTGGAAAAGAAAGCCGGAAAACTAACCCCCATTTCTTTCCTTCCTTTGTATATGTTTTCATCCCTTATTCATATTTAAGCTAGCAATAAATTTGTGACTTCCCAGGGCTGCAAATGTCCACGCGCGACGTTAAATTCTTAACATGCAATAGGTACCTGCTCGTTTACCAACTATTCTATATATAAAAAAATATATATGTTTTATATATTTACTAACTAAATGTTGTATACAACCATTTTAATTTTTCACCATTAATAGATACTTGCTGTTTAAAATTTGAGATTAAAAGACATGAAATTAATTGTGAAATATATAGTAAAACGGCATACTTCTTAAACTATAAATAATATTATTAACTAGCCACTGACCAACAGTGATTAAGATACAAGAAAGCGTATTAATAGGTACAATAACATAAATAAAGTTGTCTATTATTAATAATATATATCTTATAATAAACCTTTTATGCCCAGAAGCATAAAAAGCTTACTTTATGCGTTCCATATTTCAAGTTAGAACCATCTAATAATCTGTGTGTTATGTCGTTACGACAAAGAGTACACTCTCTTTAATTACTCGAGATTTACCGATGCATTTAATCACCACGCCTATTAACACCCTGTAGCTGTTTTATACAGCCATTAAGAAATTGTATCTCATCAAATTGACATAAATCAAAACAGAGCGCTGACCGCCTACTGGACAGCGAGAAATCGTAAAAAATGAGAAAAGATTACACTAAATCATGTCTTTAGTTTTCATTTGTTGTATTAAAATAGTGTTTATTTTAAAATTTATCTATAACATAGTAAGGTACATTTAGTTCAGTAAACGAAAACTTTGCGCACAAATTGCCACGGACGTCGTCCCAAGCAAGCAATCACGTTACTTATTTATAGAGAGCTTTTAGCTTCATGTTTTGTCTGTTATGAATTAGAGAATATGTTCGTAGCTTAATGATAAAGACGATAACAAGAAGAAAATAAAATAACATATTTATAACGCAAATAAAGCTTAGCTAATCTACAGTTTAAATTAAATTATGTATAACACTCTTAAATTACAATCTTATCCTTGGGGATGAGTAAAAATCTGAATAAAGAAATCCTTATAGTAATAGGTAGGTACTACTTGAATTCATATTAATAAGATATGACTTGAATTCATATAAATTTTATTCTTATTGAAAAGAAATGTAAAATCCCCAGTTACAATAGTTTTGGCACATTTGTTTGATAGCGACGAGCTTTTTAATTACTCATTGTTATTACAGGCAATTAGTTACGAATGTATAACAATGAGAGGAGATTTCATCTCCGCTGTTAATAGGAGGGCGTCTTAGTTTCACATAAATTGTTGTAGCCAATGTGTTACAATTGTTGCGGATCCCTTCATATCGAGACAGATTCAGTACCGACAGAAAAATAAATTAAAATAATTTATATTTATTTAAATGTCATTATTATATATATCGAAGTTTTGCATAAAAACTTAATTGAGTTATCTCTTATTGACCTATCAATTAGTAAATACATATGTACATCTTAATACGCTGCGAAGTTTTATGATAAACAAATACTCTGATGAGGTAAAACACTTATTGATTTCAAAACTTAGCTAATTTTAATAAATAATACTTCATAGGAAGTAATTATTAGTTAAACTTTATTAGATACGGACAAGCTGTGATCGAAATTTTATGTCCATAAAACAATACTTGCCAGATTTTTTGATATTTGTGTTAACTGTTTCGCTACTATGAAGCACATAATAATAATTAATTTATAGCTTAACTTAATAACATTTTAATCTTTCCTAATAAACATTATTATTATCATATTCCACTTCAAAATATTTTTTTAATATAATGGCTAGCTCCTGACGTCAGCACTTTTTTAACTAACTCTACAACTATATAAGCGATTTGAAAACAATAAAATACATAAACTGTATGCTAATAAATTATAACATGTCAACCTACGAAAAGTCAAATTTGCAAATAATGATATATTCTAAAAATGCAACATTAATTTAACATGACTCAAAAAAGTTTGAACTCATCTAAACTTATTATATACTATTGTATATAATAAGTTGAGATGAGATGAGTAATATAATTTTATATTTTTGTAAAACTTTCTAGCTATTTATCATACCAATCTGATTTGAATTATAATGTCTTTTACCAAAATAGGAAAGAGCTGATGGATATATACTTCTTCCAACAAATTTATTAGGAATGGGTTTGACATCTTTAGACGCCTTTTCCCCAAATTAAAGTCCGTGTGGCTTGATGTAGTTCGAATTTTAACATTCAAAATGTTTTTTTTCTATGACGTTACTTTTTTCGCCTATCCGTACTCCTATTCTTCCGGTACGTTGCACAACCTACCACAAACGCTCTGTTTTCACTAGAAAGCTGGATTCGATATGTGTAACACTAGAAGCCGATGGGAAATTGTCGCAATATTCCTTTTTACTTGTATACGAAAGTGATACTTCACGAACTGTGGCCCGTTCACTTGCCTGGCTGTCTTTAACACCTTTTCTTTTGAAATCCTTCATACGAACAATCAAAGAATAAAACAAATATTTTAGTGTAACGAGCTTGCAGCCTTCATTAAATTCAGTTGTAGTTAATTAGTTACAGATTATATAGACTTAGAATAATTATTTAATAAAACTTTTACAAAATTACAAATCCTTAAATTAAAAAAAAAGACAAATAAAATAGAAAAGTAACAGTAACAGACGGGTAGTAAGAAACGAAAGAAAAAAATTAACTGGCAAAGTATAATTATATTTTGTGTAAATTTTGTTTCTTTTATTTTATCCTTTTTAATCAATAAGTTTATTTTAATGAAAATTCTGAATTATTAACCTGTTTTTATTAACTTCACGGTTTCATTCGCGTTTATGGTTACTGTTTGTTTTTGTTTTATGGTTTCTTTTTCGCTTGAGTCGTGGCGTGATATTCAAAAAGAATTTTTCAAAACGGATCAATAGTTTCAGAAATTATCCCCTTCATAAAACTTAAAAACTTACAAACAAATTTTACCTGTTTGCAAACAACTTTATAAATGAACTATGATAAGTATTAATTTGTCAAATGAATGGAAACCAGGACGGTGCAAATAATAGGACAAATTCTTTCCTGAATATAGGGATGCTACATTCATAGAAGTATTTATTTCCTGTTTATCTTATTCCCCAACGAACCGGTACTTTAATTTTAATGTAAATTGTTAAACAATTAAAAGAATGAATATTAATTGAAAGTGATAAATACATAGATTCCATTGATTTATTTTTCAAGTTGGGACGCCTTAATTATATCAACTGCAAAGTTACTTATGAATGAATTATGAAAGTTATACTTGTAGGCGTTTTGTTAAATATAGCATCTTTAATGTTTCTCTTTTTAATTAAATTGATTCTAATTTGTTGTATGTAAAAAACTCAAACTTTTTTGAAATAATTTAAAAATAAATTAATTCGTTTAATTTCGCCTTAATTTAGTACATCTATTTATTTTTAAGCCTAGTTCATATTCGGCTGTTTTTTTTCGCCATATCGTCGCCATATAATAGTGAACTGATTTCAATGATTCTTTTTCCAATTGAGTTAGTTATATTTAAGGTTGGTCCTATTTAAATTTAAAGATAATATTCTACCTCTAAGGAAAAAAATAAAGAGATCAAAAATACAGCTTATTACAAATACAAAACAGTCTATTTTAAGATTTTTTTTCCGGGAAAAAATAGGAAGGTATTTATTTTTTATTTATGCCTTTCTTTGATTTCATTTTTATAACTTATAAAGTATATTGTTAAGCAGATAATTGACATGATTTATGAATGAGAAGAAATATAATAGAAAACTAAATCTAATAAGTATATCCTGTTACATTGCTTTACTGTTTTACTGTATTGTGTAATGTACCTCAGGGCTTGCTTAAATTAGTTGCGTATATAACTACCAGTTATATAAAATTCTTCTTCGCAACGCTCACATGTCGATCCGTGTCGATAGCTAATTAGAATGGTTGTCAATACGATCAATGGCATAATTGGAGCGCAATTATTAGATCTCCGAAGCCTTATGTCATCTTCCGTAGATATACCAAATCACCTAGACTTCCTTATTATTAATTTTTATTTTGGAAATATGTAACTCACCGGCGAATTACCGCCTCAGAATAAATAACCGATGTTGTAACTTATTAGCCGCTCCATATGAAAATGTATGTGAAAATGAATTTTCTGCATGATCTTTTTGTTTCATGATGTTTTCGTTATATTATTTGGAGCTAAAGTTATAAATAATAGTGTAAATAACTCGAATCTGTTTTATATATGTAGTTATGTGGGTCAGTAATGTGGTCATTTTAGAATATTAAATATTAATTAAGGCAACTTCTTAGAAATGTATTACACTTTCTTTTGTTTACATCTATGTGCCAAATGCATGCCTTGTTGGTAACATTTAGTAAATAAATATATTTTATAGAAATAACAAATTTAAATCATCCCACTCATCAAAGACAAAATAAAAATTTAACGAAAGCTATGTATACAACCCTTCTACATGTTGTTACACATTTTTTTTAATTTAACATCAAAATAACATATAACAAGGTAAGAAAAATTATTTATATTTTAGAAGAATTACATAGTTCCTAAACAGTGGTTTTTATCCGCAATATTTTGCTTCTATAAAAATTAATACAATAATTAGGTTAAAAGATATAAAATCTTCATTTTTTTTCAATAAACATGTACCTATATCGTTTTAAGACACATTGTATTTCATATTTATTACAGCACCTTTCTTATTAAATAAAAAATTTACCGGTAAAGATCACGTGCAAGTAATTCAAACTATTTAAATTAAACTTAGACCCAGAATAAAATTATTGCAATATTTTAATGTATTCAGCCTGCATTTGTGTTTTACATGGTTAATTTAGATTGTAACAACTTTTTCAACTGTAGCGCATAACAACACTTACTAAAACTAATTAAAATACGTAACTAATTGAATAAATGGTACTAGTTGCTAAATCTTGAAAAACTAACTTTCTATCTTAAGGCCCGTCTAAACCAGCGCAGCGGTTCGCGTGCATGCTAAGTGCCTCGAATGCAGGGGTGTTACTATAGGGTGGCAGGGCTGGCAAAAGCCACGAACCACGGACCCGAGTGCCCCGCCGAAAAAAAAATTATTGATAAAAATGTTATTAAAATTAAGTAATAAATATATAACGCATCACACTCAACGTTATTGTTATTTTATTATAAATATGTATAAACCTTTGCTAATGAAAATAAAATTTATCAGATATTTAACTAAAATGCACACAATATTATTAATAGTTTTGGATAACTACTTAAGTGGTTCATTAAAATGAAGTTACAACGTGACGATTTTTATTTAAAGGCCCCATCCAAAAAATTTGCCATGAGCCCCAGATGGTATGATTACGCTTCTGCTCGAATGGTCATATTTTACGCGCCAGCTTGCCGTGATCTACTAGGCAACACGAGCTACGAGATAACACAAGCCCATGGGGTTCATGTGATATGTTCGCGAACAACTGTATTGATTGTCTCTTGCACGCGAACATCTCTAAAGCAGTGCGTGCGTTTGAACAGTCGTTTTATTTAAGAATATGAAATGGTACAAACTTTAGAAGTAAACAACATTAAGTAGTTGTAAATATAATATCATAATTCTCATTTTCAATATAGAACTACAGGCACATCATTTTCAAACTAACAAATACCTTTTCCTAGTTTGAAGCTAGTTGTAAGCATATAGATGCTTACATACTTATATTTAGATGCTGTCGTTATAATGTCGTTTTTCATAGAGTTTTGTAAGTACAGGAACAAGTTGTGTTTACGTACAGCTGCCTAAAGACTATATTATCCAAAACCTTTAACATCAACTGATATACTACAAAAAATGAAAGAAAACCATGTTTAACAGTGTTTACAAAATTAAACATTACTTAAATCTTTCCTAAATTGCTTTACAGATTTTTATAAACACGCGTTTACCATATGTATAAATCTCTTATATTAAGGCAGTAAGACTTTTAATGTGAATAAAAAATTTGATCGTAAAAAAATGCCTTTTAATGTCACTGTAATGAAGTAATAGGCATCAATAATCCATTAAATTTCTAAAGTTAGAGCGACTTTTTACTATACGATAAGCAAGGACGTAGAAGTTGATATTGAATGCGTAGCGAATATCGATGTTGACTGACGCCGCTATTAAAACTTTCGACCGCAAACTGGAACTACAATAAGCATTGTATTGCGTTCAATAACTTTGGAACATTAATTTCTGTGTTCTTTGCAAATAAAATAATAATGGTCCACTGAGGTTTTACATTCTTTTCTTACAAAAACAAATAATAATCTTTATGTAAGCCAATTTGTCTGTGGTTTCGGTTAGATAACAATTGATTCCTGTCATAACAGCTATTAACTTACTATAGTTACATTCTATAAGATACATACAACCAACCTACTAAACTTATAAAATGTACATACTATACATACCTATAAACCGATGTCATGCGGAAATTAACCCGCTCTGCTGAAATCTAAAAACCTAATTAAAACTTCTTTCACTCCTCTGCCCAAGGAAGATAATATAAAATTGAAAATTAAAAAAATCGGACAATCTGTTGATTGAGACCATTCTAACGAGCCCCAACGCAATACTTCTGTAGTAAGCTGGTGAGGAATTGTGTATCCTGCTGATTTCGTGTGATGTTGCAGCATCAGGTTAAAAAAAAGCAAAGTTAAGCAACTATGTTATTTTAATATCATATCATGCGTAGTATAGTATATACCACATTTTGAAGTCGGTGCCAGTAAATGATACGTAAAAGGTTTTACTGGGCGCCGACTTCGAATGTTTTACCTGGTACCAACTTTATAATGTGGTAGAAAATATTTATTTTTTACTTTTTAGTGTACTTGTTTCGGTGTCAAAGTCGGTTTGTTTTTTTTTTTCAAAAAATTTTTATTTATTTTTCGTTTTTAGATTTAGAAAACATAATATAATTTAGAAAGGTCAGTCTGTAAAAGAAAATTTTAGTGGTTATTTACTACAGGCTGGAACATACTCATAACTACTCATAACATACATTTAAAATAAATAATAAATTACTTAAATAAAAATTTTATTACAAATGTATAGGTATAAATAAATTAATACATGGCCTATTTGTCAATATACAATTACTGATTTAAATAAGAAAAGGTTAACTTAAAATATTATTACAAACAATACTTAAGACATCTTCAAATTAAATTGAAAGAAAAATTTAACAATAAAAACCATAATTATTCATAAAACTAATCCTTTGTAATTATACTGATATCTTATGATGACATTGTTCATGCTTGTCGATTTGTCATTTTCAATAATTATCTTAATACATAAAGACTCTTTATTATTGTAGGTTATGTAATCGAACGAAACTTTCTCCTTTTTGTTTGAAACAAAATTAACTCTTCTTAAAAAAGATTTCAGATACTAGGTATCTACAATTTTTCTACGATGCGATATCTACAGTATTTTGAAAACGGTTCTTAAAAATTGGAACAAATAACTAATTCTTATTTGTATAAACGTATAAAATTATAAAATTTGCGGAAGTATGTCTCTAATTCCAACTATGCCAATTATTGTATGCTTCACTTTTTGTCGCATTAGCTTGTAGTCCTTGTTCTATTCGGTAACCTAGATCAGGATGGATAACTGTGAATAATTTTACTGCTCTCTCTTGCAAAGATGCTGTAGCCGGTGCTAGACTGTACAGTACATTTTCAACCAACCTGGTTCGTTCCTCACTCGTCATTTCATTTACATACAATTCGGTTGCCTGCTTAAAATTATTCGGTTCAGGTTCATAGATTTCAATTAGTTTTGTTCTTTCCTTATCAATATAAGGAACTGGGCCATTAAACGTGTTAGGAAAATAGTTGGGAATGTCTTTCTCATTATCTCCAACTGGAGGTCGACCGTCTCTATTATAAACAAAAGTTTTTGTTCTAAATGGACAGTTTACAGGTATTCTATTAAAATTGGCTCCTAAACGGTAGTACTGAGCATCTCGGTAAGCCAAACGACGTGCCTCAAACACTTTATCTGGTCCTCCGAGAATACCAGGAACTAAATTAGCTGGACTAAAGGCCAACTGTTCGATTTCTGCGAAGTAATTTACCGCATTTTTGTTTAAGACAAATTTTCCGAGAGGATGCAAAGGATACTCGTCTAATGGAATAACGTTTGTAACATCAAACACATTAAAATCTGCATTTTTAACATCATCCATTGTTAACACTTGAATACTAACTGTCCAGGTCGGAAAATCACCGTTACCGATAGCTCTATATAAATCCCTTGTATTATAATCGGGATCTTCTGCTCCAATTTTAAGAGCATCTTTGGCTCTTAAATTTTTAATACCAGCGTCGGGCGTAAAGTGAAATCTTATAAAATGTATTTCTCCATCTTTATTTTCAACCTGATAAGTATGAATTCCGAATCCAGGCATATGACGATAACCATCTGGTATACCACGATCACTGAAAACTAATAAGAACATATGTAAGCTTTCAGGTTGTAAAGTTAAAAAGTCCCACAAAGTATTGCCATCGAAGAGATTGGTAGCTGGATTCTTCTTCTGTGCCCGGACGAACGTAGGAAATAGACGTGGGTCGTTATACACATACATAGGAGTGTTAAATCCTACTATGTCGAAGTTTCCATCTTCTGTGTAAAATTTCACAGCAAAACCTCTAGCATCACGTGATGTATCACTGCCGCCTCTCTCTACAACCACTGGTGAAAATCTTGCCACAACGGGTGTTTTCTTGCCTATTTCACTGAATAATTTTGCTTTACAAATATTTGTAATATCATGTGTTACTTCAAAATAACCAAATGCTCCACCAGCCTTAGCATGAACTAATCGTTCCGGAATTCTTTCACGAACAAGGTGAGTCATAGTATCCATAAAATATTCATTAAAGATTAATCTAGTATTTAAGGTATTCAAAGCCTCACTATGTTCAACTGGCGCTCCAGCGCTTGTGGTTATTATACCAACAGGACCCTGAAAGAAAAAGTATCTATAAAATTTATACGAAATACTCGAAACTTAAAAAAGTAACTACCTTTTATTTCAAATAAACATAAGATTTAGGTAAAATAATAACAGAGGACAATTAATTTAAAAAAAAAAAAACAATTATTTATGTATGGTTTCCAAATTAAAAATATAAATATCTTCAATTCTAAATTCCTTCACTTGAATTTTCCTATATAATATTATATGGATGCTGATAAGCAATAATGTGTCAACCCACAAAAAGTCAAATGTGGAGATATTGATGTATTGTGATTATGCATTTCGTACTTAATATATTATACAAGAAATTTTCAAGTCGTTTGGCCTAAATAAGTACGGAAAAAAGTTTCTTAATCCAAATGTTTAGAATATTGTAATGAGTTTCATATTTTGGATTATGCAATAATTTCATATATTTGAAAAACTTATTATTAGATAAAAATCTTTACTAGCCTATGTGCTATTCATTAATTATACGTTTTATCAAAATAGAAAAGAAATTATGGCTATATGCTTCTCCAAACAGATGTGTTACGAATAGGTTCGACAAATTAAAAAAAAAAAACAATTATTTATGTATGGTTTCCAAATTAAAAATATGGTATTATATAAATATCTTCAATTCTAAGTTCCTTCACTTCAATTTTCCTATATAATATTATATTATATCATCTGTATTTATTTACGTTTAATCCAATTAGTACAAAACAGAAATCAACATTTCTATTTCCACATTCGCATCCATTGCAATCTCACATAAATTTAAACCACATTAAAACTAAATATCCCAATGCAATTACAATTCTCTCTCTACGGTCAGTTAATAGATTGTCCATAATAACTAGTATTACTGTCATAACAAGAAGTATTTTCACAACCTACATAACGTACCTTATGGCGTTCCTTAAACATGACGATTTGCTGAGCAGCGGGATCCTTCGAATCTGCAGCAGCCATGGCCACCATCACCATCACCACCAGCAGTAACATTTTCAGCCACAGTACACCAATCATGTAGAAGTGTTTCAACAACTCCCTCAGAGCTGAGCACCGTCTTTATAATGCTCTGAATATTGCGACCTTGCTGGTCGTACGGCACACCGCAATTATTACCCAACTATAATAAAATTGATCAATCTATTACACGTAAGAATAAACCTTTTTATATCGGCGTAATTGATTTCATTGAACTGAAAGTATTTAAAAATATATCAAAGCGGCCGCTGTTTATACTTCCTGTATACATTAATTATTCGATATCCTATATAGGAATTTGTATTTAATCACCGCTATAAATCTTCATCACTCCTTTAATCCATACTATTGAAAATAAAATTATTAATGTCAAAGTTACTCTGTTTGTCTGTCTATCTGTCTCTCGGAGTGTTACGTTTTCACGCTCAACCGCTGAACCAGTTTTAACAAATTTTAATAATAGATAAAGTTAGACCTCGTAAAAGAACAGGAACTTTTGTCGCGAACATAAAACTTGAAGATAGATAAGGAATATTTTTTATGTATACCCATAAGTTCTCAAAAAATTAAAGTATTTAAAATAATTGTTCTACGCAGATAAAGTCGCGGGGATAAAATTTGTGTAAATCTAATATAATTTTTTTCTTTTGTTTTTATATATTTATAAATAAAAATCAAAGTTTATATGATTCTCTTCTATGCGTTCCGAAATCATTGATCATATTGTGATGAAACTTTGACTAAAGCATCTATGTACTTTAGGTGCAATGCAACGCATAGCGGATACAGCCAGTAATAAATATAAATTGTATTCTAATATGTGCAATGCGAATAATAAATATATAATTAAAAGTTAAGCATACTTTAAAATCAAGATTATCAGTAAATCAGTGAATGTTTTTTTTTCGCATACCACTACTTGTCGGTTTAATAAGCTCACGTTATTTAGTGCAAATTGCAAACAAATATTCACTTAATTAATGTTCACAAAGTACAGAATAATGCTTAGTATTAGTAACTGCATATAACGTCACCGAACCTCTTGTGGCAAGTGAAGCAAAAATTTTCTTTTATATCTCGTAGCAACCATTTGTTGATTACCAATCTTTCTATTACCACGAGTGCAATAAATTATAAATAAAATAGTTATTTTCCGAGTAAAAGAATAAACCAGACATTGCAAACAAGTATTGCGAATGAAAATATTTAACATGACTACATAAACATGATTTCCTATTATAATTCGTGAATTACACTTACCTATAAGTTTTACTCTTAGATTTCATAAAGATTTACGTAAGCTGTTTATTATTTTTTTATACCTGAAAGAATTTACCGTCGGTGCATTTAATTTTGAGAGCCACAGCTTTCGTAACTATTTACAACGTATCTATTACTATGTTACAGAATTATTTTATATCAATTATGACATTAAAACTTATTAATATAATTCTCGCCTTATTGATGTTACGTCACGTTAACAATGTAGATTTTGTTATGCCGGACGACTGGTTAAAACTTATATTTCTATCTGGTCGATACGTCACGCTCGCTACGTAATGCAAGTTAATTGTACTGTGCCTAAACCCTCTCCTCACAAGTGCAAGTTGACAAAGTTTTAGCTCAATCGAATAAACGGTATGGATAATAATAATAACGGTATATAGCGTATAAGATAGGAAAATATTTTTTTATGTGAAAGGGTATACTTTTAGATTGATCCTATAAGATTATTGTAAACAAGCATAACTATACATACATTTAAGAATATTTTGTCAAATACTGCCAAGCAGCCAATTTCAATCGAATCAATTGTATTTTGGTTTTAAATCAAAATAACTGGAATTTGTATATCATTCAGGTAAACGAAATAACGTATTTTACTATTAAAATTCCTTTTTCTAAAAGTCTTAGTTATTTATTTGATAAAAACTTGACATTATTTGTAAATTTATGAGATGCATATTTTAAATCTATATGTACTAAAATTGCAAGGCTGAATAAATAGTCCGTATTTTTTTACACACTAATTAGTTTGTTTAATAAAAACTACTACTACTACTGGAAGTACTAACTGCATTGTTTTTTTTGCGTTAAGTAGATAGCTCGTTCATTCAGGAAGGTTGTTGGTTATAACGACTATAATAAAAACATTATAGCACAACTCGTTACAGAGCTGGGCAGTGATCATAAACGTTAAGCTGATAAAACAGTAAATACAATTTAATGTGAGTCAGACCGTTAGGTACCTGCATATAATTAATCGTTTATATCTCAAAAATTAATACTTTCATAAGAATGTTTTTTTGGTCTACAAACTTATTTTGAAAGATAAAAAACCCAATTTAAAACAAAATTGATCATTAAAGTAATAACATATAGATAAGTTATATAGATTTCAGATTGTTTTATATGTTAACCTAGTTTTATTTGAAAATTAAATTTAGAAAAATCTTTGCTAATATTATGATTTCTTTTTTGGAATAATATAAATAATGTTATAAGACTATATATTAACAGATAATTAACGTCTTCAGCAATTTTGTTTCTTTCATCGCTAATTTATAAATCGATTGATGATCGATTTGTTAAAACATTGTCAAAAAATGGCAAATTATATAACTACGAATACAAAATATGTTTTAGAAATTGCAAATATTGAGTAAATCGGTAAAACGTCATTAAACTCAAAAGCTCTGATTAGGATTTACTACTAAAAAACAAACATTCGAAAAATTAATTAAAGGCCACCTCTTCTTTGTTGCCGACGGCCTCTACTCATCTGCTGCTCGCATTTCTCAAAGTCCAGCCCTGACTATTCATACGATTATAGTGAATTAGTTGTTTAGTATACTCATAGACCCATGTTAAAAACATTTTTTGTTAATGCTAGCCGGGCGCCGCGGCTTCTCCTGCGTTAATTTGAGAGAAAATTATATTTATAAAATGTATACCTTCCCTGCTTGAATCGAACATTGTTCGATATTTCATTGGTTTCAATTTTGTTATCGCGTATTTTTACATAAAAGTAGCCTAATTTACTCCTTATAACATTTGCAATCTGTGAGTGAAATTCCTGTCAAAATCGGACTAGCCGTTTCATAGATTAGAAACAGACGAACAGATCGACAAACAAACAAAATTTTAATAATTGTGTTTTTGATGCAAGTACCGTGGATATTTTCATACGCACTTAGTCTAAAGCTGTTAATTTGATATTAAAAACAGATATTCCTTTTTATTTACTTGTATTAAAAAATTTTTTTCAAACTTTATTCACAAAAATGCTAAATAAGATTAACAGGAAAACACCTTTGAACTTCGTCACGTCCATACGGAACTAAATGGATATAGGACTTGTTAACCTCTATTTCATCGATATTCAATGTCTGAGAGATTATTAATTTTAAAGTTTGTCTATTAATAGGAAGAAGTAAGCTTTGTAAGAATATATGACATCCACCCCGTTAAGTGTCGAAAATTTGGGCAACAACGATATCACATAACTTTATATTAACTTTATAGATATGTTATGAGCTCGTGAATTTTGGCATTTAGATTAGCGATTATGTTGGACGACGTTGCCTAGTAACCAGCTAGTAATAGGATTAATAGGCAAGAATATAATTGGGCCAAAAAGTCAATTGACAAACATGTCAAATTTCTGAATACCTCTAGAATATTTAAATATCTAAAGTCGGAGGATTGCCTTCTAACCAAGGGAGGAAAATTGTTGCACTCTATTCATGTGTCCGTTTTTTTGTATTTAAATGTGGGTGCTATATATTATTGTCATAAACGTAAAAACTACACTTAAAACTTTCTTATTGACAGTGATATTATACCTATAACTATAGGTAAGCTCATTTTATACCGCTGAGAGGTAATATCATTTTTTTTTCATATATGATATTATTATTTCATAATATTATTTATCTGTATCTATATTTTACTTTATATACTATACTCTACAATTACTACACTCTAAATATAATCTGTATCGTAACCAATCGAAGTGTCATCTTAAATAGCAGTGTCAAAAATCTCTAAAATACACATAATTGTTTTACTATTTTATTTTTTTAAATCCATACAAGAAGTAAAACCATGCAAAATCTTTTGTATAGCAATTAACACAATTTCTACATAACAACATTCTTTGCCTAACTATATCTTATTCATAATGGCAAGGTCGCCAAATGATGATCCAAGATTTAATGACAATACATGGAATTATCACGCGGAAACCGGCGAGAATTGTACACCTGGTGGTATAAATGAATTAAAACAACCACCGTTACCGTCTAATACTGGTGTAATACCTGAAAACATGTACGCGAGAACGAATTTCACTAACGATGTTTATATTAACAAACAGTACAACATGCAGACGGGAGATAATGCATCAAATAAAGACGATAAAATGTCATACAATGCGATGCCTAATGTAAATCGTGTAAATCGTCAGAACTACGGTAATGCTATGCTTAATTTGGGTAATGGACAAGTAGTCAGAGTCTTCTATGATGAAAATAACCAACAACTTATATTCCCAATGTCAGGTCAATATGAATTGTTTAATCATAACCAAAGTCTCTGTGATGTCCCGCTACAGACACAACCCTCACACCTTTTCACATTAAATCAAGAGTTTAATGTGAACAACAATGTCCACATGCAACCATCGACTGCCACAATCCAACCTAGCTCATATAACCAAGAAAATGTAAATCAAACATCTAATATACCAACATCTAATTTTCTAAAAGAAGTGCTGGGTAATTGGGAACCAAATTCGTCTGGAACTTATTCACCCTTTGGTCAGAACTATCCTCTTAATCATCCTGATGCTCCTACAATTATAAACAATAATCCAACTATGGAGCCATCAGTTATTCAAATAAAACCAGAAAATTTTCCTAAGAGGAATGAAAATGGCCCTTTGGCTGATACAAGTAATAAAAAACGCATAGTCGTTGAAGTTAAGCCAATGCGTCCAAGCTACTCAGATGTGTTAGCCAAAAATACAAAAAATACTCAACCAGAAGTAACAAAAAAAGTTAAACCTCAAAGTAATCCTGAAAATAAAACACCAAATAAACCTAATCCTAAACCAGAGAAAACTTCAACAAACATGAAACATATTAATGAGGAGAACAAACTGAAAACTGAGAAAAAACCTAATACAAGTACCATATCCTCTGGCAGTGAATCTGGTGATATAATCACTGATGAGACAGAAAAACATCAGAAGACAACCAAAAAGTCTAAAAACAAAAGAAACAATATGTCCCGTAAGTGGTCATCATTGGATGATATAACTAATGAAGAAAATGGTAGTTACAACCAGGAAGGTGAAAGTAATTTTGTATTCATCAAAAATGATTCTGAGAAGTTATCAAAAAAAGAAAGAAAACAAGACAAGCCTAAAAATATTGCAAAAAGTTTCGAAGAGGATGATTATGTCTTTGAAGACGAGGATGATTCAAAGTCTCAATTCGTACTTCAAGACGGTCAAACTGAAGCAAGCAAAGCTAGAAAGAAAAAAGAGCCTCGTAGTCACCACAAAATTTCAAAGACTGTTCAGGAGAAAAAAAAAGGAAATCAGACAAAATTAAGGAAAAACAAGTCTGTTTATATGGGCTTGGTGCAAAACTATCTGGAACATTGGGGAGGGGCATCTTGGAAGGCACTGGTTTGGTTTTTCTACTTACTCTCTGACATTTGTCGTATGAGCCTCCACCTATCGTTTGACTTGTAAGTTAACTTTGACACTAATTTTAATGATATTAATTCCCTGATCCTTGATACAAAACTAGACTTAATTTATTAGATAACCATTTTTAAATTACTGAACCCCTGCCACCCAAAGATCTATAAATTACAGTGATAAGTGGGTCCAGTGATATGTAAAATACTTCTTTTACTAAGAATTTTTAAGATTTTTTAATTTAATTTAATGAATTTGATTTCGATAACTTTTTTACTTTTATAATTAGGACACTGCAGCCTGTACAAGTGAATATTTTTTAAAACCCTTCTCAAAAAAGCTGGATGTTATAAGTTTGATGTATCTGTCTGTGGCATTGTAGCTCCCTAACAAATTTACCAATGTTGATACAATTTTTTTCGTTTGGTAGCTGATGTAATTGGTAGAAGATTCTATAATTATAATTTATGAAGACCTGTTCAGACATTTCCGAATATCAGCCCCTTTCTAGTTGTTGAAAAGATCTGACTTCTATTGGGTTTTAAACATGCAATTATATCTTATACAATAATTCAAATTTGACAGACACGTTGGCGCAGTGGTGACTGGAACTGACTGTAGCGCTAACGGTCGCGGGTTCGATCCCCGCTCACGGCAAATGTCTGTATTAGCCATACGGATGTTTGTCGTGGTCTGGGTGTTTGTGTTAGTGTTGTGTATGTTTCCGGACCCCCGACACAAGGTCATAGGATCTTAATGGGGGCCATTGAGTGTGATGCGGTTATTATTATATTAATCATAATGATATTAGATTATCTATTTTAGCCTCTATAAATAAGAGAACTGTCATAAAAGCTATCTATTTGGGACACTGAAGTAATAGGCCTCTAAAAGTGGTAAAAAATTCTACTTCACTTAAGACCCTAATTCTATAGCTAAATAAGTACATTTAGATTTAAAAGATTTATTAAGACACTACAATTATAGTTCTTAAGTAACAAATTAGCTGAGGTACATAAGCAGATATAAATGAGACTGTAGGTGAAATCAACTGACCCTTTTGAGACTAAACTATATTTTGTTATTTTTACAGATGTACATCCGTTTTTACTCAGACCTATGTGAGCTCTCAAGCAGTGTGGCGTAGTAGCAAGGATTGGCTCTCTAAGCTTGGGGAAAATAAATACTTAATGTATATTGACAGAAAATTTGGACACACTAAGTTTGGTTTCTGGAGGAAATTAAAATGGTTTAAAAAAGGTATTTTATTTTTAATTAATTTTATAACTAACTAGCAAAATGCCCAGGCTTGGCATGGGTCAATATAATTTTTTATGATATCACTTTACAAATCCTTGAAATTTTCACTATTTATCTATTATAATATGCATGTATTATACATATAAACCTTCCTCTTGATCAATCACTTGGTTTATTGATGAAAACTGCAATTTATTAAATCCATTGCATAGCTTAAAATATCTAAGCATATGGAAGCGGGAAGCAAATTTGTTTTATACTATGTAAAAACTTGCTAATTCAGCAGTTTTGTCTGCATATCAAATTAAAATATCCACAATATGATAATTATTCTTTTATTGACTTTGTGTTCATGGTATTGTTAAAAATATTTAAAGCACAACTCCTGCAAAGAATTTGAAGTACTTCTCTTGTAACACTTTAAATATATAACATAAAAAAAAACCATTATATTTTTTATAATATTTAAAAGTAAGTGTATGTTATATATATGTCTATAAGTAAAATAACTATGACATTTTATGTCAGTTGGTTTAAAAAGTAATACATAATGTATCTCCTACTTTCTCAACAGATTATTTTAAAGATCTTTACTACACAATGAATTCTTTTTTTTCAACAGAAACTGAAACGGACAATAGCAATGATTCTACAAAGCTTAATTCAAACATACCACTGCCTGCAACTGGTGAAGAAGCTATGAAACGTTTGCTGGCTTGTAAAGGGAAGGATCCATATAGGTAAGCCGATTAACTGCAATTTTTTCTATTAAAAAACTGGCAAAGCCTAATTCAAACTCTCACATTAATGGTTCCATACTACTTTGACTTGCTATACTATGACGTAGGTTTTTATTCTTGAATGTTAAATCTTTTTGATGACACAAAAAGGTCTGAATATAATGCACTTAAACAAAACCCCTTAATTTATTGATGTTTTTATTTTTGAAAAAATATTTGGTGTGAGAAGTTTTAGTAAGATCTTTTACTTAAATTCTTACTGAGAATGAATACACTTAGAATATATTGTATTATAATATATACTCAGTATATATTAACATTTAAAAGAACAGTTCTTTAAAGGTTGTATAGACAAAATAGACTTAATGAGACACCATTGTTAATATCTATTTCATGGAACCCTGAAAACAAGTTCCGATTAGAATTTTATATCATTTAATAAAAAAAATCATTTATTTGCAAATTTTTAATTGCTTCCATCAAAAAACCAAACTTATCTATGATACTCTATCCTCAATAATATTCCTCAATATTTACATAAAATAATTAAAATAAAAAACATGGTTAAAAATAATTTTATCAAAATAATAAATAAAAAAATTGAAAACATACAATTTATTTGATATTTGCATAAAAACATTAATAAGTAAATTACTCATATCACATTGCTTATAAAAATGTATGTATGAATTTACAAGGAATTTTATTCAGTCTCTTATAAGATTTATTTACTGAAAAGTAAACATTATCCGGCAAACTAAAAGAAAATGATGATTTTCAATACAATGAGGTTTTCTTTATCTCTTCCTAATTCTAATTCTTTATCTATATTTTCCAGCATTTTAGGTGTAAGTGTGACATGTACGGACGAGGAAATAAAGCGTTACTATCGACGACAAGCGTTCCTCGTCCACCCTGACAAGAATCAGCAGCCGGGTGCCGAGGAAGCGTTCAAGATACTCCAACACGCTTTCGACCTTATTGGAGAACCGGTATGACTTACACAATGATTTTCTATATCTTCGGGTATATTGCAAAACTGCGTAACTAGCTTTTGCATATTTGAATGAATTGTTAAAGTCTTCCAAAAGTGGTAAACATTTTGAGTGATAATTCATATACTACTAACATATCTATAGTTAGAGGGTGATAAACAATACTATGTCAAGCCACACAGACTTTATTTTGAGAAATGACTTCTAAAGATGTCAAACTTATTCTTAATAAATTTGTTTAAAGAAACATACATACATGTGGTCTTTTCTATTTTGTCAAAAGATATAATTATTGAAAAGCAGATTGGTGTAATAAAGAGTTGTATCTAATAATATTTTTTAAAATATATGAGATAATTGCATATTGCAAAATATTGAACACAGTTTAATAATTGAAATATTAAATTAAGAAACATTTTATCGTACTTATTCAGTTTAGATGACTTCAAACATTTCTGAATAATTTTAAATATGTGATGCATTATCAGAATACATCAATATCTCTGAATTTGACTTTTTGTGGGTTGACACATTATTGCTTATCAGCATCCATATATGTTACCACTTTGACATTTTATTTGTCGGACTACGAGGTCCTCTGTTACAAAAAAATTCGGACATGGAGTTTGTGGCAGTGCTATCCGAGAAATTTGATAATCCGATATTGCTTCACGAGACATTATAATAATAATAATAATAATAACGCATCACACTCAACGGCCCCCATTAAGATCTCATGACCTTGTGTCGGGGGTCCGAAAACACACACAACACTATCACAAACACCCAGACCACGACAAACATTCGTATGGCCAATACACACGTTTGTCGTGAGCGGGGATCGAACCCGCGACCGTTAGCGCTTTAGTCAGTTGCAGTGACCATTGCGCCAACGCAACATTGGTCGGATTACAACTTATTACCGTTCGCAGCAAAGAATACCATATTACGTAAGAGTTGGGGCTTCCATTGATAAAGACCTATGTATGGCGAATGTGCTAAGCTTCTTTACCAATTAATGTTCACAGAGTATGTCAAGTTACATAGACAGAGACATCTTACTAAATTATAAATGTGATAGTAACTCTGTCTGTGTGTTATGGAATTACGCCTAAACTACTGAACCGATTTAAATGAAATTTTGTACGGATATAGTCTGGAGCCTAAGAAAGGACATAAAACAATTTTCAATATAATAAGGGGTAAAAGGAGTCGAACCATGTTGTTGTATGGGTGGTATGAATGTTTGTATGGAAATGACGTCATTTTTAAAGCTACAAACCTAGATGGATGGAAACCTAGATCTTCCAATTTGTTAAATTCCAAACTTTACCAGCCATTAGCAAATGCTAGTAAAAATATATTCGGGAAAAGATGAAATTTACTTAAATTTGCAAAACCATAACATTAATACATTATTAAATAAAGGTGAATTTAAATTTAATTACAACTGTCAATTTGGTTTTTATGTTTATATTATCCTCCTCCAAAAAAAATAACCGCCATGACCCGCTACTACACTCTATATAGTCATGTTCTGGGCTATGGAAGTAACGCCTCCCCGGCCGCAGGAGCGGCGCGAGGCGTACGAGCGGCGCGCGCGCGAGTCGCGGCACGCGGAGGCGGCGTGGGGCGAGCTCAGCGTGCTGCTCGCCCAGCTGCACGACAAGATGGAGTTCGCCGCCAACACCATACGGTAACGTAGCGTATACAAGAAAATAAAATGATTCAGGTTGTGCCCTGTACCTCTGTATATAAGAAACCGAAGATGTTGCTAATGGACAACTTTTTCTGATTCTATATCACAATCTTTTTTGACACCGTAACGTATATAGGATGTTACAACTAGGCACGAGTTGAACATTTTACCAGATAAAGAGTAAAAAAAACTGAATTATTATTATTTTTTTAAGTCTTTTTCATAAATGATGCTTATGCTTTACGAGTTTACAAGATCCAAAATTTCAATTTTTTATTTATTTAAAAAAAAATTAATTCCGGTTTTTATTTTTAAATATCGATTCTGCTAACGCTAGTGAAATGCCCAACACAAGCCCAGTGGGCACGTGTATACGAGAGTGAGAGGTCCGTAACGTTTGCGCCCGCAGCTGCACCAACTGCGGGCGGCGCCACAAGCGCGTGCTGACGGAGCGGCCGTGCTACGCCGCGCGCTACTGCTCCCAGTGCAAGATACGCCACTCCGCCAAGGAGGTGACCTTAACTCTTTATATCACTTTTTTTGCACACGTGGGTAAATAATATTACAAACCTATAAAAACTTTAAACATCAAAAAAAATCTGCATATCGTGCCAGAGCACCTGCAGAAGATCCTCGCTATAACGCATTTTTTCATTTAATGTTTCTAGTTTAATATTTTATATCCGACTAGTGACCCACCCCCACTACACATATGTAAAGTTCACGGCTAATATTTAAAATGTATAAAACTCAAAGGTGACGGACTGACTGACATAGTGATCCATCAACGCATAGCCGAAACCACTGGACGGATCGGGCTGACATTTGGCATGCAGGTAGATGTTATGACACAGGCATCCGCTAAGAAAGGATTTTGATTATATATATCCCCAAGGTGATAAAATAGGGAATGAAACTTTGTCAATATAAACCGATCGGGCTGAGACTAAAGCTACTATAGCGTAGGAATCCCAATAAGAAAGAAATTTGAAGAATTTCAGAGTATTGTACAAAATATAAAGATATGTGTCAAATAACTAGGAAAAAAATCTTGCCATCTGCGAGCTTTTCTGGCGTTCGCTGCAAAAACCGTTAGAGTTACGCCTATATAATATACAATGAAAATGTCTATCTTAAATATTCCTACAAAAAAGCCATATCTATCTTTTATATACAGCATAAATCTATCTTTTACGTGTAAGTCATTATCTTCAAAACTAATCCTGCTCAGACGAATTGCACCTTCTTTAATCCCTTGGTTTAGTGATGAAAATCACATTAAATGAACTTTTTTTTTTTCAAAACTTTTTTTTATACTATGTAAAGATAATATAAGTTGAATGTTGAATACCAGGGAGACATCTGGGCGGAATCGAGTATGATGGGTCTGCTCGTCATGTACTACGCCTGTATGGACGGAGCGGTCTACCAAATTACTCAGTGGGCTAGTTGTCAGGTATTGTGATATTACTTTTCAGTTTAATGTTATTCTTTTGGCATTAAACTAGATTTATGATGAACCATGACAATAGTCATGTCTCTTTGAGAGACATTTTAAGAACAATACACATAAATTACTATAACAGATAAATTACTATAAAATATAGGTACGAATAAAATATTTTGTTTCATATTTTTTATTAAGTATATTCGTTGTCATAGTCCATGTACGTAACATATTCCAAAGAAAATCTTGGAAAAGTTACCTTAAAAAACATGCACTTTCTGAAATAATTCCACAAATATAAATATAAATTTGTATGTATAATTTTATGTATAACTTTACTTACAATTAATTAAATATTTACATTTATTTAATAAAATAAAGTATGTTTAATATATACAAAAATGATATAAAAGAGAAGAAGAAAAAACATTAAAAATAAAAATATAATATTAAAATATAATACTGAAAGAATTAAAACGGCATTATTAGTTAAAAAAAACTCCTAGCCTTTGATTGACCAGTTGATGTTGAAAAAAAATTACATATTATATTATTGCATCATCTAAAAGTGTTACTCATAAGGATCAACTCCTGAGAAGTAATACTTCACTTGTTAGTTATGTATATTAAAGGCTGCTTACTTTATACAAAATGCTATTGAATTTATACATTCATTTACACTTTAAATACTTCTTCCTCAATTCTTTAAAGAAATAATCAAAACTCTAAAATGAGAATTTGGTACATTAGACAAGTCCAAATATGTTGTGAAAATAAAATATTCATCGTTTTAAGTATTGTTCAAACTTTAACTAAAATTCGCTTGAAAATATGTGATGAGGTTCAAAATAAATGTCACATTCTATGCTTTGCCCAGCATTGGGACATTTACAGACTGTTACCTATACACATAAATAAATTTGAAATGTCTATTTATAATTTCCAATTAAGCTTTTCACTAAATACATATAAAAGTATATACAATACTTACATCAAAGAATCAATTTTAAAAAGTTTTTGTCTGTCTGTCTGTCTGTCCGCCTGTTTATTTCAGCTAATTTCTGAAACAGGTGGCCCGATTTTGACGGGACTTTTACTCGCAGATAGCTAATGTTATAAAGAGTGACATAGGCTACTTTTTATTTTTGTAATTTTATTTATTTTTATTAAAAAAAAAAAAGTGCTCCACGGTGAAGGAAAATATCGCGAGGAAACCTGTAAGTGCCGAGAGAAATTCTGAAACATGTATATCCGCCAAGTCAATGGAGCAGCGTGGTGGATTAAGCTCTGAATCTTTAATAGGCCAGGAGGGCTATGCCTAGCAGTGGTACATGTACAGGCTGTTACTTTACTTGTAATGTTTATTGTGAGCAGAAGAAGAACCTCAAGCAGCTGCGACCGGACTGCCACGTGGTGCAGTACCGGATCGTGCTCGGCAACAAGGCGGCCGCGGACGTGCAGCGGCCCTCCACGGGGTGAGGCGAAACGAAACTGAATTTTTATTACTAGGCCAGTAATCAAAATTCAGTTTCATATGATTATGTTGTTCTATAATCTATGAATGGATGTATATAAGGGGTCCATTGAACGAATGAACGGAAACCTCCCATATGAAAGCTATATACGCCCGTGTGTCTATGATTATGATAATGTTGATTATGACAATTTTGTTACAGTAAAATCTAAATAAACTGCTTAAATCCCAAGCGAAAAACGTTTCTTGCACATTGTTGCCTGTGTGATTTTAAACTCTTTCCATTTTAAGAAATGAATAGAAAATTCTATAACCAAAATGTCTAGCAAGAATATCACTGTGTTTATTATTACTTTAATTTGAAAAAAAGCTGTGTATATTTCGAATCATAATAACAAATTCATTTTTATTGCAGTCACGATCCCAACCTCGAAGAATTTCTCAACAACCTGTACAGCAAGTCTGGAGTCTCGCCGAGCTCAGCCAGCTCCAAACAGCCATCCTCCGAAACTGCGGACGCTAAAAAACGACGCACTAAAAAACCTAAAGTTTAATATAATCTGTTATTGCCTTTAAAAAAATTAAATAAACTCAACCCCCACACTGACAAGCATGGATTCCAGCCAATTTGGCATTCCAAGCCTGTCGTTCCGTCGTAATATTATCTGTGAAAATATGCCTTTGATATAAATATATATTATATTTAATAAAGAAAAAAAAATATTCTGTAAAATTCTACCATAGACAACAGAGCAGATTATAATAATATAAATAAATGGCACTTGGAAGATGGATTAACGATAGGCGTACCTTAGAAGTTGGGACCTACGCGCACTGCTGTAACAAAAAATCAATCATATTAAAAATGAAATAAGATACATATTGAGCTGCACTGTGCGGGTAGGTCCTTGAACTTTGGGAGATTTTAGTAGTAAAGCGTGTCATCGCAGTTCGCTTAGAATTTATTATATCTCGAAAATTTTAAATCATATTTTTTATTTTTCAATTTATTATAGAAATTTTGCGAATCAATTAACACTATTTACTTCATCGTAGCACGTAAAATAGCATTATCTTTCTAATCAAAAAATGTTTGAACGAAATATTTAAATTAATTCAGAATTTATCTACTTAATATTATTACATGATATACATATATTTTCACTGTGGGGCAAATACATGCAAATTGTGATTATCATTGAAATTAATTATAAATAAGTTTTTTTCAATTCAGTATATGACAATCATACTAATCTGAATCGAGTATACTTTTTTCGTATTTGAACACTTATGGGTCATTCATAAAATACGTTCGTAAATAGGGCAGGGGCAGGGGGACGAGAGACGAGGTCTTTATTTATTAGGAAAGATGAAAAAAAAAACACCCACAGCCTCATACAGCAGAGTTTGAAATGTTAAGAATTTATTTTATGAATGATACCTTAAGTACATTCTTTAACCCTGACAAACATCGTGACAAGATTTTAATGACGTTACTTAAATATACAAGTGATTAGGAACAAAATTAATAATACTCCAAAAATCAACTTATTAACGTGTTTTGTTTTCAATTTTGAAATTGTTATTGTTAGGCGAGGATTACACTTGTAAGTTTTGATCACAGGCTTTCATACGATTTACATACAGTGTTTAACATTGCTTTTACACCTGAAAGAACTTACTGTCAGTGAGATATTTATTGACACTCACAGCTTGCGTATACCTTTTACCGGTTACCTAAGTCAGTGTCACCATGTAACAGAGCTGTTTTATACCAATTACAAAAGTAAAATTTACTAGTGTGATATCCGCCTAATGAATACTAAATATTAATATGAAATTTTTTAATTCTTGTGTTTTTGAATATTTCGGATTTGTATGTATATAAGTATAATTAAATTCAAAAAAATTACCTAATAGTACAATCGTGTTTGCATTCATTATAATAATTTTAACACTAAAATTATACTTAATTTAAATGTGTCCAGGAATTGCTACAGATAATGTAATAGTTTTTATAAGTTATTTTAATATTTTCTTTAAAATACTAAGTCATTAAAACGAATATTATGAATAATACTAATATTGAAATAACGTGTAGTGTTCAGTGCGTATGAATTGATTTTTATAATTATATTTTTAGTCGATGGTTTTGTTGGCATAAAGTTGTACAATCCGACATACTACTACGTAATTCAGTAGTGTTTTACCTAATCAATGTGATCAATAAAAAATAATCATGAATGTTTACATGTTCAACAAATATTGGTATCCGAAAATTCAATTGAAAATTTTGAAACATTTTTACGTTTAAAAAAGTCTGCCAAATTAATGTTAATAAATTATTTTTTATTTATTTATGTTACAGTCAAAATTTCGAATCCGTCAATAGTACTTTTAAGTGGCAAAATTAGCCAAAACCCCGCAGGCTTTCAACAATAGTAGTTTTGACTGAAATAACAGTCTAAAATACTTTTACAAAGTTAACCTAGCTTAATTTATTTATAGGTGTTTCGCCTATCATATTCGTTATTTATATTAAAGTGCTTTTATCCAAAGTCTTATTCCTGATTTTTTCACTTAAAAGTAATGTTTGACCAGTTAAGAGTTTTGACTGTGACATACGGATGCTTATAATCAATAATGTGTCAACCCACAAAAAGTAAGATTCAGAGATATTGGTGTACTTTGATAATAGGCCATCAAGCTATTTAACATAATTAACAAAAAATTCAAGTCAAACGTGCGGAACAAATTACTTAATGTTTAGAATTTTGAAGTGTGTTCCACATTTTTCAATATGAACTAATCTTAAATATTTCAAAAAAATATTATTAGATAAAACTTTTTATTATAACAATCTGAATTTAATTTATCAAAATAAAAAGTATATATCCAACTTCTCCAAACAAATTTCTTAAGAATAGGTTTGACATCTTTAGACGCCATTTTCTCGAAATAAATTCGTGTGGCTTGACGTAGTATTACTTATCAGCGTCCCTTATATCACATAAAGTGTTAATAAACTTTTATGCCAATAAAACATGGACGTCACACGTAGCTGTATTAAGCAGGGCTACGCCCACTGCCTCTACCAGAGATTATTGTTAATTAAGCTAGGGGGACCGCAGTCCTATTGATCACTGTGCGTAGGCATTCGCGCTTCATGTGTCAGTAAAAATGTGAAAACAATATCTTTTCTTTTTTTTTTATTAACCTGTAACTAATCCCTAGATCATCAACTCAGTTTATTAAATTATTTACAATTAATACCTAATTAATTATTTAAGATCTGACATAAATACTCTTTGTTACTTTATGTCAATATTTTACAAGTAGTCATTTTGCATAGAGTATAATACAATTAATACAAATTTAATTTTTTAAGTGGACGTGAATGACCAAATCCGAAACTATAAGGAGTCTCGGGTCCGGTTTTTATGAAAACTAAATCTGTCTCTGTAAAAAATAATTTTCTTAGCCAGAAATCGAATCTCCTGATTTTGAAAAAAAAACACCTGTATTGACATCATCTGATACTGTCATTTATAAGGATTAAATTCTAGGAAAAAACAGCATATGCCACAATAAACAGAAAGACTTTTTTGCATAATGCTATTAAATTTATTCATGAATTTAACCTTTAGTAGTCAATTCTTCAAAGAAATTATTAAAAGTCAAAAGAAATTATTGAAATAAGATAAGATTTATGATGTAGCGGGTGGGTACTTGTACAAGTTTAATAGAATTTTAAATTTTTTACAGAGGTCAGTCAATCTTAATAAGAAGCTTTCTTATTAATTATTATTCAAAAAAATTTTCTCAAAAAAAACTATAGGTTTTTATTTGAAATTTAAAATCAAAGTCTATATATAATTATCCTCATTTTAATATATATATATATATTTATTCCATTACAACGTCACTTCCTTTCCAATCCCTGTCTGTGACAATACAGTTTTCGTAATTCCATTTGGGGAACATACGTTTGTATAAGTTCAAAAGGACTGTGTCTTGAGATTTCAGCTGACCGTCAAACGCACACTTCATGTGACCATGTGTTCCTGGAACAAAATCATAAGTAATAGTCGATCCTTAATAAATTAAACACAGTAGAAACATAAGTAACCAAGCTTTTCCCACAGCTTTACCCACATAGTCTAGTTTTCTTTTTTCTATTGTCATAAAATAATGCTACACCCCAGATCCTTCTCTTGGTATATCCCTAAGCTCTATTACCATAGCAATGTTTAAAAAATGAAAAATTAAAAAAGTTCAGTCTTTTCAATAAAAATTTACAGTTTTTTAATAAAACATTTTAAAAATATTCATATTTCAGATCTTATTAAAACTATTCAAAGTGTACCTAGAGGTTCCTTAATGTGACCGGTGCGTCCATATTTTGTTCTCAACTTGCATGGTTTGAAGTATATAACATCATCTCTATTGAAGAACATAAATCTGATAACTGCTGACTTTTTGTGAACCTGGGAGTAAAATATAATAATAAAATACGTGTATATTAAAAACATTTATCACCAACCACAGCCTAAAATTTGTTGAAAAAACATAATTTTGTTATAAAAAACTAAAATATATTTGAAATTTGTGATAAAAAACTACAACAATTTAAAAATAAAAATAAATGATAAAAACAAAATTATACTATACCCTTTTACCATAAGAGTCTCAAAACTTACTTTATACGGGTGACCAGACAGAATGATTCTCTTAACTATAAGTCTATCAGGATTACATGATAGCAGCACTCCAGATGCTACCAATTGTAATTTTGTATTCTTCTTTTCCTGTTAAAACATATTTAAATTTTTAATTTCATTATTAATTAAATGATGTTTACTTTGTTTCTTATGTTATACTTACTTTAAAACATAAAACTGTTGATGGACTAAATTGAATGGGAGCATAAAATGTTGCCACACACGTAGATCCTGGTTGGAAGAAACGCTCATACTGGAAATAAACACAATATATGTAGTTGTCATCATATTTGTTTTTATTTCATGAATAAAATAGAATATGATAAACGGGGTAAATTTAATTAAAAAATTTGATATATTCCTGTAATTAATCAATAAATATACAATTAATGTTTTTAAAACCAACATAAAAATGATGTAGGATATATATAAAGAATCCATATTTTTTTAGTCATTTTACGTAAATCATTTATTTAATTATTATATGTCTACAAACCTTATGTTTACTTCCGTTGGTGTGCTGACTGAAAATTGGATTGACAATAAACCTTCTATACCCCACTTGGAATATGAGTCTCTCTTTGCTTTTTATCGGCTCATCGCTTACTCCAGTGCGTTTCAGTACCACATTCATCAGTGACATTTTATGTTCATGTGGTAGAAGACCAAAAACTGATATGGGAGCATTAGCATTGGCTGTATGGAATGCTTTCCATAAATCTTGTCCTACATCCTTAACATGAATTGTTATGTAGAAACCATACTGGAACAAAATTAAACAACTGTTAATAGAAAGTTAATAAATTAATATTATCAAAATAATGTATTATTTTTTTACCATATTAACAAGACTATCTTCAAGCTCCTTAAAAACTCGCCTTCTAGTACGTTCATAATTTTCAAACTGAAATATTCTAGCATAATCCTCTGGAAGATTTTCTTTAGGGTCCCATGGTGAGGTTCTAAACGACTCTAAGCCCCTGTATCTCATAAATCTCTCCCTCGCTGGCACATCTTGTGGTGTATCAACTTCATCTGGGAACTGCTGGTCTTCTCTAGCCGCTGCCAATTTTTTGAGCATTTCATGTTCCTCAAAACTATCAATCGTAGCATCATATTTCTCATCAGTTGGACCAACTACTGACTCAGTAACTGATTCAAAGTCATTGTCACCTTCATTTGCCTCTTGGTCTGAATTATCTTCTTCACAGGACATAAACTCATCATTGTCATCATCATTATCATCTTCACTTTCACTGTCACCCTCAGATCCATCACCTTCCACATCAGACTCAACAATCCATGCTGCCTGATAGTCAGACCAACCCTTTGGAACTTTCTTAATCTTTTTCTTTGTGTCAATATTTGCTTGTTTGATTTCTTCCTCAGTTGGCCACGTTTGTTCTGCTTCCATTGGATCTGGGATATTTTCTGATACTAGAGATTCCTGCTTATTAGGATCAGCTATTTGTAACACAGATACTTTAGTCACTTCAGCATCCATTGTGTCTGATTTTGTATTTTCCTTGCCTGAATTTAAAGGATGTGGGTCATCTAGGCCATCGATCCTGGACATTTGAAAGTCTCCTAAACCAGTTATGTGAACTAAACCATTCACATTTAAAGGCATGCCTCGTAAGTAACCACTAATTTTTAGTGTACCACTTTCACCCTCTGCATCTGGTACATACTCAACATCTTCAGCCAGCATGTAAGGCCTCTTCTCTCTGTGATGTAAAATGTTTCTTTTTTGATTACCAATTCTCCGTAACACATTCAAACCGTCAGAATTTTTATCTAACTGCATAATTTTTTCTTCTGGCAACCATTTCGAAACAAGTTTTTGTACATTTTGCTTTTCACTGGTCCTTTTCTTAGGATGGACACCTTCAATATCCATGGCTACTACTAAAGGAGTTGGCATGCCTTGAGCCATAGCTAGTGCTAAAGCTTTTTCGCCCCATTCATCAACTGGCTCATCAAGAGCAGAACTAACAAACAAAACGGTGTCAGCAATTTTAAGAGCATCAATAAGGCCAAATTCATTATCAATGTCAGGACAAATGAAAGAGAACCGTTGCTTGAAGTTAGGTAATCTAGAAAAGAAAAATCATTAATTACAATAAACTTCCATACATATTGTGAATTAATTTAAAAATATTAGAATACATTCTTAGTACTTAGGGAAATTTTTATTTAAGGAATCTGATTATTCTTACCCTATGTGCAATATGCCATTTGGAGACTGACTAACCACAGCTCCTTCAGAGCAAGTCTTCAATATAACCAATGCGGACTGCACGTCCAGCTGTGCGTTCAACGGAATGACACAAACGAGAAACGGCGGATTCCTGTTCCCGCCGAGGGCACGTTTCTTGGACAGGACTTCTTCGCGTTTATTTTTACGAATTTGTAACGCTTGATGACGCCTTTCATCTTTCTTTAGAATATGACGATTCCGACGAACGATCTCTTTTACATTGACTTTACCTGTAATTTATTTTATTTATAAATAACATGGAAACGTAAATAATTCTCTCATTAGTTTGGTATTAACCTGACCTTTAACTGCAGCTGAAATACCCCGCTTCGACCTATGACGTGATTTATGAGCTTTATTACTCTGTTTCAGGTTTCCAGATCGATGAGCTTGCTGCATTTTTCATATAATTAAAGGAAATAAAAAATATTTCAACTATTTAGCAACAATAATTACAATTGTCAAAACTCACATGGCAAAATTTTGAAATTTAACAGTGACAATGACAAATGACATATAATTTCATAGATAAAACCAAAACCTTTTAAATTGGGAAGTGTACGATTTTAAAACACCGATATTTAAAACAATTAAACATTAAACACATAGCAATGTTTGATGATTAACAATTAAAAATTAGACTTTTTATATATATTTTATATACTTTATAAGACTCGTCATAAAAATATATACGTTCTTTTAAAAAACAAAACAATAATACTGCGTCCTACTTATTGTTTTTAAATCGATTATATAATATAATTAATGATCAGACCATTAATATCTACATCGATCAACTATCACGACTGAAAGTAGCTATGAACCTATTCCAACAATAATTTAAGGGACAAATTATGTTATTACTTATAAACACCAGTTACTAGTTTAATATTGTATGAAAATGTAATAAATCTGATTTCTCCTAATGTATTTTTAATTGAAAAACAATTTAAAGGAATATTATGGCTTAAAATAAAATAAATCTACTTTTGTCAAAGAAGTCAACATATGTTAGGGCAACATTTTGCACGCCAACATCACAGGTCACGTGACATGACGTTGTGGACGTGTCATTTGCGAATAGCTCGTTGGTGGCGTTGCGCAGGTTCATTTTTGTAAAAGTCTAGTTGGAGTCTTATTATTGAACAAAAGTTGAATGGTTTCATTCGAATTGATCAGTTGATATTTTAGTTAGGATAGTTAAATCACAGTAAATCATAATGGCGAGTGAGTATTTCTGATAATTATCCTTAAAATAAGTGAATATATATAATAGACACGTATCACTAGTTTGTCAGAAGATTCTGTGTTAAATTCAAGAATAATGTGATAAATGTGTAAAGTAATTAATGTTTTTCATATTCCAGTAAAATTCCTCGAAGTTATAAAACCGTTTTGCAGTATATTACCAGAAATAGCAAAACCGGAGAGAAAGGTAAGTCCACATTTTCTCGTTATATTATTTTATTTCTAAGCTAAATTTGTAATGCAAACAATAATCATATTGATTCTAATTGAATTAAACATATTAAGAGATAATCACCGATTCTCAAAGTGAAAGTACTGAATTCTAACCTAGTATTATATAGGGTAACTGTATTGTATGCTTAAATACGACTTTTACTTTTCAGATTCAATTCAGAGAAAAAGTATTATGGACAGCAATCACGCTATTTATTTTCTTAGTATGCTGCCAGGTAAGCAAATATTATTTATGCCACCAAAGCAAACTTCCCATAACAACCCATATGTTATAGAGCATAAAACTTAGCAATTAATCGTACAATTTAATACAAAATATTATTAAATACTGTAGATAACAATAATATAATATTATGAAAGTGAAAGTAAATAGTCGTCGTATTAAAATAAGACTGCCACATAGTAATATATATTAACCATGCCTCATGGTAATTTTTTTCCAATTTATGTGGCATCAACCTATTTACAATAACAATATCATGCTAAAATATTTTTTTTTCTATGCTTTAATAGTTGTATACAGCACTTACATGACAACTCTACTCAAAGTCCTTTCACAAAATTTATTTTATGAATCTTACAGCATTTAATGAAGATATTTTTAATTGGATTCTGATAATATAAATAACTATATAATACCTACACTTTATTATAAAATAATCACTTATACATAATGGCACAAAGCACAAATTCATTAAACAAGAAATTAATAAGTTTATATAAAATTAACTCCTGCCTGTCTGCTGTTGGTCTTCACCCACATGGTTTTAATTGTTTGTCTACATTATCATACCAAGATAAAATATATAGCATTTTTGTACTCTAATCGTCTAATCAAGCTTTGATTTTGATTATTTTACACAAAGTTTTATCAAAATGTGTGTCAGTTTGGGTGATGCCAATTTCAATTTTAATAAATAAATCCAAATGTAAAATTAATCTTGTCTGTTTGTTACATTATCAAAGTTACACCTTAAACAAAAACTGATTAATTTTAATATAGATATAGACTGGGTCTTGGAGAGGAATTTAATAGTTACTACTTTTTGTAGCAAAAATAGAACATGGGGGGAATAACTGATGAAACTTTTATGCATCTTAACTAATGGGTACTAATAAGTTTTCACTAAAACTTGAAATGTTTTTTTAGATCCCATTATTCGGTATAATGTCATCGGACAGTGCGGACCCGTTCTACTGGATCCGTGTGATCCTGGCGTCTAACAGAGGAACACTCATGGAACTTGGTATCTCCCCTATCGTCACATCAGGCCTTATCATGCAACTGCTGGCAGGTGCAAAGATCATAGAAGTCGGCGATACTCCAAAAGACAGAGCTTTGTTCAATGGAGCTCAAAAATGTAAGATTTACACAATTAAAGACTTGAATTTTTACATACTATTAATACAAAAATTATAAATATGGGCTATGTTGCAATTTTAAGAAAACTTATTTATGTTTTATCAGAGTAGAATGTAAAAAAAAATATTTCATACATGCAGGTATGTAGAAATACTTTGAATACAAAATTATTGAAATATTGTTAACTCATTGATATAATATAATACTAGATATTTTTGAGGCAATTTGCCAATTTCTCCTAACATTTATAATTCAGGCAAAATGCCAATGACATGTACTTTCTCTAATATGTAAGGATTTTTTTTTTAATTTTTACCTACACTTTATTAAAAAATAAAATGAAAAAAAAAGCAATGTATTTACATAAAAAAAAGATTAATAAATTTAATTAAAAAAATTTAAAGACATTTAAATACTTTTTATTCTTTGCAGTGTTTGGAATGGTGATAACAGTAGGTCAGGCCATTGTATATGTGATGACTGGCATGTACGGAGAGCCCAGTGAAATTGGTGCCGGAGTGTGTCTCCTCATCATCATACAGCTGTTTGTTGCTGGATTGATTGTTTTACTACTTGACGAACTGTTACAGAAAGGTATAAATAAGATTTTTTTTATTATATTTATATGTTATTAATGATTTAAATCTTAGGATGATTTAATTCTGTATCAATGTTACGACTGTAATATTGAGTATAGTTTGGTTCTCACAAAATCTTTTTTGTTTATCACTGTAATAAATCTACAGTTCTTAACAAAATTTCTGTTTCTATAATTGCAATTATTTCTAGGATTACTTTGGGTTATCTATGGTTTAAAGAAAAAAACCATTACTAATAACAATTGTTATGTTTGTTAGATGTAATCTTAATATTAAATGTTTTTTTTTAGGATATGGCTTGGGTTCTGGTATCTCTCTGTTCATTGCCACAAACATTTGTGAAACCATTGTATGGAAAGCCTTCTCTCCTGCTACCGTTAATACTGGTAAGTTAATAATGTTTAATATACATGTCCCATTTTCAAAGACATTTCTATCACAAAAAAACTAGCTACTTTAAAAGTTTATTTTACAAATAAAAAACATATAAAACAATACAAGATAATACTTTTACTGCAAATGAAGATGTTTAAAAGGAAAATGTTTTAATATACTCTAATTATAAATTCAAACTTGAAACGAATTATATTCAAATTAAGTCATAAACTGTAGTTTTATTTTGTTTTTATCTAATCTTGAGTTTAAGATTTTATCTTTAAAATCATTAAATAATATTTACAATTAATATCATTTGTTTGATATAAAACTCTATCTGAATTACTATACATACATTCATTACATATTTATCCTTTAAATATCTATGAGTATTAATATCAATTGTCTTCAATTAGGTCGCGGCACAGAATTCGAAGGTGCAGTGATAGCATTGTTCCATCTCCTCGCCACCAGACCAGACAAAGTGAGAGCTCTCCGTGAAGCCTTCTACCGCCAGAACTTACCCAACCTCATGAACTTGCTCGCCACTGTGCTGGTGTTCGCGATAGTTATATACTTCCAGGTATGTTAAATTTTTACAATTAAATATATCTGAATTAATTAACCACAATAGCTTAAATTTATAAAATTAAGTATACTATACCATTCTACTGTAACAGCCTGTAAATGGCCCCATGTTTAATAAAGACCTGCTCTGATATTATGGAGAAGGTTAAGAGTTTAATCCACCACTCTGCTCTACTGCGGTACATTCATAAAATCAATTTAAATACAAACTTAGCATCTAAAAACTCAGCAGTCTTTACTATTTTTTATTTTGTACTTAATCTTCATAACATTATATGTTGTATGTTCTGTTTGTATGACGGGAATAAAAATTGGTGTTATCAAATAGATAACGTCAACTGTAAAAAAAGAGGTCAATAAAAATACTTGATCAGGCCAAGATACAAATAACTGTAGAACTAGTGATACATCATCACCATGATAAGAAGATCAGATTATACACCTAATATAACTAATTTATATATTTGTTCCAGGGCTTCAGAGTGGACCTACCCATCAAGTCAGCTCGCTACCGTGGCCAGTACTCCTCGTACCCCATCAAGCTGTTCTACACATCCAACATTCCCATCATCCTACAGTCTGCGCTTGTCTCGAATCTTTACGTTATCTCACAGGTAACTTTCACTTTTATCTTATAATTAAGTCACTAAGAGAAACTTACTCGATATATTTATTACAGTAAATATTGTAACAAGAATATTCTGTTACGTTTTGATATGTCTCTTCATTTACAATTCAAATTTCTTATTTGAATATTCAATTCTTCTTATCAATATCTTTAATGCTTTCATTTTCTATCAATCAACTGAACAAGTATGCAATCAAATTAAACATAGTTTGCAATGTTTTTTTATCCTTTAACAATTGGAATACCAGAACGCGGATCCTCAAATTTCCGCAAAAATGTTTGAAATTGAATTTGGATTTTCGAAATTTCTGAAATTTTTTACAACGTGCGATTCGAAAATTCATGAATTTCGTTTAGGGATGTGTTTATATACCAAATAAGTCAAGTAAAGATATAATAGATAATAAATATCTTTTAACGGCTAAAAGTCTCAATAAGTTTATAACGATATCACATACATTTAATTTTTTTGAAGTCTTTGTTCACTCTACTGAACCATGCGCGAGTTCCAACTTTTGTTCAGACCAATAATACACTTACGTGAAACGAGGTGTAACTCATATTTATTTTGTTTTTTTTATAATAAAAGGACGGTATACGAGCAAATAGTACCAATGATATTAAACCAATAATACTTCTAATTTCAGATGCTGGCAGTGAAGTTCAGCGGAAACTTCCTAGTGAACCTGCTGGGCGTGTGGGCGGACGTGGGCGGCGGCGGCCCGGCGCGCGCCTACCCGGTGGGCGGCCTGTGCTACTACTTCAGCCCGCCGGAGTCTCTGGCGCACATCGCGCAGGACCCGGTGCACGCTGTGCTTTACATCATCTTCATGCTGGGCTCGTGCGCCTTCTTCTCCAAGACGTGGATCGATGTCTCCGGCTCTTCGGCTAAAGATGTGAGTAATATCGAAACTTATGTTATAAAAATGTATGTGTTTCGCTTTCACATCTCACATACTTAATAATCATGAAATCACAATTTGTCAGTGGTACAATAACTGCTGTCCCCAAGGAATATGATTAGGCTAAAATTGCAATGCATGGCAATCATCTGGCGTAACAAATTCTATAATACTACGAGCGAAGCCGCATTCAAATGCTTGTCTAGTATAATTTTATTTTATTTTATTATAAATAATAATGTCAATGACGACGTTTTTGCACATGTCAGTGCCTAAACGTACAAAAATATTACCGTACTCAGCGGTAAAGGAAAACTTAATCGTGAGGGCCGATACGACGCTTTGCGAACCCTATATCAATGGGTGTTAGCGAAACGATAGCGTGATTCAATGTACTACTAACGCCATCTAGTTTCACGAGACATTCAACTTAAACTACGTAATGTAACGTAAAGACATTTTACTTAATATTTGACTTACATTTACATTTAAATACATATTTTACTTCAAAATAATAAAAATAATAATAATAATAAAAAATTTAAGTGTGAAATTTAATATTTGACCTCTAAATTTCTATAACATGAATTTGCGCCTTATTACACCACGTATTTTTTTTTCTTACTAATACTGAACACTATTAAAATATCTTATATGTTTTTTGAAATATTTCAAAACAAAATATTCTGTTACTTGCAGCCGCGTATGACTGAAATTTTGTGGCGTGCATGTAAACATTTCATTAGTCGCGGCATTCCATGGATTAAGACATTAAATATCACAATTAAAAATTATGTTTCTTTATGTGCACTATTCTCTCAAAGATTATTTTTAATATTATTAACATTGTTCAGGTGGCGAAACAATTGAAAGAACAGCAGATGGTGATGCGCGGCCACCGTGACAACTCCATGATCCACGAGCTCAACCGGTATATCCCGACCGCAGCCGCCTTCGGAGGCCTTTGCATCGGAGCTCTCTCAGTACTGGCCGACTTCCTCGGCGCCATCGGCTCCGGTACCGGTATCTTACTGGCCGTCACCATCATATACCAGTACTTCGAGATATTCGTGAAGGAGCAGGCCGAGATGGGCGGCATGAGCACGCTTCTCTTCTAAGCCTCGTCTGATGTCAGACGAAACGGCTAGATTGTTACTTGTAAGCTATCTACGGACTGCGTGTTCTCGGGTACGCGTACACTGAAATTCAGTGTACACTAAAATCGCGTGCTTTCTAGTTTCGCCACAGTACATAATAAATTTACAAATGTTGTGCGCGTGGTCTACATGACAGACAAGACGTACCCAAAAACACACAGTCTATAGATAGCATTAAGTCTCCACGAGTGATGTCAGAATTTGTTTTTCGTATTTTTTTTTTATTTTATATTTTATAGCGACGTTCTAGCCGTTGCGTTTGTGCGTGAGTGTGTGGGTTATGTGCTATTTATATGAGATGAACTTTATATAATAAAATAATTTACGAGACTTACAGACTTTTCTTTTTTTTTCCTGTGACACGGTGATGATTGTAATTAATGTGCTGTGGTGTGCAATAATTAAAATTATACATGCGATTAATAGGTAGTGATAGTTTACTGTGTTTTTTACTAGCTAAGTATCAAATGTTGTATCACTTTTTATATCATCTGCAGTTTCAGTGAACTTTATTTTCATCAATTCATAGACAACTTTGTAAAGCGTTAAAATTTTTACAAAGCTTAGCATCTGTTTAAGTTTGTTGAGTTAAACTTTAAAAGACATTGTAATAAGCTCTGCTAACTGTTAATTTTCCCGTTATATGTTAATTATGAATATTTTAGACTACGATTCATATCACTAGTAGAATAAGTGAGACCACTCGTAATTATTGTTTACATTAACTGTTGTTTTATGTACGGTGTATTATATTATACAGTTTACCACACTTCATGTCAGTAAATTAAACAAATTGTCTAAGATATTGTTTTTATTTGAAAGCCAATTGCCTTTTTTAAAACATTAAACTAAAAATGCCTACGCTAATACTATAACTTAAAATAGTTTTGAGTGTAATGTACAAATATTTTCAAATATTTGAAATTTAAATACATTTAAAAAAAACATATTAAGGATGTCAAATGAAACAAGTAATATTTAGTATGTAACTTTATTCTCTTTACTAGACATGCAAAATACAAAGACAAAAACAATTTACGATTTTTTTCTCAACCCTGTGAAATTATAGCCGTTATGTATGTCACGGTCGGGTAGTTTTAATTGTAACTCAAAACGATTAAGGGAATATGGTAACGAAAGTATTTAATTAACTTTAAAGGGCTTCTTTCATTGTAAAAAAATAAAAATGTATATACAAATATTTCATGAGATCTTAGCGGTCCAGACTAAAACAATATTGGAACCGAATCGAAAGGAATAAGAACAATGTAGGTGCCACATGTAAAAATCGTTTAATATGAACCTAAAAACTCCATATGGCACAACACTTATATGTAAGTATATTTCACTACACATCAATAGGCACTTTGCGTTACTCAACGGCAATGTAAGGAAACTTTATTGCTTTGTTAACAATCCCGGAATCGATCACTTATAGCTTGTCTCTTGGTCCCTCGCCAAGGTAGGATTCGTACATCTGCAACGTAAAACTTCACGGAAGACTAACACGTAACCCCACATCGTATCGAAATATAACAATCTCCGAACTATTCCTACAGAACAGTTTACATATCCCTGTTTTACTAAAATAGATCTCTTAACAAAATACCCGATAAATATAGCTGTGAATAAACCACATCTCGATTTAATATACCGTTACTGACGAAACACTAGATTAACATTTAAATTTATAAAATATATTTCGCAATTTACGCAATCGAATTCCACCCAAACTTTTATTTCAGAAAATATTCGACATCCAAATAAAAAACCGAAGAAACTGTAACCAACATCGTTTTCTAATATTTTAATCAATAGCGAGAACAATTTTAAAGTACTTTGTTTACTTTTTACAAATCAAAAATAAAACAGTAAGCGTTTCTATTTGTCTATCAATTACTTATGTACAAAGCTTGTATATACTAATATATCATTTTATAGGCTTGTAAGAATATTATCTTCTTATTGCAATAAATATTGATTGGTGTTCTTAGTCATTGTAAGGTAAGTTCCAAGTTAGTAAAAACAAAAAGAAACTAAAAAATGGCTATAATGAAAAAAAAACATTTATTAAAACAACATTTTGAAAAAGTAAAGAAAAAAAAAACAAAGAAATAACTAAAAATAACAGTGCCAATTATTTCCTAATAAAATATGGAGTCGAACTTGTGTTAATGTTAGAAAAAAAATTATGGAGTCGTGAATGTGAAGTTCGAACCCCACACAGTGAAAATTAACTTCTTAATATCAAAAAGAAAATTCCAAAATGTACATCAATCAACAGCGATCTCGAAAAGAAATTATCTAGGTACACTAGTCTCTAAAAGTTGACTGTCCCAATAAAATAATAAAATATAATCTAAAATATAACAACAAAAATCCATTATCAGCCGCACCAGGCAACATCAATCAAGTACCCTACGCGATTATTTAAACTATCAACTAGGATTTCGCTAATTCTTTCATATTTTGTACATGCGTAATAGCGCTTAAAATTTATTTCTACTCATCAAACTATTAAATATGGTAATTTAGAATATATCCAAGGGTTGCCCACCTTCCAATGCAACACGCGATAAAGCTAAATAACTCTGCCAATGCGCAATCTTCAAAAGTTGTTATAATATTAAATTTAATGATTTTTTTGTTATAATGACAGGGTCAATGTATTAAATAAATTATTCGACAATTTCAAGTGTACAGGTAACAATAGAACACACATTCCTCGCAAGCTCTCGATGAAAGCATTGTCAACATTAGGGTTACCCATTCACGATGGGACCGTTCAGTGATTTTCAATACTAAATTAATTTATTAAGTGTAATCAGATATAACAATAAAACCGTAACTTAATATAACATTTACTGTTCCAGAGCGCACTAGCAACAGCAAGTTGCAATTATAATAATATTATTATTTGGTGTTAAGCAACAGTCTCTATTTCTTCTTGCATCGTGGGCTGCTGTTCGGTGGCCCCTATAGCTTTAGACGGAGTAGTATAAGGGAGGGTTTTTAACTTGCGCGCCTCACGTCTCTGTTTCTTCTGTTGCATGACAAGCCTGAGTTGTTCCAACTTGCATTTAGTTTTTGAATTTTCAATTGCTAACGCCTTTGCTATATCGCATTTTTTGCATGTTTCACCGGGTATCGATTTGCCTTCACAAGAATTACACACATTGGGATCCAATCTGTTGCATTGACATGTTTTGTGATTGCATATGCAGTTCTTGGTCGAAGTGGAAGGGAGGTGGCCGTCGCATTGTCCATACGAACATGACGGTTGACTGCAGCCGAGGCATTTACGAGCTTCGTCGAGATTTATAGTCGAACAAGAGTGTTTAGATTCTTTCTGAAAAATTAAATTCACCAATATTATTACGTTCAATTTTCGTACAATTTTTAACAACACCAAAATTATTATAATTTTCTTAAATCGGTTCAAAAATATCAATATACATATTAATCAATATGTTAATTTTACTAGGTCAGTAACAATTGCAAACTCAAACACCTGTACAAAATTTGCACATTTGTTGTGTGTAAAAAAAACTAACCTGTGATAATGCAATGGGTGGCGCAGCACACAACAAGTCATTCAATATGTGAATAATTGTAGAAATATCCCTCTTTGGTCGTCCGTATCTGTAAAGAATAATTGATAAGTGTAACACTCAAATTATAAAGGAATAAGTCTCATCTAAAAATTTCAAATTGTTCAATATTTGCTATTAATTAAAATATACTAATATATGTAAAAATATTCACAAACAAGGTTAAACATGTTTAAATTCATTGTAGTTTATTTGCAAAGCTATGTTTTATTACTTGATAAGCACCAAGTTCACAATTGGCAGACTGCGGAAACTTGAGTAAAGCATGTAATTTAAAGAATTAAATCAATTAGTATTTATTATCAATAATTAATTTGTCTAATATAAAAAAATTCAAAGTAATTTTACTAATTTTAATACAAGAATTATTTAATATTAACAAAAAGTAATGATTAGGTATGTTTTTAGAGATTGCATAGCAATAGGAACAGTTGACAATGCAACAATATTTTTACTAAGCACAATTGATCACTTTTTTTTACTTCAATTTTAAAACAAACTTGTACATTTTTTGCAAAAACATAACCTTAAATATTAAATGAGGATGTTAAACAAAGACAACATTCTTATACTAAATTAATATGTACTGTTATGTCTATAAAAAAATACCATTTTATAATTTTCGAACAAGACTTAAAATAAGGGGAACTAAGTTCAAAGCTTAATACATAAGTTCTTTTACTTCCAGTTTCTCAATTTTAAGACTCAATTTTAAAACTAATCTGCTATTGGTTCGATTCTGATGAAATATCTATGGGACCAATGGAGGATATCCTTTAAACCAAAAAAAGAATTAACCAAATCCGCCAAGCTGTTTTCGAGTTAGCGGTGAACATCCATAAAAAAGTCCCTGGTGAATGAAGAACCTCCTCCATTTTTGGAAGTTGATAATTAAAAATGTACATTATTATATAGTATCTTACCTGTCTTGAAGAGCTGGATTCAATGTTCCCGAGAATGTCCCCGAATATATTCCTTTCCCATGGTGCTTCATGGATTCTATCACAGCCCCGGGGCCTATCTTCGAGCGCACTGACTCTTCTGCTGTTCTGAGATCAATCTTGTTGGTCAATACCTCCTTTGATAACTTCTTTAATTTCTGAGTCAGATTCTTTGATGCTTCTATGAGAGCTTTCGTATCTACAGGTGGGGTAGGAGACGCTCTCTGTGGCTTTTTAGGTGCATCTGGAGCCCTAAAGGATATTTGCTTCGAAGTAGACGGTGTTGCTGTCTCTTCAACCTGGCTACTCAATTGTATTTGTTTTTTCGCACTTGTCACGTATGATTCGCTTCTAGAGGTGGAGGGCTGCGAAAAGCTTGGATCTGACGGACTACTGATTGGTGTAATCTTCTTCTTGTGTTTATTTACAACAGACTGCATAAAAGCTTTCTGCTTATTGTGACCTATAGGATGTTTGAACTTTGACGTTTTATGAAGGAGATACTGGAAGCGCTTGTTTTTGAGTGGTTCATTCAAACTTTGGAAAGATGGCAGAGTTCCTGGTGTTTCCTGTGTTCCATGACTCGTGGTTGCCAAATTTGATATCTCCCTGTCCATCATTGACTCATCTTGCTCATCAAACAAGCCTTTGTCTACAGCACTGTTGAATAAATTTTCCATTGGATATTCATCTATAGTACTCTCAGCAAGGAATGAGCTTTGGTCAGTAAAATTGTCACTGTCATCACTGATGGAACTATCTGAAGCGTGAGAAGTTGTGGGACAGACTTTATCGCACATGGCACTTGTAGAGGGCACAGAATCTGCTGGTATTTTATTATTTGATAACAAGTCTATTAAACTACTCTTGACAGCACTCGCTACAGCCAAATCAGAGGCAGATGCATCAATTGGACTAGACACCAAATTAGATAGGGATTTAATAGGTGATTGTTCATTTTCTAATGATGCATCTGATAAATCTGAAAGTGTACAATTTGAAGTATCCATCTGATCTTCTTTATCTTTACTTGGTACAGGTTTGTCTGCATAATTCTCTTCAGCCATTGTGCGATATAAGTCAAAAGCATTTTGTAACATATCTAGATCTTGCTTTCGTAAAATAGTCATCTGATTGTCTTGTTTACCTTTATCACTGTGAACTACTGTGTCCTCACAATGTGATGATTTATGGGATGTCTGTGGTGTTTCCCTGGAATCACACTTAGTCCGTATACTAGAACTTTTACTTGGAGTGGAGGTCCTCAAAGTCCGAGAGCCACCAGATGAACTAGAGTTTAAAGTTGATAACTGCAGCTGAATTAACATCATATGATCACCCAATCTCATTGTTAAATTCAAAGGAGATTTTCCACTTAGAAAATCATTAACTTGTGTATCATTTAGTGACTCTAAAGCTTGCATCACCGAGTTTTCGGGTCTTTGACTCTGTAAAACGAGTGAAACACAATATAAACGTAATGTTAACAAATGATAAACTATTATTGATTAGCTTTACATTATTGTGAAACACGTGATTATCATGGGACATTGAATGGAGTTTCGAAATTGCGTGACGTACTCACCAGAAGGCCCGTCTCGACACTCGGCAGTAAAATGACCCGCGATCCATCAAGTAAACCATTTTCTTGTAGAGTACCATCTCTCAGTTGTCTGCGAAGACGAAATCATTTATCAATAATCATGTCAAAGGACGCGGATGCGTCATCATATCGACGCAACTTATTTCCGTGATACCTATGTTTAACAATAGAAGTTTGGCGTCTGACGCCTCTGCACTTACCTTTCGCGATGCAGAAGACATATTCTATCCTTTGACACTCTAAGTTTCTTGGAAACGAGCTTTTTCAGATGCTCCACTGTGTTTTTACCGTTCACACTGATAGAGAAATTACCACCCGTTGTCGTTTGTATATTTAGCGTTATGTCCGTAGAATGGGGCGAGCCACACCCGTATACTTCTGTTCCTGTTGCACGTTCCATATTTTACACATAAATCACACTGCAATGTATTTGTTTTAACGTTTCAATAATGCACAACTTATCTAGGATTACACAGCTATTTTATTGCAGGATAGAAATAACAGGGTCACACGCTAGACCCCCAGATTTGATGTGGCCGTCGGTGTGACCAATCTCCATCGCTTATTTCCCGTTATTTTTTTTATTCAACAGCTGATGCGAAGCGATGTTCACATAACGTTCCTTTTCAACGTGAGTTTTCATTTTAATTGGTTTCTTTGAGTTTCTTATTTTTTAGCTAATTAACAGTATCATGTATTAAAATATTAGATGTTTGGACGTTTATATTAATAAATGACGTCTGGATTATTTACTCAATAATTCAATTTTTTTAATAATTTGATAACCTAAAATGGAACATAATTGTCATATGTTTCTATTATAAAGCAATGATAATGTCACTAAGCTTTATGCGGGAAATTTAAAATATCAATTAACTATTTTAACCTAGTTTTCTATAACTGTAATATTTCTTATTATTTTATTATTAAAAGTATTATCATTCCTTATAATTCATTATAAATTTGCTGTATTCTATTTAATATTTTATTTATTATGCTAAGAGTTGAATTATTTACTAAATTCTCAAAGCAATAATTACATTATATTGCTCATAATTTTGATTTCCACAATAAGGTATTTAAAATGTTGAAGTCATAGGGATTAGAAATAAAATAACAATCTTTCCGCAACCTCCTTTATTGACCCAGCACCCACCGATTTAATAAGAACAACAAAAACATCTATCACAGCAAATTTAAAAATTTAAATATAGTTTTATTTATACCCCATGATTGTGAAGCACATACAAAACGAAATTAACTTACATCATTAAATTGAATACAGTAGACTGTATCGGCTATTATTTCGACATTGGTAACTATTAACATAAAAAAACTTATTCTGTACAATTGAGTAAACACAATTTCACTGATCCATTACGTATATATATTTCATAACAAAGAGCATTATTGTAGTTCATTATATGATGGTTCATTTCTATGATTATAAATTAATTAAGATTCATACAGTTTCATAAATATAATTTAATATTTAAAACAAATGGGTTATTTACGAACAATTAATGACAGTATCAAATATAACATGTTTCGAATTTACTAAAAAAATATAAAATGTTTAAAGCATACAAATTTGTATCATAACATTTAAGTAATATAATTAATAATCTTTGAGATATAATGATGCTAAATAACATTAAAAAAAACACATTTATTTATTCAATTTTTCGAAATGTATTGTAAACATTATCTTTGGTTTCATAGGACTCTTCATACTTGATGTGTCCCTGCCACCCTAAAAAACCAAAGCTTTTTTTGTTCATATTTAAAACAATATATTAAATAAAGTATAAGAAACCATCAATACCAAAAAATCCAACTACTTAACATAATTAAGAAAAAACAAATTTGCTATATAATAGTCGTTTTTGATATAACTACAAGTAAATGTCTCATTATGATTTGTCAACATTTTTTTCTTAGTCTATAAATAAATAACGATTTATCTTTAAAGAAACAGATGAATATGGTCCCGTTTCAAGGAAATGTAAATTGTAACTAATAATTATTGTAAGTTACGTTAAATTACTATTTAGCTATGCATTATTTTATTGTTATCAATTTAAATATCACACCTGTAGCAGGATGAGCAGTATGTATACGCAGCAATTTACTAATTTAGTTTTTACTATTTTGTTATAACATTTTTTTTATAAAAATCAACAAGTTGTGTCAATGAGATATGAAAAATAACAGTATATTAACTTTGAAATAATTATAAGGTGAATTAAAAATACCGTAAAAAGATGCATCATATAAAAAAAAAAAACATTTCCTTAAAATATTAAAGTATCAAGGCATCAAAATTATTTTACATATTTTAATATAAATAAATTATATTTTATGTGCATTTATAATATTAAACATTTATATAAAACATACATTCATATTATATAAAATAATAAGTTTTAATATATTTTTTTCAAATTTGTCAAATTTTTTCTAAAGGCACATGTATTGTTTATTTTTAATAATTTTTAAACACCAAAGACCATATTTTTTTAAAAGATAAATATAATGTGTTTAAACTTTTCAAAATACCTAATTATTGTTGAAATTTTTAATGATTTCGAAATAATGAGATATTCACAACGAACAATGGCAATAAAACTAGCCATATTTTACAGCATTTCGTGTAAATTGTACACATATATGTTCAATACATAAATAATGTAAAGAAATTTAAGTAAGAAATACTACATGTCTAGAGCTGTCTATCACTATAAAGGCGTTATTAGGCACATTCAGTTTAAGTTCCTTTTAGATAGATAGATAGATTTGTTTTGTGATTTTAGTAATACAGAATTTTTGTGAGTAATTTAGTTATCTCCGGCCCTAACTTGCTGGCCTTTTGGTTTGTTTTATTCAAACAAAACATTTGTGATTTATTAAACTTATGAAAGTTATACTCTAACTTACGATATTGAACTATCAGAGACTTCACTTAAAGCAATATATATATTATTGTTTTGAATGTTAGACGTGTTACTGCATAACTATAGGTGTATAGTTCTTTACTGGTTCTTCTAGAAGTTTCTATTTGTTCTAAGGCAGCGGATCACGAGCCGAATTCTTTAGTTTCGTTGTCGATCTCCTCGAAGACGTAGCCTCCTCGGCCGTCCATTTGCAAGTAGTGATCGTGATGTTTCCATAGAGATTTCCGATGTGAAACCGTGAAGAGAGATATTCCCATCTAAGAATTACATTAAAAATATTAATTAATTATTTATTAAATTTAAAATTAACGCAGCACTGTCTAAATTGCTATAAATGTGTATGTTTGTTCAATTTAACTGCAAGTCATCGAAATTAATTTCCAATTAGATATATCTGGTAACAACCAAATATATCTAATTTTTAAAAGTAACAATTTTTCTTGGATAACATTAAGTATTAAGCATATAGTAAAATTATTTTGTAAAATAATACATGTGAGGCGCTATAATAATATGTAAAAAGTTGTAAAGCTAAACATACACTTGACTAGTATTTATAATTTATTGTTATAATGGTAGTAGACCTACACTTTCTGAAAACTTCAACTCTCTACCTATTATGATTTCTGAGATAGCACCTGCTGACAGACAGACGGACAGACAGCGGAGGTTTAGTAGTAGTACCTTCGTGTGTGTTTATGATTGGAATGAATGTAGTGGAAGTTGGGTAAAACAGGTAGTATATTATTTTTATAAAAAAATGGTATAAGCAGGCAGAACAGCATGTTAGGTGATCACTGCCGCCCATGACATTTACACCATAAAAGCAGACACAAATGAGTTGCCAGCTTAAAAAGGAATAAATTATAAAAGGAAATAGAAAATGAGGAAAGGAATATGGGAAAAGATTAGGCTTCCGGCTCTCTCACTCACCATACGAAACACTATGTGAGCTACTTCACGCCGATCTTCTGTGAGAATGAGGTACTGAGGTCCAAGTCGATAGAACCCATACGAGCTGTAGTCAGTTGACTACGGCTATACCAGAGGTCATCAGTTAGTTTCATTCGCAATCCGTTTTTTTTTTAATATTAAGATCCTCGCGGTCCGTTGCTGATTATTTTACCCCCTTAAGGGGTGAATTTTCCAAAAAATTCTTTTTTAGTGGATACTTACAACATAAAATGTATAACCTGCTTAAATTTCAAATTTATAACCTCAGCGTGAGCTCTGCGTTGACGAATCAGTCGGTCAGGACAATTAATTATATATGATATAGATAACTACCTCTCTGCAGTACTGGTACATTTGTCCTTCCACGTCGACGGACACGGCGCTGGTACATTCGTCCAATATCGCGAACTGCGGCGCGTGGTAGAACAATCGAGCCATCTGGAAAGACATTCGTTTAGAAATATAATATTTTAATTTAAACCTATACAACGCATATATTAAATTGACCGAATTTAAAATCTATAAAACGAGTTAGCTAAGTTAAATATAATTATATTTAATTTCATATAATTCTGTAGTTCGTAATCTATGTATTAGAAAAACAAACAATTAATAAGTCTAAATAAATGGCCAAAAAATGTAAAACGCAAAACGTTTTGTGCCCAAAATTTTGAATTTTTAAAATTTTATCATTAATGAATTACTATTACATTCTTATTTCCAAAAATATTTTAGGTCTCCTAATGCAATTTTACCATATCAAAATCGAGGGTCTCCATAGATATGTTAAACTAATCCTTATTTAATCTCTCCTATGCACTTGAAATAATCATTTTATATTCATCTATATTAGATATAGAGCTGAATAAGAACACATGAAGAAATTATAATATACATTGTATTGAGAACGAAAAATCACATATTATTTACGTTCTATATAAAATATTTGTTCTAACAATCTATATATAAAAAAACGAAATAATGTGCAAGTTATAATAATTACTAATTAAGATTGTACATAGTTGTTAGTGTAAGTAAAATGGAACCTTTAGCAGGTCACCAAATAGATCTATATTTAGCAACTTTATATAACTATCATCCAAATTTATTACTACGGGTTAGCGGATACACATGTGTCACAATTTCTCCCGGCACAAGAATGTTTCCTCTCGGTGTTTTACTCCACCATCGGGCACAAAATAAATTTAAACCCAAATTTAGCACTTGAAAACAGTGCTAGCCGGAATTTGAACTCGCGATCATCGGTTGAGGTCGACCATCTCGGCTCATCACATTACTCACAGCAATCCTCTGCTTTTCTCCACCAGACAGTACGTCCATCCAATCCTCCACAGCATCCCAGCCTCCATCGCGCTGCACGAGGTAGGACAACTGCACGATGTCCAAGAAACGACGTAATTCATCATCCGTGCGGCCGCGACGGATCATCTCCTCGCGCGTCTGCGGGTATATCACCTGCGGACCGACCGGGGTACTGTGAGCTGAGTTTGGCAGTGAAACGACTGCGAGAAGGGGTTGACTTATGGTGGTCAATCGGTCTATCATGGCCCACAGCTACCAAATTATGTTGACCTGATATATCTAACAGGAGATTACAGAAAGTAGGTCAACTTTTGGTGGATGTAAAACATAACGACGATTAATTATTAAGTTTATGTTTTGGATTATGCTACTGTATAGATAAGGTAGACTAACTCATAATTAAAATGTTTTGTCTGTTAGGACTAAGTGACCGGATTATGGTGAGGTTTAGCTCAGAATAAATTCAAAAGAACCGGATAACGGTTGGTATTTTTCGCTATCAATCTTAGTTTATGTGGACGAAGCGACCATAGCATGGTAATCTTGATTAGGTAACATGAGGGTTGAGGAAGTACGACTGAAAATAGCCAACAACAGGATTTAACTTTGTACATGCGGACAGAAACACCATGTCGTAGTAACTTGGCTTTATATTAGATGTTTTATTTGTAAGGTATGAGCGACCATCTATGGCTGTGTATTTTACTTGAGGAAGATAAACCTAAGGAAATAGTAGTAGTATATGAATTTAAACACAAATATAGCATGAAAATTCAGTAGTACTAGCCGGGGTTTGAACCCACGATCATCGTTTAAGATCGACGTGTTCTAATCACTAGGCGATCTCGGTTCAATACAAAAATATTTATAAAATAACGTAACCATATAGCATTAAATCATTACTCACTTGATCTCTAAAAGTACCAAGAGTCATATAAGGTCTTTGTGGCACATAGAAAAGCTTTCCTTTAGGCGGTTTAGTAAGTGTTCCACCGAATATAGGCCAGAGCTCCCCTAACATACGAAACATTGAGGATTTCCCGCAACCATTTGGACCACATACGAGCACGTTGATACCGGATCTATAACCAAAGATTATATTCATAAGGCGAGATTTACATTTGTAAGTTTTTATATATTTTAAAATTTCGCGATTTACACTATTCATATTTAATATAAAGGGTATTATCGCGATAACTAATGATAGTAAAACATTTTTTATTGCCCGACGTTTCGACGAAGTTGCATCCGTCGTGGTCACGATCTGACTGTTTTTAGTCGTCGAGCAATAAATAAGGTATTACTACCATTAGTTATCGCGATAAGACCCGTTATATCAAATATCAAAACTTATAAGTCGAATTCTCGCCTAACAGTGATGATATTTGTAACCCAACCCAAAATGTGTTATAAAATTGACGTATGTATTGTTGCTCCCTAAGAAAAAAAAAACCATTTTGTTGTTTTTTGGTTTGAAACTTGATGTCTTCAAGATGTTTCTTAGCTAAAATTTATAAAAATCTGTTCAGGTGTTTGAATATTTCTTCTTTTCTAAATAAAGAAGAAACATTTTGGGGTTCGTTAAATTGTTCTCAATGAAAAGATTGTCGGAGGTTTTTAAAAATGTTCAATTTATATATTTATAACATTAACTTTTCAACTTACTTGACTTCAAAGGTGAGCTCCTTGATCAGTACATCTCCGTTAGGGGTCACAAGGGGCACTTTGTCAAAGCGAATGATCTTATCCTGGTATATAATTTTACCGGAGCCAGGAGCCAGGATCATTGGTGTACCTAAAAATTAATATAATTGTATAGAGTATAATTATTTTTTTCTTTCTTATTTATTTTAATTTATGTTGTCTATGTAGTGGTAAAAAAGTCCTGTACCTGTCACCTGCTATATTATATAGATAGTAAGACAACGTGTAATCAGTTACCGTTTTCGTTCTGCCTATCCACCATGGTGCGGCTGTAGTTGCCCCTATTAATGTCCTCCAGGACATGTCTCAGTTGCGTCACCCGCGCCGTCAGTCCGGCCAATTTGCTCAATTCTCGACCGGATAGCACCAAACGTCCAATACCCTCCGCCATTTTAACTAACATACGTCCGTATGTGTAGTAATGCTGGAAATTAAAAAAAATGTTTGATTTTTCCACGTAAACAAAGATATTTTATAACCATGGACATGTATAGTCTATTTTACATATACACACATAAGAGTTAGATAAGAAATTATCAGTTAATGATTGAACTGAATCATTTTTGATAATACAAAATTATACTGGAAAAAAATTGTTCAAAATTCGTGGTTTTCGTTCGAGATATTGTTACCAAAGAAAGACAAGTAAAGAAAAAGACAAAAATAGACTATAACGTTCATACTATTTTCCATTAAAAATCTGAATCAAGAGATTCAATGACAGAAAGCCAAAGTTGGAGACAGGTCAATTATTTGCCTAAAGATATTCTCGCTTGTCATACTCAGTCGCTAGCTGTTGCTTGGCAACGTCGTCTAACGTAATTGGCTTTCCGGTGCCAAATTCCATGACCTATAAACATATCTATAGTTATATAATAATAAATATATAATATTATTGTTAAATACCCTAAATCTATCTTGTTCTGTGCCCGCTGTTAACAAATTGTGATCTTTCACGAAGAAAGGTCGGGATACGGCGTAGAAACCGACTGTGATCGCGATATCTGTAAACGAGTTCACACATAAGACATTGAATTCTTTTGTCACATAAATATTAGGCAATAATTGCACTTGTAAGTTTTGCTTTGGATTTACATAAGATTTATATAAATTATTTATCTTTACTTACTTATTACCTATTACCTATTTATCGAAACTTCCAGCTTACGTACTATTGCCAATTACAGAGTTGCTTTATACAGTTACGATACTACGACCTACAAGTGTAATTCTCATCTCATAATGTAAATTTGTTTCTTATTGTAAAATACATTTTTATTTTCAAGCTTCAATTTAAAGTAAATATGTATGCAAAAAAGAATAAAAATACACACACCAATATCTTTTTATTATATCATATTTTATGTAGTCAACTTTTTGTAGAATATTTTAATGTATTTTATTATGCCATAATTTTTCCTACAAGAATAAAATAATAAACATTAATAAAAAACACTCTCTATTATATAAATAATATTATTTTTATTGTCTCCATTTTAAAAGATTATAAACAAAATATAAGAAATGTATAAGAGCTATTTCGTAAGCCCTTCGTGAGGTATCTCTCTGATTTATTCTTTGACACTTGCAAATTTATAACCTTATTGTAACCAGCTAACAAAGTTGTTCATATGTAAATGATTTATAAGTGGCTTACATTTTTAAGGGAGTAAAACTTACAAATGTAAAACCTGCCTAATATCCTGATATATACAACTTACATTTAGCAATAATATTGTCTATGAATCCCATTCCGACTCTAAAGTTGAGGAATTTGCGCAGATGCCTCGTCAGCTTGTAGAAGCTGGCCATTATCGTCAGCTGTTCGCGATGATTGCCCTGAGAAAGAATTTTAACAGTTTACATTTCTCGTAATTTTTTTTACTAGTCTTTCATAATACAAATTTTTTATTTGAACAATGATATTTGATTTGGACAATTTTTTATATTATTCCACGTACATCATTTTGTTTTGACTATTTATGAGTGCTTGTGAAAGGTAAAACGTTTTATTTATTTTTTATTTGATACAAACAAACAGTTATAATTTTTATTGACAATACGATGTTAAAATCGTTAGAAAATTATAAGTTTAAAAAATGTAATTTTTGAAACAACGCTTATGTTACAGATTTTAATAAATTAACCATATACAAATTCCATACTACAAATATTAAAAATAAACCTTTCCGTTTTGTTTATGTGAAAAATTAATATTAACGTAAAATTTTTATTGATATATGACTTACTTGATAGAAGGCAATCTCCTCAGAATTTGTGATGAGTCTCGAATTAACGTATCTGAATTCGCCTTCTAATTTTTGTTCTTGTACCGTCATCCGAGCTGAAATATAAATTTTACATTGATTACAAAATTTCTTATCAATTTTTAAACATGACTTAGGAAATGTGAATGAAATTATAAATACTTTATTTATTAAATTGACTAAATAAAATTTCTAGTATGTATAATTTTCGATTGAATTTCAAAGGTTAACATAAATTATTCAAAAATCGAATTTAAATCTTTATAAGTTTATATTAGTTATACCCGTCAACATTTTGTTCTCGCTCAATACAAAGAAAATACTTGGAAACTAATTTCAATACTTTTTACATATTATAAACAGATAAAATAAAGATTATTCAAAAACAAAGACATAAAAAAATAAGTTTTTTTTTTTTTAAATTAATATGCCCTTGTCCGCCATACTTGTTTTGTTTGTCATTAATTCAAAGATTCTTCAAATATTCGTTATTTTCTGTGCTTTTATCGAGGATCTGGTTTACCTTGACAAATTTTTGTTTGTTTTGAGAATCATCAAGAAAAGAATTATCAAAAACTGCTCAATTCTCAATTGGCAAACAAGTCCCGTAACAATTAATAATAATATTCAAAAATTCTCTATTCCTTAAATACTGCCTTAACTTAACTAATATAATTAAAAAATAAATATTGAAATCGATTCATAATTGATGTATAAAATCGCGTAAGAAGAAAACTATCTTATTCTAATTATATGTTTTGTTTTCTTAATTGAGTTTATTTTATGTTAATTAGTACAACATGACGTTATAAATCTCTTAAATTCTAGAATTTCTCTTCTTTTCTTTTCTCTATTATAATATGAATACATTATACATTTGACCCTCCCTCTTAAATTATTCTGTTTATAGATGAAAACCGCATTAAAACCTGTTGAGTACTTTAAAAGATCTAAGCGTACAGATCACGAAAAGCGACTTTGTTTTATACTATGTAAATATAAAGAAGTTTACCTGTCGGTTTTCTGAGATACGTTAAGAATATTCCAGAGAAGAATAAGTAGACCATCATAATACCGGGTGTCTGAAATATTAACATTTTTATGAGCGACTTTAATAGTAATTCCAAATTAATATAAGGGCTTTTTAGATAAAACTTCTATTTGGATGTGGGTAAGCAATACTGTGTTAAGCTACACGAACTTCATTTTGAGAAAAAGCGTAGCGTCTAAAGGTGCCGAACCTATTCCAAAAAAAAATGTTTAAATAAGTATTTATCCATATTTTTTATTTTTTATTTTTTGATAAACGACGACGGGACGATTAATAAAAAGCAGGTTAATATATTTAATATATTATCTTATAAAAAGTTTTTTAAATACATGAGATTATAGTATAAATTACAAAATATGGAACGACCTTGAAATTCGAAACAATTAATTAAGAAACTTTTTTTCGTACTTATTTAGTTTATATGTATTTATTTTTTATTGAAAATAAATAGGTGATGCAGAATCAAAATACATCAATATCTCCGAATTTTATCTTCTGTTGGTTGACACATTATTGCTTATCAACATCCATTTGTTCTTCACCCTCATTTAATAGTAGTATTTCTAATATATCATTATCAACTTTTTTCCACATATTATAATCATGTGCAATGTACATATTATATCATATAAGCTTATTTATTGGCTTTGCTCAGGAGTTATTTAGCATTTTCTACGGTCACTAATCAGGAAGTCAGTCCGATCTTTCTTCTAAATTTTATCTTATATTTCTTCTAATATACTCGGAAGGAATTGACTAATTTTGATGATCTTTTTATTTTATAAGGCTACTATACAATTAGGCTCTTAACTTTAAGTATATATTTTTACTATAGCAACAATGAAAGTGTTTAAATAATAAAACTTCTTACCGAGGGTCCCAAATTAACCGTCAATCGGTATAGATATATCGAGATGTCCAGTAAAGGCTTGCTGATGTTACTGTATAAGTCTATAACAGTTTCGCAGAATTTGTCTATGTCAGTCGTCAGCAGCTGGTCTGCGTTCGCTATTCTATTGTCTAAATTCGTCACTTGGTAGTATGTGAAACCTCTGAAATTATAAGCATAATATTTGAAAATCAAATCAAATTAAAATCAAATCAAAAAGTTATATTTGGATATCATAAGAAAAAACAGGTATAAGTATAAAATATTAAATCTAATCGAATATAATCAAAAACAAAAAAAAGCTAACAAAAATAGATCTATGTTACTAAGTAATAGAATTTTAAATAAAATATAATGCCCAAATTGGTAAGCCACTCAGCTTATGTTGAAAACGCCTGTTAAATTGTTAAAATAATATCTATGTTATTAATGTTTATGTGACGAACTACGAGACTAGTATAAAGTTTTTTTTGTAGAAAATCCATTTGTTAAGGAACGGCTGACTATGAAATGTCTATTACTATTTCATATAAAAAAGGGACTACCATAAACATGAACTAAAAAGACAAGAAAAAATTTAAAGCGAGAATTACACTTGTAAGTTTTAATGTCGTAATTGATATAAAACACGTTGTAACCAGGCCCCTTTTATCACTGGGCACTTTAAGCCAGTGTTCAGGGCCCCGCGAGCGATAGGGGCCCCATAGTTTCTGTCAGACAATGGTTGCTAATTTTGTCTGTCTTAAAAATGATATACCTCTTTCTTTTAAACCTTGAATTTTGACTTTTTACTCTTTAAAACTATTTTAACAAAATAGTCCTGTATCAAAAGGGCCCACGTTATAGAGGTCATTATCGTTATGTGCCCTGGGCCTCCAACAGGTTAAAGAACGCCCTGATTATAACCTGGTAATAGTTACCTAAGCAACCATAAAAAGCTGTTAGTGTCAAAAATGAGTTACTGACAGTAAATACTTTCAGGTGTAAAGCAATGACAAAACAGCTCATGTAAATCTTTATGAAAGTCTGAAAGCAAAATTTATAAGTGTAATTCTTGCCTTATAAGGATTAAAACCTCGTAGAATAGCTACTAGCTAGTAATTATATAAAAATCAATGTTCTCATTGACTGGAATACCATCGAGCCTGACTGAGCTGTTTTGGGATTTGTTAAAGACATTTATGGAAGATTTTAGAAAATAATTTCCGTAATTTTCGACAACACTTTTTTTACGAAAGTAGTAACTACGATGAGTAACGGAGTTCAGCTGAAAAAATATATATTTTTGTCAAGGTGTTATAGTTTATTTTAATATTTTCCTTTCAAAGCGGAAAGTTTTCATTAGTAAGAGTTACAACTATTAAAGATGTACTAGTTTGAACAGCGTGTAGGTACTTATTACATACATTATTTCGTATTGACCATCACTATCTGATAATCGTGATAGACTATAACGATTCATTATATTGTCGATGTGATGCTAAACATAGTAATTAATGCCTGGCTTACACTATCATTTGATAAGATGAAGAATTATAAGTAAATGTGTTAGTTAGGAGGTAAGTGGTAAGCATATGCCAAGCTTATGAATTACTTTGATCTAATCTTTTTTTATAAATATAGCAGATTACTACCGCCTATAAACATTTAGACCACGAGCTTAAGAATGTAATAAGGGAAGGACGAGGATAAGTATGAGAAGAGATGTGAGGAGAGTTAGAGATGTTAACTTTTTGCAGTGCAAGCTATTACTTTTTACTTAATTAGCATACTAAGTTAGTAAGTTATTACATAATTTCAATGTGGAAATTACCTACATAAAATACAGTGTAGCGATACAATATTTTGTTGGTTGGTAATACGATGATGAACCCAAAATGTTTACCTATTTTATTAACAACAATTTTGAAATGTCTCTGTCCTTTTGAACCGACTTCAAAAAGGAGTTTTTAATTTGTAGCGTTTTTTAGGGTTCCGTACCTTAAAAGGAAAAACGGAACCCTTATAGGATCACTTTGTTGTCCGTCTGTCTGTCTGTCTGTCGGGATGTCAACCCTTTTTTCTCAGAAACGCATAGACGTATCGTGTTGAAATTAATATCATATACTCAAATCTACGATGACATGCGGTCGTGAAAATATTAAAGTTCTAAGTCAACGCAATCAAAAGATAATGGAAAATATGTCGTATATTTTGACCATTTTAGCGTTTTCGCAAGGAAATCAAAACCTATAGGGTACTTCCCATTGACCTAGCACGATGAAATTTGGCAAGAAGTAAGATCTTATGGTACAAATAAAGGAAAAAATCTGAAAACAGTAAATTTTTGTATGTATGTTTGTCTGTTTGTAAGTTTGTCTTTCAACCTTTTTCTCAGAAACGCGTGAAGGTAACAAATTTTTATCAACGTCAAGTACTCAGAGTTGTAATTACTAAAAGCTGTGAAAAAATCAAACTTCTAAGTTAACGCAATCAAAAGATACGGTCATTTATATCACATATTTTAAGTATGATAGCGTTTTTAACGTTTTCGCAAGGGAATCAAAACCTATAGGGTACTTCCCATTGACCAAGCATTATGAAATTTGGCCAGGAGCAAGGTCCTTTAGTATACATAAAGGAAAAAATCCGAAAACTATAAATTTCTGTTCGTGTGTCTGTCAGTCTGTACGTCTGTCTTTCAACCTTTTTCTCAGGAACGCGTAAATGTATCAAGTTGTAAATTGATCAAGCGGAAAATATATTAATCTTAGAATTAAAATTATATGTACTTGTAACAAATTAACATAGAAGTTGACCATGGTCAAAAAAACAATTTTACAAACACTGAGAAGAAATTTGTATCAATACGAAAACATTAAAAAGCAGCAAACCTTTATAAACAACGCAATGCAATCTATATATCGCAGCTAACAAAATGATAGCGCGATGCAGCGTACAGCTAATGCCATCTATTACAACTGTGATATAATTCTGCTCGATTAATATTTTTTTTTATTATTTTAATTATTATTTAAACGCGCTAAAAATAATAAAATAAACTTTTCATTTAAAAGTTTTATCGTCGATTTATAACGTCATTACGTAATTAACATTCAATATAAGAGCTTCACGCGATTTGATTTAAGTACTCGTATTGACTTAATACGAAAATTTTAAAATTAAATTCAAACAGATCGAGTTATTTAATTTACTTATTTATCTACACATATAACTCTTCTGGTTATTAGTAATATAATTAGTTATTTATAAATAAACAATTAGTTTTGTTCGAATTAAGGACTAATTATTTTTGTCTTGGCAACACTAATATATATTTTGATATTTTGATTGATAATGTAAATCTAAATATTTTACGAACGTAGTGCAGGGATAGTGGAGTGTAGTAGAATATAAATAAAAATAAAACGAGAATAAAATATAATATAATTATGTTAATGTAAAAGTCAACAAGTTAGTTCATTGAAATTGTCAAGAGATGGCGCTGAGTGTATCCTGAATCGCGCTATAACTTTGCTTTTTTGAAAGTATAAGGTGTATTAGTACTTAAAATAAAATTTTGTGTTTCCATAGATTGCATCCATGATTGTGTTTTAAATTAAAGTGCTCCTAAGTAGTTTCAAAATAGTTTTTGGGACGTGATTCATATTTACATAATATTTGATTATAGTTAAGTGACTTCTAAAAAGGACTGTTTTCAATTCGACCTTGTATTTAATTTTTTTTTATGTTTGTTCGCCGATTACGCCGCCATTTGTGTACCGATTTTCAAATTTTTTTTTTGTTTGAAAAGGTATACTTCCAAGGTGCTCCCATTGTCTTCAGGTCAGGATCAGATGATGGGATCCTGGAGAAATTGAGGGAACTCCTCAAATATTATAGGCAAGCGTATACCGATTTAGGTATTTTTGATAGTAACTTATGTTGGAACTGATGATGAAGACCACAAATGGCGTAGACGGGTTAGTCTTATATAGATTTCTATAAGTTTGTACGGAACCCTCGGTGCGCGAGTCCTACTCGCACTTGCCCAGTTTTTTATGTTTGTTACCTCATAACTCTGTCATTTCTTATGCTTCCAGATGGGATGGATGATTCCTATATATTCGATTTTAAAATAAAAATAACTGGTGTCATTCAAGTAAAGTAAATTGTGTAACTTTTGAAGTCGGTCCTTTTTTTTAAGTCTTATTGTATTATTTTATACTTCCTTAGCATGCATTTTGTACGATTCTTTGCTATTTTATGAGGATTTTACTAGATAGAAGATAACATTGAAGATTCTAACTAATGGCATACAAAATCACCGTAATGTAAAAAAATATGAATTTTACGTATAATTAACTTCAAGGTCGTTTTATATTATATATAAAATAATAAATGTATCTTATTATATTCGAAACAAAAACAACACACGTTATAAAAACGAAGACTCTGTTGTAAAGCAGCATTTTTAATTCCTATATTTGAATAAACTTTATTGTTTTTGTGATTCGGTCAATTGCATAAATGTAGCATTAAAACCCCAATTATAAATACTAGTGGTCGTCTAGCAGTCGAAATTCGAACGTAGTTCATTAAATTTTCAACCTATTTCAAGATTGACCACAGATAATCTATTCTCAATTTTACCACTGACTTTAACAATAAACAAAAGAATATTTATGCGTGTGTGTATCAATTACATGGTAGTAATGTTTTTTTTTTTTATTTATTTAATGTATTTTTTGTATAAAAAAAATATATATTAGCATTCTGCACTCCTCTATATAAACCATAAGTGTAAGAAATTCTATACACCTCTGTCCGCACAATTTTAATAAAATTTTCAATAAATAAAATGGTTTTAGATTTCAAACAAGGATATACAGATATTTTGATAAACAGTGTAAAAATTAACGCAAACATTACAGCATGACGATCTGTAAAAAACCAAATCAAATAGTATAATTTGTATTTGCATATCAACTACTTATTAACGTTAAATGTAATTAATCGATTAATAAATAATTTCTTTTCGTTTAATATGTAAATACAAGTGAAATATACATGACAAGCAAATAAGTTAATAGCTTCCAAATAATTGAAGTACTCGTTTGTCGATAATTGTACGTTCGTACATAAATGACTTTTGATTTTCCTCTTTCACCCTTATATAAAACAAATTCTATTTACATGCAAGCTACTAGCAAGTGTCGATTGTATGTATATTTCGGGGTTTATAAATAAAATGTCATATTGAAAAATGATTTCCTACTCGACCATGTAGTATAAGACTTATTAATAGATATGTTGAAATTTTGTTTTAATACTAGCATTATTATACAAAAACATTATATTCAGACGACTTATATTCTTGAGAATTAGGTACGAACTTGTTCCTTTTCAATAGAAATATTTTCTTAATAAAACGATAAAGACTATTTGACTTATTTTGCATTTTTTTGTACGTTCGCTTTAACTGATACCAAAAACCGTTTTCTCCACCCTCAAAGTGGTTTTTCTTTAAGTTTTATAAACTTCCTCAAACTTAATTCTTTATTAACCGATCTTAAACCTGTGTTACTGGTTTTATGTTCCATGCAACATTAGTCGTATGTGTAAAAGCTATTGATTTTCTGCCTCAATCTGAACGTATCTTAAGGTTTCTTTTCCCTACTAATAGTGTGAAGTATTTGCATTACCAAGTATTATTTATAATTTCAATTTAATATTAGTAATAAAATCATTATTAAACATAATTATTTTCAAACATTTTTAATTAAAGTTAAATTGAATGTTTTATTCAATGTTTTTTCAAATGTTACGTATACTCGTATATATCTCAAATTTGAAAAACTTTAATTTTAGCATATATATAGTAAATTTCATAAATAACTTTTTTTATTATTACTAAACAGTTATTTTAAAGCAGTAAGATTGAAAGAAAGGTTTTATCATGCCCTAGTTTTTGCATATTCCGCAGAGACCCGTTATATTAAAATAATTAACCCAAAATGAAACTTGTAAAATGTTTAAAGTAATATGGTTCACTTTGCTTGTAGGTGGTAGAATGCAAAAAATACCAAGACATTGAACCGTTAAGACTATCTCTTAAAACAATTGCTATAACGGAATATTGGAATTTAAAAGTATAGTGAAGTCCCGATCCGAACATCCAATTATCCGGACCCACGTCACGTCTCTAAATGCTGATTAAAAAAAAATCGAGCAACGAGTCAAATTATAGCAAGTTTACTCCCGCCTCTGACTACATACTCTCGCTCTCATTTGTTTGCGCGATTGAAGAGCCTGGACTACAAATATTAAATGAAGAAATAATCTCAATTTGAAAAGTAACGAGAAACTGCGGATGTATGTCAAGTATTATCATGTAACAGCTTTGTAAGCTTTAAAAATTGCTTGAAATAATGGAATAGTCGGATTCGATATAGCTGTTAGAACTGTATGGCAACCGGGACTTGGCCGCAATGAAAATGATTCATTACATCAAAGGTCAAATTATTTCCAATCAAAATTCTAAATTATACACGTATCACTCCATTATAGTTGCAGCACGATTTTTTTTTATCGTATTGTCTAACGACGAATGTAAAAGCGATTACATTACTAAAATTTAAATATTGTTTGATTTAACTTTGAAATAGATTATCCGGATTTTGCGATTTTATTTGATCCGGATAATCGGATTCAACCGTATTTTTTTATTTCTGCAACTTCGTCTGCGTGGAAACTTTCATCGCTTATTTCACCCCTTTCATGTTTTAATTTTCGCGACAAAAAATAGCTTATGTTTTTTTTTCAGGAACCAATCTGTCTCTGTTTAGACGAGAATACATTCAGACAGACAAAATGACATTCGCATATATTATTAACAATAATATATTATAGTATGGATAATTATAATTTTATTCTGCAAGCATTTTTAATAAGTTGTTTTACAGTTCTGTATCTATTTAATGAGGTCATATAATTATAATGAGCGTGGTATATGCGAAATAAGTAAAAAATAATACTTATAAATTTTAATGCAATGTAATTATGTTTAATATATTAAAATAATACATATCTACAAAACTATTCTAGCATAGTGATTATTTTATGTATATGTATTTTTTAAGGTGTTGATTGTAAGTTCGGTTTCCGCTTATGGACAAATATTTTAAGGTCTTCTACATATCGTACCTCGGAAATGTGATGTTTAAGGTCTATCTCATATAGATATTATAATAAGGGTTACACATAGTAGGATTTTTTTTTATATAACTGGCTAGCTTTCTAGGAAAGCAGAGGAGAATCAGATGGCATCAGCTAAAAATCAATACTTAATCCGAATACAGATAAGTAAGCAGGCTGTAGATAATAGTTAGATACATGCAAGAGACGGATAATAATTATACAGACAGATTATTACACAATAATTACATACACATTAATAACCTGTTGTGAAAGTTCTAGGCAAATAGCTATAACTATATTCATAATTTTAACTTTTTTATTACAATAAAATAGGTCAAACGAACAAGACTTTTTCAACCGAGTTCAAAAAGGATGAGGTTCACGGTTTATAGTGTAATTTTTTTTCTTAACAGAATTTTAAAATATATTTGAAAGAGTATACTGTCAGACTGGGCTCATAAATTTTTATCAAAATCGATTTAGTGGTTTGATTTTCAAATCGAAAATCTGGTATAAGTGACACATTTATACGACATACGTAAACGATAATCCGTGTATTGCTTTTGTAGTCAGTTGCTTTTTAAAAAAGTTTTATAATTAAGAATAATGTAAACGCAGCATTAGAGGAGCTACAAATGTGTTGTCCAAAAAAGGAATAAACGAAGAAGAAAAAATGAAGCATAAAGGAGTGGATGAAATCTTATCATATATAATAATTATACTCACTTTAAATATTGTTGATATAAATGGGTGGATAGATTTGTTCTTAATCTTAATTTGACTTCTCCTATACTCCATTTCAGGACATTGTTAACTAAAGATATCTGAAAAAAAAACCATACGCAATTTACACCATATAATGTAACTTAGTATCATATCCAAGGTATTAATGAACGGCAAGGTTTAGACTAACAGCTCTCTTTTGTGCCTGAATCTGGATATGAAAGAGTTGCTAAGGACTTCGATATCCACAATCATGCAAAAATTATTTCTATCTTCAAGGTCAATTGAAAAAACTTAAATTATAAGTACATAAAGTTGTTACTGTATCTAGCTTGTTTATAAAACTTGCTAATTTTAAGTCAATGTCAATTAGCACGTGTCAAAAGTCCAACGAACTGTTAATTGATGTTAACAATACGTTATGACAAAGATATATCACAGATTATACAATTACATAGTAATGTTCATTTCGTAGTACCTAAACGAGGTTTAAAACCAATTTGTCTGTATGTTCCGTAATACAATCCAAAATGTTGACAAGTTTTAATGACACCTTACATCGACCCCGACTTGCATTAATTAACGTCTCGTTAGACGTAGGAAAATGTCAATTCGAGATGTCATTAGCCCTGGCCAGTATGCTGAATTATTATTTTTTGAACATGATATATTTTAGAACCAACATGGGTATATTCCACAATGCAATCCTAAATGTTGACCAGTTTTAATGATACCTTACATCGATCCCGACATTCACTAGCTAGCGTGTCATTAGACGTAGGAAAATACCATTATCTATTGTGATATTTAAGACCACACTCTATATTTTATGGGTGTAAAAGAGCTATGTCACAAACCAGTGGTTTCATCCGTAAGTATCTATGTAATTGTTAGATCATTATTTAATTTATATAAGTCTAAGAGCCACAAGGGTGAAACACACCGATTCCGGATAAAGTCCACAATAGCTTTACCGGAACATATCCACGTAATAAACTGCAATTTTGGGATTCAAAGGTCTCGAATAAAAATATAACATAAATTCAAACAAAGATTAAGATTTATTAGGATCGTTTATTGAAACCATTAATTTGTCAGGGAGTTCGATGGTGAAATAGAAAAAATATATTCGCAAATCTTATTCGTTGGATATCTTTACATGTCGGATAACTATTTAAAACTTTACCAGCAACCGGTGAAACAGGCCCGAAGTGTTTTTAATTTAACTTAATAGTAGGGATACAAGCTTGAGAACTTACGATTGGCATCGCCATAAAGAACTTAATCAATAATCGCCTGAACTCCTTGTGATTCATCGTGATGATTGATCTGAAACAAAAAAAAAATAATAATTTCTGAGTAAAGAACTTTCATATATTATTGGTAGGTGATGGGATTTACTGCTAAAATCATTTATCTCATCTTCATTTTTAGGCCTTTTCATTACTAATAAATTAAAACAAATAACATTAAATTATAAAGATTATGTTCTCCATTAATGATGTACTCAAAGTAGGCATTTGCCGATTAAATCTTCTGTAATTTAATCGGACAATAAGGTAGCTAGTTAAATATGATATGTATTTACCCTATGCTGTCTTATTTTTTATTTTTATTCACTTAATTTCACAAAAATATTTTGAAACCAACCAATACCAAGGAATATTTGAAATGTTTATGATAATATTCTACAGAAAAAAATGACATGTAAGCGGATCACTTACGAACGACTGCATCTATTTGGCTATTTCTTTTTTATTTTATTTTGTAATTGTGATGACAATTTTTTAATGAAAGAAAATGTTCGAAAAATTCTGCAGAAAAGGTAAAATTTAGGAATAAAAAACTATATAAAAAGTGAGGAAGCCTTAATAAAAGATCGAACAACTACAAGGCGGCTGTGGTAAATACAGACGTTAGAAATTTGTAGTATTGAAACATGTTACTTAATGATTCTTAGACCAGAATTACATTTCAATTTTTTCTTACAGCCTTTCATAAGATTCACAAAATTGTTTGTCATTGCTTTCACACGTGAACGAACTAACTGTCAGTGACATTTATACAAACTCTTAAGCGAGTATATTAGTCGACACTTTTGACGGTTTCGTAGTCTCGTAGTTTCCGTAACCGTTTCGCCATGATCGTCTGTCTGTCAGTCCGAGGATTAACTCAGATATTATTAGTTCAAAAAGCTGTAAGTTAGCATAGGTATTATATTATCAATTCTAATTATAATAATTATCAACTGATTATTATAATTGATTGAAAATGTGAAAATGATAATGAAATAAATGAATGTTTATTTTCATAATAATTGATCTTTGCACATGTATCTCGCACGGTGTACTAAGAACTTTATCTATCTATGTACATTATACATACATGGTCTGATACTTTATAACAATATGAGAATGAAAATGTTAACTCCTTATTTGTACTGTAATAATTAATCGCAAAAAAAAACAAACAAAACGGACTTTCCGTTAAGGTTTGTTTGTGTTTGCAAATGGAGTTTACGCTATTAATGTTAGTACAGTCTTGTTAAATTGTTGAGTAAACATTTTTTTGTAAATAAATACTAGATAATTATTATAGTATTAATATTATATTGGTCCCTTTACAGATAAAACATACGAGAATTGTTGTGTCGCTTTATATATGAACGTTGCAAACGGCAACTTTTAATAAAGTCATTAGTTGTTGTATATCGAAAGTAAATGCAAATCATATCGATGAAAATAAAAAAAAAGAACTCTATTGTGTACACACGTTATTTTAAATATTTATAAATTTGACCCCAAAAATAATGATTTCATTATTCAATTTTCAATTTAAAAATATTATACATAGTACATAACTGATACATTTGTTTAAAATCAAATATATGCTATATATCAACAGTTTGAATTTGTTTTTTGTTTTTGACAATTGCTTCCACTTTGAAATCGTAGTGTGTTTGTTAATTCAAAACTCCGTCATATATTAACCGATTTTAAAAATTATTTTTTTAGAGTTCCATATTTAAATAATAAAAAAACAGAACTCTTATAAGATCTCTTTGTCAAGTTGTCTTTGTTTGCCTTTCCTTAGGAACGCGTGTAGGTATCATATTAAAATTAATATCATATACTCAAGTCTTCAATCACTTGTAGCTGTGACAAAATTAAACTTTTAAGTCAACGCGATTTTAAGTCAACACGTGTAGTTATTTTAGCGTTTTTGCAAGGGAATCAAAACCTATAAGGTTTAAACCTGTCCGTCTGTCTTTCAGCCTTTTTCTCAGGAATTATTTATATCAAGTATTCAGGGCTACATTTACTTAGAGCTGTTAAAAAATTTCAAAACCCTTAAGTCAACTTAGTTGAAAATTAACTTCTTTTTGGAAAATAAACAAAGTTTGTGTGCGAGATATTACAATTATAAAACATATCAAGCGACAAATAATTTAATTTAAGTATTACAATTTTAGGTACCTATAACAAATTAACATAGAAGTTGATCACGTCCCAAAGATCAATTTTTCAACAACCGAGTAAAACTTCATAATAGCATGGGTGCAAATCTTATATATAATGCAATGCAATGTATATGTTGCATCCAACCAAGTGAGAGCGCTATTTAAAGTACAGCCAACGCCATCTCTTAACAAAAAAGCAAACAAAATTCTTTATGATAATAATTTGACATTGACGATGACATGAACAAAGAATATTTTAAAATTTAAAATTATAGACTAAATACTTTTTAAAAATTTTAAACACTTATAACAATTAATTTAGCAATAACAAAACTGGCTAATAAGAAATAAACAGTGAATCTTATTGTTTCCATAAAAAAATATTCTAAATATGACGAAAAAGAGATAAAATATGTAAATATGCGCTTACGTTGACTACTTATAAGAGCGTAGCAAGGACGTTGTTTACATAATTGTAAATGGTGACCGTAGGTGGCTTGGTCTAATTAACCGACTTCCAAAAAAGAAGGAGTTTCTCAGTTTGGAGACTCACCGATTACTCGAAAACAACTTGGCCGATTTGGTTAATTATTTTGTTTGAAGGTATACTCTCCTATTGGTCTCATACAGTTTTTATCAAAATCGGTTCAGTAGTTTGTGAATGTTATTCAAGAAAACGAATATATGTATTTGGCTTTTGAATTCGATTCCGATTTTCGATTCGAAAAAGTCTCGTTTACGTACCTACAAGTTTGTGCGGAACCCTTATGTGCGCTAGTTCTCAGGACTTGCACTTGACCGGTTTTTACTTTCAGATTACAATTTTTTGTGTGTTTTGGACGTTACTTACCGTAACGGTACGGTCTGAGACGTTTATCAAAATAGACACATAAGAATAATATTTGATATCTTCGATAGCATTTCATCAGATAATTCCGTTTATCGAACCTAGAATATCCACCCTAAGGGGAATAATCGAAATCGCGTGTCCGTCCACAACCTCCTTTTAGAAATTACGCTAATCCTCCCCCGTTTTGGAGAAAATATAAAAGATAAGCGTAATTTCTTCCTGATTACACAAATTTAAATAAAACAAAAATTAAGGGTGTTATAGACTACACAGTCAAGGGATAAATGGAATCATCCATTTTATTAATTTATCTTCATGACTTATTAAAAAAAAAGAATTATCTATAAACATTTTCTGACATCCACGACCTCTATAGGTTATACTCAAACAAGATATTATATTCTGTGGTATGTTTTCGATACGTAATAATTGGCGAGCGAGTGTCGTGCCACTCACCTACATCACCTACGTAATGAAACCGGTCTTAATTGATAACATTTTCGTTGGTTTAATAGTATCATTAAAAATTCGAGTCCAAGTTTCATCGCGAGTAAAACAATCTCTTAAATGTGTTGTAATGGATGTTCAAATTAAATTTTAAGGAAACTCTTTCACCAAATAGTTATTTTGAAAGGATTAAAAGCTACAAGTTTCGGTATAAAATAAAGGTAAGTATATGTTTTGAAAAAAATTTAGTTTCAAAGGATTACGTATTAAAAAATTATACGTGACTTTATTAAAAAAAAATGACGTAAAACATTGTATTTCTGAGGCCAGAATTGTTGTAAGTTTTCCTAAAAGATTTTCATAATACCTATATAAATCAATTATCATTTCTTTTACGTCTGAAAGAATTTTCCTATCGATGCCTTATTTTTGGCACCCACAGCCAACGTAAGGTTATCTAGGGAACTGCTAACAAATTAGAGTTTTTTTATATCAATTACGTGAGTAAAACTGACAAGTGTTTTTTTTTGCCTTAGCGTATCTATAAAAAGTGAATGTATAATATTAAATTATAAGCTCGTATTATAATTTAATATTATATTTATATTATAATTCACGTCAGCATATGAAAAGTAAGAACGCTTCTTACGTAAAACCAACACTAAAATGCAAAAAGTTATACCAATGAAATCACGTTAAATGTACATTTTTTGTTTGAGCTGTGATCATTCTAAAGAGCAAAATTATATCGTCTTTGTTATTTTTCCTTTTAAAAACAAATAGGTATTTAACTGTAGCTCCATTTACGATTTTTCATAAACCGATGGATATTGTTAGTACGCTACATATTTTCGATGATAGATTCATACCGCGTACTACCTTAGCCAATTACCCTGATGTTTTGCTGTAAGATCTTATTTTGAACGATATAAAAAAATATTATGTTTATATTATTCGAACTTCGTACCGCCTCAGAATCAACAAATATTGTGTTAACTTAATAAAAGTCGTTCCATACAAAATCTATGAGAAAATGATTTTTTTTCGATGTATTCGTAAAGGAGACAAATCCTTGAGTTATAAATGGTGCAACTTACCCGAATTTGTTTTATTGATATTGATTATAATAAACTTTTACTTCAATGTTCGACGTTATAGAAAAAGATAGGTAGTGACGCGGTATTGAACTGTCGACGATTTGTTTTTAATTGTTTCTATAGGACTGTTAAAAAAAATTAGGGGCTTAGGCGGAGAGGCTGTTAGGCCTAGGTCCTAGTAGTCATTAATTTTTTTTTTAAAAGACATTTCATGCTGGTCTGATCCGATTTGATAGTTCCCCGTTTCAAAATTCTTACAGGCCAATAATTATTTTTACCGCCACAATATTTATTTAAATACCGATTTGAGTATTTTTTATATCGTTTTTACCGCAAGAGAGAGTAAAGAGAGAGAGTGAAATTATCTGTCTATGTGTGCGTGGATTTGTACCTTTGTGGCACTATTTAGATCAAAGGCATGAGTCGATTTTTATAAATGACACGTCGTTTGATTCGTCAAAACAATTTGGAAAATAAAAAATAACCGATTTTAGACGCCACAATGTAAAAAATAATGAAAATCGACGTACTGTGTTAAGTGCGGTATCGTTGAATAGGTATTTAAAAATCATTTTTAAATTTTTTATACCTATTTTTGATTTTAAGTTGGTAACAATTCTCTATGGCCTTGTTACGCAGTCGGGTTTTTTGTTTTTTTTTTTTTTCAAATTATACTGAACTACTAGTACTACTATTTAAATTTAATTTATTATGAACTTTTAAAACTTGCGCATATTACTGCTTTTAAAGTTTTAAAAGTTCTATTAAGATGTCTTTTTCAAATAGTCTCGTTTTATTGTGGTTTATCTAATGACCTGAGATTTCATCGCAGAATAAAAAGTTACCCGTGTTTTATCCAGGATGAAAGCTATGTGTATTACGAATGTCGCCGAGCCGTTACAAGTAACAACATTCAAATTTACTTTCAAACTTCCGCATTTATGAAATAAGTTTTAAAATTTGATCTATTCTTTCGCCACACATAGGTTTATTTATACATTACGTATAAATTAAGCTAAGTATATTGGAACTTGTCTGCGTGAAAATGAATTGCAAGGGTTATTTTTAGACGAAGAAGTTGTCTGGCCATGTTCTAAGTTGAGGATATATATCGAGCCTATATATTTATGTAATACCTATTTACTTTTCTATGTAACATTGTCCGTGCGGTAATCGTTAAACAAATGTAAGATAATTTCAAGTGGATATTACAAGCTAGGTTTTTCTATATTGTACACGACCAGCACATAGGTATATTCTTGCTGGTTTCTTTACTTTACTTTATCCTTATCAAAAATTGTATTGAATAAGAAATTGATTATTAGATATAAAAAAACTATATTTTTAATGACAAGTCCACCTCAAAACTTTAAAAAAGCGTTTACAATAAAATCTATACGATATATTAAATTTATTTTTATAATTCTTAAAGTATGCTCACAACTTTGAGTTCGAAAGAGTTTACTAGTCTAATAACACGAGTTCTAATATTTAATATTTATTTAATACGATTTATTTATTTATAGTAAAATAATTAATATTTGATGAACGGGTAACAAAAACGGGTCCGAACGGGACTGGCCTAATAGGGCAAGTTTAGTTAATAATAAATTGAGGAAAATTTATTGTATTTGGAGTCAATATTTATTTTTTAGTTTTATTCAATCTATACTGTGTGTATCATAATTTATAATTTGGTGAATTAAAATGTTAATAAACGGCCGAATTCCCAAGTGGAAAACGTTTTATGCGTTTTGTTCCCAAAAATGTGAAATTTTGAATTCGGTCACTATAATACTTATGCCGATATATTCGATGCCGAATCATAATATTGTTCTATACTCACTCTTAATACCTTTTTATTAGATTAAGAGTTCGATTAAACTATCCCCAGCTATAAAGCCAGCAGCAACAGTGCGTACAAAGTCTTTGCCTTGACATTTTTTATTTAGTAATATACATATAAAAGTTTTGAAAGTACAATAAATATATTAAGTAAGCGATGAATTTAATTTTAAGAAATTGTGTGAAGCAAAGTCTACTAATCAACACACTTTAACCTGTAAATTTAATTAAAATAAGCAATGTACATATATATTTAATAAATTCTAACAAATTAATAAATATTTTTTGTATTTGAAATTCTTTTTAAAGGATTACTTGTTGGAAACATTGGATTAGAATTATGTAGAAGACACAGAAAACATTTATTTAGCCCTCGGCCCGTGTCGACTATTATCTAAATAAATATAACTCAAAGGACAGACTGAATGACTGACCTAGTGATCTATCAACGCATAGCCCAATCCACAGGTTGAATCGGGCTGAAATTTGGATATAAGAATTTTATTTAATTCTACCCCCAAGGGAATGAAATAGGGGGTGAGAGTTTGTACGAAATTTTGTCAATTTTAAACCGATCGGGCTGACTTTGCATGCATAAAGCTACTATGACGTAGGCATCACAGACATCGCAGACGAAGTCGCGAGCACCAGCTAGTTATTAATATAAAACGGCTTCGCTGGCGTTAGTGTAGATTTTGATTTAAGGCTATATCAAACATACATAAAACATAGCCAACAAGAATAAGAATAAAGAACAGGTCATATTATGATTGTCGCGATCTGTTACCTACCCCCTCTCCCTCACCTTACATCATCACGTTTATTAGCTGTGTTATAATTAAATCAATAAACTTTAATACCGCACGTTCATTAATACGAATCCAATAGTTCACATCATAGATTATGAAACACAAGTTTATGTGATATTAAACTTTAATTACTAACTAAGCTAAGTAGTTTCACATAGATTTTGAAATACTGTTTGAAGTTTGGATTAATCATAATATTTTCGATATATTTACCAGTTCACGTAACATATACTATAGAATGTAATTGTATGATACAAGTACAATATAATAGAAACTAAATGCAAAATGATTAAATATCTGATAGATGTTCCACTGCTGACTTAAGGCTCGCACAAAATAATCCGGTAGTCCGGATCCGGACCGCTCTCAGCCATTGATGACCTCTAGAATAACGTAGCGTACAAATGGTACCATAACTTTTAAAATAGGTTCTCTTATTTTATATTTAAAAGTATAGATATTACTTTTATCGCGGTATTTTACTAGTATGTCTTCTCATAAATAAAGTTCACGCGAACATCTCCACTACATTTCATATCCATTAACAATAATTGAAACAAATGATACAATAGTCTTTCATCTTTTTTGTTTTGTTTAAATTTGAATAAGTATCAGGTGTTTGATTTCGGTAATAAAACCTTAATATCCGCGTTAGATACTGAGTTCTTCGTGTATTTCATCCTGTAAACCAAGCGAAGAAGGAAAATTACAAATGACGGAATATCAATAACATTTTTCCTTCACATGCATCTATTTTATATATATTAAAGTCATATTAAATACCGTGACTTAATAACATTGCAGTTTTTCTTGCTCGCTTTATATCACCGATTTTCCCACAGCCAGTAAAGCTTAAGGAAAGGAAAATATTGTTAGGATTAACAATTTCCTTTACTTTACAAAGAATTATAAGACTCAATGTTAAGTAATATAGAAGTTAAAGACAAATGATTTTGTATTCTACTGGTCATTTTGTATTTTTAAGTGAGGCTAATTTTAATAAAAACCATTTTACATTAAGAAAATATATATAATAAATAAGAGATACACAAATTTGACTTATATGTACTAATAGGAATATGTCTAATGTTTAATCGTTTGAAAGAGACTTGATAATATATTATATTGGTATATAATTTGTAAAGAAAAAAGTAACCATGGTGAAACGCAAGAGACAGCAATTTTTATTATGAATACAGCAGGTACACAAGGAGAGAGGACAATAGCTGTTAAGTAATTACCGGCCCATGAACACTTACAGCACCATAGGAGATCTGTAGTGCGTAAATAGCTGGAAAAAGAAAGGGGTAGGAAGCAAGGGAAGGACGGGAAGAACGCAAGGGCGGATCCAACTTCGCCGCCTAGTTGTGGTCAAGTCACAAGAAGTAATAATATAAGTTTGATAATAATCGATACAGGTGAAGAGTAATCATTTCTTCTACTTCGATGGGTACGTTTTTTGGACGTGGAGAAGTGCCAGTCCGGTTAAACGTTCAATCATACAAATTAGATTATATTATTTAAATATTAAAGGTACTTACATAAAATCTATATTGTGACAAAAAATATAAAAATCATGTTAATCATCAACATGTTCAACAAGTATAATTAGTGCTCTACCTAGGTCTTAGACCCTGCCCAGAGGAGCGGGTCATGACCCCCCTGGATCCGCCCTTGGAAGAACGGGAGTGGAGTTGGGATTCCGAATCTTTCAAACTCTCTATAAATTAGGGATGTGCCGGATATCCGTATCCGTATTCGGTGTTAACCTCATTAATTTTCAATATATAGATGAAATGCTATATATTGAAGGTTTACAGTGAAAAATTATTTAATTGCTTTCAAATTAACATTTATTGCTTAAATTAAATATTGGCCTTTATATTGCAAATATTTATAGAGAAATCAATAACTTTTTTTTAATAAGCTTATTAAAATAAAAATATATTTAAACATGTATTAAAGAAAGTTATTATCTTTAAATAGTATTACATAGTGTAAAATAAAGTCGTTTCCCGCCGCCTGTACCCTTAAATCTTTTAAACTGCGCAACCGATTTTAATAGGTTTTTCAGAAATAACCAGGATGGATTGAAGACTATATATGGATGCTGATAAGCAAGAATTTGTCAACCCACAAAATGTCGAATTCGGAGATATTGATGTATTTTGATACGGTATCACCTATTTTACATTATTTAAAAAAAATTAAAATCATATAAACTAAATAAGTACAAGAAAAAGTTTCTCAAATAATTGTTTCGGTTTCCAAGTGCGTACCATATTTTGTAATTTATACAATAATCTCAAATATTTGAATTTTTTTTTATTAGTTAATACATTAAATATATCAATCTGGTTTTAATTCATTATACCTTTTTCCCAAAATAAGAGAAAAGTTGGATATATACTCCTTCAAACATATGTGTTAAGGATAGGTTTGACTTCTTTAAACGCCATTTTCTCAAAATGAAGTTTGTGTGGCTTGACACAGTATTGCTTATCAGCGTCCATATACTATACATGCATATTATAGAAGAGAAACGGATGAGAATTTTTAAAGTTTGTAACGTGAACTTGTAAAAAACTGCAGTGCCGGGTGCGCTTCCGGTAGGTACAAACCGCGGCGAGTCGCTGGTAAAATATAAATTAAATACTAATGTTTATTATGAGATCAATTTAGTTTAAATCTTTTTTCTCGTCATGCAAAGCTTCAAGTGGCGTCAACTATCGTTTCAAAGGCACACTAATTGAGTGAGAAAGTTAAGATCTGTATTCGTATACCTATCCTCGGATGTTGACACCAAATAACCGTATTCGGATTCGTATCCGCGGATGTACCTTTTTAACAGCACATTACTAATACATATCCATAGAGGCGAATCATAAAATAAAAGATTATAACGTGTACACTTTGTTTCGATATAGTGTCTTCTTTATCTTTTCCGCTACTACACCAGGGTCAGATCTACATTAATAATGGATTGTTGTAATGTTTTTTCTTTTACAGAATAAATGATTATAATCAAACGTTTTTCATACACGCGAGAATTTTTTGCATTTTACAAAAACCAGAAACATAAACAAGAATATATTATTTTGATGACTTGTATATTTGTTAGCATTAAGTATTAAATATGTATTTGTGAGTATATAAGATAAAAATTTTATAGTTTATACCGTTTAAACTATCAACTTAAATCGGTTAATGTTCATATATGTCGTAAACAAATTGTTAAATCAACCCCGTTATTAAATGACTAGATTTTTCATTAAAATGTTACTTTTGAATAAATGACTAAAGCCGAAAAAATTCACATTACGAAAATAGTGTCGTGCATATTAAATTTAATTGCATGAAATTAATCACTTGTATAAATAATTCAATAATGGTGTGAAATCAACAGTATTATTGAGTATGTTAATGGTCCCACCATAAACATAGAAGGTTTATTTTATTTTGCAAAGTAATAATGCTTAAAAGTTATCGCCGCTCTTCTAGGTCTATAATATTAAAAACATCACAAAAATTGACACTCCTACCAAGCGAAAGGCTGGTTGCCATTATACCAAACGCTTGTTATTTAGATTCAATTTATTTGTACCGTTTAAACTATCAACTTAAATCGGTTAATGTTCATATATGTCGTAAACAAATTGTTAAATCAACCCCGTTATTGAATGACTAGATTTTTTGGCTGTTAAGGTACTATTGGCCCATTTCAAGGACTAGTCTATAATATAAATGGCCAATACAAAAAAGTAGGGTAATTGTATTTAGACTAAAATGAATAAAAAAAATTGTTTAACTATTCATTTCTGAAAACAAAAAATTAAAAACATTTGAACGCTTAAACAGCAGAAAATTACTATGACAACTATGAAAAAAGACAATTATTAACTGCTCCATATTAAAATTTCAGAATGGTTGATTTAATATTTTCAGTACTCATCAGCATTTTATATAATTCTATATTATGCTTTATTATCTCCTTACATTTATATTTACATGAAAAAATATATTCTGTGAATGAACATAAGAAATGAAATGGAATGTCAACATGTGGAAATCAAGAAATTACCATATTTTTAAACAGAATTAAATGTACTAAAAACAACTAGATTAATTATAATATATCTCCATTTAATAAAGTAATTAAGTAGATTAGAATCTAAGTCAATTGAAAAAATTAAAGAATTATGAAATTTGTTTACGCACAAATAGCATGTTGAAACTAGAACAAAATTAAACCTAGGATGAAATAAATGAATGTTTGAAAAATTTATTTTTTCTCAATGATAAAAATTATTATTTATAATTCATTTGTAATGCAATATAGCATTCATAACAACTAGGCAAAGATATCTTCTCCTGTTGAAAAGAAATTATAATTTAATTAACTAACATTATTGCTACATTATGACTCAGATTTTTTCCAAGACATACAGGTTTCTTAATAATGTTTTCCTTTATATAAAAAGATTCTACACAAACAATAATTCATCTTGTTTTTGCATTGAGCATATAAAAGTTTATTTTACTAGTCCAACATATAGAATTTCTTCAACAAAATTATCAATTCCACTTCTTGGTCCACTTATGCTGTTATTAGTAAATTACTTTTGGTTTTTGTTGTTGTAAATTTTGTAATTTAAGTTTGTGAAATTTTACATTAAAATTTCCCCTCTGACTTGAATAAATTTAAATTAAAGTTACCAATTTAAATACAATAGATACATTTTGAACTATCACGAACTTGAATTAGCAATTTAAAATTTAGCTGCCACACTGAAAACATAGTTTATCCATTGCACTAGTTTAAATTTCCGTCTCAATGTTACTAGTAATTAAAGAAACATGATCTTATAACAGACCATAGGGATACTAATAGATAATAATTATTACTATAAAATGAGATAACTATGTAATGGTTTATTTTATATTATTTTTTAAATTTCTTTGTTTATTTTTTTTAATTAAATTTTTTACCACTTCAAATGGAAAGACCATTTGAAGTGGTAAAAAAAAATATGAATTAATTAGTAAGAAGCATTGGTACAGCAAAGTGAAATATAAGATAAAAAATGTAATGTTATGGTTTTATTTCTTATATACTTTTATAAAAGTCAAGTTTCTAAAGACATATTAAAAATATATTATTTATATATAAGAATTTGCTGATATTTTATTTTATGTAACTATTATAATACTGGGTAATACATAACTACTCTTACCCTTCAACTAGTGTTGTGTGCTGAATTAGCCATAGATCACAAAGTGTTCTGGAAATAAGTGAAAGAGCTATCAATGCCATGAAGCCACTCTCTTTGGACCACATCCCCGGCACCATTATACGCCATAGTACTTTTAGCTCAGCAAAAAATCTGGCATCCACTTGTGCTTTAGGCCCTTTTTTGTCCTTATCTTTTATCATATACTGCACCCTTTCCTCTGGTGATAGCACAGGTCTGACATTTTTTGTAGAGCTGTAAAAATTTACGTTTTTAAAAATATTGTTTATGTATAAAATAAAAATTAAAAATTACATTTTAGAAAATGATTCATGTATTTGATAATAATACAACTAGCCACTTATATAAACTATTTAGGTGGGCAATTAGTAAGATAAAATATATTTACAAGAAGAAACTTTTAGTTTTATTCTTTTGGCTACCGTTAAGTACTTATAAACTATAGCAATAGTTATTCTCACATAAAAGAAACACAAATGATATCAGTAAATCAATGGAAAAATACTGTGCATTTCTGTTTACCTTGATTTTAAGAAATTTCTCAATAACCATGCACTTATTGCCGCAGAAGCGGCTAGACCAATTTTTACATCAGTCCTCGAGGTAATTTTACTTAAATTCGGAGCCATTGTATTTTTTATTAAAACTATAAGCACTTAAACGATATTTTTAATCTTATCATAGACACATTATATCATCACTTCGTAACACATTATACGTTTATTCAAACGTTAATGAATATAATTATTGCGTTATGTTAAATTTGGTTTCTATAATAAAACAATTTTAGACAAGACGTGTGCGTGATAAACTAAAAATGTAACTGGAAAAAATATACTGTAACAACTTGACAACAGCAACTGACAATTAATGACAACTGACACTAACAGATGACGTTTCGTTTTAAAAGTTGCCAAAGGTGACCTCTTCAAAACAACCAACTTTTGTCTATAGCTTATAAAAGACGTAGACATTGAAGTCTTGACCTGGGCACAGGCCTTCAAAAATTGACCACTCTGTAGAAAAGAGATAAAGCTGTTTCAACAATGTCAACGTAACAAAATAGGAAAACTATTTTTTTGGAAATCATGATCGATTCCCGATCCGAGTTAAATTTTTCAACGCCGTTTTGTTCTTCTTCTGAATGGAAGCGAAGAAAAACTGTGTTAAGAGAAAGAATCATGTCGCAGGTTTCTGTGACACGATTCTTTCAACAAATTTCTTTTACTCTCATGGTTTCAGATATCTCCCTACTAAACTATCTGAATGACTTATTAAGTATCATGTACATTCAATTCAATACTTTGCCTATCATGTACATAGAGAATAATTTAAGTTTAAGATTTGTCACTTCAAAGTTACTAGGCAGTCGTATAAAAATATAGCAAATATTGCCTTAAAAATATGTAGTGTAAAATATAGAGCCCTTGTTTTGTATCAAGCAAAAATAACCTATTGTATGAAATTATTATTTATTAGTAACCTAAAATCTGTTGCCTGTGTTCTCTCGATACGATGGGTCGCCTCGAAGCCGAGTAATCTATGCATACAGAGTTTTACGTGAACTAAGTCCCAAGCAAAAGCTATTCTAGTATTATATATATTTGAAATGGTACCATGATTTTTAAAATAAGTTTGGTGGTTTCGGGATTTGTTCGGTACGTGCAATGATAGATATTATACAACTATAAATATGTCATAAGCTCAAACTCACCTCAGCGTAATTGGTAATTGAAAACGGGTAGAGATTTTTAGCCGATTATGAAAAAGAATGAGGTACTATGTTCGACTATATACCTACGTATTTTATTATTATTTTTTTAATGATTGTAGGCCGACTTTGAAATATTTTTTAAGTTTGATAGCGTATCCTTTCAAATTGGTACAAATTATCACCAGGTCAAGATCACATGATCGGATCCTGAGGAAATCGAAGGAACTCTTCAAATATTAGAAGTACACTTATGCCGATTTGGATATTTTTGCATTTGCTCTCGAATGTGATTACATTAGGTAAAAGGTTTTTGGTTAAAGGTTAGTTAAAAGGTTTTAATTGTCACCAGATTTAATTATTTTACCCGGTACCAACTTCAAAATGTTAAAATAAACATTTAATTTTTAATTTTTTGATTACTGTTTCATTTCCGAAATTGGTTTGTTTTTTTTTTCTTCAAAAAGTTGTTATTAACCTCAAATATTATTAACGGAACATATATTCAGTTAAGTTAATATATTTGATTATAACATGTGCTTTCAAATAATTTAATATCCTTTTGAATTGTAATATGAAGAACTAAATTATATCCCTAACAACAAATATACGAATCACGATGCATGAGTTTATTTTTTTATTTATATTTTGTAATATTTAATCTGGTTCTTAAGTAAATAAAAAACAATATATATTTTTATATGTAACATTTATTTTGCAACATATGATCATCTATTAAATTTGGAATGCTAAAATACACAACAATAAATTAACTTAACAACTATATTTACACTTAATAACTATAAGGAACTATGTTAGATACATATAATAGATACATTAATCAAATATTTATTCTAAGTTTAATCGACTTCTTCTACCGTCGGCCCCGAATGTCGCGGAGCGGCTCCTTGCTGGTAATCACCGGGCGCTCCTCCTGCACTAGCTCCGTGCAACTTGCTCATCGCAGGCATGCACACTCGTTGTATCTCTTTCAACTTGTGTTCGTACTCATCCTTTTCCGCCAGAGTATTATTGTCGAGCCATTTCAGAGCTTCGTCGCATTCTCGCCGAACTGTTTCTTTGTCCTCCTCGCTCAGCTTCTCACCGGCCTCGTCAAGAGCCTGCTTCACATTAAACACGTACGACTCCAGCTGATTGCGAGCAGACACTCGTTCTCTTTGTCGGTTGTCTTCTTCTTTGTATTGCTCTGCTTCGGCCAGCATGCGATCGATTTCAGCTTGAGACAGTCTTCCCTTGTCATTCTTGATGACGATGTTCTTGCTGCGGCCCGTGCTGTTCTCTTTCGCAGAAACGTTCAGAATGCCATTCGCGTCGAGATCGAACGTTACATCAATCTTAGGAACTCCGCGGGGCGCTGGTGGTATTCCAGTCAAATCGAAGCGACCCAGCAAGTTATTATCTTTGGTCATAGCACGTTCGCCCTCGTACACTTGGACGGTGACAGCTGGTTGGTTGTCAGAGTATGTCGTGAACGTCTGCGATTGTCGGCAAGGAATCTTCGCGTTTCTCTCAATGATTTTCGTCATAACACCTCCCGCCGTCTCGATACCGAGCGAAAGAGGTGCCACGTCTACCAGGAGAACATCTTGAATTTTGCTGTGTTGTTCACCGCTCAGAATGGCTGCCTGCACCGCAGCGCCATAAGCTACCGCTTCGTCTGGGTTGATGGAAAGATTGAGCTTCTTGCCACAGAAGAAGTTCTGAAGCATACTCTGTATCTTCGGTATTCGAGTAGAACCGCCGACCAATACGACATCGTGGATAGAGCTCTTATCCAATTTAGCATCTTTGAGCGCTTTCTCGACTGGTTCTAGAGTGCCACGGAATAGATCTGAGTTCAACTCCTCGAATCGAGCTCGTGACACTCTTGTATAAAAATCAAGACCCTCGTAAAGGGCGTCGATCTCGATTGTGGCTTCCGTGCTCGATGACAAGGTTCGCTTTGCTCGTTCAGCCGCAGTACGCAGTCGACGGAGAGCTCGTGAATTACCACGGATGTCTTTTTTGTATTTCCTTTTGAATTCATCTGCCAAATGATTGACGAGTCTATTGTCGAAGTCTTCACCTCCGAGATGCGTGTCGCCGGCTGTGGCTTTTACTTCGAACAACGAGCCTTCATCGATGGTTAGAATTGAAACATCGAAAGTGCCACCACCAAGGTCGAATATTAAGACGTTACGTTCGCCTTTAAGATTTTTGTCTAGGCCGTAGGCTAAAGCGGCAGCTGTAGGCTCATTGATGATCCGTAACACGTTGAGACCGGCGATCGCGCCTGCATCCTTTGTAGCCTGACGTTGAGAGTCGTTAAAGTACGCTGGAACTGTGACCACGGCATCGCGGACGGTCGTCCCGAGGTAGGCTTCGGCCGTCTCTTTCATCTTCGTCAAAACCATGCTACTTATTTCTTCAGGGGCAAATCGCTTAGTTTCTCCTTTGAATTCTACTTGGATTTTCGGCTTGCCGCAGTCATTGATGACTTTGAATGGCCAGTGTTGCATGTCTTGCTGAATTTTTGGATCATCATATTTACGACCAATCAATCGCTTCGCATCGAACACTGTGTTGTTAGGATTCAGGGCAACCTGATTCTTCGCTGCATCGCCGATGAGTCGTTCGGTGTCCGTGAACGCGACGTATGACGGAGTAGTTCTGTTTCCTTGATCGTTTGCGATAATCTCCACGTTTCCATGTTGCCAAACTCCAACACACGAGTATGTTGTTCCTAAATCAATTCCAATTGCTGGCATTTTTTATTTGTGTTATTTATACGTTTACACACTACAGTTAGAAGTCTTTTTGAAATAATTGTGTAATCGTTTTGTGTTTCCACCTAGTTCACCTCTTCTCTTCGCTTTGTTTGTTTTCAAATACTGAATATTTTACCGCGCTCTCCGGCCGCTTATATAGTCCCCTACCAGTTGACGAATCACAATCGAGAACGTTCTCGAAAATAGTCTGGGTAGCCAATAATATTTATGTTAAGGTAGAATTTTCTAGAAATATGATTTCGGTTGGCCAACCACATTGCGACAAGTGAATAGAAAAGAATAGAATTACTTATTAGTATAGGGAAAGCTGTGTAAAAGAAGGAGATAAATAGTGTTTTACATTTATATGCAGCAATGTAATGTTATTGATCGAGATGATGAGGTAGGGTCATGCTGTGTTACTAGAAACGACAAAGTTACAACTTTTAAGGGAATCTTCTTCGTACACTATTTTTAAATTTAGTAATAATTTGTCACTGTTAAAAATAAAAACGCGTGATTTCGACTCATATAACCTATTATTTCCACATTTTACCTTTATTTCATATGAATTGGTTATTCTTATATTAATATTTTTTACATATAAAGCGAAAACGTAAAATGATTTATTTTAATTTTATAATCGTATACTATAAATAAGTAAGCAATTCATTATATTTGTATAATAACTTACACAAAAATTTAGTACCAAGTACAGATACATATTACATTAACTTTTTTATTATATATATATATATATATATATATATATATATATATATATATCGAATCTTATATAGTAGCTACTCTGTATTAATGTAATAAAATTATTATAATGACTTATTACTTATTATTAAGCCTCTGAAACTATCGTATTTTTCTACGACTTTCGAAATGAAAAACGTAACATTTGTTTTTAAACATTATTATCATCATACAATTTCATTACACAATAAGAAGAAAGGCACTAAAATTTATAAATTACAATACACAAAACAATAATATTAGACAAGTTTTAAGAAAAATAATGACAAATCATAATGGTAACACAGTTCATGCGCCATTATGACGGCGAATACTCCCGAAACTTCTCGAGTCGCTATTGATCGTGGCTTAATAAGTTGAGATATTCTTGTCTCTTTCTTTCAAAGAGTCTAGTCTGAGAGACCACAACAAAAATGTTAATGTTTGTTGATTTTTATAATAGTACAATTTTATATTATATAATTAAAATTTCAAGTTACATAAAAAGTGTGTAAACCTATTTATAACTTTGTGTAAGATGTTTCTTCATCAAGAAATTAAATATTTAGGCAGCTTTATATTGACTTGCAATTTATTTTCGTAAATGTTATTTAAGTATTGAACATTTTAAGCTATCTATTAGTATGTAATATTTTGTTTTTATTTAATGCGATAATTGGTTATCAGATACAATTATTTTCCATAACATTATAACAAAATTAAAAAGAATTTTTGATTTGATTTGAAAAAAAGTATTATTTTCTCTAATTTTTTTTTCAATTTAGTATATATTAGTTATATGTATGCATATATTTATAGATAAAAGATGTATTTATATTTATTACATTTTTCCAAAAAAAGAAAACTATTTTTTAAAATTTTACCTAAATAGGAACCTGTATCCTAGACTATTTGGTGCAGTGGAATATTCCAGAATTTTCTTCTATTTCGCTCACACAAGTAGCGCCATCTCTTTTCTCGGACAAAGAACAATCTAGAAGGGTAATGCTACCAAGTTAAAAATGTGGTTTATACACATTGGAGTTTTGCTACCGTTACATCTCCTTCATTCGCACGTATTATAAAATCTTTAGGGTGTCAAGTGACCGGTATAAAAGCGCTGAAACTGGTTTTCGTCCACCATTCCTTTACTCTTAGGGTAGTGATGAGGTTCTGCTATTATTTAGTATAGGATAATTTACTATTAAGTAAAAGATATTTAATATTCAAAATGTAGTCACTAAGTAAATACAAAACCATATTGTTTTGAAATTTGGAGTTTTTCATGAAAGGTGGCAAGTTCCGTTAGAATCTAAGATGGCGGAGTCATCGCCCGGTTGACGCGTATCCTTGATTGCTCTAAATCTATCCAAGGGAAACTACAAGGATAAAGATGTAAGGTGGGTACAGTTGATTCTTAACTTTTTAATTGCATATTTTCAGGATTTTGGGGGAGGTTAAACACTTAAGTGTAATTACGTCGTAGTTTGACCTTGACCCTTTGTGGCAAAGTCACGCCCTTAGTTCATAGTCTGTAACATATGGAATAATTAAGTCTATTAAAACGTAGGTAATCTTTTCTTAATTAGGTATGCTTGATTTTGCCTTTGTGAGCTAATAACAAATTTGTAGTTATAATTTTATACTACATTTAGATAGGTACTTATTTTATATTAGGGTTTGTGGCAAATAGGGTCGTAAAAGCTATTCCGCTTTAATACTGAATTACTATTTTCTTTTTTACATTTTTAGAGGACGGTTTAATTTATTTTATAATTAAGGAAATGACTACTACCACATTCTTATCATATATATACAATCGGATAACTTGTTTCACCATATTATAGTTCAGCAACGATATCTATACAGCTGAAGATATACAAAAAGATATTCCTAAAAGATAAATATAAAACATCAAATAGGTTTATAAGATTAATTATTAAAAATTAAAGACTAGAAATTAAATATAAAAACAACAATGAAAAATTACTCATATGAAATGAAATCGCTTGTAAATTATGTAACAAATTTGCATAGAAATTAGTTTTTACAATTCGTAAAACGTTTCCACGTTGGCATCTGTTATTGTATTAAATATTTTTAGTTTTTCAAAAATAATATTAAAAAACTGCAAATAACTTAGACACAAGACTACTTTAACAAGTAGTACTTAATCTCAAAGCAACGAAAATTATTTTAGTCATCTATTATTAGAGCATCGCGGCGGTCAATAAAGAGGGTAATATAAAAATGAACCTTAGAAAACGTTATATATAATAATTAATTTTAAATACGGACTCAAACAAAAGTTATGGGAAACAATAGGTATATACGTAGGTAGGTAATATGACTAAATACTTGGGTAGATTAAACTTATTTAATTTAGAAAAAGGTTTCTGTCTTACGAAAGGTTAAAATTCTGACCTTGCCTTAGTACCTTAACTTTTCTTTAAATAATTCTCATAAGACAATTTAGAGTTTCTTACTGCGTAACATTTAAAACATTTTCCAGAGATTTTTGTAGGGATTTTAAAATTTGATTTGGTAACTATAAAAGTTATCTATTATAGGGCCGTCGGATTTCGGTCATAATGAACTTCGTGCAAGTGATTGAGCAATAGCGTTTTTAGGAATCGGACATAGATGTACATAATATAAGCACAATAGATCCTTTACAAGGTCGATAATTCTAATCGATAATTAAGTTTCTTTAAAAATTCATTTAATATATTTTTTTTCTAAATTATGGTACATATACATTGTGGTAATCTATAATAACTTTCAGCGTGTTTTATCGTTTAAACGATTTAATCGATTAATACACAAGAAGTAATATTAATATATTAAATTGCGATTTAAGCAAACTAATTCAAGATTATAATTATTTATTTAAAAAACATTATTTTATATAAAAGAGGATATAATTATTACTCGTTGCGTATTAATAAGTTTGTTTTTATTTAATAATAACATATTTATTTATACATATGTGTAGATATTAAATGAAACTCTCAAATAAAAATAACAATATTTTTTTGTTCTCATTATGAATACTAAATAATTGATTGAACAAAAAAATTTATTTATTTAATAGCTTTTCCCATCTCTCAGCGTATACATGCGCGAAAATTCGGAGCACCATTGTTCAGAGTGTTCTTCACTCGGCGACCGACAAAGTGAACTATTGATTCCATAAATGGAAATATTTTAAACGTTATATTACGTTTTAAAACAAAGGCTATAATAAAAATATAACAGATAATGAATTTAGACGGTTACTTATATTTTAATCAACTTAAAAATACTAGATTCAATTTAAAAATAAGTAGTTTTAGGCACAACATAACAAGAGGGTATTTTCTTAAAGTATTATGTAGTAAAACAGTATAAAATTTGGGTAGATTCTAATATATAGTACAGGTATAAATACTACAGTTGTAAATTTTTTATATAGTCAATTCTTAAATATATCACTACTAATTTCCTACATATTACGAAATACGAATAAAGAGAAATAACTTCTAGTGCAGTTTAGATGTGTTTATATAAAACTTAAATGACAAAAGCAGTTAAAATGTTTAAATTTTAAAACGCGATTATTCTCCTATATAAATAAATATACGTGCTGCATACTTGCGTGTACCGTGTAAATATACGTGATATTCAGCTGCTTGTACCATGCAAATATACGAGCCGTACAGCTGCGTGTACTATGCAAATATACTCGCCATACAGCTGCGTGTACCATACAAATATACGCGTCGTACAGCTGCGTGTAGCATACAAATATACGCGCCGTACAGCTGCGTGTACTATGCAAATATACGCGCCGTACAGTTGCGTGTACCATGCAAATATACGCGTCGTACAGTTGCGTCTACTACGCAAGTATACGCGTCGTACAGTTGCGTGTACCATGCAAATATACGCGCCGTACAGTTGCGTGTATCATGCAAATATACGCGCCGTACAGTTGCGTGTGCCATGCAAATATACGCGCCGTACAGTTGCGTGTATCATGCAAATATACGCGCCGTACAGTTGCGTGTACCATGCAAATATACGCGTCGTACAGTTGCGTTTATCTAAATATTTTATTTTAGGGAATATTATATTAAACATATTTAATAGGCAATTAAGACAGATACAGATTTCGACCGTAAGATATATTCTATTCAGAATAGAAAATAATTATTTAAATTAAAATAGAAAACAGCTTAGTATTTGCTTTATTCATTTACACCCCATGATTTATTAATTAATGTTTATGTTAAGAATCAAAAAAATAAACTTAAAAAGTATTATTTTGTCATCTATAATTTTAAACATGGGAAAATATGAGAAATAATTACCAAGTACCAATGGTCGATAATGTCATGTAAATTTATCTATTCGGTTAAGTTATATTATTTTTTTGTATAGATAATAACTAGGTATATTTTATTTAACACAAGATTTTTTAATAAGATTGCAAAAATTAAAAGTAAATATAATTAGTTTATTCATTATTGTTCTCTAATATGTTCAACTAAATCGGAACGGCTAGAAAACTGAGGTGGCTGTGCATTATTTCTTCAATGCTAAATTTGTTTTTGTGCAAGCATATTTGATAAAATACGACATATTGAATGTTTTACAAAATTAACAATTAAGTAATAATTTGAATAGAATACATAATTTAATGAAGTTGAATATCGAATCTTTAACAATATTTTTATACTTGTAGAATATATGTACCTCTTTAAATGAATAGATTTTAAGTTTTTTTAATTATTTAAATATTAAGAGCTTCCAAGTGTAGTTAGTTTAATGTAAGTATTTACAATTTAGTTGTATATCGAAACAACGAAGCTAAGCTGAATGATAAGCAATATATATAACAATATATAACCCTCAAATAGGAAATACATAACGAATATGATAGGAAAAATACTCTCAAATAGGTTGTTAGGTTTATATTTTTTTTTAATATAAACAACGAATAGGAAAACTACTCTCAAATTGGTTACGTTAGATTTTTTTTTTTAATATAAACAACGAATTTGATAGAAAAATACTCTCAAAAAGGTTACATCAGGTTTTTTTTAAATATAAGTAACGGAATATACGAAAAATACTTTCAAATAGGTTTCGTTAGGTTTTTTTAAAATATACGTAACGGAATATACGAAAAATACTTTCAGATAGGTTTCGATAGGTTTTTTTAAATATAAGTAACGGATTATACGAAAAATACTTCCAAATATGTTTCGATAAGTTTTTTTAAATATAAGTTACGGAATATACGAAAAATACTTTCAAATAGGTTTCGATAGGTTTTTTTAAATATAAGTAACGGAATATACGAAAAATACTTTCAAATAGGTTTCGATAGGTTTTTTTAAATATAAGTAACGGAATATATGAAAAATACTTTCAAATAGGTTTCGATAGGTTTTTTTAAATATAAGTAACGGAATATACGAAAAATACTTTCAAATAGGTTTCGATAGGTTTTTTAAATATAAGTAACGGAATATACGAAAATACTTTCAAATAGGTTTCGTTAGGTTTTTTTTAAACATAAGTAACGGAATATACGAAAAATACTTTCGGATAGGTTTCGATAGGTTTTTTTTAAATATAAGCAACGGAATACAGAGAAAATATTTTGAAATATGTCACGTTAGATTTAAAGAAAAATATAAACCACGAATATGATTGCAAAAGTACTCTCAAATAGGTAACGCTAGGTTTTCTAAATATATACAAAGAATATGATAGAAAAGTACTTCCTAATAGGTTACGTTAGATTTTTTAAAATATAAACAAGGAATATGATAGAAAAATACTCTAATATGTTACGCAAGGTTTTTTTTTAAAATATAAACAACGAATATGATAGAAAAATACTCTCTAATAGGTTACAAAAGGTTTTTTTTTAACATAAACAAGGAATATGATAGGAAAAATACTCTCTAATAGGTTAGGCAAGGTTTTTTAATATAAACAAGGAATATGATAGGAAAAATACTCTCTAATAAGTTACGCAAGGTTTTTTTTAAAATATAAACAAGGAATATGATAGTAAAAATACTTCCAAAAAGGTGACGTTAGTTTTTTTTTTTTAATATAAACAACGAATATGATATAAAAATACTCTCAAATTTAGTTAATTATTTATTTAGCTGTTTATTAAAAATCTAACGTAACCTACGTTAGATATTTGATAACATAAACAAAGAATATGATAAGAAAAACACTTTCAAGTAAGTTTGGCTATTTGAAATACCCATTTTGATATTCGTTTTCAGCGCCCTGACATTCAGGTCTTTACGAAAATCAGATCAATCTGAGATATATAGGAATTTTGGAAATTGATTTATATAATTTCGTTAAGTTTTTTCATTTTCTTTTGTTGTAGGATTATAGCAGATTCACATTTAATCGGCGACTAAATTGCTAAAAATGAATGCTTTGAAATTTAATTAAAAAATAATTTACGAAAAATTATATTATTTCAAAAGGTATAATTATAAACATAAAATAAATGTTTCGAGTTGATATTTCTAGATTAGGCAGTTGATACAAATTAGGCTTGTGTTCACATAAAATAAGACCTAGGGTCGAAAAAACCTAATTTAGTAAGTACTTTGTACATATATATTCATTTAAAGAGTATCGGTTAATATTAAAAGCATTTGCAACTTATACACACTTCATAAAATTAATATTTATATCAACAACGCATTTTTTGCAGGCGTTTTTGTGTTCAATTTGTAAATGGTATGTCAATTTAGATAATAGTTTGTTAATATTCAATTGGCATGTTTGTGATTTTTAACTTAAATATTTCGATTTTTTTAACATGTTTTAATATAACTTGGTGTGTTTAAATAAAATAGATTACTCTAGATTTATATATTTTTTTCTTTCAAGTGAAAGATTAAATATTGTCCATTGTTGATAATCGTTTACAATCATTGTTTCCTTGATTCAAGAAGTTTGCTAGTTAAACTTATATTTTGTCGCTCAGAGCATCAACCGAATATTTTCTTGAAAAATGACACGTTAGAAAATTTTTATAATTTTTATTGGTTGCATATTTCATAAAAGTTTATTAAATATGAAAGTATAAAAACTAAATAAAAGTCATAAAATAGTTATATTACGATATACATATTAAGTTGAAGACAAAGACAATACAATATTAGGAACGTTTTTATTATAAAAAGAAATAAAAACTTAAATTCTATCATCTAGTTTATTGCATAATGACTCGGATATGATAATAAGACCTATGAAATATTTATTTATTAGGGATAATAAACATTTTTGTTACATTATTATTTGTTTGAAATGTCAACATTCTTGTTGTTTGTAGGTAGGTACTTAGTGTATATCATATTTTTATTTTTTATCAATTTATCTTTTACACGTAATTACGGCATGCATAATTTTTTTGACTATCGAAAACAGAAGAAACTTAAAAAAAAAACTTATTTTAAGTGAAAACAAAACTGTTCTTAAAAAATAATAAAGATGTTAATTTCTATTGCATACAAAATGTAGTTCACGCGTAACTAGGTAGTTAAGTAACTGAATATCGAAACTATTTGGGTTAAATAAAATTTATAATGACATTATAATTGTATTACATGTTCTGTATGTTTGTTCAGCTTCATTAGTTAACGCATAATACAGGAATTGGTTAATAGAAATCGGTTAATGTAAATAATTTCGTTATTTCCACTAAATAAAACGGTATCTTTGATATATAAGGTCTATAAAAACTAAATAAAGATATGACGTCATTGATAACTGAGATATGAAATTAAGATATAAAAATCTTAATAGATTAAGATAATAATGAAAGATAACAGAGTAAATAGGACTGTTTTATCAAATTGTTTAGGCAAAGATTTAAAAATCATAAAATACGTTTAACAAGTGAACCTTTATCAGCAATACTATGTCAAAACTTTATTTTAAGAAAATGGCGTCCAAAGGTAAACTTTATGAAATAAGAGCTGACTGGTATAGTAAAAAGTTTAATATAATAATAAGTTCTTCAAAAATGTAAGATTATTTTATATTGAAAAATATGGAACAGACTTCAATATTCGAAACATTAAAATAACATTTTTCTGTACTCATTTTGTTATTTTTTTTAATAATGTTAAATCCGTGACCGTGACAGAATCATATCAATATCTATGAATTTGACATTTTGCGGGTTAACACATTATTGCTTATTAGCATTAAAGTTTTATTGTAAATATAACTTTGAAAATACGTCGCAGATAACCTTTGTTCTCGAGACTGTTAACAAAGTAGGAATTGTGAATTATTAAAGCGTTATTGTCACGATCACTCAAGTAGGTGCATATTACCAGCGTTCTATTTTGGAATTTCACAACAAGTATGTAAGATGAGATGATGTCATGTTTGCGCTGAATAAGCGCGTGACGACTTAAATTTATTTGTATAACAATAACCTTCATTAGAACAAGTTATTTAGTGCGTTTTAAAAACAGGTACATTATATTCGCTAAGATACAGTATTTAATATAGATATATTTATTTATAATATATTAAAATACATTTGACTAAAACGGTGTTGTAGGTTATTGTTTTATAGAATTTAATAGTATTTTCTAGGAATGATTATTAATAATTACTAACGTTTTTTTTTAAACGTAAGTTTTTTTTTTCTTGCAGGATTTAGATTGTAGTTTTCATACACCAAGACGACTGTTTTTTTAAATAATTTTCAACGCAGTAACAATCTAATAGTGTTTTTTTAAATAGTTTACCAATTAATAGATGGATAGGATAATACCTATTTTAGTTTTTTTAGATATTTTAAACAAGGTATAGAATTTAACAATTTACATTAGGCCGTACTTTTGAAGCGAGTTCATTAATTTAGAATTAATTAACTCTCTTTAAACCATAATTAATAAAAAAATACATACACAATTACATGTGCGTTATATAATAACTATTACATGAATTTTCAATCTCTATCACAAAACATTAAAAATTTAGAAAAGAATATATAAAATAAAAATAAAAAAGAAAAATTTTTATCAATTTTGATACTATTCGGATTTTACCACGAAACAACGAATTATCTCGAATCGATTTGGATTTTAGGGAAATTCTTAGAAATTACAAAGGCATTGCAATCGTATCGTAATTATATTTTAAACAAAGAATATTAAACCAAGGGTTTAACCGTGTTACATTCATTCGCTTTTAGAAATAAAAGGTAAAAAGCTTAAGTTTAGTATATTATAAAGTTATCGAAAAGTAAATATAATATTAGTTAAACGGGCGCAGTTTAAACATTTTTAGTTTTATTATATTTGAGAGTATTTCATACTGAATAAGTTAGGATAAATATAAGAACATTAAAATGATAATTTATCTTGCTGTTAGAAGCTCAGAAAAAACATCAAACAAAGGATTAAGTGCGCAGTAACGCGTATTTCCAAACTACAACCAAGGCCATCACACCTCGTACACACAATGAAAATAAGTTAAGCGTGGTAACAATTATTTTTATAAGCAATATGCACTTTTAAAGAGATCAGAAGTATATAATTATAATATTGTAATAATATCTCAAGTTTTTCACCGTCAGTTACATCAGTTCTGTTGACAGTACGTAATAAGTGTTTTGGTATACAAATAGTAGTATATGTACAATAATATAATTATAAACACGAACTAAGTATGTTTAGGTATAGAAACCTATAGTATTATAGTTATAAAACCATACAAAATTACTCGATTAATTATAATGTATAAGGTAAATGCATTACGCATTCGAAAATTATTAGTATTTAGGTCATTTTGACTGTAATAGCTAAAAAATAATAGTTACATAGTTTCAGCAAAATATACATTTTTTATTATTAGAAACATATCACAGTAGATAAATATCTATAAGCAATCGTATTTTATTTACTTAAAGTTTTTTAAATTTCAGATAGTACTTTTATGAACAAGAAACTGATAATTTATATGTATTTGGTAAAAGTTACAGATATTTATGAAAATGAAATATCTAAATTACAATCGGATTTGTTTAACAAAAGAAAAAAGGAAACAAAATAAACGTAGGCATTTTATGGTACAAAAGGATAAGTAACTATAATATAACATTCGCCCGAACAGGTTTTTTTTACAATCATTATTATTTAGGTGTTTAGTGTTTTTAAACTTTATCCATATTCAAACATGAGTAAATAAATACTTAATAGTTAAAAAATTATAATGAAACAGAAAATACATTAAACATATTTATTATATTAAAAACATCTTAGATATACAGTATTTTACCTCAAATAATATTGCGACCTAATCAGTTGTGAACCAAAAGCAAAGCATATAATTGACCGAAGAACATTGACATAAATAACAGGAGTTGATAGTTTACGAAAATAACCTCATAAACAGGATATTACAAAGAACCAAATGATTACAAGTTAGTTTGTTTACATTGTTTTTGTCTATACTAATATTATAATGCTGCAGAGTTTGTTTGTTGTTTGAACGCGCTATCAGATCCGACTGGTTCGAATTAAAAATCTCTTTTTGTTTTAGATACTTTTTCAATTGAGTAAGCCTATAGGATATATTACATCATGCTACGCCTCATAGGAGCGAATTAGTAACCATAAACTCGAGTGAAACCGAAATGTGTCCCTTGTGCTAGGTGCTAGTTGTTTATATAATTGTACGATTAAGTAACAATTTAAATTTAGGTATAAAATACAGCATATTTACTTACAAAAGTAAATAAATTATTTTGGTGCTAAACAAGAAATATAATAGGAAAATACTTAAATATGTAGGTTTCGTTAGGTTTTTTTAAATATAATCAACAAATATGTTATAAAAATACTTTTAAATAGGTTACGCCATTTTTTTTTAATATAAGCAACGGAATATGATGGTAAAATACTTAAATAGGTTACGTTACATTTTTAAAAACATAAACAACGAATATGATTGGAAAAATACTTCCAAATAGGTTTTGTTAAATATAAGCGACGGAATTTACGAATAATACTTTAGATTAGGTGACGATAGGTTTTTTAAATACAAGTAACGGAATATAAAGAAATACTTTCGAATGTTGTGACGTGACGTTAGATTTTTATAAAACACGAACAACGCATATTGTTGGAAAAATAGTCACAATTTTTTTTTTAATATAAGCTACGGAATATGATGGGAAAATTACTTTCAAAAAGGTGACGTTATATTTTGTAAAATATTTAAAATATAAACAGCGAATATATAAAACAACGAATATAACAGGAAAAATACTTTCAAATAGGTTACGATAGGTTTTTTAAAATATAAACAACGAATATGACAGGAAAAATACTTTCAAATAGGTTACGTTAGGTTTTTTAAAATATAAACAACGAATATGACAGGAAAAATACTTTCAAATAGGTTCCGTTAGGTTTTTAAAAATATAAACAACGAATATGACAGGAAAATACTTTCAAATAGGTTACGATAAGTTTTTTAAAATATAAACAACGAATATGACAGGAAAAATACTTTAAAATAGGTTACGTTAGGTTTTTTTAAATATAAACAACGAATATGACAGGAAAAATACTTTCAAATAGGTTACGATAGGTTTTTTTAATTATAAACAACGAATATGATAGGAAAAATACTTTCAAATAGGTTCCGTTAGGTTTTTAAAAATATAAACAACGAATATGACAGGAAAATACTTTCAAATAGGTTACGATAAGTTTTTTAAAATATAAACAACGAATATGACAGGAAAAATACTTTAAAATAGGTTACGTTAGGTTTTTTAAAATATAAACAACGAATATGACAGGAAAAATACTTTCAAATAGGTTACGTTAGGTTTTTTAAAATATAAACAACGAATATGACAGGAAAAATACTTTCAAATAGGTTACGTTAGGTTTTTTAAAATTTAAACAACGAATATGACAGGAAAAATACTTTCAAATTGGTTACGTTAGGTTTTTTTTAAATATAAACAACGAATATGACAGGAAAAATACTTTCAAATAGGTTACGTTAGGTTTTTTAAAATTTAAACAACGAATATGACAGGAAAAATACTTTCAAATTGGTTACGTTAGGTTTTTTAAAATATAAACAACGAATATGACAGGAAAAACACTTTCAAATAGGTTACGTTAGGTTTTTTTAAATTTAAACAACGAATATGACAGGAAAAATACTTTCAAATAGGTTACGTTAGGTTTTTTAAAATATAAACAACGAATATGACAGGAAAAATACTTTCAAATAGGTTACGATAGGTTTTTTTAATTATAAACAACGAATATGATAGGAAAAATACTTTCAAATAGGTTCCGTTAGGTTTTTAAAAATATAAACAACGAATATGACAGGAAAATACTTTCAAATAGGTTACGATAAGTTTTTTAAAATATAAACAACGAATATGACAGGAAAAATACTTTAAAATAGGTTACGTTAGGTTTTTTAAAATATAAACAACGAATATGACAGGAAAAATACTTTCAAATAGGTTACGTTAGGTTTTTTAAAATATAAACAACGAATATGACAGGAAAAATACTTTCAAATAGGTTACGTTAGGTTTTTTAAAATTTAAACAACGAATATGACAGGAAAAATACTTTCAAATAGGTTATGATAGGTTTTTAAAAATATAAACAACGAATATGACAGGAAAAATACTTTCAAATAGGTTACGTTAGGTTTTTTAAAATTTAAACAACGAATATGACAGGAAAAATACTTTCAAATAGGTTATGATAGGTTTTTAAAAATATAAACAACGAATATGACAGGAAAAATACTTTCAAATAGGTTATGATAGGTTTTTAAAAATATAAACAACGAATATGACAGGAAAAATACTTTCAAATAGGTTACGTTAGGTTTTTTAAAATTTAAACAACGAATATGACAGGAAAAATACTTTCAAATAGGTTCCGTTAGGTTTTTAAAAATATAAACAACGAATATGACAGGAAAAATACTTTCAAATAGGTTACGTTAGGTTTTTTAAAATATAAACAACGAATATGACAGGAAAAATACTTTCAAATAGGTTACGTTAGGTTTTTTAAAATATAAACAACGAATATGACAGGAAAAATACTTTCAAATAGGTTACGTTAGGTTTTTTAAAATTTAAACAACGAATATGACAGGAAAAATACTTTCAAATAGGTTACGTTAGGTTTTTTAAAATTTAAACAACGAATATGACAGGAAAAATACTTTCAAATAGGTTATGATAGGTTTTTAAAAATATAAACAACGAATATGACAGGAAAAATACTTTCAAATAGGTTATGATAGGTTTTTAAAAATATAAACAACGAAAGTGATAGGAAAAATACTTTCAAATAGGTTACGTTATGTTTGTTTTTAATATAAGCATATAATAGTTGTAGAACTATACAGTATTAGTTAAGTATTTAGAAACCTTGAAATAAATTAACAATAATTTATTATTTTAAATTAAACGAACCTAAATTTTAGATCCAACTTAAACGCAGATAAATGCTGCTTATACTTTAACTTATTTAAACTAAAATGCGTTATTGACGATGCAATAAGGATGTCAGGATTAAAATTTTATTATAGTTAATTAAATAACAAGCGGTATATCATACTTACTTTTTAAGATTTCTCAAAACTATATTTTTAAATTCATACAGTTTTTCTACATTTTATATATAAATAAGAATAAAAGAAAGCTAATTTCTGAATAATATATACAAAGTTTTCAATATATACAAGGTTTTCATTAACTTGCAAAGATATTTTTCATAATTATTTATTTTTAAAACTTTTTTCTCAAATCAGAATTATCTTTTCATGAAGGAATTAATAATGAAATGATAATAAATAATTATCTAATTTATTTACTTAATAGAGAGAATACTTAACTTAAGTGAATAATTCATTCAATGTTTAACGAAAGGGTAAAATGAGATTACCAAGGAAATAAATACATATTTGTAGTATTTATAGGATTTAAATTAATTATAAAGGTTTGAAATCGAATACCTGAAAAACTTATAATATTATTTTCTATAATAATAATTGAACATGTCTTCAAAATTGAATATACGCAAGCACGTTAAATCATGAACTATAAAAACAATTGTCGTGTAGGGTAGGGGAAGTAGGTGTTAATTGCTTTAAATACCCATTGCTTAAATATTCTCTTATCAATATTGGAGATCATTGGAAGTTTCGGTGTAGGATCATAACTTATAAAAAAAATTAAGGTCTATCAGTGCCTAATTATATGTTAAAGGCTGTAATATTAAAAATATTACAAAAATATTTTAAACTGTAGGAACGTGTCATATACTTGGAAAAGTAGATGTAATAGATATGGGAATTATTATTTTTGTTTAGTAAAATAATAGATGTTTTGAATGTTAAAACAAAAGTAAAAAGACAACAAAACAGACCAAATCGTTCTTATATTTTTTAATAATACTCACGTAATACAGGTTTTGTACACAAATAAAGAATTATTTAAAATGTTAAACCTTCTAATAGGAGAGGCCTTCGCTTAGCAGCGAGACGTTTATATTTAAAAAATACAATTATAATTAAAAATGTTATGAAACATAAAATACATCAAACAGATTTAAGATATTTTAATAAAAAATATTTTTGATATTTTTAACTTTATAAAAAATATAAAGTATTTTGCTGAAAGTAATATTGCGACTTAATAGTTTTGAACCAAAAAAAGTTAATGATAACAAGATACCATATTTTCGAAGAAAGACAAAAGATCACAGTTCGTTAATATAATTTAATAAATAAGTTTTAAACAAATATATTTAGGTAAAAAATGTCGCCTTTCTAACTATAAGATGTAAGAGAGAAAGTTGTTTTAAATATATATTTATTTTTTTAATATAGGCAATCTTGTAGGTTAACCTTAATTGTAACAATTAAAGTAGAAAATCATTTTTGCCAAGGATAAAGGACACAACAAATTATCCGTAAAACTAAATTTTTATTCATTTTAAAACAAGTCTAAAAACCAAAATATCTTAATTTTCTAATTAAGTATTTAAGAAAAATGCTCTAAATAAGTAGGTAATACAAAAATATTTTGAAACAAAAGCCAAAGTAGCTTTTATAGCAAAGAAAATACTACAACTATGAGTATATAAAATTATCTCAAATGAAAAATAGACATTTCACAGATATAGGGATTATATAATATTTTTTTATAGCATCAAACTGGGATTTTAATTAACTGTTTACAATTACTATTCGTTAGTTATTTCGATATTAAATCTTAAAAATTAAGTCGATTTAGATTACAGTACGAAATACTCTAAACAGGGTGAATAAAACAATAATTTATTAATATACTCATTCATAGATCTAAAACACTGCCATTATTTTTTTAACAATTATTTTTTTAACAACAAGTTTTAACTAAAGCGATGATTCAATGAGGTCAAAAATTAAATCCCTAATAAAATAGCAAGCGATATACTTACTTTTTATTTATGCTCGAAGTTACACTACATTCATATAGGCTTTCTTCTAAACTCACATATTAAAAAAAAATCTAAAATCTGTATTATAAAACGGGGTTTTCATAAATTGCAAAGATATTTGTCCTAACTAATAATTATGCTAACTCATTTTCTATCAGAATCACGTTTGTTCAATAAAACAAGGGATTCATAATAATAATAATAAATAATTATAGTATTTATTTCATTATCCTTGTGAGTGTTTATTAAAGTTAATAAAACAATTGAATGTTTACCGGAAAGGTTAAAAGAAGATTTATGATTACGTATATAATGGATCTTATTAAATAATAAAGTTTTAGAATTTTAAATTACTACAATATTCTTCAATTTCATATTCATTTTTTTAATTTAAATTTATTTTACATTTATGTTAATATTTTCAATTAAAATATATTTAAAAAAAAAAACAATAAAAGTATTAAAAGAATTAAACAGAGAAAAAAAAAATAAAATAATAAATAGATATCGTATATTTGAAATATCTGAATGTTACAAAAATAGTAAGATAAAAAATACAATCCCATTTCAAAAGGATTTTGTAGTTCACGAGACAACTCAGCTAATTATGTATTTTATTTTGTTGTAAGTAAGAAATAGGGTCCACAAGTACGATTTGAATGTTGTGATAATAGAAATTTGCGTATTTTTAAATATAAGTTAAGAAAGCGTTATTTTTAAATTAAGGATTACTGAATGAAAGCTACTGAGGTTTTATTTATATGGATAACTTTTAATTAAGTAAACATAAAAAAGGACCAAGAGTTGACTGTTATTGCTTAAGAAAACAAGCTGTTTTGCGGATAACATTTAAAAACAACTAATTAAGGAAACAAATGTTATATATTAAACTGAGCAATGCAATCGCTGCTCGTAAACACATTGAATTAAAAAACAAAATACATATGTAGGAAGTTTGTACTTATTGAATTTCGTATTATTTTTGCTATAAATAAGTTGGGTTAATATTATTACTTCACAATATAGGTATGCATTTGAGAAATTTTGATACTTTGTAGGTATACTTCTGTTATTTTAATATTGGACGTTGGATTCTCTTATTTTACTAGGACTTGTATCGAATACAAGTGTGTGTGTGAATAAAAATCGAACTGAAATAATAGTAGTTATACATATACATAGATGAATGAATATTGGTTAGGTTTTGGAACAAAGAAGGCCACAAAGTATACTCAAATGAATTACAATAATTAGTTTATTCCTGTCAAAAGTCGTTTTGTACACTTAAAATCATAGATTATTGAACATATTCATATATATGTACATATATAGGTAATTTAGAATTTATTGCTATAACACATTAAATTTCAATGCTCAATAAGTTTCATTCGAGAAAAGATTTTGGAGTGCTTTAAATAAAAAATTTAAAAATCTTCATTATTTATATTTCATCGCAATTTAGGTATTTAATTGAGATTATTCGAGTTTTTGTAGCTATTGTTTTGATATTTCGGTATAGGGCTACACCATAAGTGATTGGGATTTAAAAGTGCCTGTCTTAAAAGCTATAATATGCGTATACATATGTATTTTAATTACTTAGCAATAGTCATATATATTTAAAAGTAATACATATCTAGGTATTGCATTAAAATGTGTTTATAAGATATTTACTTTTTTACATTATGAAAGAAATTGTTGTTCTTCTTGTGATTTGGTATACTTATTTCGACATGAGAGTCTATAATCTACGAAATTATTAAAACGCATAATATTAGAAAATTCAGTAAGATAAAACTAGGCAAGGACGCATAAGTAATTATTAGCTAAACGGCTTATAGATCGATCTAAACGGAAACTAGTTTATTATGAAAACTTAATATAAGAAATGATTCATAAAAATAAAAATATATATACTAGAATGCTTAAGTAATTTATCAGCTTAACACTTAGAAGAATTATCTACATACATATATATTAAAACGCGAATCAAATTTTTTGTATTCCTTGTTACGATGCGCGGTCGGAGGTATACGAAATTTCGTACACTTATAGTTTATAAAGAGAAGTAGCGAGGAATGCTAATATTTATTTAAAATTATCCATAAAAAATATATGAAACCAATAAAAAAAAGATTACACATACTACCATGTATGTACCACACATATATACTCTTTTGTTTATCGTTAAATACTACGGTCAAATTAAGCACAGATTATCTATTGTTAATATTAAAATTAGTTAAAAATTTAATGAACTACGCGAAGCTACTACTAGCTAGGATAATTACATCACGAGATACAGTGATTGTTGTAATGGACTTTGATATGAAAAGTTTCGTGTTAAGTTTAATGGTGATATTATTTTGTGAAAAAATAAGTATTTTTAACGTGAGAGTTTTAAGTTCCGTGATATTTCTTGTGTTAAGAATATAGTATTATAGATTATATGAATCTTCCAGCGTCATCATATTTCAAACATTTTGGTCGAAGATAATATAAATGTAGAAAATATTGCGTTAATTATTAAAAAAAATGAGCGTCTGAAAATAAAAATTGACAGACATTATGGATATTATAAAAGAAATTGTAGTTCTGAAATATTTAGGGTTGACTCTTTGGTACAAATTACGACATAGGTTTTTAGGTTAGTACGTAGCAGTACTTTTAGGTTTTTGTAGTGTCTTATTGGTTACATTTTATTTGATACATTTTCGATGGTAGATTAGAAAAAATACATTTTAACGTTAGAGATAAACTTAAATAACACTAATCCGATTTTATAATCTAGACGATTAAAACATAAATTGATTTGATATCAAACAGTTCAAACGGACAGGATAATAATATAATTATAATGATAAAAAAAACAGATGCAGAATATTTATGTTAAGAAAAATATATAACTTAAAACAACTTATCCATTTTTTTAGTAAAAAAAACAAGAGCGTATTTTAGGAACAACTTTAAGGTATATGATTAACTATAACTGTATAATATACATAAGGAACTTTAAGATATAAGATAATAATATTTAATATACAGAATGTTTGTATTGAAAAATATAAACGTTATAAAATAGAACATTTTAAAATGAACTTATTAAGTACCGTATTTTCAAACAATAAACTGAAGATGTAAATAACTAGTCAACAAAAACGATTGTCATTTTCGCACATATATTACGATAAATATATATCTAAGAAAAAATACCAGGAACATGCATTTTTAACAAATTTTAAATATAGAAACATAATATTTACGTTATCGAAAAGTAGGGTGAAGACATTATTATTTTAGTTTTAAGTAAACTACTACACTTGGAAGACAATTCTAGTCATAAGTTAAATAAAAGCTTAAACTAGTTACCAAGCACAATTTATTAGCTGAATTACTAAGACAAACAACAATAATAAGACGCAGAAGTTATAATATTTTAAACGCTGGTGTTTTAAATTAATATAACAATAAAAATATACGAATATAGTTAACACTATTGCAATTTAGTCATATTATCGTCATTAATTATAGACACAAAAATATACATTTACACAAAATAGCAAATAGATTTAAGCACGAAAAATATTAGGTACTTAAGATTTAAATAAATTATGGTTTATGCGTATTGTAATTTATATTTTCTTAACCTTGACTTTATAATTGTATTTTTCCTCACGAATTAGTGTAAAAAATAAAATTAATACCTTGTGATTTTATTATATTTACAGGAATGTTTTTATATTTATTAACCGTTCTCAACGCTTCTTCTGCAGAATCGGTTAAAATCATCGAACATCATGGCAGGTCGATTACATCCTTACATTAGGCCAGTACTTTAGCAGATCGAAAAAGTATTTAAATGGCTCGCGTCGGTACAAACGCTAAGGATAACATCCGGTCTCCAGTGTAGAAACGTCCCGTTTAGGGAACTTTCTAGTTGATACGCAGGTATTGATAAATTTTGTGTCTTTGATTACATTAACGATAAAATAGTTACTCCATTAGATATAATTTCATCAATGAAATCTATAAAAAAAAACTTTCAATTACGCTCTTGGTAATTTCTCCTTGCATAAGTAAAGTAACATAAATTATGATTGTAGCAATTTACCTCATTAGTTTAACGTATTTACAAAATAATATATTCAAAAACAAAGTCAGAATATGTGTAGCCGGTAACCTAAAACTAAAAATAAAGGCACGAGCTATAAACACAGTGACAAACTAATATAGATCGAACAAACGGTCAAAACTCAACACAATTAGATACAGTCTAGTCATATTTGACATTTAGTTGTAAAGACTTATTTCAGTAATGATTATCGTCGATTGATTTTCAGATGTTTTATGAGTTGGAGCTTCAGGCAGGCTTGTTCGCTATGTATCAGAGTAGCCCCGAGATTAGCTAAATTCTTAGTTACGATCATTACACTCAGTTTTGAGTTTAGATGTAACTGCTGAGATATTCAAATTTGTAAGTTTCGCATATAACAGGTTTATTTTCTTAAACGGTTATTCGTATCATTTAAATTTGTTTTAGATTAATTTTATGGTAAATTAAGTAATAATTCATTATACTACCAAGTAACTTTGTATTTACATATATATATTTCTTTGTACATATATATTTTTATTGTAACTGAAGATAATCTTATCTTTAGGTCGCATCAATATATATTTTATTGAATATTTAAATCGTACATGAATTATTAGATTCGAGTTTAAGGTTAGTTATCACGAAAATCATAGCAATAGTTTATAAGTTATATTACTTTATACCGGGCGATGACAGAATTACTTTAGCATTTAGACTGCATTATATTTAGGTTAGAAATAAATTCACATTCAGTATTTAATTTCTAGATATAGGTTATGTATATGTTAGTTGTACGTTTCATATATTTATATGATAGGATAATGCTTAAGTAATAAGCAGTAATGATATTTATAATTTAGGATAGCAATTAATGCATTATTTAGTAAGAATCATTCACCGTTCATTCATCATTATATATATATGTATGTATATATGTATATATTTATAAAAATTGCAAGTTTAGCAGTGGAGTGAGATTAAGGCACTCTTGCGCAGTGACCTAACACCTATTAGGTTATGCTGAATTACCTCTAATATCCTGTACCACGTGACTGTAGGATGGAAAGCATATAACTATCTAGTTTAATCTAAAAGGGTTGTTAAATTGTAGGCAAGTCTAACAAAATAGGTGTAGGGCATTTGATTACAGTGGTTAGTTTTTTTATTTATTGTAGCCAAGATTTTTAGGCACAGTTTGCTATTAAGCAGTCTAGATTTACTTTATATATATATGTATATTTTAATTACATTTACAAATGGTAATAAAAAATCCCAGAGCTCAGTCATTGCACCGGATCTAAATAACATCAGACCAATATAATTTGCGGGATAAGAAACGTTCAAACTCGTAATCGGTGATTTATGTACGTGAAAATTGTTAAAATTCATAAAAGTATTTGTAAAAAATCGGATAAATAGTCAAATATTTCTAAAACATTCTAAAAGTTGTAGTTTTCAAAAAAACCTAAATATTGTTATTAACAAAATGTAATAAAACCAAATCAGTCACAAAAGTTTTTTTTTATTTTTGCAACTAATCTTTTTTTCTTTTTTAGCCCTTTACCTTTTAATAATTTAAGTTCAAATACCATTTATACTATACAAACGTATCAAGAACTTGTTCTAAAGAAAGAAGACAGACACATTATAATGTGATATACAATTTAAAATTATATGGGATATAATTATAACTTATGGGATCTAAAACAGCAACTAATTTATTAAAACGCATAATATACGAGGATTCAGTAAAATAAAAATAGACAAGAACACACATTATCAGCTTAACAGCTTATTACGGGATCTATATGGAAACGAGTTTACTAAAACGCATAATATAAGAGGATTCAGTAAAATAAAACGTACAAGAACGCATAAGTAATTATCTTAATACATATTAGAAGAATTATTACTATAATAACGTCAAGAGATAACGTGTGATTGTTATAGTGGGCTTTCGTATGAAAAGTTTCGTGTAAAATTTAATGGTGATATTGTTGGTGTCAAGAAAAGTAATTTTAACGTGAGAGTTTTAAGTTCCGTGATATTTCTTGTGTTAAGAATATGGCATAGATAATATGAATCTTTCAGCGTCATCATATTTAAAACGATTTGGTCGAAGATAATACAAATGCGTAAGGTGTTTACGTTTTAAAGAAAATGAGCATATTACATATTTACTTTTACGTATTCACTTCAAAAGATTGAATTATAAGATATAATTAAAATTGACCGAATTTGACTAAATTTTCTAAAAAAATTTATTTATTGAATGCAAGTAATTTTTATAGTTCATGTATTACTGAAATAATACATTACTTTTGACTTAAGACAAATAAAGTATGTATAAAAAGGCATGAAAATGTTCTACAATATATAGATACACATAGAAGTGCGTGTTAGTGTCACAGTTAAATTTTTAGCTAGTGCACATTAAGGTTTTTCAATTTCATGGAAAGAAGAATTTTAGAAACATATATAAGAATTTGACAATATATACAGGGTATACAACAAATTATGACTTATTATAATCTTGATAAAACCTGCAACCATGACGTTACGAGAATTATCGGATAATATAAACTAAAATTTTATTGCTATAATAAATAGAAATTTTCATTGATAATAGCCGTAAATTCAAATAATTGAACTTAACATTGAATAACCATTAATTATCGATCTAAACAAAAAAGAGAATTGTTAAAACTTGTTTAGAAAAAACAAAAGTAAGAAAATACCGGCTAAATATTGAAGAAGATGAACACGGAAATACTACTACAATCAAAATGAGAATTTTCTAAAAAACGACGTATTAGATCAAAATATTTCTACAGTTAACAGAAGAATTAGAATATCAAACGGAAATGATTACGTAGTGATTAACGTTTGTTTTAGTGATGTTTATAATAGTTTTTTTAATAGGTAGTATTGAATAATTTCTAATAAAAAGAAATTTATAAAAAAATTGAAGTTTTTTGTGTGTGAAATGTGGTAATTATTTTAATAACAAGAGATAATCATTTTCTTGTATAATGCAGACGATGAAAATCTTAAAAGAATTTAAACCGATGACATAATATAGGAGGACTTATTGAAGATAAAAAAACAGAAAATGTTATAGTAGGTTTTAAATTAAGAAACAAGGTATTCTTAAATCAAGACAAACTCCTACTATTAAACGAAATCCGAATATTTAGAACACCCGAAACACGATAAGATACAGTTAAAAATTAAACAAGAGAACGAATGCTACGTCATATCATTATACCAAATAGCTAGTAGATATGTATGAACGCTAGAGATATTTAATCATCTCTTCATCAATGAATATGAATATTTTTTATAAATTCTCAAAATATATATTGCTATATTTTTTGAGGTGAGTAAAATACCAGAACGAGTTTCAAGTATAATTTACGCATATTACGATTATATTTATGTAATTTATATTATATATTTTCGATCTTCCTTAACTATCTTTCCTTTTTTGTTTAGCTTTTTTTGATTCCAGATATAACAATATTGGTAATAAGGATATTGATAATTATTTTGTACAAAACAAATAACACGAAATTTGCAAAACTTTAACAATTCATTTAAAATAAGAACGTTATTTCATCATCAGCGTATTTACTGTAACCATATACATTAAATATTATACGTATTGCGCGGCATTGGCTTGAATGTTATATTTAACTCTTTATAACTAAAATTGGTACAGCATGGTCTAGATTGTGTAACACTAGGGATAGTCAGATCACTATTCACAGCTGACTGCACCGATTTTGCACCTGGATGCCTCTTGGTTTATGAGTAAGGTTTGTTTTAGCCTCTGCTTGTAAATATATTTTTTATTCGATATATCACGTGATTGTCTTCCCTTCGTTTCGTTCCATGTGGATACATCGAAAACGTAGTACCACATCTTAACAATGCTTATAAGCGCTATAAAATGTTCAAATAATCGATTTTTTTCCAGAAAGTGGGTAATCTTTAATCTCATAGGAAGTTGCTGAGATTAATTGTGGTGATTAACAAATTTTGAGTCTTGACTATAACAAAATTGTACTTGAATGAGCATGAGACTAGGAGGGATTTGGTTTAGACGTATTCACGAGTTGTTTGTTGAAATGTTGCTATAAAAGTGTGAAAAGGCTTGAATATTTCTAGCGCATATCTGCAAATATCTAAATAGATTAGACGCTTACGCCTTTAAGAGTTGTTAGGATTGCGATTCAATCATCGGTGTCTTAACGGGTACGTAACATTATTGTGTAACAGTTTAATAACGATACACCTTAGACCCTTTCTCGATGTTTTGTCCTCTTTAACGTTTTCTTCACAGTATTCATTTACATACCCGCTTTACTTTATGTAAAAAGTTTTTTTGTAATAAAATATGTTGTGTTTAAAATGTATTTTTAATGCAATTAATTTTAGATTTTATTTCAGTTTATGTATCAATCACACGGTTATTTTGGTACTGTAGTTTTATTACTATGTAATAATATGTTTAAAAGCGAAATTTGCTTTAACATTTCTTGAAATATAATTTATTATTAGAATGGCACGACTAGGTCAAATAATGTTTTATTTTCAGCTGAATTAATCACTAGAGATTTTTTTACGAATCAAATATTTTCTACATTACCACGAATAAGACATTAATACACACTTGAACAAATGGATTTTTACACAGAGAAGAATCTTCCTGCACCACATTTGCTTTTTGACTATCCACGAGTTTATCATTATGCCAGTTTGTTTCTTCGCATTTATAGTCAAGTTTAAGCTCAAAAAAATCCACTAAGCTTGAGTCCAATGGTTTGTCTGTGGTTCCGTGTAACGTTATGAAAAACATTTTGTTACAACGCAATACGCTAACAGATCCAATAAGTGTTACTACTTCTGTAACCCGTTGCTGCTTTCCGTGCGTTTGCATCGTCCAAGTCTTCTTAAAAATAGATATGCTTTTTTGCATTTCAGTGATTTTAATTTTGTAGACACAGTTTATTTTGATTACAAAATTTTCTGTGATCTTTTATAAAATGCACCAACAATTCTTTGTGGCTAACTTTATAACATGTGAATGAGCATGGAGCTAGATGGAATATGTCATATGAAATGGAGATTTTGTGCAGGATTAGCTGGTGTGTGATAGTATATACATTTCTTGTCACTTTATTATTCTTATAAGGCACATACATCGATGTTGGTAAATTAGAGGTAATGCAAGATATTCATGAGTACTGCGAAAATATTGTGCTTTCAGTTATTGTTCATTTTAATATGCTACTCATCGGTGTTTATGTAATATATTACGGACCTTTTATCCCTCATTGTATTAAATGCTTATTATTTTAATAGAGCTTTAATAATATGTGGAATGTCACTATAATTATCATGTTTTACGTAATATTGCTGTGGTGATTCGTCCCGTATTAGTGAAGATCTAAAAGTATCTACCGTGTTAGTTTTTGAGGCATCTATCACATTTTTTTCTTCAATCTTGGCATATGTTGTGGATAAGTTTTGTATATGTTCTATAATAGTTAACATTCGAACGTAGTATGTGACTTTGTTATACAGAATATGCTTTGGGGCAATGATATGTAGGTTCACAGTGAGTGCGCGAACGAGCTATCGCTTGAGACCAAATTCACCAACAATTGTCATACGCTTAAATGCTTTTGTAGGATTAATGCCTTAACGACCGAAAAGTAATTAATCTCTGCAAAAATTTTATGCAACTAATTTTTCTTTGTTCGTTCGATATTGTGATAAAGTGTTCGTTTGGCGTTTGTTTGTTAATTTAGTGATTATATTGTGAATAGTGAAAATGAAAGCATGCAATATAAAAGTTTAATTTGATTCAGGTTTCGGCCATATATATATTTTTTATATTTTTAATGAAATTATGTGAAAATTGAAAAATGACTATTGTAAATACTAAAGCATCAAAACGGTTTAAATTTGAAAGAAGTTAAAGAGTGTTAGTGGTGGTGGTGGTGTGAGTTGAAATTAATTCAAAAGTTTCAAGTAATAAAGTTTCCAAAGTAATTTTTTTACAAAGTTCGATATAAATTGGCAAAATTATACACGAAAAGTATATATCATGAGTTAAAATGTGGAAAGTTAGTGCTAGTGAGTTTTAAATTATGGTCAGTTTGGATGAAATTTCTATGTAATATAGATAATATATACGGACACTGATAAGCAATACTATGTCAAGCCTCAAGAACTTTCTTTTGAAAATGGCGTCTAAAGATGTCAAACTTATTCTTAATAAATTTGTTGACGAAGTGTATATCCATGTTGTCTTTTCTATTTTGATAAAAATTATAACGAATTAAAAGTAGATTTATATAATTAAGTTTCATCAAATACCAAGTGTTCTAAATTTATGAGATTATTGTATAAAACTAGAAAATTAGAAGGCAATTGAAATCTGAAACATAACATTAAGAAGCATTTTTCTGTACTTATAGTTGACTTGAAATTTTTTTTTCGAATAGTGTGAAATACCTATCTGACGCAGTATTAAAATCACATTATTGCTTATCGGCATCCATATATGCATTTAAATTATTATTCGACGTAATAAAGTATATTGGCAAACGATAACTACTATTATTTACAGATTAATAACAACTAATTTGAAAATATTTCAGGAACGTAAGATCTTATATTTTTTCTTTTTTCATATTTTTTTGCAGTTACAAGATTTATTATACAAATACAAAATTGGTTTATATCTAAATAAATGAGGCACTTATAACATTTTGAAACAAACTATAATCGATTTGATAAATATTAAACGCCGATGATATAGCATAAATAATTTTGTTTTTTTTTTCGTGTCTTTTTTGAATATATTTGCAGTTCAGAGTTACGTAGTTCGAGTAGATTCGAGTTTTATAACGAAGAACATCGACAGCGTAAAGTAATACGAATTCTCAAATATTATTACACACAGACACCTGGCGGAAAAATATATAGGTAAAATTAACGTATTAAGTACAATATAATATGATTGTAGTATAAGGACATGTATTTTTCTCGAGTGCCCTTTTTGATTATATTATTACAGTTCGGTGATTCTGAGGTGTTTCGCGTGGATCCGGTGATCCCAGCAGAGCTTAGAACGGCTATCCGGATTACAATATTTTGTTCCTTATAATATATTTTGCAGGTTTATCTTAACAACGCACGCGATTCAATCTGTGGATATTTTATTTAACAATTTGGAGGTAAATCGGATAATACACTAATTTAAGATTAATAACATTTTTTCTACCCTTCTATTGCAGAAATACTTCATATAAAAATTATTCGTGCGGTTTGTAATAGACTGAAATTAAATACAATGCATATAATATATTTTTTAATAATTTTTTTTCTATTTTACTAATATCCTATAATTTATATTATTGAATTTAGTTCATATATTTTTGTATTCAGATTCATTTTCGATATTAAAAATTAAGAAGTTATTTATTTTATCACTATTATTTACTTAGATTTATTTTAATCTAATGTTCTGTCTTTTGGCCTTTTTTCGTGTTTTGTCTTTTTACAGACGGTACACCAAAATTTTATCCTAAAGTCATTTTGAAAGGAACGCCGGTACGGTATTTGATAATGCACGAAAGCAGCATATGACAACGGTATGATAGAATTTAGTTGATATATATATATATATTTTCTTATAATTTTAATTTGAGCTTTACGGCGCATGCTGCGGAATAGATAACAAAACATGATCTTCCATTTCTCCTAATCGAATGTAACCTAATATAGCAATGCTGTTTTGCTATTTCCGTGTCGGTGCGATATTTTTGCAGTTATCGGATTCTGCCTATTATGCTGACGGTTTCTTCCTGCCGCGTAAATTTCCAAAGGAGCAAAAAGCAAAACGTATGTAATTATAACAACTGCCTCACTGTTTTCGACAGACAAAGCCAGAAATTACTGTCATGTCCGGGTTTAGACTTCAAAGTTAGCAGGTAAAATTAGCCCATATTTCGTGCCATTATGACTATGTTCGCAGCAACCAGAGACTCAAAACGAAACGAGATTACGTAGTCAGGAGGATAACATAACGAAATAAAATGATAACTTGTTTAATTTGTATGGTGTGAATCATAGAAAGAGATTTATATTATTACGTTATAATAAAAAGCAATTAATCTGCAAGTTATCGTCATCGTAAGGTTAATCAGGTAAAAATACATGATAATATCGACGAACTATCTGTATATTTATCTTACCTTTTAAGTTTTTTTTTCTTTTCTGCGTGCTGTTTGGTCTTTTTACAGTTGAGGGTTTCCGCACACGTCTAACCACACTTTCCCGTCATCGATTATGAAGGCAATTGATTTTAAAAACGGGTATGGAATGTTGGTTTATTGAGTAGAAAATGTTGATGGCAATGACGTGTTAGCAGAAGTTAGAAGCATGACAGATAAGCTAGATTAAAATATCCAACCCTTTCCCCTAACACCGTTTTCTTTGTGCCCTTTGATTATTGTTTGCAGTTATCACTGGCAGATAGCAGCATACACGCAGAGGACAACAGATTCGTGCCAGTAATCCTAGACTAAAATCTGGTTGCACTCGTAAGCAAAAACTGTAGGAGCCACTGTACTATTAAATAGTAGAAGTGTTTGTGATACACGCATGATTAACTTTCAAATACATTACACCTCGACCTATATAACATCTTAAGTATTTTTTTCTTCGTGTGCCTTTTTTCGAAATGTTTGCAGTTCAGAGATTCACGCAGATTGAGATATTCTACGAGGAAAGACGAAAGTGTTTATGCAATAATAAACGTCGACGATATTATTTATTCACATTGGCAGTGAGTTGGATTTTACACATTTTAAATAATTATACTTAAAATCTACACCTAGATATAAGATTTAAAAGAACACAACCTATCGACGCAGTCTCATGAATGACCGTAAGAATCCGTTTCGAAAAATCGTATGTATTGGCCATGCCCACATAATTGTGTAGACCGTTGTTGCTGCTTTCAAGTAGACATCTTCGAACTAAATAGGTATTTATTTTTATTTTTGCATCTCTCTATGCATATATGACGTCACGACTATCTCATCTGTATAGTAAAAGTTCTCTGTGTTGTAAGTTAGCGGTAAGCAATAGTATCAATGTTTATGTCATACTTCTTCTAAGCTCTGCTTAAACAGCTACGTCAGGGTCTACGATCACTGCAAAAGTAAATAGGTACGAATTTGCGATTTCTTAATCTTTTAACAGGTGTAGTTGATGATCAAACGTAATCGAAAAGTAAACGTTTGAAGTAGATGTTTTACCATCAAGAAACATATTACCCTGTCATCTTAAATTAATTTGGTACGTAACAGTTATTGGACTTAGCGACGGCGAAAATTAGGGGTTGGTAGCGGAGTATGTACAACGTATGTAACCATTTTTTTTAGATCTGTAGTGGTGATTGTTGTTTCCTTTTAGCAGAATGCTTAAATAATATGCATTGTGGATTGTATTGTACGCATTAAATGAAAACACAGGTGATTGTAAATTTTCATAATTATTTTGATTTTGTAACTTCTTTGGAGGCTAATCAATGTACACAATACACATACTAAAAACCAAATTACACAATATTATGTTTGACTCTCCCTTACCAACATTTAAATGGAAGTCCTAATAAGTGTTAGGTCTTAACATCACAATAATTATTATAATATTAAAACGATGTATGTTTACTATCCACCACATTTAGTATGTATTAATTTTAGCAATAGGATAATGTGTAATATAGTATAATAATATATATATTTTTCGATTATACTAATTACAATTGAACCAAACATGTTTACAAAAATTAGGTTACAAGATGCATTTAAATATTATTTTACTTTATATTTTATGGAATTATTTTTGTGCCTTTTGGCACTATATGGATATGTTTTTCTTATTTTTTTTTTCAGATTTACAAGCAAATATTACATCATTAAAACTATATTTCTACTATCATAGAACTTGCCACTTAGGAAATATGTAAAATTAATTTAAATATATAATAATTATTATAAATTAGTTTTTAACTCTAGTCATGTAGGATATTTATAAACTTACCAAATAATTTTCAGGTTATGATAATATAAGTCGTAAAAACCCGGGCGATGACATAGGGAGGTTTAGCTATAATTTAATATTATAAAGATAGTTACATAACTATCGAGTAGGTAGGTAATAACCATCCTAAAAATACGAAAAAAATAAAGACAAAATTGGCTTAAATTCAAACCAAAAAAGGTGATTCCTGTGGAGTTTCTTGCGCCGCTTCTTCTCCACAGAAGTACACCTTGCGAAGCGGTGGTAGATGTTTTCCAAATTTAATAAAATGTAAATAAAAATAATAATACAAATAAAAATGAAAATAAATTCAAATTAATTTTTCTATTCAGTCGTTTTATTTCATATCCTATATATATAATAAATTTATGAGACGCCATCCCCGTTGTTTTATTACCCTCACCCTATTTTAATATTCAGTAAATCATTAAAAATCATTTTTTTGAACATCAAAAATAGTACACAGTTTATAACATTGAAATTAATTTATAAAATCAAGTTTGATAGAAATTATAAAATATCTTAGATTTTGTTTTTGTAAGAAAGTCAAATTGAATGAGCCTAGTATTCACACCAGTTTTCTGAACATCTGATACAACGAAATCACTTAAAACTATTACTGAATAGTTTATTCCTATTCTTCCTTTAGAGCCTTGGTACTGTTACCATGGTAAATGTCGTCTGTTTAGCCTCAGCGTCTGCGTTCAACGAGGAGAAAGGCATTGATCAAGAATTAGCGTCACCTACTATTTTATAAAACGAATCAAATGCGAGTCGGTAATCCGCAAATGAAGGGTTCCGTACCATTGTATAAGTAAAACACTATCTCGTTTTACCTAAGTATGTCGGTCTGAATACAAGGCGAGTCCAAACTCGCGCACAGTACAGTCTCGACTGTAAACAAGAATTACAATATTGAATGTATATGATATTGTTATAAACTTACTGAATATATTTGAGTTATTTAGTAAATAATCACTTTCCAGAGCGAAAATCACGAATTTTCGTATAATTTCACTATTTTAACTATTTGAGAAACACATCCGATATAAAATGCTCTAAAAAGTGCTGTTAATTAATGAATTTAACGTATTTTACATGAATAATTCTTATTGTTAAATGTTTTAATCATTTAATAATTACAAATAAAGAAATGTCTAAACGTCTGTCCTGGTGCCGAATTTTGCTTTCTGCGTAGCGTAATGCGCGTAGTTCAGACCAATACACTTACGTGAAACGAGATATACCTTTAAAATACTGTAGGAAACAAAATAGGATTTAAAATATTATGCAATACTTATACACCATTTCGAGTGCGATTCCGACTCGCAGTTGACCGATAATTATTATTTGTTATACTGGTAAAAAGTACAAATTTTGTAAAAATTTAAATTATTACGGCTCACAAAAGAGATGCATTCTATAACAATATACATATATCGACGCTGAGATAAGCAATACCATGTCAAGCCACACGAACTTAATTTTGAGAAAATGGATCTAAGGATTTCATACCTATTCTTAATGTATATATCCAACTTTTTTTCTGTTTTGATAAAAGGTATAATGAATTAAAAGGAGATTAGCATATTATAAAGTTTTTTCTAATAATGTTTTTCAAATATGTAAGATTATTGTAATTCTAAAATATGGAACACGCTTGGAATTTCTAAACATTAAATTAAGAAACTTTATTCCGTACTTATTTAATTTTATAATTGCTTATCAGCATCCATATAATAAATAACCCTTCTGCGAGTACGAACGACGACACACGTCAAAATTTTTGAACAAAAACTTGTAGAAAATATTACGGAAATTTCAATAGTTTCACAAACACTTAAAAACTAATATATATGTATAAGTCAATAATATTATACAAATATAGATCAGTTAAAAGCTCACACATTAGGGTACCAAGATTGCCGACCACATTGGACGACGTTGCTTAGCAACCAGCGACAAGTATGACGGGTGAGGATATCTTTGGACCAAGAAGTAAATTAACCTAAAATTGAATTGAATTTAACAAGTAAATTGATACACTTGTCAAAGTTCGTACAGATTTTTAAAGTAAAAAAATAGTTAAGAACGAAACATATCTATAATTATATATATTATTGCCATAAACCGTGTATAATTTTCAATTTAATAAAGATGCATGAACTAATTTGCGCAACTTACGCATTTCATTGATATATGTATATATGAATACTAATAAGCAATAATGTGTCAACACAAAAAAAAATCGAATATGGAGATATTGATATACCCTGTTAGTGAATCATGTATTTAACATTCGTAAAAACATTTTGAAGTCATCTTTAGTAAATGAATACGAAAAAAGGTTAATTAAATGCTTCGAATATTAAAGTGTGGTCATATTTTGCAGTAAATAATATCATGTATTCAAAAAACTTATTATTTCATAAAACTTTTCATTATACCAATTTGCTTGTAATTATTTATATTATAAATTTAATAAAAAAAGAAAAGATATGCGTATCCTAATAAATTTGTTAAAAATAGATTTGACATCTTTAGACGCTATTTTCTCAAATCACACACACATTATTGCTTATCAGCGTCCATATATTAAATGAAATTAAAAATTATTTCACCTCCATCAGTTTATTTTATCGCGACAAAAGTAGCCTACACCCTTCTTCCAGAACCAATATCTGAACTAAAGTTTATCAATATTAATTTAACGGTTTGGGCGTGGAAAAGTAACAAAATGAGACGCAATAAAACCACGTTTAACACGTGTTGAGCTGTAGTGGTAAAAAATTAAGCATTACTTAAAATCCTTAATAAATTGCTTAACATAGTAAAATGACGAAAAACTTATTTAATATGATGTCACATGATAAGACAACTTAATTGGTTTTAGACATCTTTTAAGCTCACTTAAGCGTATGTTGCGCTATATCTAAAAGAGTTTAAAGTCAAAATTGTCCTTAGAGGCGGATTTGTAGTACGGATATTTATAATGCAGTAAAAATTTAAATATTGAAATGAAAAGTATAATATATTTGTACTATAATTTTTGTCACAATATAGATTTTATGTAAGTACCTTTAAAATTTAATTAATTTAATATAATTTTATGATTGAAGAATGTTTAACTGAACTGGCACTTCTCCACGTCCATAAAAACACACCCATCGAAGACGAAGTGATAACTTTTCACCTGTATCGATTATTATCAAACTTAAATTATTACTTCTTGTGACTTGACCAAAACTATGTGACCCCCCCCCTGGCGGCGAAGCTGGATCCGTCCTTGATGTATAAACGCTTAAGTACGTTATTAGTGAATAATAAATAGAGTTAAACTTTATACTTTCAATCGTATAGTATATTTTTCTTTACTTGTCTTTGTTCTATAATCGTTGATCGTTTCTTTATCATATATTTGCGCTCAATCGGCGTAAGGTTTATGGGCTGTCAAGTGACTGTATAGTCTGTGACATTTGTAACAGTGATACTCTGTGACATTATTACTATGGGGATCCGGTTTCCAGCGCTCGCTCTCTGCTACGTGACTCCAATGCGCGCACACTATAAACAACAACAGTTTCTGAAAATCATCGTGTTTACCAACAACAAAACAGTCTTTATTTGGTAACAATACCTCGAACGAAAAATACGAATTGTCGAACATTTTTTTTTTCATTTTATTTTTTTTAATAAAAAAATTAGTTCAGTTAAATTATTCAGTCAAGAGTATGTTATCTAACTCGTGTGTAGCTAGAAATAATTATCTATAATAAATAGCTATATTTGTCTGCTAAATAAGACAAGTAAAGAAAAATAGACTATAAAACTATCATCCTATTCTTTATTTGGAGTATATATTTTGTTTAACAAAAAATCTGCTGTTGTTTTTTAAATTACGTTAATTAGTGAAAAATAAAATAATTTCATCTAAAAAATATTAAAAGAAATATTTTGCTTAATCCACATTTCAAAAATAAATTTAACTCGAAAATATTTTTAGATAATATAACTGCTAAAATATATCAAATATCACACATAAATCATTCAACTCGCATGCAGAAATTTCCTAATTTTAGTGATAAAATGTTATAACCTGCCAACCTTTTAACAATGTAATTTGCGTTTATGTTAGGTTTCCAAAACGATAAATAAAAATGAGAACCGTTGTATGGTGATGCGGTATTTAGACAATATATAATGACCAAAGGCTGTTATAATTAATAAATAAATCAAATTATTTAAAATTATATATAGTTTAATAATTTGTAGTCTTTATTTGGAGTATTATTACATCATATTCTCTGCCCTCTATTTGAAAAGCGGTTGACGATATTGTTGGTAGCACCGCGTTGAGGGTTGATCGTTTGCGGCGTTGCGCGTTGGTCGCTAAGGGGAAGAGCGCCATCTATTGGGAACGAGGAAAAACGAGAGCAGTGCGGTGTAGTGAGATTTTACTTTATGAAAAACTCCGTTGAAGAGATTGGTATAATTGTGATATAAGTACTTAATGAAATACACATATTGTTGAATGACTACGGAAGAAGTTGAGAATTTTATCTCTATCTCTACAACGTACGGGCTACTATTTAGGTTAAGCAAAACATTTATATTTTTTAACCTCTAAAAATCAAAAATACTCATAAAATTATCATTGCATGTGACTAATTATTTATATTTTTTAAGCAATAGCGTCATCTATTGTAAATATTAAGTTTGTATTTTTTAAGAAGGTCCAAGATTTTAATAAAGATGGCGTTGTTACTGTTACTTATTAATACCTCGTAGTAGTAAGTAGATGGAAAGTTTATAATAAAATCATTGAGTTTGGAAGTTAGGAGAACCATTGCTTTGATTGTGTTTCTAAGAACGTATTAAACTAGAATGGCACTACAGGAGTAAATACTTTTTGAAATATGCGCGATTGTTTTTTTTATAAAAATTGCAGACAAACGAATCGCTTGATTACCTGATGTCAAGTGATCACCGTGATGCTAATTTTATTCAATACTGTTTATTCACACTGGCTCTCTTTGTTTGTTTCTTCGCATTTTTTCTTTTGGTTTAAAATCATAGAAATAGATCTCTTCTCACTTTGCAACCAAAACTGCTATGACAAATTAATGTTAATTTCCTTGTTTTAGCTATACTGATTAAAATTGTCTTACTAATGTCAATTGATTGACGAATTTATTTTAATCGTATACCTATAATAGCTTGGACTTTACATTAAATCTGTATTCTATCGCCTCTACTTCTAGCGCTATTTCATGAGGTTAACATTTTTTATAAAAAAAAAATAATTTTAAATGCTTTTGAAATTGCTTTATAAGAAAGAAGAAAGAAGAAGATGTATACTTATTTCTGACCTGTTAGTCATAATTACGAAAGAATATAATCTATCCTTTTAACTCTTATTAAAGGAATACAAAAAACATACTGCTCTGTAAAATTTCAGTTTCAGAAAAGCTAACATTGCAAATATAAAAATTATATTTTCTATAAAGGTTTAAAAATAACAAAGAAAAAATGTGTAAAATTTTATATTGCATTATAATAAACTGTCACAACAAGGAATTGCCGTACTACCTTACACAATTATACCACTTAAGAAATAACTTACATCTACGTAAACTATTAGACTTAATTTTACATCACATGTAGAATGAGATATCATTTTTTATAATAAGTAACAATGGCCGATGACATTCTTCACATTACTCCGTTATCAAGGATTGATCTTAAAACCTTAATAAGTTACAATAGTTTAAAAATAAGCGCCTTACTGATATTATGCGATAATTATTGTTACTAGAACTTTCTAATTACATATAAATAGACACAACAGTTGTAAAAAGATTAAATACTACAGCAGCCATTAGAAGTCATGTTTAAGGTCAAAATGTAAACATTATCGATATGATACTTATTTTTAATGTAAACTATTTGAAAAAACAGTCTTTCTTTTATTTTGAGGTGAAAATTTAAAAAGTCTTAATCCGAAATAAATCTTGTCCAACATTTAGAAACAATGAATTTAGTAGTTTTTTTTTTATTTTATTTAGAGTAAACATGTTTATGAAATCGGATACATTGTTTTATTGTTACAAAATTCACCTTATCTATTAAAAATGGGCAAACGAGCCAATATTTCTTTACCTTAAAAAACCTATGCAATAGACACATTATTGTATATTTTACAGATATAATGTAATATAAAACCGTTTAATGATGAATACTTTATTTATTTTAATAAAACGCACCTAATTCCTTTCCTTTATAAAAAAACAATATTAAATAAATAGGCTTACTATTAAAACAACTGACTGATTTTTATCGTTTGAAACTTAAAATATCAAAAATTTTATGAAAATTATTTCTTATATACATAAAGAACTAATTAGCGACCATTTAAGTAATGCAATGTGATATTGGATTTATTTTATCAATTTAAATACTAATTTAGTTTAAGTTGAATTCAAATATTTGCTGAAAAATACTTAAAACTTTAAATAAATATTTTATTACAAAGGAAGGAGCATATTATAACATTCCTTTTACTCTCTAAAACATTTTTATCTTTTTATTATTTTAAGATTTTAATGCTTATTATTTAAACAATCTGTTTAGACAATTATAAGAATTCAAGTAGAATATCACATGTGATGTGATCATACTTATGAATAAAACCAAAACATTTTTCAGCCAAAGTATTTTTATAGTTGATATTGTTTGTAAGCACATAGACATTAATAAATAAGCTATCAACCATAAAATCATATATTATTATGAAAAAAAGCCATCATTAAATTTATTGTGACCAATAATAAAATTACTAGCATTTACTTTTTCAAAGCATGAATCGTTTGAATCAATGTTGACGTCAATTTATAACGTCTATTTTTGTCAACCTTTTATTTCACGTAAAAACACTGACAATGAGATAAAAACGCTTAGAGAGTTGCCATAGGCCAGAAAGAGCTTAATTATTTTTTCGATCGCTTTCAATAAGCCTCACGGTTCAACACACTAAAAAAATTTGGACAAGATCCGAGTCAATGTTCGAGAGTAGCAGATTAGTTTTAAAACGGAGTAAAGTGTTTCACGGCGTTCGCGATGAAATTATCTTTTGTTCTTGTTCTTCATGGTGAGACGCCGCCAAAAGCTGGTCTTCTCCGCTGGTGGCTGCTCCTCTCTCGTCTCCTCTGCTCGCGTTTCTCCTCGAAGCATATCTAAGAATGTCGGATCATTTTTCCGTACATTTTTCTCAATTTTCACAGCTTCCGCACTGAGCTCCGCCTTCAATTTTTCAGGGCTCGTATTTTCGACCTTAAACTCGTTAGGGTCTTCAACGAAAGCCTGCTGGAGATCACGCATAATCTTTTTCCGTATTGTCTTTTTCATGCTGAGATGTCTCTCTAAAGTTTTCACATCACCATTGGCGTAGGTGCGGTAGTCTTCCTTCTTCTTCCTGACTGACTTCTTAGTTTTGTCCTCATTGTCTTCGTAGGCCTTTCCATCGTACTGCTGGTTCAAGCCGAAGATGTCGCGCAAATGCGGGATCGCTCTCTCTGATGTCATCTTGTGTCAGGCGCTGTTCACGCCCAATGTTAGAAGATCACAAACACCTCATCGTGGGTCCTGGAATTGAAAAAGAAAACAGATTAATGGTCTGTCTAACAAATTCTAAAAACTTGTTGAAAGGTGACATAATCTAATGAAGTCACGTTAAAAAAAATATTCTCCTAGTTTAGTCATATTAGGCCGTGCCGGTGCCCCTTTGCGCTCATACTAGAAAAAATTGCTTGCTACACCCATAATTTTTAGTATTAAAAATATTAAAATATTACAGCGAAAATTTCAATGAATTTAACTGTGTGTAATTAGTTAATAACATAATTCGCAAAATAAACGGCACACCTTTTTTGGCTGTCGAGTCTGACAGGTGACAAGTGTTTAAATATGAATACTAAATGAGTGCTAGTTGTCGCCCGCGGCTTCCCCGACACTGAATATATTAATAATATAGTATTTTCTAGACGTGTAATCGACATCAACTTTCAATTCAGGGGTTTACAAATATAAATGAGAATGTATTATAGAAATATATGAAATATTATTTGTCGTTGTAATAACACACAGCAGGCTAATTGTTAAAAAAAGAGATAATAAATTACATAACATTTTTAGTTAATAAGGTAAGTATGTGTTTTATTATTTACAAATTAGAAAAAAAAACAGATTGTTTAAAATAATAAAATGTATTCGTAAGTTAAGTATACGTATAAGAGATTTCTAAGGTTTTTATTGATCTTTTACTTATATCATAACGTAGTAAATATATTTTACTAGCTGCTCCTGGCGATTACACTTCATAGAAGTAATTGTTCATACATGTAGTCTTCATACATAGTAATTGTTTTATATAAACTTACAAACAATGTCTTTTTATTTTTCTATAAGATTAGTTTAAGAATAGTCAAACTATCGATAATAATATAAAAAGGATGTTTTTTTTTTAATTTGTCAAGAATCAAATTACCGCAAGTTATATGTCAAAGAGTTAAGGAACAAAATACAGTATAATAATGGCATTTAAGTGGAGGCTTTGTAGCGTGACTGCAGTACTGGCGGCGGTGCCTGTAACAACTTCCCTTAAGAGAGACACGTGAGCTCACAACTGCTATACTTTAAACTTTTTTTATTATATGATGCAAAACAGAAAAATTCTAATGTTTACAAGTCATTAGTTACTATAGAGATAATGTCTGCACGAATGGTGGTAAGAATGCTAGCAATATTACCCTTTGAATCGCATTTCTGATTATTTTGTTATTTTATACAGTTTTAAATACAAGTTTTAAGTACAAGTTTTGTTTCACTGCCGAAATAAAGTCTTATTGATTGGTCGAAGATTGGCCGATATATGAATGTATATTTCCGAGTGTCTTTCGAAATATGTATATTATTTCTTCGAAATGTTTTATTGATCATTAATTTTGTTTTTTTGATTTGTGATTTATACGTGTCCATCTTGACGTTATAGATTTTAATTTCTATCACGTTTATATAGCAACACCAAAGTGGTACCACTTTGGTGTTGCTATATAAAAATATTGTTACGATTATGTCTATGCTAACATAAACTTCTATAAACGCTGATGCAAAAATGTCGAGAACAATTCAAAACATTTTTTTTATGATTCACGTTCAATCACCAAACAAGCGTTTTACGTGACTGTACCTAGCTACCTACATATCTAACAGCATCCGTACGTATTGTGTTCTAAATGTAATAAAGAGCGCTTCACTGCACGAGCCGTCTCCTCTCACCAGACTGGTGAACAATGCGTTCACTATTTCGACCATTTACTCGCGCAAGCTAACAAATTATCTTGAAAACACAACACGCCACTTTCCTCTTACATACTAAGAGCTAGAGAAGGAAATAGCGTGATGAAATTTTAAAGGAGTTATGATTAGTGCACACGGTACACATATAGGCCGATGCGCCAATAAATTGTTTGAAAATTAATAAATATTTCGCTTCACTTTCTAGAATTTATTAGGTTAATTTCTAGTAAAGGAGGAAGTTTTAAACTAGACAGATTTAGGTGTAGATATTTCTGTCTAGTTCTGGTCATAATCTTTTTTCATTCGTTGATGAGTTACATTTTCCAACTCTACTAGAGTCTATTAACTCGATTTTAATTGAATTCGTTTAAGATAACTTTCGAAGTAAATGAGTTTATTTGATAATAAAAATAAAAACAAATCAGGTAAAAAACAACAAACATATCACATTACATATTACACGAATTAGCAATTTAAAAAGAAAATCAGACAAAAAAAGAACCTTCGCTTGAAATGGAAGTCTTTGAAAAATTTAAATGTAAAAAATCTGATCGATTTTATGTCATAAACAATTTGTATTATAATACCAACTGTAATATATTATCAGATTCGAAACCGATCAAACACGCCTACACTAAACGTATTTAAATTATATGACACGGTTAAATCTTTGATACATATGTAACACCCGTAGGAATTATACAGTGTGATTTTTTTTACTGGACGTGTAGAGCCAAATATGAAACTATAGAGATTAGTGAAATGTATATGTAATATGTGAAAAATGCTTAAAGGAGTGTCGAGGCCGATTTTAATGAAAACTAAAACGGCATAATTAGTTTTTTTTGAAAAATAAATCACACTGTGAGCCACATGGCACTATCACATGATAGTGCTATTAATAAGGATTAAATTTGGGAAGTAATGACAAGCGGTAAACCAAAGTATAAGGTTAATTTTGTACAAAATGCATCCTGTATATTCCTCGGTGATATATTACAGACGCCCACTAATACTTAAAACCCAAATAAGACGTTAAGACCTACTGTATATAATTTTTCCTGGTACTTTAGAATTAAGCTCAGTTTAACGATCGGCTTAACAATAAGTACAACTTTTTGGTTATATAATGTATACATATTTATGTACAATATGAAAGTTAAGTTAAAATGTTAAAGACAGTAAAAATAGTTTTGTGAACGGTTTAACTGGTATTATATCGTGAATATTTATTATTTTTAAAATGCCGGTACACTAGAAAGAATTTGACTCTAAGTCTTCGACGAGATTACACTTGTAAAATTTTCTTTCAGACTTTCATAAAGATTTACAAAAAAAAATTTATTATTGCTTTATACCTGAAAGAACTTATCGCAGTATCTTTTTTTTGACACCCACAACTTTCGTAAGGCTACCTAGTCTTCTCTGTCCTCTACTCTGTAACCTGTAACCTATTTGTACAAATGTAATTCTTGACTTACACTTTCATAAAGATTTGCATAAGTTATATCTCATTGCTTTACACCTGAAAGGTTAACTCTCAGTGCTTTATTTTATACATTCACAGCTTTCTTAACCATCTACTAGGTATAATTATAAAATTTAATTATTGCGCCCCTTCCCAACATTCTATGACTAGTCCTCTGCCCAAAGGTTGCCTGGAAGAGATCGCTGTTTTAGCGATAAGGTATTGGTGTGCAATAAAGAATAAATAAATAAAATAAATAAATATCTGTTAATAGGTTAGAGTTATTTTATATCGCTCTCGAGAGTGAAACTTACAAATGTAATTCTCGCCGGCTCATAATAAGAAATAACTTACTATTTTTTGTCTATGTATAATAACCGCGAAAAGCCCTGCACTTGTACTATATTCTGTGTTTCATTGCTCAAAACAAATTCCGTAAGTCGTTACATGTGTAGTGCCAAGAGTCATTTTCTTTATTATTCTGTAACTCACGTAAACACAACGACGAATGCAATAAAAGTCAGTCCTTACATCTTAGGCGACCGTTTAACAGCTGACATTAACATTGACACAGGGTCAATGCACTTTACCTAACACATGATGGGGCAGCCATCTTTGTTAACATTAGGTCGCTCGTGACGTCAATATGCGGAATAACGTCGGCAAACAAGTATTTATGGTTTTTGAATGTTTATGTGTTATCTGGTCTTCGGACAATATTATGTAACTTTACGTGACATTTGCTCGCACCTGTAATAGGTTAAGAGGTCAATTAATTGCTTTTAGATAATCAACAAGTTTAGCTAAAGTTAACATTTATACTATTTACGGTGAACATAAGACATTCGATTTCAAAACGTCTTCTGACCCGTGAGACTATGTATAAATATACATTTACTGAGTGAAATAAATAATATGTAGATAGAAACAATATATTTTATTCATATTGTACATGCGAAAGTAACAGTCCATCTGTCTGTTTGTTACGTTTTCACAGCTGAAGTACTGAACCCATTTTAATTAATTTTGGTATAGATTAAAGAATGATATCATAAAAATTGATATAGGCTACTTTGTGTTTGTACAATCAATTTATAAGGTGTCATTAAATTAATCCACGATAATAAAGCCGATTAAAAATATAAAACTTTTAATGAGATTATTTGATTGATTGTTGTTTTAGGAATTTAGGGATTGCGTTAAAATGTCTGTTTCTGAGCACCAAATAATGCATATCTACAAAACTGTAAAACTTTCTGAAGCGGAAGGGTGAGGGAGAAAATGTTCATTGTGTGTTTCAAGCGATTTCGAAAAATGATATTCATACCTAACAGAGCTTGAGCGTGATAAAAAGGGTTGAAAACACGATTCTTTCAGAGGTTCTCGAGGATTATTTCCGTATATAAATTTACAAAGTTTTTATATGTAAAAAAAAGGAAATGCAAGTTAAAAGCGAGTTGCTTGTTATATTATTTTTATTAACTTTATATGTTAATGAAAATATTATAAATACTGAACTCGGTTTTCAGTAAAACTTATATTAATAAAATATATTATTCATTTATATAATAAATAAATATCAAAGTATTACTTGGTTCCAAGGTTGCATTATACGTGTTGTTTTTATTTTATTGTCAGCTGAAGAACAAATGCGGCCTTGGCGACATTTCTCAAGAAGACAATATCATTTATTATTTTATACAATGTTTGCTCAACTGCATGTTGGATAAAAGATAACGAAAGAATAACAGTAGTCTGGAAACAATCTCGTACACGTATGTTATATTGACGTGGTTATTTTAAACGGTGTTCATAACAATGCGTGCATTTTGTATTTTTTTAAATGTGAATATACATTATAAATATAGAAAAATGTAAAAAAGTAGATGGATAAATGTATGGAATCTATGGTCATTGTCGCTTCCAAAACGGCAAGAACGATTTAAATGAAATTTTTGGACAATCTTCAGGTTAGTCCAGCGGGTGATCCTGAGAAGTTTGGTAAAGATCGGATTAACATATTTTTTGGCTTTGTGGCAAGCGGAGCGCTAGATATGTATAAAGTCGAAGTGTTTGTTTTTTTAAACGCGCTAATCTTGGAACTACTAAGAAACGTTATAGGACATAAAACATTTCGCTACGACATATTGGAATTAAGCAATAATGAAAAACGTTAATGAATATGTTTAGTTTAGAAATATGCGCGTAATACCACGCGACACAGCTGGTTCAGATATACAGTATGATCTGAAATATTCAGAATGCTGGTCAGTCTTATTAATACCTTGCACCGAAATCAAATTTTTTTAGTGGACGTCTCGTTTCATATAGAAAATTATTAGATCGTGATTAATCAGTGAGTGGTATTTAGCCTTTATATAAACGTTTATTTATTATGTAATCGTTAAAAATAATATTTACAGCACGGACACTTATGGTATCAAATATTAATTATTAGTTCAGAATGACGAACTGTCGATTTCAACAAGCCATGGTTTTGATCACGCTACCAAAATTTGACTGATTTGAAGCAATTAGTATTGTTAAATTGAGGCCGGGCATGGGGTATAGCAGCGATCTTGCAATATGAGGTCATTTTATATGTTAACAGATAGATATGTTGTGAATGAAATGTTACAATAAAGATTAATTTTCTGTATTTAATAGGCAAAGCCGCTAGTTTTTTGGGCACTTTGCCTCAATACAATGACATTGATAGATTATTAGGTTTTATAATTATTAGGTTTAGGATTAGGTTTTATATTTTTTTTTAATTACTTCTTCTATTGATGTTCTTATTGTGGTTTTCTTTGTTATTATTTTTCTGTAAATTTTGTACATAAAATGTTTCTTTCATACTACAAATTAATTACATATTCATTATTTTGTAATTGACGTTTAGTTTAATTGGATGACGTATAGTAAATAGTTATAAGTATAGATAAACAATGAAAATTCAAGATTTGGTAACGGTGTAAACTTTATTTCTATTCACTCTGCGTAAATTGCGGTACACGTGTCTACCAACTAGAATTACACACTTATATTCTATGAACTGTCCCTATTTCTAGTTGCGTGACAATATGTTTTTGCGTTTGAATCCATATAAGTAATGTTTTACTTTTGATTCCATATAATGTATAAGTCTACAGCGACGATAGAAATACACTTTGATGTCAGCAATAACGTAAGGTAATGTCCTGCTCTACTTGGCTCGAAATGCGTAAATTAACAAGTAAATTAAGTCAACCCATAGATGGAGACCATATTGTTATGTTACCAGAGATGACCTAGTGAACTTGGCACCAGCTATTGAAAACACCATTTATTATATATTTATAATAATCTATAGTGATATTTATCATAGAAAATTACAGATTTCGATTTTTCGACTGTTCTACATTTTTGTTATTTTCTTTTTTTTCTATTTTTATTATATAACGACTATTGTTTAAATTATTATTATAAAAAAGGTTTGACATATCGCATTGTTAGTAATGTTAAAAGGGTTTTAGATTACAGAGACATTTTATGTTTACGACATAATTAAGGCGCATTTTTGCAATTAAGGGCCAACGGCGCGACGTCGAAGCGTCTTCAATGACGTCGCGCCGTGGTTCGTTCCGTTAAAAGTTACGGCGTCGCGTCGTGAAAATGTAGGAAATCCAATAATGGCGCCATTTTTGTATGTGGTACGGTGACGTCTTTCATTTAAAATCAACTAGAAAGTCACAATGCCACGGCGCGTTTTATGATACATGTCGTAGATTTTCTCGACACGATCTCGTAACTTTTCACAGTGTCAGAACGAGTCAGAACGTGGTTATGTGTTTTGGCCGTAACGCCGGCGGAGCTGGAGTATAATGTGGAGTACGTATAACAAATGCGCGAAAAGGTGCTAGCTGGCCCGTCGCGCCCTGATAATCGCGCGCAACGCTACGCCGAGAAAAATTGCTCTTTTAACTGCAAACATTTGCGAAATGAACGATTGTTGTGCTCCTTACAATTCGAATGCATTTCACTATTTTCATTTCAAGTGATTGTCTTCGTATTGCTTTACAAAACACATATTTGTACTTATGATTTTTTGTTACGGTTATTGACTTGTCAGAAAAAAAGGTGTTAAAAACGAATGAAGATGATTCTTTTGAAATCATCTAATGCCTAATCAACAATGATTTTATTAATATAGACTATATATAGAAAGCTTTTTTATAACCTTGAAAAGATTATGAATCTTCTTTTTTCTCCAGACATATTTTCTGACAACTGATAATTTCTGATATATGGAATAAAAATAACGAATGTGTTTGCTAATTTTGCATTGTCCTATGAACTAATTATGTATTAATAAATTAGGTATCAATATCTTATGATGTTAATATAAATGTAATAATGTGGTCACCCTACGGGGCATTTGTCACCCTGACGTACTGCGCCTGATGCGGCGCCCGCCTTACCGGATATTGCGTATACGCTCGCTCTCTTATTGTTCCCTCATTTATATGCAACTCGTTTGCGTAGAGTATAAGGTAAACAAACCTTTCTCCGGCTTTGTTTATTTATGATTTCAATTATAATTACTACAAATGTTGTTTGAAAATGTGTTACTGTTTTAGGAAAAGATTAGAAGCAGTCATCTACTAAACCAGTGTACTTTAATAGCAGCCTACATTTTTTAATCAATATTCTCAATGCAACTAAATTTAAAAATTGTTTTCAATTAGGGTAAACTTAAATATTGAACTTTCGTCAGTTTTTACATTAGACGTAAACACTACCATTGAAAATATAGTGAAAAAATGACTTCATAAAAAGTTTTAATTAAAATTGTTTTTACAAACTCTTATGTATAATTTGAAAAGTTATAGAGGTGGAAGTTATCTCGCAGTTGTGCATACAAAATATACTTGTACAAATAATACGTTTTTGTAATTTGCATATTTACGAAAGTTCATCTGCCTGGCTATACATGGAATTGGCTTCAATTATAAAGTTCCTTCCAGGCAACTAAGGAAAAGTTTATAATTCCTTAAATTACATAATAATATTTTATTTGGCACTTTGTACCTTAATTCGTAGACGTGATAGATTAATATAAGATTTACAAGTCTTTTTGCTCGAGCTTCTTAGACTGGTAATGACTAGTTTAGAGTCCGCTTTATAGCTTTTAAGACGTCACTTGAACGTTGTCTGTGGAGACAACATGGCGTGGTTTCCTAGAGAGCGATTTTTAACCGACTTCGAAAAAGGAGAAGGTTCTATGTTCGGCTGTATGTATTTTTTTATGTTTGTTCACCGATTTTTCAGTCGTTTGTGGACCGATTTTCAAAATTGTTTTTTGACAACGTAAAGTCAAATATTTGTTAAATTCGTTATACTAAGTACGCTATGCCCGGATCCTGTAAAGACAAAGTTTAAAACACAAACATAATAACCGCACTTGACAGACAAGCTGCCTTATTGCTATTTAAAGGGATTATTCAAGACAAATATATTTATCACAAATTGATCATTATTCATATAGCCATAAGAGCTACAGAATATTAAACTACATCTGTGGTACACGATGCTGGTACACGATCTCTCTATTTGATGAGCATTCCATCTCCTCCACGCAATCAGCTAATGGAAGCACTTAGGTACTAACGCCCGCCTGTGGCTTCGTTCAAGTTGGACATACTGATATGGGGAAAATATGTAATAATAAATACGTGCTATTAGCTTACAGCGAAGATTTTTCAGATGCAACTGAATTAGTTAATCTATAATTTAAAAAATATATTTAAAAACCTGCTTAATCAACTTATCACTTAAATTGATTATATTAATTTTAGTTTTATTGGATTTTTTATTTCATAGATCATACATTTTTTTGTTTGCTTTTAAATCACATTTTTATCGGCTCATAGTGTTGATCATTAATGAGTTAAAACTTTAGATTAATATATTAATCCACGATATTAATCGATTTCTAATTTGAGAGTTTCAGCTTAGCCGATAGCGTCGATTATATTAATTTAGGTCTGTTTTGTTTCAGTTCCAATAATTTTACTAATCAATTATAATTGATAAATGTATGTATGTAAATACGTATTTAAGTAGTATTTTATTTGCTATTTAATTATCGCACTTGTTGCAAACGGTTTAACAGTTATACGTCGCACGAATTCACAAAGATAAGAACTATATATCAATTTTCGTGTGAAAAATTCGTATTGTCAATAGTTCTATACATTATTGTATCTTACTACTTATCTTAAATTGTTTCTCCTGAGAGCGAAGAGCGAAATTTGGTTCGCATTGAGAGAAGAAGGGTAACCCGTCTCATATAATCCCTTCAATTTCTTTTTTTTTCGTCTGGTTTTAGGGGATTATGTTTCCACATGTGGTTCCTGGAGGTAATCTCTGAAACTACTGATCCGACGTGAAAAAATCTTTTGCACTGGATAACACGTTTATTAAGGAAGGTTAAAGGCTATATTACATCATGCTACGATTTATATGAGCGAAGCAGTAAAGATAAACGCAAGTGAAACCGTAAGTGGCACTTATTTAGGTATAAATAGGTATCCTATTTTATTTATATAATTAGGAGGAGCCTAACGAATCCTAGCGGAGATGGCCGAGTGGTTGAAACAAGACTATCTCAACCAATGATCATGGGTTCAAGGCCCGGCACCACTGAGTTTTCAAGTGCTAAATTTGTTTTTAAATTAAACTCGTGCTCGGCGGTGAAGCAAAACATTATGAGGAAATCTGCATGGGCCACGAGAAATTCTAACAAATGTTTATCCGCCAATCTGCAGTGGAGCAGCGTAGCGAATTAAGTTCTTCTCTCTAATAGGAGAGAAGGCCCAGCAGTGGGACGTTTACAGGCTGCTTTTGTTAATTTTTTTTTTGGATATCACCATGTTATAAGCAAGTCGTAATATTGGTGCACAAATAATACTATTTTAATTAAAATAATATTATTTAATCATTATAAGAAAACAAAAAAAAAATAATACTAAAAATATATATATTATTCATAAATTGAAATATTTTGTAATATATTTAACAATAATGAATATATTAATTTTTAATGAGACAAACAAAATGCGTGTTGTGTTTTTTAGCCTCATTAGCTGATCTTGTTTTTAATACATAATCTTATAAGTATTTTATACGACTTCTTTACAATACAAACATACAATTAATGATATCAATGATATTTAACAAATAATATATACCTATATGATATGGTACGTAATATGTTACGTGTTAAAAATCTGTACCCACTTCCAAATTTTACTAGTTCCTTAATTATCTTGTTATAAGAGACACTCTCGACTGGCATACTTACTCGTTAGCTGGTTACTAGGCAATGTCGTCCATAGTGTTCAGATTCTAGGTATTTAGGAGTTAATAACATACATACGTATAGATATAAAATATAATTTCATACAATAGACTCAGTTGATTTTAACATAGATGACGCTTCATTTACTAGCTCCTAGTGCAACCACAGATTATAAAGAATTGAAATTAAAAACCTTTACTAAGAATGAATGTAATTGTCAGGTCCGTAAATATTAATTTTTTAAACGAAACCGTTTGTTGTAGCAAGGTTCATTTCAGTTTTAACAACAAAGCGTGTTAAACTTTAGATTTTCCTGTCGATTCTGAGAGCTATGCCAATGTGCCAACTGCCAATGCGCGATGATTCCCACGAGTCGGTTGGATAATAGTTACTTAACCACTGTTCACGGATTGCGCAAATACCCAAGGCCCGTCGTGTGATTATAACGACAATGCCTCTATTTTTCATAAATAACGTCAATGTTGTGTGTCACTTATAGTCAAATGCCATGTGATCGAAGTCAAAATAGTTGCTAATAATTTTCCCGATTAAATCCATTGACAACACTTGAGAAACAATGCAATGTTTTCATATTTTTATCTGTAAAAAACGGTGGCTTAATAAAACTTTATCTGCTGTAAAAAGTAAGAACGGACTACGACAAATAATATTAAAAAAAAAATACAATATTTTAAATAAAGGACTGCAATGAAAGTAAATTGTGATCTCTGTTCTACCACAATACACTTTCACTATTTCATCACCCTGGAAGACACATAAACAAATGTTCTCATCTACGATATATTCATTTGTAAAATTTCGTGCTTCTATAATATCAAACTATGTGTGTAAAGTGTGTGTTATTTGTCTGTGTATCAGATCAAATTATTAAGAATATATAAATATCTGATTCGATACATTAACGGAACTATTTAGGAAATTATTAAATTTTTCTTTTCCAAAGTATCCAATGCGAAACGATAGGCCTTAGCTATTTATATAAATAATAGTATGTATTCACCAAACAAATTATGTGTAACTAGCATTATTTGAGTCAATCATTTTATGTTTTTTTTGTGGAGTTTAGTCCAATTGTATCGTCATCATGTATATCTTTTAAATATATGTATATAATGTGTTGTCATTCTACCACAATGTTACGTTAATTGAAGGTAGGGAGATCATTTATGTCAAATGTGGCTCGCTCAAAAAGGGTTGCGGAGGTCAGATGGTAATCGTTCCGTAAAAAAAGACAATTTGTTCTAATCAATAGCAATGTGACAAAAATGCTCCACGTTACTATTTAAAAATGTGTTGAACACTAATTCTAGAGTATTTGTCTACACTGTTACTGTGTATATGTATATTAATTGCTTGCAAAGTAATTAATTTAATGTGGACTGAAATTATATTCGCTAAATTTAAAAATTTCAGTCCAAATTCGTTTATGTTGTTTAAATACAATTTTAAGTTTAATTAAATATATGTAACAGTTAATACAACCAAAATAATGATTCAATTAATAAATAAATTTTCTTTATGGTTACAGACTTCGTAATAGTTTATTTGTTATGATCAAATCAAACAAAAAAAATTGGTCTATAAAACTCAGTATTGATTTCAATTAAATGTCTATTTATATCAATTTGTATCTATTTATTTTATTCTCGATATAGTTTACTGCAGAAGTTTCGAGAACTTTTAAACAAAAAAAATATAGGAGCACTAGCAGCTCTTTGTGGTTTTACTAGATTTGATGGTTACTGCTTTGTGATGTAATATAGCTTGTAACCTTCATTAATAAACGGTATATCCAACGGAAAAAAGAATTTTTTAAATCAGTAGTTTCAGAAATTTCTTCTTAGATACGAACTTACAAACTGTACCTCTTTATAATATATTAAATGTAGCATTATTTATTAATTTCACATTTTATGAAGTTTATAAGGGCATATTCATAAGTATCTATAATTATTCAAATGCTGGATATTTAAAAATATGATAAATAGTTCCGAACCTAGTAAACTCAATTCGTAATTACACGAATAAAAGTCAAGTAAGTTCATTGTCAATAATAACTAGCGGTAATGTAATTAACCATCCTGTTATCATGAATTTATATGGAAAAATTAACAGAGCGTAAATAGCATGGAATTATTATTTGTTACGTCTTGCATTTTGAATAGAAAATGATGTTAATTAATAGAAATGTTTTTAATTTCGTGTTAACAATTTATCTCGTGTTTTGGCGGTGAAAAGAGGCAGCGTAAAGTAACGCAAGAGAAATTGTTGCACATTTAAGCCAGAAATGTATTATTAGGTGTAACTTACAATAGCGACTGATGGACGTGGCTTGATATAATTAATCGGACATGGCGTTGGACGCAGTCTTTTCACTGTGGTAGAGCGTAGCTGTAGCCCACTGGCTACAACACGTAAACGGGCTGGCTCTACTGGGGCAGTGCCACACGAGCATTCCTACTCCCTATTCCCTTCCATCCCTAATTCATTTTGAACCTGGTAAAGCATTTGCTTGTCTAGTGCTGTAAATATCCATAGACGGCACAGATCACGTTTGTGTGCTTTTTTATGAAAAAAAGGAAGCAACGACGGATGATCGTGAAGTACCAAATCATCAATCGCGAATTTTAATCATTTCCTATAGTATGTTTCAGGTTTTACATTTACCTTATGAGATATGGTTTTATCTATGTAAATTTTAGTAGATACTTGCAAGATTGATTGCTCCAATCTATGAATCTTAGTGTGATGTGATGTGTGATGGTTTCAACAAGTAGAGAAAAGTTAATAACGTTCAAATGCCTACATATTTATGTACGTCTTGATCATATCAGCTGCCAAATAAAAAACCACATCAAAATCGGCATTAGTTCACACCCTACGATGCTACATACATATACACACATCAAATGTATAACACCCCTCGTTTTTGCGTCGGGGATTAAAAATTAGAACACATAATGAATAAATGATAAGCCCAAGCCTCGACATCTAAACCCAACGCGAAATCAGTCAGGGTCAATAAAGATTGTCAACCAAATGACATAACGCTTCGTGCGAAAAACTTAAGTGAAAATAATATTTAACGGCGTATTATTCTGCGTATTTATACACGTCGTAATCTCACAACCTCGACTGTTTCTTCATAATTCGGAATGGTATAATCAGATAAGCGGGTTTACAGTCACCCGACCGTTTTAATTGCTGTTTTATGCTCATTATGTACCAATGATACTCTACTACGTTTTAATGTTAATTTTATAGCGTATCGCTGTGTCAAGGCATATATTGTGTTTTAAATGTGGAACACAATGTGATTATTCAGGGTTTCGTAGTTGAAAATGAAAAAGACACTTCTAGGATCACTTAGTTGTCCGTCTGTATCTCTATCTAAACCCTTTTCTAGAAACGCGTGGAGCTACCACGTTGAAATTAATATCATATACTTTAATCTGTATTTCCTGGGTTCTGTGAAAATATAATACATCTAAGTTAGTGCATACTGCAAATTTTGATCATTTTAGCATCTTCGGACGCAAATCAAAACCTATTTTTCGTTGACCTTGACTCGTGAAAATTTATTAAGCATCAATTGCTTATAGAACAAATAAAGAGAAAATTTGAAAAAAAATTGTAGTTACATAACAAAAAAACTTTTTTTCTTGCAAATGATACACATAATTTTTTTTTAGTTTTACCACAAAAACGGATATACATACCAATGTTAAGCCTACAAATATAATAGCTCAAACTCTAAATTATAACAACATATTATTATAATTGGCTAAGCGTAAGTCGGGTATAGGCGGGACGGGACCCTCGGTGTTCGAATCAGAATCGAGTTTTGCAGATTTAACCAAAACCCGAGGTCGTTATTGGTTAATAATTAGTTTTATTTGCAAAGTTGTTTATAATGGGTGCATTAACTTCGACGTGTATCTATTGGTTCTGCTGACATATAGAGCGATTATGTTATTAAAATTACTTAATCACACACGTGTTTTAACTGTGTCATGTTTTGATTTAAAAGTACTTACGCAGATATTATTTGCTCTACACTTGGTGGTCTATTTACAGTGAACTAGCTGTACGCTCCGGTTTGCATGGATGTGGTTAAAGATCTTTATTCTCGAAAGAAATTTTACATTTCACTTGATGAGAAAATATAAAACGTTTAGGTATTCATTTAATTTAGTTGTAAGCGTTGAGACAATCATATAAGATAACAAAATGCATACAAATCAAGTAAAACATAAATAAATAAGAGAATAAAACGAAAACATGAAAAAACAAAAAACAAATTTATAGTTACAAAAATTTTGGTACGTACAGAGGTGAATAGAAAACAATAATAATAAAACTTATATTCCAGTTAATAACTGAAAATGTACATATAATGGTGTAGAAATTTAACCAAAATTTTTAACTGTTACGATATTTCAATTTTTTTCTTTTACAAACCTGGTCTAGACAATTACGGACAAAAAAAAATAGCCAAGTAGGTGTTGCCATTCTAAAGTGATGCACGAACAGTCGAACATACATTCGACAGTTGATTTTATTTTTATTGATAGTGACGTGCGCATTTATATTATTATTTCGCTGTCTTGTGCTTTCATTTGTTTTAAATTTCGGTACCTATTTTAAATTAGTTGAAGATTATAGTCCTTTCTAAATACGAACTCAATTACGCACAAAAAGTTTCATAAAAATCAGTCCCGTTGCTAAGGAAGAGTTTAGTGACAAATACGCGGACCGAATAATATTAGGATTGAGCATGAATAAATAAGAAACAAAAATAAATGAATAAAAATAACGATCATTGTAATTTGTAAATACGTTTTTATTATGTAATGTAAAGTCAATTAATTTTGTTTTATACGCCCAGTTCATTGTATGTAAATTTTGACGTAGAGGCTTAATAATCTTAAAAACCGGTTTTTCTTAAATAATATTTATGATTGTTTGAAGCGAAGTGACATACGTATGAGCTCCAAAATTATTACATCTGCAAATTATACTAGATATAAACAAAGATTTTTTTCTTTAAATGCGACTTATTGTTTTTTTTTTAATATTTTTTTATTAATTCTTATTTTTAACTAACTAATGAATACCTTGGCTTAAATTATTATCTACCCTTAATCCATCTATATATTTAATAATCTGTGGCGATAAAATGTTAAGTTCTCTAATCAGTATTAGTTTAAAAACACTGCTAATATATCACGTGTATCTAATGAAGGAAATAATTATTCTTCAGATAAATCGCGTTACAGATGTTACATAATTGTCTAAAACTCGATATCTCTTTTTATATCTTTAAATATTATTAAAATAGCAGAATGCAATAAAGAGTACTTCTTTATAAATAAAAGGGGGAAAAGAGGAGACAGTTTCACCTGATAATAAGTTGGCCATAAACATCTGCATTATTACAGATGCGTTGCCGGCTTCTAATATAGAAAAATCCCTAAGTTATAGCGCTCAAGTAAAACTTTATAATTTCGTCAAGAAGTTTCTTAATGTGAATCGAATATGACATTAAACTAATATTCATCTTTTTTCGAACTTTTAACGCTTAAAAATAAAATGGTTTAAACAGAATAGAATACACGATTACCTAAACCTCTTCCTATGGTTCTCACATTACAATGTCACGACTCGCAGCCAGTAGGAAGCGACTATCTACATCACCCAGACACCGGCTCCGAATTCTTCCGGAGATCCACAGATAAACAAAACTGAATTCGTGAGAATTTTCTTTGTTACTAATATTTTCGATTTATAATTACGATTTTAAAATAGCTTTGTTATTATAGAAAGTGGATTTATATACGTATTGAATTATGTTCCTTGATTTTGTTTATTTTTATTATAATTTTTTAATTTAGTTTTTAGGTTATATGCTTTAAAAATTTACATTTTGTGTGCTTAAAAATACTTTTTTAAATAAAATTACGTTTCACAAAATATAATTGTGTACATACATTAGACATAAACGCTACGTGCGTTTAATAATTGTTATAAGAAGTAACTATAATAATCTATACATTATATTTCTAGATTAACTATAAGAGACCATATTGAGGATTGTAAATTTGTTCATTTTTTCAACTTAGATAAATTTTTATTTTTTTTTAAATTAAAGACATGAAAGTTAAAATTCAACAACTATTATCATAACCATGATTTGCCAATACTGATGATGTACACTCAAATATTTTTTTTAAAATAACACAATCACCGGTAACGCTGGCTTGCTTAGCTGTGAGAGGCACTTCCTCGTGGCTAATGTATTTTTCTTTCCGACTCATCAATCACGACTGCGTGAAGTCATCACTGCGCAGGCGCATTGTACGTGCTTTATTAAAACAAAATTGCTCATTTATTTCTTTACTAGTTTCTAAATTGGATTTTTCTCTTTTAATATATTTAGGAAGTTCATCGTAATAATCTTATTAAATAATAATGTAGTTTTATTAATGCATTCGATGAGAATTATCTTGAATTCTGGTGTGTGTATGTTGTAGTTTTTTAGTTGTTTATTGTTCATAATCCACAAGTCATCAGGCAAATTGCCTTTTTGTTTTTATTACGTGTGGATACATAAACATTGCGAGTCATTTTATTCTTAGTATGACATGATGTAATATCTTAATTTTTAGCTAAGTATATTTTTTTACACATATACATATAGTCCAGCTCCGCATGCATGCACGAAACTTGTAAAGATGTATCAATTTAAGATGTAGCAATTACGGAAATGTGACTTACATTTTAATATTTGAGACGTGGCATTGTTAACGGCGTTATAACTTAATGACAATACGGATGTTTATTCGCTATTTTTTAGGTTTTGAGAACAGAACTATAATAATATAGCCATTAGAACGCATTATTTTATCGCCTTAATTAAGACGCATTTTGCAGGCGTTAGTAGTAACGCTAAAGGTTATAACTCGCTTATATGGTTCGCACACCAAAAGAAGAAATATTCAAAAACAAGCTTTAAGTCGTACTATTTAGGTGCATTTTACAATGATAACATTAAATTGCAAACCGCGTAGCAAGTGAGCGGTATAAGTGAGTAGAGAAGGAGTTATAGAAAAATCTACTGTAGTATAAACGTGTTAGTCAAGTGGATCGTTATTTCCCATAGCATATTGCAATTCTCAGTGAATATCTTACGTGCCAGCATCTTTCTGGAGTGGATCACGTAGCGGCTAGTCAGTGCATTGCATCGGAAGTAGTCAATCTCATAGATATTTCCTGTCTTATAACACATATCTTATTATGTACATAAAATATCTGTAACAGGATCGTAACTGCACTTGAAATCTAATTAAAAAGACTCATCGTTATGGATTGTCATTATACAGAATGGAAACAAATTTTTAAAAATAATGTTTATTTGTTCATGTAATTCGAATATAAATAAGCATGATAATATGTTAAGTATAAACTACACAATCAAAAATATTCTGAAAATTAGTAGTTTTTACAGTTTAACATGTAGGAAAAAATGGGTGAGTGTCATTTAAAATCACTATACAACCATAACGAAATTATATGTTTTGGCCAGAGATATTAAGATAATAAGAAGTTTTATACGTTCATAGATTTTGTCACCCAGCTTGTCGACGATGACGATGTTGCTTAGCAACCAGCTAACAACTGAGTAGGCGAGAGCATCTTTGGGCCATACCATAACATGCCATAGTTGGAAATGGTTACAGATTTTTAACGTCAAATTGTATGAATGTAATAGATCTACAGTTATAAAATATATATCGGTTTGCCCGATAGGGGCGAATCAATACTCATAAACGTCACCGCGCGTTCAGTTAATTAGATAGGTATTTAAAGCATGTTTAAATTAAGTAAGAACTTTTAAAATAAATTTAATGGATTCATTGTTTGTAATAAAATGTTTCATAATGAGGCCAGTTCTTTAACTATACAAAAAGTAAAAACTAGTAAAAGTGTTTTTTTTTTGCGCAACCAGCGAAGAACTCGACAAACTGCAAAATCATCTAATTCAAATCACTTTTCAACTGACGTATTAAAGCTAGCTTGACACTACACATTCAAATATTATCAAAGACAATTTCTCCTAAAGTAATAGAAATCGTATTAATTTATTTGAGCAAATATTTTTTTATTAAAGTTATTTTAAAGAGGTTTATATTTTAAGCTGTATCCTTCTTTATAAATATATATACTATAGCTTATTATCTGTCCGGTAGTAGATGTTCCTAGCCACGGGTAGTCGAAGATAAGTGTACCGCTATCAACGCCAGACATAAGATGTCTGCCTCTTATGTCTTGGCGGGGAGAATTGCGACTTATCGTAGTAATTTTAGTCTTAGTTATGTCACCTACGTCATATGAGATACTCCTATCGTTTGACTAGTTCATTTGTCAGATCATATATACGTATAATTGTAATATTGTGATTTTGTTTGAGTTTGGGTACCTAATGTCTTTGTTCTCGATAAGCACCGGCTCTGGCACAGGTTACGTGTTAGTTAATTGGGGAACGGAGAACTACTACTCGTCCCCAGTATAGAACTTGTTTATTTACTTCAATACACTATAATAATACAACTTTAACACTGACTGACAGACAAATCACAGCATAAACAGAAGCATGAAGTATCGTATAGAACTCCTACTTATATGCTTACATAAAAAATACACATATTTGAAAATTCATCAATCTAAATACTAAATAAAAGTTTGTATAGAAATTGTCATTTTTGAAAGTAGATTGCGGTAGGAAATACACAGAACTCGATTATTTTTAAAATAAAATAGATTTCCAGTAAGCCTTTATCGATAAAACTATAATCCAAAATCAATCAACGCATCGAAACGTGAGCAACTGAACTAGAAAGCGAGAGGGATCAGATGTCACTGTAAACAAAGACGCCTTCGATCAGTTTAAATAGTATCGGAATAGCTAGAAAACAGTTAAACACTATCTATCAGATAACCGATAAGTATTACCCATTCATGTCGAGAAAAAGACTAATCTAGCAGTGAAAGTGGGCAAGAAATGTTCTCGTTGTTTTCTCTGGATTCGCAGTTTAGATAAAGGTTGCTCTACACTTCTCTACGACAAAATTTTCATATTTTAGATCTAAATTTATCACGAAACAATCGATATGAAATATTCAGATTTTTTAATTACGATGGAAAATATAATAAAGGCACTGGGCAGTATAATACTTAAATCGTTAACATTTTTTTTAATTGTCGTTGCTTATTATTGTGTAAAAACCTAATTCAATAAAATATGTTATTTTTATTGTGAATAAAAATTATGTATTTTATCAGCGCTAATCCTTCCATAATCAAACATGCCTATGGAATTAACATTTTTTATCAAAAAGGATTGGTATTTTAATCTACGATAATTATAAGATTAACAAGAAGGATTATAAAGTATATTAAACGATGTTTCCATTTTTGATAATTAATTTATCATTATTTAAATGTTCTGTGAACTGCCAAGTGTGGCACGGTTATGCATCAAATAATATTGATGGTTTTCTTGCGTGTCGGTTTTTGCTTCATCTCAAGCTATACGATACTAAAATTCATTTATCATTAGGGTTAAAATGGTCTATTCAATGCTACATCGACACTGATAAGCAATACTACTTCAAGCCACACGGACTTCATTTCGAGAAAATGGCGTCTAAAGATGTCAAATCAATGTGTTTGTCTTTTCTATATTGATAAAAGGTATCATGAATTAAATGCAGATTGGCATAATAAAACGTTTTATCTAATAATAAGTTTTTCAGATATATGAAGTTATTGCATATCGCAAAATATGTAACTTAAATATTTTAACATTACATTAAGACCTTTTTTTCCATACTTATTTAGTTTAAATGCTTTGAATCTTTTTTAAAAAACGTTAAATATGTGACTTTTTGTGTGTTGCCACACTATTGCTTATTAAAATCTATATATTTGTAATTGTAATTAAATATGTATATATAGACCACAGTTAGGACTTTAAAGACTTTTGTTATTTATTTAGTAAATAGCACAAACAAATCTTTACAATTTCAAAATTAATATGACTCTTCGATTCGTATTGATGGACTATCACGATTTTTTTATAATGATTAACAATGTTGTTATGTAGTTTTTTTACCGATTTTTGTGGTTTTGTGGTTAATAATAATATAATATTTATAATGTATAAATTAAATAGCGTTATCATCAAATATATGTAACATTTACAGTGTAATTATTACTCTTTTAACCGTTTTTAATAAGTAACTATTAAATGCTTAAATATTTTGTAACAATAACAATTGATGTTTGTAACAATTTGTCACTGAAATCGATAAAAACTTTTCATCTTTAACGTTTCTTAACTTTAAAGAAATATATTTCAATGCATTTATTGCGATTGTCTAGAATCCAGTCACGAAGCTACGAAATATGTTTTGTAATTTTAAATCGACTCTTTAATTCTCGTAATAGAGTTGAAATTAGCTTGAATGTAGTGAAATTATGACTTTACTAGAGTTATAAGTGGCGGAAGCGTGTGATGTAATCTCGCTGTTGAGGCTCTTGAATTCAATTTCGTGACCAAATTCGCTTGGGAAACCATGATAAGATATCAGAACTGTGAATTCGGGGCTTTAATAGTCTTTACTTTTGACGTTAATGTTTTTAGCCGAAAGTTACACTTGTTTTTGCTCACAGACTATCATAAAATTTACATCGATTGTTTGTCTTTGTTTTTACACCGGAATAAGTTAACTGTCAGTCAGACTTATTAAAACTCTTTTTTTTATCTTAGTTACGAGAGTTAAAGTACAAGAAAAATTTCTGAATTAGAAATGTGTTTGTAAGAAGATTGGAATCACTGCGTCCTAAATTAATGTTGCCAATAAATGGAATAATACTAGTATTAGGTGGTACCTACTAATTATAAACAATTGTTTGAAATACTTTTAATTGGCAATATTTATTTATATATATTTATGTGTATAAGTAAACGATTTTTTTATTAATACACGTTAAATAAAAAACTAATTACTTCATCATTCGTCTACTAAAACATGCGGTAAATCAGTCGTGATTTTTATTATTACTTTTTATTCATTTTTTATTATAAATAAACCCGACAGTCAAATGTTTTAGTTTTTTATTTGACAAGCGAAGTTTTAACATCAAATTTAACTTTTAATCAAACCAAAACGGAAATATAATTGATGATGATGATTATAAGATAATTGCAAACAAACTAGAAGGCGTCAGATGTTAAGTAATCATTATTTCACATACATAAAAAAATTAATAAGGGATGAATTAATTACATCATATTACAATACATTCTAGTCTCGGTAGTAAATATGTAAAGGATGGGCAAGTTTCAAGTTCTCGCCATACGAATCATGACACTATATATGCACTAGTAAATACTAGTGTATAATAGCTACTTTACACTGATTTTCTCGAGAGTGTGGTACTTTCACCATTGAGCCACCCTGGATAAAAGATATAGCCAGCAAGTGACTAAATCTTGGCTAGAGTCTACCACGATAATACCTAACAAAAATAAGGAAAAAAAAACAAAGCATTTTTGCTTATTCTTTGACTAATCTTAATTTGGATAATACTTAACAACGATAACAAGGAAAACGAAACCCAGATGATTCAAGAGGAAATATAATGTTCAGGTAACTTTTGAGTAAGAATGATATTTGTTTTTTTTTTTTTATTTAATTTTATCTTGTAATTTTTGTTTCTGTAAATTTTAGAATCAAAAATAAATATATGTATGTATTATATGAAAGTTACTCTTTAGAAATAATGAGAATAGCAACTGCCTTCCCAAGTGTATGTACCTGTTAAAATATAGATACAATACATTCAAGTTAAGTTCAATTATAGAACAGTCCTATATACAAAAATTCAACAGTATGCGGTTAATCAATTTTGACTTATTCTTATCGAATGTCCGATATTCGAGATATTTCTATAGAAATCTGAAAATTGTAAATTGTCACTATAACAATTATTTCGTACAAGGAATTATAAATGAATTATTAAATATCTATTCAAAATAATCTACCATATCTTTTAAAAGCTTTTTGTTCACTTACTAGAAGCACTATCTATGTATATAAGTCTCTTTTTTTCATATATTCCCAACTTTTGGCTCTTCTTAATTTCTTAAGAGTTGAGTCTTAACAAAAACAAAAAGTACCTAAAATACATTTGAATGAGTGAAGTGCGGAAAAAACCTTTGTTAGTTTCCACTCTTCAGGTGGAGGATGTAGACAATTGTTTTCCCTCAAATGCCAAGGCGAGTTTGCGACCTTTCACAATGACCACTTACACTGTCTAATTTTATTTTTCCAGGGAAATAAGTTTTAAATAAAGAAATTGTTCTAAATGAAAGTCACAATTGTGTTATGAACAAAGGGCGATAATTTAAATATAATGAATTGTTCTGAAATTGGAGTAGAGCTTTTAAATACACGAGGTTATTAAAGCATTTAAAATTTATTATACAACATTGAAGTTAAAGTTACTATTTTTAAAAATTAACGTATGTGTTTTATGTGAATTATTTTTATGATAGACCGCTTATAATAGTTTTTTACTATTTGAAAGCCAGAATTTTCCTCATTTACATGAAAGTATTACGGAATATTAAAAAGTATAAATACACCAACATTGTTAGTAGTTATACATAGGTATTTCCTTATATGTTATATGTAGTTAAGTTGTTTTTTCTATTGTGGATTTACAGGTATCTTTCATCATTATTATTTCAGTATTTAACTTGTTTATGTAAATCGATAATATTTATGTATTTTACATAATAAAAGTATTAATTTAACATCTTAAGCGAAAATCACACTTATAATTTTAGACATTCATAAAGATTTACTTAAGTTTTTCATTGCTTAACACCTGAAATAATTTACTAATAAAGCCTTTATTTTTGACGGCAACAGTTTCATCATGTTACGTAGATAACTATTACCAGATTACAGAGTTGTTTTATGTCAATTACGCGAGTAGAACTTGCTTCAATTAATACGAAATATCAAAAAGTCTTAACAAGGTACTGATATACAAAGAACCTAAACTCAAATATGACCTTTGACCGCTACAGTTACAGCACCTACGTGATTGCTTTATTTTTATTATCGCCTTCAAGAACATTATCAAGGAAGTCGTAAAACATTATAAGGATAATGCAAAAATAATCATGTTTTTGTTTGTATCGGAGTGAATTACGACATGTTGGGAAATATAAGTATACGAATGACATTTTATAACTATTGATAGGTTATGTTCATACTATTTGACGTTAAAAATCCGTATTCGTTTCGAATTTTGACAAGCTCGTCAATTAACTTGTTGGCTTAGACTTGTCGTCCAAAGTGGTCAGGGTACCAAAATCCATTACTTTAACGTGATAGTAGTATAATTATCCTTAAATTCGTAAAAATAATTAAAAGTAAAATTATACATTCATTTAATCGGATGTTCTTCGTTCATCAATTAAAGTAAACATTATGTTATGGAAGAACGGTCCTTCTGTCACGAGTATTATATGATACTCACTAGAAGGTCCCAACCTTTAAGTATGTATTACTTGATAAAGAATAAACGATTTTTGTTTTCATTTTAATAGTTGATCTGTATTTAAATATTTTAGACCTTTTAACTAATGGTTTTTATTCATATATTTTGCAAATATATATTCAATTTACTTTATGTATAAAAAAGGCTAATTAAGTAATAAAAACATAATTTAATTTTTTTTTTCATTTATAAAATAATGTCTTGATACATCAAGGTAGTTTGTTATGTTATCTCTTACTGGGGAAAACACTACATATTGTTGCTAGCCTCTTTGTATAAAAAAATAGATAAAATCATCTTCTATAAGCGACTTATAGATAAGCAAAACCAGGACAGGTACATTAAGTTTGTTTAGCTTTAAAAGCAGGCCTAACTGGTTTAAGCTCGTTTGTTTTTGAATTTTTAAAGAAATTGCTTTGGAACCCAGCCAATGCCAGCAACTGGAGCGAGCTTGTGAATAATTTGTTGGGGTGAATCTATCGTGTTGCTGGGAGTGGGTAAGATTTTACAGAGTTTCATATAATTATTTACAAAATAAAATACATTAGCTATGCGATATAGGTGATAAGGACTATCAAATCTTTCGTAGGTAAAAATATTTTGGGACAAATTAAGCCAATTTTCTCTTTAAGATCTATAAAAGAACTATTATTTAATTATCATATTTATATAGACAATAATGTTGTCTTGTACGCTGCCTTATCGTTCACCCGATTCCGATAAAACTTTGTCATTTCTTGTCCTATTATTAGCACTTCTTATAGGCATAGTCAAACATAACTTCCAGTACATGATGCGCGTATTGTACCGGCCAAACAGAAAAATGTGTAGATGGTTGTCTGGCGTAACAGAATCTACAATAATGTGAGTAAATATTACGGGTTTAAGCTTAGCGATACCACCTTCGTAAACATATTCAGTACAACGATAATAATACTCTGGTGCTACGGGAGATTACAATATGGATTTAATTAACTTCGCCGCAGCCTTCCACATTGTTATCCGCATCTTTAGGGTGTAAAAATTTATTCACCCAATAGGGTTTGTATGTGGCATAAAGGTGTCCATAAGAATATAGTTATATAAGGACTTTGTTCATACGTTCAATATGTACTTTAATTTGAACCCTGATAAGCAATACTGTGTCAAGCCACATGGACTTTATTTTGAGAAAATGACGTCTAATCATGTCAAACCGATTCTTAACAAATTTGTTTGAAGACGTATATCTTTTCTTTTCTATTTTAATAAAAGGTATAATGAATTAAAAGCAGATTGATATATTTAATGTGTTATCTAATAAACAGTTTTCCAAATATCTGAGATTATTGTATAAATTGCAAAATATGGAATGCACTTGTAATCCGAAACAGTAAATTAAGTCACTTTTTTCCGTACTTATTTAGTTTATATGACTCGATATTTTTTGAATAATGTTAAATAGGTGACGCAGTATTATAATACTTGAATATCCCCGAATTGGACTTTATGTAAGTTGACACATTATTGCTTATCAGCATCCATTTAAAGTGTATTAAATATGGTAAGTGGATTCGCCTACGCATAATTCGTTTAAAGTAATACTCGTTTACTTTTTATGTGCATCTGTTGTGTTCAGGTTTTGTTGAGGCAGATGAAGTAAGACGGATAAATAAAAGATCTCCAAAATTATTATGCTAATGAGAAGCACGAAGCCTACCTGTAGATGACTATAGCTATTATACGGGCTAGCTCAACCGGGAGAGTATTCCCTGACTGATAATCGCCTAACCTCCTTCCTATTCCTGTATTCCATTTGTTATTTCTTATTACTCTTCATCATTACTTTTTAAGCTGGAAACGCATTTGTGACTCGACTGGTACTGCAAATGTTTAGAGGCAGCAACAGCGCTAGATTTTCTGTAGTGGCTTTAGGGACCAGTGACCAGGGCGGGAAGATGTAGGGCGGCAAAATTTGGAGTGTGAGAGATTTTTTGTAAGATTTTCAATTAAAATTTATTATCTCCTATACTAAACTTTTTTTTATTTTTAAAGAGTGTTTTTACTACTAAATTTACACAGGTAAGGATTTATGTAAAGGGGTGGTGTTTTTCTTCACTTAAGGTAAATCCAGCCCAGGGCGGCGGTGATGACTTATCAAATGAGCCGCTTGCTCGTTTGTCCGCTGTTTTTATAAAAAAAAGGTATACCGAATAATTAATTTACCTAAATGTTTAAACGCAAGTCAGAACGTGCCTTCAATGACGATAAATTCTATATTAACTTTGTATCATATCGTATTCATTCTTGAAAATGTAATGTATGTACATAGAAACATTAACACATTTAAAAAAAATTGTGATATCCATCATATCAATACGAGGAACAAGGACAAACTCATTGTACCTGCTACTCGACTACGTCGAGTAAGTCATTCTTTTGTTGGGGGATGTATACAATTTTACAACAGGATCCCAGAAAACGTTCAAAATGCTTCTATAGCAAAGTTCAAAAAAATTGTAAAGAAACGTTTGTGTGCTAGAGGATATTACGATATTAAAGATTTTACTATAATATTAAAGATTTCATAGATGATGACTCACCTTGGGAATAATGCGATCGCTTCCAGGCTCTGTCAATATATTTTACGTATTGTAACCAATCTTGACGTTGTTAAAAAAAACTAACAAAAAAAAAAGTCCCGCTGAGTTTCTTTCGCGGTTTCTTCTCAGGCCTGAGGTTATACTTTTCCGAAACCGTGGAAGATTCATTTTTTTTTTTTTTTTTTTTTTATTTATGTACCAAACAAAATTCACAGAAAACAATGTTTTTTGGAAACCAAATGTGTACATGGGATAACTTATCTCTTATAAGAGATCTCTTCCAGAAACCCTTGACATAACGGAGATTATTTATAATCATTATGGTATAGGTACAATACCAACAGAATAGCAAAGAAAAAGTAACAAAACACAGTGTCATTAAAATAATATACATATAAACGTTTAAAAAAGATTGAAAAGCTATATAAAAAAAAAATAAAAAAAAAATAAACTACTTAAATACCCTTAATATCATTAAATACCATTACTTATATATAATCATGTATATATATACTTATATAAATATATATATATATATATATGTATATGTATATATAAAATTAAATAGAAGTGGAAAGAAAGTGCTGCTTAACTCTGATTTTAAAAGAATTAGTATTAGGATTATTGTAGAATATGCTATTGGGAAGAGAGTTCCAGAGGCGCGCGGCGAGAACAGTAAAAGAGTTGCCATAATAGATTGTGTTGAAAAAAGGAACCTCAAGTGATTTAATTGAGACACATGAGCGTAATGGTCGGTCGCGAGGAGGACATAACAGAAAACGCTCATGTAAGTAAGTAGGCGATGCATTTTTCAGGACATTGAAGAGAAGTGTTAAGATGTGCAAGTTCCGGCGAAGACGGATAGGGAGCCATTTTAAGTGACGTCGAAATTGAGAAATATGATCAAATTTGCGCAGTCCATAGATAAAACGAATGCACAAATTTTGAAGTCTGTCTAATTTGTCAAGTAGCTCCTCATTCGCATCAAGATAGCAAACATCAGCATAATCGAGGATAGGAAGAAGGAGTGACTGTGCAAGTAAAATTTTTGTTTGAAAGGGTAGAAAATTCTGCAAACGTTTTAGAGAATGCAATGAGTAGTGAACACGCTTACTGACTTCATTAACCTGCGCTCGCCACGAGAGATTGCAATCTATAATTAACCCTAGATTCACTAATTGGTCACTATATGCAATTTGGGTTCCATCGTAGGTTATACTAGGTAAGTTGCCCCAGTCAATTTTGCTTCGAAGCCCTTTGCTACCTATAATCATAGCCTTCGATTTTAAGGGATTAACAAGGAGCCCGAAAGATTTGGCCCAAGTCATGATACTGTTTAGGTCACAGTTGATAGCATCTATGGCCGAGCTCAGGTCTGACAAGGTGGCGTGTCTATAAAGTTGTAAATCGTCTGCATAGAGATGGTAGCGAGAAGAGATAACTTTGGTGATTTCATTAATGAATATTGAAAACAGAAGAGGAGAAAGTACGCCGCCCTGTGGGACGCCAGCAGATAGATCAGCCCATTCTGAGGATGCCTCGTCAGACTTTACCATCTGCTGACGACCACGAAGGTAAGACTGGAACCAATCCATCACAGGAAGACCAATGTTAAGTGAGCGAAGGATAGCAAGCAAAACATCAAAGTCCACTGAATTAAACGCATTGCTGAAATCCAGTAAAATAAGAATAGTCAATTCTTTTTTATCCATAGCCCAGCGAATATCTTCAGTGACTTTGAGTAGTGCGGTGGAAGTACTGTGAGCAGAACGGAAACCAGATTGAAAAGGACTAAGAAGGTGGTTAATTGAAAGGAATGAAGACAATTGCTTGTACACAACGTCTTCCAGGACTTTTGATAGGATAGGCAAAATAGAAATAGGTCGAAATTGAGAAAGCGAGGAGGGATATGATACCTTAGGTAAAGGAATCACATGGGCTAACTTCCAAGCCGTTGGAAAAGTCTTCGATTCAAAGGAATAATTTAATATGTGTGTGATAATAGGATTGAGATAATCAAGGATAGGTATAAGCATATCCCGGGTAATGTTATCATTACCGGCAGCTTTGGAAGTGATGGATAGGATTCTTTTCTTAACTTCGCTCTCCGTGACAGACTGAAAATTAAAAGGAATACAATCAAGCGTGGTGGCATTCTCCAACTTTAACAATGTTTCAGCCTTAGTAGAGTCTGAGATTGTTAAAGGAGGGGTAGAGAAATGTTTATTAAGAGAGTTTAGGTCAAATATATGGTGCGAAGTATATGGAGAATTACTCACGCCTAAAGACTTGAGAAATCTCCACATTTGTGGAGAAGACGAGTTTTCAATGGATGTGTAGATATAACGGCGCTTTGCATCTCTCCACATCCTATTACAGAGATTTCGCAACTTTTTATATGCCTCAATGTTAGCATCTGTAGGGTTCCGCTTACAGACACCCTTGGCTTTATTACGTTTTGCCATAACGTTTTTGATTGTCGGAGTAAGCCAGGGTGCTGGAAAATGCTTAACCCTCATTGGTCTAATTGGAGCATGTTTGTTGTACAGATTTATTAACATGGTATTGAAACAGGCCACCTTATCGTCAACACTTGACAGATTGTACAGATACGACCAGTCAAATGCTTGTGTGTCCCTACGTAAATTATCTAAATTGATATTTTTTAGATTGCGTCTCAAAATAGTTTTAGTCTTACGTTTTAAAAAGGAAAGTTTATAGCTAATGAAGAGTAAATCATGGAAGGAGAAAGGAGCTGTTAGCTGACCATGGGCTGATACGTTGTTTGGATTAGATACAAATATGAGATCAAGGAGCGAAGGAGTACAATTAGGAGAGAAGTGAGTTTCTGAGAGAGGAAGTATAGTGTAATTGAAAGAAGAAATAATAGATTTTAGTGTTGTCGCTCTGTGATCATTTTTAATGAGACAAGTGTTAAGATCACCCATTATGATCACATGTTCATAGGAAGGAGAGAGACTTTCGAGAATAGCATCAAAAGTATTAAAGTAATTGATGTTAAGAGAAGGACAATAGAGGACCCCAAGGAGGAGTTTAGAATGATGAGAGGAAATTTCTATGAAGAGATATTCAAGAATGTAAGGCGAAACGTTATGAGATTGGTCAATTATCCGATAAGATATGTTATTGCGAAGGTAGATGCAAACTCCTCCGCCTCTATGCAGTGTTCTGTCATTACGAATCAACGTGAATTCAGGTAATGTAAAGAGAGTAGAAGGGAGAGAAGGCTTTAACCAAGTCTCAGAAACAAGGATACCATCAATCTGCACGTTGCTAAATGATGCGAGAATATCAGAAAAATGTGCCGGAATGCTTTGCGCGTTGATGTGTATAAAGTTAAGACAGTTTAAGCTATTTGAAAAAATTGTTTTTTAAAAAAAAATAATAATAATAATAATAATAGAAACAGTGAGAAACAATTAACATAACTGAACAGAGTATCCGAACGTCAAATTTCATGCTAAATGTCAAATGTGTCAATGTTAAATGTTGTCAGTCATCACTATTGAGGTTATTGTACCAAATAGTAAAATTAATTTTTAACTACCGACGTATGAGAATAGAGAAGACGGACGAATTATTATTAAAAGGCAGCAAGATTATACGATCACAAAAAAAAAAAAAAAACACATGGACACGAGTGACGTAATGAAAGGCGACAATAGAAAACTAGGCAAACATTTACTTTGCGACTTTATTGCGTCGAGATCTTGTCTTCGGATTCTGTGTACCTAGACTTAAAGGAAATTTATCACACAGAGATTGTAGTTCAGCAGATGTTATAATCTTCTTTCGGCTTTTATCTGGTAGCGCCACAATGATAACTCCTTCAGAAGTCCAGCAATTCTTCATACCAAAATGTTTCCGTGCCGCAACAAACAAATCTTGCCGCGGCTTAGTCAAGAATTCAGATATAGTAATACCAGAACCCTTTAAAGCAGTTTTAGAACTCCAAACCAGATTTCTATGTTTTGAGGCAATAAAGCGAACCAGTATCGGTCTTGGTTTATCCTTCTTCATGCCAAGGCGATGACAAATATCCAAGTGAGAAGGATCGACGCTAGTCAGCCTTTTCTTGACGTTCAAAAAGATCTATTTTGAATAAAAATATTTTGATTTTGATTTTATCCTATTCAACTCAGAACACATAAACGGCTTAGCAAGAAACAGTAGGCCAATAAATAATTGTAGCTATTTGGTGCATTTAAGTCCGATAATTACCGGCATGTGGTAACAGAAGTAATTACGTGGTTTTATTTAGTCATTAAGGAACTTTTATACTTCTGTATATAAATGTTACAAAAAAATACGATATACAGGAGGATATTTTTGTTCTAATCCAAATATTAATTTACCTTATTAAAACTCAACTTTTTTAACGCGTAAACAGTTTTAGAAATTTAAATTAACACGTTCAAATGATATGTTCATAGTTCAAACGATCTCTTCAGCTTTATTATATGGAATAACAAAGTAGTATCATTGTTATTTAAACGATTAATTATGTAAAAAAAATAGCAAGGGAAATCCGCTACCATAAGACATTACATATCAATATACATAAACCAGTTTACTTGACCTTATTTGTAAGATAAACAGAACTAGATAATATTTTTAATGTCTATAAATAAGGCTTTATTTTAAAAGGAAACGAATAATCTAATTGTCTAGCGAACTCGGATCATGACCTTATGGTAACCGGTTTGAGAAACACTAACATAAGTTTATAATATAAACGATTGATTTCAGTAACGTGGCGAAAAGTTATGTTGGACTAAACATTTTGATTTGAAACGCTCACTATCTTATAAGAAAGTAAGAAATTCTAGAATTTTTTCATAAAAATTCGATATTTTGGAGAACGGTCATTCTTATAAAGTAAAGATTTATTTACAAGAAAAGTTTGAACACTCTTTATAAAAAATTTTCAATTTTTTTTTTCAAATTTGACTTAAAAAAATCAAACTCTACTTCACAATAATTTATTTATCAAACGATACAATATTTCAACATTTCTGATTTTCAATTTCTTAAAATATTCACGATAGTTATCTAAAGTAAAATAGTTAGATAATCTATACGTTGCGTGAATTTGTGTTTCGTGTCTTATATCGGTTTGGTCATCTGGTTTATTTGAATCTCGAGTCTCCGATACAATCCTAACTCGTTAAGATAACTAAATAAGGATATAAAATTTCCAAGTAGCTTAACAGGCTCGAGTATAAAACCTATCTGCTTAATATAATTTTAATATTAACTGACAGACAAAATAAAATTACGGTATTGTATTTGGATTTAGAAACATTGGTGTACTCGTTCTTTTTATAAAGTTATATACGCCATTATAAAGGATTTCAAGAGTGTTAAGATTGGCCAAGGAATGGGGAACTTTCCCAAATCACCGAGGCGGGAGAGTGCCCTCGGTGCCAGGGAGGACTCTCTAGATAAAAAAAATTGTCTAGGCGGATCAAACGTAAGGCCGTCACGGTATCATGCGCAAGCGATCCTATGGCGCCCTACTATGACGATGAGGGCACCGTTAGGTTTTAATGGCTAGTCTGGTGCATCTGTCATCATGATCTCACATACCCGCCTGAGTTATTGGGCGGGATCATAAATACAATCCCCGGCGAAAAAAAAATAAAACATGACCATGGTATGGGGAATCCCATCAGGCACACGGCTACTCTTCTCAAATTTTTAGCTTAATTTACCTTGTAATCTATATGCACTACGCACTAATTAAATTTAATATCGAATATCATATTAAAACCACGAAGTTGGTAGTCAATAAAATTCGACCCTGCGATTGAAATGTTTCGAGGCAACTTTTCACGAATTATTTTATTTTTATGCGAATAAAATTGGGCAAGTTTTAAATAAGAATGTACCCTTGCTCCATTTACATTAATTATTAAATTCATTGTCTCGACCCGGCACAAAGAGATGGTCTGAAAGGTGAGCTTAGAAACAGCCTTGCGGTTAAGTTACATTCGAAGGTTGTATAAGTATAGGGTACACTGTATACCTGGCAGTATCTCACTCATTTTATATGTAAGAACGGAATCTATTTTAGGTGCTTCGTCTAAAGTCTTAAAAACAAAATCGAGTTAAAATTAAAAAAGGCTTTGGTAAAAGGTTATCATCGTTTTGCAATAAAATCAAAACGTAGCATTTCAAATATTATAAAGTATATTATATAAACATTGGTTTAATTTTTAGAGTACAAATTACATAAAGGGTCGATGTCCGCACTTAATGACCTCACTAATATTTGAGATCTCCTATTATACTAATCGTATATTTTCCGAGAATATATGTAGGATAATTTATCCTTGTAAATTAAATCAATTAATCTTAATAATAAAGTCGTTTGACCGTCCACGCGTCTTCAGCTACGAATTAATAGCTGATAGTTTTATTAGATAATAATAACACTTGTACGAGTATATTATAAAATTTTGATGATGTACATAATATATTATAAAGCATCTAATCTAATATATATTTATACTAATATATCAATCTGAAGAGTTCGTTTTTTCGTTTGGAATGGTTTGAAATAAATCGTTCTACATTAAACAGCTCATTTATAGAGGAGCATTAAACGCTAGTTTTTGTTAAATTCAAAATGACATGGTTCTGTCATAGTTTCAAATTTCTCCCTACCGATACATCACCCCGAGACAGTACGCTCCACACGTAGGCGGAGAACAGAAACTATAATCGCGGACGAAACTAAGAAGGAAAGAGCGACAGGTTGCTTTGATATGCAGATTTTTAGTCGGTCTAATGATCTAATCAGTCGTCTAATAACCACGGCAGATGCATTTCATCGAAACATTGCAAAAAAATAAGATAATCAAATATAAAATCGCTGTTAAACCCGTTTTAATTATCAACTTGAGTTAACACCAGCCATATAATATTATGTTATACTTATTACCTTTGACATTCAGCATTATTTTAATTATATGATAAAAGTTGAATATTACCAAAAATATACACGCGTATCGAATATATTAAATTAATTAATGTCAAGCGTTTTAAGTAATTTGGCTAGACAAATATGGACGATTTGGAAGTAACGGCAACCATTTTAACTTTGCCGCAACAGATTAAAAAAAATACAATGCCTTGTTAATTAATAATAGTGTGTAACATTTAGAGTACGCTTCGTAGTGATGTAATTTATAAGTATGTTACATATAATAATAAGAACAACGATTGCTTATGTGTTATGAAAGCTTTTAGTAGGTAATTTATGTAATGGTATTGTAATTGTACAAATTGTGTATGTAGAGCAGAAATATACGACATTGTTTCTTTTTGATTGATTAGGCTTTGCTTTTTTCGCTGTTTTAATTGATATTTTTCAACCAACTTTGAGGAAGGAAGAGGTTCTTAATTCGTAGTGTATGTTTTTTAAAATGTTTGTTACTTCAGAATTCCGTCATTTCTTAACCGATTTTAGTTTTTTTTTGTTTCAGATTGATTACATTTCTCATAAAATTTTCATTGAAATCGGTTCAGTGGCTTAGTTTTCAAATAAAACTACCATAAATTATGTCCAAGGAAACAATATTGAGTGCTTTGCTTTTAAAGTTTCCTTGCTTAAACAATCTTGGTTATTTATTAAACAAATATTCAAATTATATAATTGTTAAGGATGAGAATACTTACACCGCAATTTAGCAGTTTTACTGAATCATGAAGTCTCGTCCGATATCGATAACTGAAACAAAAAATAATTATTACTTCAAGGTTCGTTTAATAAACGGAAAATTACCCCTGTAAAAACCACAGGTAGAGCAAAAGAAAAAATGTTTTTTTATTCAATAAAAGTATAAACTAAGTGGTATTAAAATTTATACTTGCGTTATTGTGAGAAAACGCAACGTTTTAGTAATAAAACGTACTACTGCTTAGCAAAAACTTGACAAGGAAATAGTTTTTAACTCGGGAAGCAAAATATTAAATGTATTTTACAATTCAAATAACAAAAAACATTATGAAGACGCATTTATTGCGTAGTGCTTGCCCAACGTCAAAGAAGATTATATTAATTAGCAACTGTTCAAAGTTCGAAAAAGACTGGCTGGTAAAAAAAAAAACATTAAATCGCAACGGAACGGTACCGAGAAACGAGTCCTTTGCCCGGTTTCGCTAGGCAGCTGCTTTTAAAAAACAAGTTCGGCGATCTGGAAAGGCGATTGACGCTGACATAATATGGCCTTCGCTGCAGTGATGAACAATAAACGTAGCAAGGATTTTTAAACAATTATTTTCTTCAAGAACCTTTCATTTTTAGAGTCAAGCAATATTTTTATATATCCATGGATAACTTATATCTCCTGTGTACCGTCGCCATGTACTATAAATAAGGTTATGGTTAATACTCAATGATACATTTTATTTCAATCAAATTAATTTCGAAAAACACGAACTTCATTTCGAGAAAATGGAGTCTAAAGAAGTCAAACCTAAATAAATTTGTTTGAAGAGGTATATATTATACATCCATCTTTTCTTTTCTATTTTGATAAAAGGTAGGATGAATTTAAAGCAGATTGGTATCTTGGTATATATAAAACGTTTTATCTAATAATAAGTTTTAAGAAAAATTTGAACTGGTAGCTACGTAACGACTATGTCCGATCTTCCAAAAGTGGAAGATATTTTTGATGTCAAAATTCATGGGCTAATAATAGAACATATGTTATAAAATATTGTTATTACTACTAAAAGAAAAAAACTATTGAAAGTAAGAGTGAATAATTTTAATGTTACTTTTATGAATTAAAATATCCAAATGTCAATGCTCTTTTGTAGAACAATTAATTATTTATTCGTAAAAAATCATAATTACAGTCGTAATAATAACTCAGTTATTCTTAAAAACTGACGTCACAAAAGAAGGAAGCTGAAACGGAAACCTTGAGATATATAATTTCAGCCGGTATTATATACACTTCAATTATCTGTAAATTTATATATACAAGCAATATGAAATTAATATAAAAATCGTGATTTATTAAAATCGTTACAATACATATCTCCTTGTTGTATACTTGTAAGAATAATTTCCACAAAAGCATTTTCCTAGTAATCGAATATAAATGACCATATTAAAAATAAATTAATTATATATAAAATGAAGTCAGCTATTATATTGATATCACTGAATTTATAATAGAAAGCAATGCCGTAATTTAAATATTATGAGTTACATATGTACATACAAGTAGTACGTAGTAAGGTTTCGTACATGACAACAATATCTCCATATCAAACAAGCGGGCATGTGACTTGATAGCACCTTGGGGGACCCGTGTTGGTGCAAGTTCGGATTCTGCAGGTGCATATTTTAACATTATTATATGCAGGTATAATTTGTGTCTCTGTAGATAAGGTAACAAATTCGAATGTAAAACACTTACATTTTTAACCATCAATAATAGTAGATGTTGTTTTTATAAAATAAAAAATAACAATTATTTCACAAGCCGGATAATATTAGTTTTATATGCTAAATAAAATATGTAATTTATTATTTACTTACATTTTGAACAAAATGTGTTATAGATAATGTATTATTTATATTCGACTTCTAAAGCAGAAGAAGGTTCTAATTGGACATTTGCTTTTAATACAAATGTACTATATTGTCTACTATACTGTATAATATTTTAAGAGATTACACTTAACAAAGAATAATTGTTCAACAACTCTGTCATAGAATTTATTACCTGCATAATAGATAACGCTGGCCGCACCTACGCCCATAAAGTTAAAGGATGAACATTGTATGTGACCTAGAAAATATATTCCCTAAATGGGTGTATATTAAAAAAGTATTTTTAAAATGTATTAAGAAATAAACAAGTTCACACATATGTACTTTAACAAAACTTTCCACTTAATAAAATATTAATGTCTTTACTTATAAACAGCATGTATTAAGTATTTAATAAAAGTATTTTATTGGATATAAAAATTGTAGGTTGTTTTTTATAATGGGTTGCAATTTGTAGGTACTCTATGTCGTAACGGAACTCATAGCACTGTATAGTATCTGGTCTCGCTTAGAATTCTAAGTAACCGGAACTAAGGTTACGATCAATTTGTCATAATCTAAATAGTGCAAATATTTGCAAATACATTTTTGGCTTAAATAATGGATTTACATTTTCCTTTTAAATTTTCGAATAGCGTTTATTTTACTCGTCCTAGCATTTAATTTACAACATTCCGTAATAGCTTTTAAGAAGACTTGACAACGTTTGAACGACTTCATTATTTTAGTATAACTGAAAGCCTAAATATGAAATTAAAGAGACCATTGAACTAAATATTTCTGATTCCGTAATTTTTGGCATACCAGTCAATTTTTTTCATTTCGTTAATAAAAAGAGAAAATAACCACAACAAAGTATTTCCTGGTTGAGTCAAATCCGCTTCAGTAAATATCTGTCCCACAAACGCCAAAAAAATACAAGAGAAATGCAAAATGAAAGATAAATTTCGCTTTTGTTGCGATAAGAATACAAAATACAGAATCCAGTATCAATTTCAATGTAATCTATAAACGTGCTCCTAAGTATGTAGTTTAAATTTCAGTGTACAATTTCCAAATAGAGGTGAAAGGCGCCAAGGCCGATGGGCAACAATGGTTATGATACCAGTCAACGGAAGACGCCTCCATTCATAATAGAAGCCTTCTAGAATAGTAATTGGCGTCATTTATTATCTGTGGCCTATTAAGATTAACGTCGGATTCACACATGGGTTATGACGTTGTTTTTAGTAAAATTTTTCATTAAAATTCAATTAATTTTGAATAATTTATAAATGTCAATTATTTATTTTATTATAATTTAATTGGTATCTATTTATTTAGTCACATTTTTTATAAGTTTATAAAAAATATTTATTTATATTTTATATATATATTTAATAAACTATTTTTTTAGACAGCAACATTATTTTTTTTTATAAAAAAGAAACGGTAAAGGGGATAGTGTAAACGGTCGATAGAATACATCTTTAAAACTCGCTATTCATTGCAAAACTTAAGAACGTTGAACTTTTGAACTTCTTTTTATTCTAACGTGATTGTATAAAATACTTTAAATAAAACTCAAATTAATGATATTAGTTTGTTGCGTGTTCACTAAGTTTAAACAAAATACGTAGCATTATTGCTTTATCAAGTAAATGATATACATAAAGTAATTATTACCAAAACAACAATTCAAGAACAGATGTGAAGCAAACTGAAATATGTAGAAAAATACTCACTATTTAATTATACAACTTATTATGAATCACTTATACATAAATAAAACAAAACATGCAATAAAAATAAAAGATACATTTTTTTTTTCAAATGACAAATTCAAAGGCGATATGTATGAACTGACTAAGCTTAGCTACAAAAAAGCTTGTAAAAATCAGGTTTGTAATAGCCATAATAAAAATTTTAAGTTCCCAAGTTCAGTCTAGAAATTAGCTTTTAATGTTATTTTTTATTGTTATTAATGTATCTATCAGGATATTACGAAAAATTATCACAAAAAAAATCGTATCCGCAATGTAACAGTAACAAATGGGAATGATTTTTTTGTATTCCAATAAGAAATGTAATAAAGACATTATATACTCTATTTTTAGCAAAACAATGATGAATAATATGAAACTATGAAACGAAAGCAGATCCCTGAGCTGTATATTTCTAATTAACAAACAATGTCAAAACTGAAAATCTTTACTTAAAAAATTTAAAAAAAAATACTTACTGTTCAATGGTGACATTTAATTTACCCTTATCCGCTTTCCACTTGAAAAGTTATTTCATATTTAAAATCACATAATTGCTTCTCATAAACTCGAGCAACTATTTAAGTATTCAAGAAAGTTCAGCGGTTCAGCAGTTTTCATTAATAACCTAGGTCGATAAAGGAGGTCTTTGCTACGTTCAGAAGATGAACTTTTCGCTGGCCTGGTTTCCCCTCAGTAATATTCAGGATGTATTCTTGAATGAGAGACCTAGTTACGCTTGGCTGTATGTGTAAGCTATTCTTTTTTAAAGGAAATTCATAAGCCTCTGTTATGAACGTATAACAAATGTTGACGTTGTTTAGAACTTGCTAATACCCGTTTCTAAATCGGTGTGCTATATTTTAGAAAATTTGACAGAAAATTTCGTCTTTTTAAATTTAGACGTGTCGTCAAATTGACATATTCGATATTGCTTTTAAATATAGTTTAAAATTGTGACTGAATTCTAGGAATAAATTATAAAAATATTATCTTTTTTTCTAGCACAGTTATAATTTGACTAAGGTATATCCTAGACGTTAAGAATAAATAACACATTTACGATTCATCACTTGAATGCTTAAATTCTAATCAAATGATGTTTGTTTTACTATTTACTTAATACTTCCTAAATAAAAACGTTACTTATATGTAATTTTTAATAGTAAATTGAAGTATAAACTGCCACTGCACAAAAATTATAGGTGAAACTGAATACAATAATACCTCGACTTACGCTACCTCGACTTACGCGAATTCGGAGTTACGCGATTTAATTTTCTCGTCTATTCATTTTTTGTTTGAACGCCGTAGTTTGTATATATTGTCATATTATCTAGAATTATATACTAATTATTTCCTAAATTGTTTTGTTTAGTCTCCAATTAGACATACTTAGTATGTCTTTAACATTTGCAAAATTGTACCCCGAACTTACGCGTATTCGACTTACGCGGATAGCGCTCAGTCCCACCTATCGCGTAAGTCCGGGGTAATACTGTACTACACAATTGCTTGTACAATTTTAAATAGGAAAAATATTAAAATTTTGTCATTAAAAATAATTGATTCTATCGTAAACGTACCTTACATCAATAGATCACATTTAAATTAAAAGTTTCTTAAAGGAGAAAGTTTGTCTCCATCTCCAGTTTTTATGTTCTAACTGTACGTAGCATTAGAACCTCGGTAATTCTAACAAATGGTGGAATTACCTTTGCCTTAGCACCATCCGTCACGACTCGGACCAAATAAAATGTGGCTTGACCATAGAGCTCTTATAAACAGAGCGGACATGCCACAGGCGCTCTGTAAAATTCGGATCTAGCATCACGGTGACGGTGACTGTCATTTAACGCTTATGCTTTGGTTCCCAAGGATGACGTTGACTGCAATTTAGCAGTCGCTTTATGTCTTCAGATGACAGATAAAAATTTGACGAACCGCAATCCTAAGAAGCCAAAGCATTATATAGTTGAATACCGTCACTCAAACATTTACTTCGGAAACAATACGGTGTGGTTCCAAGACCACTTTTTTGACATTGTACGAGTCGAAAAGTGTTTTACGTCATATTTTGTTCGTTGATGGCTCATCATGTTTAGAAACAAATAGTTGCGATAACGTACCGATTCAAGATCCCAAATTACTTTATTTTGACGAAGTGAAACTATATTATACAGGTATTTCGTACCCTATTAGAGAGAGACAATTAAGAGTAAACCAGTAAAACTGATTGGAGCCAAGCTGTACGAATTTTTCAACTGCTTGACCGGTCTATTACTTATTATACGTCTGTGGGCATTGCCACTAGCTACTAAGACGGGTGACATTTTATCCTTAGAGTCACAGATTTTTCTATGCCTTTTGAAATAAAAATTAAACTAAATATAGACCTACCCACATATAATATAATTTATAATTATATCATTTTTATTCTACCATAGTATATTTTGAATGTATATGCCAAAAACTTCGTAATAATTTCTATTGCAGTTTCCTCAGCATGTTTTGAAAAGCCTTTCAAAATCCCCGTAGGAGAAGCATTCAGCAGTTTTCGCGTCATGCGTATGAATAGACCGCCATGTCGCCTTTTCAGTTTATATTTTTAAAAAACAATTTATGTTCACACACTTTTACGTCATTGTTTTATAGATTACAAGTATACAAACAGATAGAGAATTCAGCACTTATAACTTTAAAGTTACGATATTTTTATGGGGTGCCATTTTGAGGAATAATTTCTTAAAACATACTGCGGGATGAGGCGTCTGATAAAGATTTTTTTTCTGTATAAAGCTGGCAAACGAACAGGTGCCAGGCCCATGAAAACTTGCAGCACCAAAGGCGCCACAAATGCGTTGCCACTACACACATCTAGTCGTAGAGACTTATTAAACTACCCTAAAATACATTTTATCAATTTTTTTCACGCCTTCATTTAGGTTAATGTAGATTTCGTTTTAAAATAATACGCGTAAATATCTACATAAAACATAACTTATAATCATCTAAAATAATGTACCTTTTAAATGGTACCATTTCTTTCGGAATTTACTTCACACAAACCAAATTTGCTTTCTCGTGTAGATAAACGATAAATATCCAACTCATATTAATAGGAAAAATTCTTCAACTAGTTGATAACTTCCTTTTTTTTGGAAATCACTTAAAAAGACAATTTTACAGAATAAAATCGAATATGTTACTAGCTCAAATAATACTTTCTCAGATGGATATTTGATACCTGAATTAATATGCAAAATATTTATAATGTAAGGAATAAAATTATAGGTAAACACATATTACTAATATTATAAGTATCAAATACATAAGGTAAGCAAAAAAAAGTCTATTAATGCACTGTAATGTTTCTTATTCATCAATTAAGCCATTCGCAATCTTATTCGTATAGTCCTATAATTCGTATTTAAATATTTGAAAGTGAAAAAGTCGTGTCGTAATTTATTTTGTTAAAATAGTTTTGCTGATTTTATTATTAGTGCTGATTGCGATCTAGGTGTCTTCTGTATGTTGATTTGCGATGGTTAGCGTTTCTGTTAACATTAATAACACAATATGTTTTAGTTTTATTTCGTAATTAGCGTATTAGCACGGCTTCGCGTTTAATGCGTGCTACTTGTTCGACGGGCAGAAAACGTCGTTAATCATCGTAGTTCTAATTGAACAATAGGTATTTTAACTGTAAATCCACAACTTATAATTGAATTTTATATTTATGTAATATTATTAAGGGAAAAGAAATCGTTAAAGTTTATATTTATAGCATATTGTTTAATGTGAAATGTGAATCAGCCGATCTGCAACATTGAAAACAATAATTATGATAATTAAATGATGCAATTAATACAAAATATCGACATATATTTTTTATTTCGAAATCATCATCAAGGTTCTAATTTGTATTAAGAATATAGATGATTCTCGTTTTCCAGTATAATATGAATCTACGAAAGTGTTTAATGTGATCCCTCTACAAAAAAAAATACTGCTAAAACACAAACAAAAGGTTAAGGCGTGGCGTCGTGGCACTTTACTCGTACAACTCCGGGAAAAGTTAGGACGTGACGTCGTGAAAATCTACAAAGTGCATCGTTACAATTACAAACGCGACGTCGCGATCGTCAATTTTTTACGACGCACGATTTTTAAGACATGGCGTCGTAACGACACTATCTAAATTTTTTTCTTACCTTCGAATATAAAAGTAATATGGAGAGTTAAAATCTAATTTTTATAACATTATCCACATAAAATTAAAATATTATTTTGAACCGACTTCAAAAGGAATAGGTTATCTTCTCCCAGTCTTCAGAATTTTCATCAAAATCGGTTCATTAGTTTGGTTTTAAAATCAAAATAACTAGAATAATTATGTCATTCAAATAATCAAAATTACGTGTTTTGCTTTGAAGTCGGGTCCCCTTCAAACATAAAAACCGTATCAAAATCGATTAATTCTATGCGATGCCACAGACAAACACATGAACTCACGTCAAACTCATAACAACCTTCTTTTCATAGGTGTTGTAACTGATTAAGGTTCTAAGTTAAGTATATATGCTACATCATCGCTTAAGTTCTAACACAATGTAACTCAATATAAGGAGAGAGAAATAACTTAATAATTTTATATTAACAACTTTTCGAATCAATAATATACTATTTCTATATATAATATATTATTCACTTCGGGTCTCAACTAATATTTGCTTTATTAATAATCTATCTCCTGTAAAGTTGCTAATTTTGACTTACGTTTTGACACATGTTACACCCTATATAACACATAAAGCATTGTTTATTGTTCATAGGAAATGACAAGAGTGTTTGGACTTAACCAAACGTCCAGCATAACACCATAGTCATAAAAACCTTTTACGTCCTTTATATTTAGATATCCTCTATCTAATGGGACATGTTGTGTATTTTAATGACAGTAACTTATGATTAAGAGACAAAGTTAGTTCTAAGTGTGAACTAGAAAGTATATGAAAACAGATCCCAGTAAATAGATTAAAAATAGTAATTCCTCGCTCGAAATAGCAACCGGAGTGATTGCAGTCTGTCTGTCTGTGTCTACGTCTCGGTCTGCTGCGCCGCCTTTTGTTCGCACCAACTGAATTCCACACAATTCTGTAACACTGGGCGCAGGAATTTATATTAAAATTGTCTTTTGTATTTTCGAGATCTATAATCTGTATAATGGCACCTATTTGTTCTACTGGAAGACTGTCACTTTCAGTCACCATAAAATTGTATATTTATAGTAAAAAATAATCAAGCTGGCAATATGGTTAGTATGTTTGCAATATTCTCGCGTTTATGATTCTTAATAATTAGTTACGTAATCATATTAATCTGTAACTTTTGTAATGAAATCATTAATTGTAAAATACATAATTAATTTTCGTCATTAAAGCGAAAATTAATCTTCAAAATGGCGTAGGAAATCTTAATTTTGACGAAATATTAAGGACATTTTATAACGAAAATGTTGTTTTTACTCGTACTTCTAAAGTATCTACTTAATGCAAAAGGATCTTTTCAATCAGATAATAATTCCTAAAATAACCGTGTCTATAAATTAAATTTAAAAATGGCCTTGACAATTTCCAAAAATGAACACGAATAATAAATTGTAATAAAGAGTAATTAGAAAATGTAATAAGATTCAATGCGAATATCAGCAGCTTGCTACTTGATATTCGTGAGGATATCGAATGTTCGAGAAATCGACACGGCGACATGTGCTATTCAATTCACCGCAAATATTTGTACAGGTTAAGGATTTTAACTAATATTGTTAATATTTTTCTAGAATTTTCTTGTTGGAAAGAGATACAAGGATTAACAGTGCTAATTCTACCTTTTATGTAATACTATCCTACATTCTACTGACTATAAAAATGGATGTTTGTATGTATGTGTGTTTCATTAGACTCCAAAATAGCTGGAGCGATTTTGATAGAATTTTTAGGCAATCTGTAGATTAGTACCTAGTTGAGGTTGATGAAATGGAATAACTTTTATTACGACGTGGTAACTTATATAGGAATTACTTATATCAAAATATTTATATGACTTAATTTGAAACAAATTCTTGTTTAGAAATATAATTTTATTATGAAATGTTTTTTTTATGAATCACGAGTATGTTTACCTATATTATACAATAATGATATTAATATAGATAGACAATTTTACGATATATAACATTTTTTTAAATTAATGACACTTACTAATATAGTATAGATAAAACTAAATTTTTAAAAGACATAAGATGTCACAAAAACTATGAAAACTAACTAAACTCGTTTTTTTCACCTGACACAGGTGGGTTAGAAAATTTTACTTTTTTGGAATCACGACAACAAAACCAAATTAAAAAAAAACAGTGTTAATACCCAAAATAGTTTTACCTCACTAGGCAACGTTACGTAAAAAAAAACCTTTTTAGAGAAAACGAAATTTACGTTCGCCTTACAAAATATTTCATTAAAAGGTTGTGAGGAAACGAAAAAAACATTACGAAAATATGACATTACTTAACAAAAGCTTACACAAGGTAACTGGGTTTTAACCGGGCGTACCTGACCGTGGTTTAAATGGACATCATTTAACTACATGTTACACTGGTATGAATAGATCATAATTTAACCCATGACCTTCCCATAAATTGTGACCGTTAGATAGCATAGAAATGGTACAGTAAATTTTACTATTTGTCCGAATTAACGCAAATTTATGTGTCCACTGTAGTTGTAAATTATATTCATAACTATTTAAATTTCAAAAGTATCTATTGGTACATAATCAAAAAATCTTAATAGATATTTTATTGCATTCCTTTCTCATTAATAAACTAAATTTAAGCAAGTAAGAAAAAAAAACATTACGTATTGTTAATCAATTCATCAATTATTTAAGAAAAACCATAAGAATAGAATTACGTGATAGTAATACTCTGTTTCAAAGCCATATTTTGAAGTATCTCAACACTCATTTCCCCTTCTATCTACATTCAACAAGCCTCATAAACTACAAACAAGATGTCGTTATCAGTTTGTAACTTCACCACATTTACGCACAAACTTTTTCCACTTCACTACGGGTGTAAAGTTGTTAAACTTATAGGGTGATATTCAGAAACAGGTCACATGTGACCGAGGGTCGCTTTCGTGTCAGTAAACTTTTATCCGTGTTATGCAGAGCTTTAAATATGTTTTTAAAGCTTTATATCATACGAGTGTACAACATTGTAGTGGCCACGAATATTATGTAAAGAAATACAATTTTATAAACCAAATACGAAATGTAACTACGAAACTATCCTACCATTCATTTATTAACCATAATTGGATGCTGATAAGCAATAATGTGTCAACCCACAACAAGTCAAATTCTGAGATATTGATGTATATTGATACTGCATCACCTACTTAACATTATTCAAAAAAATCAATCTGCTTTTAAATCATTATACCTTTTATTAAAAAATAGAAGTCAAGGTTTCTATATTCTTCTTCAAAAATCAAAAGTTTTTTTACTCTCCTTAAAAGTTCCTTTTTGTACTTACGCCGTATTAGAATTTCACTAATGAAAAGTCATTATATCTTTACTTTCTATTAAGATAATAGTCGATGCCTACGACTTCGCCTGCGTAGAAACTTAAATATCAATAGGGGATTTCAATCCCTTCACGTTCTATTTTCGCAACATAAAGTAACATTTGTCCTACTCCAAGATTCAAATCCAATCTGAATACCAAAACTCATCAAAATTGGGTCGTCAGTTTAGGCATAAAACGTAACAAAAAGTCAAACAGACAACCTGGTAGATAGACAGATAGTTACTTTCACATTTATAATATTAATATGGATTTTCAGTAACAATATCTGCTGATAAACAATTCAGGTGCGAGTGTAGAGAGAGAGAGAGAGAGAGAGAGAGAGTAATTTCGCGTGTTTTTCATGACCGCTGATTAAATTATTGGAGAGATAACGAGAAGTAGGTCATGCGTAGCGCGAGCTTTCGTGTCAGTAAGCTGTCGCGTGTACGGTATGCGGAACTTCATATTGGACCCCATCGCCACTGTAATAGAACACCTGGACACCTTTTAATGAAGTAAACATGACTCTTTGTACTTATTTTCATTATTATTTATCGCGTATTTCTATTACAAATGGATAAGTTCTAAAAAAACGACCTAATAATTTTGGCGTATGGAGTTTTTTTTATGTCAAATATTTTAAGAGTATATTGTATTTTAAACGATTTAAAATCGTATTTAACTTTACGTACAGTTTTTTTTATTATTTTTAAATAATATTCATTGAAATAAGGATACGTTTAAAATGACTCAGAAAATCTAAAAGGCTAAATTATTAGGATGTAACGAGTATGACTTGTCAGTGACTCAAGATGTTAAAAGATCAATTACTCTGTGTATTATATTGCCGTTACTAGCCTGATGATATAACTTGAAAATTATATTATGCTGTGAAGGAAAATAATGGGATTTAAATGCGATGTAAGCTTATCATGTTACAGCAGCGGACCCGATAGACGCTGACTTCCCACTAACACCTACATGATCCAATATTAATTTTTGAATCTGAACTATCTAAAACATTCCATCACGAAAAAACCTTCATTAAAATCATAATCTCTAAGAACTTTAGTGCCATACACAAGGACGGTAGTTTATACATAAGTTTAATTATTACATTATTTAACATATTTTAACTACGGCTTAATAACAGATAAAGTTCAGAACTTCTTTGAAAGTAAACACCAAAATTAGACTAGGTTGTTAACTGTTAGTGTTTAGTCTGTTAAATAATCTAATCATATTTAAAATGTTTCATAAACTCAATCTTCTGTAATATGAAGTTTAATTAGTGTCAAATTATCAGTTATTTCATTCATTACTTATACACGAGTTGTCATAATTCCAAAGAAACAAAAAGTTAACGAACATTCTCAGACCTGATTCACAGTGCAAGTCGGCGCATGCGTCACACACTACATATCTACGGAATATCTATGTTGACCAATGACTCATTGTCAGGCGAGTCGCTAACTTCACAACTCACATAAGGGCATGGGAATTTGTGAGGTTAAAGTTTGACGCAAAATTGATTTGGCACTTTATAACAGAGTTAGGTGGTGAACGATTTTATGATAGTAACATATAGTCGCGTTAAACATAGTCAAAATTAACAACTTTACAAGGGCGATAAAATACTGCGTAATTTTTTAAAAACCCCACTGTAAATGTTACATTATTTAATTTGGGTCTTAACTAATTAGACATATTTATATAAAATAGGCAATTCTAAAAGAACTGAGATGGTCTAATCTTTTGAACTTGTCGATGATCGCGGATTCAAACCCCGGCCTAGCATCGCTGTGTTTTCAAGTGCAAAATTTGTGTTTGAATAGCTAGCTCGGCTGTGAAGGAGAGCATCGGAAACCTGCATGTGCCGGGAGCAACCCGCATTGGAACAGCGTAGTGAATTAAGCTCTATAACCTTCTCCTTAAAGGGAGAGGAGGTCTTTGTCTAGCAGTGGACATTAACAGGTTGTTACTACACTTTTTTAGGCAATTCTAATTTTGACTTACGATGTGCTAGAACTTAAGCAAAAATAAAGTAAGCAAATAAGCAAATCTGAAAAATGGCGATTTGGTACCTTTATACAATGCGTTATATTATATACTTGTATATACGTTACTTTTATAGTAATAAATATTCGATTTCAAATATATTCGAAGATTTATGTTACAGATAGAATTAAGGCGACAATGATATGTTACTCTACTAGAGTAAGTAGTTAAGCATTAGTAGCATAAGTCGCCACCTGGAACCTAAAGCTAAACGTTTCAATTTACTGTGACAAATGGAGGGTCGTTAGGTTCTTAGTTTCGCAGAAGTGCCCCAAATGTTTTAAGCTATATAACAATACTAAATTTGACATGTGCGAAGTAAAGTGCGAAACCGTTGGACCTATTTTAATATATAAAATATTTTAATATACATAATTATGTTACCATTCGATACCATTAGTTTTTGTGTATTATTTTAAAACCAAATCTACATAAAAGAGCGACGTGAGTCGCGAGCAAAAGTTGTGTTGTTATCCATATTTATAGAAAACCAATTATATATACATTATAGTATTAGGTGCAGCATTAAAGCTATTTTACACATCCAAAAATAATAATTTCGTATTCAGCTTATAGCTTTCTTCTCGTCATTATCTCATAAACGTTAGACGACAACTGATAAGAAAAATAAAGGTGCAGAACGCTTGAAAGATTAGCACGCAATTGCAATGTATCCAATCTCTTCGCTGCCTTACTTTCGACAAGTCTTAACGGAAACGTACGCTTTAGCTACAATAACCCGGTGACTGGCAGACTCGGGACCGGTTTCCCCGCAGCCTACAGACAATATAGTGCATATAACATATAGAATTGCAGTCCTCCGCGCCGTTTGGGTTGTCGTTTCTGCAACATTTCCTTATACAGCTCGGCGAAGCCGTGTATCGTTCTATTAATTTTTAAGCCGCTCTTATAAGATATTGTTATTTGTAATATTTCAATCTTTATCTTTTAAGGATTTTGCAATGTTTACTGGCCGAATTTTAAAGAGGTACTAAACTCGGATCAATGTTTTTTTATTATGTATTTTACGCTATAAATTAATACGAATACTTTGTACTGTGCTTTTGTGAACCGACTTTGATGATTACTGACGTTGATTTTTAGCCGGGACTTTATGTAAAAAGTCACTAGACACATTGATACGAGCGCTTAATTATGAGCAAAAGAACTATAACTGAATTGAAAATTTAATAGCTACAATAATTTCTAATAACGCTAACCCTCAAGACTGCGCAATTTCTTTCAATTTAATGTATTTATTACCTAAGAGATTCTGTGTAAAGAAAATGTTGATTTTTCCTCTCGTATTGAGATTGAAAAGGGATTTCATATCGCGAAATGAAACGAAGCATGGCGAATAAAATAATAAAAAGTGATATTCATGGTCCATTGCGCCCTCGCTGTGACTGTGATTGTAATCCATACTGCTTAGTCAGTGAACTGTAAATTACTATTGCTTTTCGCTCATACGATACATTTCAGTGAAACTAAAAGTATCTTAGTACTTTAAGATCGATAAAATAAAAATGACAAAATAAAGTCCCTGACGAATTGAGAACCACCTCCTTTTTTGGAATTCGGTTAAAGGTGTCCATGCTTGTGGACAAAAACATATTAAGTTGCATTACTCATACCTTAATGTTCATACAGAAGTTACTGTGTACTTAGTACACTTTACCAATATTCTAAAACACGGAGTATTTACATTAGTATACTCTTGATACCGAAATAAAACAATACAAGACATTGCTGTTTACATGTAGAATAAAGGAGTCTTCATTACAGTATTTTTAGGTAGTGAAGTTAGTTACAATACAATACAATATCAGACAATATCTATGCAGTAGCTAATTCATTATCCCTTCCTATGCGCATGGCGCTTGCATTTAAATCCACAACAAACAGTAAAGCAAGTTGATTTTATTTATAAATAACTTTATCAACGCGTTCTATCTTTGTATACTTTACCTTCAAGTACCCACCTGGGTGTTTAATTCGCAAAAGTTTTTAAGCGATACCAATCAAAAATAAACGTGGTAAAAAGTACTCACTTTATACATAAGCAGGCTCACAGAAATAAAAATATACAGAAGCATTCATCAGGACGAGTCAAAGAAATCTGAAACTTTGAGAGCCAGAGAAATTTGTTGAAAGGAACATCATCGATTTTGAAGTTAGGTTAAACTTCATTCAAGGATTTGCAAAAATACTATATAGGGCTCGCGAAGAGACACTGGTAATTTAAAAAAAAGTATTTTGTTACTTTTTATTACCAGAATTCGTAGACAAGGTTATGTGGAATTCATTAAAAAAATAACAACTACCGATTCCCAAATTGTGTCCTTTTGCGACTTTTTGAATGTACTTTTTTAGCTCCAAAATCCATAATAATCAGATATTTCAGAATTCTCTCTATTGACTTATCCTCATGAATCAGGCTATATAAAAGGATGGAAGTTACGTTCTGTAATAAACATATAGTTTTTCCACGGTAAAGCTATCATGTATTTATTTTTAGACGCCATCATAATCATCTAACAACGAACAAACAGCTCGTGACACACAATGACCTAAACAAGAACACAACCTTGTACTGTTGTGCAAACATTAGTTATAATAACCTGTTTAGAAATCTTAAAAGTCGATCGACATCCTAACGATATTGTTCACGTGATATTGCTACGTTGCATTATTTATTTTTTAACTTGTCTATAAAGAAACGCTGAAATAAACGGCAACCACTACTTAATTTAATAAAAGATTAAAATAAATGTCATATTGGAAACGCACTACGTTAAAAATATAGAGTTTAATGAAAACTGCCGACAATAGTGAAAACTTAAAATTATAAAATACAGTGAAATAATAAACATTAAAATGCTTAATCCTCGACGATTGTGGCCCTCTCAACATTAGCATGAGGCGACTTATAAGTTTTCTTCTCAGACGAGACTTCTTTTATTAATTTTGCTCTTAGAAATTGATTGACATTGCTTCACACCTGAAAGACTTTACTATCTGGGGCCATATTCTCAACATTCTTATAGATTTCGTAAGGCTACCCCTAGATAGGTGTACCAGTTAGCAGTTACCTACTTATAGAATTACAGTACAGAATTATTTGATATGACTTACGAGAGTAAAATTTACAAATGTTTCTCGCCTGCCCGTGACATGAACCCATAAGATTTTACCCTTACCAAAAATCGTACAACGCGCATAAATAAATTTTCACTTCAAAAATAAAAGTCACTTCTGACATGAAATAAATGATTCAGCACAGATTATAAATAAAATAATCAACAGTCGATAAAACGAGCAAATTAATAAGAACGTAAACGCTCGGGGACGGAACGCTCGGGGCGTATAACAATGTTTCATTTAAGTTACAAAGAATATTCTAGGTAGTCAAAACAAGAACAAATGTAGACGATTTTATCAGTATTTACAGCCTGTGTGGGCTGTGCACGGCGAATGATCCGCCTCATTAAAGACGCGAGCTCTATCGCTAATGCATAAAAAAGATATTACTTGTTATCACGAACAAAATGAACGCAAGATCTTTGATTATTTTTGAGCACGAATTTAATAAATTGTAAGACCGTTTCGAGAATTACGGACGATAATATCTGGATACAAGAAAAGAACTTTATTTTTGTAAGTGTCATTATTTTTGGCGTTGGAAGATTAGTGACTGGGATATCGCTGGAAATATTAATCTTAGTTAATCTTAGGTTAGGTTACGATGGGGCTGACATGTCCATGTCGGATAAAAGCCTCTAAATAAATCAGATTAAAAAAAAATTAATCTTAGTTATCTTAACTAATGTTATAAATACGAAAATAAGTTTGTTTGTTTGTTACCCAAAAACTACTAAACCGCTCAAAACTGAAAAAAGAATATAGGGTACTCGATACTTCCCTTTAAGAAAAAAGTGAGCGAGGCCGCTGATAAAAGTCGGTATATTATATTTTGTTCGTAAATATATCTTATGAGTGTATAGTTTTGATTAAAATATAATCTAGTAATAGGTACATTTTTTATTAAAGACAATATATTAATTTAATAAGGTTTTATATAAAATATATTTTATAATAGAGATAATAATCTACTAGTATGGGAATATAGTAGTTATGTTCAAACCTATCCTTTTACATTTTGACTCGTTTTACTCTCAAAGCATTTTATATAATACATATTTGACAAAATTAAGATAACACATCAAAAAAAAAATACAATGCCTTCCTTAAAACAAATAACTATTCTCATCCGAACAAAAGCGAGCTCTAACCATCACCCACTAACAGAAGGCTGAGAAAACAGTTAATCCCAATCAAGAACGTTTCAATAAGCAAGGCGTTCATTGTATCCAATTAATTAAGATTCCACTATCGTGCTGATTGTCACTACAGCGTGTTTGTCAATGGCGTCGTGTCAACGAACTAATTGGTTGACAAAAGTATGCGGTTTACCGGGACGTTGATTGGTTTGCAATATACATAGCTTTAACCTGAATGATTGCATTATAAATGCCATTTATGAATATCAAACAGATTTGCCTTATACTGTAACTAGCTTTTTGATAGCTTTCCTCGTAATTGTGGGTTTTGTTTTAAAACAATCCGTATAACTATGTATATAGCATAAAATGTAACATCTAGAATAATGTACATTTGAAATGATACCATTATTTCTAAAATTGAATCAGCGCTTTCCAAACATTTTTTAGTAAATTAAATACTATTTATAATTTACATGTTTTGTTTAAATATTATGCAGTGTAATATTTCATAAAAACACACCCATAAAAATATGTCAAGTCACTCGACCAAACCTAATTATTATGACTATTAAAAAAAATTGTAAGCAATTAAAACAGACTTTCATATTTCCCTACAAAAGTGTTATTTATAAACAAAACATAAGCACAATTATGCTACGCCTAAACCATTTCCCGTGAGACAGATTACTGCCGGGACAAATCGTCTGACCTACTTACCCTGGAACGAATCCCGGGGCGAGGCAAAATGTTTAAACTGTTTGTTGCTGGAACAAATGTTCGACATACACTTCTTTGAGACATGCAATAGGTGTGCTCAGTGTTTATTTGTAAAGATTTATATTAAAGACTTTAGTGATACAGATACTGCTTTGCTTGTAAACTTCATGTTATTTTCGTATAGAATCAAAATCAAAATATACTTTAGACAACCAATTTTTGCACTGCACAGGCACTAAGTCGTTAATACAGAAACTACAAAAAAAAATTAATTGATGAATCTGCCATAATGCAATGTTGGTTGTTTTAGTCGTAAATTTTTAATTGGTTTTAATCGTTATGGTTTATTTTATAATATTATATCGATAAAATAAGATATTAACACAAAAGGGGCTACAAAAAGTCTAATTTAACTATAATAATAATAAAATTTAACAAAATATGAAAAATGTAAATAAAATTAAACAGTCACATTTAAATAGCTTTTTGTCAAATCTGTATATATACGAGATTAGTTGAAAACGTTATATAAAGACAGACAAATAAGTGTTCCCTCCATTTAACACTTTCGATGCACTAATACATAAGTACAAAAAAACAATATTCATAGTTTAAATGCAGAAACATCTTTTTCGTCATGTCGACATCTAAAACAAATATCATAACAATTAATAACAAATTTATTACAGACAGATTAACGAGAAGGACATAAAATAAAATAGAGAGACCATTTCAATTTATAACAATCGTTATCAGCAAAATTAATTAACTGTCGCACTTTTAAATGGCATATATTCGTAAAGCGCATGGGGTCAAACTTTAGGGGTGAAGTCAGTAATTAATTAACGGCAGCATGTAATTTACAAACCGTAATGATATGTAAAAATAAATTAAAAGAACATCTGCTTTCACAACCGTGCGTGACAATAATAATAAAAATGTACACAACGAAATATAATTATGTATTATAATTGTGTTGTATCAATCGATTTTAGTAATAAAGTTATGTAAACGATTGCACCGAGTTGTACAGAGAATTCATGTATACTAATATTATAAAGCTGAAGAGTTCGTTTGTTTGTTTGAACGCGCTAATCTCAGGAACTACTGGTTCGAATTGAATTTTTTTTTGTGTTAGATAGTTTATTTATTGATGAAGGGTATAGGCTATATTACATCACGCTACGACTCATAGGAGCGAAGCAGTAATCAAAAACGCGAGTGAAACCGCAAGAGACAGCCAGTATAAATTAAATGATTACTTTATTAACTTATAAATGGGGATAAGAGCGAGTGTATTTAAAGTATATTATAAGTCTTTTCTTTACAAATCCCTATTGTCCTAAAATTCTTCTATAAAGATTTATCCCAGATCCTAATTTTATGCGATAAAATCTTAAAGCGATTGTCGTCACTGCTTCAACGTTTTAATGGAAACGGAATACTATCGGAATTAATTAACTTTTTTAAATAAAACACGAGCAAGAATACAAAGTTGGATCCACAGTTGTTCTATTCCGAATTGTGAGACATTCTTGATATATTGTGCAAAAATTTTAGACACATGCAAAAAATACATACAATTACATTTTATGTTTCCTAGTCGTGTAAAGACGGTAGTACGACATAATAATTCTAGAACTACTCAGAATAACTGCACGTCAATCGAGCATTATTAAACAATAAGTTTTATATAAAATAGTAATTGTATTTTTTATTAAATACATAAATAATTTTCAATAAATGCATATAAGAAAGTTTTATTAAATAGAACCAATTGATATAACATTTTGCAAGTTTTCTATGTCTAGTCATTTATTTGTATTTTATATTAATTGATCTAAATTCATCTTATTTTAATGTCTCAATGCCATTTGACTAAATGGAAGAATAAAAACATTTTGCAAATAACTCGTTTTTTTTTGCTTAAATTAGTTTTTTATATTAATTTGCTAATCTGTATTGTGATGAAAAAAAATCAATTAACGATTCTAATATAATTATGTAATTTACATTTAAATAATGCTTGATCTTCACAGTTGATATTAGTAATATCTAGCCGCGCCACTAGTATCGTCTGCCTGATAAGAAACCCATATATAATCTATAGATACTATTTATATTAATATAATGCGCCACATAACCCAATTTAGAAATAATGGCATTATTTGAAAAGTACATTATTCTATGTAATCATAGGTTATATTTTATGTATATATGTGTATTATTTTAAAACAAAACCTACATTAACCCGACCAAAGTCGCAAGGAAAAGCTAGACCTGAATATAAGTCACCTCCTCATTTACGTTTAGCCGTTCCAGCGTACAAAAGTAAAAAATTGGCGCAATTACAAAATTAATCAAACAATATTATTACCACTCCTACTTACTTACTAGTACTAATGGTACTGCAGTAGACTAAAGTGCTTAAATATTTTTTGTTTTTTTATTTAAAAGCGGACAGCAAAATTTTGATTGCTCTTTAAACAGCGGACACTGATATTATTGATTTTACAATTTATTTTACTTGTATAATAGCCCTTGATAAATAACAGCTGCAGTGTAAAATGTTTACGTAAATTACGTATTATTTTATTATTCTTAGGACAGTTCTTACGTGTATAAAATCTTTTGTATCGACAGAGTACGACATACGGCTTCGAATATACTTTCAGATTGGTCCAATACAATTTTTGTCTGAATCGAAAGTTTTAGTTATTGTACTTATAAATCAAATCATTTTATTGATTTGAATGTAATACATCATTTGCAATTTGTTTTGTCATTAATCGAATGTAGAATACCCCAAGTGAAATCTCTCGAGACAATATATTTATTCTAATCTATGATACTGGGTGGACGCATTGCATGTATTTCAATTGGAAAGAGAAAGTATAATTCTTATTCTTATATTACAGACATTATGTAGTATTGAGAGTGATCATTACATTGAAAATCTTCAAATTTGTATTATGTAGATGATTGTGTTGATCTTATTAAAGACTAACTTTGCGTTTACGCGTTTACATTTTCCAGATTTTGTCGACAGGTTGGCGCAATGCTCATTGTAACTGACTAAACCGCCGGTAACCAGTACGATCCTCGTTCGTGCAAATGTCTGTATAAGCCCTACGTCTATTTATTTGATTCGTGGTCTGGGTTTTGGTTCCCGTGATCATCCTCTTAATCCGTTAAGTTTGAAGCATTTAATATTATTTTTTTTTGTTGGTGTTTTTGGTTATTACTCTGTTTCCATGAGTACTAGCGTGATGTTATATGATCCTTAACCAATCTTAATAATGTAAGAATATTTTCGGACGGATTATTCGATAACTCCGGTCAAAAAACAAACTCTTAAGCTTGATCTTACAGTAATATAAGTAATATTATTGTGACAAAAAGTATAGATAAAATCGAAGTTATTAAACTATAATAACTTCCTTTATATACAATGTTAGGTCAGTTGCTGTATTCGTCACGGGAACATAACTGTGGGAATTCGTGACCTTTTCTAATTTGTAAAGGAAAACTTACAATGATTTCTTTTGTTATATACATTATCACACTCCTTTTTATTTATTTTTTTTTCTCAAGAACGATAAAGAAATAATTCGAAATAAATTCTTTAGATATTTTATTATTATGCTGCCTAACAGACTGAGTATGACATCATCAAACAGATAAAAAAAAATCTTAATCTTATATTCTTAGTCTGTTATCGAACTGCTGGAATTTCCTATTGTATTTTTATACTTTTTATTGTCCTTTATACAAATTATGCCTATTATGTCCATATTATGCGCCGATTATATTATTTAAAAAATCGAACAATAAGATTTTTTTTTGCACTACGTTGTAAAAGTACCACTCAACCTTGACCAGATACAATGTAAATCACTGCAATAAATAAATCAAACAAATTTAATTACACAGGATATGAAAAAAGGTCACGTTTTTCCTATATTTCAATTAAGTATCTATACATTGTTCACAATTTTTATAGTAATTATAAATTAACTGTGAAAATTAACAATTGAACCGTGAAATTACTCCTCTCCTATTCTATGAACAGTTTATATATAGGATGAAAATTTTTGTCCATTCTAAAAAATTTCGTAGACTCTTTACTTGAGGTTATTGTAAATAAATAAATTTGATGTTTAAACAAAACATGTACCTAATGCTCCCGGCTTCTTTAAGCTATCATACAGATACTGTACGGGAGCTTTGACCTTTAAAATAAAAAAAAATCTCTGACTTCAACAAAGTAATACTTACATAAATAAAAATCCAAAGTCCTCACTGGATTTGAGAGAGTCACAACACGATTTTTATACAAAAAAGTCAACTTTGTATCTCGTCACTGTTCGCAACGCGGCGATACATCCGCTCACTATAGAGGTTGCAGGAGGACTGAGGTCGCCCTCTCCGAGAGGAAAGAGGGGCTGAGCCTCCGTACTACGAGACTACATTAATCTTAATCGTTGTTTGCTTAGATCGCTCGTACATTGCTACTCAAAAAAAAAATAGAATACCAGGTATTTATCAAAGAATACAATCGAAAGATTGTACATGTGCAGAATTCAACTTAATTGCTACGATTATGCTAATATTACTATTATTTTTGTACTGCTTAGCGTAACCGTGATAAATAGCATCAAAGTAAATAACATTAAGTAAGTTGTTTTTGAAAATTACGAAATAACATTATTTCTCTTATAAATTTTCAATTATTTATTGCATTTTTGTATCTTTAAATAAATTACATTCGTTGTAATCACTATTCTTATTTACATCACTATTTTTATTTACAAAAATTATATTGTTATTCGCAAAACCTAAATCATCGCTTTTAATCAGCCCACTTATACTTTCCTACATATCTATACTAATTTAATAGGAAGGCCAATTTTGTGTAATTATTTGTATTACAATGTTTATATAGTCGAAGTTACTAGATCTATCATTTGAAGCGTTCATGTTTCTAAATGTTCATAGGCTATATTTTAAATATATGAGTATGCGTATTATATTAAAACAAATTTTACCATAACGCGAGCGAATCCGCAAGCAAAAGTTACTATCAAATAAAAACATAAATAAGTCCTAAATCCTTAGATATACTTAGCAATTTACACGCTATTTCAGATCTGCCATCGTTTGCAACTTATTACTTGCCCTGTAGCTGCGTTTCCTGGATGAAGGTAAACCAAGTTATAGGTCTAGACGTCAATAATGAAATTTTATGTTTAACCGCAGAAAAATCGTATTTCATGGCGAGTAGCGCCCTCGACTTCGTTCGCATTATAAATATTATGAATATCTACGTCGGTAGATCAAAATACGTACTTAAATTTAGCTAACTTAGTAGAGGTAAGTTGGCCCAACGAATAGAATATGTAATATTAATATTTGTTTGTTTGTGACTTAGGATCAACAGGTCCGATTGCTTTTTGATTTTAATAGAACAAGATGTTGGCTAGTTAAACACATAAATCATATAACACAATCAACTTCATAAGCTTAAAGCGTTAAAGCCACAAAAGTCAAATAATTAAATGTAAAAGGTTGTAAAAGTTTTAAAAATACATTTAAGTATAACAAATGATCAAAATTATGAAAAAAAATAAATTTGTAAAAGTCTAAAAATAATAAAGTAAAAACTCATATTAACCATTTACAGTTACGCATATGACAATAAAATTGATACTTATTAATAATTACTGATACTAGTAGCGTATAATTATATATTTGTACTCATTAGTGACATTATTAAATTCCTTTAGTGACTCAACGATTCATGATCTATTTCATATTCTAATTATTCTAAGTAAACAATTACGAGATGCAGAAAATTATTCATATCCCACCGAAGATTTATTTATGAATAATACATACAAGTTGAATAATTCATGAATAGTTTAATTTTATCAACCATAACCGTCCTGTCCCTTATTTATTTTGTAAAATAATATATTTAATGGACTATCCCGTTCTGATACTAAACCGTTAGAGGAATCATTTATTTATTTATTATAAAGTTATCAATAAGCCCCACACAAGTATATACATAATCAATTATTTGTAAGGATTATTTATTTAAAACAAGTTTTTATTTAAGTTGTCTGAAAATAAAAAAATAATTTTGAAGAAAAATTAAGCACATTTATTTTGTTAAATTGTACTACTTTTTATAATATTAAATAATGTAAAAGTTACTACTACAAGGTAGGTAGGGTTACTAGGCCATAAATTTATATGTAATTAAAAAATATACATTTTTTTACACCAGGAAGTTACGCGAGATAAGATACATCGTTTTTCAAAAGTTTCAACATCATCTGCCTGCGTGTTTAAAAAATCCGTACTACAAATCCGTATCTAAAGACAGTTTTGAGCTTGACGTGCCTTAGACATAGCTTAACAACGCTTAACGGATGTCTAAAACCGATATTAGCTATCAAGTGCAATGTGTGACATTATATTAATAAGTTTTTCATGATTTTACGATCTGCTAAGCCATTTTAAAACACTGTTTTGCTAGACACGTGTTGAACATGGTCTTCGTCTTTTATGGTATCGCAGAATATGTTTAAGATCCTATCAGGAATCCATCTAGATAGTTTCAAATCGTCGGAATACAATAAAAATTTAGAATATTACACCCGATATAATAAACGAATATACAATATTAAAATTTAAAATGAACTCCCATCCCGCGTTCTATTCATTTAGACCATTAAAAGCAGGCCCCACTCCAATATATATGCTGTAAATTGACGAGGAAAAAAAGAGTTATGTATCCTGCTGATTACAGGTATGCTACAGCATCAGGTCAAGGTTACGCTACTATGTTATTTTAATTTCGTTCAAAGTATTGTAAATTTGGAGAATTTAAATTGAAAATTGCCACCTACAATAAAGAGGCTAAATGAGCAATGACGTGTTTGGCAAAATGATTCGAAGATTACTTACTACTGTTATTAATGTTATACTTGTATACTAATAAAATTGAAACTTGCGCAAGTACCTATATCGTTAAGCGGCTATTGTATTTTTCTGATAAATAGACCCAATAGTAATATATAAATACAAATACTGTATAAGCTGCATGGATGTTGCCAGCTAGCTACTGTCAACAAGTCAATTCACGAACTTATTAAATTTGGAAATGATTTTTAAGGTCAGCGTAATTTACGTCAACGTAACATATTCGTTTTCATTATATATCATATCATTGAAAACACTATTTAAATTACTAAATAGTTAAAATAATAAGTTGATAACAATTAGACACATCAGTCATCCGGTTAAGAGAGGCCTTGGCGCTTGTTTTCACCGAATCTAATGGTTTCGTCTTACTGTCGATACTCATTAGTGAAGGTTTTATTACACATAACAAACCTATAAGTAAATTGTTAGTAATCGCGATTATGAATGGCGTTCTATAAATAATTTAGTCTTTACCATCCTTCATTTGTTATATTTACCTAAGTAATTTTTAGAAATAATGAAGAAATCTAAAATATACATAGAAATCAATGTTTGTTTGTTAGTCTGTTCGTATCTTATACGTTGCCATACTTTTGATTTCAATAAAACTTCGTTGATTTCTTGTTGGAATTTTCCGTTATCATATTATAATTAACTCTCAATAAAAAAATGGTATTAGGATCGTCCGTCATAACGAAATCTGCATTAACGCGCCACCTTTAAAAGCTAATTACTAATACACATGACAAGTTAAAACAATTCTATTGTGATATTCTAAGTAACGGTCATATATTCGACTAAACGAGATAGCTTCGACGGAGATAGTCCACACTTCCATAGCTGCGGCGAGTACATGGCACAGGTGTGACAGTAGCCGTAAAAAACTGGTCAAGTGCGAGTAGGACTCGCGCACCGAGGGTTCCGTACAAACTTATAGAAATCTATATAAGACTAACCCACCTACGCCATTTGTGGTCTTCATCATCAGTTCAATTTCAACAAAAGTCATTTTCTGAAGGTAAATACATAAGTTACTATCAAAAATACCTAAATCGGTATAGGTGTGCCTATAATATTTGAGGTATTCCCTCAATTTCTCCAAGATTCCATCATCAGGTCCTGACCTAAAGACAATGGGACCACCTTGGAAGTATACTCTTTCAATCAAAAAAAATAAATAAAAATCGGTCCACAAATGGCAGCGTAATCGGCGAACTAACAAATTTAAAATATTAAAAGAAAACGCGGTCGAATTGAGAACACAGAAGCATTTTTGAAGACGCTTAATAATAATCAATTATTTTACACATATGAAAACGTCCCAAAAATTGTTTTACAACCACTTTGGAGTACATTAATATAAAAAGATAATAGGTGCAAATCACGGAAACATAATTATTCAATTAGTACTAAACATCTTATACTTTCAAAAAAAGCAAAGTTATAGCGCGATTCAGGATACACCCAGCGCCAATTTCAATGAACTAACTTGTTGACTTTGACATTAACAACATAATTATATTATATTTTATTCTCGTTTTATTTTTATTTATATTCTACTACACTCCACTACCCCGGCACTACGTTCGTAAAATATTTAGATTTACATTATCAATCAAAATATATATTAGTGTTGCCAAGACGAAAATAAGTAGCCCTCAATTCGAACAAAACTTATTGTTTATTTATAACTCGATCTGTTTGAATTTAATTTTAAAATTTTCGTACTAAGTCAATACGAGTACTTAAATCAAATCGCGTGAAGCTCTTATATTGAATGTTAATTACGTATTGACGTTATAAATCGACGATAAAACTTTTAAATGAAAAGTTTATTTCATTATTTTTAGCGCGTTTAAATAATAATTAAAATAAAAAAAAATATTAATCGAGCAGAATTATATCACAGTTAATGTCATAATGTTGTACGCTACATCGCGCTATCATTTTGTTAGCTGCGATATATAGATTGCATTGCGTTTTTTATAAAGGTTTGCTGCTTTTTAATGTTTTCGTATTGATACAAATTTCTTCGCAGTGTTTGTAAAATTGTTTTTTTACCATGGTCAACTTCTACGTTAATTTGTTACAAGTACATATAATTTTAATTCTAAGATTAATATATTTTCCACTTGATCAATTTACAACTTGATACATTTACGCGTTCCTGAGAAAAAGGTGGAAAGACAGACGTACAGACTGACAGACACACGAACAGAAATTTACAGTTTTCAGATTTTTTCCTTTATGTATACTAAAGGACCTTGCTCCTGGCCAAATTTCATAATGCTTAGTCAATGGGAAGTACCCTATAGGTTTTGATTCCCTTGCGAAAACGTTAAAAACGCTAAAATACTTAAAATATGTGACATAAATAACCGTATCTTTTGATTGCGTTAACTTGGAAGTTTGATTTTTTCACAGCTCTTAGTAATTACAACTCTGAGTACTTGACATTGATAAAAATTTGTTACCTTCACGCGTTTCTGAGAAAAAGGTTGAAAGACAAAATTACAAACAGACAAACATACATACAAAAATTTACAGTTTTCAGATTTTTTCCTTTATTTGTACCATAATATCTTACTTCTTGCCAAATTTCATCGTGCTAGGTCAATGGGAAGTATCCTATAGGTTTTGATTCCCTTGCGAAAACGCTAAAATGGTCAAAATATACGACATATTTTCCATTATCTTTTGATTGCGTTGACTTAGAACCTTAAGTTTTTCACGGTCGCATGTCATCGTAGACTTGAGTATATGATATTAATTTCAACATGATACGCCCATGCATTTCTGAGAAAAAAGGGTTGACATCCCGACAGACAGACAGACAAACAGACAGACAGACGGACAGACGGACAACAAAGTGATCCTATAAGGGTTCCGTTTTTCCTTTTAAGGTACGGAACCCTAAAAGTACCAAAATTAAGCGTAGCTGTGTTATCGGTTATGTGTTCGTCCCGTAACTTGTGTAACTTATTAACTTTTAAATAAACAATATGAGCCGAGATGGCCTAATGGTTAGAACACGTCGACCTCAACCGATGATCGTGTGTTCAAACCCCGGCTAGCATCGCTGATTTTCCAAGTGCTAAATTAGCGTTTAAATACGTCTCAATTCTCCACTAAAATTAGTGTTTAAATATATCAAAATCCTTGGCGGTGAAGGAAAATATCGCGAGTAAAACCTGCATGTGCCGGGAGAAATTCTGAGACATGTATATCCGCCAACCCGCAGTGGAGCAGCGTGGTGGAGCTCTAAAATCTTCTTCTTAATAGGAGAAGAGGCCTTTGCCCAGCAGTGAATATTTACAGGCTATTACTGTATTTACTTTTAAACAATATGAATAATTTGTCACGGACCGTTCAATGTAGGCAACAAATTGTTTTGTTACCCAGTCATCGTGTAAAGGCGAAGAAATCATTGAATACTTATTATTCCTGGATAAAGACCGCTTCTCCTATTTCAAGAATTCGACTGACAATAGATTAGCGGATATAAATAATGAAAACGAATTTAAATTTGATTCAATTTCTTTTTCTTTATATTTTCTTTCGTGACATTTTAGTGCAAGTTCACCCGGTGCACATACTTCCCGGCACCAAATCCTATATATAAATATAACCATAAAACCGTTTTACCATCACAATAGCTGTATTAAGGAATAAGGAAGGAATAAACGCTCCCCTTGGAATTTTCTTCCAATGGCCGATGCAATAAATTACATATTTGACAGTTAGTATCGGAAAATGATACGCGGAATTCCATTCCATTGAACATGTTTAAGTAATAGAAAATTATTCAAATTAGATAATAAAAATTCAAACAATAAATAACAGAATCAATTTAGGACATGTTCCTAAATTAATTCAGCATGTACTTGCATTAATCGACGTTTCATTAGAAGTTGAAAAAAGAGTATACAATAACTACGTAGAAAACGTCAAAGCAAAATTTACTTATTCCTGGCCAGTACGTTCTTCGTATAGTTCATTTTTAATCTCGTTAAAATCAATTATTTTTATTCTTATAAGTCAAAAGCTTCGTCTGACATAAACACAAATGGTCAAGTCGGGTAATGTCTCCTTTTTTAAAGGTAAAATAGGTACTAAGGCGGTAAACACTCTACGGAGTCCGAATTTTGTTTTTCGATCGGATTGTGCGTAATGCGTTTAGAACAAGTCAACCATTTCTTACCCTAATCTTCTTCCCCTAATCGAACTAATATTGATTTGAAAATTCAGCAACTGAGGGTAAGATAATAAAACATACCGGTTAGAATAATGTAAATGGTATAGCTAAAATTACTTTGATAAAATAAAATCGATATTGCTAATAAGTTTGTCAAGATTCTTTTATTACTTACTTTATTATTTTTGTAGGTAATTTATAAAATTCGAAACATGCAACTGGTTATAAGTAAATTCGTACCACAGACTAATAATAATTTATACTATAGTACTTCGTTTAATGTAATAATATATAACCTTATTTGACTAATTGTAAATTACAAAGGTTTATATTCAATACTATACATTTCTATTTTATTTCGAGTACAATAATCCCCTACTTTGTTTTCAGGGAACGTTTCATAAATCGGGAAATGTTTACGATCCAAGATAACTCAAGTTAATTTTCTGTTTTACGTTCAGCAGTAAAACTAGTTAACTAGTTAAATAGGCTTAGTTATATATATGCATTCGATTTATTTTTATTTATATCTATACTAATATATGTATATAAATTGAGCTGTTCATCTATTTGTTTGTTCGCTTGTTTGAACATGTTAATCTCAGGATTCAAGCTAAAATCATCATTGGTTTAGCTTTTGATTCGACGGATGTAACTCTGTGGAAACGTCGGGCAAAAAGAAAAGGTTTACTGATATCTTACGCATTGCTATTAGACCCGATGGTTTTAGTTTTAATAAATCTTAAATTCCACACGTCATAGATGAAACATCACTTAACTTAATTTTATGTAACTTTGTCTTCGTATTAAGTACCAGTTATTCTTATAGGCTGTATAACATCACTATCGCTTATAGAAGTGCGTAACTATAAACAAGAGTAAAACCGCGAGCAACAGCTGGACAGTTATGAATGTTGTTTTATTGAGTTCATATGATAGTAAAAGAAAACATGTAACAGTAAATCGTATAATATTAAATATGAACATTATTGCATAACTATTATGAAATTTAAAAATATTATTACATCCGAATTCTGTCAATTATTCGAATTGTAGTGGATTGGTGAATGTTGATTCTACCGAAAGAACCGCCAAGAAACTTTGTGTTTATTCGTCTATAAACTGTGTATTACCTACTTATATATAACTAATAATTTGTTCATATTGTAATATTCTGATATAAGAATTACAATATTAGATACATAGATACCTCATCAAAAGGTAACAAAAAATAGTTTCAATATCTTTTAAAAATATTGTTCAGCTCAGTTCTTTGATTAATGTCTTTCAACATCACGTGATCATTCTGTATTTCGAAGGTGGGTAATAAAACTTTTACACGAAAATCAACGCTCTCTACCCCATTACTACTGAACAATAATAGTACTTATGTTTATATGCCTTCAGACACACCGGTGGCGTCTTTCGACACCGGATATCCAGGGGTAAGTGGGGTCTAGAACTGTTGACTTATCCTTATCACCCCACATTCGAAATACCACACACATTTGCCGCTAAAACTGAAAATGTTTCACGAAATTAGCCGTTGTGCGTTAGTAGTAAAGTTTGGTATTCGATTCATTGAAAGAAACCAATACTTTTATTGTTAGGGGTGGCAAAGACAACAATATAGCTCTAAGCCTCGCCCTTTTATGAAAGCGACCGAAAATAAACTAAGGGAATACCTTTTTTGATAAAATTCCTGGCAGACGGAATGAAAATACGTTGTAATATTTTTATTTGTCTTGTGATAAGTCACATTTATACGCTCAATAAAGATTTTATTTAATTCGTGACTTACAGAATTAATTTAGAAATGCAACTAAATTCTTTTACTGGGTTTGTCTTATAACATTTACATACCTTTTTTGGATTATTTAAAGTATTTGACTTTAAAAATATAGAAGTCTCAATTTTTCTGAATGTTTTGTGCATTACTATATCTTCGCTTATTGTAATCAAACAGATTTTATTAATTTTGTTTGTATATTAAACATACATATGTACATGGTCGGATTTACACTAAGTGCCGCTCTGAGACACAGTGATAAATACCGCCACTTTACCTAAATCTTTATCTATGTAAATTAAGTAGTAGAAAAAGCACTCTTTAAAAAATAATAAACTATAAAAAAAAATTAATTTAAAATCCTAAAAAACATCTCTCACATCACAAATTTTGCTGCCCTAGCCATTGGCCCCTAGTGCAAGTAATTCCAGCACTGCATATACATATACCTAAAAGATCTGAAAATCTACTAATCTAGATAAGCTGTTCAGCGAACGACAAAAAACAACGTCAAATCGGAATTCATGAAATCGTTGTAAAATGCATATTTCAACAGATACAAACAACTACATTTCATTTCAATTGAAATAGTTCTATATATCTATGAAAAAATTATTGGAGTAGAAAATTAACTTCATTTTTTAGGTTTAAACGTCACGTGTGCAGCGTAGCGTAATTAACCGGCTTCAAAAACAATTTATGTTCGGTTTCGGTTTTTTAAGTTTTTTTTTGTACAATGTTTTGGTACACACTAACTTCCTCGTACGAAGTATTTAACATAATTATACATTATATTGGATTTCATAGCAATGCTTGTGCTGTCAAATCTATTTACATTTTAAACCAATTCTTTCTACATATTTATTATCTTCCTATTCTTTTCATTAGCTGATACATCAATTGAACGCAAATACAAAAAGTAAAACAGTTTTCATTGTAAGAAATAAGCGTAAAACGCACCATATCGGTCTCCTGCTATATAAGTGTTTATCTTCAAAAACAGACATAGTTCATACTAACGACCATTTGTACAAGAATGTTTGGACGTAACTTGCTACTTGCGTTCGCAGTTAGTTTGATGGTAAGTGTTTTTATTATATTTTTGTACATTTAAGATACTTAAAGGGTGACACTGATCCCTATTACTAAGCTTGCATTGTACATTTGTGTGTCATCAGGCTGTATCTCATAAACCTTGGTAGAGTATTGTGTGTGTATAGTGAATTTTTAACTGGGCGTGTATAGCCAAATCCGATACTGCGTATAAGATTAAAAAGATTAGAAAAAATACTAGAAGGAATCGAATTGATTCCGTTGAAATAATAAACATACAGTATTATTGCACCATGCGATAGTGCTAGTAATAATAATATTACGTCTATATAAATCAGTTGCCGTGAATTAGTTTCAGAAAAAATCGAAAATGGCAAGAGCCATTTGAATATTTTTGGTTTGTACACCTCAATATTGGGGTGGTTTAGGTAAACAATTGGAGAAAATCCAAGTAACAATAAAAAGCCAAAAAAAAAAATGAAATTGATAGGTACTTTTAGATCACTGGGACATCACTTTTATAATAAAACTCATAAAAGTTACATTATTTGTTTAATAAATTTATGGGAATGAGCAAATATATTTATGCATTATATAACCTTGTCATTATTTAATACATACATACTATTGTTCAAAGCAAATATTTGAACATGCAATATATTACCTAACATATAAATTTACGCTGTTTTATCGTGTATCGATAATTTTGATTCCTTCAGCCTTAACATAGTTCTTAAAATTATTATTCATAATGCAAGCACCGAAAATGTGTTATAAGTTTGAAAAACATTGTATCCAACTGACCCGTTCATTGTGACCGATTTTAAAGTGTAAGGTGTCAACACAATTATTTCAATTATTCAATTTTATTAATTTTTTACACTTTTTGTAATACATAAATTTATATTGTTTTACCTATTTCAGATTTTCACCTTAGTTGCCGAAAACGAAGGTATTGTGTACTCTACTGAAAACCATTAAAATACTAAAAAAAAAAAAAACAAAACGTAAATGGACCTAAAGTTTAAAATAATATACTTTTCTTCTTAAAATATGTTTACAATTTTAATTAAAAAAAAATTGTAGTAAACGTTAAGAATGTATTTAACAGAAAATACATTTAATCTTGTGTAAAAGACTGCTATTTAAGTTGAAACTTTTTATTTAACTAATTATTAGGTCAATTTTGCAGTGCACGCGGCGCCGGAGCCATGCAAAGAATTACTAGACCTGATGATGAAGCCAGAGAAAATAAAGAAAGTAAAAGAAGATGATAGAGATAAGGACGATAAACATAAACGAAGGAAAGAAAACATAAAACAATTTAAAAAAGGTTAACTTCTTATTGAAATAATAATAAAACTTATTGGTTTTTTAAAGAGAAATATTCGATTATTTTAATAGCATTTATTGTTTACAAAATTATTTAATTTTGTAAACAATAAATGCTATTAAACAAGATGATTTTTTAATATAATAATTACTCAGAGTACTCTAATTTAATTAACTTTTTTTTTTGTTTCAGTTTTGGAAATGATAAGTGAGTATCAAACTTTATTTTATTAAATTTCATTGCGGTAAAGCCTTCGCCGCCATTTATTCTTTCTTACAATACCCTATCATCCTTCATTATTTTTAAACCAACAAAGCATTTGTGCTTCCTCTGGTGTTAACGAGGGTCGTCTGGTGTTAAGTAATTACCGCCACTCTTAAATATTTGCAACAGCATAGGAGCCACAATTGACAGCTTAACAAGAAAATGGGGAGGGGGGGGGGGGTCCAGCTTTCTCACTCGCCGTACAAAACGCATTAATATTAGCTACTTCAAGCCGATTTGTGAGAGTGAGGTCTTGCCCCAGTCGAGCCAGCCCGTAAATGAGCTGTAGTCCACTGACTGACTGAGCTCACTGGCTACAACTACGCTCTACCTCAGTTAAGTTAGAGTTACTACACTACCTCAGTAATTTTTAACGACAAACATGTACTGTGGTATAAATGGTATATGTATATTAACTATTAATAGATACTTTCGAATAATAAATATATATTCCGTATAAGTACTAAGAATGTTAAATAAAGTAAATAACTAGTAAGTATCACATTTCATATTAAATAAATTAATTCGACAACGATTACGTAGGACATACATAGGTACCTCTAACCTCATATTTATTGAATTCTTTTTATCGAGGCTCCTACTATAGAAGTTTTGATAAAATGTATTACATACATTTTGCAGAAAAGTATTGCAGGAGTAGAAAATTTACCGCAAATTAATTTATTGCATTATAAATACATATATTAGATAGCAGTGATGATATTCAAAAATTACAATATTTTTAAAAATTCCTAGCTGTAAGTGTTACTCAATTGCTTAATTTTTTTTTAGTGGGAAGAAAGTAATTGGATAAGGAAAGATGAATTTTTTTGTACACTAAACTTTTTAAATATAATTCGATTTAATTACGATGAAGTCTTATACAATGAAAAATATTTCATTTTTACATAATAGTTGGATGCAAGAAATAAATTATTTTTATTAGAAAGTACGAATATATTTTATTTATACAACTAAGTCGTTAAGATGTGATGTGAAAGTATTAAAATAATAAGTCCTATTCGCTTGATGCACTTAGAATATAAAATTGTGTAATTTTTTCCTTTAATTAAGATATTTTTAACAACGCTTAAATCGTTATATCATATATAATAACGTAAAACGTTATCTAAATCTATATAAAAACAAAGTCGGCTTGAATTAGTACATTTAAAACTCAAAAACGATTTTTATGACAAGTATTTGATTTGTTGGTTTTGTCTCCGCCCGAATAGCAGAATAACTAAAAAACATCGGAAAATTTTTCAAATAAGATTATAATTCTTTTTTTTTTAATACATTTTCTATAAAACGGATTTAAAAAGTTAACAAAACTTTTGCATTCAGGGGTGGTACGAAGTTTATTAGGTTATACATAAATGCATGTTTATTATATTATTAATATTTGTAAAGGAAATAATAAAATAATACAAACTCTTTTTCAAACACTAATAAATTAAGTACCTATATTATTTTTTTGTTTATTTAAGGACGGAAATGTACATGTAAATCAAAATGAAGAAATATAATCCGAATCTGTATTTTAGTTCTGAAATTTATCTAATAGCACAAATTATTATGAAATAAACCCATCTACTCAGTCTAATAAAATGGGTTGCCATTGTCAGAATGCGCGTTTAGCAATAGCAGGAAGCGCGTTTTGTCATATTTAGGATGCTTTGTTCTCATAGATAACGATTACCTTTACAGTTGTAAAAATGCTTCCTACCGTATGATTGTAAAGGGCTATTGTTTTTGGAATTAGAATTAATTGTTTTTACGTTGAATCGAACGTTAAGTTTCAAGTTCAATAAGTTAAAACTATTAAGTTAACGCGCGTACTCAAAAAACTATTGTTAATCAATTGTCGTAAAAATATTGTTTATCATTACTTTTAAGCAAAATAAAGACGCTTCTAATGTAGATATGCAATAACCTTAAGACGTACAGTAAGTGTAAATATCGAGTGTATTAAAAACTCGTTACTGTTATTTTAACTGGTATGTACGCGCCTTTATAAATTTTTTTGTTACTTTTAGTGCAAAGAAGACCGAAGGAATCCGAAGAAGTTGAAATTGTAAAGCCAAAAGGAATAATAGAAGAAATGGTGACTAGCTACTTGAACTTTTTGAAATACTTAATGCAATTTTGATTTTAAATAAGGTTAATATACCAGGAGTCTTCAATCGACGTGCGGACCTAATGCGACCCGTGACAAATAACTGATAACTAGGTGAAGGATAATGACAAGTCAATGCTACTATAAAAATATTATAAATTCGAGGATTTTGACATCCAGAATGTTATGACTACCTTGGACGACGTTGCCTAGTAACCAGCTAGTGAATCAGTATCTAAGGTATCATCTCTTAGACCAAAAATTGACGAGGTTGTCAGTTGTAAGTAGATATAAATTTTTAACGTTAAATAATATGAACGTAACATGAACGTAACACAAAACGAAATGAAAAAAATAATGGCTGAAATTAAAAGAGTTTTACACTTCAAAACAGCATAAGCCTAAGGCTGGAAGGTTTGTAGAGCCTTGGTTCTAATACTTTATCTGCATTGGATGTAAAATAAAAATACAAAATCAAATTATATTAATTTAATCAGACTCATTTCACAATGTAAACTGATAACACACTCATTCATGTTACAACGCCGGCGGCGTACAAAAGGGCTACAGCCGATATTGTAACACGAACACACATTCACCGACACACAGTGCCGCATATAAATAACAAAAATGAACGCATTCTTTATATACAAAAATCATCACTATGGACGCCTAGCCGAACACGCCCTTTTAGTATAAAATGGAATATTTCGAGTCACACAGTGCTATTGATATAGTAAAGGGGATTGGACACATCTAGATAACTTATATAACCGGGACAGGTTAAATGCGCTTAACCCCTGCGTTCTTATATTATACCGTTTGGTATTCAAAGTCTTTGCTAACACTAACACGTTTACAGCTCGTCGTGTTCCTCCTGTGGACAAAAAAAAACATTGCATTAGAGAATATAGAATAAATAGCATTGACATGTTAAATTAATTATCTTATTTAACAAATTGTTATACCATAAAAAAATTAATTTCAAAGATTCCAATAAACGGTATTTTAATAAAAAACGAGTATTTTTATTATTGATAATTATTTATAATCTATGTGCACCACACTTACCACAGGAGCTGCCTCTCCCGCCTCATCATCGAGATCCTCATCATCATCCTCATCCTCTGGTTTCTCAGCCTTCTCCTTCTCTCTCTCTGCCTCATCTTGTTCGTTCTTCATCTTCTTTTCACCTTCTAGTGTCTTCTTGAGTGCTTCTCCACGCTCTTTAGCGACTTCTGGGTCATCGGTGATCAGGAAGTTGTCAAAGATGGTACCAGATTTAACTTGCCATAAGTCGAGACCAACAGCACAAATTTCAGGGCGTTTGTAAATGTTGGCATCGGCAACATATTCAGGGTTGTCAATTTCAGGGTGGATCCATGGGCCTTTGTATGCAGGGTTGTCGATCTGGAAAGAAAATATATATTTTTTATTAACAAATTAATGTTAAAAAGTAATAATAATAGTTTTAATTACAAAATTTACATACTTAATACATTTTTGCTAATTGCGAAAATCATATCACATTATTAAACTTAAAAACAGTAATATAATTTTTTCTTTACTAAAAAAATACTTTAATTATTTTTATGATAAGAAGCTATAAAATAATAGTTTAAAAAATTCAGATGATTATTTTCGAAATGTATAAAATAATATTTGTAATGTCTTATCTCCCCCCTGCAGTCAAATTCGGAAATTTCTAAATAAACATAGTCTAGTGTCAAATTCAATTACTGTTTTTTTATTTGATAATAGTGCACAGTCAAAGGCAATTTTACACATCCTAGACAAAATCGTAATGGCAACGACCTAGCGTATTTACACAATATATTACGACACTTGATTAGACATCGAAAGTTAAACACGTGTAACGGTAGTGTGGGTAAATGAACTACGCCCGAGCGGGAAGTCGAGTGCGAAGTAGAAATTCAAATAAGATTGTCGCCTTTCTATATAATACTCGATGAGTCATAAAAAAACTGAACCGAAAAATTCGTCATAAGCGTTACGCGTCAATTTAAAATTTATTAACACGCCTTGCGGCATAAATTATTATAAGACAAATTGTATTTAATAGAGACATTAAAACCGTAATTATTAGACCAGAACCAAAGACAATTAACTTCTTTTTTACTTTCCATTAAAAAGTTTATGCATAAAATCATAATTTTTTTTTTGGAAACCCGTATTATTATTATTATTAAGACAATTACTAGAGAATACCAATAATATCTATCATAACATAATTTAGAAAATAACAGTATATAATATCATGCATTTAAAGGTTATTAAGAACAGCCATCTTACCTGTTTAGGAGCCCATACACCCTTGTAGTCAGGGTTGTCAATCATGGGTGGTTCCCATTCACCGTCCATCTCATCGTCCCAGTCTTCGGGTTTGGTGGCATCAGGGTCGGGGATGTGTTCAGGTTTGTCCCAGTCCTCGGGTTTGGTGTCTTCTGGGTCGGGGATGGTTTTGCGGTCATCCCAGTCCTCTGGTTTCTTGGCTTCTGGGTCCTAAAGATTCGAGAGATTTCATTTAGTAAAATATATAAATAAAACTGTTTGTTTAATGGTTTTAAATTTATAATCATTTAATTTGGTAGACAAATAATTAAATGTTACACAATTAGCCTCTAAATCACACATTGTCATTCTCAACCAATGTGTGATAAACAGACATTGCATGATCTATATCTGTAAAGGCAACTAAAGTAATGAAATATTTGAGATTTTAATTATGTCCTTTATTCTAATTGAAATTTTATCAAGTAATAAAAGTTTTAAACACATTTAGTACTAAGAAAACAAATAAAACTAATACTATTTCATACCTTAATCTTCTTGGGTGGAAGGAAGTCCCAGTCTTCTTCAAGTTCTCCCTTTTCAACAACTTCATTGTCGATGAGCACCTCGTAAGTATTGTCAGGCTTGACAATCAGTGTGTATAAGTGAGTGTAAACATCATCCTTGCAACGGATGTCTTTCTTGATTAGGTGGTTCTTACCCTTGTAGCTGAAGATTACGTGGACCTGAAGAGAAATAAGAATAATGAATTACAATATTGAATACAACTTATTCCATCACTAAATTAATTGAATTTAGTATTTTGTCATAAAATTTTTTATGATGTATTGGATTTAACATGTAAGAAATTACTTTGTTAAATTTCTAATGTAAAGAAAAAAAAAATAATCTTTACTTTTAAGAATTGTTGTTACATAACAAATTCAATGTTAAGCTACTTTCATTTTTTTTATTACTACAGCTGTTGATAATGTTATCATGTTAAGAATTTTTAGACGTTGGTTTTGAGATTGTAAGTATTGTTTATTGTAGTAATAAAGATAAATGATAAAGATCGCTCCCACAAAATTTTAACCTATGAAGTTAATTCGAAATTAAATTTTGGTATTGCATTAACACTAAATACTAATTAATATTTATAAATTACGAATCAATTTAATGAATAGGAAATTAAACTTATTAATAACTGTCGTTAAATTAAATATTTAACAATAAATTTCCTCATTTAATGATATTAAGTAATGATTGATAAGTAATATTTTAAGGCTGATTCAAGAACCTTTATGATGTAGGTTTCTTACACTATTCATGCATTGAAATGAATGTTTGGATGCAAATTACAAATATATAATTGGCGGAATTCCTAATTTCCTACAAAAGTTAAATGCAGGAAATTTTCAGTGTTATTTTAAAGAAAAAATGTAATAGAGTAATTATATTACATTCCTGTTAATTTTTTTTTTATTGAAAGTTTGATAAATGTGTATTGTTTGCTTCAGTCTTTAGTTAAATTAACATATTTGATAACTTTCAAAATTAACAAAAAGTGTTGCCAGAAACAAGTCTATATGAATAATAATTATGATAACATTATCACAAATGCTTGACGATAACATTTTAATTAGTTGCAATAATAAAGTTGGGAAAGTCGATAATAGAAATGAGATTTTTTATGTCATCAATTTAAATACTTTAATATGTTATATTAAACGCAATTTTTTTATTATTTCAACTTTCGTTAAAAATTAGTAAGATCTTTTCAAGTAATAAGTATATGGGGCAATTTTTATTTAAATTTTTACAAATATCTTGTAGATGTTGCTTACATTATGTATAATTGTAGTGTAACACAACATTTTTTTTATATTGGCAAGTAGTAAAATATATTCAAAGTGATAATTTTATAAAACCACTGTATGGTAGTCTAAACATTGTTAAGCATGTTTCAATAAAAAAATATAGTCATATAGATTTTGATCTAGCCTCATTGTTTGATAATTCTCAATGCCAATAGAGCATGCAAGTGTATTTTCCAATGTAAACACATACCCTAATGGCTGTGTTCACAATAATTTAAATGAGTTTCATTTTGTAATGTTTTATAAGACTTTAATGATACTATTTCTTTGGCCCTATATATTTTTGTTAAAATTATTTTATTTTTAGATTATGTGATAGAATTTACATACAACATTTTCTTAATTTTGAATTTCTAAAAGATTCAGATCTCATGAAAATATCAAAATCTAAATGAATAAAGATCAAACATAAATCATAAATATAAAAGTGCATCTTAAAAGTATCCCAAATTACTGGAACTATTAGCGACACAATAATTTGTATATTTAGTACTCTGTATTTTTATACAGAGTACTAAATAAAATACATTTTACACTCTCTTTGAAGCCTACCTTCTTGGTGCCGGGTCCGCAGATGTCAGGACCGAACATAATCTCGTATGGAGATTCGCCGTGCATATCCTTCTGGTCCAACTTGCAGTCGAAAACCTTCAAGTAACCACCGCCGCAGTCAATATCCTGCTCGTGCTTGACTGAGAACTGAACCACGAGATTCTTGCCTTCGTTGGAGAAAGGCTCGAACTTACGAGACAGCGCGTAGAATCTTGCATCCTCAGAGGTTTGCAGACCTATGTACAGAGAAATACTTTCGAATAACGAACGATAATCTTATAACTGAAAGAGGAACCTCCGCTTGAATAGGCGTGGATCTATTTACGGTGACACGTTTACGTTCTAATGAAATTCTTTTTTTTTTTAATAGTTTAACATATTAGGTTACATTGTACTTTTTAAAAGTTTTATTAATAATTAGATACTTATAAAAAGAATATGTGGTGTACCTTTATCTTCCTCTGGGTCATTGTAGAATTTGCCGGCCGTCAATTTAAACTTGCCGAATTCTTTGCCGGGATGTTCACTATAAATCCAACTGGACTCCCATGAATCTATAATGAGAAAACCATAATTAGACTAACAATACTAACCCATTCTAGCCGGCATTCTTAAAAATCGATAGCACGCGAAATGTCGACACGAAGTAACAGTAAATTATAATTGACAAAACTTACCATCAGGGAACTTTTCATCAAAATACACATCACAATTAACAGAATATAATGCCACTAAACTGGCTAATGCTAGAATTAACGACTTCATTTTAAATTATCACTGACACCTTCCTTCGCTGGCAAAAGACGAGCCACGAATAACTTGAAAATTTGGCGAATCAACTATTATTTAATTTTGACCGGTTTATCGCGTGCTGTCGTGTTTGCTACTTCACTCCCACATATGTAATACGCTTGAAAAAGAAAGAGAAAGATATAATAATTGTGGACTCTTACGAAATTGCTGATAAGGATAACACTACTTGAAATCTATTAGTGTGAAAGAGACAAAAATATTAAGCATCAAGCAGTGACGTAGCGTTACGCAGACAGATGGAACCTTACTATTGGCCAACGTTAGCAAATAGAAATTGAACACACTCGCTTTAAACTACTATCAACAATCGCGGGAATTATGAATCATGTTCAAATTTTTACTTTCACGTTAAATATTATCAAAGTGTTATCGAAAATAATGTCGAATATTTAAATTAACAAATAAATAATTACTGTATAAACCAAATAAATCACATTTCGACTATGTTTTCAACTTTTTATGTCATAATTAGATTCAATGTAGATTCATTGATCCAGAAAGTTCAGTTGATTCAATAAACAAGACACCAATCGGCATCACACATGACAACAGAAAGAGATAAAAGTATACAAATTTAAAGGAGTAAAAGGGATAGTTTACGAAACATACGTGTATAAACACAGAATAAAGGCAAAGGAAGAATCAATTTAATTCTGAAAGGTATTTAATAATTTAATGTACATGTGTAAATACAGAGATTTATGATTATTTAATATTAGTTTAAAACATACTCCATTTAATATGTGGAAATTAGACCGCCTCTAAGTAATTTTACCGTCAAATATAAGCCTGCTGGACTGTATATAAAAGATAATAAGAAAATTATTGTGTAATTAATAACATCATCGTTGTTAACGACACATATTAACTTAATTCAAATCTGAGAAATAAAAAATTCGGGTAATTATATAAACACCTTACCTTTTTTGTAATGTCGCAATTTTTGATGGTTTAAAAAAAGGAAACTACTTAATTATAAAAATTGTGTCTGCTGGGCATCGTAACTTGCAAAGGGATGTAAATTGAAATAATTTGAAATGTTCAATGTTTTTTAAGGCTTTATTTATTAATTAAGATATTATTTAATATAGCATCAACAATGCAATGTATTTAGATCAGGAGTATATTTTATTTTATTTGCATAATTTATTCGAATTTTCGCTAAGATGTTTAAAGGTCATAAGATGTAGCCAATGAGTCTCTTATTTTCCATTAGTTTCAAATCAAAATGCAAATTCATATAATTTTATGTAAACGCGAGTACTTACAAAAGGAAATAAAAGTGGTAGAAGTCAAGGTTGTTAAGACGACAAAATTATGCAATGAAGTTAATATAATATATTTGTCTCCTATCTTAATCTATCTAAAATGCGAAAGATAACTCACTCACTCATCAGGAAATCTCAAAAACTACAAGTGCTAGGAGATTCAAATTTTGCATGGGGGTTCTTTTTAGGAAGTAGGTGTTAGAATTATTTAGTTAATAATTCATATTAAACCTTTGTGCAAGTCTTATGTTAATATTTTAATTTCTTTTTAATATTGTTCGTTGCTATGTTACGTTGTTGACTTCACTTTTAGAGTTAATAAAAGAATCTTGCTATTTTAATATTATTTCAGTTCTTTCTTTATTTTATTTATTCCAAATTTATATTTCACACATTAACATGGTAGCAGAGCGTGGTTCAATATAATAAAAAAATAATAATTTGGAATAAGAATAATTTAGAAGAAAAAATTTTAGTCGAAAGTTTACTCTGAATAGAAATTTGCGAAAGTTTCGTAAGGAAGATGGAAAAGTCTATCTTGGATGCGACGAAGATGCAAATAGGACTATTAGAGGACAGAAACTGGTCGACGTGGAAATATAAGATTAAAATAGCACTAACAGGGTTAGGAGTACTAGATATAGTAGAGGGGAAGATTGCTAAACCAGAGTTGAAGTCTTCCTTGAACCCTGAAGAGATTAAAAGGTATGATCTTCAGTTGCAGAATTATCTTAAGGCGGATAGTATAGCACTGCTGATTATTACAACGAATTTGTCAGATGAGACTCTTCAAAAAGTCATAAGATTTTCTACATCGAGAGAGGTATGGCTAGAATTACACAGAATGTATGATGGTGCTTCTGATGATAGAGCGTATGACCTCTGTATGAAATTTTTCGATTACAAGAAGCAATCTGAGGATGATATAGGAACGCATTTGTCTAAGTTAAAGAACATTTGGTTTGATTTATCACAGGAAATGCATAAATATGACGGTTGTAATGAATTGCCAGACATTTTCTTAATTTGTAAGATGTTGGATACGTTACCTGAAGAATATTTTGCATTTAAATCAAGTTGGTTGTTAATGTCGAAATCGGAAAGAACGGTGGAAAATTTGACAAGTCAGTTATGTTCACACGAGAGAGTGTTAGCGGCTAAAAATGGAGAAGTTATAGAGGCTCTAGCTATTCGTGGAACCAGAAATAGACAAAAGAAATTCATAAAGAAACCTGGAAAAACAGATGTCTGGAAATGTTATTATTGTGGGGAGATTGGACACAAAATTAAGAAATGTTTTAAATGGAAATCCGAAGGACGACCTCTTAAATGTTCTGAACCATCAACATCAAAAATTGAGTCTAATGCAGGTGTGAACATGAATCTTATGTCAGTTGATGTAAGGATGACTGAGGATCGAGAAAGCTGGTTTGTTGATAATGGAGCAACGAGTCATGTGACAAGCAGATCTGATCTATTCGAGACGTTTCATTACTTTAATGGTTCACACACTGTGACAACAGCCAATGGAGAAGTTGTTCAAGCTGTTGGTAAAGGTAAACTCAAAATCGAAGCTGATGTATATGGTTACAAACAACTTATAACATTGAATGATGTTTGGTACGTGCCTAATATTAAGAAAAACTTATTTTCTGTATTATCAGCGCAAGACAAGCTCTCAAACAGCACTTTTACTTCGAAAAGTACAACATGCAATATATCTATGAATGGAAAGGTCTTATTGGTTGGATATAGAAAGAAGCAAGGTGGATTATACAAACTACAGGTGAATAATGTTCAACCCACGAAAGCAATTGAAATTAACAGCTTAAATACAAATAATTTGTTATAAGTATACCATGAGAGATTGGTTCATCAAAATAAATCGCATGTTAGAAACGTTGTCGAAAGAGAACTTGGAATTAAGCTCGAGGCTGATAATAAGGAACTTTGTGAAGGTTGTATATATGGTAAGGCACATAGACAGAAATTTGGTAAAAGAGAAAGAGCAACAAAAGCAGGAGAAATAATTCACGCTGATGTATGCGGTCCGTTTTGTTATTCATTTTCCAAATTTAGATACTTTGTTTTATTTAAAGATGACATGTCAAAATTCCGTTACGTATACTTTATGAAAAATAAGTCAGAAGTAAGTCAAAAGTTGAAGTTGGTACTTGCTGAGATCAGAGCAATGGGACACAACGTGCGAGAACTTTTGAGTGACAATGGCGGAGAGTTTGATAACGAAGATGTAAAAAGAATTTTAGAGGGATTTGGTATTAGACAAAGACTCACTATGCCTTATACCCCACAGCAAAACGGCTCAGTAGAAAGAGAAAATAGAACAGTAGTAGAAGCTGCGAGGTCTATAATGCATGCAAAAGAGCTACCTCAAGGATTATGGGCAGAACTAATTGCTGCAGTAGTTTATGTTCTCAATAGAACGGGATCAACGACTTTTGATAAAACCCCATATGAGATTTGGTACAGTAAGAAGCCAAGAATTAGACATTTAAGAATAATCGGTAGTATTTGTTATGCACATATTCCAAAAATAACGAGGAAGAAATTAGACAAAAAGGCAGTAAAAGGTATATTTATTGGTTATGATAATGATGAAGGTTACAGAGTATGGGTCAAAGAAACAAACAAGCTTATACGATCGAGAGATGTTATTTTTGAAGAGAAGACCTTAAATCCAAGTAACTTTATAGAGATACCATTGAGAGAAAACCAAAAGATACCAGAATCTACACCTGTTATAGAAACTCAAAAGATACCAACGACAAGCGAAGAAATAATTGAAGATCTAGGTAATCAGACTGAATATGAGTCAGTGGAATCAGACACTGAATTAAGAGAAGACAATGAATCTGAAAGTGAAGAGTTTCTATCTGAAGAGGAAATAGAAGAACAAGGTAGAATAACACTAAGAGATAGATCACTATTGCGACCTCCTGATAAATTCAAAGACTTCGTTATGAGTATCGTTGATGATATGAGAGACGTTAAAGAGCCACAAACTTATAAAGAAGCTATTCAAAGTAAAGACAGTGACAAATGGAAGTTAGCTATGGATGATGAAATGAATTCATTAACAGAGAATGAGACTTGGGAAATGGTTGATTTACCCAAGAACAGAAAAGCAATTACATGTAAATGGATTTATAAAATTAAAACTAATCGAGATGGTACTATAGATCGATATAAAGCCAGAAATGAATTACAGGTTAATAAGATATCCTCTGAGTTACAATTGGCAGATATGATGACCAAGCCATTGTATAAACCCAGATTAATGAAAATTTGTCGTAATATAGGCATGACTACAGCTGGGAAGACTTAACAAAGGTTTAATATGAATTATTAACTAAATAATTCTAACACCTACTTCCTAAAAAGAACCCCCATGCAAAATTTGAATCTCCTAGCACTTGTAGTTTTTGAGATTTCCTGATGAGTGAGTGAGTTATCTTTCGCATTTTAGATAGATTAAGATAGGAGACAAATATATTATATTAACTTCATTGCATAATTTTGTCGTCTTAACAACCTTGACTTCTACCACTTTTATTTCCTTTTGTAAGTACTCGCGTTTACATAAAATTATATGAATTTGCATTTTGATTTGAAACTAATGGAAAATAAGAGACTCATTGGCTACATCTTATGACCTTTAAACATCTTAGCGAAAATTCGAATAAATTATGCAAATAAAATAAAATATACTCCTGATCTAAATCCATTGCATTGTTGATGCTATATTAAATAATATCTTAATTAATAAATAAAGCCTTAAAAAACATTGAACATTTCAAATTATTTCAATTTACATCCCTTTGCAAGTTACGATGCCCAGCAGACACAATTTTTATAATTAAGTAGTTTCCTTTTTTTAAACCATCAAAAATTGCGACATTACAAAAAAGGAAAGGTGTTTATATAATTACCCGAATATTTTATTTCTCAGATTTGAATTAAGTTAATATGTTTCGTTAACAACGATGATGTTATTAATTACACAATAATTTTCTTATTATCTTTTATATACAGTCCAGCAGGCTTATATTTGACGGTAAAATTACTTAGAGGCGGTCTAATTTCCACATATTAAATGGAGTATGTTTTAAACTAATATTAAATAATCATAAATCTCTGTATTTACACATGTACATTAAATTATTAAATACCTTTCAGAATTAAATTAAAAGGTATGATCTTCAGTTGCAGAATTATCTTAAGGCGGATAGTATAGCACTGCTGATTATTACAACGAATTTGTCAGATGAGACTCTTCAAAAAGTCATAAGATTTTCTACATCGAGAGAGGTATGGCTAGAATTACACAGAATGTATGATGGTGCTTCTGATGATAGAGCGTATGACCTCTGTATGAAATTTTTCGATTTTTTGAAGAGTCTCATCTGACAAATTCGTTGTAATAATCAGCAGTGCTATACTATCCGCCTTAAGATAATTCTGCAACTGAAGATCATACCTTTTAATCTCTTCAGGGTTCAAGGAAGACTTCAACTCTGGTTTAGCAATCTTCAATTATTAACTAAATAATTCTAACAGTAGGTACTCTCTAAGATGGTACTTTTCAAAATTAGACCTTTAAGGCGGTAAAACGGGGATTGGAAGTTTATATAAAAGTCTTATGTTAAGCGCGATTGAAACCGCTAGTGGCCGCTATTATGATATAAATATAATTTTTCGTTTATTATTTTTAAACTAAACAGAAAATGTAGATGAAAATTTTCTTCCTCATTAGGTTTTTATTTTCGAAGTATGTACTTATCCAATATACATAATAGATTTTTGTGATAAGGCAATAATACCTTAGCCGTCACAGCTACGAGAAAACGTTTTTTGGAGATTATCTCTAGTTTTTAAATGTTTTGATCAGCATTCACTGATTTTCAAAAATTATTACAAATTTATGGTGCCCATTGTTCTAGCTTCGTAAAAAGTTTAAGAGTCATTACTAGGTCTACCTAGATTTAAGCATTGCTTGATTTTATATCAAAAACTTAAATAATATTTTCCATACATTTAGTAGCAAACGAACTATAACCTTTGAATGGCAGAATTGTTAAACTCGATATTAACAGAGAGTACTTTAGCTATGACCAGTTTATATTTTTCCAGTTTTGATAATGCATCATCTATTTAACATTATTCAAAAAAAAATTAAATAATCTGAACGATATATAAGTATGGAAAAAGTTACTTAATTTAAAGTTTCGAATTTCAAGTGTGTTCCATATTCTGCAATTATGCAATAATCTCATATATTAAAAAAACTTATTATTACATAAAAATTTAACTATATCAACCTACTTTTAATGCATTATATTTTATATCAAAATAGAAAAGAAAAAGTGGATATATATTTTTTCAAACAAATTTATTAAGAATGGGTGTGAAATCTTCAGTCGCCATTTTCTCAAAATGTAGTCTGTGCGACTTGACACAGTATTGCTTATCAGCGTCCAACTATATGTAGGTATAACAATTTTTTATTCCTTATATTTTTTATTAGTATCTTGGCTACCACATTTATGTTTTATTTACATATTATCAATGGTAAAATAATTGTTGCCACTTGTCACGTAATTACTTTGCACGATAAAGTAGAACGCCATTTTGGTTATTTGCATATTTTATTTATATGCAAATTTTAGTGCGTTTTAGTAACATATTTCTGAAGATGTTATCACAAGTATATTATATAGATAATAGAATACGGAACAAAGATAAAAAATATAAATCAATAAACTTACAATATCAATTGGCGATATAGAAATTACTCGAAAATTGAAAAAAAATTTTTGTGTAGTGAAAAATGACCTACTAAGATATTACTTATATATTTATTAAATATCTTGGATTAGTTTTTTAATTACGATAATTATTTTTTACGATAAACAATATGTTTACCTATAAAAATATTAAAACTACCACAATTATTGTTTTCATAGTCGATGACATGATTTTGACAAACTCTAGCTCTCATTTTTTTAGAATTCTTATCATATCTTCATATGTTATATAATCTCTTAATATAATGAAACTTGCGCCATGAAATCCTAATTGAGTACTCTTATAGTTTCATTTAATTTTTCGACGAAAAAATAAAAATGTCAGAAATATATATTTTTCTTTATTTTTCAACATTGCCAGTTAACAAAAAATTGTTAACTATTTTATTCAGCACAATTATTTTTTTACACTGGTAATAATCGCTTGATCTAGGAGTTCTGACAACGCTACCGCTTTCTTCTCATCTCTGGCCTTTTTCTTTTTATCTTTTTTAAATTGCATCTTCCTCATTTTATTCTGTTTGGTGTTTCCATCCATAACTATATCTACATCTATGTTTTTGTGTGTTTTGTTAGCGACTTTTGACACAATGTTAACTTTTTTAGGGAGTAGAACGGATTCGTCTTCGTCAACTTGCATTTCGTCTTCTGCTGCTTTGACTGGGCCTGTGCTTGTAATCTGTAGGAATATATTACGTTAGAAAATGAAGTTTTCTGTGAAGGGGTGTTAGGTTAGTTACATAATATTATTGCATACAATGCATATTTTCCAATATCGTCACTATTAGAAAATTTTCATATTAGGCTGAATATTAATTGCAACTAAGTATGCGCTTGGATAAAAAAAAAGTTTTTAGATACGATAGTATTTCCTCTCAAACATAGTTTTAATTTTATTTTTTACCTTAATAGCATCATCAGCATTAGTAGAACCCAGTGTATCTATAGTTTCAGCTTCCATAGCTTCAAATGCATTGATATCGAAGTCCTGTGCGAGTGTTGAAACGATTTTCGCATCTACGTGGACATCCGAGTCAGGGGTCTCGGGGGGTTCAGTGTAGTATCGCACCTGCAATAATATTTTTATTTACATGACTCCATTTTCTTTTCTTTTATTAATGGGTTATTATACCATGTCGTCGGTGAGAGTGTAATAATGTGTAACAATAAAGGCCTTATAACCAAATATTAAATTTCGTTATTAATAAATATAAGGCTTGTTTCCATTAATAATAAAATTATATCAAACACTAGTATTACACACGTTATTACAGTATCTCTGGCGACATTTAGAATATAAGAAATTTTATAAATACACTAATAAGTAACCTATGTTACAAAACTGCCTAAAAAGGATTCAGTTAATAGGTTTGCGGTAAGAACACATGAAATGCATTTGGAGTAAGTAATTTTTTTGTATTTTAACCGAAAATTATATTTGCAAGTTTTACTCTCGTTTAAATCTAACTAATAGACAACTCAGTAACTTAGTAACACAAATGTCGTATGCAGTTACGAAAGCTGTGTATATAAAAAATAAGCCAATGACAATAATTAGTTTTAGGTGTAAAGCAATAACAAACAACTTATGTAAATCTTTATGAACTTTGAAAGCAAAACTTGTAAGTATAACTCTCGCCTGATCATACTTAATGTGTTTTACGGTTTCATCAGTAGTGTTGTTGAAGTGTGTATTTATTTGGTTACCTTTAATTCAAATTATTGATTTTATATTTGTAATTCATACGAATATGTTTCGATGTTATAATGTTATAATTCTTAAATTATTTATTTGATTGAAATTATCTTTTACCTTTCCAGTATTCCAGTCGTTAAGTAATATTCTAGCAGCGGCATCTTGATCAGGAACACCGCCTTTCTTGAAGCGACCCATACGCGACGCAACACTTGCGAAAAATTCCTATAATATAGAAAAAACTCATGAAAAAAGTATAATTCTAATTTTTAACAATAATCAAATAGAAAATACAACATGACTGCTGAAGTATTTATTCGTGTTCTTAATCTTGTTCCTAACATATTTTTTGTTAAAAAATTTAGCCATTAAAACCAAAACCATCTAAATTAGCCTTTAAAAGTTTAGATATAACAGTGATATAAGATTTTTTATCTATTTCATAATATTAAACAACATAAGACTTAAAAAAATTTATATAAAAAAGTACTCACTTGTGGAGTATTAAACTCTGGTATGCTGTAGAGAGTTACTAAAGTATGTTTTTGAGCTCTCTTAAGTATGGCCGTTGCAGGAGTGACGGGGTCTTTAAGGCTGGCCACTCGTAAAGCATTCTTGAGAGCGACTGAAGCATCTCCTTCCGAACCAGCGTGAAATACTATACCAGGACTGTCTAGAATCTTTATTTTTGAATCCAGCTGGACAGTTTGCATCTGTCTGTAAAAATCAGATTCAGTAAAAAAAGAACTATTTTTTTTATAGTATTAAAATTTATTTAAAAAAATTAGTTAGTATAACTCTATACTAAATATCAATATACAAAACTTAAAGAGTTTCTTCATTTGGACATTCAATCTCAGAATATGATATTAATTAGAAAAATTCATTGCATTGGAGAATAGCCATATTGAAATAGTTTTAAACTATAAAACATAAGGCTACAACCCACAAAAGCTTAGCAACAACCATAAACATGTTTTGCCAACAACAAAATAATATTTTTTATTTGTAAATTAATGATACAAAAAGTAGATAAATAAATAAATAAGGCATCACACTCAACGGCCCCCATTAAGATCTCATGACCTTGTGTCGGGGGTCCGGAAACACCCAGACCACGACAAACATCTGTATAGCCAATACACACGTTTTGCCGTGAGTGGGGATCGAACCCGCGACCGTTAGCGCTTTAGTCAGTTGTAGTGACCATTGCGCCAACGCGTCTGTCAAATGAAACAAGAGTTCTAACTGCTAAGAGAGCAATCTTTTACCACCCAAAGTAAAATTCGTATAATATGTCAATTTAGTATAAGATACTTATAAAAGTACCAACTATTTTTATGATACAAAATATACATACTTCGTAACTCCAGGAGTGCTACCAACATTGCAGGCCTTAGATCTATTAAGACTGTTTATAATAGAGCTCTTTCCCACGTTGGGTAACCCGACAACCCCAACTGTTATGGATGTCTTGATGCCTTTGTTACGACAATAGTTGCCTAAGAGACTCATCAGTAACTCTGCGCCTACACAGGCTGAATCTGAAAGTAAAAATGTATTTTTTAAATATTTTTCTTGCAAGGTCTAATTAAATTTTAGGGGTATAGGGTAGAATGTAATATGGCAAATGTAACATTCGTAAACAAGAATTAACTGTTGAAAATAATATAACTTTTAGCATTAGTAATTTGTAATTTATCACAAAGATTATGTACCAAATATAAAAATACAGAATTTCATCAGTTCATAGTAACATTAAAATTAAGACAAGAATTATTAATTTACATTCCTTAATGGTAACATATTAAAACAATAAATCTAAATAGTTCTATTTGGATGATTCCATTTAGCATACTCAAAGTAACCACCATAAGGAAGATAATCAAAATCGCGTGTCTGTTTGGCCAACGCTGACGGGGTCGTAAATTTATTTTACTCCAATTATCCCCCCTGACTATGTACAGTTAATAAAGCATTTAATTTTATTCTTCAATTTATGTAATATAATTTTTGTTTTAGCTCATTACTAAAAATAATTTGGTTTATTATGTTTAATAAAATTCTTAAAAAATGTACTTAATACTCCATATACCTTGGGGTGGAAGAAAATGAATATATAAATTCAAACGGACACGCGATTCCGATCGGAATCATCCTTCTATTTCATAATCTTGAGTCATTAAAATAAAACTTAAATAAAGTTTAGACTTTACTAACTTTTCATTTCCTTCTCCTTCACAATGTGTTTCATTTTCCTCCTACCGAGATTGTGTTGTTGGTCCTGTGTGGAAGCTTTGAATGGAACAGCTGGTGCTGTTCTTCTGAGATATTTAAGCCATGCTGTGAGGTTTTCTCGAGGCACTAAATCTGCTTTGTTAAGGACTAGAACTAACTTCTTTCCAGACTCCCGAACTGCTTCCTCTACTTGAACACATCTTGTACCTATGTAAGATAACAATGATCTAATTAATTTCATTAAGTATGACATGTAAATATAAAATAAGAATAATGCAATGTTGAGAAATGCATTTGCATGCATTCCTGTAATTATGTTTCTGTATGTGAGATATCGATCAATGCAAACAAATAATTTTTCACACTGTCATTTGTTTATGGACAATGTTAAGAACTTATTAGCACAAGAGCAAACTTGTCAATTAAACAAATTTATATACACACCACATTTGGACATATAGTTTATTGGACCTATATGATAAAATTTTTTAAGTATATTTTTAAAACAAAAAAAATTAAAAAGGTATCTAATCCACTGCTGTTTATTAGTTTTATAATTATTTGGTACACAATTTCGTGTACATTACTCAAATGTATTTAATACTTGTATACAATAATTTACCTAAGGGATCTCTGGCATCGACTACTTCTAAGATAACTTCAGCTTCGGAAATTACTTTCTTGAATTCCTTATAGTAAGCTTTTAAAGAGTTTTCTTGTTGTCTGTCTTTGCCAAACTGTATATTATCATCCCCATTTTCATTGCCCTTAAATGCTTCATGAACTTTACCTCTTGCTTGAGCATTTGCTACCTGAAATTAATATATTTTTATTTTAAATCATATAATTTTTTTTATCTGTAATATCTACATAAAAAGTTTGAACATGCAAACATAAGAAAATATAGTACAACAGTTTCTCTGTTTTAATAAATCTTTTTGGATAAGATGTTATCTTAGAATATAATATTCCTCACAGAGAATAAAACCCATAGCAGTGGTGCAATCAAAACAAATCAGGAGGCACAATCAGACAATCAAGACTAAATTAGTTATGGTATAATCAAATATTTTATATAATAATGAGTTTTTCTAATATATGAGAATCTTATATAATTCAAAATATGGAACACACTTCAATATTCAAAACATTAAATTAAGAAACTTTTCCCCTTACTTATTTAATTTAGAAGATATAAAAAATGGCATAATGTAAAATATGTGTTACATTGTCACAATACATCAATATCTCTTAATTAGATATTTTTGGTTTAACACATTATTGCTTATCAGCATCCAATTATATCGGAGTCTACCTATACTTAGCTTTGAATGTTGTGAAGTGTTAGAAATGTGAGAAAGACAAAAATAATACAGCCTACCAGCCTGTTTACAAAGTAGCTTGTAGGCTACAGCTAAGCTCTACCTACCTACATAATATTTAACAGTTCTATACAATTAATGGTCAACATCTGATTCTGATTTATAATGAAATGAACATTTTTAATTTCAGTATGCTGCTACTTAAGTCCTGATTCAAAGATGTTAAAAAAGAACATAATATGCCACTTAAAATAAGTAATAACCACTTACCAAAGTATCCATACTAACTGTATTGTTCTTTTTCTCTTCCAATCTCTTTTGTTTATCTAATTTAGCCTGTTCTCTTTTCTTCTGTCTCTCTTCTTCTTTATGCTTCTTCACAGCCTCAACCTCTTTCAATATTTCTTCTTTAAATGGACACACATTTGGTATTTGCACAGGCTTAGGCTTTTTAGACTTAGGATTCTTTTTTGCCTCCTTTTTTATTTTCCTATTATGCTCTCTAACTTTCTTTTCTATTTTGTAGCGTAAACGTGCTGGCTGCCTTTTCGAAGGTTTTTCTAAAATAATAACGGAAATGTATTTCACACTATAATATAAATAATAATATAATTGAAATTTAAGATAATGAATGTTACTATTGATCAGATATGTACAATTCTATAAAGGAACTAATTTTAAACTGTTTAAATGTGTTGAGAGTATGTTATTGTCGTCATTATAGGACTAATAAGTATGGGACGATGATTGTGTCAAGCCATAACCTAAAATTTATAAATAAGTGAAGTCTACCACTATATGCAAGGATAATGAATGTATTTGATTTGATATTTTATTCTTTATTAATTTTTTTAATGTATTTGAAATTACTATAATAATAAAAATACAAAAATAAAACGACAGTATAAACGTAATATAAATTTTACTTACTTAGTTTAAATTTTGCCATATTTCTGTTTTTAAAAAACTATTAAACTTTTTTACCAACTAAATTACTTTAAAATATATGATAGGAGACTTATAATTAACTACGTAGCTCCTTATTTAAAAATAAAACCGCATTTCCACTTTCATAACTTTAGGTAATGACATTTAACGTCACTGTCAGTTTTGTCAACATGTGCTTTTAGACATTTATTCGATTGTGAAAATATTTCGATTAGTATATTGATTACTATATATTATTATTTTATATCCGAATATAATATATTATATATAAGTCACGACAGAAAATTACAAATAAATTAAAATTTTGAAATTTAAAGAAAACGAGATATATACCTAGATGAAAGAAGAAAAAAATCAAATATTTATTTCTTAGGAATACAAAGGTACACTTAAAATAAATAATTTTCGATATAAATTAAAATTTATTTTTTTGCAATTACACAAATATTAAATTTTTCCCCCTTTTTAGTGATTACCTATAAAACTTGATATTATGATATACTTATTACATATCAATTGCTGAAGGAAATTTTTTGCACAACATTATTCGAGGCTTGGATATTGCCATTTTCAAAAATGTATATCTATGATTTTTTTTTTAATATTCTATTTTATAATATTTTTAAAAATAAAATTAATTTAAAACAATAAGTAAAATATGAATTTATAAATGTAAAAAGTAAAAATTGAACAAAAATTTATTTAAAGTGTATCTCTTGTATAAATTGTTTTTTATGAGATCTTGAGGTATGGTCAATTCAAATCAAGGTGTCTAATATAAAAATTACTTACCCAAAACTAATTTCCTTTATAGTGGTAAGTGACAAAGATGAAATGTAACTGAAAAAAATAATAATAAAGGCTATTGTTATTGATTTTTTTCTTATTGTATAAATTCAACTTAGACCATTAATGGGCCGTTCATTCAATGATATTATATAGCTATAGATATGCTACTGTTTTGTTGTTGGTAAGCACGATGATTTTCAGGAACTGTTGTTGTTTATAGTGTGCGCGCATCGGAGTCACATAGCAGAGAGCGAGGGCTGGAAACCGGATCCCAATAGTAATACTGTCACAGAGTATCACTGTCACAAATGTCACAGACTATACAGTCATTTGACAGCCCATAAACCTTACGCCGATTGAGCGCTGTTCTATGATCTAATCAACGATTATAGAACAGCTACAAATTCGTGGATTTTGATACCCACAGTGCCGACCATTTTGGACAACGTCGCCTTGCAACCAGCTATCGACTGAGTATGACAGTGGAGCGTATATTTGGGGCCAATAAGTCGATTTACAAAAATATTCATTCTTTTGAAAGATATAGTAATAAACTTAATATTAACACGAGAAAGAAATGTAAACTTATAACACCTTGTTTTCGACTTCATAAAGTAAATGTTTCCTTTCCGGAGCAAGGTATTCATTTTTATAATAAAATCCCCTAGAAATATTTGCACTTCTCGATGAATAGATTTCAATCATATGTTGAAAAGTCTCTAATAACTAAAGCATATTACTCTATACAAAATTACGTTGACGATAAAGATGCGTGGGCTTATTATATGCTGAATTTCGAACAGGATAAGTAATCAATTTGTAATCATAAACTGTATTGTATTGACAAAATTTTAAAAGAGTATTTCAAGAGAGTAACGAGTTTCTTGTCGGTTCTACTCGGTAGAATCTACGTTCCGAACCGGTGCAGTGGCTTCATTATTGATGTATTTTTTTTTCATGTATTGACGATTCAAAAGTGCTCGTTAGAGCCTACTTGAATAAAGTATTTTTTTATTTTGATTTTTATTATTGAGCTTGTCAGAGTTGAAAATAGGTTTATGTGACGTTTATACTATAAATAACGTCTAAACGTTATCTATAGTATAAACGTCACATAAATATAGTTATACAATATGATTGTATAAACCTTAAATTCAAAGAGTATATAATTACTACGTGCTTATATTAACTACCAACAAAAATGAAGGATTTGAATTTAAACTTTGGTATGGTATATTTTATACACATATGGTTAAATAAAAAATTACAGACGTACAGATACGTGTATAAACATATATATATGATTTTATTTTTTTGGCTCATTTTTTTCTATTGCATTGCATTGCATTCCTTTACTGCATTGGCACTAACGATGGGTGCGGGTTCGATTACCGGTACAAACGGATATAAGTATATTTAGCTATAGACCATAGTATTGCTATGTTTCGGTCTGATTGTAAATGTCCTCGTATATTATCCTTTATGTAGTCCTTGTGGTCTGTCCACCGTGACTCGAAGAACACAATAAGCCGGTCTCAGCTATTATCATAACACATTTATTAATAAATTATGTTTTAATTATACGTATATACAGGATGTTCGTCTTTTAATTAATGTCCTTCAAAAAGGGGGTTCTATAAGTCACACATCACATTCCGCATAAAAATTAGTTTTTATTTATTTTATTCACTATCTTTCGCGTGCTATTGGTCTCGTAGCTTGTGTTTTCGATAAAATGTTTATGTTTTTCTTTAATTTATTACGAGGTAAGAGTAAATTGAATTTGCGCATCCCGTGAGTGAATAGTACGAGGCACGAGAGAAGTTGTGATCAAATATTTAACTATATCATATAAGTAAGTAAAAGAAGATTATGATTTTTTATCCGGAATATGATTTATTACATTTATAGAATCTCTAATTTCAAAGGCCTTAATGGAAAGTCAAACACTATAGGTATAGTATATAGTAAAGATGTTCTAAACCTATATACTAAAAATTATATATATAATATATGTTGTATAAAATACACAGATCTTCATATGAGTAGATAGTCGCGGGTTCAAGTCCAAACGGAAGAGAAGAGGCTATGGCCAGTCCTGGGATATTTACAGTACAGGGTATAGGTTTAATTCTTTAAAATGTTGTTTTATTTTTTTATTGTATGCATTTATTATAAATAAATATACGATTTATTTGAAGTTCTTACAATTGTAGTCAAACAATTATTTATTACATTATACTACTATAAGTAAGTATTATAATTAATTGATCAAAAACTTTCAACATAAAGTACATGTTGGCATTTTATCTCGGTTTGAAAATTTCAAACAAAATGTATGTAGACTTAGAATAAGATATAAGTATGAAATTATTAATATAAAATATGTAAAAAAAATTAGTATATAATGTATAAAGAATAGTTTTATAAAAGTAGTTAGTATTTTTGTTGTTTTGTCCTTTGTGTTATCTGTGGCTAAAAAAAATTAGTCATTCGCATCCGATCCTTGCCTATGAGTAATAAATACTTGTACCAAAGACTAAGCAGAATTGAATATTTATCTTTTTGTTACTTACCTACTTAGTATGAATATTATGCATTATTTCTATAATAATAGAATATTAACTCAATATGCTATTGTATACCGCAACCGACTAAAGTGTGTTAAGTAGATAAGTCGTAGGCTGACCTACATACATCAATCGTATTGTTTTATAATAATTTTGATTTGACGATATATAAATCATACACCCAAATCCATGTTAGGTATGCACCTACATAATGATATGTCACGCAACCACGGTCATAGGTAAACAAAACACGTCGTGTTCATTCATCGGGTACCGACGTTTCGGTGAATGAGCCGCCTCGCACGGCGGCTGATCGCCAACGCCATATGACATGCATTGTTCCCCGGGAGCAGCTGCAGTCGAATCGCAAAACGACCGTTTATACCTGAACAGGTAATATAAGCAACAGGTCATTTCATCCGGCGAGGGGAGCGCCGCAGACCGCGCTGTACGAGCGCCTGACTCGAATCGAGTAGCCGCGCTAGTCGTGCTCTGCCTTTCACGGCGATCGTGTGTATGTTCGCACTTCGCGCGTCAGTGAGCAACGAGACTTTCACGCGAGTGATTATATCGCTGCTCTGAGTTATGTGCGCGAACGCACGCTTCAATAAACCCCCGATCAGTCGCTCGTGACAGTGCCAATGTCTCCCAGCTTAGAGGGGATCATGTTCAACAGGAGCACGAACCTGTCGGCGCGGCGGCCGTTGCTCGCAGAACCGCAAAAGCCTGTGGTGGTCCCACCACGAGCGCCGCCTCGCGACTATGGTCCGCAGCGACCCTTACCCGCGCCACGGAATATGCCAACGAACTGTCAGTATGAATATAAGCCAGCCTGTTGGAAACCATCGAACGTTGAAATCGAAAAACGACTGCAGGAGACGAGAGCTCGGGAGAAGATTGGTTACTTTCAAGACAAAGTGACAGCTCCGGAGTTAAATTTGGACCGTAGGGAGGCGGAATTAGTGTTTAGATTCGACCCTCATGCGTCCGCGGAATATTTATCGAGTCAGTATCAAGCTCCTACAGCTCAGTATGCAAAGCCCCCGACGCCGGCAAACGGGTTTGCTAACCGTCTACCGGAGAGAGACGGGCCTTTTGTGTTCGGAGTCCACAGCCCTAGCCAGTTCCCTATTCCGCGTCGGGATGAAGACGATTACGATTATTCGGAAGTGACCGAAGAAAATAGTCGGCCTGTGATACGAGATGATGAGTCTGCAGACTTAAATTGCTGTGATAAAGTGAATGAGTGGGCAGTACGGGATAAAAAAAGCCGTAGAACTTTAAATCGAATGTTCCAAATCAAAGATAGACGAAAAGTGAAAGGTGGGAAGAAAGAGAAGATTAAGTGTGTGTTAGTTGGTGACGGAGCAGTAGGGAAAAGTTCATTAATAGCTGCCTATGCTCAGGACACGTTCCGGGAAGATTATCAACCCACTGCATACGACACATTCAATGGTAAGCTACGACAGTTACACGTTTTTGACAGTTAAGAAAAAGTAAATATTTGATACAAATTCTTTTAACAATATGACAACTTATCACAAACGTCCCTGATTTGGTGTGATAATAGAGATTACAACACTCAAATAATTGTTTTTGAAATGATAATATCATTGGTAACGGCATTTATCAACTATTGCTCTAACACTTTTTCTTTAACTGAAACGCCAAGACTGACGTAAAGGAATGTTAATTACTCCACAATTTTTAGTATAAAAAAAACAGTAAACAATTTAGACGTACTTAAAAAGACAAAACTTTTTGTTCTCATCAACATAAGTAAACAATGGGTGCCTACAATTTTTTTTTCTGTAAAATCGTAGCCCACAAATATAGATGTCAACGACTTTAAGCATTATGTTATCAAGAAAAACAAGTCAGGTCAGCACACATGCATATTACACACAATTTTATAAGCATATTGAAATTACCTTATCGAACACATGAAATCCACTAACAACTTTCCACCGAGAAAAAAATGTAAAAAAAAATACGTGAAAAGGAATGGGTAATGTTTTATTCCGTGGTTTTAGATTTTGTTTTTACGTAAGTTAAATTTAATTTTATTGTAATATAAACGTTTTGAACCAACGTTTTTAGTTCATTTTGTAATCAATAGTTAAGATATCGTTTATAAAGGCGTGTCATAATCACGATAACTTATCAAAACATGAAATATTGCAAAAATAAATATTACATTTTATTTAAGAAAATTTCAGTTGTTTATAAGATAATTTTAGCGAAATTTTTAATGTGATTATTCAATACAGAAAGAAGGTTAATAATGTCATAATGTTCTGATAATGAACCAATTGACTCTGAACTCTTAAACTATTCTTTAGTACTTCTCCATCTGAAGTATCTATTTTCTTTATTGATAATTTTATTTCATGACATGTAATGAAATTTCTTATAAATAATAGAACAAGAAGCAATTAAGTACCTTAATTTATTTTACACTTAATGTGGTACTTTATAAACAAACTACCTTTCCAAACCAGTTTCTCTCGTTAATATAAACAATAATTTTGACAAACATATCACGTCGACATTCTTTGGTTCAATTAATTACTTATTTGAAACGAAAAAGTCAATTACATTCTGTTCACGTGTTATCATAGACATCAATAGAATATTGTTTTTTTTTGACAATTGAAAAAAGTCTAGCTAGATATACATTTCTGCACGTATCAGGGGTCAAAGCACCTTTTTAGTATGGATCTTACAAGCCCGAGACCAATTAATGTTACTGTCTCACGGATATGAATACAAATAAGATAGTCCGGACATGACAGGCTATCATTGCATTGGTTATTAAGAGGTAACCATTTCGTACTTTCATATAGGTACCTTTTTCTTTTTTAAAAATTTGAAATACTTTAAAGCGCATATAAATTTCGTTTTACGTAACGTTTTATTAGTATCGCGTCAATGTCACTATTCTGTTATCAATTCTACGAATTATGTTGGTAAAATAAGTTACAGGAACTATTGAAAGAAAACGCGTAAAATGTGTTTAAAAAATAAATATAATTGTATTATTTTATGTTTTTCCAACTAAATACATATAAAAGGAATTTTTCCATTATTCAAATAACTAGGTATCTAAATAGTTAATAAACACGTAACAAAAAATTAGGCATTGAATATACTCATTTGCAAAGCAAAAATTTTATACCCCTTTTCACGAATATTGCGCAGACGGAGAAGTATAAAATTTTGCACATTTATAGTTTATATGGACGCTGATATGCAATACTGTGTCAAGCCACATTGAATTTATTTTGAGAAAACGGCGTCTAAAGATGTCAAACCTATTCTTAATCAATTTGTTTGAAGACGTACATATATATATATCCATCTTTTATTTTCTATTTTAATAAAAGGTGTAATGAATTAAAAGTAGATTGATATATTTAACGTGTTATCTAATATTAAGTTTTTTAAATATTTGAGATTATTGTATAGATTGCAAAATATGGAACGCACTTAAAACTCGAGACATTAAATTAAGACGTTTTTTCCGTACTTATTTAGTTAATATAACTTAAAATTATTTTTAATATTGTTAAATAGGTAACATATTATCAAAATACATCAATATCTCCGAATTTGACTTTTTGTGCGTTGACACATTATTGCTTATCAGCATCCATATAGAGAAGGAGCTAGCGCTTATATCAATTAAAAAAAAAAAAAAACATAACACACACGATTACTTTTTAATTATAATTAATATAAAATATTAACTTTTGCACGTTCGATATAGGCAGATATACCTATACACTATCAGTAAAGTAAATGAAAAATGAACTAAACCTACTTTAGAGATTTAAAAAGAACTAAAAGATAAGTCTGTTCTTTGAAATCAATGTTTGTCTAAGTCATAAAGGCTAATTTGTCCTTTGAAAAGTCCTTGGAATATTGTCTTTGTCAAAAGTCACATCAGGTAAAAGTAAAAAGGAAAGTGGCGCCTTACATTGTCTGCTTGTAAAAGGGACGATGTTATCGTATTCAAAATTTACAATTCCTCTAGATTTTATCATTATTTAGGGAATTCATATGCTAATAATAGTTTACCACGATTATATTGTAATAATAATTTTATATAAATTATATATTCAATTCCGTTCTTTGGTTAATGGATTTTAGTTATGTTAATTAGACAATAAATTATATAATTTCTCACAAGAATAAAGTTGACTTAAGAGAAAAAAAGAAATGAGGGTACATCTTTTTTTTACATTTTGGTGAGTGTCACATAAACAGAGTAAACAAAACGACTCATACGTAGCAAAAAAAACAAACATCACAGAGCGAGCGTAACGTTTTATAGTACAAATTTATATAATATTTACAAAATTTAAGACAGTTTCTTGGTGGAGTCAGTTGTTAAGAATAAATTAACAATAAATTTTTAATTAAAAGAAGACTTAAAAAATGGGTTCCGACATCCAAAGCAAAATATGTAATTTAGTATAATTGAATCAGTTATTTTGATTTTAAAACCAAATTACTGAATCGATTTCGATGTAAAAACTTAATATACATACGAAAAGTCTCCGACGAATTGAGAACTTCATCCTTTTTGAAGTCGGTTAATACTCATAACTTAAAATATATAATAGATCATTATACAGGTTTTAGGAATATACAAAAAAAGGTACATACAAAGTAAGAGCTACTGTCTATTGTTAGATGCTTTTATATTACATGTAGTGTGTACATACTATTCCTCTCTAAAGTACATTACTAAAATTACCTCTACCTCAAGATAATACATTGAACTTATCACGTTTTGTGACTAGAACCTCAGCGCTAAATTAACAAACATATTCAAAAAGCAAAAAGTATATAATATAAAATTCATATACCTGTCAATGGTTGGTGTTCAGTTCAACTATTTCCTCGTAACCATTGAAGTCAGTGTGAAAGCCTGGAACAATGTACTTTCGCCTCTGTATTTGCATGCAAATGATGTGGAACTCATACCGGCTTCACACGATAAGGCAATTGCAAATCAACCTTTTGTATAATAAATTCTATGTGTTACTATGCAATACGCGTGTGACGTATAGTTCTCGTAGGTATAAGTATCGATATGTTTTTCATTTGAATTGAGTTTGTGCAATTTATTAATAATGGAATTTTAAAAGAATTAGTTTGTTCAAAGAAATGTATTACAGTTTAATGATTTACTTATTTTTATATACCAATATCATCAATTTAAATAGAAGCACGTAAAATATGTAATTTTTGAAATCAGAAAAGAAGAAGATTTCCAATTTGTACTATATTATTTTAAAATGATTGTTATCTTTTAACTTCTTTATTTCTTAACAGATTTGAAAACTTTTTTTTTGTTTGAAGTTGATACTATAGTAATGTCACCAAAATCGGTTTAGTAATTTGGTTTTAAAAATGAAGTAACTGGTATTGCTGTATAAACGAAGTCTGTATTCTGATTTTGAAGTTGGTTTTTTATAGTCTTAGTTATGTAATAAGAAGTTATATTACAATGGATTACGATTCAAGCACTCATTAACTTCATGACCTGCTTATGCTTAGTCATTACTTATTACCATGACACACGATTTCCGTATGATATACCATAGTTTAAGTGGATATATCAGTATAATAATCACACAGGAAACTAAAAATAACAATAACCTACTAACAATAGTCACAAAATTGTATATGTGTAAGTACCGTATATCATCTGTTAATACCGTAGTCTTATCCTGAAGTTCTCTACCTTCTTTAGATTACTTATTGCGAAAATTGAATCGAATTTGATCTATTAGTGTCGCTTATAAATAGACTGTATGAACATCATCAATAAACACAAAAAGTACCCTAAAGCTGAACATTAAGAACTTAAAAACTCCTTGAGTTAACTTGTGGCCGTGATAAAAGTAGACATTAATTGAAATAATGTATTTCAATGAATGTATGATTAAATTAAATGTTGTATACAAATATTTTTAATAAACAGTAACGCAAGTAAAAAAAAATTCATATAAATTATTTCCTTTTTGATAATTATTTAGTAATTATAATACCTATAGTATGTGTTAGAAGGAATGCGTATATAGCCTGATGTAAAATTATTAAGACTCCCAATGAGAGATTTAAAAATAAGTATTAAAAATATTTTATCATGTAATTTTCATATCAATTATTGATATTCAATCTATTAATGACGTTACAAAAATCATAATATTTAATCAACATTGTTAACAATCGCTCGAAAAATCTCTAATGATTATTTCACTTACAATATGAAGGTTGTATTGTTTTATTTTGTTTTATAAACGTGAACACATCTTAAAGTTACAATATGCCTGCTGTGCTCTACTTTTTGAAGGTCAGACAAAACAAGAAATCTTTGAATGTAATTCCATTGTCAGCACGCAAATTATAAATGCTTAAAATAACAAAGGGTAAATTAGGTAATGGAATAAATAAAAAAAAATACCTCGGAAAATGATTTACCTAAATTAAATTATTATATAACTATAGATATACTACTATTTATAGTTAGTTGTAAGTCATGGATTTTGACATCTAAAACCATTTGAACATTTTGGACGACATTCCCTAGCAACCAGCTAGCGACTGGATATGACAGCCGAGAGTATCTAGAAGTCAATTATCGAGCGTGTTGGAGTTGAAAAAGGGTACATTTTTAAGGTGAAACAGTTTAGCGGTAACATATCTATCATTGAGTAGAGCTTTACAGTTTACAATATTCAAGATCATCCTGAGTAGGTACAGATTTTTTTATTTTCATCCTGACAGGACGACATTTTCTCTTATATGTAAGTGGTATCTTGTATTTTAAATGTGAGCCAACTGTATCATTGCTTTAATATTTTGAAAAGATTATAATCAAAATGTGTCAGCGTAAAGCGCCCACGCCACTCGTAAAATTGATTGCTGCCATTTCAACTGTAAACAAAAGAAAAATAACTTTTATACGATAGATTTAAAAGTGTAACTTTCTAAATATAAATAATATTAATACGAATATATAATGATTATTTAATAATATTATTTATCAATATTGAAACATCTACCGTAGTGTTTTAATAAACACTTGAAACCTTTTTGATTCATCCAGATGACAATAAAAATGTAAACGCAAGCGATAGTTGGGCTCACTGCTCACTCCGTCTAAGCAGCCAGCTGTATCTTGGCAGCTGCTTCAACTCTTTGTGTCTACCTCCACGAAAAATAAAAAATAAACGAACGATTACCTTTTAGAAAAGGTTCCTTCGCCTTTGGGATTTTATTTTTTTTAATCTTGCTCCGTCAGCGACCATTATGACCGGTACGTTTGATTCGAAACGATGTTCGATAAAAAATAAAATAAAATAAGTACTCTTGCTCCGAGGCATTTTAATTGCTTTGAACCACAGACAATGATGTTATGGCTATCATTTTTTAATACAAAACTCAGTATTTAATTCCGTTTTCGATCCCGTTGAAATTTCTTAAACGCATTTAATTTTATGCATATTTTATTAAATATTACTTCAATGAAGACTTCGTACTTTGGTATGATTTATTGTTAATTTAAATTATTCGGTGTGAAAACTTCGCATTCAAGTTGAAATAGGATGGATATAGATAATTTTGTTACGATTAAGTGGTATTGAAGTTACGATTTTCAAAGTGATTTCAAACAGATTATTCATGGTTCAATCATTTGTGTCATAAATACTCGAGTGTTAATCATTCAAATGATATATGTTAAATAGAATGAATTAAATATGCTATATAAATATATATATTATATATATTTCAATAAAAACTTTAGACCTTGTACATTATTTTTTGTATTAGGAAGATGCATTGATTTTGTGGTTTTAGAGTTGGACACAAATTAGATCCGATTTTGGGCAATCACGCAAAAAACTGATCAACTTATAAAGTAGAATAATTCTCTTCAAAGTAGGAAGTTACGTAAATTGAATAAGTAGACGATGGTTTTAAAGCGATCATATTACAGTGCTTTTATACGCAATGAATATAAACGAAGTAAAAATATTTTATTGGGAACAAATTTTAATATTTTGAATTAATTTTCATAAAATTGCATTACTTAAAACCAATTACACATTTATATTTCCTGTTACCACACAAGCTGTCTGTCGCGATTTCGTCGGAGTTTGTGACTTTTTTCTACTCATAGGTACCGTAACGTGATGTATTGGCCTATAACCCTCAACAATAAACAGGTTCTAAAAATATTAAATCCGGAATTAACATTCAAACAAACAAACCCTTCAATTTTATAATAATACTGTTTGAAACATAACGTAGAGTCATTATTGTATCTGGTCAATTAACAAAGATTATCAGTAATTAGTTTTTCTAAGCACATCGCTAAAGTGACCTACATAGAAAATTATACAACTTTTATACTTAACGACTGTAATCGCTAGAAATATTGCGAGAGTTTAATTACCAGAAAAGAAATCGACGCGGTTGAATTTCTCAATGACTAGCGAACTACAATATTTAAGAATTTTTGCATAATTAAGTAGATTAATATATAAAAAACACTCTTTTTAGTTTTTTTTTTAATTATAATGGTTGTTACATCTAGGCTAATGTCCTCTCGTCAATTGATTCGACTCGCAGATGCGATTGTTAATTTAAAGCAAAATTTCTGTAACTATTGTTAAAATTAATTACTTTTATTTTTTATTTATTGTATTTATAATTTATTATTTTAATCTATACTTATAATAAATCTGTAGAGAGGTCAATTCTGTACATGAGATATATTTTCAAAATACCTATCAGGGGGTGATTAGTGATCGATACTGATGCCAAAAATGCAATCAGTAAAATTTTTGTCTGTCTGTCTGTCTGTCTGTCTGTATGTATGTTCCTTATAGAAACAAAAACTACTCGACGGATTTAAACGAAACTTAGTACAATTATTCTTCATACTCCTGGGCAGGTTATAGTATACTTTTCATCACGTTACAATAAATAGGAGCAGAGTAATAAAGGGAAAACGGGAGACGTTACTCCAATTTTTAAGCTTCCGTCGCGTATGCAGCCTTAATGGTTAAAGTTACATAGAAATCATGTATGACAGAAATATTCTACATAAAATTTCCTAAAAAATATCCCGTAACAGCGTATGTCTATCTTTTATGGTTGACTCACAATAACACGTGTAACTCCTGATAGGTTAGCAGTTCGGAGAATTTTGATTATATTTGTTTACTCTTACGTTTATAATACTCTCACTCATCCCTAATTTAAAAAAATTAATATTATTACCTATTTAATAAAAAAAATCATAGAAATCAAGTATTGTGGATTGACATATTATGTTTCCCTATTAAATTACGATAGTTAATCTGTCTGTCACATCAAAACCACTCAGGGTTCAGTGGAGTCAGAAGGAAATACGCTACTTTTTTTCGAAAAACGACGAAAACGCGGACGAAGTCGCAGGCAAAAGCTAGTCATGCATAAAATAAGACCTTAGATATGTTTTATTTTATATAATTAGAACAATCAAGAAACCAATACATCTTAGTTTTTATATTTTTTTTATGTTTTAGCTATTAGAATAAAATTGTAAAATCTTTATAAGGCAATTATAAGTATAAAGAAAACTTCATAAAAAATATTTGGGTCGAACTGCCAAAGGGCAACTGATGTCGTAACCAGTTACATACATAAAAACACAAAGAAATATGTCTGCTTTCACACTATAGTACCAGATAAAGTGGTAACATACAAAAATGTATTTGATTCAGAAAATGTATGATTTAATAGTAGTAGTCTGTGTATGGAGTATTAATTTATGAGTAATGCGTATTTTACTTCCCATAGAGGTAACGTACTGCATCTTATGACGTATATTCCACATACATTTTTTTATTGTTTTTTTATTACTTTCATCTACACTATTCAAAATATATGCACCTTACAACAAATGCAGACTGAAAAAAAACAATAGTAATGATGAAGTGTGGTTGGTCTGTATTAAACATTCTATTTTATCGCGGAAAGTTTCGAGAGACAAAAGTTTTTTAACGGAGTAGACGAAGCGTTATTATACTTTTGGTCTTCTTGAGAATAATTTATAATGTTTATCTCGGTAGTATTTAAAAAAATAGATAATAGTATTAAATACTCTATCACTATACAATTTGACAAACAATTGTATTAAAAAAACTAAATTCAAATCAACACGTTCAAAAAGTTACTTTTTACACAACATTAAATAAAGATTTACAGTTATACAGCGTAATACATAAACGTTTGTTAACATCAACTAAATTGTAAGAACGCCTTGATATTTTTTTTACATTTTAAATATCAGATCCAAAAATACCATTTTTCTTTCTCACGGCGATCTGTTTCCCGCAACACGAAAATAAATCAACGATCCTATTGCATAATAAAAAAAGCATGCGGGCCGTCCGTTCGACCGTTCACCGTTATCTTAATACCCTGCATACTTATTACGTACTACAAATTATGTACTCCCTATGTGGTATCATAATCGTAGATGTACGAAACTTTAGAAAGAATTTGATATAAAACCAGCGACTTCGTCTACATCGACTGGAATATTTATTTGTTTGTAATGGTGTAAAATAAAATAATATTACAGGCAATTATTGGGCTGATTTCAAAAATTCTTTAACCAGTGGAAATCGGGAATGAAATAGACTATTATAATGTGCTTAAATGATGAATATTTTAAGAAAAAAGCTTAATAATTTCAAATCGACACGGGATAAATCGTAAGTGGAATTTAGTGCACAAAATATATTGAATAAATCAGTCCAATAAAATATAATTAAGGTTACGTGAGGGTAAAACGGATGCAGGTTGTAATTAACGTCATATCTATAAAAATATCATATCATATAAGTTAATTTTTTTATAGAAAATATTATTGTATAACATTAAGTATAGGTATTTCTAATCAATATATAAATTAATATTGTATTTGTGCCTTTGTATAAATAGACTTGCCATTGACATAATTTTATGTTCAAGCTTACAATTTTGATAAAATTTCCAAAGACGTAGTTAACTTTATGGAGTGGCCACTAACGAGCATGACTACGTGATGTAGGTAACTATATGTCCTATTGAAGTTTTAAAAAGTTTGAAAGCAGCAAGCGTAAACCAGTTTAATATATTGAGATTAAGTCTCGACTTTGTTTTACTATACGGTTATCCTTTTACAGGGTTTTTACATTCAGATATAACAGGTTTTCTGGAGATCACTAAACTTTGTGAAAAGGGATTCACCCTTGCATCCGATTCTAGTTACGTCCATAGTCTAAAAATTCCTTTTATTTTAAGGCAAGAATTACACTTGCAAGTTTTGTTTTCAGGCTTTTATTAAGATTTACATAAGTTTTTGTCATTTATTTACAGCAAAATGAGTTGTCAATTCAATTCAATGATTTGGTTCAATTCAATTCAATTATTTGTTTTGTGGCTTAATGGCTAAAATGAATTGTCTGTCAGTGCTTTTATTTTTGACAGCTATCCTATTGTCACCTAGGTAACTATTATATATTATATTGTCACTTATTACTAACAGATTTGTTTTATGTCAATTAAGAGGGTGAAACTTACAAATGTAATTCTCAAGAACGAGCATGACAATGCAAAAAAGTTGGTTAAAAATTAGTAATTCTTATGTTTATAATGATTAATGGATTATTTTAAGATATTTCTTAGAAAGTTAGTAAGAGGAACTCGTTCATAGACAAATGTTTTATCTAGCGTTGAAAAATTACTTGCTGATGTTTATGTTAACGCTTAGATTGCTAATATATCACGTTATCAAATAAATAATGTTATCATATTTTAAAGTCTGTTTAGCTTTTAGAGTTTTGTTTAATAACTTTTAAATATATTGAAAGATTTTTATCTGTTCTTTTTTCGCTTTTTTTATTTTTCATAAAAAAAAACTGTTTAAAAAAAACTATAAAAATTTCGAATTGGATAAGATTTACAGCACACATTTGCTGGGACTTGGGCGCGGTGACTTTTAATTGGGTATGCAGACAACACAAATCGTAACAAACTTAGTTATATATTCGTATTAAACAGGCCTGCGCCAAGCCTAATCAGCGCCGTCGTGCAACTGTCTAATGTGCGCCTTTTTTCTAGTGGTGATATTAGTAGAAAATGGTTTAATCCACACTACAAGTTACAAGACAGTTACAAATCTTTTCCGCAAAGTTTTTAATACGGAATCCAATGTAAATACTTAAAATTTGAAAATTTTAAGTATAAGCCCGGCGCCTTTTGGACTCGGCGCCGTCGTGCGTCGCACGACTTTGCACGTATGGACGGCGCGGGCCTGGTATTAAATATATTAAATAATATATAAAAAACGTATGCGCTTTTTTTATTTTACATAAAAATGGCTATGCAATATTAACTACAGTTAGCACCGAAAGTCATTTAACTCGGAGTAAGTATAGGGTCAGAATAACGAAATTAACCTTTAAATAAAGAACTATTAACCGTAACCTGTTATTAGACAAACGATTAAAAGTACCATTGCAGTTCCTATATTCTACTATTAACAATAATTTTCCTTTAAACAGTTTACGTCCAATGTTCAAATAACACGGAACTCTTTGTAATAGGTCTCCTCGGTCCTACTTCAAACTAATAAGAAGCACGTATATTAAAACCCAAATTAAAAATCTGGCTAACACATTTGTGTATGTATTTACATCCATAATTGCCACTAATGTTACTATAGTCTTTTTTATTTACTTCTCTTAGCACACAAATATAGCGTACTTCTTACCCCACGATGAGAGTTAGAGATGAGAAATTATCAAACGAATGGTAGAACTGAATTTGTTGTAATGGAAAATGTTCGAAAATTTGTTATTTTAGTTTTGGATGTTGTTACCAAATAAGACAAGTGAAGAAAAATACTATATAAACTAAGGCTATTTTTAATTCTTCAAGTCATAGATAGAAAAAAAAAGTTTTTTTAATTACAATCATAAAACGTATCAAAACTTTCATAGCTCATCACCGTGTCGTGTGAGTCGTACACTCGTACAGCCAGACAAACCAGTTCACGAACACGTGCGTTCCGATCGTGACTTCCACGTTATTGCATTTGTATGAGCTCCGAGATATTTTGTTACTATTTAACTTAGGATCATTTATAACTTGGGTCCCTCAACCCTACACACATAATCATGTATGTACGGATGTTTTAGTTTAATTCCTATTTATTTTTTTAAATTTAATATCGTCTAGCAACATTTAAAAACCTTTTTGAACTGGTAACATTTTAAAAATCTAATTTCGTTTGATGTTGCACAGTTTTAAAATCCTTTTATTTAAATAAAATGAAAAATATGACTTGTTTTAATACTCATACATAAGAATCACGTATAAAATATGAGAATAACTTTCATTTGAATCAGGTCACATACACTTGCGGTATTCGATACGTCTACAGATTGTGAGAGGGGCATACCGTTTCAGTTAAATGGGTTAAATTGCTTAATGCCGGGGTCCCGGGTTCACGCGTTATCTAATGAACCGAAGCATTCGCATAATGGCTTAATTGAGGAAAACTATGACGAAACTCAATAATGAAATAAAATTGCTAATGCACTTTTTATTAATTTTTACCCGCTTCGCTCGTAAAATTTTATTGTCCGTAATATTAAGTGCTCTTTCAATTTCGAAAATTGTCAATGTGTTTAAAATATGTATCATTTTACCTCATAATAGTGGCTTAAAAAGGCAAATTACGATGACCGTAAAATCGTGCCCATTAGTTCGAAACTTTCTTCAACCTTTCGGCCCGTATTCTCTCGCTTTTGGAGGAACTCAAAATTGCTGTTCTTGTTCAATGGACGTTGATTTCGAAATGATTAGACACGCGCACCTGTCTAATGGTACTGCTGAGAATGCTGCGGGAAGACCAGCCCATAAGTCATAATTAAATATTTAAAGACCAGGTGGCTTTAAAATTACATAAGAGAAAAGAAACATCCATTGTACATTCTTTATTTAATCTGTTCTGACGTATTGATTTTTAATCTGCACATCTAATAAGACAGCTAATTAAACTACAGGTAAAAGGATTAGTGTTGTATACACATTATGTATTCGTATGTATTTGTCATGTCGTTATGTAAAGTTATTAATCAATCAATGAACACGGTATTTGTATGAATAAGGCGGCTCCCGGTTGATCCGATTATGAATGCTATACAATCTAATACGTTGTATTAAGGTCTGTTTTGATATGCAAATTGATGTTGTCTTGTGAATAACGGTTAATTTCGAAGGTGGCGTGACGGACTGACGGGTGCCATTTTACACTATATAAAATTTACGTTTTACACTAAATGAAATATGTACTTAGGTGTTTTAAATTGAAAAATAATGTTATGTATTTGGAGATAATTTTACGCTATAAACATAAACAGGCAACGAAATCATTCTGTCTCAACATATCATGTTTATTTTGGTGACGACTCCATGTGGTTTCTTTGTTTGAACCATTACTCATTACCCTGAGCGAGTTGTTGCCGATTTGGGCGGAAAATAAGACCAAAAATGTATGGCGCCGATGTCACTCCATGTATTAAGTGAAGTATTCGAAGGAGTTAATTTAGTATCAGCATATCCGATATCTCCAATTGTCTCGCACTTGCGCACTTAATAGATGGTAGTAACTAAGTTATTTGAGCTACTTTTAGTAAGGAGTTTGTCACACTGAGATTACCCCATCGGTTAATTATTTGCGGTTATTTTTTGCCGCTCATTCTGTGACTAACGCTCTTTTACTGTTTGGTATTTGTTTAAAAATATATTTAGTTTTTACTATTTAAAGTTTTACGTATTTCTTTTGTTGGTTTCTTTGCCGAATTTATTTCGTTTGAGTATTTAAATAAATTTCTGATATAAGCATATATATTTATTGTTTCTAAAAGTTAAAGTATATTTTATTTCATTTCACTTAACTTTGTTTGTTTTTTGGATCGTAATTTTAAATTATAGTTTAATTTTTTAACTTTTGAGCACAATAGCGAGATGGTTATGTGAGCTCAATTTTCTAGTAACATCGGTATTACCATGTTTATCTGAATCTTATCGGAACGGCGCCATTGTCCCGATATATGCATCGAGTGATCTGATAATAATCATCTGTTAACGTGAATCGATAGTGAAATTTAATAAAACGAACGCTTGAACGTTGTACAGTCATCGGGTATGAAGTGTCAATGTTGATGATAAGGTGGTAATTGATCATATGATACTAGCATTAAATGACTTTATAATTTTACGTACTCGTTATCAATGTATTTAACGTAATTAAAAGCTAAAACGCATCGACTATACTATACCTCAGTATAATACACTGGCAAGAAATTAATGAACAAAATGTCTTGGAACACTTTTAGTTAGTACTTAATTACTTATTATAAGTGACGTCATAAAGAAATCAAATATGCAACTCATATCATATATGTGTAAATAAATATAATTTTCTTATTAACAAAGCTCAAAAACTATATCGGTTCAAAAAGTATGGTTGTTGGCCCAAACGAAAAAAAAATCTAGAAACCCTCCTTCTTCCCATGTTAAAACCAGATACTTCATTATAGGCGTTTTAAAACAAATAAAATAAAACTTAATTAAGTGCTCGTGTAAACCGCTCATTATAAACTTGGTCTGCGTCCGATGGTTAGAAGTATGACTCATTTGACAGAAGCTAAAAGTAGCAAATGTAAGTTCTAGTGTCCAGGAACCTGCTTCGTTCGTGATATAACAGGATTGTGATGTTTGAATAACATAATATTACGTGTTTGATATTGATATGAAGGTAAAATTTCAAATGCCTGATGTTATAGTTTTTTTTTAATTGAAATTAGACGATGTCCTTAAACTACTTTGAGTTTCTAAGTGTCATTTCAATAAAACTATTTATTATATTTATTTGCATGAAAATTTTAATAACTTTTCAATAACACATATGTACGTATTTAATTAAAATATATCTAAATTTAATGGAATATTATTTCCATAAATAAAAAGAATTTGATACCGTCGTACAAACAGCGATCAAATTCTTTATAAGTATTTATTTAATAAAATATCTAATTACTTGTTTATTATTTCAAAAGTACAACAAAAAACTATTTAGCAAAATATCCTATTACGCGCTGTATATCCAGTAACGATCTGCCAAAATCATGGTCATGAACGCAAGGCTGGTCAAGTTTGACTACTTACCTAACATTGGACATGTCTCACTTGAATCGCCGGCCAAGTCATAGGAACGAGGTCGTCTATCGGTCAAAACAGAGTTAGTTTTGTTAATTTTACGTTATATTAAACACTACATTCTTCTTGTGACTTAGCTTTGAGTTTCGGGTTGTTATTGAAGGAAGAATTTATTGTTTTCTGAGATAAATATAGTGTCTTATAGGCATACATGTTATTTCATGTTTTTTTTTTTTTTGTTATTTTTACAGTTTTAGTTTATTAATATACAGCCTTCACGATACCTCCTTGGCGAAAATGAAAACTAATAATATTATAATTAACATTACAACAAAACAATCTACAGAAATAACACTGAAAAGTACTTAAAACTTAATTTTTTTTTAACATTACTTGAAATATAAAGTTTTAAGTTTTTAAGTCTATGTCATATCTCGTAACTACATGTAGATATTATGCAAGATTGATCCAATCATTCAACAAATAAAATGATTATTACGATTTAAAAATCACACCTAAATCATTATTAAGCTACATTGGAAATAAATAAAAAATAAAACAGACACAAAAGTTAGAAAATTCAAAATTGCATCCAAGGCGATTGTTATCACTAAAAGTGACAGATACTGAATTCTCAGTAAAAATACGAGATAAGATTTTAAATACATAGAATATAACATGAGATCAATAGAGTTAATTTAGAATATTTTTTTTATTTCAATACAATTTAAAACCAAAAATTAAGAACACGGTACAAAATTTATTAAATAATAATCAGAGTGAAACGAATTGTTAAATTAATTATCTTGCTTAAGTTTTTTATACATTGAATTGATTTGCTAAAGGCAAACGAACATCTGGTTCTGCACTAGATGATCGTCTGCCTTTAGCAAATCATGGTGCAGTGGTAACAAACCTACTTTTTACACTTGAGGTTCCGGTTTGATTAACATTCGAGGTATAATTAATAAATAAACGCATCGCACTCAATGGCTTCCATTAGGACCTTATGATCCTGTGTCGGAGGTCCGGAAACACACACAACACTGACACAAACACCCACAATTCGACAATCATCCGTATGGCCTATACAGACATTTGCCGTGAGCTGGATCGAACCCGCAACCATTAGCGCTTCAGTAAATTGCAGTGACTACTGCGCCAACGTGTCTATCGAAAAAGTATATGATATTTGTACATTCACGTAATGGTGAGTCCAGACTATGTAACCAAAGACGTTATTTTACATATTTTGTATGTATAATGTACAATCACATGCATAACTTACCTAAAAAATAACATTGAAGTATTTAGTATCGAACGTTTTGTTTTTAATCTCCAAAAGTTACTACGTAAAAACACCGTCCAAGCAGGCATGTAAGTCAATCTTTAACGAATCACCGTGTTGCGTAACTAATTACAAGTGACAAAAAATAATTGTTTTTAATATGTAATCCGTATTGTAGTTTATATTCATTGGCGTGTTTTTGACACGCGATGTCATAAACGAGACGTGAGATAAATTGAATTCAGTGTTTGTAGAATACATCAATAAAAGAATTGATGACACTTCGGATTTTTTCGTTCAAGTGATATAGACATTTAATAATTAATTAAAATTATCAAACGTATTGTCATGTTTGTATTTCAGTTCAATTTCAAATTAAAAATTTATAAAAATACTGGTAAAAAGTGCTGCAATCATCTAATGTACATGACTGTTTGTTTGTTTGTCTGTTCGTATCTTATGCATTGCCATACTATTCATTCGATTGTGATGAAACTTTGACAACATATTTTTTTAAAGATTAACGTAGGTGGCGCGCGTATAGTACCGACAAATATATTTGTAAGAGGAGAGTACCTATATTTAGTTATTACGTTTATGTTATTATGTATATTATTATGTTATTTATGTGTTATTATTTTACCTTAATTTTCTATCATAAGGCCTTAGTCAAGCTATTTAAGGTACTGATTTAAAAACTAATAACTCCATTGTATTAGTTGCTTCTGCTTTAAAAGTGCTAAATGTAATTATTCAAAGGTAACAAATCAACTGAGGTTATGAATCATAACTCTTAACAAGTATTCCTGGAAATCATTCGTCGGTAAATCTTTTATTTAATAAATAAAATGGAAGTAGAAACCACAAGCCTACAAAAATAAATTACATAAACTCAATGTTTTTGTAAAAACTTAACCAAAGGCTAATTCAAAAAGGAATTTTTCAACATACAATAATTTACCCAAATTGAGCATCAACGGAAGTGCCGTGAGGACACTGTACTTTCAAGTATCGTTGTAACATTGTCAATATTAAAGCATATTAAATTCGTATTGTATAGTTAGCCGCTATCTAAAGGCTCTGCCATGTATGGAGTGCTTGCGATATTGTCGAGTCGGCCGCGAGGGGAATCGACAATAAGTTTATCCTTAAATGTGTTTCGAATGAATGATTAATACGTGGATTACAGTTTTGGAACTGGGCGTCGTATGCTAAGTATGCAATCATAATTTGATTTGACACGTATTCTTGTTAGTAAATAGACGCTCTCTGTACCTACTTGTTATATTGTGCTAGTTAAACTTTGTTGTTTTATCCGTAAAATAACGCGCCTGGACCGTGATGATTATGGATACTAATTTGCTTATATGGGTACGCTAAAACTCCCAGTGTTAGCGTAATTTATGACGCTGTTTCTTTTAATGTTATATTTTAACAGACACTATATGTTTTGGATTTATCTAAGATTTTCGCATAAAAGATATGCAAATCTTTTTATGCATTTATCTCTAGTTATCGTGCATCAAGACTAGTTCAATCTAAAAAATAAAAGTTTTGCACATTCCACCAACAAATTATTAAATGTAATACTTTAGTATCTCCATCTACTATGGAGTTGCCTCTAACTTGATGTTTCCACTAGCTAATGTTGCTTTCATCTGCTCAATAACAGAAGCCCATCTGAATTATTAATCCACGATAAAAGCTAAGTCCATTCGGATTTCAGATCAAGCTAAGTCGCTGATTGTCCTCAAATCAATTGAGTCGTGAAAAAGTATACACACACGCGTTTATAGCATCAGTTTGATTTTAATCTTACATTGGATTGTGTAAATACTTTCATCGATTCGTTTTTCGAATTCAATAATTTGTGATAAAAAAGCATTCACTTTTATTAACTCTGATCTTGATTCGTTTAAGCAATTTCAAAATAAGGATCTTAATCTTGATGCTAAATGAAATACGAAGTGTGCCACGTGTGAGTCATAATCGACAAACGAAGCGATCACCATTCTTTATTTGCTAAAATTGTTATTATTGAAATATATTCAATTAATTACTGGAAAATTAATAAATTTAATTAAAATTAAATGTATAATCTTTTCTACTTAAAAGTTTAGTATACTTCTTCTGCGCGGCGCGTGTGTAGTTGATTGCTACATGCAAATGATGACATAATTGTGGTGTTTGTACGATTCTCTTTCAATTTTGAATAATAAATATTAATTAATTTATTTATTTTTCTTATTTTCATAAAATAACAATTTTAAACTTTATTTTGCAAATAAACCAACGCTAATAAATGCCCTTAATATTACTTACAAAACATTTCAAGATTTTACTAGCTGTTAAGAAATTTAGATTTTTCATTTTTAAACTTTGTTTGGCTAGACAGGTGTTGAACATGGTTTTATAGCGTCTTTGTACAGTCAACGTTTAATTACTCTGTTTAAAATCAGCAGTTTTGTATTGTAATTTTGTAATTTTCGGAATAATATAAATTAAACAATAATTTTCGATCTCCATATACTTTTTCACATTTTCTAAAACACGTTTCCATCCATACTAAATATCGCTATTCGAATCGATAGTCTACCTTCTAAAGAATCTCGTCGCCCGAACTCGAAGGGACAATAGGATCAAGCGCGTCATATATCAGGTAACGGGAATTTAACTTCGCATAAGAAACGTCTGGTCAGCTTACTCATAACCGATTTAGTGGACTGCTATATTTAGTGAATGTATTTTTAAGGATGTTTGAATTATTGCGAACCAATGCAACTATGGATTATCTTTTAAATTTCATATGCAAATAAATTGATTTAAAATTTATGTGTCAATAGAACATCGAATATATTGTATGTAGACGTATAGGTCAAAAATAAAAAGTTAAAGTTACGTAATCGTTATTTAGGTCACTTCAGATAGTGATTTTTATGCAGACGCTTTGAAGATAATAAGTTGACTATTGAAGGTAAAAATAGTAGGTACATAATTCTTTTTTTTTAATAAAAAATATTTATTTTACGAAACTAATTCCCATGTTTATTTTATAATTTTTAAATATATTTAAGTACCACACATACCAATTCATGGGGTATATCCACTAATCTTATGTCTCTAACGCTTAAAATTTTCCGATAAATGATAGCATTTTTCGCCATAATGGTGTTATTCTTTGTCAGTAATAAATTCTTCACCGATGTGTCGTTTGGTTGGTTTACTTCGCAGATTATTGATACTTCTTATAATAGTGACTAAGAGCTATGATAGAGTATCTTATCACAAACATGTAGATAAAAGCGCATTTAGTTACACCAATGTAGTCTTCAAAGGACTTCCAGAAAATTTCGCTTGTAGATATTGATTTAATATTAGACGAATCATAATATTTATAGGTGTTATTTTACTTTTAACTTAGAAATAGATGTCGTTTATTCTAACCGTGAACATTACGTATTGTTGTAGACATGGTGTGGAGTGGCTCTCAGCCAAGCTATATTATACTACCTATATAAGGATAATCTTTTAGGAGTAGGCTTTTGTTCGCTGCTTCGGTCGCATTCATGTAGGTGTCGTCGGACGATCGTCTTAAACTTATTTTTCTGTCTCGCCGCGACACGCGCACCAACTAGTGGTAACAAAATTAATAATTTGAAAATTTTATAACGAAATATTTGATATGGCAGCAAATAAAATACGAACATACAAGTAATATTTTCTTACATATTAAATTGATATTTGATATTTTAACAAAAAAATGTTTGTCCTTCGGTAAAAGGATAAGTAGATTAACCTCTTGGGTAGAATATACACATGAAAATTGACTCGCAACATCCTTCACAAAACCGTCTACTGTGTCTTGCCAACCACGATTAAGATGTGGGCTATTGCACTTATTTTTTATACCATATAAAACACAATAGTATTTTAAAATAAACAAAGGAACGTACACATGTAAGTTGAAAAATACATTCACAGCTTTATTCGTTATTTATTCAGCTTAAAAATACGTTTTTGCTAACCATATATAGTCTAATTATCCTATATCGGACTCGTAAAAGCGGATTCGCAATAAACTTACATATTTATGGGCACATTACATTTAATTAACTTCATGTCAGGATTATTTTATTCCTTTCATATTTAAATAATTTTTCTTACAATTATAATCTCTATGGATTGCTTTGTATCATAATGTATGTGGTGCAAACAAAATTGTATTAATGTTTTCGTTTTCATTGAAAATAAATAATACATATATTTTATTTTTAATTAAACACAAATTTTCAAGAACGACCGCAAATTACATTTTAATAGTTTCGCTGTAATTTACTATTTTACATAACTATTTATACTTATAATGATATCAATTTTATTTGTAGGCCACACTTACTATCTAAACAAGGCTCCGGCAGGCTTTTTTTATCCGCGATTTCTACTCTGAACTTGAAAAAGGCTAACTAAGAAGGTTAACACTGTTTTTATCTTATGTTACATAGATAACACATATTTAACGACATAGATCTATTACCGCATTTTTCTACTTTTTTATCTGTGACGTATAAATATGTTAGTAGCTGTGCCCGCGCCTTAATAAAGGAAACTTTTTGATATAAAATTTTAACTGTCTCATGGGTATATTTTAATTTTCACTTAAGTACGTTGACACACGAGGTCTCTGTTCCCTGATATCATACCCTATTTATCCAGTTTGTTTTTGAAAGCTGCGTTTTTTTTTGCATACATAAATAATACACTCAAATACTATGTTTTAGTACTCTATACATATAGAGTCCATAATAATAAACCATTTTGAAAAAAAACTCATCTACCCGTGACTTTATAATGTAATCGAAAAACTTAAAATACGATTCAAATCTAGATGCGATAAAAACACAAAGAAAAGAAGATCTGGCATACTATTCCAAAGTATTAGACACATCGTACGTACAAAGTGAAACAATTATCTTATCGTCGGAATTACTCAGACGTAGCTATCGTCTCGTGCTCGACTGACCATGTTTGGTGGACCGGTAATTCCTCAAGATATAGTCTGTGGTCGTGAAGTACGAGTTATGGAATAATACATATTACCTGAGGGTGTAGGCGCCGTGCCTTTGTTCGCGATCAACGGATGGTCTAAGGAGGTTTTATGTTATTGAAACTTTTTTTTGTGCAGAATAAGTACGACTTCGGCCTATTTTTTTATACATATTTTTTCTTTTTGTTATGTATTACTATTATACTTAATCTGTTTTGAATATCCGTAAACTAGACATGTAAAATTAAATTATTAACAGTACGATCTATGAAATTGGATAAGTATATCATATTTTTTGTTGAGTATTTCATTACTGGTTTCGGGTATCGAAAACAACGTTTACCTATTTTTTATTTCAAAGTCGTGGACTGATGTAATTTATTTTCACTTATGTATTTAAAAATTCTGTGAATTTCTATGTATATTATAAGAACGGTAATTATTTATTAACATTGAGATGTCAATTGACGATGTAAGTGTGACATATAAATTAGCTACCCTAAATACAAACTTACAAACAAATTTTATCTCTTTATAATATACTAGCTGCCCTTCGCGGGTTCACACGCGTTTATGGTTGCTCTCTTGCTCTGGTGAGACGTACCGTGATGTAATATAGCCTACAGCCTTCCTAGATTTAAATAATTTTTTAATCGCATCAGTAGTTTCCGAAATTAACCTCTACATACAAACATACAAACTTTTACTTGTTTAATGTTAGTATAAAAGAATAAATTAGTTAATTAGTGTTTCATGCAGTACCTAATTAAAATATTAATTATTCAGGATTAGAGTTAAGAACCTTTTAAAAGTTACGGTTTTATCTATGATACTTATTTACAATGAAATGCGTCTCCTGGGAACGAAATATCAGCAGATAGATAAAGAAGTAAACAGGTAATAAAATCGAGTTAAAAATAAATTAATTAAAATAAAATAATATAACCAGTTACTGTTAATGTTAAAAAACAACCACCAGGTGATATCTAAGCACCAGGTGCGGTAAAACTAGTCGCGATACGTATTATTCCACATTTCTACGAGTTTGTCTTGAAATATACCAATTTGTGGAACGCGGCACCTGCGGTTGAGCGTTTAAGATTTTAATTGTAGGGCAGGTGTTGATTGAGTTGCTGATGATTAATTAACACTGTTCCCTTTGTTTCGCTGTGTAAAATAATGAGTTTTATTTCGAAATTAAGAACTTTTTTTCGATAAAAGAACAGAAGGCAGTAACATATGGGGTACCAGATGTTGAAGTCTTGAACCATAGACTCAAGTTTAGAAAATTAGACGTTCTGATCATTACTTATACTACTGGGCGCTAAAATTGACGCCAGTATAAGGCTGTATGGCTTAGAAACTTTATTTTTACATCTACAATTTTGGAATAAATTATAAAAAAAGTACTATGGTTCACTGTTTACTACTATAATGGCGGAACAAAGTGAATTAATAATAATGAACTCTTCCTAGTTTACTCACCCTTCTTTCTAAAATATAAAATTTCTTTATAAGTTTAAAATATAATTTTTTTTGTCATTTTTTGGGAACTTAATATTTCTATGTAGATACTTATTAACATTACTTTTAAGAAGTTATAATAGAGAATATAATAAGTCTTTAAATTTATTTAATGTGTAATAATCCTTTCAACATGGACCAATCCTTACGAATACAATTAAACTTTGCTTTACTTTCCTTAAAAGGCGGCTTTGTAGGTGGCATTTATGTATGAATTATAGCTTAGGCACGTACAATATTCTTGTTACTAGAGAAAAAAAGATGTGTATTGCGAGTCCGGTCTCGATCGCCTAATTTGGCACTAAAGAACTTCTTGCGCAATTAATACTACATACAATTTATCTCGTCCTGAGCTATCATTATAGATTTTTTCTTAAAATCATTTTATTGCTTTACGATTTTTCAAATTAACGAACGTGTATCATCGTGTTATGAGTCACGCTTAACATAATCATTTCCTCAATAAATTACGTCAAATTTTAAAAGAATTTCTTATTTCTTGTAGATCGTTAATTTTATTAACATTAATAAATGACTCTCACTTTTAATATTTCACAATAAACATGTTTGACTTTATTACCTAACAATAAATGCTTTTGGGTATAACTTTTTTTTAAATTTAACAATAGAAATAATGGTATTGTTTAATATATAAAGTTGTGATGAATTTACATAAATATAAAACCTCCTTTCTTATAACAGTGTTTTTTATCTGTGGTCAGAGTATGACTTGTTTATTAGTTCTAAATATAAGCGTAGTCCTACTTTATTAAAATAATGTAATGAATAAGTCATCGGTCGATGACCCCAGCGTATTGATAAAGGTTTAAATCAATCAATCTTATAGTTGCGAATGCTACAAGGCCGCTATAACAATGGAACCTACGTGCTAATTACGAAATTAAAATTAATGTAATGGTTAATAGAAACGTGTATTAGAATATAAGTATACATCCTACGTTTTTTTTGTTTTCGTTATTGTTATATTGCGCTGTGTATCTAAATCTAAAGCTTTGGTATAGATCGATTCTTAAACCAACTTTAAATGAGGAACTGTGGAAATTTAATTTTTATGAGCTGTTAATCGTGTGTCAACGGTTTAGAAGTTTCGGTGCGAAAATCTGGTAAATTACCAATTTTTTTTATTAAAAAAAATTATACATATTCATAATTGAATAATTTTTAGAATGATTGATTAATATTTCTAAAGAAGATTTTATCGTTACGAATAGGTATATCCGCATATTTTACGTAAACACTTGTTCGACTGCCTCATTAGTGAACTGAAATCGTACTTTCTGTCGGTAGGTAACTAAGTCAGGTTATGTATGGAATAGTAAGCAAATAGTATCCACATTTTTGACTAATTATTCAATATCGAAATCATTTCAATTTACATTAACCTTCAACGTAAAGTACCATTTACATTTTAACGTTTTTCAATTTTCGTAACTTTTTGAATGCTTAACGTTTTAAGACAATATTAGTTGCACATGTATACACATATATGTATGCTAGCATTGGATGTACGTAATAAAAGAATAAGATTTAACATTTTTATTTTTATAACATCCTTTACTTCTATGATAATTATGTTAATTTCGTTCTTCCTTTTACAATAAAGTATACACATCAAAACTGTGGTAATTAATATAATCTAAAAAAATAAAAAAATAGTACTGATATTCGGAGCAATACATGTATATCATATTTTCATATAAATTTGCAAAATTTTATTACACGTCATACCTTTACCATAAACATTTTCATTTGTAGTTATATTCAAATAGTTTAATTCCTAAAATGTAAACAACTGTCACTCGGACACAATGACTTGAGTATAAACAGAGTTTTACCAATAACAAAGCATTCTGCGTGGTTGTATGGCATATTTGTAAACATGCACTACCGATGTTGATTGTAGTGCGAACAAAAAGGAGATCCCGAGAAGACGGGAAGATAAGATCCAACCCACGTTCCCGTAGCAAATAAAAATTGTTAACTTCATTTTTCGCTAATAGAATTACGCAATTATTAATGAAAGATAATGTATCCTGTTTTAATGTTCATCATCATTGATAAATTATACATATGGATGAATTATTTTTCCTCTTTTTTATAAATATTCAATTAAAATATTGCAATACAAGCTTGAAGAGCACTTGATTGATTGTGAAGTGAGTTCACTACTCCGCACTAGATGCATTCGTTTCGCGATAGTTTCAAAATATGTATTTACAAGCAAATATTTCAGAAAAAAACCCTTAAGCGTAAAATTGATAATTTTATATAAAGGCATGAAAGTTATTGATTCATATATTAAAAAATAATTTTATGTAATTAATTTATTAGTGCTAAAGTAGATCTATAAGAACTAATTAAACATTACTGTATTGAGGATTTAATTAAAATAAATTAAATATTAAATTAGTAAGACAAATTTGTTTATTGCATATTTGAGAAATTTATCCGATTAAATAATAATTAGGTTTCAACTTTAAGTTTACGTAATAATAATGAAGATAAAGTATTTTCAATATTTTTATTAATTAGCTTTATTGAAGCGAGTTATAATAAATATTAATTGCATATTTTATCGTTTAATTTTGCATTTAAAAAGAAAAAATATTAGTTTCCTAAAAAAAGATAGAAACTGTACCGGAAATAACAGTTGTTTCTTATTTGGGCCAAAGTTCTAAATCAAAATTATGTAATGACTAATACATAGGTCAAAATATACAGAAATATGAATAAGATTTCACCGTACAATGTAATCATCTTAAACCATTTCATATAAAATTTGCTATAAAAAGCTCGGTTGCCCAGGTGACTTAGTAATCTAAATATCGTCTAATTATTTAGCAGTCTATTAAAATGTTATCATTTCATCGAAACCAATCACGTCATTAATTTATCAAAAATCTTTGCTTTAATGCCTCACGCCCCAGAATTTAAAGATCGCAAAGATAAAATGTAGCGATATTTCTTATAAATCGGAACATCCTTTTCGTGCAATAACGATGTAAATTAAAATATAGCGGTATAATTTATCTTCTGAATTACGGCTCTGTCATTTTCGTGATTATTTATGTAACTTTCACTGTTTTAGTCAAAGATTGCGTTTTACTCTGTATTACACCCGACCAAAAAAGTGGGGTGTTATAACTTTGACGTGTGTATCTGTGTTTGTCGATGGCATCGGAGCTCCCTAACAAATGGACTAATTTCGATGTGTTTTTTTTTTTGTTTGAAAACTGATGTAATCGCGATTGATCTTAGCTATCATCTATTAAGATCTAATACACGTTTGAAGGTTATGTTTTATAGTTGTGGAAAGGATCTGAACAATTTCTCCTGAGCTAATCAACTCGAAATTGATTATACTATGAATGATATAGAAATAACACTGTTATGGGTCGTATCAATTAAAATCACGAATTCACAATTATACACTGAATTTATTGACAAAATTCGATTATCACAGGTTTGTTGAGCGCCAGGAGGGTTCCGTATCAGAGATCTTAGGCAGGCAGCCTATCACACCTAGTCCGGCTAGTCGTCGGAGATGGGATTCTTATTGTTTCTCAGTAACAAAGGTCGAACTTTGATCTGTTGCTACAGTATCATCTGGAATCAGCAGCACACACGTCACTCACCAACATGCAGCAGAAATATCATGTTAGGACTTGTTGAAGTGGTCCAATGAATAAATTTTCGAAGGCTTTTTTACGTTTTCAATGTTATGTTATATGCAAGTCTTATTCGGTATTTACATATTATATTTTTTACATACTGAAATTAGCGCAAAAATAAAAAAGGTGAAATTACATAATATATTTCTATTCGTAGGCTTTTAATTACTCTTATGAACGCGAAAATATGCGTAATTAATTTTAAATTATCACTAACAATAAGTATACAGTTACAAATCCAAATACAATAAATTGTATTTACTTTTTCGTCTGAAAACGAATAAAAAAATGATTTTAACACAATTTCCGTTCAGTATCATAAATACCACTATCTTTTTTGCCTGCGGTTTTATTCCCGTTGCGTACTTGATTTACATCTACTTGGTGGCAATTGCGCGAGATCTTGAAATAGTTATTTCTTTGGTAGTTCTCTTGCGTAGAAACACATTTCTTCGACATAAAGATTGCGCTTATTTACGCGTAGCTTTGCCTCACGGTTTCACTCACATTACAGTATTTGCCAGATTGGTTGACTTTTATTATTATTACTTCGTTCCTATAAATAGCATCGTGATTTTTTATAGCCTATAAATGTTTCTCAATAAACGGGCCAGCTAATACAAAAAAAATTAGAGAAGACAACTCTCAAAGAAAAGATAGAATGTTCTAGAAATTAGTGTATTTAAATTGATAAAATAAGTAATATAAAACAATAAATTAAACCTTTTATTTATTTTTCTAAATACGATAACCAAAACATTTTCGGTTAACATATAAATAAGAATGTCAATAAGCGATAATGATTGTACCATAATAAGGACATTTACCTCATTTCATTCGCTATCGAAGCTATAGGTCAGATGAAATTAGGTCTTTGTTCCGCGAGTGACGAGGCGTCACCCGACCTGACACAACACACTTAAATGTCAATAAACGTATAGACTGCTTCATCCAATTTGTAAGGTTAACAGCTAGTGACATGACTTTATCTTTACGTAAAAAAATAACAATTTTGTAATACATTTTACAAATTTATTTTTAATTAGATCAATGTATCTTCTTATGAAATGTAATATCTAAAAACATAATGATAAATACATACAGAAGCAACTTTAATAACGAATGTGTTCCTATATCAGTATATGATTTTAATTATTTATGTAGTAAAAATTTAAATATTATCTTTTAAATAATATGCTTTATTGGGTAAGTACGCGTTAAGACTTAAGACTAAAATAAAAATTCGTCTGCCTAATAACAATACCTCGCACTTCAAAATTAGTCAAAACATTTCTATACTACCAGAGATCACAAAGGAAAGGATATAAATACATAGCGTGAAAAACATAATGCTCCTTCTGGGTCAGTCAGGTAAATAGATATTTATTTTTAAAATAAAAAAAATATATATATGGCAAATTAAATCGATGACACGGCATTTGGCCTTACAACTTGTATTTTTATATGGCAGCACTAATCTGTTGTCGGAAAAGTCTGTAGCAGTCTTCGACGCATTGACAGATGGTTATTTTTTTAAATATCGCGTTACACTTCCTTAAAAACGTTATTTTTAAACCTTCCGCACTCTTTACAGTAGATATGAACTTTTTCTTTTTGGTAATAATATAAATTACAATATTTATTACCAGCAACAATAAACTTATCGATATTTTTTATCTGTACACGGTGAATTTAAAATGTTTAATTAATTACGTACATGCTTAACTCTTAACTTAATTTTTAATTTGCAAATATTTTGTTGTGACATGTAACAGTGTTGCAACGTTGCATATAAAATGAATATATTTTTAGATTAAAAAAATAAGTAGTATGAGTAGAAATTCAATTCGTTTGTATGTAATATATGATATATTTCCAGTTTACTGATTTAAGCTAATTAGAAGAAAGATGTTTTATTTGTAACGGATTAATCTTCTTCATCTTTCTTACCTTCTTCTTTACATTTTTTTGCCTCGTCTGTCTGTTTTATTGTCCTAAACACGCAACGGTTTTAAATGCGTGTTTTATTAACAATTAAATTGTGAAACCCGCAATTTTTTTAATGTAGCTTCATCTATGTGATAAACCTAGGTTTTTTAGAGTACAAATATTCGCTTTAATTTATACTCGTGCGAAGCTAAGGCGGTTCGCTAGAAGATAAATGAAAAGGTGAAATTATTAAACAATTTTAAAATGATATATTTGACTACATATATATTTTTTTTATTTATATAATATTAATTGCCACATCTGTCAAAAAATCAAATATTACCGTTGCAGTAACCCAAATTACTGAACTTCTAATAATGTGTTAAAATACGTAGCTTAAATTACTTTAAGTATACAAAAAAAATCACAAGAAAAATAATAGTAGGTATATTTTTCTTCTGTTGAAAAAAAAATGTTACAAAACATTTTATAAAATCCTCACACAATACATGTGGAAGCGTAATGAGAAAACTTTATTACAAGTTGCTTAGTAAGCAGAGTTAAATGCCTTATCACGACCGTCTGGAGTCAATAGAACGACAAACTTAACTTTGCTGTTTAGTAAATCTTATTTTTACTCGTATAAGGACTATTTTCATTTAACACCATAGGTCCATTGTATTACTAAGACGGTAAGGTCATTCTCCCAACGCCTGCATGGGACTAACGTGCTCTCTCCAGGTACAAAATTATTTGTTGCATGTAAAAACAGAATTTCAATGCGTTCGGAATAAATTTAAAGAGAAAAATGAATAAAAAGTTAAATTGCGTTGAGAATTATAGGTGTGGAGTGTTAAAATTCGCTTTCATTTTCTATGTAGAGCTGTGAGTTCGTAATGACGTTTTTATTTTAAAAAACTTTAACAGTGCATGTTTTTTTTCTGAACTATACAATTACATTTACGAAGCTAACAATAATGATAACTTATATAATAGTTATCATTTTCGTTCGATAAGAAAGATAAAGAAAAAGGGAGAGCGTTTTATTTAACCGTTTAACTATATAATAATATAGATGTTATATTTTTGTTTTATGGAAAATCAGCATCAAATGAGCCTCAAATGCGTAATCGACCTACGAATAAATAAGGAATAAGAATAATAGTAAGTAAGAGAGGAGTTAGAGTTGCTCTCGCTTATATGGTTGCTGATAAGCAATAATGTGTCAACCCACAAAAAGTAAAATTCGGAGATATTGATGTATTTTGATACCTATTTAAAGTTATTTAATAAAAAATAAAGTCATATAAACAAAATAAGTACGGAAAAAAAATTCTTAATTAATTGTTTCGAATATCTAGGTTGTTTCATATTTTGTAATTTATACAATAATCTCATATATTTAAAAAACTTTTTATCAGATAATATATTACATATATCAAACTGCTTTTAATTCGTTATACCTTTTATCAAAAAAGGAAATAAAATATGGATAAATACTTGTTCAAACAAACTTATAAGGAATAGATTTGAAATCTTTTGACGCCATTTTCTCAAAATGAAGTCCGTGTGGCTTGGCACAGTATTGATTGTCAGCGTCCATATATAAACTTTATAACAAACGGCAGGATTGGTTAGCTTGTTCGAAAATTTCTAAATTTCTCTTTTAAATACTACTTAATCTAAGAAATCTTCATCAGATAGTTTAGTAAAATTTCAAATATGCTCTATTTTTAGTAAAAAAAAAAAAGAATTACTATACATACAATATTATTAATTTGATTACCGTTTACTATATAATTATACATATTTATAATTACCTTGATCTGAGCCTTATTTCCAAACGCTTTATACCTTGGCATTTAATTTTTCATTAATAAAATGGAGCGGAAATTTTGTATAATGCGAAATATTTTTTAAATTCTTTTCGAACGGAACTAAAATATATTAAACAGACTTTAGTTGTATATATAATATAAGGTATAATTTCTGGCCGAGTGTAATATGTAAGGCGAGTTAATTGGGTTGAAACTCTATTTAGAACACGTCCCGATGGATTAGGATAGGCTCTACGTGGTTAAATAAAAAATATAGCCATACAGTGAAGTGGTTGATAGAATTATTTGTACTAAAATTTATACTGATGTTATACATATCATATTATCATATTAGGTATATAATTGTTTGCTTTGAATGCTTGGGGATAATTTGAGCAGTCAAAAGCTCATCGAGATAAGCTCTATAATTTTGTCTTAGCAAGTTTTTGCTCGCGACTTCGCTTGCCTTAATGTAGACTTTTTTAATAATACACATATAGCCTATGATCATCTACAATAATATACTCTTCAAATTATAGTACAATATAGGTTCAATGGTCCCAAAGTTGAATTCGCAAATACAAAATACGTTCTCTGTCTTTATAATTAATTTATCTTGAGTAATATTTTTTAAATAAAAAAAACTTTATGCGTTTAAAATCCTCTTTATTCATTAATAAAGGCGATTTTAAATTATAAAGGGGATTAATAAAGGGGATTTTTCATTTTGTAAGCTATATAAGGGGGCCATACTCATAGAAGCGGAGCAGAAACCATAAACGTCACAACTCCTCTATCGATGCTTAGTATGCGACCGCGGTATAACTAGTTCATTACAAAAGTAAAACAACCTAATTAAATTATTTATTACTCATTAATATCATCCAAATTCAACTTATTATACTTACAAATATTTTTATTACACATAAAATATATTATCTGTATTTTTTTCTGTCAAGAATCTCTAAAAGGAGAAAGCGAAAATTGCGTGTAACTTAACAGAAACGTAATTTATAATCGATTTATTTAAATATTTTAAGAGAACATTTGTAAAAAGTCACATAAATCTACATGATTTATATTATTATTATTATAATGTTCTGAAAAATATTATTTTATAATATTATACCAAAGAATTATTATCCATCAATACGGAGTGGAGCGTGAATTTAGCTTTTAACCTTCTCCTTAATTCAACTAATGACAGGAGGTTCACTTTTTGTCCGGAAGTGCATTCTTGCCTCCATTCTACGCAGATGCGTCATAGTTTATACCTGTAGTAAATATTCTAATACTTTAACCCTTAAATTTTATATATTACATCAAAATAAAAATGACCTATGTAAACAGAATGACCAGTAGTTTCATGTATAATAAAAAAAAATCTGTACGTTATTTATGTAAAGTATAAACATAAACACAAATTTAGACGTTTAGTAAAATTTTTAGTTGACAGTATTCTTTGAAATAAGCGTGTAATTTTTGATACACCATGCATTTAAGGATCAACTTCAAAATATTTATATTAATAAATATTTGCCTTAGAAAGAGATAGAGAGTTTACACTCAATGTCTTCATCATTGTCAAAAATTTTTGAAAAACATTATTGACACAACATTTACTACACTCTCCCAATACGTATTTATCATGAGTTGGAATCGAAGCTGCGATTTTTAGAATTTCAACTAGTCGTCTAAATTTATTAAAACATAAGTAAGAATATAACATTGTATTTTTATTTTCATTAATAATAAAAAAAAAATTCTTGTGAACTCTTAATTCAAATAATTATGAGTTCTGTTAAAGTTCGGTTTTAATTTTAATTTTATTTATTTTTTTTCTATTTGTTTTTAATTATTTAGTTTATAGAATCTTAACGTGTCAGTATTAGTTTAACTGTAAATTTGTTAAAATTTTGTTTTTCTTCTTATTTTTTATTGTTGTTGTAAGAAATGTTGTTTTCGCCTGTAATAGTATAACACACAGAATAAAAATACTAAACTGTGTATTATAAATGTGATTGTGTGTATGCCAATAGTTTATATTACGAATAAATAAATAAATGTATTACTAAACGGAAGTACAGGAAATTTAATTCAAATAAAAGTCAGCATTACCTCAAACAAATAATATAATACATAAACGAGCGAGGAAGTCATATAAAAGCAATCGGCTTTGCGTAGATAACAGTAAATTCACTGACATTGACTACTACTGTTTCAGTAAATAGCAGTGATGGAAAGGATTGAAATGATACATTTTATACTATTTGCATAAGACTTAATTTATATATGAAACTGTTAATAGTTTTTAATTGATAGTTAGTATAGTTACATCACGCCATAAATAGAAATATTAATTCAAACTAATGCGAAAATAATAAATAAAATAAATACCTTTATTTGGAAACATTTATTTGAATCTTATTGTATTTAAATAATGGTAATAATAAGGCCGATACTTACCTTGAATTGAATTTGATTAATTAATTCTGATTAAAGGAAAAAGTAGTTATATCAATATCTTTATCATTAGTTTTGGGAACTATAATTTAATAGATTATAAATTAAATTAAGTACACAAGTGACAGATGACAAACTAAAAACCCACATACGAACAAAAGCTACTAAAATCACTTGACACTTCTATTGAATATATGTTAAATAATGTACTTATAATTATACGTATTATACATAATTATATTTACTCAGACTCCTCCACCTACATTGAAGTGTTATGTAAAGGGTTACACGGTTATATAATATTAATCCTAACTAAAGTGAATACATCCTGTGAAAACAAAAGTTGCAAACCTTGTTAATTTGCGAACTGGTTTTAAAACAAAAAGCAGGATGTTCGTTTCACTCACGCCAACTACACTGCGGGTATCCGGACTAACTATTATGTTACTGACAACGTGGCCTATCGCCTAAGTAGTGTACATTTCCAGTAAAACTAAAAATATTTAGATCCTGCCCCACTTTGAACAAGCAATGGATGAGTGACATAATATTTTTACAAAGTTATACGCTTAATTGATGTATAATATGCGAAAACATAGCGAGTCTTGCATCGTAGTTATCATAATGCGTGAAAAAATATTCTTTTACAAAACACAAAACTATGTCTAAGTAATATACATATATAAGGTAAATAGTAAAATAACTTAGTATGTATTTTTAATTTGCAGGCGCAACAACATTAATAATTATTATAATAATATTGTAAATATGACTTTTATCTCTTATTGATTTATTTATTAATGTGTTCGAATTAACACTACGACATATTTTTTTTATTATTAAGTTAATATAAATATAACATTTACATCGTGACAGCACAATATATACTTACAGACAAAATTATTATTCCCTACAATATTTATAAAATATCATTAACACACTTTTTGTCTTTATTCTGTGGCAACAATGCCTGATGCAAATTACGACAGTAACATTCAAGTTTATAATAAAACCAAGAATATCTCGTAAAATTTCTTCAAATAAGAATAAAAGTAGTGCTCGTAAATTTTGTTGTGCAACATCGTAGTGTTTTTCTTTATTTGAAATTGCTATATGGCATAATTTATCGGTATCTACTCGAGCTTTGCACTAAATGCATAAAAAAAAAATTTAATTTTTAAAATTTTTGTTTGTCTGTTTGTTTCGGGTTATCTCTGAAACGGATGAACCGATTTTAATGGCACTCTTCGTCGCAGATAGATAATGCAATGTAACTTTTATTTTAGAAATAGTAATAAGTACGAAGTACTAATTTGCGCAGACAAAGTCGCGGACACCAGCTAGTACCTAATAAATAACAATTAATTTTAGAAATTGTGACACAAACTTTTCCTTAATTTAATAAAATATAATATTAGCCATAAACCAAAGAATTGAATTGAAAATGAAATATTTTTTTATTGGATCATCTTTAACGTAACATAATCTCATCGCTTTAGAAAATCGTTACAACAAAAACGATTGTTCCGTTTCGCTACCGATTAAAAACCGTTAATTAATTGCTAATTACAACCATCACGATAGCAGTGATAATTAATTATTGGCTGAACGTGTACAGCACTAGTGCACTACACAGTTATGTTTACGGTTGAGAGATGCACTACAAGGGTAAAAAGAGTGGCTATTTTTATTTTAATCTATTGCGTATCTATTCGTAATCAGATGTGAATACCCTGAAATAATGATAAGAAATTGTATAAGCACTCTTTTATTAATGTTATATTGTTTTTTCAATGAAATAAATTTTTGTTTATTTTGTTTTTTTTTTTACGTTTGATACCTCTGAATTCCGTAATTTCAATTTCAACCCACTTTTATTTTTATGTTTTTGAAAGAATACACCTCACTTCTTGAATTTTGATCCCATGGAATTTTTCAAAATCGGCTTAGTAATTTAATTTTAAAATCAAAATAACTGGCATGTGTATTTCATCTAGGGAAATTACTTATTTTGCTTTTGAAGTCAGTTGCTGTTTAAAAAAGTCTTAATTCATTTTTACAATTTGCATCTTTAATCTGAAAAACAATATATTTTTTAAAATAAATAACTTCGTTTAAACATACGCTAGAAGTTTGAGATTTTATTTAACGACCTATTCCTAAAGCCGGTTTCGACGCGATCTTGACCCTCTAAATTGTCGAGACCGAGTGTAGGGTTGTACTTCTCATAGATATCGTGTGTTTAATGGGACTGTTGGGTTATCGGACGTGATAAAAATGACGTCCATTATACTTTTACTTTGCAATTTGTCAAGATTTCCTGCATTGTAGCAGGATGCGAAATAAGTATTAGCTACAACAGGCGAAATAACCAAGGTAGATATATGCAGGTTTACCTTTGATACATTGTTAATATATATGTAAATATTTATATATTTATTATCGACTTAACTAATTCGCCGTACTTTATTGGGCAAAGTGTATTTAACTTCTTGAATCAACTCTTTTGTCATCGATCAAGTAAGCGAGTTTCGTCTATAGAATCAGGATTATGATTCAACAGGGAAGTGCTGATAGAATTCTTATTCCAAACGCTCACGATTAGTCCATCAATTATTTTAAAGTAGTAACTTTCAAATTTAATTGGCTATTGGCGGAGCCCGTAGCTAGCTGTCATTCATCTTTCGTTATCTTATTCGTTCTTTAAAACATTTGTAAAATAATCATTATTTAACTAGCAATTTCATTATTAAAGTTCAAAGAACAATTTTTATCTACAGATAACAAGATTATTATGTCATTCTTGTGTTAAGGATGAACACAAATTTTCTGTTAATTCGACAAGCAATTCTGTAAATTGTACAAATGTTTTGAATTTTAATTCATAGAACTTTTCACTTCTACCTAATTCTCTAACTGAAAAATTACGATTTTATTGATAATCCAAAACGATCGTTTTAGTTTTTTCTTATCTTTCATTGATGTTCTTTATTATTTTCAATATAAAGTCACCAAAAAGATAAAACCAAATGTTACATTTTTTCATCAATAACAAAGACAATGTGCAACATGGCTTATAATATGGCATATACATTAAATAACATGCTAATTAACAAAACAACAAGTATTGATTATTTTTATGATTATTTCGAATGTGTTTTCCTCTCGGATATTGGTTAACAAAATATTAATATTTAGGTTTATATGACCAGCTGTCGGTAGTTACGTAATACTCAATTATTTTCTTATCAATCTCTTTGTTTGAACTTACATTTAGATTAGCTTTTGTTATGTGCACTTTGTACAAATTAAAACGACGGACGGTCTTCGGGGTACTTTATTGTCTATTAAAATACGTTTTACACTAAATCTTGCAATATGATAGTAAATAATGACTGCTGAGATGACGGCTGATCGTAAGAGTGGGAACAGGTCGAGGTGATGGTGATGCTAAAATCTTAACATTAACATTAAGGAAATTTAGGACTTCACGTTTATTTAAATAATTTACTAGTTACTTTGTGGTTTAATAAAAAAAACTTATTACTTATGGAAATAATTTTTATATTGCAGTTGTGGTGGACGTTGACGATCGGCCGGTCTGCGTGGAAATCTGTGATACTGCGGGTCAGGTAAGCCAGTCAACGTATTTTTAACTTCACCCGTGGCTTCGGCTGCGTTGTATAGTAGTTTTTGCGTAAAAGAGCAACAAACATCCATCCAAATATTCCATCTATCCTCAATAACTTTCGCGTTTAGAAAAGTAATGAGTGAAACTAGCTCTCTTTTGCGGTATCACTCGCGATTGTGGTAGCTACTACGCTCCTAGGGGTATGCCTTATGTATTATTACGTATAACCTTCTTCGAAAGGACTATGTAACGTAAAAGATTTTTTTAAACATAACTGCTTTAACCGCTAATGCAGTTTGATGAGAAAAACCTACGTAGAGGAAACTAATTGTCACTGTCTGTTAAGCTTGCTCCATTAGGCGAGAATCACATTTGTAAATTTTATTCTTTTATTGACATAAAACAACGCTGTTTCTGTCCAATGAAAGGTACTGACAGTAAATTCTTTTATGTGTAAATAAAAGACAAACAGCTTATGTAAATCTTTACGAAAGTCTGGGAACAAAACTTATAAGTGTAATTCTCGCGTTATGTTATTTTACTAAAACAAATTTCGCTAAAATTTTGTAATTAGTCGGTGTTTTACACCGACACATAAAACAAATAAACTTTATCTTCCGCCAGACAAATGAAGCCATAGCAAGTCTCTCTCACCTCACCTGCATCCTCCATCTGTTCGTACAGAACATTACATTCACACCGAAAAAAATCATTGTATTGAAATTTTTTTCCATCAAATGACAAAACGTGCGCTTCCCACAGTTTCTCTACCTGCACTTACAATAACTGTTATAAACGTTTACATTTTATAGAATGCCGCACATGTTCAAATCGATTTAAGAGATTATCGTTTTTATAAATACATGCAAAGGGACTATAATTCCACGGTTCTATAGAAGCTAGTTCCCAGTCTTTATGTCGTTAAAGCACGTAGGAAATCATCTGGGAATAAAATTAATATGACTATGGTGGTCTATTCTATTTTGCTATATTTGAACTACGACAACGATTTCAGTATGTATACAATTTAATTATCTTCTGCTGCTATACAGAATTATTTCAACATATATGTATTACTGGCACAGTAAAATATGTATGACCCGCCCATTAGAAATCTTTAAAATTCTCTGCTTTTCTCTAATACAATATGCATTTATTATATAAACAATACTAGCCTTCGTCTTGAAACTATTGTTTTATTGATGAAAACCGCATTAAAATCAGTAGCGTTTTTTAAAAGATCTAAACGTACAGATGGCGGGTAATGACTTTGTTTTATACTATGTAAACATTTATAAATATTGTGGTTTAGGTAGGTTTGGTCTAATGATGTTTTAAAGCATTATTACTCTCATAAAATTGTGCATAAATAATCGTAGATCCCAATATTTTCATAATGTAGATTTGTATTATTTGTAGGTATTATATGCGCATATAGTCTTAGTGGCTTACTGCAGAATCTATGTAAATTAGTAACTACCTAAAATCTTTTCTCGTAAAAACTTATCAGATGCTACAAGTAAGTCCTCTTATCAAGAAACGTGTGAACTATTTCGTTTGTTTTGTTTATTCTTATTTGTTCTTTACGGAATTAAAAGAACTAACATTAAAAAAAAACAACTTTAACCGTATCACTTCGGAGAAAGATGACTATCAAAACGTGAGACTTATTAAGGTCTAATAATTTGAATTGGGGTCTGTCCCGTTTTATATCGAGACAAGCTGCGTCCCCCAGTTTTAGCCGAGTCGTATCTTATACATATAAAACAACTCTGTAACCTGGTAACAGTTCTAGACAACTGTTACCAGGTTACAGAGTTATTATATAACCATATCTAGTGTGAGCATCAATAAAAAATGTGTCATAAATAAAAAAGTCACTCACAGAAGGTACTAGCCCCCCTATCTCCTAAAATTGAGTATCTTTCGAAAAATTCTCGTACGAAAACAAAAAAAAAGTAGAGAATCCTAGGAGAGTTTTACGAACTATGTAATCCAAAAAGATTTTTTAAATCGATTTAGTAGATCCTAAGACTAACGCGTTTAAACAAATAAAATATTTTTTTAATCATTATTAATTCTGCATTCAGCGAGATGATGAACCAACCCTTAATCATTAGTGAATCTATTACGACAGCTAACTCGTAAATGCCCGGCTATAAACTTAAACATAACTTTATGGGCAATTTGACGAAAGCGACGTCCAACAAAGTAATTGCATAGCTGAAGCAAGAAAGTTGATTTCACGGAACTCGCTGGTACCTTATCTTTATATATTAGTGAAATAAATAGATATTTAAATATTTGTATATACACCTACTACAAGATTTCAATTTTTTTTTTAATTTTAACGTACGTAAAAGTCAGTACGATAACAAAATCTTGATATCTTTTTTAATATCGTATACTTATACCAGACTCCAACAAAAAAAATTTAAAGCAAATATAAACTTTTTGTTACAAAATGTGTCATCACACATTCTTGTTGATAAACAAAATGTATTAAATACACGTTTTGAGTGATGTTTAAAGTATAAATAAGGTTAATATAGGAAAGAGTATATATCAAGGTGAAACAGCTAAATCCCTTAATAGATACCGTCAGGCTTTATTGCATTATAAAACCCGTAAACGATAGTAACCCGAGTCCATGTTAGAGTTCCCTTGATAGCCATACGTTGGTCTACCATAGAATGAAATTAATGTAACATTTTTAGAGACTGTATTTTTTTTAAGTAAAAAATATACAGTCAAAAAACGTGTGTTCACTGTTCTTAAAACGAGTAACTTAATTGCCCATTAAATTGTTAAACCGTAAGTGCAAAGGCGTTAAGTAAAAGATAAGTGTCTAAAACCACACTCATAACATAATGACCGACATTAAAATTACTAACATTTGCCATATCTGCACTAAAATGCAGGAAATTTCTCTGTAGTCGACACTACTTATTAAAACTTCAGGCTTAGTAATAAAATAATATAATTGGCTGTTGCACACGCGTCATTAAACACGAAATGTCATTTATTAAAACGGCCATTAACACTGTAACTTGCTATGTTATTAGAAGATGGTAAAATACAATAGAATTGTTCATTTATTTTCCAACATGTAAGATGTTTCGATTTGTGGCGTATCGATACTATTATATTAATAATAAATACACAGTTGCCTTAATTAATCCACTGAGTTATTTTTTCATTGAAAGTAGTTGGCAAACGAGCACGCGGAACACCTGATGTTAAGTGATCATTGTCGCATAAGGACATTTGCAGTCCAGAGGAGCCCCACTAGGGCCTGGGGTAGAATAAATAGGGCGCGCCCTCGAGCCTCGAGTGAGTGCTTGAGATGGGGATGACGAGGAGTGCGGGGAGGGCATGACCACACCTCCTGAGACGAGCTCCGCCAGCTACGAACGGAGCGTCACACGGGAGGCCCAGCGGATGCACATGCGCAAGCGATCCCGAGGCCTCTCCATTTCAGTGCTGAGGAAGGCCATTTTAGTGGTTTCAGTGGGTACAACTCTCCACCTAACCCGATCACCCCTTCAGGAATCGGGTATTTTCGCGAAGATTTCGCCCTGCGTAAACAAAAAAGGCTCTACTTCTTTAGATTGTCTGTATACTTATATTAAAGATATACATATAAGTATAAATATTTGATCGATATAAATATACAAGATATTATTCATAATTACTTAGCAATTTTTGCGTTATCATTGCCTAATATTGTTTTTGCTTACAAATAATTTTCGCTGCTCTAAATAGCAATCACGTAATTCCTACGTGTAGACTAGACTTTAACCTAATGAACATTGTTCATTTTTTAAATTACTGTTAACACTCCTACGTTTTTTTTTTCTTATTTATAGATAAAGTTATGAAATAATAGATCACAATGCTATCAATTATTTAAATTATTTCAAGTTAAATTATATCAAATTATTAATTCCATAATTTTATTATACGAGCATACATCTCACTCATGTTAATGTAGATTTTGTTGTGCTGGACGATCATCTCTGAAAACTTTTGTATACATACACCTTGTGAGTAGCAATTTTTTTTATGATGAAAAGTTATCGATGTTCTTTTCTGTACTCTGCAAAAGGAGTATGCAAAAGGTTTTTATTGTAACAATATCAAACACATAAATTAACATTTACATATTTTATAATATTACTTAGGATTAAAAAAAAAAAAATATCTTTACATTGTGTGTGATTGTTTGATTACTAATAAGATCTTGCGCAACGTAACGATGTTTTATCGTGACACCAAAAACAAAGATTCAATTGTTGTTTTACATGGCCCAACTTTCACCGATGAGTTCGTGGGCCGTGGCCCGTGGACATTTCAATTTAGCACTTCCACCCTAAATAACTCCAGTATTATTGTTACGAATCAAACACACCGTGACTCACTGCCATATAAATTATAACACGCAAAAACCTTCAACATTAATATAATAATAATAATAATCATTTATTTATTTACCGATTATAATTTACATTTTTGTCTCCTTATGCACTGCAATTAGTATATAAAACCAAATTAATAAATAAATTATATATATTTCCAAAATACACATTTTTAAAAAATATCTCAACTACTCTATATAATATTTGTAACAACGTCTTGTCCTATCTATGTATATTTTATTGTAGTTGTTTTACTTATTAATAATAATGTTATATTTAAACTATTTATACAGAAAAAACTAATATTACTTTTTTTCTTTCCAGGACTCAATGTCTGAACTCCGCGCCCTTTGTTACCCTGGCACGGATGTGCTCATGCTGTGCTTTTCCGTGGTGCGACCGGAGACGTTCCGATCGGTCGCTGAGCGGTGGACACGCGCTGTCGCTAGTGTGAACGCGCCCTTAGTACTCGTTGGCACACAAAGTGACTTAGCTCTTGACGGACGTGTTATACAGACTCTAAAGGTACTTTTTGCTATAAACTGTAAAAAAGTATTAAACAAAATATGTATAAATCTATAAACATTTCGAAAGAGGTAAACTTCCTGCTGTAGTATTCGTATATTTTTACAAACAATTCCATTAAATATCTTTTGTAATATTTAAATCATAAAAATAAAATGTTAAGGTTAAAAAGCAGACTTCTCGTAAAATTCATTAAATTAAGACACTTATTGTAATCGTTAATTAATTTGTATACAATAACTTATGCGAAATTGCACGAGACACATTAAAATTTAAGTTAACATTTTAAATTAACTATCTTTACATTGTAAATTTTGTAATGAAAAATAATAAATCAAGATATAAACAAAATATGTACTTTAACTGTAATATAAAATACAGTCTTATCTACAGCATTGGCGTGTTACAAATTTATGACGGCTGCAACCGACAATGCGGGTGTTCAAGCATGAGTTTTATAATAACAGCACTACGTGCTAAAAAGGGACAATGCTTTGTTTTTTTCTCAGGCACTTATTCCTTTCGAAAAAAAACATAAAATTGCTACGTGCCAGCATAAGCGTAGAAAGGGAATATAGTGTTAAAAATAATTAGCGACTGAAATCCAAACTGGCGTTTTTATTGTACCAAAATTGTAAATCACATTAGAAAAAAACGGAAAACAAGACTAAAATATGCAATATGCGATACTTTAATAAAAAAATAGTACTTCTTTATTCTTAAAGTTATTTAAGACGAATTATATCATTAAATTATATTTTATCTTTGCAGACCCGTGGAGAGCACGCAGTTACAGAAGCGGAAGCCCGCGCTTTAGCGGCAAAAATAAATGCAGTGTATGTGGAAACATCCGCCAAAACTAGAAAACAGCTAAAGGATGCTTTTGACGCTGCTATCTTAGCTGGCCTGCCAGTTATACAACACAAGCGACCTCTTTGGAAGAAATTATTATGTTTGAATTAGATTAGAAAGAAATTAAACAAAAAAAGTACTTTTGAATATGAAATCATTAATAAAGCATGTAAAGACATCCAAATAAATATTTTTAAGAAAGATCCATATGCAACTATATTTTTCCAAAGTATAGTATAAAAACTCTTTAGTGAGTAAGTTTTTAAATGTGTAATGTGCCTTAAATGTCAAAATTTTAAAGTAAAATAATAAAAAAAGTTGAGTGTTATACGTTATTTGTATGCGAATCGTTATAATTGGAAATCACGTAATATGAATGTTAATGTTGTTGTTGATATTAAGATGTGAAGAAAATCTGATGTAATTTAACTCTTCAAAAAATTATAATAAACACATTATAAATAAAATAACAGACATGCCTTTTACCTCATATTAATGTACAAGACAACTTCAAACAACGACGATTTTTTTACACTTTTTTTACAATCGCCTGATTGTAATGTAAGGGTAAACTGTTTAATGGTTGGATGGTTTTAAAATATATTTTTGTACTAAGAATTACTGTGTTTCAGTCTCAAAATACTGATACACATTACATTCTAGTACTTAAACCTCTCCTACTTCTCTTTATTCAATTGAAATTAACTTTGAGGCTTAATATGAACAATTTGTATATTTCAAAATATTTTTTTTATTTTGTAATAGAGATTGTTAATAGCACGCAAAAGAACAATTGTATAGTAAATAATTAATGGTAGATTTAGTGAAATATATTTTCATTGTTACATAGTGTGTATATAGTAAGCATGGATGCATATAGTAAATGTTGTTTTGATACTCAACACGAACTGATAATTATATTTTATTATGGAAATTACTTTTTTTATTTTTAATCCCCTTAAATAGATTCAATATATTCCAATATCCAGTATATTATATATACTAATGGATCATTATTTGATAGGACTTTTTAGGTAATATAGATTATTATATTATAGGGTCAATCGAGTTAATTGTTTAGTCAGAAAAAGTACAGCAAATAAAAAAAAATGTATGATATCTCTATATCACCACTTTTAGTAGTCGTAAATATATTTGTATTTGACATTTGATACCAAATGGTTGTGGGTTTAAATTTAGGCTACCAGCTTTATGTTTAAAGACATAAGCTGTTGTATGTAAACCCTTATCGTTCTTGGCGGTGTCGAAAACTATCGTAACGAGGAACTTTGCATATTTCTGAAGTAATTCAAAGAGCAGCGTGATAAATTAAACTCCTATCCTTCTACTAACTAGAAAAACATACTTTTTAGCATTTATAATTTACTGGTAACAATAACAATATTATATTTGATAATAATAATAAAAATTATTTTTCAATTTTATTTTGATACTTTCGATTTTATTTAGAAATTAAAAATAATTTAACAAAACACGCGGTAGGTTTACATAAAACCAAGAGAGATTTGTAGTTACGAATGTAATAAAATAATATTTTTATTTGTAAATACGTGCAATATTTAACACTTTTGAAAATTTTAATGAGCGCTTTAATCCGTTTTCAAGTAACTATAATTTTAATTTCTCGTGCATTAATAATTCAAAGTTAACTTTCGTGGGTCTAATTGTATTATAAGTGATTCAATTCAATTTTTTGGTTTATGTCTTTTAGTTGTGCCAAGTAGGCACATGTTATTTCGCCAATGTCACGTGTGTATAAGTGATAAATGGATGCTGATAAGCAATAATGTTTCAGCCCACAAAAAGTCAAATTTGGAGATATTGATGTGTTTTGATACTACGTCACCTTTAACATTATTCAAAAAAAAATTCAAGACATCTAAACTAAATAAGTATAGAAAAAAAGTTTCTTCACTCGATGTTTCGAATTTCAGGTGCGCTCCATATTTTAGAATTTATAAAATAATCTCAAATATTTAAAAACTTATTATTAGATAACATATTAAATAAATCTATCTGCTTTTGATTTAATATACATTTTATCAAAATAGAAAAGAAAAGATGAATACATACGTCTTTAAACAAATTACTTAAGAATAGGTTTGACATCTTTAGACGCCATTTTCTCAAAGCTAAGTCCGTGTGGCTTGACACAGTATTGCTTTTTAGCATCCAAATGTGGACTACTTCATTACTACTTATTTCATCTCTTTCGATGAAATTTGAGTAAATAAATAGTAAAGAATAGTCTTTTAGTTGCTACTGAAGTATCAATAAAACTGCTTACACATTTATTATTCTTATTTTCTACTTGAAATTGTATAAATGCCCTAAGTTTCATTTATTAATCTGTTCAGTTAAAATGTCAAACCAACCTCACTTGTCAGCAGTCATTTTACTGTCAGACGTCAGTTGTCACCGTCACCGTCAAGTTTTACGCGGTAATGCGCGCTACATTCAGAAATTAAGTTTTGTACATTTTTTTTTCAAACAATAATAATGTCTGAAGAAGATCATCACACCGAGTTAGATGTATCTGATATGGTGGAAGACACTGACCAGTTTCTTGAGAGTGATTATCAATCCACAGAAGTTCATGATTCCGAGCAAAGTATTATCCAAGATTCTGAAGTTGTGAACTCAGAAGATCCAACACCTTCAGAGAAAAAGACACAAAATGTAAATAAAGTAGAAACTGTAAGGTCCACAAAGCTTCCTGTAGGAAGGATAAAAAATATTATGAAAATGGATCCAGATGTGAGTGTTGTCAATGCTGAAGCAGTTTTCTTAGTTACTAAAGCAACCGTAAGTATGAATGTTATTGTATATATTCTTTCATCTATACTTTTGAGAATAACATAAATAATAATAATAACAGGCCCGCGCCGTCCATACGTGCAAAGTCGTGCGATGCACGACGGCGCAGAGTCAAAAGGGCGCCGGGCCTATACTTAAAATTTTCAAATTTTGAATATTTACATTGGGTTCCGTATTAAAAACTTCGCGGAGAAGACTTGTTGATTGGACTTAACCATTTTCTACTTATATCGTCATATAAAAAAGGCGCATATAAGACGGCGCCGATTAGGCTTGGCGCGGGCCTGAAAATATATATATTAATATACTGGATTATCGACTTCTCACTATATTAAGTTCAAACTATCATTTTTTATTTATAAGCAAATTAATTGACTAAGGTTAAAGTAAAATATAATATAGAAAGCATAATAATGATATGTTTATTTGATATTTTGACTATGAGGGTGATGTATAAACACAAATTATTAGTTAGATAAAAATCATGATTATATTGAGTAAAAACATTACAGGAGATGTTTCTGGAAACAATTGCAAAAGAAACATATGCATACACCGCTCAACAGAAGAGAAAAATTGTTACTAAAAAGGACCTCGACGTTGTTATAAACAAAGTTGACTGTCTTTGCTTTTTGGAAGGTGCTATGGATTTCTGAAGATCTCTCTAGACTGAAAGAGGATAACTTTGATGGATGAGGTAATTTTTTAGTAATTTTAATCAATGGATCCAATTTATACATTTCACGAATTATATTGATGTAGAGTTTAGCTGTAGCCTAGCCTGTACCAACTACAACTCATATACAGGACAACTGACTACCAGGGTACCTCACTCTCACTGAATTCCCAACCCTTTCTCTATTCTGTTCCTTACCTCCTGTTTCCTTTCATTTCTCATTCCTTTTTCAGCTAGCAATGTAATTTCGCCTACTCTAGTTCTGGAAATATCTTTGCGCAACATGATCGCTTGACATCATGTGTACTGCCTGCTCATTTGCTAGCTAGCTAATAAAAAACCTGTTTTTTATATTTTTTTTGTAATTCTTGACACAAGAGGTTAATTTATCCCATTGCATTTCATTTGAACCACGCCCAATATTTTTTATTTAAATACTTAGTTTACATAGTTTTAAAGATAATGTAAAAATTGTAAATATTTAATAAATACATAAGATTATTTTAGAAAAACTGGTGGTTTTGTAATTTAGTACCAATTATTTATTTTATAATTTATTTTAATGTATAATTAATACAAAAATCTATAACTGAAACCAAAAAGATAATGAAACAACAAAATTTTTTTTTTTTTCAAAAACCAAATATCCATTTTATAGAAGAATCAAAGAAACAACATTTTAAACTTTTTTACAATTTATTTTCATATGTACATAAATTCCTTTTTGTAAAACAAATTAATACATTAGTCTGTATTTGATAGAGAAATATTTACATTAACTGTGAAAACAAATACAGAAGAATGCATATGGCAAAGAAAGGTTGTAGTTTTTGACAGTTGTTGGAGATAGATCGTAGAAGGAGAGCACAGTGTCCTGACACAGGGACATTATTCTTTGTCATTGCAGTTCTGAAAAAATAGCATGAATTTTTATAGAAAATATTACCATATGAATATAACCAACTTCAAACAGAACTGTTGTTGTATACATAGACAAATTGTAGCAATCATGGGACATTTGCTGTTATGGTATTGAAGTTTGGTTTCCTATCTTCGTCAAATCCTAGTATGTTATATACTATAATCATCCTTAAAATGTATGCATTTAAATAACGCAAAACAAATCAAAATTGAATTAGTATTTGTTTAACAGAATCGCAGATACACGTACTTAAATATATAGTTGAATACAGAGTCTATGTTCTTATATACTTATGCAATTATTTATTACTAGCTGGTGACCGCGTATTCGTTCGCGAAATGTTACTGGAAGTCACATATTGCCATTCATATTTGAACAGGCATTTAACACTTAGAATTATTGTTAAATGATGATTAATTTTTTTGTTGACATTACATTTCAATTAAAAAAAATCCAATAATAATATAAATTTTATCTATTTGTGAAAACCGTAATAAAATCAGTTCCGTAGTTTTGGATATTAGCGAACACAGACATAACTACACGCATGCTAATGTATCAACACAAAAAATATAAAATCTCCTTTTTTATTTTTTATTACTCTTCTCTGATCATTAACAATATTTTAAAATGAATCTATTTAATGTACGGACACTAACATTCTACTGATTTATTATATATAGACAAAGAGGTTTGTAAAGCCTTAATATTTTTTAAGTTATTAATAACTAATAACGTTTTGAATACCCTTTCTGAGTGGTGCAGTTTACTCCAGAAGCGACTACTTCCAGATTAGCTGGTAACAAGCGTAGAGATGAAAGGTCGAGTTCTTGCGCTTCGTCCGCCAAATTTATGACGCCGAGGACTCCGGGGGAGTCTGGAAGCAACCTGGAAATATTGACAGTTTTTAAAAGTCCCGAAGTGAATTATAATAGGACATTCGTTCTCTCACCAATAGCCTGTTACTATACGATGCTAGAAATTATTTATCTAAAACATATTATTATTATTTGAACGCTAATAAGCAATATTGTGTCAAGCCACACGGTCTTTATTTTGAGAAAATGGCGCTTAAAGGTGTCAAACTTATTCTTAATGCATTTCTTTAAAGAAGTATATATTTATCTTTTCTTTTTTTATTTTTACAATATAATGGATTTAAAGCAAACTTATCAATAGATAAAAAGATTTATCTATTAATAAGTTTTTCAAATATATTAGATTATTGCATATCGCAAAATATTGAGTACACTTCAATATTCGAAAATATTAAATTACGAAACTTTTTTTTCAAAATTATAATATATTATTTAGTTTAGATGACTTGTAATATTTTTTTTAATATTGTTAAATACATAAAGCATTATCAGAATACATAAATATCTCCGAATACGACTTTTTGTATGTTGACACATTATTGCTTATTAGCTATGGATGCTAATAAAACAGTATATGTATAAAATAGCTTCAATAGTTTTAATATATTATACTGACCTAGTGACAACTAAAACGGATTCGGACAAAGCTCTTGTATCCAAGTCTCCCTCCCTCACAGCTGCGCTTTTCCTCATTTGTGCGACGTCTTTGTAGAACTGTCAATAAAATTATTATATTTAGAAATTAATAAAGTTTCTATTTTTATAGAAAATAGCTGGCAAACGATCAGGCAAGACACTTGATGTTAAGTATTTCCGTTGCCCATGGACATTTGCAACCCAGAGGAACCATAAATGCGTTGTCAGCTAAAAGAAGAATAAGTGGTAAAATAGTATAGGAAGTAAGGAAAGGAATAGTTATCCTTATTTCTAATTAGTAATTACTACTCATAAAGAATATCCAACTAGATACTGAAATATGATAAGAATAGACCACATTTCAGTTATTTAATTGCAATTATTTTTTTTATAAAAATAGCTGGCAAACGAGCAAGCGGAACACCTGATGTTAACTGATCACCGCTGCCTATGACATTTGTAACACCAAAGGAGGAATAAATGCGTTTTTAGCTACAAAAGGAATATGGGGTGGAAGAGGAAGTAAGAAAAGGAATGGGGAAGTTAATTAGGCTTCCGGCTCTCTCACTCTCCACACAAAGGCAACTACATGAGATACTTCACGCTATTCTGTGAGACTGAGGTACTGCCCGGTCAAACCAGCTCGTATACGAGCTGTAGTCATATAAACTCTCTGTTGTTTTCAATTATTACTAACAATTTTTTTTATTCGTAATAAAATTAGGGGTTTAACTTCTTTGTTGCCTAGCTCCTCTACATCGGCTTTAATTTAGGGATAAAATACATACCAAGAGCACATAATTTTACAATTGTTATGTAAATAGCTTTCCAAATAGTAAATAATTTATATTTACTTGGTAATGGCTCTTTGGGTCGTTCATCTGTTGTGCTAAATTGACAGTTCTATAGTTAGAAGCCACTGGTAGCCAAGTTTCTCCCGTGGTGTTGGAAAATCCAGCGTGACTTGAACTATCCCAGTGGTAGGGAGTCCTGTTGGGATCCCGGGACTTCTTGTAGTAATTGATGGGGTCGTCAGTATTGCAAGCCTGGGGGTCTTTTGTATCGTTCCAGCTGACATAACCGTCTGTCATGCCGATCTCTTCACCCTAGAAAGATATATACGCTGGTAAGCAATACTGTGTTAAGCCACACGGACTTCATTTTGAGAAAATGGCGTCTAAAGTTTGAAACCTATTAATAAATTTGTTTGAAGCCGTATATACATATCGATATTTTATCTGTATTTTTTTTCTGTTTTGGTCAAAAGTATAATTAATTAAAAACAGATTGGTATAATAATTAATCTAATAATAAGTTTGTCAAATGTAGCATTGTGTATTTTTTTTGATTACACAGGGGAAATCTTCGAAAAGATACCAGATTCCTGGGGGGGGGGGGGGGAGAGATCGGGTTATGTGGCAATTTGTACCCACTAAAACCCGTGCAATGGTCTTTCTCAGCACGAAAATGGAGAGGCCTCGGGATCGCTTGCGCATGCGCATCCGCTGCTCCTCTGGTGCGACGCTCCGCTCGTGGCTGGCGGAGCTCGTCTCAAGAGGGCAAAGTCTGGTCTTGCCCTCCCATCATTGTGTATTACAAAATATGGAACAGACTCCAATATTCTAAACATTCAATTAGGACACTTTTTCCAGTATTTATTTAGTTTAGATGACTTAAGTTTTTTTAATAATGTTAAATACTTGACGCATTATCAGAATACATCGATATCTCCGTATTAGACATTTTGTGGGTTGACACATTATTGCTTATCAGAAACTATATATACAACAAGTATATATTCATACTGACATATTACAGTACTAATATTATAATGACTGTCCGTCTGTTTGTACGCTTAAACCGTTGAACAAATTTTGATGAATTTTGTTTCAAGTGATAAATTGCAGGAGGATAGGTTACTTTCTGATGTGTAATTAAAACTAGAATAGGATGAATTAGAGGATGTATAACAATTTTTTTTACAAAAAGGTATATAAATATTATAAGTACCTGATATGTGATGGCGACACCGGGCAAAAGGAGAGCTAGCATGTTCATAGCGTCCACTCGATTCACTCCTTGACGATTGGCCATCCGACTCTGATCGTGATTACCATTCTGAAAATAAAAATAATCATTAAGACAAAATAAACTGACTCGAAATGCAAAATACGCTATTTCGTTTAAGTGGACAACGCACTTATACCAACTGTATATAAATGTGTTGTCATTTCGATTTTAAAACCAAACTACTAAACCGATTTTGATAGAAATCCTATGGGATCAATCTGAAAGGATACCTTTAAAAAAAAACGATTTTTCAAAATCGGTTAAGAAATGACGGAGTTTTGAGTTAACAAACACTTAATACGCTACGAACTAAAAACCTCCGTCTTTTTACGGTTCAAAATACCTTAATCCATATTAAAATGAGAATAATATAATTTATTTAAATAAGCTCACAAAGGTACTTTTTCTATCAAAACTTATAATTAAAAATGTAATTATGTCAAATTAATGAAAATCCAGTTCGGAAAGATGTAGTAGAAGAACTGTAAAAAAATTATCGATTTCTAATACTAATATTATAAATACAGAGATAAGTCTATCTGGTTGTATCGTTTTCACGCCTTATCCACTGAAATAATTTGGAAGAATGTTGGTATTGATATAGTTTGGGTATTATAGGCCTACATAGGCAACTTTGTGTCATGACAATTAAAGATTCAATGGGGGAAATAGGGAAAGAAAGATTTTATGCAGATAGAGTTGCAAGAACCATTTAATCTATATCAATAAGAGAGCAAGTGTTTTTTTATATCATTTCTGGACTCTGCATGTCAAGTATAGTTAGTATGAAAAATAAATGACTACTTACAACCCAGTTCGCCGTCTTCCCGCTAGGCATGTAAGTCATCCACTTATCAATAACAGTTTTGATCTCCCACGCGTTAGAAGAACCGGTGATGTCTCCGAGAAAACTAAAATTGAAGGGAATGGAACCATTTCTGGTTTTAGTGCCGTAGTAGCGGATCATTTTATACAAATCGGTATAAGCTTCGGTCATCATAATCTTGTATTCGCCCTGTTTTTCGATGTATTCGTCGAGAACATCCCTCCAGTCGTAAACGACTGTATACGTTTCGTCTAAATCTTGCGTGTAAATGTGATTGAGGTATTCGTAATCGTCTGGACCTGTACCGGATACTCCTGAAATTTGTATGAAGCTGAAGTCGCCTTATTTAACCGATTAAAAAAAAGTAAGTTCTGTATTCGACTCGGATATAATATGTACGTTTGTATGCCCAAGTATTTTTTTCAAAAGCATCCGATTTAGATGGATGTATTCGCTATTTAAATTATTTTTGAAGAAAGGTTTTAGTGTTAGGATCTGATGAATACCTTCGGAGATAAATAAAGGAATTCTTCAATTACTAACGGGAAATGACCGCGACTGCTGCGATCATTTGTCCACGTGTACATACAACAATAGTTCTGCTTTAAGTCGGCTATATTTTTCTACAAAATAATTTTTGCAGATATTATTTGATTGAATCTTAAAAATTATCAGTCTGACTTGAAAAATTCTTGCGTTAGATAGCTCTTTTTGAGGAATACTACAAAACATTTCTCATAGAAGAGAAGAAAATTCTCTTCTTCTAAATTTGATGCGAGTGAATCGCAGATTTGAAATCATTGTAAAACATGTAGTACTATAATACCTGATGGGGGTTCGTCTGGATATCGTCCATTATAATCCTTCGGATCGGCTTCGTACAATTTGTTGACGGCATCGACTCGGAAACCAGAAACGCCTAAATCTAACCAGAATCGCAGAACATCCTGAAATCATTATATCATTTGAATAACTTAATAAAAATAATCCTGATTCAAATTAGCTTTCATGAGCTCTCGAAATTGGCAAAACAGAGAAATTTTTCAAGTTAATGAAAAATTACCACCGATTCAGAATGTAGATTTAACCGAGAACTTAGAAAAAAACACTATATTTAGGTATTCTTAAAAATTTAGCAATTATAAGTTATTATAATTGACAAGTTATGGATAAAAACCAATATATTTAAAAGAAATGAACAGGTTCATAGAATCTCATAGTCTGAGCGGCACACAAAGCGAATACTTCTTTTATTTTAAAGTTTTATTTTTATGATATTGTTTAATTTAATCTTTATTTAATTTGTTTATTCTTGTTTATTAAATGTAAATTCGATAATACCTTCATTTCTTCTCGAACTTTGTCGCTGCGGTAGTTGAGGTCGGGCTGGCCGATGACGAACTGATGCAAGTAGTACTGTCCTCGCACTGTGTTGAACTCCCAAGCACTCTTACGAAAATGGCTAACCTTTAAAAATATATTATTTTGTTAAGGCTTTCTAGTCTCTAGTTTACTTGTAATTATGCGAGTGATGACCAGCGATCTATCCTCTAGGATACGCACTCTCCCTCTCTAGAGAGAGGGAGGGTGCGTACTGCTGATATGTAAGTAACTAATCAACGAGGACCATAGACAAGATAAAGTATTATTTACTTTTATAATATAATTCACAAAACATTAAACATTATCGTACTTCAAAACGTCACAAATTTTTAAGTACGATAATGTTTATTATAATTGATAATAATAACGAGATTTTATTGTAAGTACAGCTTTAAGAAATGGAAGCTATTAAGATATGTAGCTAAATCGTTGTAAAACATAAATTTAAATTACTAATTTTAAGAAAAATAACGTGGTACACCACATACTACAAATATCTAAAAACAATGCACTTTCAAAATTGGATAGCGGTAAACTAAATGGTAAATCACTTCTAAATCCAACATTTTTATATATTTCGATTTATTAGCGATATTCATAATATTTAAACAATTGATTACTTTTATATTTTCTTGGTAAAACCTAGAAACTTTTGAATTATAAATACGTTACCCAATTGCTAGGAGGATTCATTTTTCCAGTTGTGGTATCGTTGATACCATCAGCCCACACGAAGTAATCTTCATACTTGGAATCTCTCGCTGCAGAGCTAACAAACCAATCGCTCTCATTGCTCGTGTGGTTAGGCACATAGTCCAGCACAACGCGAATACCTGTAAAAAGAATTATTCAAAAATAAACTAATATTAATAGATAATTTTTAGAATGTTTTTACTGAATAAACTCTGAAATGATGTGTTAAATATTTTAAAATCATATTAGTGAAAAATTTCAACAATTATTACATATATTATAATTGTTAATAAATAAATGACCACTGGCTGGGTCTTTTCTAAACTTTCCACGAAATGTTTCAAAACACGAAATGGATTTAAACACGGAAGTATTTGAAAAGACGTGGGTGAGTTTCAAATCACTGGGTGTGCTGGATCTTGAAATAATTTAAATTTTCGTGTTATCGTACTTATATAATAAATAAAATTACATATTTTAACCTAATCACTTTAGATGTTTTAATTCTTTCTTTTGTCATTATCACATACAGATTTCTAGGTGTTGTTTTTATTGTAAGTTATTATCATTTTTATAGTACTGAGTGTGAAGGCTGCGCGTGAGCCGCAATCATATAGACTGATTGCGGATAATGGACCGGAAGAATAGCGACTGGTTCATTATAGTTATATTGCTAAATAATTGCGAAATTATTTAAAAATATATTTATTTTAAATAATTTCGCAAGAGTATAAAAAAATTAAGTTATATGTATATAAGACTGAAGAATTATAAAAAGAAATAACGTTAGCAAGTTTTATATATGGATGCTGATAAGCAATACTGTGTCAAGCCACACGGACTTCGTTTTGAGAAAATGGTGTCTAAAGATGTCAAGCCTATTCTTAATAAATATGCTTGTAGAAGTACATATCCATATTTTCTTTTCTTTTTTTATTAAAAGCTATAATGAATTGAAAGCAGATTGATATATTTAATATACTATCTAATACAGAGTTCTTTAAATATTTGAAATTATTGTATAAATTTCAAAATACGGAAAACATTTCAAATTCGAAACAAATAATTAAGAAACTTTTTTCCGTACTTATTTAGTTTATACGATTTGAAAAGTTTTCTAATAATGTTAAATAGCTAATGCAGTATCAAAATACATCAATATCTCCGAATTTGACCTTTTGTGGGTTGACACATTATTGCTTATCAGCATCCATATATAGTTAAGTTAACCTTCATGCTTCCTGATTAGTTGTATACTAATAATTTGTAATTTTAATCCTAAAGTGAACTTTCAGAAGAAACGTTTTTGATCTAATTACAGTTTCATACTATTGGTCGGTTTTGTAAAGGCGTATTTTCAGCGTGTATTGGCTGGCATTTAAGGACCTTATAACACGTAGGTATATATGTACGTACCACACTCATCTCATCCTTTCTTATTTAGTTGTATTCTTTAACATTAATTAAATGAAGAATTCAGTTAAATTTGTATTTTAAATATTTTTTTTCCGTGGGCCTTATGTTACTTATAACGATTTTTTAATAATACTGATGTCTCACCTACTGCCTTCGCTTCACTCATCAGTTTCTGAAAGTCTGCCATAGTTCCGTACTCGGGGGCGATTTGACGGTAGTCCGTGATGTCGTATCCGAAGTCATACATTGGAGACAGGTAGATCGGCGACAGCCATATTGCGTCAACACCGGTTTCCTTCAGATATGAAAGCTTTTCTGTTATGCCTGAAAAATAATAAAAAAAATCGTTTCGATTAATGTACTAATTTTATACGTTCATGAATAAATAATAGTCGTATTAAGAAGCTAACTTTATATTCATTTATTGTTAAGATCATGTGCAATTGTGGTAACACTTGGTATTTTATTAAAAAGAGAGAGAGATATTCTCTTATTTGAAAATAGAAAAATCTAACATGTTTAAACAAAACTAACCATTTAGGTCGCCGATACCATCACTGTTGCTGTCCTTAAAGGATCGCGGGTAAATCTGGTATATCAGGGCGGTTCTCCACCAATCCAAATCCGCAGCGGACGCGGCCGCCACGAATAGCAAAAGGATCGCGACACGCATTGCGATTGGGAGCCAACGTGTTGATTTCTCAACTCCGACTGAACGACAATACTGTGTGTCGCTAAACACTTCCTTTATAGAAATAAGGTGAAGTACTCACTGGCGTTATTGATCGTAATTTCGATTGTTTTGCAAATTGTTATCTCGACTCTTATGAGCGAAGTGCACGTAATCCCATGATAGCATGTGCCTTCCTTATGGTCGGGGAGGTACAATTTACTGATGTACCTTTTCCTTAGATTATTATTATAGAGTGAGCAGGGTAGGATAAGTTAGAAATTAGAGTGTCACAACACTTAGGGAAAATGGGCATTAAACTGGCAATTATTTTTTTATAAAAATAGCTGTCAAACGAGCAAGCGGAACACTTGATGTTAGACGCCAGAGGAGGTTTGCGCCTCCTCCTGCGTTTCCAACTTAAAAAGGAACAAGGCATGAAAGAGGAAGTAAGACAAGAAACGGCGGATTTTGTTAGGCTCCCGGCTCTCTCACTCACCGTGTAAAACATAACTATATAGGCTACTTCACGCCGATGTTTTGTGCGAGTGAGATACGATCCAGTCAGCTCGTTTATGAGTTGTAGGATATGGCTACAATTGAGCTCAACCGGGTATAGTATTTATAAGTATCTATAATTTGAAATGAACCCACCGGTCATGTTTTTTTTGTATTACTGTAATTCTGCACCTGACTTAACAATTTATTAATAAGGTTCTCGTAGCAAGAATTATTTTGACGCTGATAAGCAATACTGTGTCAAGCCACACGGACTTCGTTTTGAGAAAATGGCGTCTAAAGATGTCAAACCTATTCTTAATAAATTAGTTTGAAGACGTATATTTTCATCTTTTCTTTTCTATTTTGATAAAATGTATAATTAATCAAAAGCAGATAGATTTATTTAATATGTTATCTAATAGTAAGTTTTTAAATATTTGAGATTTTTTTATAAATTGCAAAATACGGAACGCACCTGTAATTCGAAACATTGAGTTAAAAAACTTTTTTGCATACTTATTTAGTTTAGATGACTTGAATTATTTTAAATAATGTCAAATGGGTGGCGTAGCATCAAAATACATCAATATCTCAAAATTTGACTTTTTGTGGGTTGACACATTATTGATTATCAGCATCAATTTATGTTTATAGCAATTTTTTATTCAATTTGTTACGTTTAATAGAAACAGAATCGCTATAAGGCGAGAATTACCCTTAGAAGTTTTCAGACTTTCATAAAGATTTACATATGGGAAAGGGACCTAAAGCGGTCAAAACAAACGCAGCATCAAACTGCAAAAGATCTATGCTCTCAACAAGCTGCACGAGGGGCATTCGTCCGACATTGCGAACGCATAATTGTATAGCTGCAACAAAAAATCTAAATTGGATGGTTTTCTAATAAAAAACACACCATAAGGGTGGGGTGTTTCTTTATATATAGCTTAAATAGCCGTGTTCCACAAATTGATCTTTACGTATGTTTATTATTTTAAGTATAATTTTAAAATGGAAATGTATGTACTTATCGGAATTTGACATTAGTTTTGATTAAAAATAACTGGTCAAGTGCGAGTAGGACTCGCGCACCGAGGGTTCCGTACAAACTTATAAAAATCTATATAAGACTAACCCATCTACGCCATTTGTGGTCTTCAGTTCCATCATCAGTTCCAACATAAGCTACTATCAAAAATACCTAAATCGGTATACGCTTGCCTATAATATTTGAGGAGTTCCCTCAATTTCTCCAGGATCCCATCATCTGATCCTGACCTGAAGACAATGGGACCACCTTGGAAGTATACCTTTTCAAACAAAAAAAAAATTTGAAAATCGGTACACAAATGGCGGCGTAATCGGCGAACAAACATAAAAAAAATTAAATACAAGGTCGAATTGAAAACACTCCTTTTTAGAAGTCGCTTAAATATAATCAAATATTAAGTAAATATGGATCACGTCCCAAAAACTATTTTGAAACTATTTAGGAGCACTTTAATTTAAAACACAATCATGGATGCAATCCATGGAAACACAAAATTTTATTTTAAGTACTAATACAGCTTATACTTTCAATAAAGCAAAGTTATAGCGCGATTCAGGCTACACTTAGCGCCATCTCTTGACAATTTCAATGAACTAACTTGTTGACATTAACAACATAATTATATTATATTTTATTCTAGTTTTATTTTTATTTATATTCTACTACACTCCAATACCCCTGTACTACGTTCGTAAAATATTTAGATTTACATTATCAATCAAAATATTAAAATATATATTAGTGTTGCCAAGACGAAAATAATTAGTCCTTAATTCGAACAAAACTAATTGTTTATTTATAAATAACTAATTATATTACTAATAACCAGAAGACTTATATGTGTAGATAAATAAGTAAATTAAATAACTCGATCTGTTTGAATTTAATTTTAAAATTTTCGTACTAAGTCAATACGAGTACTTAAATCAAATCGCGTGAAGCTCTTATATTGAATGTTAATTACGTAATGACGTTATAAATCGACGATAAAACTTTTAAATTAAAAGTTTATTTTATTATTTTTAGCGCGTTTAAACAATAATTAAAATAAAAAAAATATATTAATCGAGCAGAATTATATCACAGTTAATGTCATAATGTTGTAATAGATGGCATTAGCTGTACGCTACATCGCGCTTTCATTTTGTTAGCTGCGATATATAGATTGCATTGCGTTGTTAATAAAGGTTTGCTGCTTTTAAATGTTTTCGTATTGATACAAATTTCTTCTCAGTGTTTGTAAAATTGTTTTTTTGACCATGGTCAACTTCTATGTTAATTTGTTACAAGTACATATAATTTTAATTCTAAGATTAATATATTTTCCGCTTGATCAATTTACAACTTGATACATTTACGCGTTCCTGAGAAAAAGGGTTGAAAGACAGACGTACAGACTGACAGACACACGAACAGAAATTTACAGTTTTCGGATTTTTTCCTTTATGTATACTAAAGGACCTTGCTTCTGGCCAAATTTCATAATGCTTGGTCAATGGGAAGTACCCTATAGGTTTTGATTCCCTTGCGAAAACGTTAAAAACGCTATCATACTTAAAATATGTGATATAAATGACCGTATCTTTTGATTGTGTTAACTTAGAAGTTTGATTTTTTCACAGCTCTTAGTAATTACAACTCTGAGTACTTGACGTTGATAAAAATTTGTTACCTTCACGCGTTTCTGAGAAAAAGGTTGAAAGACAAACTTACAAACAGACAAATATACATACAAAAATTTACAGTTTTCAGATTTTTTCCTTTATTTGTACCATAAGATCTCACTTCTTGCCAAATTTCATCGTGCTAGGTCAATGGGAAGTACCCTATAGGTTTTGATTCCCTTGCGAAAACGCTAAAATGGTCAAAATATACGACATATTTTCCATTATCTTTTGATTGCGTTGACTTAGAACTTTAATATTTTCACGGCCGCATGTCATCGTAGACTTGAGTATATGATATTAATTTCAACATGATACGTCTATGCATTTCTGAGAAAAAAGGGTTGACATCCCGACAGACAGACAGACAGACAGACAGACAGACGGACAACAAAGTGATCCTATAAGGGTTCCGTTTTTCCTTTTAAGGTACGGAACCCTAAAAATTAAAAGTCTATAATAGCATACAAGGGCGGATCCAGGGGGAGGGTCATGGAGTCATGACCCCCCCCCCCCGCTAGGCTGGGTTCATGACCTAAGTAGAGCACTAATTATAATTGTTAAACATTATGATGATTAACATGATTTTTATATTTTTTGTCACAATATAAATTTTATGTAAGTACCTTTAATATTTAATTAATTTAATATAATTTGTATAATTGAAGAACGTTTAACCGGACTGGCACTTCTTCACGTCCATAAAAACGTACCCATCGAAGTACAAGAAGTGATAACTTTTCACCTGTATCGATTATTATCAAACTTAAATTATTACTTCTTGTGACTTGACCAAAACTAGGAGACTTCTATTTAATTAGAAGAAAGTCAAAACTTGTTCCTTTTCAATAAAAATGTTTTACTCCGTCCGCTTTGCAAAGCGTTTTTCTTCAAGTTTTACAAATTGCCTTATAACTTATTTACTCACTGATCATAAACCTTTTTTAATAGTTTTATGCGACATGAAACACACACGTCTGTGTAGAAGTTTAGACTAATATCTATTAACAAGTTATTGATTTTCCATCTCGTATCTAAACGTATCCGGTTTGGACCCTTTTCCCCTAAGTTATTTGTCATTGCTTTACACCTGAAATAATTTACTGTCCGTGCCTTATTTTTGACAGCCACAGATTTTGTTACTGCACAAGACGTATGTATTTGTTACTAGGTTACAGTTATTTTATATAACTTTTATTAATCCAAAAAAAATCTTAAAACTAATTAAATTAAACTTTTAAATATAACAGGAGGATAATTATCTATTCATAAATAATACTCAAGTAATTGGGGAATTTAATTTATTTAAGTAACATTTGATTGAAAACAGGTTTTAAAAAATAATTCTTATTTTACATACACGATGAAACACTCCTGATTTTTAATACATTATAAACAAGAAAATGTAGGCGACCCCGCTAACATAAGTTGCACTTTTGACAAGTATAATAATTTTAACACATTCAAGAATACAAAAATGCAAGAAAAATAATTAATAAAAAAACATCATAAGTATAATCGCCATCACATAACACCGCAATTTTATAAAACAATATCACTTATTATTTTCTCAGATTTTCTCGATAACTGCACATTTAAATAAAACTATTTTAAATGGATTTTGATATATTAATTTACATATGATTTTAGACATTTCCATAATGATTTTAATCGTCTTCAGATGAGATTGACTTAACAAATAAAAAAAAAACAATAAATCAATCATTTTCACAAAATATCGTCGTGCCTTTACTCCACATAACAGCATTTAAAAAAATGTTTTCATGCGAAAAATTAAAAAAGACAGCGGAATCTTACTATTTATTATACTTTATGAAGAATGATACTGTAGAAGTAGATATTTTTCTTAAAAGCGCTCATCATGAGGATCTTTATCTTATATTGAGAGGTTCCAATTAGAATATTTTTGAGTATTATATAAACTAATAGAGATTGCACCACTCTAGATAATGATCAAATATTTAAAGTATTTCACTTTAAAAGTTAGGTCTCTTTTTATGTATGTACTTCTCACCACCTTTATCAGCACTTGATCGCAACAGATACGATAAACATAACATATGGATAGTAGAAAAATAATTATAATAGAATAATTAGAACACGTCAATTCGGACATATTTATTGAGAAGTAAAATTTTGAATGTTGGAAGGAAAATTCGTTATTTTTACACGATAGTTCACAGAGGACTACATCTAATTAAATCGAATATATAATGTAGAAAAATTTGTACCGATACATCGTACGCCTTCGATTTGTACTCAAAAACATAGTAGTGAAATGTCACAGAAGATTTGGTCGAAAATAGTACACAATCTACAAAAATAGTTCGCTAACATGCATTATATATTTCACTATGTAGTATGGAATGGACACCGACTAACACTATTTTATATCTAATTTTCGAAATCATTTTGATGTACGTTCTTTAAACACGTCATCTATATTTAAGTTACAGTGTACTTATTTTATTGTATTATGTTTTTATTGAATATGTATGAGACAATTACAGAGCTGAAATGCAAGTTATTAACATTCCATAGACTCAGTACAAAGTTGACAGTAATGTTTAAGACATGAATAGAATACTCATAATAGTGATGCCACACTGTTCTAATATGTTATAAAACAATAATTAAACATAAGTAAGTCAACGTTTTGTCACAAATTGTAACAAATGTTTTCCCACCTTTACAAAAAATTAAAGAAACTTAGCAAAATGTAACTAGTGTTACTAATTATTTGTTAAAGTTCAATAATGTTTTAAATTGTTTTATAACTAGTACTACAATTCAAAACAAAGAACAAAGAACTGATAAAAATTCAGCTATTTAATGTAATGTTTAGCGAGTTGAATTATTGCTTCCATAGACATTGCTTTTAAATAATATTTTAATGTTAGGAACATATTATATTAAACGCTTGGCACCTGCAATAAACACAACTTTTAACTAAACACTAGACAAAATTGAACAAATTTTTCTACAAAAAAGACACGAAGAATAAAAATTTTTAAACATTTCAGGGGCCAAAAAACGAAAATTAAATATAGTCACATGAAAAATGTAAGCTCCGATAATCATAAAGAATCACAATTATAAAAAATATTTCTTACTCGTTAGCTTTTCATTGTTAATTAAATATTAAAAGTTCATTAGAAAAATAAATTACTCAGTATCAAGGAACTCGGATTAAAATTACATTCGCTCACAGTAATCGCTACCTAAATGTTTCACCACTTTTTGATATTTACAAAATTTACACACTTACGAGACGTCACTAGAAAATATTAGGAAAAAACGTCTAGATATGAAAATTGAGCAAAATATACGTAAACCTAACATTAAGATTGATGAATAAGTAGTAATTAACACTATTCTTACCAAGTTTCATATCTCGACCGGTGATTCGATTTAGCTATGTAAAATTATATCATCCAAATTCGCTATCTACTTATTATCGAGCGCGGATGCAGAGAGGAGAATGGGGTCAATTAGCCTAGTTGTAAAAGAGCAATTTATTTTTGTTTCGAAAATGTAAGTAAATGTTAAAAATTTAATTAGTATTGTCAATTAAGATTGACAATAATTTTTATACCAAAATATCATAACGGTATTTGGAAAATAAAAAATTGTTTTTAAACAATAGCCATTTATCATACTATACAAAATTTTAATGTTACTGCGTTGTTGAAAACGACAATGCACATTAAAGGGTTAAAAATAAAAAATAAACTTATTGATGAAAAAATGTATTTATCAAAACTAAGAAAAAATTAAAATCAGTTGGACTATTTTTGTAACGTCAGAAAATACATCTTACAAATTAGGTTAGGTTACCCCATCTTCCTCCCCAGCTATCCTTGATTGGCGCTCGGTTTTTATGCAGATTCTTGTATAGATATATTTATTTAAAGATGTAATATAATTCATCATTTAAAACCTTAAAGAAGAAATTGTAGATTCATCCCCTAGTCCATCTGGAAGGGTAGATTCGCCGCTATTCTCGGCTTCTTTTTCCTTTGAGGTCTCGATGTCGCTTGTTGTTGGGGAATCTTAGATGATAAAAAAGAAATAATAATTATAAGCGATATTGTTTTCATGCGTTATTTGTTAATCAATGTAATTTAAATATAGTGTGTTATCTACAAACAAAATAACAAAAAATTGTATGATAAGAAGTATAATCCAATTCATCACAAATATAAGTATTAAAACATTAGTAACAGAGAACAATATCACATGTCGAAGCTAAAGTTGGCAGTCAAAAAAACAACTGTGGCACCTCTGGTCCTCCAGATGGAAAATAACATGCCGGCATGCTAAATATTTTTATTGATTGTCTAAATCAAACTTTATATTAGTTACTACTGTTTTGAGGGTTCCGTACATTAAAAGTAAAAACGGAACTCTACTCGGAACTCGCGATCCTATAGATCGCTTTCTTGTCCTCTGTCTGTCTGGGTGTCAAGACTTTTTTTTTATACTTCGATTTACGTAAGTGTGATGGTCTGATTATGTGCATGACGCTGCGCATAACACTCAATTAAGCACCAAGGCAGTCGTTAAGACATTATTTGATATACATACGTCAAATTAATGTTTTAAAATTATTAATTCATTTTTTAAAACAGTTTTTAATGCAATTCATATAGGATGTGTTTCTCAAATAGTTGCAAATATTAATATTGAACCAGTGTAATAGTCCGAAAATTAGTAATTTTCCGAAATGTGTTTATGTACCAAATACATAACATTTTTTTTTTAATTTTTGGACAACATTTTTTGTTTTTTATTTTTCTATAATATGGCACTAAAAATACATACAACCCTAAATGTTTACCCTTTTATCTCCAACCTATTTTTTTTAAAAGCTTAGTAATCCCGCTCGATAACTGATCATCGGCTCAGCTAATAATTTTATAACATATCATATTCGTTTTAGTCTTGTTTACCCGACTGTACCACGTGCGAGTCCGGCTCGCCTCGCCTTGTATTCAGACCACCATACTCGCGTGAATCGAGTATATATATAGGTATCCTTATTAGTAGGAATAGTGTAACTCACAGGCGGCGCCAGCGGCAGCGGCGCCGGCGGCCCGGCGGGCCCCTCCCTCTGCGACGACGAACCGCTCGAGTTGTTCGCTCGCCTGGAATTCAAGCTATGTGACAATGCACTTTTAATATCGACAATATTTGTATTTGTTTACAACTTAATATAACTATTTAATAAAGATTTTGTGTATATAAATAAGAATTAATGTTTTTATGTACGTCCTCTATGCTTTTCGAAATGTTTTAACGGATTGTGATGATTTGTGAAGTGTTCTGAGGACGGCCAGGAACACGGCTCAAGAAATCTATTACTACGGGCACTGCAACACGTGCCTGGTACAGCTGGTTTTAAATAAAAATTAGTAGTATCATATGTACATAAAAATCGATGTGGGTGTGTAAATCTCATGATTTTTATAAAATTTTTAGACAGTTCAAGTCTCACCTGAACTTGAATATAAATCACCTCATGTGAACTTCGGACCAATATATTTATTATTCTATTTAAAAAATTCTAACACTGAAAACTGAAAGTTCAGAAACTGAAAAATCATTCAACTCATAGGCTAAAACTAGCCTACAAACATATATGATCTGCACATGAACAGGAATTCTTTTATATAAAAAAATAAACCCTTAGAATAGTTACAGTAAAACATTTTGAGGGATGATTCAATAGCGAATAAGTAGACGAAAATGAAAATTTAAAAGACACCTCCTAATTAAGTTAAATATGAATATTTAGAAAAGATATGACGTAGCAAGAAAGAGAGCAATATATGTATATATATTTTTAGAATCTTAAGTTCTATCACGATACGGTACTATACCCGCATTATTTTATTGTAAATAGCACGTACGAAGTACGAAGTCGTATTCACACGCTAGTATAACAGAAAAAGGAAGTTGATCATATCGCTAGGAGAGAGATCGATAGAATGTATGGATGCTGATAAACAATAATGTGTCAACCCACAAAAAATAAATTCGGAGATATTGATGTATACCGCTAATGCACGTGACGCAATTAAACATTATTCAAACTAAATAAGTACGGGAAAAGTTTCTTAATTTAATGTTTCGCATATTGATGTCTGTTCCATATTTTGCAATATATAATAATCTCATATATTTTAAAAACTGATTATAGAATAAAACTTTTTATTACAACTATATGCTTTTAATTCATTATAACCTTTATCAAAATAGAAAAGAACAAATGGATGTATACTTTTTCAAACAATTTTATTAGTAACTAGATGGTGCTGGCGACCTCGTCAGAAATGTCTGTGATTTCTACGTCATAGTAGAATTTGCATGCAAAGTCTAAGCCCGATCGGTTTAAAATTTACAAAAATTTCATACAAACTTTCACCCCCTATTTTATCCCCTTGAGGGTAGAATTAATCAAAAAGCTTTCTTAGCGGATGCCTACGTCATAACATCTACCTGAATGCCAAATTTCAGCCTGATCCGTCCAGTGGTTTGGGCTGTGCGTTGATAGGTCACTAGGTCAGAGAGACACCGTTATGTTATATATATTCAGATAGGTTTGACATCTTTAGACGCTATTTTCTCAAAATGAATTCCGTGTGGTTTGACACAGTATTGCTTATCAGCGTCCATACAATGGTTTAAGATATAAGTGTTATATAAGACGAGTAAAGTATTTCAAGTATTTTAATAATTTATTCTATACATTTGAAAATGTTTTCTGAGATTAATAGTAATTTGTTGTGAATGATATAAAACTTGAATTATGACATAAGTGTTTACGCCATAGCGTCGCTTCTGATTGTAAAACTGAAGTATCGGTGATAAGAAGGGGATTTCACTACAGATTCAATGTTATCTTGGAAAACTTCAAAATTCCATATCAATTATTTTGTTATGTACGCCGCACTGGCGTCACATAGCGTTAACGAGGCACGTGATTTTAATTGTAAAGAAAAATTACTAATTTTATTTAGATTAACTTGGATTAGGTTATTTGGTCCCGAAATTCACATGTGAGATACAGGTTATAAAAACCAAAACGATTTTAAATCACTATCAAGATGCTTCTAACGATACCTCAGTGGTCCAGTTCTGATATGTAATTTACGAGCTATGACGGAACAAATGAACATACATACATAACCAAAAAAAAAATCATAACCCTCCTTTGGATTTGCCGTAGTCGGATAAAATATAGCACTCACCGTTGACTCGTCTGCACTTGCAGCGGGACGAATGGAGTGCTCAATTTTTCGGCGTTGCTTGTGCTCTGAATCATCGCCATATTGACAGTCGGCTGACTGGGAGGCGGTACCGTTGTTAAATTCTGTTGAGAAATAATAACAATTAATTATTATTAGTTCCTTGACCGATACATTGACACGACGTTTTCTAAAAATGAAAACTAGCTAGATTAATTTATCGGCCCCGAAACCCCCTTAATCGTTTGAACCGGTTCCAAGATTATATGTAAAAAAAAAATAATTCAATTTCGTGTCTTCGTCGACAAAAATATTATTATAGGCAGAGCTGAAAATTTAATTCCCTTTTCAATCAATGCTTCCCTTATTCCTGGTTTCTCCTCTGGTGCTGCAAATGTTCATGGGCAGCGATGATCACTTAATATTAGCCGCCTGCTTGTTTGCTTGATATTATTAAATAAAAAAAAATTATTGATTAAATTAAAAAAAAGTATTAAAAAAAATTAATAAGTAAAGCAGCCTATAAAATTGTACAATTGTTAAAAATGTTCCTTTTTCTGTTTACAATGTAGTAACATGAATTGCCAGTTTTAGAAGAGTAATATAAAATGATTCATAAAGATGTTTTAACACTAGAAAGACTGAAACTCAGTATACACTTATATTGCCCAAAATCAAACAATCAATATAGTTATAACATATTAATATATACCAGAAATAAAGGAGATGGAGGTAAATACAATTATAACGCATTTATATTTTGTACAAAAGTCACAAAATTCTAAGAAACTGTATCATTCTATACGTAATTGTTTCTCTAATTGAAATTAAGAAAGCAGTCAAAATGACTTCCTTGGGCAATCTAGTGTTAAATGAACAGTTTTCATTTCAAAATCGGTCCCATGGTTCCTTCTAACGTTTTTTTCTAGCTCTAGTTTCAGATTTCCCCTAATACTTGCTCGTCTACGAATCACCCTGTATAATATAAGGGGCACTCACCGGGCTCTGTGTCCAAGTCGGCGCATGCGGCAGGTGCTTCGGAAAGCCTCGCTCCGGGGGGTCGAAGCTCGGGAATGGAGGCATCGGAGGCTGGTTCTAGCGACATTAAACACGATATTAATGAGAACTGGATTATCAGAATACATATAAAACTATATTATATCAATGTTTCCTGTCAATTTCATCGTATTATCTTAAACAGTTTTGGAGAAAAAATATATAACTTTACTGGTTAGGTTAGTAAACACATAAACAAAATATGAGCCCAAAAAGCTCTGGCCCCAATTCCATATACTAAACCGGCTATACTCTTTAACATTTGATTTAAAGATGGACCTTATTGCAATACCTAGTTACGCGGTTTTGCACTATCCCCGACTATTTGTAATTTATCCTCGTAAGTATATAAAACAACTCTGTAACTGTTATATTTGGAATTTAATTATTATTAAGTGCACTTTAACACCTATATCAACACAAGCTGGCCTGTATTATATACTAATTTAATCTTGCACTTACCTATATAAACCTTAACTATAGCAAATCTCATACTCTCTTTTGCGTGCTAAATACAAAGTTTTATCTTCACACATTAATTATATAGTATCACTTTGTCTAATCAATAAAACTTACTTTATACATAGTGTTCGTCCACTCCTTCTGCGGCTGAGGTCGGCTGTAAGAGTTATCTTTACGCCAGTTCTGCGGTGGAGCTCTGTGACAGAGGAAGATAGTCAATATCCACAATAATCATTATTTCAATATACTATCTAGTTAGCCACAAAACAGCTTTTTGGCATTTTACTAATGATACTAATGGTTACCAATTAACATAATATAATTTTATATTGTATGAATAGATAGTAATTTTAAAGTTAACGTTACTTTGTGTCTACCAATGATGAAAATAAAATTATTAAATTGCGTTATAATTATAATACATTGTTCACAAAATAATCTTTACATATGACTTAATTTTTTTTTTTGAATAATGATATAATAAACATATACTGCTCCACTACAAAAGATGAAATAAAACCATGTTCAACATGTGTCTAGCTAAACGGTGCTTAAAATTAAATATTACTTAAAATATTATCTAACTTGCTTAACGAATAAACTCATTAAAAAAGTTATTAATAAAATGTTATCCGTTACATTTGACATCTGAAATAGGTTTTAGACATCTATTAAGCTCACTTCAACGTATGTTAATCTATATCTGAAGCATGTTTAACTCAAAACTGTGCTTAGACGCGTATTTCTAGTACAGATTTTTTTAAACACGCGTTTAAAGTCTGTTTAAATCTTTTGTAGTAAGGCAGCAGGTGTTTATAGACACGCGTTTAACGTATGTTTAAATTATTTGTAGTGAAGCAGATAGTGTCTTCGTATTTAAAAGGCCTTCCTTTTCAAAATAGACTATAGATTTGATACATCAACAACACGTACAAGAAATTGCCTGTTTTTTTACTGCAAAATACATTTACGCATATGGATACATTAGGAGTTGGGGTAAATATAGTTAAAGAATAAAATAATGTAAGTTAAGGAATACAGTGATAAAATTAAAATATTTAGGTATAATTTGGTCACAGATTTTCATAATATTTACATAATTTATCATGGCATCTACACCTCAAACAATTTAGTGTTAGATTCTTATTTTTAACACTTACAAATTTTGTAAACTTTACCTAGGTTACCGTTACCAGGTTTTAATGTTTCATATCAATTAGGAGAGTAAACCTTACCAAGTGTAATTCTCACCTACAATATATGAAAAATATACAGAACAAATTTGGTTAAAGATAAAATTCAATATGAAATAAATAAAAAGTTCATTCAACATAAAAGGACAGCTATTACATTATCTGTAGTAAGTACGAATAGTATTTTATATTCGTATACAATTTGAAACTAAATAAGTCTAAATTTAGTTTCTTACGAAAACAACATCTTCTTAAAGTTTTACGAACAAACTGTTACGAATCTTATACTCTTTAATTTTTTTTAATGAAACAAAAGTTGTAATTTTTTGATATTTGAAAGACACGTTGGCGCAGTGGTCACCGTAACTGACTGAAGCGCTAATGGTCGCGGGTTCGATTTCTGCTCACGGTAAGCGTCTGTAATGGCCTTACGGATGTTTGTCGTGGTCTGGGTGTTTGTGTTGGGTGTGTTTCCTAACCCCAATACAAGGCCATGATATCTTTATGAGGGCCGTTGAGTGTAATGCGTTTATTATTATCACTTTTGATCTACATACGAAAACATCGCACCCGGAGATTCCCCGGACAAAGGACAAATCCGCAAATATCCGAATGAATGGCAACCTACATTTATAGACCTCTTTTAAAAAGTGACGCACACCGACCACCATAATGTGGTGAATTGTCTTCTGTTTATTATCTCTACCTATACTCATTACTTATCTTATCCATCTATAATATAAGGCGAGAATAACATTTGTAAGTTTTTCGAGCAATAAAAAAACAACTCTGTAACCTAGTAACAGATTCGTCGCAATTAGTTACGAAACTCTTTCAGGTGTAAAGCAATGCGAAATAACTAATGTAAGTCTTTATGAAAGTCTGAGGGCAAAACTTATAGTTGTAATTCTCGCCTACTAGAGGCAAATTTTATATGTGCAATGTAAACTCGAAAACCACTGACCCTATTTTAAAAATTATGGTATCATTCGAAATGTACAATATTCTACATGATCATAGCCTATATTTTTATGTATATATGCGTTCTATTTTAAAACAAAATCTACATTAACGCGAGCAAAGCCGCGAGCTAAAGCTATTATAACGTATAACAATGATGAAAAATCTTCAGTGTCACTTAAGTTGAACGCGAGTAAACAAAATTATTATTTGCTCATCTTAAATATATATTATATAAAAGCAGGGGTATAGTCTATATCAAAAGAGATAGCACTACATTTTTTCTTACCCAGAAAATAAATTCCAGAACGGATGATTAACGCTGCATGAAACATTACTAAGCATATTTTTAATAACACATCGAGATTGAAAATTTAATTATTATTTTATTTTAAATTCCTTGGACTTCTCAGAGTCATTTTTAGACTGTCCAAGTTGAGTTGTATTATTTTATTAGAAGATAGAAAGGAAAATCAAATCCTAAATAACAACATTTATATAGTTTTAATATTATTATAATGATATACTTACTTGTTAGGTGAAGAAGTGGCCGGATAGTTATTTTTGGCGCGCCAACTCGAATTTGGTTCTTGGTGATTTTGTACCTACAGACGACAAAAAAATATTACATAAAACTAGCGGACAGACGTTGTCCTAACCAAAAGCAACGCCACCTACCGGGTCCAATTGTGAATCTAAACTATTTAGGGAGGTCTTCAACACAGCCAAAAATTCCATCAAAATCAGTTCAGCCGTTTAAGAGGAGTTAAATGATGTACACATACACAAGAACTAAGTATATAGATAATAACTGATAACCACAATGTCTGCGTGGCATTTGTCTTTTCAACAAATTTCTCTAGCTCTTATCTATACTAATATTATAAAGAGGTAAAGTTATTTGTAAATTTGTATGTATTACTGAAACTACTTTCACTTTTTTTTTGGTTTGGATAGCCCGTTTATTGAGGAATGTTGCAGGCTATATTACATCACGCAACGACTCCTAAGAGGGAAGCATTAATCATAAACACGAGTAAAGGGCAGCTAGCAGGTTCAGATTTCTACTTACTGACCCATCTCAATAAAATATATAAGAAAAATTAACTAAAATTCTATAAATACCTTGTTAATCTTCTTGTTCACATCGGCTTCGGTTTCGCTTATCTTCAGTAAGCTTCTCAATAGATTTGTTGCGTTATCCTGCAGCGAAATATTCGATACTAACATTATGGCTACAATTCATTGTTTTTTTGCAACAAAAATTCTTTAAAATTTAAGAAATCATCAAAATATTGTTATAAGTAATATTAAACTAAAATATGAGTGAAATATACCTGTGGCGGTCCATTTTTGATATTGTTGTTAGTCGCATTGGTACGATTTTCAGCGACAGGCGTCTTGATTTCCCTCGGAGGACTGCAATATTTCGTTTGTCAATAACCAAAATGTATTAAATAATTTAATTTTAAATTAACTGTTAAATTTTCTGTTAGACAACACAGTTTTAACCGGTAAAGCATAAAGTTTTGCATAGAGAAAGTTTTTAAAATTTTCTGTAAAGAGTTTTTAGAGAAAATTTGTACATTCATTTAAAAGAAAATCAGCTAATGCCGCTTTCGAATAATTCATGAACAAAACAAAATAAAAAGTCCCCGAGAAATTGAAAACATCCTCCTTTTTGGAAGTTAAAAATTTCAAAGTAATAAATGTTTGTTTGAATTTAAAGCTCGTTTTACGTGAATGTGTTGGTCTGTAAACATCGTCGTCAAACAATGTCGAGTAAACAACTTAATTGTCTAAGGTAAAACATTGAATGCATGAATATGATATTATTATAAACTTAAAAGACATTTATAATTTATCGTGTTCTTACTCGACTTATTTAGTAAATAAATACAACCCGGAACGAAAATCACAAATTTTTGAATAATCACACTAAAATGCTATTATTTAATGATCTAAACACAATAATTTGACATATAAAATTATAAAAGAAGAATTTAATAATTAAATTTAAAGTAATATCTAAAAGACTGTCCTAGTGCCTAATTGAGTGTTCTGCGCAGCGTCATGCACAAAGTTCAGACCGACACATTTATGTGAATCGAAGTATAATAAAGGTTCCAATGTACCTGTAGCTCGCGAACGCGGAGGTGTGTCCGTCTCGCCGCAGCACGGTGGGCGCGCTGTAGGTGAAGGGCTGCTCCGCTTCGTTGGCCTCGCGTAACTTGCGGCCGTACGATAGGTTCAGCAGGTTGTGTGGTAGCATCCTGTGTAATGAATATTTTTAATTAGGTTTATTTGATTTAAGCAAAATAGTTATATTAGTGCCTAATTCCACTATAAAAAGGAACGAGAGAGAAACATATGGTCAGGTCACAAAACTAATTACCTAGAATCTCACCTAGTGGAAGCAATATAACCGAAGTTAAAATATTGTTTAACTTTGATGATATCAGAAATGTTGCTTAAGAAACGTGTATTATTTTTAAAAATCATGTCCGAATGACATCACTAGACGCTAATGACGTGAATGGTGATCACCGTAATTCTAGAAAATCCAAGATTATATCCTTTTTGACGTTGGAATGATTGATATAAAATATAAACTTTCAATCTTACAAGAATCGCGGTTTCCACGGGAGATCTGGTATATAAGTGCTGTCCAACGAGATAGTCCGGAAAAAAAATTTGAAACAGAGTTCCGAGTTTTCATTCTCTTTCCTTCGACACGCGAAAAAGGTTCGATCCTAGAGGACGACAGTCCCTATTGTTGCCAGTATGCGCAACATGAGGCGGCTGGCGAGGCGCAGTGCCGGCTCACCTGTAGAAGCGCGGCTCCGGGAAGAGCTCCTCGGCGTGCGCGGCGGCGAAGGGCTCGTCGAACAGCACGAGGTAGGCGGGCTGCGCGTTGAGGCGGTCGGACAGGCGCACGGTGTTGGCGGGCGGCGCGCGCAGCACGGCCGTCACGGTGCCGCGCGCGCCGGCCGGCGGCCCGCCCGCCACGCTCACCACGCGGTCCAGCAGGCGGCACGCCGCGCCCGCCTCGCCCGCCTCCGCCCACACGCAGCCCTCCGCCAGCTCCGCCTGCGACAGCGGACTCGAATCACATTATTTATAGCTTTACTTGATGTATCCCTCCTTCCCTTCCACCCAAGTAATCGAGTATATTCGAATTCCCCTGCGAATTTCCTTTGCAAAAATAAAAAAAAATTTGAGCAGAAACATTAAGATAAATGCTAATTGAATTAAGCGCTTATATAATTAGAACGATTCAAATTATTCATCCAAGTATTTCAAGCATCAAGCATTACCAAAAAACAACATATTGACGTATTTCTGACCTTATACAGGAGGTTCCACTTAACGTGCAGCGTAACGTTCTTCTCCTGTCCCTTGAGCTCCTGCAGCTGCAGCTGCAAGTCGTCCCACATCGCCTTCATCTCCTCAGGCTCCATTGCTTCGGAGCCGCACTGGCGCTTCGCGGCGGAGCAGTGCGGCTGGCTCTTTAGCCACTGAACTATGTCTTGTGGCTTGTTTTTTCTGTTCAGAATAAGTTCGAAATTAGAAAATTATGATATAACGACCTTCAAAGTCTGAACTCTGAAATACCATCAACAACTCATTCTTTATACGAGCCTTCATGTTGAAATATAATTCTAAGTCCAAAGTCATCAGAGGCGCGTAACATGCACGTTTCATGCGCGTACGCAGTAGGTCCGCCTTTAGTAACCCTACGAGTTGCTCAGCGGCAGCGCCGCGTGTACCGGACACCTGGTTCTGTGCGAGTAGTATATCCTACCCGACGTCGCTCGGCCAGAGGTCGCTCTCGAAGTACACGTCTGCGTGCGGCGAGTAGGCGAGCTTGTCGAAGAGGTCGGGGAAGGCGCGCGCGTAGTCCCGCACGAGCTGCACGCAGCGCTCTGAGTACAGCCACGAGTTGCTCAGCCGGCAGCGCCGCGTGTAGCCGGATACCTCCTGGTTCTGCACGAGTACCGACCAAACACAAATTCAAATTTCGAATTAAATTTTTTTTTTGTTTAATATGTGGAGACGAAAGTAGTGAATGAAGTTCTGTTATAGTTATAGGCACACGAACTGCTGAGGCGGTATCGACGCGTTTAAATTGTGTAGCATTGTTTATAATGCGGTGTATATCTAATATACTAGCCGTTCCTCGCGGCGTTGCCCGCGTATACACCCCAAAAGGCACCTACAGTCAAAATTTCCAGTTTGTAACTCCAGCGGTTTAGGCTATGCGTTGATGAATCAGTGAGGTAATTTTATATGTATAGATTTATCTATTATTTATAATGGCTAGATTTTTGGTTCAATGAAAAAATGCTTTAATTTGGGTGATAAAGAGATTTCAAGACTTTAAAATTCGAACTAGAGACAATTAAACATACAGTACTTTAATAAAGTTTACAAACCTTTTTATTAAACTTAAGGTTCAGTCCAATGTTGAGCTTATTCTGTCCTTCAGTGGGCAAGTCGTTTCGTTCGCCCAGAATTACTAATACGGTGCCAGTTATCCTTGACAGCATATGAGTTGATATACCTGAAATATACCTTATTATTAATTACTGTTCACCCCAACGTAATAAATGGATGACGGTCAATATCTTCAAAATGCAGTCTTCGCTTAGTTTATATTTCACCCGAACTATTGGTCCTTCGAGCCGGACTATGTCGGCAATTTTTTAATTTTTATAGTACTGTATTAGTATTATCTTTTGTGATCATGGGGTACTTGCTCCGGTCGAGCCAACATGTATACGTGCTGTAGTAAATATACTACAGTTAGGCTCTACCTCAGGGTAGCTAATAGCAAATGAATCGCGATTGCTGCGAGCATAGAAATTATATGAATAATTGTCATTTGTTTAATGTACTAAGTATAGTTTAGTTGTATACTGAGGGGAAGGTTCGAACACCCAAACCTCCCCTCCCGCTTATAAATGGTCATGATCATCAGCGTCGAGATGCAGCGGTGGGCACTGACCGCAGGCGGCGGCAGCGTGGTGCGCGGCGCGGTAGGCGGCGGCGTGCGCGTGCGCGCGCGGGCGCGGCTCCGCCTGCTCGCGCACGCACACCTTGAGCCGCCCGCTGCGCACCTCCGCGCTCACCACCTGCACCGCGTGTTACAGCATGACACATGAAGACAAATAAAGATCTGTCCTACTCGAAATAACGCAATACAATGATCGATTGTTATAATGTCATAAACATGAACCATATACAATTCTATATTCAAAAATAACTTATAAATACTTTTACAGATACATCCTTAATACCACACACCACTTTATAGATAATTGTCCCTCGCAAGTACGGTTACCGCTTCCTTTCTTTGAGCGTGGTGTAATATAGCCTATAACCTTCTACAATAATCAGGTTATCCAACGTAAAATTTTCAGAATTTTTCAAATCGAATCTGTAGTTTCAGAGATAACCTCCTACATACAATCTTACAAACAAACAAACAAATTTTACCTATTTCTAATATTAGTATAGAGTAGCAACCCGCCTTGGCTTCTTACAGGTAAAACTTTTAAAGACATAACATTACAAACATCAATTATCATTCCTACTATCTGATGGTCCAATAACATAGGTTGTAATTTTTTTATTCAAAATTAACAGATTTGATTCCTGACTAGATTCTTAAAACTAATGATTCAGTTTTAGTTTTCATTAAAATCATTAGTTCCAAGGGTTCTTAGAGTATTTTTCGCTATTCAGATTTGGTCTACTACATTCAGTTTAAAAATACAGCCTGTATATATAGTATATCTATGCTAGTATACGTGTAGGACATCTACTAAATACTAAATAAATACGTTTTGCTTTTAGAGTGATGATGACTAATAAAGTGAAATTAAAGATCATCAGATAGCAGATATTTTTAGTGTAATTTGTAAGAATCCAAGTAAGTCAACACATACTAAATTGGCTCATTGTCCATTGAATATATATCAGTTTAATGAAGGTATTACAATGACTTCAAGATTAGTTGAAATTATATACAAGTAGATAATCAAATTGTAGACTAATAAAATTGGGACTAAAATTGACAATTATAATCAGGAACTAAATGAATTTATATAAATCCACAGTGGAGCAGCGTGGTGGATTAAGCTGTAAACCTTTTACTTAATAGGAGCAATGGGACATATACAGGCTGTTACTGCACTCTACTATATAGTGGTTTATATACTCAACCACGCGAGATAAGGAGAACTGTCCAAACAGAAGCGACAGCCACGTGGAAAGGCACTCACGGTGGCCATGCAGCCGTAGTACTGGCCGTGCGTGAGCAGGAACACGCGCGCGCCGGGCGGGTAGGCCTGCTGCGGCGTGCGGAAGCGCGCGGGCGGGCGCAGCGCCGGCGGCGCCGCCAGCGCGGCCTGCAGCGCGTAGCCGCACGCCACGGCGCTCCACTGCTCCTCCAGCGCCATGCTCACGTTATCGGACACCACGTACTTGTAGCCTGGGGAGAGATGATGTTTTTAAACCCCTATGTAGCTAGTAGATTCTATGAGAATTCTGTTTTTCAAAGTACTTAATATTTAAAAATAAAAATTGCCAACTAAGCAAATTTAAATTTGATTTTTTTACAACTGTGTGTTTGTAAAAAAAGCTAAAATGAAATTACGAAAGTATATTTTGTAATATGAAATTAATTCTAATATTAACCAACTTTTTTTCAAAAATGAATGAAAAGAAATTTCAGACCCAAAGAAGTAACAAAGATTTTTTTGGTTCATAATTTTAATTTAATTATTACATAATCACAACTAGACAATGTGTGTCAAATATTCAACTACTTCAAATAAATAAATATTGCTCGCTATAAATATAAAACCCAATAAAACTTTTTCTTTCGGCTAAGCCTTACAGAATTTATCTTACCTCTCAAATTAAGAGCGTGAACTATAACATTAACATCTCCCAATTCTATACCGAGGCGATTCATATTACTGTAAGAGGAAAAATTTAAATATTAAAAACTAACCAAAAATACCCATACTTTGTTGTGACAAGAATCATCATCAATTTTTATTTTAAAGAATCTATGGTTGAATAGAATTCGATTTGAATTAGTAGGAAAACATTTCATCACTTAAACAATGACAAAATAAAAATAAATAAATAAAATATGTCGTTTTTTTGTTTTGAAATATAAATGATACTTATACAAATAAATATTTAAATAAACAATTGTTTTGTAAAAAACTAATAGAAAATTAATATTCTAATTAATTCAATATATCTCTATAAAAATACATACTGTTCAATGATAGTGGATCGTTCAGATATCCACTGCTTGTGCAGATTGCCTACATTCATCTCGGTGGAGTATTTGACTCCATCTAAATTATTATTCTGCTTGTCGATATGGTGCAGACGCATCTTCTCATTCGACACTGAGACAACTCTGAAATTTTTGAAACATTAATTACTATTACTTATATACTAATATTCCATCACATCAGCACATAAAACTATATAAGTATAACTTATAAAAAACTGGGCTCTTGGAGCTCTTGGAAACCACTCCAACACGGAATCCACTACTAATAAATAAATAAACGCATCACACTGAATGGCATCCACTAGCATATTATGATCCTGTGTTGGGGCTCGGGAAACACAACATAAACACCAACACAAAGACCACAACAAACATTATGGTCATCTGGTCTATACATATGTTTGCCGTAAGCGGGGATCAATCCACCGACCCACTGCATATAAACATTTACATAATTATATAAAGATTAACACTTGAAAGATTTGACTGTTAGTGTCTTTGACAATCACAGCTTTCGTAATTACTTACGTCTCTGTTACTAGGTTACAGAGATTTTTTATATCGCTCACGATAGTAAAATTTACAAATGTAATTATCTCTTAAAACTTATTAAAAAAAAACTTACTTGGCCTGCGTGAGATGTGGCCATCCCACCCAAATAACTTTGCCGAGAAGCTTGTGAGCAACTTCTTCTAATGGCGGATCTGTGCTTTCGGTAGGAATAATTTCCACTATCATGCTGCTGTTGCGAGACGGTTGGTCGAAAACCTTTACTTTACACGCTTTTAAGCTTGCCTGAAATAAAGAAAATATTCAATTCATATTAAAAGAGAAGCCCTCCAGAACTTCGCCTGGATAGAAACTTTCACCTTCTTTGTCACACATTTTTTATTTCAGAACATCTTGTGTCATTTCTAAGGATCAGTCTATATCTATACTAAAATTCATCAAAATTGTTTAAGAGATTTAGGTGTGGAAACGTAGCAAACAGACAGACAGTCACAGTTACTTTCACATTTATAATATTAGTACTTGGATGACCATGCTTGAATGACTTTGCTCGCTATTCTTTTTGAAACCTCCTAAATACTAAATTTTATGAAAATCATTGGAGCCATTTCCAAGATTCAGATTATATATATAGGTATTACATAACATGGTTGACTTTAAATATAACGTCATCCTACCTTGTACTTCAAATGCCTCATAGTGGGGAAACCGGGGTACAATAGTTCCCTATCCACATTAGGTAACATGCCCCTCTTCAGCTGGTTATCGGGAACATCAAGTTCGTTTCTCCATATGGCCATTTCTTGGGCGTGATTTTCAGATATGGTTGGGAAATAATCTGGTGCTATTAATGGACCTAGAAAAGAAAAAAATTATATGTCTTTCTTTTTAATATTTAATAAATTAGTCTAAACACAAAAAGACAGTTAAGAATATAAAAAGGGTCAAGCTGTCGATTTTTTACCAAAGGTGTAGGAGATACACTCTTACGATATTTTTGACTTCATTACTTTAAAAGGCAAGTGAGGATTAGAATCGTGCCAAAACATTTAAATGGTATTGGGACTTTGTTTCATTTTTAGTTGCCCCCTTGTTTAAGGATATCTTTTTCAGACTGAAAAATGAAAATAAACGTTATTTTATTTTACCTAAGTTTTCAGACGTCCGTGTATATACAAGCATAGGTCCATGTGTGTTACGTTTTAATTCCTCTTCTGTTAATCTCTGGTAACAAGGCAACATTGCCGACAGAAGATTTGTCTAAAATACAAACAATTTGTAACAAAATAGCCGTCTATAAACAGTTATAAATAGAGTAATCACTACATTTTTGTACTGGTACATGCAGAAAGATAGTGTAAACTTTCAATAATAAAATCTTTAATATGATCATCAGTCAGACAGTTATATATTACTTCTGTTGTGTAGCAAATTTCAAATCAAAGATCAACATTTAATTGGCAGCAAACAGTGAGAATTATTGAGTCTATTGTCGGAGATACTGTAAAACCGTGTAGCTTTTCCTATTTAAATTTTGAACCAAATATTAAATAAGATTATTGATAAAAATGCACAGTTTCCTTTAGTGTTTCTATTAAAACTCAAACTCAAGATTAAGATATAAATATTGTCCTATACTTTATTCTTGTGGCGTACAACAAAGTATATATAAATAAATAAATATATAAAATGTGTAGCCCATGTTATCAAAATTTATTTATGTTAAGTACTAATTATATAAATATCGATTATATAAGTAACTTAGCAGTAAGTTAACTACTTCATTTTAATCTATAATTAAATTTAACATTTGATTTGAAGATGGATCGTATTGCAAACCCGGTTTTACACTATCCCCAACGTTATAGATAAGTCATGTAATAGTACTTACCTCATCAATGAATGGTATCAACACAACCGCTTCCCAACTGTTCTTTTTACCATTGAGATCAGTTTCAAAGTTTATGGGATAGTAGTGTACGATGGGAGAATCCTCATCTGTCATCAGATCATGGAACGGTGATGGGAGTAAATGTTTACTCGCTGCTGGTAACACTGCTAAAAGCTAAAAAAGTAATATTAATGTATATTTTTTTTTAATATGTAAAAGGGCTTCATGAATAATCCATAAATATTGCCTGTATTAAAATCATGCTTATTGACATGGAAAAATTCAATAATTACCACTATTACTTTTAAAAATAATTAAATGTTTGTTATACAGATAAATATTGTTATAACAATTAATTGGAATATTTTTTGTTTTATAAGCACATTTTTTAAACATATGTATATTGTTAAAGACATTAAAATATTACTTGTTCAAAAGGCTTGAAAGGTTCCCCAAGTTCAAATTCTATTTTAAGATCCTTGAATCCCTTTATATCTGAAATATAGGGAGCGTAATGGTGTGGATAGTACCAACACCATGACGGACAGCCCTTGTAATAATAGTAGAGATTCCATTGTATGGCTCTCACATAGCCTTCTGCTTGATCTGCTAATACTTCCCTGAAAAGTTAATGATTTTTATAGAACGTAGGTAGCACTGGTTATAAGAAAAATAGACTGTATTTATTGCACTTTCTGTTCTTATTATAAAAATTTTGGTTATTTGTCAACTGTATTACTAAACTTACTCTGTCACTTTTGAATAATCTAATTTATTCATGTAATAATCCTTCTTATGTAATATAAACTCCATTTCGATATTTGCTTCCTCTGTAAAACAAATTTTTATATCAATGTCTATACAAATGAACAAACTACACTTAATTAAACTCTAGAAGTCTTAATTACCGTCACTTGTTTCTTCATATTCCTCGTCATTTTCATCCATGTCATCCATAAACTATTAAGGACCGAAAAAAAAAACAAATTAATTTAAAAATAAAATAATCATAACAAAACATCAATGATATTTTATTACTATAGTTACACTAGCTGTCCCTTGCGGTTTCACTCGCGTCTATAGTCGTAGATGTAATATATCCTCATTAAATAAACTATCTAACACAAAAATAATTTTTCAATTCGAGTCAGTAGTTCCTGAGATTAGCGCGTTCTTACAAACTCTTCAGCTTTATAATATTAGTATAGATTCATACGACATTAAAAATCTGTGCCCATTTCTTAACTCCAGAAGTTAACTAGCAGCTAGGAAACAACTACATGCTTGGTTTTTGAAAAGTGGAAGACATTTTGGTGTCAACAATTCATGTGCTATTAAAATATCTATAGTTATAAAAAAATATTTTAAAACCTCATAAATTTTTTTTAGTGATAATAATTACAATATATTTTATTACTCTTAATAATAACAATCGCTATTAGCTATTGGTGGTTGCAACAGCTCTTTTAATATAACACCTCACAAGCCAGCTACATGATTTATCAAGCATATTTGGATAATTAATAATGTGTCAACCCACAAAAAGTTGAATTCCGAGATATTAACGTATTCTATTAAAGCGTCTTGTATTTAACATTATTCAAAAATTTTCAAGTCAAAAAAAAAGTTTCCTAATTTAATGTTTCGAATATTAAAGTGTGCTCAATGTTTTGCAATATACAATTATCTAATATATTTAATAAACTTATTAATAGATAATTTTTTTTATTATACAAGTCTGCTTTTAAATAATTATACAGTTTATTTAAATAGAAAGAGAAGATGGAAGATATGCCTTTAAATAAATTTGTCAAGAACAGTTTTGATATCTTTAGACACCATTTTCTGAAAATGAAGTACGTGTGGCATATTAACGTTAATTTTTGCTATTTTTAACAAGATTAATATTTTATTATTGCTATGATATAAATTATATAACACTGCCTCAAAAATTTTTGTACCAATTTTACATTAGCATTTCAAGGATAATGTGTAGACAGTCAGTGCAAGTTTCACTTATGTTTATAAAGTAAATAATGCTTACCATTTCTTGCGTAGCATTAATGAGAGCTTGCAATTCGTCATCCGGCTGATTTGCCTTTATATCGTCAATGTTTACATTAAATGTTTCATCATTGTTTGGCTTATACTGTGAAAATTAAAATGTACAGCTTAGGAGTATATTTAATTTTAACACAAAAATATCACAACACCATCATTCAAACGTCACACTGCCAACATTCTCTACAAGATAAATGAAAGTGCATGTATTAACACAATTTGTCTGTATATTTTCAGTTTTATCATATTATTGGCATGGCAAGTACACAAGCTGCTACTCTTATATTACATTTTTATTCACACAAACCTCTTTCCTTTCCAAAGCGTTAGGTCGCCTACCAGTCTTTGCTTCAAAATATTTAAGATCTGCATAGGTATCTTGGAACTTCTCCTTATCTATTTTTGCTAATTCCTGCATAAATATCTCGAATCTCTCGAGATTGAGATCTCCCGCCTCATTTATATAACCTTAAATAAAAATATAGGATTTATACAGTAATCTCCACTTATGACTACTAACTTAAAAAATTTGGAGTAGTAATAAAAACATTTTCTTACTTTAAACCTATACTTATTTATTTTTTATATAAAATTACACAACACCTTATAGCTTTATGACGCCGTCGTACAAAACAAGCAAGTTCGAGATAGAGAACAAAATTGTTAACTTACCTTTTAAAGTTGGGAGAACCGTCATATATGTTATATATAAAAGAGGTAATGCATCATTACTTATATGCATATTTGGCAAGTGGGGAATAAAATCGTTTCCCACTAGGAAGCCCATTAGAACCCAATCATCAACAATTTTCTCTATATCAAATTCAAAAGGTAACTTGTCCTTTATAGATATGAATTCTTGCTCTAAGTACTCTCTCAATAATGATAAATGCAGAAGATAGAAATTAGTGTCTTCAGGACTTGTCGCACGCTGTGTTGTTCTACCAAATTTAACCTATAACAAAAGTCAGCCTAAGTTTATAGAAAGTTGTCAAATAAAAATCGCATGTATCCAAAGGCATTAATAAATATAGTTATTTCTTAATACTTTCCGCATCTTAGATGCATAGAGATACTTGTTAAGACAAAAAGTAAAGTAACAACTTGTAAATTTCCTACTGCTGGTCAAAAGCCTCCTTTCCTATTAAGGAAAAGGTTTAGAGGTTAATTCTTTTATGCTTGATTTAGTAAAGTATTCTTCAGAACATAACATGTTTAAAAAAAAATAATGAACACTCACCTCTTCTCTCAGCAATGCAAAATGTGGTTCATGTGTGCACATGCCCAGCATAATGAGATCCGCGTCTAAACCATAGAGGCAGTGACGCGTGTTAGGATTATAATCAGGCTGCGAACGCGACCAACGAATATAGTCCATTATCTTATGCTCCCCCTCACCAGGAGTCTGAGACCAAAAAGACACAATTCTTATTAATCTTGCTGCGACAGATCTAGCCGTAGGCTACTGACTACAGCATATATACAGTTGATTTATTTGGGCAAATAACATATTTTTATAGAAAATCGCTATATTATAGCTTTAGAGTGTATCTCCTTCCTTTAGCCTATTTGGCGGTGATCACTTTTTATGGCTTAATCTGCCTGTTCATTTGCCTAATATTATCATAAATTAAATAAAAGGGATAATTTTCTAATCACGTGTTATACTTCAAGCTATGACTACAACCAAAAGAGTATAATATTTAATTCAAAGTAATGGTTAAAATTATTCATGATAAAGTGTACATTTAAAGATCTATAATGTCATCATTAACTATTTTATTAGAATTCCTTGATTTAAAATAAAACAAATTGCCATAGATAATCAAATCACCTTATCATGTCTGAATAATATTGATTGATAAAGTGTAAAGATATACTCGTATAACCTGTTAGTTGTCTTACTTTTACACTCATAGTGTTATTAGCCTATAACTAAATGCAAAATGATTTTTTAATTAAATGTACAAATTCTGAGATAAACACTTTTAAATAAATAAATTCTTTAAATATCTGTGGGGAGTACAACAACTAATAAAAAAAAAACGTAGAAAAAGTAAAAGGTAAACAGACCAAGTTGTACAAAAAACAGTATACAAACATTAAAAAAATACAATTAAATTATACTTAAATATATACATATTATATATGTACACAAATAGGATACAGAATATACATATGCTTCTCATTATGGCAAAGACTAAAAAAATGGATAGAAAATGAATATAACTTCCTCTTAAAAATAGAGATGGAGTTACGGGTGCAAATAGAACAAGGCAGAGTTCCACAATCACTGTGTTTACAGTGAAATCATAAGAATAAAAATTGGATATATGGGAAGGGATCTGAAGTAGGAGTTGGATGTTGGTGCGACATGAAAAACCGGGAGGATGCAAAAATGATAAATATTCTTTAAGGTATCTGGGGTACGAGGGATTTAAAAGGATATGATATAGGCAACATAGAACACAAGTATCGCTGCAAAGCATGCCATGTATCAATACTGCTAACTGTTTATAACAATATGCTCACCTCATGTCCAGACAAAATAACTTTGACATTGGACCACAATGGATCGGTGGAGATCTTTTCCTTAACAAAATACTTCAGCTGCTCATGAAGACGAGCCATAAAAACTGTTCCCGGTGTGATACAGTTGCTATCAAATCTCTTCTCGGTAGGTAGCACCTCACCTAGTTTACAAAATTTTTATTCAATTGAGTAAAACGCAGTGCAAGTACCTACATATTATTCTTGTGTACCTTATGATGAAACTATTAAGTATATCATTGAATATAGTAGTTAGTAATGATGTTTTGGATGCAATGAATATCAAATTGAAAATATCATCATGATATTTATTTTTAAATAACTTAAAAAATGATTAAAATTTAGACTAACACAAAAGTTAACTCATGCTTGCAATACAATATAAACGTTGATAAAAATAATGCAACCTAAGTTTATAAATACATATTTGTAATAATGTTCAGCTCTGCAAAAATATACAGTTAGAAGATACACATTTCAGACTACAAAATTAGAAATATTTTACATTTTATTATCTACCTTTCGCTTTTGCACTTTCTTCTAAGCTTTCAGCTTCCCTTGCTGATCTAAATCTATAAACAAATATATAAAATTATCTTTAAAGTTTTTAAATTTTTTATGAGTATTGTTTTCAATATTGACTATACTTTAACAGTTAACAATATAACACTAAATTTATGTGATAACTCACATAATCACAATAAACCTTTTATATAAGATTTTTTTTTATTATTTTTAGTCAACAACAACAAAAAAACTTAGCAAAAATGATTTTACCTCCTTCCTCTTTGTTGATTCATTTTAGCTCTTGGAGCAACACCATCAATAGCCATAAAGAAAAGTTTCTTAGGCTTAATGATTTGAAATAAAATACTAATGTAGTGAAAGACATCTTTGAATATCTTTTCTTCAGTGATACGGAAATGGGGATTAGAGTCATCTGGATGAGAGCAGTTGTGAATGATACCATTCATATCCAAATACATGTTGTCAAAGTCTGGTATCTGGAAAGTTAAGAAAATTAAAATTATGTTTTGTTTAGTAAATAAATAATTGAATAGTTATAAATAAAACTTCAATTAAATACAATGTTATTTTTTAAACATTTGTCATGATAACGAAAAGTAATTTATTACAAATATGTAATCAGCTTATATGTAATCTTGTATAAAATACAAAAACTTTGTAACATGAAATTACAGACCTGATACTGCTTAACCAACTCATTAAGGCAAGGATATCTTTCACTGGTGTACCTAAAGAATTTTGGTACTCCCATATTGTTGTAAAATCAACAAAAATATAATGTATTGGTACGAATCTAAACTGTTAATTGGGTAACCTAGATTCAATATTAAGTTATCGATCATTCAGTTTCAAATCGTCCTTTGATGGTAACGATATAATATTTGTTTTTAATCTTCTAATGTTTATTAAGAGGCTGCGACGTTTATTCAGACATAATTAATAAAAGTAATTTTTCTATCTTTACTTTAGAAAAACGATTATTTTTCACAGATAAGAATTAAGAATGACAGGTCAACTTGTAATGATTACCATAGATAACTATGTGATAACTGATCAAACACCTGAATATTCATATTATGGTCAGCGTAACGAATTTAAATAGGTACTAATTATATTCATACCTAACTAACACACTCACTATGGTAATTATTAAAATATGAATGTATCTAATTTTGAATCAAATAAACCTTGATACAACTATTATCATTATTGTCGTATGAGTGATATAATAAACACCACAGATTTATTTAAAGAATTATACTAGATTTTGCTCTTTTCTATCTGTAATATGACCCGAGCTTTCGATTACAATCTTAGGTCTTACGACATTGATATCGAGTAAAAAATATTTATTTTTTACCTGGCGTTTGACATAAGCAATTGACATTAAGGTTGAGTTATTGATGTTGGTTCTAGGAAAATAAAAATCTAAAGTAAATAAGGAATATTAACGTGTATAGCGTCATAATTTATACATGATCAATCCTTACTCAAATCTTGTTAGTTTTTAAAGTTAATATCAACAATACCATGGAAAGTGACGAACTTGGTGGTGATTTGGTTAGATTGGACAATGGATTTTTAGTTGATGAAGAGACCTATGTTGTAAACACAGACGACGTTTTGGGTATTAACGAAACACTTATTATTAGCAAAATTGTTTTACATAATGTTTGTTAACTATCAACTAAACGCACTTTCGCACTTACAGAACAAGAAGAAAATAATTCAGACTCCAATAGTGGTGGAAAAAATGTGCCTCTTAGAGAACAAGATCGATTTTTACCTATTGCGAATATAGCAAAAATAATGAAAAGGGCAATTCCAGAAAATGGAAAGGTTAGAATATCAATTTTAAATTACATATATTGAATTAACCAATGTTTTACATTAAATATTTCTAATCCATTTATAGATTGCGAAAGATGCGAGAGAATGTGTTCAAGAGTGCATTTCTGAATTTATATCGTTCATAACAAGTGAAGCGAGTGATCGTTGTCAGATGGAAAAACGGAAAACTATAAATGGAGAGGATGTACTGTTTGCCATGAATGCACTTGGTTTTGATAATTATGTGGAACCATTAAAATTGTATCTCAAAAAATACAGAGAAATTGTCTTATCACCTGTAAGTATAGTAATTTCATCATTACTTTAGTCGAGATTATTAACAAATAAAGAAAAAAAAAATTTAATAACAATTTTTTTAATCAAATAAATTTTGTTTTCAGGTTACTATCAACAAGCTAAATAAAACAATAGTTTTATATGGAAGTGAGTAAATTTTATAAGTTTTATAAGGATAATAAATAAACATTTCAATTTGCTCATAACATTGAGAAATCTAGACAATATATAGTTTTGACCTCATATTCAATACAAAAACCATTTTTTAATTTGAGTATGGCTTACAAGTATGGTTCAAGCAAAAATCCGCAAGATAATACAGAGCATACTATTTATACAATTAAAATACATACTTTGAAGATAATATTTTAAAACATCTAACATTGCAAGTGTGTACAATTTAATTTTAATCTTTTTTACATAAACATGTCGGTCATGACATCTCTATTTCATCATCATCTATTTGTTTCAGGTGATGGTACGCAATGTGTTTCAAGTGAAACTGATAATGAAACACAGACAGAAACTGTTATATTCAGCTATCCTAAAGTTATTGGAGATTTTACAATTTCTTAATAGTTTTTATTGAACGATAAACAATGGTGATGCTAAAATTAATTGATTATTAAGAAACCAATGAAAGTTTTAGTCAGTCTTGGGCAAACTTTTTTAAAGAGCAGGCTTAAAAATAAAAGGAAGTAATAGATATAAAAGGAATAGGCCATTTTAATCAGTTTGTGAGGATAGATGTTTTTGTGTGAACATTACTGTGCCACACTAAAACAAGTAACAGATTTTGACAAGTCTTAATGGTAATATAGTTTTTGCATTAGAATATATAGCCCAGGATTTATTAACGTACCACGTGGGCGAGGCTATGAGAAAAAAGTGTTTTAAAATTCTAAATAAATAGTGTATGTATGTGATGCATGAAATTGCAACAACATTTCTACACTAGAAATGCTGATGCAGTATATTTGAAAAAGGCATATCACTTGAATTGCAGATTTTTTTTTTATTGTTAATATTTTTTTATTAGTCACAAGTTAGATAGAACCATAAGGCGGGGTAGAAGTGTAAAACTAATCCATAAGCCATAGTTTGCCTATCCCTGATTTGAACTAAACTTTGTTAGTAAATTTGTATTGCTAAGGAATTGTGGTATACTTTTAGAAATAAGAACCCATTAATTGAGCACTTGTTAACTAAAATTTTATTGGTATAATTGGTAATTGCAAGTGATAGTGATGGGCATAAATTAAGTATTGTTTTTACAATAAATGATGTCAATCAAACAATATTTTATTTTGTTTACAGTATATTTCCCAATTACATTATATTTCATTTTTTTAATCTTCAAAATAAATTTTACATTGAAAATGATTATTATAAATGGTAAATCTAATTAATAACTATAATTAATTAATTTATTAATATTACTTGAATTTCATTTCCATATTCGCATACAATTTTATTTACAATATTAGATCGTAAGTATTTTCTGTGTTATGAAAAGATAATTCATGACTTAACTAGGCAGTGTAACATCAATCAAAATACACGAATAAACTATTCCCTGAATTTATCAACGATATATCCAGGCAAAGGCATGAGATATAAAAACTTATTAAAAACGATTATACCCAACGAAAATGCAAAGGAAATACCCAAATTAAAATCCAAGTTAAAATCACCAGATTGATAAATATCGCCACCAAAATTCTTTGCAGTAAATCTCTCTGTTAAAAATGCCTTGCCACTCGAATATCTGCAATTAGCATTGGAATTTGTATTTATATTAGAAGAAGTTTGGATGAGACTTGTGATGGAGGTACAGTTTTCTTCAGGGCTGTAAGGAAGGGCGTTGAATATTGGCTGCTTGAAAATGCTTCTGTGAAGGAAAATTGAGGCGTATCTCGTGTGAGTTAGGTAGGTAAGGTAGTATAGCCATTCTTCATAGCCTTTGTATGATCTGAAATACAAAAAAATAACTGGTCAAGTGCGAGTAGGACTCGCGCACCGAGGGTTCCGTACAAACTTATAGAAATCTATATAAGACTAACCCATCTACGCCATTTGTGGTCTTCATCATCAGTTCCAACATAAGTTACTATCAAAAATACCTAAATCGGTATACGCTTGCCTATAATATTTGAGGAGTTCCCTCAATTTCTCCAGGATCCTATCATCTGATCCTGACCTGAAGACAATGGGACCACCATGGAAGTATACCTTTTCAAACAAAAAAAATTTGAAAATCGGTACCAAAATGGTGGCGTAATCGGCGAACAAACATAAAAAAAAATTAAATACAAGGTCGAATAGAAAACACTCCTTTTTAGAAGTCGCTTAAATATAATCAATTATTATGTAAATATGGATCACGTCCCAAAAACTATTTTGAAACTACTTAGGAGCACTTTAATTTAAAACACGATCATGGATGCAATCCATGGAAACACAAAATTTTATTTTAAGTACTAATTCACCTTATACTTTCAAAAAAGCAAAGTTATAGCGCGATTCAGGATACACCTAGCGCCATCTCTTGACAATTTCAATGAACTAACTTGTTGACTTTAACATTAACAACATAATTATATTATATTTTATTCTCGTTTTATTTTTATTTATATTCTACTACACTCCACTACCCCTGCACTACGTTCGTAAAATATTTAGATTTACATTATCAATCGAAATATCGAAATATATATTAGTGTTGCCAAGACGAAAATAATTAGTCCTTAATTCGAACAAAACTAATTGTTTATTTATAAATAACTAATTATATTACTAATAACCAGAAGACTTATATGTGTAGATAAATAAGTAAATTAAATAACTCGATCTGTTTGAATTTAATTTTAAAATTTTCGTACTAAGTCAATACGAGTACTTAAATCAAATCGCGTGAAGCTCTTATATTGAATGTTAATTACGTAATGACGTTATAAATCGACGATAAAACTTTTAAATGAAAAGTTTATTTTATAATTTTTAGCGCGTTTAAATAATAATTAAAATAAAAATTTTTATTAATCGAGCAGAATTATATCACAGTTAATGTCATAATGTTGTAATAGATGGCATTAGCTGTACGCTGCATCGCGCTATCATTTTGTTAGCTGCGATATATAGATTGCATTGCGTTGTTTATAAAGGTTTGCTGCTTTTTAATGTTTTCGTATTGATACAAATTTCTTCTCATTGTTTGTAAAATTGTTTTTTTGACCATGGTCAACTTCTATGTTAATTTGTTACAAGTACATATAATTTTAATTCTAAGATTAATATATTTTCCGCTTGATCAATTTACAACTTGATACATTTACGCGTTCCTGAGAAAAAGGTTGAAAGACACACGTATAGACTGACAGACACACGAACAGAAATTTACAGTTTTCGGATTTTTTCCTTTATGTATACTAAAGGACCTTGCTCCTGGCCAAATTTCATAATGCTTGGTCAATGGGAAGTACCCTATAGGTTTTGATTCCCTTGCGAAAACGTTAAAAACGCTATCATACTTAAAATATGTGATATAAATGACCGTATCTTTTGATTGCGTTAACTTAGAAGTTTGATTTTTTCACAGCTCTTAGTAATTACAACTCTGAGTACTTGACGTTGATAAAAATTTGTTACCTTCACGCGTTTCTGAGAAAAAGCTTGAAAGACAAACTTACAAACAGACAAACATACATACAAAAATTTACAGTTTTCAGATTTTTTCCTTTATTTGTACCATAAGATCTTACTTCTTGCCAAATTTCATCGTGCTAGGTCAATGGGAAGTACCCTATAGGTTTTGATTCCCTTGCGAAAACGCTAAAATGGTCAAAATATACGACATATTTTCCATTATCTTTTGATTGCGTTGACTTAGAACTTTAATATTTTCACGGCTGCATGTCATCATAGACTTGAGTATATGATATTAATTTCAACATGATACGTCTATGCATTTCTGAGAAAAAAGGGTTGACATCCCGACAGACAGACAGACAGACAGACAGACAGACAGACAGACAGACAGACAGACAGACAGACAGACAGACAGACAGACAGACGGACAACAAAGTGATCCTATAAGGGTTCCGTTTTTCCTTTTAAGGTACGGAACCCTAAAAATCATAAAATTTCAATATCATTAATTCTGTAGATTATAATAACTATAGAGAAAGCATAATTTAGTTCCGATTAACAGTAATAATAATTAAGCCTTTAATATAATTATAATAAATTCAATATCAAAGCATCTAGGATCGCAATTTGAGATAAATATTTTTTTATGGCCTTCTAGACAATTTTTATAAAAAGATTAAAATAAAAATGGCAAATCGTGGACATGCCTAGTTAATTATAAAATTAGGTCTAATATGGTTGAAATCAATTACCTTAAGACTCCACTAGATAACATGATATAAATGCAGGAGATGTAAATGTTAACAATAGCAGCGATAAGGCCATTCTTCACAAACATCATGACAGCTATAGTTTGTTGCTCAGCAAAAATGTAGCTCGACCAGAGTATTAATGCGAAGAATATGTAGTTCAAGCTTTCTGATATGTCGCCTAGAATCCTGGTTAAAATATTGTTAAGTTTATTTTATCATCAAACACTCTAATATAAATGCAAAAGTGACCGTCTGTGTGATTGTGTTGGTGTTTGTTTATGTTTTCATACCTAAGTCCTAGAACAAATTTTGATGAATTTTAGTATAAATTCGAATTACTTGAGAAGTTTAGCAAGTTATAGCTATGATGAATAATTTATATCTTCGTCTTTTTCTACTATATTATACATACATTTCTTTTTTTGAACATCACATTTTACGTACATATATTAGTGATATGAGGTTCACTGGGGTTCTATTCTCAAGTTTATGTGTAATTATGGATTATGAATATATTTATAAGATTCAGGACGAGTAATCTATCCTAGAGTATTAGTTATATCAGCACTATTTACTCTACGTAAATAGTGCTGATATAACTAATCAACGAGGTACCATAGACAAAATACTGTAAATATTTAATTTAAAGAGATTTTATAAGAGTTAATTATACATACGGATATATAATAGCAGCGGAGGCGAAAGCGGCAATGAACGAGAAGGGTAGCGAGACGAGGTTCCACGCCAGCAGGAGGCTGGCGCCGCTGTACAGCCCTTCCTGCGCCTCCTGGTAGTAGCGGGTTCTGTATGCACCGTCTGGATATACAAAATAATATGGACGCTGATTAGCAAAACTACGTCAAGCCACACAGACTTCATTTTGAGGGAGTCTTGTTTAAAGATGTCAAACTTATTCTTATTTAAAAATTTTTTCTTTTTAGGAAATTTATATCTATCATCCTTTTCTATTTTGATAAATGGTATCGTTGTCTTAGATTTTCGCGATTATTATTCATTGAAATAAAACTATTTTAAACGTACGTAACGAACGTTATTCGAGATACCATCTAAGAAACCGTTGGCGGTAGTTGTAAATAATATTTTCTAAAACCTCAAATAGACAAATGTCACCTTAGTCTACCCGTGACCACGAACGCTGCAAAGTGCTTGAAACGTCGGGATGATAAAAATAATTAATATACGCGATTTAAATCCGTTTAAAATAGTTTGATAAATGGTATAACGAATTAAAAGCAGATTAGTATAATAGTAGTTTACTATAACAAAATTTAAAAAAATCTCTCACATTCTGGATTTTTGCCCACCTAGTGCCCCTATAGCAAATCCATTGCTGCTCGTCAGCTATATCAAAATCAATCAAATATCAAAAAATACTTTATTCAAGTAGGCTTTTAAAAGGACTTTTGAATTGTCAAAACAAACAAAAAGTACTTAAATTAAGGAAAAGCTACCACCGGTTCGGAATGTAGATTCTAACGAGAGGAACCGGCAAGAAACTCGTTATGTAGTCTTTTTAAATTGTGTTATTAAGTATATACATTTAACATTATATGAAACAAGTCTATAACAGAGACGTCGTATTTTTTTTCTTTATAGTATGGCGTGCATCCGCGCTACTTATGCGAAAAATATTGGAAACGTCGTAACTAGATACAAAAGGTGCGAGTTGTCAAAAAAAAGGCAGTGACAGTAAATTCGTGCAGGTTTAAAGCAATCAGAAATAAGTTATGTAAATTTTTATGAAAGTTTGAGTGGAAAGCTTATAGGTGTTTCTCGCCTAATACTAGCTGCCCACCACGGTTTCACTTACGTTGATGATTACTGCTTCGCTCCATGAGTCGTAATGTGATGTAATATAACCTTCCTGAATAAGCGGCCTATCCAACGCAGAAAGAGTTTTTCAAATCAGATCAGTAGTTTCAGAGATTACCCCCTACATATAAACTTACAAACAAGTTTGACCTCTTGCTTGCGGCTTCGTTCACGTTAATTTAGATTTTATTTTACTATATAACATATAGCCTATGACCATCTAGAGTACTTAGTACTATTTTTAGAATATTGTGATAAGAACCTTTCAGACGGTACTACATTTTTTACGAGACGTAAAAAAGAAGAAAACCGACTTCAAAAACCAAATACGTAATTGCTTATATTTCTGAATGTCATTTTGATTTTTAATACTAAAATACGGAATCTATGGGACCGAATTAAGTTTGTAGAATAGGCAAATAATATCTATGAATAAAACGTCGCAATTTATGCATATGTTACTTGTCATTGTCGTAGGGCCGAAACTATAAGTTATTGGAATTGCTCGTTTAATTATTTATTACGATTTTGTTTATCTTAATATAAATACAAAAATGTGGCTTTAATTTTAAATCCTACATTATTTTATGTTTATAAATAATTAGCTAACGATTTTTAATATTTAGTGATACATATTTACTTACAGAGACAAATTGTGTTCATAATACTTATAAAGTACGTTCCGACCATAGCGTTGAAAATAAGTCCACTTTTAGTGATAAAAGCTCGCTGAAAGTCCTGTAATGATAATAAAATATAAACAAACCGTTCATAAGTACGAAACAATAATTAAAAGTGATTAAAACATCTTAAATACCTTAGATTCGTTGTAGAAAATCCATAAAATTAAGAAATATATTGGTAACGTTAATAATCTCATTGACATTTGTTTCAAACCATGCTTTTTCAAATTGAAAATCGATACAAGCATTCTCCTGAAACGTCATACATATTAAGTTATTTGTTATTCCTAACCCTCCTTAATGGTTAGAGATTTTACTAAAAAGATTTCAAAAATTAAAAACGCTGTGAAAATACTATTTTTTTTATACTACATTATATAGAAAAATAACATTCCATGACTTATTAAGTTGAGCTGACTTGAGTTAGGCAAAGATGGAAAATGGTGCGTTCATAACGTCGAAATTAGTTAAAATTATTTATTTTTAAATTCAAAGTTTTAGCAGTTACAATATTTCCATTGTTCAATATTTGCGTCGTACATCGTACACTACAAATTTATGTATAAAACTAGTTGCCCTTCGCGGGTCATAGCGTGATGTAATGTAGCCTTCCTCAATAAACAGGCTATTTAACACAAAATAATTTTTCATATCGGATTATTCGTTTCAGAATTTTGGATCAATCGTTTTTACATACAAATTGATAAATAAACTTATCTCTTTATAATATTAGTATAATAACATAATTTATAATATTAGTTAAACGAACTTACAAATACAACATCCATATAACCTTCACACCCCCCGGCTTGCCATAATTCATCTGAATTTTGTTAGGGTTGATAATCCTGCTGTGCTCAGCGAGGTTGCCCTGCATCATCGCTTGACCTTCCACCTTGAACTTCTCCACCAGCGCCGCTATCTGGTGATTGGATTCTATGAAGCGTTCCCGTGATCGTCTGTCTACTGTAGATAGGCATACTGGAAATACCAATTTAAGTTTTAGGGTAAGACGAAAATTACATTTGTAAGTTTTTCTCTCGAAAGCGATACAAAACAATTCTATAACCTCGTAACAGATATGTACGTCGTAAAAAGTTACGAAAGCTGTGAATGTTAAAAATAATGCTGGCTGTAAACAAAAATTTAGGCTGCGAACTGCGAACTTTATTTTCGTGTTTTTTTTTCGTAGTGTTTAATAAGTTGCGTCAAAATATGAATGTACCCGCGCGAATTTTAAATTCTTATACGTTTACCCTCATATATATAATATAACCCAATAAAATATCGCACGGTTTTTTTATTGGACTGGTTTAATTAATTCAATATAGCAATAAGATGTTCTGTTCTGTTAAGACCGTGATGAATTGTGAAAAAATGTGCGTCATATATGTTTTATTCTTCGAAAGCAATAATCTATCACAAGATTAAGACCAAATATAAGTCAGAATGGAATCACTCACAATAATACATTAAAGGATTTTCCAATTGCGGGCAAGGGAAGCCAATGCTACCGAAATAGTCCAATAAGTTTCTTGTCGGTCCCGCGTACACCACATCTCCAAGACACAGATACACTACCCTATCTAGGAAGGGGAAAACATCTGAAAAATAAATCAACATATTAATAAGTCGACATAATAAAATCTATACTGTTGTCAACTGGGCATGTTGTGTTGGACATTTTACCAGCATTACCAGAATTGATTCTGAAAAGTAAAAAAATATATTAATTTTCTAAAATTCTTTTTCATAAATGACGCCTATAATAGTATAGCCGCGCCTACTAAATTTCAATAAAAAAGGTTTTTTTAGTTAAAAAAAAAAAACAGTTTTTTATTTTGAAATATCGGTTTTGCTAACGCTGGTTTTGTCATACGTTAGACATTTCGTCTAACACATGCTCAGTTGACACTCTGTATAAACTTACGAGTAGTTTTTTTTACATCACATTACAAGTCTTTGAAATTCTCGACTTTTTCACTATTATAATATGGATTTGGTACATACTAAACCTTTCTCTTGAATCACTCTGTTTATTGATGAAAACCTCATTAAAATACTTTGCTTAGTTTTAAAGATCTAAGTGTACAGACGGCGGAAGCGACTTTGTTTTATACTATGTAAAGATATAAGAGTAAGTAATTTTTTGATAAATGTATTTATATATATGACATACAATTTGAAAAAAGAGTAACTATCGAATTTCTTGTTGGTGCCTAGATAGAATCTACGTTGCGAACAGGTAATAGCTTTTCATGGATTTGAAATTTTTTTTTTTGTTTGTTTTGACAATTCGAATGTGCTTTAAAAGCCTAGATTATTGACTATGGTAAAACAATAACAATTTTAACCGACTTCAAAAAGTTATACATTTATATGTACCATTACTTTTCCGTGTATTTCACTATAAATTAAACCGTAATGTAAACATCTCGCGAATTAGATTTATTTATAAGACATCTGAAAAACTGCCAAAACCGCAGTAATGTTTTAATGAATTTACCTGATCTCGGTTTTTCCATAGTAAGTATGATGGTAGTTCCATACTTCTTAGCTGCGTTTGAAAGAATCGATATCACCAAATACGTATTCAAAGGATCTAAGTCCCAGGTAGGCTCATCGAGAAGTAGAATTACTGAAACGATTTGCAATATTTAGTGAATTTGTTAAAAAAATGACGCCACAGCGATAGAGCATCCCAAGTGTCTTTTTATACACAAATATGTTATGATTCCTTCTCAGTATCAAATATATTTTCTTTGGATTAAAAAGGGCTTAAGACGATAATTACATCTGTAAGTTTTATTCTCGAGAGCGACATAAAACAACTTTGTAATCTGTTAGGAATATATCATAAAAGTTAATAATACTTTATTTTGTCTATGGTAGTTCGTTGATCAGTTAATTATTATATTATATATCATCAGTACTTACTTACTCTCTCTGGGAAAGATCGCTCTTCATCTTCATAAATACATTCATAATAACAAGTAAACTAGTGACTAGAAACCCAGAGATAACATAACATAATCTAGTAACAGATACGGTACTTATGAAAGCTATGAATGTCAAAATAACAGTACTGACAGTAAATTACTTCAGGTGTAAAGCAATAAGATATAACTTACATAAATCTTTATGAAAGTATGAGAGCAAAACTTATAAGTGTAATTCTCGCCTATCACTAATTTCTCGATCTGCCATCGATGACAAATGACTGATAATGTGAAAACATATTGAGTTAGAGCTAGGACCACATTTTTATATAGAATGTTATTTAAGTCGTTCTTGTATTGGCGCTAGGATGCAGTGAATAAAGATAATATAATAAAAAATTTACATGGATCTCGAATGAGTTGAACTCCAATCACTAGACGTCGATATTCGCTTTTCGTTAAACTCGTAACACATTTGTTGGCAACCTGTGGTCAAATTAGAATGATGTACCTAATTTATTATTTATATAAAAAATCAACAAATATTTACAGTTTTTATTAAATAAAAGACATACCTGAGACAAAGCTAAATCTGCCATGACTTGTTTTACTTTTGACGATTTTAGATATCCAGAAATCTGCAAATATATAACACAATGAAACATATTATATCAGTCATTCTGTTGACTTTATTAATTTTCATGAATTTTATTATTACACCCAAAGTGTGCAAAGGAGTCCACTTTAAGTGTTGTTCAGTTAATTATTCATAGTTGTTACCTTAGTCAATGACAAAGCTAGGGTCTGTTGCACACTGAGCCCAGGAAGGAGTTTCGTAGAATGTCGAACTAGAGCGCAAGTACTTCTAAACTGATCCTCTTCCAAAGGAATTCCTTCAAGAAGTATGTGACCTTTGGAAGGCACTCGGCGGCTAATGACGTCCAGAAGAGCGCGTTTACCGCTGCCTAGATAGAATTGTGTAAAAGACTAAAGTTATTGACCTTAAAAGTTGAAATGTTTTTAGTTGATTGTTCTTAAAAATACAGTATATAAGTAATTGACTAAAAATAAGATTACGATAGTTATTACATTATACATTACCTTTTTTCGAGTTAATTAAGATTTTTTTTACTCAATTTGCTAGATTTTATAGTTATAAAGTTTATATGAGTTGTACTGAAAGCTAACCATGAGACATATATAGGACCATATTCATAACAAAATACCTTTGGAACCCAAAATGGCAGTAACTTCTCCACTATGCGTGATAAAGGAGACATCCTTCAGGATAACACCAGTCTTCACACCGCCCGTCAATCGTTGGAAGAAGCTACCTGGCTCCACCTGTTCAAATTAACACACGCTTAATTTTATTTTTGCATATAATATTTTATACTTGTATGTTCAGGCGACTTTATAACCTATTTCTTTGAGAAATGACAGGTTTTTCATACCCGATTTTCTCTCTAAGCTTTCATTCACTATTTCACTCCCCTTCAACTTTTATTTTCACCACATGAAGTTTTTGAAAAAAAAGTAGATTTTGTATTTGGTACGTATGTATGTATAGCCATTTGTATGTTCACGATTTTCTCAAAAACAACTGATCCGATTTTTGATGGGGTAAATGCATATTTTTTAAGGAAGGTTCTACTATATAACATATAAGGATCTGATGAATATCTTAGAGGAAAAAGGAACTTTTAAATTACTAACAGCAAATGCGGGTCATTTGCTGTCAATTTGTCTATGTATAGTTACAGCAACAGTTCTGTTTGAAATCGGTATTTTTTTCTACGAAAACAATTATTCAAGGCCTAATCTATATTCGTGCAAAAGTACACCAAAATTATTTCAGTGGTTTAAGCGTGAAAACGTAACAGTAACATGATAAGTTCGTTTTATTGTCTTGATATTTCTCCCTATCTCATCCCATACAATCGACTTCAACGGGTGCAAATCGAATAATTCACAAATAACCGTCATTCGAGTGATACATATTTTATTTGAGATATTATTGTTACGATGTTTAATTTTTGTTTATTTACTATTTTACAAATATATAAAAAATATATAATTTACTAAAAATAAATTTACCAAATCCAGTATTGTATTTATACGTAAGTTTTATTAGTAATAATGAAAGAAGACGTAAAAATAAGGCCTTTTCTAATTAGAATGGTTACAATAAATAATATAAAGGTGCACAAACATGTTTCATGTACACACGCGTACTTACTTGTCCCGAATGAAAAACATTACACAACTCCAACGTATAATCACTCCCAATCATGATTACGGCCGATCACTTCGTATATTCTACGGAAATAATGATAAATGTTATTAAAAATAAAAACAATCACATTTCAAAATAATACAGCCTCTCCGTAAAAATAATCTCGCAAACTAACTTAAGCGCAGGTAACTTCAAACTTTACCTAACGTTGGCGGCGTTGCCAATTCTATTCGTTACTAACTTCTGTTTAATAACTGTACTTGACATTAACTTTGTAAAAGAACCGAGCTATTGTATACTCTATTTTCATGTAATAGAGTCTCTTTTTGTTTTAAAACCATAAACAAGTGCTTTTTAAGGAGAAGATAGGTGCCTGAATTTGTGTAATTTTTATCTTATATTTAAGGATAATAAAGCTTTAAAGCAAGCACCACTAAAGTTGTGTTGATAGCGAAAACAGAGCACTGGAAAACATGCTATCCTTTCTATAAAATCATGTGATTCCGTAGGAAAACGCTTTATAAAAAAATAATTTTATCCCGAAAGAATTGTTCAATTAAAATGAATTTTAATATATTAAAAATATAATAACGTGAAAAAACCTAACAATTGGTATGAGTGGAGACTGCCGATAGAAGTGAAAACTTTAAATCATGAAATAAATCAGAAATAATAATTATTAAAATCTTTAATTCTCGACGTTCACGACCCCTTATCATTAGCGTGACGCCACCTCATTAGTTTTCTCCCATTCATTGGTTCAACACACCTGAATAAATTTTATTTAATAAATTTATGTATTTATAATCAAATTTTTTTTTCTCTCTCAAGTTGGCCTACACCTGAACCTGATCTACAATGAAACTGTGGCTGTGCTAATGCTTCCCTGGGTACCAGAATTGATCATCCGTCATGATATATTTGAATAACTGATTTCCCGCTTTATTAAAAAAAAGAAATAATACAATATGGTTAATTAGTAAGATAAAAAATAATACCTATTTGATTCAATATAAATAAGCCTTCCCTTAATAATGAAAGCCTCATTTTTCTATAGAATTTCTACATAGGCACCACTAGCCTATAGTATGGATCATTCTTTGTTTCTTTTTCTCACATACAAAAAGCTGCTATACAGTTGAGATGGCTACATTTACCAACTTAGTTATGTTCACACATTCCAAAGTTGTCTTTTCTCTTTTTCTCGCGTAAATCTAACTATTGTTAGAAAGAGCGCGTACGATGCGCAGTGTCACTGACAGTTCAGTAGGAGTGCGGTCGTCGCTGTAGTCCGTCAGTACAATATAGCAAAGATATATCGAACCAACAGATCCAACGAACAGCGATATTAAACGAACGAAGGGATTCGAAATATTTAAAAGTTTAACTTATATGTCTTAACAAATTAGGTGTTTTTTTGTGTAGATTGATCGACTGCTTCTTGTGATAAGTGTTTTATGGTGTGCAGTGTAGTGCGCTCCGGAGTCCCGTTGGCCGGTATTTTACCAAGTAAGTTGACGGTACACATATTCTCGTATTTGTGTAGGTGGTCTGAGAGGCTTTTATTGGGTGTTTTGAAGACGTTAGAAAGAATATACAAACGTTATAAAATATGTGAACGACCGAAGCATACGAAATGTAAGCACAAGTGTATTTATTAATGTCACATTTCGTTCGCGAATAGTAAAAACAATGATTAACAAAACAAAAGATTTTTCCTTTGTCTTGTTTTATACATTAAAATAGTTTTTATACACGATAAAATAAAATTAAGGTCAACCATATACATACGTTAAAAATAATAATATAATTTCTACTAATTACTTTGGCACAGTTACTCTCTGTTATAGATAAGCTATGCAGTAAAAGTTTCTTTCATTATTTTCCTGTTGACACACACATGGGTAAATAATATTCAAAATTTTAATATTATATCAAAAATTGCTCCACACTGGGGTTTGAACCCGCACCGATCGTCTACCTTGCTGTCACAATGTTAACAATTTAAAATTCTATAACTGTAATAAACCCATTACAGTTGTATAAAAACATGATCGTAATTCGTATATAATATATGTTCGATACCTTTTGTTGTCTTGAATTGAAATGAAAATATTTGGCTAATGTTAAATAATAAAACTGAGTCGTAGTCTGACACGAAGGACTCCGAAATTCGCACCAAGGTACATGTTAATTTATTTTATTTTATTTATTAACACTGTGTTCATGAAGTGGCTGTTTGTAATTTCACATTAACAGGTCTTAAGTAAATGCATACGACAGTATATTCGGTACTTTCATCAAAAACTCAATTAGATAAAAAATACCTGTTTGTTTGATCCGGCTAATCTCTGAAACGGCTGGATTTTGACGGTACTTTCACACACAAATAGCTGGTGCTATAAGGAGTAACTTAGGCTCCTTTTTTAAATTTTATTATTTTAATTAATAAATAAAATGAGGATTACGCTAAAACAAAATTGAAACCAATGAAATAGTAAAGAATATCCGATTCAAGTAGGGAAGGTAAACATTATAAAATGAATATAATTTTTCCTTAAATTAACGCGGGTGGAACCGCGGTCACAGACAAAGAGACAAAGATTCCATTCACCATCCTATAAGTTATAACACTTCTTTTCAAAAATTTTTGTACAAGAAAAAAGATAGGCACATAAAAATTTGTAAAGTGAGACTCGCACTTGACGGACTTTTTATTATTTACAATTTACAAGAAATACACTCACAATTTCAACTCTCTATTTATTACGGCTCATGAAATACAGCGAGCGGACGAACGAATACAGAAAAAGCTTTTTTGTAACCTACCTATTAGTTTATTTTTTTAGCTAAAAGCTTTACTCGTAGCATCCGGTTAGGTCATTGCTAAGAAAAAGATTATTGAGTAAAAATCTAAAACAATAGCGGGTGGTAACGACCTCAGGATGTGATGAATCAGTCTTGAAACTTTTATCCACCCGAGCGTTGCCTACAATGATAATTTGAAATTATTGTACCATTTATTTTAATCCTATTTTTTTATTTCGTACGGTATAAGCAGTTGCGAACACCTTTTTAATGTTTTTTTTTGCGACTTCCGTGGTAGAGGAAGTCTAGATTCTTGTTTATATTTTCGCATTAATTTTTAAATATTATTAGGATAATTTTTTTCAGAAATTTCTCAGGAAATTGTTGTAGAAATAAATTAAGTTATAAAAATAAAAACACTAATGTAGGTATGTCGTAAAAATAAAAACAAAAAATATATTAAAACTAAAAAATAAAAACTTTTTATCAAAAGTGTTGAATGAACAGAACAGAAAATAATAACCGATACGTAGTACATTATAAAATGTTACTTTAAAGAGCTATTAAGTTCGATCCACCTTTCCAAATTTACTCGTGAAATTATGAACACAAGTTGTAAACCGACCTCCAGGTCTATCTACACTCTACAGGTATTTGGCAACTACATACAACAGAAATGCATATGCCTAATTATGGCCTGCGCAGACCTGCCTGCGGAGGATTTAAATTCCTGAAAAAAAAGTACATGCCCGTGATTATTCAGGAGGCAGGAAAATATTTCGTGCATTTTGTACTCAACGATACATCATATGAACGAAACACGTAAGATAGAAAAAAAATACTCCGTGAATTGCTACGTGTTTGCGTTTGCGAGCTTCAAGCTTATGTATATGAACATATAAAATAAAACTATTCGCTAATGTTTTATCACATATCACATACGTTGCAGAATATAACTCGACGACGCTCATGTTCGAGAGAGATACTTGACCATCTCGAACATTAAATTAACATCGGTGGTAACTTACAGTACAATATAATTTTAGACTGAACAAACAGATCTTTCAGAGTTATGTAAAGATAAATGTGGGTATAAATTTATTTATGTAGTTATTCAAATATTTAGGACACCTGTAATAGGAAAGCTGTTAAAGTATACATTACATAAATATATTTATTTTTAGAGAATGCGTCTTAGCGCTTTCTCTGAGCTTTTGGAAAACTAATCGGAAACCATTTTTCTGAATGAAACAGTCTTCGAAAATAATCGTGTTGTGTGACATAATAACCAAGGTGGTTTATAAGGGTTTCCTCGAAAAACCGATCTATCAAAGTATAAAATAAAAAAAAATTAAACAATAGAATTTTGTGGTATCTGTTATGTAAACTCAAAAGACTAATCGTATATTTTTGTTTTCTTTATATAACAGTTCTTATAATTTTTAACTACAACATAAAAATTGCCAAAGAAAATATTATTTAGGCAATCATATGTTATTAAGAAATTTAAATACTAAACGGTTACCTCATAAAGACGAAGCGTTTAACAAATATCACACAATATAAATTTGTCTATAAGTCAATGTTAATTTTACGGTAAATTATCGATCATAATCAAATCAAATCAAAATCAAAATTATTTTCTTACATTTTCCGATTACAATGTCTATGAAATTAATACCAGGTAGACAACGGAGACGGTTCTACCCGTGACTACGATGGATAATAATATAAACAAGTATACGCGATTTAATTCCGTTTGAAATGAGTAAGAGAGAGAAAGAGAGAGAGCTGTAAGCACGAAAAATGTACTTATGGTGACTTGGGATACGATATCTCTACTAGATCAGAATAATTGAGCTTGAAACCTAAGTAGGGTTTTTATTACTATTTTAGAAAATTTAACGGCTTTATTTAACACAGGAATTTTATTAGTATTTATTGTTAACCAGGATTTGTACCCGCAATATTAAAATTAATTAAACCGTCTCGATCTCGCCTCATTTGTCAGTAGTTAAAATAAACTGATATTTGGACTTTATTTGGACTTTATTTAAGCAGTATTGTGCCAATTTCACCATATATATTTTTTTTTTAATCCGACAAAATACATTTTCGATAAAGTTATTTTTTTAATTATCACTTTATAATATAGAAAATAAGACACAAAAATTAAGTTTACTGTAAATGATACATAAATGTTTTTCCGTATTCTCGTGACCTTTATTTACCAGTAGAGTTCGTAAAGTGTAACAAAATATTCAGACATATCTAGGTTTACGACTGCAACGTTCTCATAGACCTTTATTTTATGGCCGAGTTCATGAGAAATACGCGTATCATGTTACCAGTAGCCTTCCGTTACTTGCGTTTCTTTTTACGTAAATTGTTCATTTCAAATTAACTATTTTAAAGTAAGAATAATAAAATTTTTTATGTTTGTTTTTATCCAAATAAAAATACATTTTATTTTTATTATTTATAACCGGATAAAGGATTCATTTTTGCTAAAAAACCCTTTACACGAATGAGTCAACTAATATTTGAATCACTGATTTTTATATTTAATTTTTGCAATAAACGTGGTTAACTAAAGGAAATAAAATATTCCCTTATTGTAGGTATATAATATACTTAAACATGACTAACTTATCATATATATTTTCTCAGTTGTAACACTAACGGATTTAATGCTTTGTAAGAACAATTTTAATAATTTGTCATACATTTCAGATGACTAGGCAGATAGCAGGTGATCTTTACCATCAAATGACGCGTCAATCTTTCTGTGTCTAAGCTTTATATACCTGTCGAAACATTAGTATTGCATTAGACAGATGCAATGCTTTAATGCAACGTCTGATTACTTTATGTGAGCGTAGCTAAAGAGTGGTTTGCAATTTGATATGCACCGTCCATTGAACATGAGGAGTGTAAGACAGAATAATTTTGTAAGATAGATTCCTTTGCTATTTCTTCAAATTTTTCTTGTTTTTTGGAACTATACGTGATGATATTTAAATACTAATTATGTCAACCAAATTCTAGCAATTGGGTTGACTAATTGTGTTATTGTGTAGCAGAAGGCGCTTCGCAAATGGCGACACTTTTGTGTGTTGTGTCAATCATCCACACCCTGCGTAGACGTAGCCACAATTTGTGTCTATTGCCAATTAAAAAGTGGTTCTTTGCGTAACTTCTAACATAGGTTTATTTAAAATATTGTTATAAAATTTTATATACAATATTGCTACAATCCTTTTACTTAATATTTGATATCGTTAATTTTAAATAACGAAACTTATATTTTATATACATATCTTATCATTTATACTAATATTATAAAGCTGAAGAATTTGTTTTTTTTTTTTGTTTGAACGAGCTAATCTCAGGAAATACTGGTTTGAATTGACAAATTATTTTTGTGTAGGATAGTTTATTTACGGAGGAAAGCTATATAAAGGCTATATAACATCACGATACGACTCAGGAGCGAAACACTAACAATAAACGCGCGTGAAACCACAAGGTAAGGTTTAATATTATCTGTAGTGTGTTCATATTTAATATGACATTATAATTATAAGTGTCGTCGTAATGGAATAAACGGATTGTTTGTTCTATTTTATGTTTAAAAAATAATTGTGTACGTACATTTAATTCTTACAACTATTATATTTTACTAAACAATTGCGTCATTGTTCCAGTACGGCAATACCTACATTGGAAGAACGATATTTGATATTATGAACAGTTAAGTAACAGATTATTGGATTACGTTTCTTTATTTTAACAACGTTAGATGAATTATTTATTACTCCACCTATAATATAAGAGCTAGCAAGGTTTTCATCTCGTCATTTTAGAAAGGGTCATTTAACATATGGATGCTGATAAGCAATAATGTGTCAACACACAAAAAGTCGACTTCGGAGATATTGATTTATTTATATAAATAAATCAATACCTATATATCTATCTATATAGATATAAATAATATTTTGATAGTGCATCATGTATTTAACATAATTCAATAATTCTTCAAGTCGTTTAAAGTACATAAATACGTAAAAACGTTCTTTAATTAAATATTTCGAATATTGAAGTGTGTGTCATATTTTGGAGTTTAAAATAATCTTATATATTATAAAAACTTATTACTTGAAAACTTTTCAGTAGACCAATCTGCTTTTATTTCATAATACATTTTATCAACTTAGAAAAGAAAAGATGGATATATACACCTGCCTTAGCAATGCATCATGTTGCTCCAAAGACGCCGTACTCTTTTCTTTTAAACCATAATAAGAAAGCGAGATATGTTAAAAACATCATGTCGTTAGATCTCATGGTCCATAACGTCAGACTTATGTCACAAAAGCCGCCACAATTCGAGGTTCACAACAGCCAATACAGCTACAAATTTTCTGTTTTCTTATACACAATTTTTTTAATGCCCTATACTATGACATAGGTGTGTCCGCGGGCTCTTAATCTATTAGGCCACTAGTACGGGATTATCGCGTGAGGTGTGAGGCAGGAAGTAACATTAGTTTTTTACGCGTCTATCACATTGCGGATAGTAAATTCCACTTAAGTGCAATTTTAACTCGCATGAGATACACACGAATATAAATGATGATGAATGCAATATTTACCAAAGTGTACTCGCAAGTTAAAATTGTCATATAATCTTAAATGACAAGAAATAAGGTTATATTTTTAATCCATAGTTATATTTTAAATGAATAAGTTTATCTGGAAAAATTTGAAGAATTTTGATACAGATATACATTGGAACTGGGAGAAGGTTTTGTGTCGCGAAAATACAGCATTAATGAAATGAAATGAAATAGGGGTAGAAAGTTTCTACGCAGAAGTCGCGAGAAAGTTGGTAGTTATATTAAAATATAATGGCTATGTAATATATAAATTATAATAAATTCTGTAACAAAACATAATAATGCGTAAACAGACGTACAGGCGTAAGGCTGTCATTTATGTTTAATAAGTTAAATTCTCAAAATAATTACCTAAAAGTAGGTAAAAATGTATACACATTTTATCTCAAAACCTAGACAGGTATTATTTCATTTATTACGTGACTCAATATGGCCTAGGTTCGTGTCCTACAAACGACCGATAAGCGTGAAGGCGACAGTCCTATGTCCAGCGAAACCTTGCGTAATCGACGCATTGTTTGTGAATTATAGAGGTCGCAGGCTACATTGTAATATGTTAATTTATTAAAATAATAACAAGAGGCTACAGATACATTCCACGAAAATTAAATGGCCGAATAATAAATCGATTACCACAGGACTTTATTCATCCAACAGATGTTGCAATCTGAAATACAAAACTTCAAAATCCATTTTTATTAAAATAAAATAAGTTTCATTATCTCCTTTGCTTCGTTTAAGTATGCATATCGTTCTTTTTTAATTAACAATTAATAATAGTCAAAATCTTTATTAAATGTTAAGACGTCATAATAATTTATTACTGTTATATAATGTTATACAACTACTTATTAGGCAAAAAAAAAAAACATTTTTTTTAAATACTTAAAAGGTGAAAAATGAATTCACTCCAAATTATTGGCAAAATTAATTTCCCGTAAGGTAACTTTGTCTCCTTGTACAAATCCTTTTATTAACCTATCATTATTTCGATTAAAAATCAATGGAATGTATTGGCCACTAACAGGAAGCTGTCAATATGTTTAGGTACAGACTTCCGCTCAATGCAACCGCTATCAAAAATGCTAATAGAAAACATTACACGGGAACCCTTTTTACGGACGATTGGACTTGCATAAAAGTTAGACAATCGTTGTAATTTGTTTGATTTGTAGTAATAGTTTTTTTTTTAATAATAATCATCTATGAAATTACGGTTGGATATAATATTAACATACAATGTTATTGTAATCGATATTTTATTATTTCTGAATGATTTAATATTTTAAAAAAGTTGTGTAAATTATATCTGACAATTTATTAATTATTCCAACTTTTATTATTATGTTATTTACTATTTTGTACTAAAAATTTACTTTTCCCAAGTTTTACAAAAAAATATAATTTATTAACAATAAATTATAAGCAGCGGAATTTAACAAAACTCTATATTGATAACTATAAGGCGCTAATTACACTTGTAATTTTTACTCTCGTGAATGAAATAACACACACTGTATCCTGGTAACATTTATCTAGGCAAATGTCTATCTTAAGATAAATGTATATTTTTCACGTGTGACAGCAAATGATAAACAAATATGTTGGTTAATCTTATAAACTTATAAGTGCAGTTCTCGCCTAATGTATTGTTCCTTCAAAAAAGGATGGGTAAAAATATAAAATTAAATTTGAATTGACAAACGAGAACAGTAAATTTCATTGTGTTTATTGTTTTATCTACTATTTCACTTGACTTTAGCGTAGACAGAGTTTACAAAAACTTCGTGATTTAAGAAAATATAATCATCAATATACCTCACGATGCGTCTAATAAATATAAAGGAAGTTTATATTCAGTTCCGTAATTTAAGATCACGATTGCTTAAAGATCATGCAAAAATAATTACTTTATTTTTGTTGCACTCGATATTACACTGTAATATGTTTTATTAATTTGTTGTTAAAAATTAAGGTTATTTTAAAGATATGATCGAGTTTAGTCGTCCTTCCAATATACAAGGTATCAACTGGACATATGTTGGATATTTTACCAGCGTTACCAAAATCATTATTTAAAATAAAAAAAAAAACTGAATTATTTTTTTTTATTCTTTTTCATAAATGGTAACCCTATAAGTATACTTTTACGAGCCTACAAGATCCAACGTTTCCGCTTAAACACCTTGTATATAAATTAATTTTTGTTTGTTCATATCTTATTCGCCACGATTGCGTTCAGCCGAGTGCGATATAACTTTGTTAATTTATCGTTTGCACTTGCCAAAAGATTATAAATTATAGTAGGCGCACGCATGTGTTATACTGGTCGGTCCCATAACCTGTATATTAACAGGAAGCAAAGCTGCAGGCAAGTTTGTAGTCTATAATAAACTCTAAAGTTGTAATAAAATTTCACTATACTATTATATAGCTACAGATATCTCATAAGTTTATGGATTTTAGCACCTAGATTCTCGACCATTTGGGACGACGTTGCCTAGCAACCAGCTAGCGATGGAGTATGTCAGGAGAGAGTATTTTTGAACCAACAAGACAATTGACAAGCTTGTAAAAGTTGAAAATGGATACAGATTTTATATGCGTAAATGTAAATAGTATGGAAGTAACGTATATATAGTTATAACAATATCATTGAACTTTAAACATATTTTCACGGTACGTAATTATATAACGGACTCAAAAACAATCAACGTTTATACTATTTAGTTTTTCCATCGCTCGGAGTATAATACTAATCACATGATTCCCACAAGCAAACGCATATGGACATTAAACTCTCTATTTATTTTATTCAAACTGAACTCACACAATTTGCAACTCCACTACTAACAATAGGCCGTAAAACAATTTGATAGCGTTTTTAATTCGTGGCACAATTAATATTATACTCTTGTTTGTTTGTTTGACCTTAGCGAGGAGGAAAAATTGTGACAGGGTCGCTGTTAGAAAAACGTTTTGTTATAGGTTTGTAAATACCATTTTAAATTATTTATTTTATTGAATGATTGTATTTTGCACGCCAAATTCATTGTATTTACAATTTTGGATTAAATTATAGACAATAAATCATTAAATCGTTTATTAGGTCGTGGTTTTATTTGCTTGTAATACAAAAAGTTGTTGATATTGAACTGAAGATTTCAGATCGTAATGAAGGGGAATCAATATTTGCCTTTTATTACGAAGGACAATGCAAGTTGGTAGTATCGTATTACTTAATAAAATTATAATTTATTCGTTAACGCTCGTATAATTAAGCAATCATATGAAGATTTTTATATGATTAGCTATAATAATCTAGTTAAATACTACACTATCAACAAATTTTACACTAATTCATAGATCACATTTCGTAACATATCCTAGGCACGCAACACAGCTGCGCAAGAGCTGCACCGAAACGGAACGACCGCCATTGTTTAAAACATTATCTGGAAGATCCACAAATGATTAGTGTTTATGTCCGATTCATACAGTTTCGCTTTTGTATTATAAGTCATGTTCTGATGGGTTTACACCGACTTTATTGGTGACCTTGTTGTTTCAGGACAAATTGATGTATTAAAATTATGCACTTTCAATGGTATGAGTTTGATACTCTTGGGGGTGACTTTTTTGAAAGCGATTAATGGATTTTCAGATTCCAGCTAGCCTCAAATAAATTGATACATGAACATAACACACTGAGAAACTGTTATTCTCGTATTCATAATATTAGAATTTACGTAACACTACTTAAAAAAAATTACATATTATAAAAATAAAAAACTCCACTTAAAAATATATGGAAGAAATTAGTCTTCCGGTACCTATAAGGTATAAAAAAACTAAATTTCCATACCCAACATACACACTAGTAAAGTTACAGATCGTAAATATAAACGTATCAATGTTTAATTAGAAAATAAAAAGTGTAAATGATAAAACAAAATAATAATTAGTGGTACCCGCATAATTTATTTTTATCTCCACGCAACTGTAAAGCAAACGGTATTTACTAAATCGAGAGGCAATGAGACCCACTTAATTCAGTTCTCAGACGAGATGCATTATAAAACGCCGCTGCATAATTCGGCTAACAACAATTCGATCCGTTTGAACTATCAAATTAGTCTTGTTTTGTTATACGCAGAAACCGATTTTTATTTGTAAAATTACTACGACCTTTACTAGTAAATTGATTATTTAAATTATGATTGGAAAAATATTAAAACAGAGTAGTCTCTCTAGTATTGGTGTTTTTTTTTACCCGGCTGTAACAGGGACAAATAAGTTATGCATTAAAATAAATATTCCTGTAATTAACGTTACTTTTTATATTATGAAAAATCAAGTAATTTTTTGTCAATTTTTCTATGCATCTATGATAAAATTATTAATAATGTCTTATCTGTATTTTCAATATTTTTTTTTTATAAATAAGCAGGTGAGATACCTTATGTTAAGTGATTCCCGCCACCCATAGACATTTGCAGCTCAGAGTAGTCACAAATGTGTTATCAACTAAAAGGAATTAGGAATAAAAAGGAATAGTAACTACGGAAAGGTAAGGGAAGGGGGCTAGGCATCCGATTCTCTAACTCACTGTTCGAAACACAACTACGTTACTTCACCCCCTGATATTCTGTGAGACTGGGGTACTGTCCCGGGCGAGCCAGCCCATATACATGCTGTGTAGTAGGCTACAGCGACTTCTACCTCAAACTTTTATTAAAATTAAAATTGTATTGTTGGTTACGAGCTTTTATCAATATTTTAAAAATAACCTGGGTTTTCCGAAAAGTAAGTTAAAGAAAAGACAAAACATATTTTATGCTAAAGTGATTCTGGTAAAACCACGCCTTGCTTCGTATCTAGTGTTTAAATCTATTAAACGAGATGTACTACTACGCAAGGACTTCGAATATGTATAAAAATGACCAACACTTTAAAGTAAAATAATTCTGTATCAGATGTCAAATACTGTAATTCTGTGCTTCTCTATTGTTCGGTTTATTAATTGAGAAAAAAAATCTGAAACAAAAATTACACTAACTTAATAATATTAACATGAAATATTTAAAAGAAAAATGTGTTTCATTTTAATGTTAAATTACTTTCAATTAATACGAGTAGCAGTCTGCAAAAATATTGTGTTAGAATTAGAAAACCACAATAAGTATTACAGCATATTTAAAATGAAAATATATGTAGAAAATAAAAACTTGGCTCTTTCACTTTTACTATGTACTACTTACCCAATATAATCGTCCAAGCCTTAAAAATTTCTTAACTATTAAAATATGTAAAAGTATGTAAAAATTCAACAGTGAGATCTTAATAATATTTCTTTTAACCAAATATTATGTGCGTTGTAGGCAAATTGCTAAATTGGGCACTTAATTATATAGCTTAGACGTTTATTAAATGTCGATGTTTAATATTAATAATACAACTTGTTAGTTCGATATATTAAGATTCAACAATTAGCAAGTCACCCGAGTCACCAAGCTAGTTCTTTGGTAACAACAGGAAAAAGCCACCAGGTTATTTCAATTCATAGGTACTTTTAGTCGAACGATGCTTTGGCTATTCGGCGCTTCCTATAACTATTCAAATCAAAGTTTGTATTTAACGAACAGCCTAGGCGTCTATTGGAGTGGCTGATTTGACCATTTGCCTACAACTTTACATTCAATTTCTAACTAATTATATGACACATTATTTTTAATTACTGGGCACTAAGCACCTAAGTAGGTCGAGTATGTATCTTAGACATTACTACCTACCGATGACGTTTTATTATAAAGTAATATTAAAACGGTAATATGAAAAAAGTAAGACGTTAGTTCGTTAGTTTTACTAAAAATTATTAAAAAATTGTTGCAGCTAATAAATTGTTTGTTTAAATAGTAGTAAATAGGAATACTCACATACTTCTATAAAAATACATTATATATACAATAATAAATATATTAATTAAATAATTGTTGAAAAAAAAAGCTATCCATTTCGACTTCGCGCGTGAAAAATTAGTGTTGTCTGAAGTGCATTTAAAATTACTATTTTAATATAATTAATATTAGGCAAAGCGAACCGTCTTCAAAAAAAGAAGAATTTCTATGTTCGGATATATGTATGTTTTTTATCGACTTTTATTTTTTTCTATTTACGTTGTTTCGTTCTTGATGTCAGTTTATTTTTTTTAATTCTTACCTTGCGTACATTCATCCGTCCGCTGACTGACTGAATGTCAGTTACTGAAAAGGAACAAACAAATGAAACTTTTCCCTTTGTATTATTGTGATCTTCTTGTAAATCAAAGGTTCTTGTAATATTCATACAACGTATATTACATAGATTTTTATACGAAACGTCCGTCAAACTTCTTTGAGCTCTTCAAGCTAATGAATTGGCCTTTGCATCCGTTATAAAGGAATGCTTACCGACCGTTACTTCACTTATATCATTATATTTGGTCTAGTTTAATATCAGTAGTAGAGGAACTGCTTTCCAAGTATAACACTTTTTAGCTGAATTCATTACTGTGCGCCAGATTTAATCGTTTCAAACAAAATATTTTAATATTGATGAGTTTTTTTGCAGGAAGTTTCAGTTCGTAAATCGGTACGTGTCGATATAAGTAATGTAAATTCCTGGTAATAACTCTTTTAATTAATTCCACATTTTCTATATTCATAATACATACTTACTTTTTCGGTAAATAAAATCGTCTAAAAAGACCATTGAACTGTGGCCCAATTTCAATTATCTTAAGGCATCTTTTCATTAATGTACATTCTTGTTTTTGATATTCAAATGTGCATGTAAAAGACTACTCGAATAAAGTATATTAACACGCTTTCGTTATTAGCTTCACTTGTATCTATCTATGTAACAGAATTTCTGAATTTGTTTTTCGGCTACATAAAAAGGAAGAATTTAATTGAAACTTTGCGAACTTATCAAAAATCGATGGCGTACCGTAATTTTATGATTATATCTTAGTTTCCTACTTTATCTGTTTTTAAATCAATTTTAATTTGGAGTACATGTCCAGTTATAAGCATCACGCATTTACTCATTTACCGCCGCAGTTGTTAGTTGGGTCATATTTTTATATTTTATATGGATGCGTCCTTGCAATGTACTGATCTAATCCCAAAGATCTTATATGGTAATGATCGAAATACATAATGCCTGAATGAAAAATCATACGAAGAATATAAATTTTTGTGATTGCAATTATGTAAATTCCGAAAAATAATTTTACTAACGCAATTAATTTACATTTTAAATGTTGTAAATTTAATTGCCATATTGATTTATGATGATGATCTCACTTTATTTGTGATTAAATTAATGATTATTTTAATAGTTAAATTAATAGTAAAAATATAAATAACCTATAGACTGGCAATAAACACTGAGTTGTTGTGTGTGTTATTATTAAGGAAGAAATATTAAAATGAGCCACTATACATCCTCCTTTTTCGTACATCGTTCAAAACATTATTATCCATACCATCATCTTCCATAGTTGAATTGATAATATCATTGCAAGACAATATCATGACCGTTTTCACCTTGAATCGACTAATACAATATACCGAGCTAGTGAGCGTACTGCAATTAGGATTTTTTATTACATTCGAACGAATGCTGTCTATATCTATCTAATGTCTATACTATATAGACTTATATATCATCATATAGAGTCAAGTTTTTATGACTAATGTAATGGGAATAACAAACAAATTTAATTAAGATAACAAATATAATTCATCTATTATAATGTAATCAAAAAACATATAAAATTATATCACTAGATGTCAACGTTATTACATTTAATTCGATTTATAAAGAAGATGAAAAAAAAAATAAAAATAATAAAATATATATATTTTCTTTGTTGTTAAATACACATAAAGATAATCTCAATTACGTTTTAATGGGCATCAAATTTAAATTCATATCACAGGGGAGTAAAATCGAGTCGTGAAATCGATTTCATTTTTTTATATCGATAATAAAAAAACTAATTTAATCAAATACAACGTGTTGTAAATGCCAGTCATGTCTAGATTTAACAATGAGAAAAATTTGGTAATTCGTAAAATGGAAGAAAGCGTTGAATAAACGAACACCGCAAACGCGCAAAAACAGAAATCAATGTACCGTAAAAACGACTGAATGTGCTCGAAATCAATTGCGGTTTTAATCTCTGAAGGAGCTGTGATAACCACTAAACGATTATAAAACTGTTTACGTTTTGTTTCCCTGTTGATGAAAAATATTTTCGTTTTTATAAAGACTAATTAAATTAACATTGTTACAGACAATAAATTAATCTGTAAAAAAACCGTTGGGTTAAATATTTACAAGTTCTTGTCACCATATTCGTTAATAAAAATGTCAAGTAATAAAATCAGCTTTAATAATAAACAAAACTGAAACAAGTAAAATATTACACGAATGAATCATACTACGTTTAATATAAATATTAAATAAATTACTCGTAGTTTGTACAATTGATAAATGACAAGTTTTTTTTTATTATTAAAAAAATTAACACAAAAAAGTACTTTACCAAATTCGTTTTTGTTCCTTTAAATACGAGGGCAAAAATACCTTGCATTGTTGTTGTTTTCACACAAAAAAACTCAATCCGGATATCGTGTAAAAAATAAGGTGATTTGTATTCATCCAGCGCCAAACCTCCAAGGAGTATTTACGTCTTTGTTCGAAATCCATATAATTGACATTGGCAATGTTCCGGACGCTTTCTTCGCTCTGCGCTCGTATCAAGGTTACTTTTCTCTCACCTATGCTAAGCTGCTTGCTTGATGAGGCGCGTCGACGTCCCCCTTTCAACTTTCGAATCTACGTGACAGAGAATTCGCCGTGCAACCTTAGCTTACTAAAATGAGATGTTAAAAGTGAAACAAAATAAAACATTTGCAGATAGCAACTTTTACTTTCAGTACTAAATACATGTAAAAACACTAAAAACACAATACGCTAGTTAAATATGAATCTTTGTCAAATCTCGGTTTAATTTTTTTTTTATTTGACAGTAAAAAATGAAAAGTGAAAAATACGTTTAATCTTAAATTTCATTTTAAACAATAGCGAGTACAGCGCCGCAGAATATACGTATCACGTGTATTTTTATCTCCAGTAACTCGTTCTAACTTTAAAACAAAAGTACCGTGAATAATGCTACGAGTATTATGCAATTTAACAAACAACCGTGTTCGGTTAACTTAGATACAGTTACACATGTTACAGTTAGACTAGAACGGTCTGATTACGGTCAGTAAATTATAGGCCTTTTAACGATTGCTCTCAAATGAAAAATTACAGGGCACAGTGGAGTGGACAACTCGTCACTCGTCAGTCGACTCATAAAACAACTGTTACTTGAAACTGATTTAATAAGTTGAGTGCGATTTATTGGCAAATAAATAGATGTAATTTAGACAGTATATATATATATATATATATATATATATATATATATATATATATATATATATATATATATATATATATATATAGGAATATTGGTACTTTTAATTTGCATACAAAATACCTAAAATAATACCAATTTAAAGGAAACTACTACTTGATAATTAATCCTTATTATTTTATCAAAGTAATACATTACGTGTTTGGTATTGTTTGTAAATACAAATTCGATTTACCGATTAAATTTTAAAGTTTGTTTAGTTTTAACTTTTAACGCAACGTTTTTAGGCCCAACTATTGTTGGTAGTGGGCATAACTAATTGAGATCTGGGGTAAAGAACAAAAAACAGAAACATTTTGGACACTGAGAAACTTCGAATAATGGTTGAGCAAGTAATGGTTATGGTTACCGTAACATAACGGGCGGATTCTTAACCTTTTCACATTCCGTACTGTGCAAAACGAATTTTGATGTTTTTCTTTTTGCGTTTCATTGGAATGAACAGTGACGTTGATAATAAGTACCATGAAACCTACTTTGTGAAACTGTAGTGTCATAAAGCGTGCGTTTTTTAAACATAATATCTACCTAGCTTCCTACTTACCTAATATATACCTATTATTATGCCTACTCTTTACATTGTTTATTGTGTTTCTTATGTACAGTATACTTATAGCAAAGCGGCCTCCAAAATTAATGTAGCGCGAAATATTCAAAGTCGCTTGCAACAATAATTAAAATTCGAATTCTATTACAATTAAAGTACTTTTAATTTTTATGAAATTGTATGGTGCGTTCCATATTTATAAAATAATCTCAAATATTTGAAATTTTTTAAATAGTTAATATATTAAATATATCAGTTTGATTTTAATTCATTATACCTTTTATCAAAAAATAAAAGAAAAGACATTATATATATACTTCTTCAAACATTTTGTTAAGACTAGATTTAACATCTTTAGACGACATTTTCTCGAAATGAATTCCGTGTGGCTTGACACAGTATTACTTATCAGCGTCCATATATGCATTCCGATTTTACGACAACAGATAGGTAAAATAATTATTACCATACTAGTATATCTCAGCTCTCACGAGTTCTATTCGTTTTGTTTCACTGCAAATTGCTATCCATTCAGTTTTTACACTACAGTTGCCAGCTACAATAATAATGATTTGATTATGTTCGTCGAAAGCGGAAAATATCTGACGAGTCACTAAACTTTTTGCGAAATGATTGGACCGGATTGAAGATGCGATCATCAAACTTGATCACTAAATGTAATGTATTTATCAGTTGACCTGCTTGATCGACGTGGTTTCACTCGAGTTATGATACTTGTCAGTTTGGTTGACGTTTACAGGTGTTGCTCCGCTTTTATGAGTCATAGTGTAATGTCATTTACTAGCTATCCCTCAGGGTGTCAATGGCGTTTATGGTTACTGCTTCGTTCCTGGAGTCGTAGCATGATGTCGTGTAGCCCAAGAATCGGGATATCCAACGCAAAAAGATTTTTTTCTAATCGGATCAGTAGTTTCTGATATTACCTCCTACAAAAGTACACCCAAACATACATACAATCTTACAAATTTTACTTGTTCATAATATTAGTATATTCGAAAAATTTCTTTCTGCATTGCTCAATAAATTAGCGATCAAAAGTTAAAAAAAAATCAAATCGGAGCAGTGTTTTGAGCCAAAATTTCGGTTTTTTCTAGGTGGATGAAGAACGTTAATAAGGTGAAATTCTAACACCTGAAAAAAAAATGTAATTTGTCAATCAGATTAGATTTGGAACGGACTATAAATCCGCTTTTAAATTTGAAAAAACTTCGATGAAAATTGTAAGGTAGTTATATAAATTGTTATTACTGTTGAATTTACTAAGTTGTTATATCATGCTTAACTTGAAATTTGTCAGAGGAGAACCGATATTAATTTAGGTTTACTAATGAATCGTGTCTATAGTATTTTTCTCTAGTTAAATAGAAATGTTGTTTTATTAATCAGTACCAAGATCTTAATAATTGATCGTCCAAATAGATTGATCAATTAACAAGCGATCAATCTTTCTTTGCTCAATTAACCAATCTAACCTACAAAACATATTTGGAATACAAACATTTGTAATAGTTGATTAAATTCAAACAACGAAATCATAATACAGAACATTAGTTAGTAATCATAATTATGAGAGTAACAGCTAGAATTGTAATCAAATCATAAGCTTTAGTAGCCCACTTACCGCCTTACGTTCATGGTATTGTGGTTACTAAAAGTAGTGGGAAGGAAGATATTGATCATTTGGCTGCAACCTCAGCTACTTCCCACGAGGTTACGCCCGGCCAAGGTAATTGTGTCATCACGCGTTGCTGTCTACGATATTTATTGCGGCTTCGTTAACTAATTGTAACTTAGATTACAAATAATAAATCAAAGTTTATTGAAAATAAGATTACAATATAATTTCGTACAAAAATATAATATTATCGTAAGTATTATTATATAAATTATGTCCGCGCGAAATGGTGGCAAGTGGTGGCATTAAATTGTATTTAATAAGGACAGAATATTTTTTGCCTGGATGAATTGGTATACTATAAAACATTACACAACAGTTCATAGAAGCAAAGAAGCGACCGTGAACGACAACCAATCAGCCATGGACTAAACACGAATGAAGCATGTGACAAATCTAGGTTATAATATGACTTATATAATAAAAATTGCCTTGTATTCAAGACAATTATAATTGTGTCTGAAGAGTATACAATAACAGTATAAACGTTTTTCGTATCTATAGCCTATGTAACCCGTTTATTTCAATGACATTCCAATAACAAATGCTCTTAGGAATCAAGAAAAAAATCATCGAGAATTATATAAAAATTAGTAACAGTAGGCTATAATCATATAATAATAATTAAGATATATTAAAATGAAAATATATTTACTATTACTTCTGGTATTTACCAATTGTTTAAAACAGGTGAAAGACTAAATAATCTGTACTTGAACGTAAAACAAATTGTAGGTTTTGTTAATCATACAATAAACATTGTTAGATTGTTGTCAATTGTGTTTTCAGTTACAATGGTTATTATGGCGGTGTTTCCCTAACGCATAGAAAAATAGTTCACAATGTGAACCAATTACTAACAATGATATCGATCGACAAATTCAACTGTAGTGCAGTGAAATTGATAGAAACAAATAAAATGAAGATTACACTCGTGCTCCTATTTATAACTACCATAGACAAAAGGACTGGTTCAGGCATAAGCGTCCAAAAATTTACCACTTTGTACAAAACGATGAAGTCTTCTTCCTGCTAGCTTAGGATTGGTAGAGCTGAACTCTCGTGACGTGGTTTAGAATTCTGATTGGTCATGTCACGTTTCAAAGAAGTCGTCTTAGTAGTTCTACTACTCTTAGTAGTCTCTTATATCTTGATATAGAAGGTTCATTTATTTATTATCTATCGACTTGTTAAAAACAGAAATAGAGACAACTTAAAGATTTTAAATAAACAACAAGCCCAAGTGAAAATAAACTTTAGACTTTAAACCCAGTGAATTTCGAACAACCAAAATTTGATAGATTCATAAAATACTAAAATTAATCATCAGTTTTTCGGTTGTTTATTTTTTATATCAGCTGAACAAAAAAAAAAACAAATTAGCTGATAAATTTTCGAGTTTATGATTGTTTACAGGCATGCGAGACTCACTGATATTGATTTTATTATATAGATAACCTTCTAAGTAAGAAGTTCAATGATCTTAGAATTCAATAATTCTTAATGTCTAAATATGTAATTAAAGTGTATACAAAACCATTAGAGCGAAGCCGTAGTCAGCAGCTAGTTAAATATAAACTAATGTTTCTTACTGTAAGCGTTTTTCACGCATAGTAATTAGGGTTCCGCACCCTAAGGGATCCAACGGGACCTTATTACTAAGCCTCCGCTGTTCGTCTGTTCGTCCATCCGTCTGTCAACGGACTGTATCTTATGATCCGTTAAAGATAGTGAGGTGACATTTTTACAAAATGCGTATTTCTGTTGCCGCTGAAACAGCAATTAATAAAAACCGGTCAAGTATGAGTCGGACTCGCACACGTTTCATTTTATATTACATGTTGTTATAGCGCCTATCTTCTTTCCTTTACACATGTAACTATTTAAAAAGGACAGCGTTACATAAAAACGATGGTACGGAACCCTTTATGTACGAGTTATACTCGTACTTGAGCAGTTTTAACAATGTACCTATAGATAAAGAAGAAACTGCTTAGGCATTAAAATAAGCAATATTTTTATATGTAATATTTTTTGTGGTATGCGAGATTAGAATCGATTGCAAACATCTTGCTACATGCAAGCATACAACACACGTGTTGTAATAAAGATGTTAATCTATTATACCGTTTAAGTCGTAAAACTATTGCATAGATACGAAACAAGTTTAAAGGATGACGAATGTATTTTTATACTCTTTATAATGTGGATGTTATCCACTTATTAGCTGCCGCACATGGTTTCAGTCGCGTTTATGGTTACTACTTTTCTCTTATGAAACGTAGCGTTATGTAACATAGCCTTTCTCAATAAATAAACTATATAACACAAAAAGAATTTTTCAATTCGAATTAGTATTTCCTGAGATTAGCTCGTTCAAACAATCACACTTTTTAGCTTTATAATATTAGTATAGATGTTTTAAACATTTACTGTCATACTGCAAAAGACGCATTAAAACCATGTTCAACACGTGTCTAGCTAAACAGTGTTTAAAAATTAAACATTGTTTAAAATAATATCTTAATTGCTTAACAGCGAATAAACTCATAAAAAAACTTATTGATAAAATATTATACGTTACATAGGTTTTAGGCATCTATTAAACTCACTTAAACGTATGTTAATCTATATCTAAAGCATGTTTAACTCAAAACTGTCTTTAGACGCGGATGTGTAGTACGGATTTTTTTAAACACGCGTTTAACATCTGTTTAAATCTTCATACTAATATTACAAAAAAGTAAAATTGATTTGTAAGTGTTCGATAGCTCATTAGAGGTTAAGTATTTTAATTAAACTTTAAATAAACATTAAAAATAACTCTTTTTATTACAATAACACGTATTACGCAACATAAAAATCAATATATATTTTTCACGTTCCAAATCTATACTTATAATAAAGCTGTAGAGAGGTCAATTCTGTACATGAAATATATTTTCAAAATAACTATCAGGGGGTGATTAGTGATCGATACTGATGCCAAAAAGGCAATCAGTAAAATTTTTGTCTGTCTGTCTGTCTGTCTGTCTGTCTGTCTGTCTGTATGTATGTTCCTTATAGAAACAAAAACTACTGGACGGATTTTAACGAAACTTAGTACAATTATTCTTCATGCTCCTGGGCAGGTTATAGTATACTTTTCATCACGTTACAATCAATAGGAGCAGAGTAATAAAGGGAAAACGGGAGACTTTACTCCAATTTTTAAGCTTCCGTCGCCTATGCAGCCTTAATGGTTAAAGTTACATAGAAATCGTGTATGACGGAAATATTCTACATAAAATTTCCTAAAAAATATCCCACAACAGCATATGTCTATCTTTTATGGTTGACTCACAATAACACGTGTAACTCCTGATAGGTTAGCAGTTCGGAGAATTCTGATTATATTTGTTTACTCTTACGTTTATAATACTCTCACTCATCACTAATTTATAAAAAGTTAACATTATTACCTATAAAATAAAAAAAAAAATCATAGAAATCAAGTATTGTGGATTGACATATTATATTTCCCTATTAAATTACGATAGTTAATCTGTCTGTCACATCAAAATCACTGAACCCTGAGGAAGGACATACGCTACTTTTTTTCGAAAAACGACGAAAACGCGGACGAAGTCGCAGGCAAAAGCTAGTTTGAAATAAAAAGAAAAATAATAACGGCCAGTTGCACAATGAAACTAATTACACATTTTTAGGGTTCCGTAGTAAAAAACGGAACCCTTATAGTTTCGCCATGTCCGTCTGTCTGTCTGTCTGTCTGTCCGTCTGTCTGTCTGTCTGTCTGTCTGTCTGTCCGCGGCTTTGCTCCGAAACCCTTAATACCAGAAAGCTGTAATTCGGTATGAGTATACATATGAATTACGCCGAGAAAGTCGTACAATAAAATCTTAAAAATATTTTTTTTTCAGGGTGTCTTCCCTATGTGTTAAGAGAGACCAAAAATTTTTTTTCTCATTTATCCCATGTTGTGGGGTATCGTTAGATAGGTCTTTTAAAAATATTATAAGTGTGGGAAAACCATTTTTCAGAACGACGAACTGTTTCCGAAATATTAAGCTTTGAAGTGTCAATTTTTCTTAGAGTCAAGTGTCCCCCCCCTCTACCCACTAAACTGCTGCGTCTAAAAATATGAAAAAATTCACGATAGCGGTACATATAATGAATTTAAAAGGAAAATTATCACGGCTATGTTGGTTCTTATGGTTATCGAGTTATAGATGATCTAAGTAAAAATAAATATTTCACTTTTTAAAGCATCACATTATGTAAATATTAATAATTTTAAATTAATATATGAATTTAAATGAATAAATAAATACTTATTTAATAAGTTTAAATTAAAATAAAATATAAAATAAGGTATAAAACAATGTCTCAATAAAACATGTCGCGAGTGATTCTGAATCGCGCTTATGAAGTTTTCAACCAAATCACCATAGATTTCATAGGCGCTAATCAGGAAGGAAAATTATCGGCGCTAAGTATATTTTACAAGTGTTAGAATAATAAATAATCGACGAACATTTAATGTTCAAAATCGTTAGTATAATTCACATTCAAACATTTTTACGAAAATAGGTACTCGAAGATTGCTTGACCGATCTTGACAATTCTGACAACTACGGAACCCTACATTGTGCGTGGCCCGACACGCACTTGGCTGATTTATATAATTCCTATTCAAATATATAACGATATAATAAAAATGGAATAATAATAAAAATATATTAATCGATCCTACCAGTAACTGACGTTACTTGCAGGTTCTTCTCGTTAGAATCTACATTCCGAACCGGTGGTAGCTTCATTATTGATGTATTTTTTTTTTCATGTATTGACAATTCAAAAGTGCTCATGAGAGACTACTTGAATAAAGTATTTTTTGATTTTGAATAAGTTTATATGGAGATAATCTCTGAAACTAGTGATACTAATTGAAAAAAAAAATGCGTTAGATAGCCCGGTCATTGAGAAAGGTTAAAGGCTATATTACATCACGCTACGATTTTTACCGAAGGGGCAAACGAAAAACCGTTGCAGCTAGTTTTAAATACTAGTGGCCTCTATATAATACTTTTTTTATTTGGACTGTTATAACATAAGAGCGTTTTAATAAACTTTAGCTTTATATATCAATAATTAGCATTAATGTACAACAAAGATATCTCCCAAAACATAATTATTACTTTAGGGACTTTAATTTTATTAATTTATATGGGTAATAATTACTGTTTGTGATTTTATACTAACAACTTTTTCCTAAATGCATATTAAAGTACGGTACATCAAAAATCGGTTACATCAAAAATCAATTTTTTTTATTTTTGTCTGTCTGTTTGTTCCGGTTAATTTCTTAAACGACTGCCGATTTTGACGTGATTTTTACTCGTAGATAGCTAATGTTATAAGCTTAGGCTAGTTTTATTTTCGAAACTTTACTTTAATTCATAAAAAAAAAATCCTTGAGATTGGGATACACCGTAAACTACAGTCTTGCTTTGCATGAGACATGCCAAGCATCCTGTAGTCCACGCGAACGAAGTCGCGGGCACAGCGTTTTCTATAATATCCATTTTAACAATAGAATAATATTCAACCGACATCGACATCCTGCATACAAAGTTATTCTCCCCACGAAGATAATACAAAAGAGAAAACATTCAACTTATTTCTTTATGTGGTTTTCTTTATAATTGTGAAGTCGTTCAATAACAACGTACAATTCTTAATCGTATTCTTTCTATTGATCATTACGCTTGTGTGGGTTCTCAATAGACATGTCCATTAAAGACTGCTTCGCTTAACAAATTAATGCATAATCTATAAGGGCCTAATAAATATTAATTTGGTATATTACTTTACTTCTCAGTAATTTTTATAACATAAACACGAAAAATATTACATTTTTTTATTTCAAAGTGTTTCACGCGTGGAAAACTTTATTTTAATGTCCTTAAGAATTGTTTATATATTTTAAAAAAATATGTCTTGTATTCTTTATTTTTAGACAAATTAAAAAATGGCTTCTTAGGTTTTTTTTTTGAAAAATTCAATTCAAAGGCTATAAATAAGATTTGACATTTTTTAAACACCAATCGGTAATCACACGGACCCGTTTCACATTAATCCGTATTGCGAAATAAAAACCGCGCGAATTTTATTAAACAGTGCGCAGCTTTATGCTTTAGCATTTTTATTAAAAACAAAAAAAAATCTAAATATTCGTAAATAAACATGTTTATTATTCGTTAGAATGTTCGTAATAAATATATTTTTAGCTATTTGAGCAGTCTGCAATCATTTGCTTAAATGAACGTGTGCTGGTAATCTTGACCTACATATTCAGTTATATTGTATTATTTATTGCGATTAAGATTTTTGGCAACGTGGGTCTTTGTTTTCATTTTCTTAAGAAATAAAAAATTATATTTTTTTTGTAATAATTACAACTGGAAACTTTTATGTAAGTATAAAAAATTATAGACACAATAAAGCATTTGACATTGAAGCACAGATAAGACAGAATAAGTAAACTAAATTAACAATATGCACAAAAGAAAAATAATTAGATTAAAAAGTAAGAGAAAACGCGCGAAAGCATTATTTATTAATTTATTATGCGACGATGATGAACATTAACGTTTTCGTGAATCTAGATGTAATTAATTTATTATTCTTTGAAAAAAAAAAATCTTAGTTAGTAAGTTATGAATAAAATAAAAATATGGCGAGGCTAATCTCGTATCTAAACTTGCCGAATGAAGACGCTAGTACGAACATACATACATCAAAATCAAAATCAAAATCAAAATATTTTTATTCAAAATAGGAATTTACATTCTCTTTTTGAACGTCAAGAAAATGAATCTACCACGGTTTCGGAAAAGTATAACCTCAGGCCTGAGAAGAAACTGCGAAAGAAACTCAGCGGGCCTTTTTTTTTTTTGTTAGTTTTTTTTTTTTTTAACAACGTCAAGATTGGTTACAATACGTTAAATATTTTGAGAGAGCCTGGAAGCGATCGCATTATTCCCAAGGTGTGTCATCATCTATGAAATCTTTAATATTATAGTAACCTCTAACACACAAACGTTTCTTTACAATTTTTTTGAACTTTGCTATAGAAGCATTTTGAACGTTTTCTGGGATCCTGTTGTAAAATCGTATACATCTCCCAACAAAAGAATTACTTACTCGACGTAGTCGAGTAGCAGGTACAATGAGTTTGTCCTTGTTCCTCGTATCTATTGATATGATGGATATCACAATTTTTTTTTAATGTGTTAATGTTTCTATGTACATACATTACATTTTCAAGAATGAATTGAGAAGTAACAGTCAATATGTTAATTTCTTTAAATTTTTCTCTTAAAGATTCTTTATGGCCAAGGTTATAAATTGCGCGAACAGCTCTTTTCTGCAGAACAGATATTGTACTAATATCGGCGGCATGTCCCCATAGTAGTATGCCATACGACATTATACTATGGAAATAGCTGAAATAAACTAAGCGTGCCGTTTCAACATCTGTTAATTTTCTAATCTTTTTCATAGCAAAAACTGCAGAGCTAAGTCTATTCGCTAACCTTTCAATATGGGGGCCCCATTGTAGTTTGGAATCTACAGTGATACCAAGAAATACTGTAGTTTCTACCGGTTCCAACGTTTCTCCATTTATAAATACGGAGGCTTGTACATTTTTAACATTGGGCGTTGTAAATTTTATACATTTAGTTTTATTACAATTTAACATTAAATTATTAATACTAAACCAATGTACAACATCAGAGAGAGCATTGTTTACTTCGTCATTTTAATAACAATTTTTCTAATACATTTTCGAATAATTCATATAACGCATCTGGGGGACTGTATATGCTTACAACAATAATGCGCTCAAGCTCAGCACAGGCTATCTCAATAGTACGCTCAACAGAGAGGCTCACTATATCCTTACGTTCCTTAAATTTAAAATTGTTACTTATAAGAATCAGCGAGCCACCGCATTTCGCTTTTTCTCTGCTAAACGCACTAGCCACCTGGTGACCATGGAAGTTAAATATGAATTCATATTTGCGGAGCCAATGCTCTGTAATACACAAAATATGAATATTTTCATATTTCATAAATAACTCTAATTCTAATTCTTTACCGGGTAATCCTTGCAAGTTTTGGTGCACCAGGTTTACAATTTCATTATTTTTGTTATAATATTTTTTATCACATACATTAATTGATGTGATGTTATTATTAATACTATAATTATTTTCTAAGTATATACAGCAAGAGATATCCTCTGTTGTCACACTATTTAATTTAAATTACTTGGAACGGATTCCAATGTTTTATAACATGTCACAGTAATAGCCTGCTCAATAGAAGCAGTGGTCGGGGTAGCCAAGTGCTTGGCTGAGTTATAACTTAAATAATATGATAGCGACTTTGCTATCTGTCGTTTGTAAAAATTAGATAGGTTTAACCTATCACATGTCAATGTAATATAATTATAATTAATAATATTATTAATGTCAATAACATGGAATTTATTTTTTATATTATTATTAGCTTTTACATAATTGCAGTTAGACAACAAAGTTAACATATTATTCTGATTATATCTAACTGTATTTTCCTGAGGCATATCGGAGACATATGGAAAAGTATATAATATAATTTTTTCAATATTTAAATTATTTAATTTGTCATAAAATCTTTGTAATAATTTTTTATTTAAATTACTTCTTCTCCCAACCATAACAATTATAGTTGTGTTAGGACAGTGTGTTGTACTACATATTATGTATAACAATATAGTTTTGGGAATCGGAATTGCTATTCAAAGTGCAAAGCTGCTAGCATTCTTGCTACTATTTTCGACGAGCTCCACCAACTACAAGCGATGCAAGGGAGAAGCTGTGGACGCGCATGTGCATGCAATCCCGCGATCTCTCCATTCCATCACAGGGGTTCTAGTTGGTACAAATCACCACATAACCCGATTTTCCCCTTTAAGAATCGAATATCTTTCGACGATTTTGCGAAAACACAACAAGGACAAATAATTCTGCGAGTTATTCGACAATTATTAATCGATGTATCTAAAAGAGATAATTCATGATTACTAGCGCGAGTAATATTTATTGATACTAGTGGTCGTCTAGAGGTCCGAATTCAACAATAGTTCATTAAATTTCCAACCGATTTCAAGATTGACACACACACAGATAATATATTCTCAATTTTGACTAGAGAATTGATAAACAAAAGGGTATATAGGTGTGTGTGTCAAATACATGATAGTGTGTAATATTTTTATTTATTTATTTAATGTATATTTTTTTTGCTTAATTAATAGAAAATATTATCATTCCTCGCTCCTTCTCTATATAAACTATATGTGTGCAAAATTTCATACTTCTCCGTCAGCGTAATTTTCGTACAAAGGTTTTGCTTCACGTATTAATATATAGATACTACTTAATGACATGATCACTGTCATAATTTTTCCTAAATGAAGGTTATAAATGTTTTATTTAAAAAATAAGACAAATAATAAGTTTTTAACATAATTTTGTCTGTTTATATCTTCCCGACAGAAGATAATTAATTAAAAAATAATATTATGTAATATTATTATCTCTCTGACTTTGAATTTATTTAAGTTTTTTTTTGTGATTTTTATACACTTATATAATATGTACATATTTAACTCGTAATACATTCATATACAGTGAAATTAAAAAAAATGCGTAGAAAGTTTTATTTGAAAGTCAAATCAAATTATTAATCATAATAATGTGTAGAATTAAGCATCTTCGAACGTGTTAACTTTGTGGATCAATGCAAAAAAAATCCATAATAAAAAATAATAATAATCCATGATTTCTCTATGAGTATCTTTGCTAGAACTTGGACTGAACTTTGGTTTGATTTATATTTACATAAATTTCACCGTCTATGTAGGTTAAATGCAAATTATTGATCTAAATTAATAGAAATATGCTTTGATCGCTGATAATTGTTTAGTAATTACAATAAATAGGATACATTTCATTCCGTCACACTTGAAATAGCAAACATCTGTTAATTTGTAATTAATCGCTCTGACGGTGATTAACAATTTGTCTACAATTTTGCTGGATTTAATACGTACAATACATGCGTCAATTAATTTTCAAAATAGCGTTTTAATTCGACTGAAAATGTTTTTTTCGTGCAGTTCCGTTTTTAGGTCGAGGTTCCTCATTAAGTAATTAAGTTATAGATTTACCACTCAAAATTTATTAAAGATTGAATTTTTAACGGACGAAGTTTTTCAATTCGACTGATTTTGTGTGTAGCATGTATTTGCTGATTGTACAACAATTTCAATTATTCGTATTTTATTCGATAATTTATACGTTATACTTAAAGATTAGTAATATGTATTTAAAACCATAATTAAGACTTAAAAAAATACCGACTTCAAAAGTAAAATACGCAATTTTATTTTCAAAATCGGTTAAGAAATGACGGAGTTCTAATGTTAACTTAGAAACATTAAAAAAGATCATATATCGCAGCTTTTCAAGAATATCGATGCAACTAAAAATTATGAATTTTATCAAATTTAGGTTTTTAAATTTATTAATGTGTTGATGTATAGCTGCAAAATTTAAATGATCCCTTGATGTTATAACTTTATTGATATAAAGAAAATTCATCATCGCAACTCTTTTCATTATAAAACATCAAAGATTTATGTTCTTTTGACATACTTTATTATACTATTTGTTAAAATTTTGAATTACTACGATATTCTTGCAAACTAGCGATATTACGATTTGAAAACCTTCTCCTTTTTGAAGTTGCTGATTAATATAAATAATTGCTACACATTTAAACAAAAGCCTTATCTAAACAATACGATTGAAGTCGGTTTTAGTTTTTCTATGAAAATATATTTATTGATTTATGTCTGTTTAATTACATGGGAGACATAGGAACTTGATGCGTTCAATTACACAATATGCAATTAATATTAAAATCCCTAAATATGCAAATGAATAGTTTAGGAATATTAAATTTATGATCAAATTTAAATCAAAAAGTGAAGAATGTATAAGTCAATTTTATTTTCATAAGTATTTCATTCTGATAATATTATGAAATATTATATAAATATTCTTGTTCTCTTGTGTTTGAGTTTCACCTATAACCCGTCATGTCTCGTTATGCATTATTGTGACAAATGAAAGTACACCTGTCTCTTCTTGCTCATATATCTACACTGTACTAAAAGTCTTATTGCTAAAGATATTAAGTATAAATTACCACTGATATAAAAATAATATAATTTACTTTTATTATCGAAAAATGCGTGGAATTGCCTCGTTTGTAGTGAATCGTATTGTTCCAACTTCGTGACTTAACGGTTAGCAGCTTTCGTTAAGTCACATTCTTATGTTTTTATTTTATTACGTTGTTGGCATTGTAAAAATAACTTCAAGCCATGAAAGAATCGGTCGTTCCTGGATACGTGTAGTCATGATCGCACCGTTCGTGCCTGCAGCCACGCCACTACCATAGACCACGCGTAGGTACCACGCGAGTCAGGCTCACGAGGATCATCATTGATTGTCAATTATCTGAAGCTCGTCATAATTTTCAAACTTGATTTTGACGGCGAAATTGATCACATTTTCATTCACGTTCAGATTGATCTCAGTCCTTACAAAACTGTCAAATATTCTACGCGTGTTTGACAGAAGATATTACGGACGGCAGTAAGTGCAATAGCTTTAAATATTGTAATACCCAAATGCAAGACGATACTAATAAAATACCTTTAAAATACATACCAGAAATAAAATGTCGTATTAAGATTTACAGTTTATTTTCCATAAATTTACAATATTTGTGTTAGTGTTGCCTACTTTCGCCAGTTTTAAATGCAATAATAAAAAAATACGTTTCTCAAAATTATTACGATAAAAATATCAGTTTTATGTAAAAGTATAATAATATAATGTAAAATTTATCGTTTAACTTATTCATGTTTTTCAATAAAACCTGTGAATAAAATTATGAGAGTGTGAGATAAATAGAGTGTCCTTTTAAAAAGCACAAAAAATCACCTACACTGTTTCTATTCCTTATACCGTCTCCGGCCTTGTCATAGTTTCATTAAGTATACATGATATAGAAGAAACAAGGTTTTGAACTTATCATGTAATTGAAGAGCGCCTAAAGTGCTCCGGAACTGACGCTCGTTTACTTTAGGTACATAAGTTTTACTAATATTTATAGGGTTGTATACAATCTTACATTGATTCCGATTTTACTGGATTAATTAAGAGATCTCAACTAGAGTGTATAGTTGATCTCAACAAGAGTGTATTAGATGAAAGCTGTGTGCTTATGTACGTCTAGTCTATCATTATAGACTATATAGATAATAATTATTTCTTGCTACTATTTACCGGATTTATCGATTATGATTTTGCTGCATTTTTTGCGAGCTAGCTTGAAACCATATAATAAGATAGACAATTATGTGGATTATTAAAATAAATTGTGCGTTATGTTATTACACATATCGAAAAAAAAATACAAGGTAATTAAATCGATCATTACATTAGTGATGCTTCACTAATGTAATGATAATTTACGTGATGATAATTAGGAAGTAGTGATTAACTGCACGCATGTATATCGATTATTAAAACATATATAGGAAATTGAAGTTGATGTTTTTTTTGTCTAATTTTAATTTGAAGCTTGGTAGCTTAATTTAAATATGATGTATCAGTTTATTCAAGAAAAAAATTGTAATTTCTAAGAACAAATATTGAAATAACCGTAATTATGATATATCGAATAGAATTACAATAATTGTACTTTGATAATTCTCACATTTTGAACGTTGTTGATAATCGTTTTCTGAACAAGATTTACTGACTATAAATTTTTTTTTCAAGATAAAATTGATTACGTAATAAGTGTTCTTAAATTCTGCATTTTGTAAATACCAAAGTTAAATATTCAAAATTATATAAGAATCATTATGGTTTATGAATGTAACACCAAGTGAGTTTAAACGTGTTTTACGTTTTTTGGAAAAAGTATCTTTGATCAAGGCAATGTTTGGTAGTTTAGTAATAACCACTTGTGCAATACGCATAACGTTAAATTTGTCATTTCCATAACTAACCGACCCGACGCTGTAAATACTTCCCTTACGGTTTTCTCACAGAGGCTTAATACGTGCTTTTAATCAATTTCCGTTGTAAATAGTCAGAGGGAAATCCGTTTACGCAAATATGTTGTTACTTAATTCTTCAAATACATAAATTTTAAAGAAAAAATGAAGATAGTAATAAAAACTGAAAAAGAAGACAGAAAATTACAACAGAAATTTTATGTTTTCTTATTGGCGTCAATTTGTTAGCACATTTACAAATGCTTCATTTATTTAAACTGTGCCCAGTGGTTTCACCCGCGATCATTTGAGAAAAAATTATGTTTATGCTTGAATCGGATATTGTTTAATATTTCATTGGTTTTGTTTTCAATTTTTTATTTATTTTTTAATTAAAATAAATAAAAACTTTTAAAATTAAAGGAGCCTAAGCTATTCCTTATAATATTAGCTATCTGCTGATTAACCTGAACAATCAGACAGATAGACGGACAGACATATATACAGACAAAATTTAAAAACATTGTGTTTTGATGTAAGTAATGTGTAAACTTTCATATGCGTTTAGTTAAAAGTGATTAATTTGATATTACAAACAAACACTTCAATTTTATTATATTTGTATAGATTTATTTATTCCTTCATTCATTTAATGGTTTTCGATGATGTTAAAAGAAGTTGCATTCTCCATTATAGGTACTTGCTTTACAAAAAATCTGTGCCTCAACTCTGGCTAAGCGAATTTTAGATACATAACATTTTACGTTTGTAATGAATTAAATTATGGAAACGTATCTCAAGCATTTACTTGCATTTCGTGCGGATCAAATCTTTAAAAATCAAAAGAGTGTGACATGACGAAGCTATACCTTGTTAGTCTACCTCTAAAAAACGAAGAGTCACCGAGGTCCGAGAGAATATGCCGCAACTGAAGCTAAGGGATAGCAAACAATTCGACACGAATTCGCCACAGCATCAAATTGCCTTTATTAGAAACATCTTACGTTTTTTTGTTTTTTTTTTTTTCTAAAACTGACGAATTAAGGAATTGGCTATATGCTGGTTAAGCTGTTGATAGCAAAGTAATAAAAAAAATAATAATTATGTTTATTTATTATACTTGTACATACTTCGACAGTTTTTCTAATTAGGTATGAAGTTAAAATAAAAGCGAAAGTTATGTTCAAATGTCAATACACTGTTGACTGTTTTCAGTCAACATTTGGTTGTTTAAACAAAAACTGGCTGACCCAGTGTCGACTGGTTAGTTCGTAATACCACTTTTAGCAGATATTATACCGCCTTGCTGAACTACGCCAGACTTAAGTTTTAAAATGTGTCTGCGACTGTATAGCAACTACGTTTAACACTCGAGATTACTCATAGTATCGATTTGTTATTAATTTAAAAATATATATATATATATATATATTAAGGTACAAATATTATAAAATGTCGGCCAAGCAGTAATTTGTATTATGCAATTGCTTTATAAATTGTACGGTAGGGTAATAATACCTCCACTCCCATTCATAATTCCAATATTTTTTGCAACGCGCAACGCCTTACTTTTGTGCGTACATTCTAAGTCCTTGTATTACAGTTAGAGATAAAATTTTTAATCATTCGACTACATATTAGGTGTGTTCCGAAGTATAAATCTATCTAACAGCTCAGGGGGCTAGTTATGGTGAGTGAATGGTGGGTAGTGGTGAGGACACTTATTGTCTGTATGTTCAACTAAAACGAAACAAATCAACTGTCAAAACGTATAGCGGGACCGTCCCATAATAACTCACCAAATGAATGACACATTGAATTGACATTTTTATACGTTTACAATGTCAATTAGCGCGATTCAGCGTCGATACAAGGTATCAGGGAGACTGACCCCCATGCTGGATTGTATTTCGAAATATACGTAGAAATTTTCCCAAACAATAGCTTTAATAAATGGATGCTGATAAGCAATAATGTGTCGACCCACAAAAAGTAAAATTCGGAGATATTGATATATTTTAATAGTGCATCATCTATTTAACATTATTCAATAAAAAATAAAGTCATATAAACTAAATAAGTACGGAAAAGAGATTCTTAATTCATAGTTTCGAATTTCAAGGTCGTTCCATATTTTGTATTTTTTACAATAATCTCATATATTAAAAAAAACTTTTTATTATATAATATATTAAATATAGCATTTGCTTTTAATACATTATACTTTTTATCAAAAAAGAAAAGAAAATATGGATAAATACTTATTCAAACAAATGTATTAAGAATAGGTTTGATATCTTTAGACGCCATTTTCTCAAAATGAAGTTCGTGTGGCTTGACACAGTATTGTTTATCAGCGTCCAAATAGTCCGGATACTTCTAGCTTGCCTGTTTGCGGTCACGATGACATTCCTCCAGAATGAATAATGTTTGCATAATAAGATAATCTATATAACATGACTTAATAATTAAGAGTTTGAATATTCATAATTCATTTTGAAAAATACTGCTTATTACTGATTTCACCTTCATTCAAAATTTTAATGATTTCCGTAATAAAAATAAAATCGGATTTACTAGTTTATTTTGATGATTGATTGGGTTAGGGTTTTCAATTAATGGTTAGTTTAAAACTGCGCTATATTTAGATTCTTTGTAATATATAGAACAATATATGTGTTTTTCTTTGTTTGGATATTTGTGTTCGTGTTATTTATATTACGATAAATATTAGAACAGGACAGGACATTGAGTATAGGGAAGATACATTATGTCCTGTTCTGTCGTAATATTCATAGTAGGTAAAATCGAATGTTAGGCGGTTATTAATGTTATTGCTATGTTATTGTAAAGAATGATAAATTGATTGAGATATTTAATACATTACGTCACTCATATTATTATTTATATATGTAGGCGTCTATTGTTGCAGCATTGTAATAATTATTTATCGTATCTCTTGCTTAAGAATATTATTTAATATCCACATTACATCCTAATACCTAAAATCTCTTGGCGTATTACTATGTATTCAAAGGCTCGAGTATTTTAAAGCATATAATTTCGTTGGTTACAAAATCTCTATATTGTTCGCTAAATAATTATGCTTAAATGTAAACCTCATACTTAAAATACTTTCTTTAAGTTTTAAATTCCGTCGTTGAGATAAAAATGAAAATTTTAATTAAATAGTAGATTAATGTTTGAAATGTTATATTTTGATTTTTAAAATAATTCCCTGAAGTATCACCTCGTAAAGGACAAATCTATGTTGTATTCCATTATTATGATAATTGCATATTATATATTATACGCGTAGCAATAACATTAGCTGAATGAATCTTGAATTATTTCGAAATGTGTAGTTTGAAGGCAAAACTGATGATCACAGCTGGCAATGTACGCAACTACTTAGCACTGACTCGGTAAATGATAAATTCTTACGAAGACCTTCAAGAAAGTTAAATATATAATATTTTACAATATAAAAGCAACGTATATCGATGGTTGAGATATTGAATTTCGAAGGATAAAAACGTGCTGTAATCCTTCGCTAGGAAAGAAGAAGTTCATTTTTTTTAACTGTTATTTTGCAATTTTAAGATAGAACATGAATCAAATTTCATAATTAGGCTTTAACCAGTATCTAAATTATCGTACAATTAAGGTTAACAGTTTTATTTATTAAACACAAAACGACAAACAGTACACACCTAATGACAACGTAAATATACGGTACCTGTCATCAATTTCGCATTTCCTATTCTTACGTTATCATTAAAAAGACATAGTTTTTCGAGAAAATTTTCTCACTAATATTTACAATGACACACGTTAAAATACAATAATACAATTAGCACCGTCCAAAGCCTACCATTATAGTACTTTTCTAACGCAACAGTTTCAGTCAATTCTTAATAGAATTTTATAATCTTTACAGTGTATTTTGTAATTTAAATTCAATTCTTCTTCTTAAGGTTCCACTCCTATCGGAGGTTGGACAACATCATGGCTATTTTCACTTTCGAAGCCGCTGCTCGAAACAGTGATGGTACTGCAGCCAAACCAGTCCCGCAGATTTTTCAGCCAAGAATGGCGCCTCCGCCCAACTCCACGCTTACCGGCGATTTTTCCCTGGATTACTAGTTGGAGTATTTTTTACTTTTTATTTCTCATGATTTGACCGAAATAAGCCATTTTCCTGTGCTTTATAGTGTTCATGAGCTCCATATCTTTGTTTAATTTTGAAAGGATCTCTACATTGCTTATTTGGTCACACCACGACACCTTCAAAATGCGGCGATAGATCCACATCTAAAATTCAATATTGAAGTTCATATTGTGTTACTTTGCAACGTGGACAGTAATTACTGTTATTATATTAGCTTATCGGAAAAAATGAAACATGCGCAAAATATGACTTGGTACTGCTACTTATGTGACTGGCGATAACACGTACAGAATGCATAAACGATTTTTTGCTGTACATTATCAATTTTAATTTCTTTGCATTTTGCATACATTGCTTTAATTGTGTTTTAATAGTACACATTATACTGTTTTAAAGTGAGTGAGGAAATTTTATGTGTTAGAAGTTTTTCCCCGACGTTGAAGGTGATAACGTTAAAAAATTTTATCTTTAGTGAAGATACATATATAGGAAAATGTATATAAGTATTTTATAAGTGACTGTGACTGAAGAGCTAGATTTATTATGTTTTTTTTTCCCAATTTTTATAAAATTCCTTTTTTTTAATTTGATCTAATCACCTCTTCATCTCAATGCTTATGATGATAAGAAACTCTTTTTAATATAAAAAGCGGTGTATAGTCTGTTTTACTTTTTTATACGAAAAAAAAAATTATAGAAAATAACTGGCGAATGAGCAGGTGGTTCACCAGGTGTTAAGTGTATATACCGCCGCAATTGGGCATTTGCACCACAGAAAGACATAAATAAGATACTAGCTAAAAAAGCAATACCCTTATTGCAATACCCTTATTCCCTATGAAAGGGAATAAAAAGTAAGAAGGAATGGGGGTGGGGTTTAGGCTTCCGGTTCTCTCGCTCACCGTACGAAATGCAGCTACATTAGCTACTTCACATCGATCTTCTGTGAGAGTGAGGTATTGCCTCCGCCAAGCCAGTCTGTAAACGGGCTGTAGTCATTAGACTAAGCTAGGGTCTACCTCAATAAATTTATGCTATTCTGCTATTAGAATATAAATCAAATAGATTTTCTCCTGCCTTTATTTGCAAGTAGGTGTGTAATATCGCAATCTTTGGTAGGAAATTGAAGTATTAGTCACGTTCAAGTTCAGCCTCTTTGTTTTGAGAAATCTGCGGTTACAAGAGGTTTACAATCGAAGGGTCTCGGGCAATGACCTTAAGGCGCCGGCGCGCATACCACTCGGGGTAAAAATAGACCACAGCCTGCGCACGCGCAGATTTCAAATGGACTCGCTAACCAGGAATGCACGCCCGGAGGGATCCTTCGATGGTGCTATTGTAAGGACGCTAAGAAAGATGACTTGGTTCTCTTACAATAACATGGCTACTCTATAAATTTCTTATATCTTATTATAATCTATGCTTGAGAATAACATTATTTAATATTGTATTGTATTTGTAAATACAAGGAATGTGAAACGATTTTTATTTACAATAACGTTTGCGATACAAAGACGCAAAACCTATTTGTAGTCGTGGTTTATAGTAAATAGAGACTAGTTGCTTACATACATATAATCAAAAACTGCATTAATAAGTCACGCAAGTATCAAAGGGACACTTCCCAGTCGGCGTGACGAAAAGCGATGTCACGTAAGCAATACATAACCGTTTCCAATTTACATACAAAGGCCGCACGCCCACTGAGAGTCGGCCATAATCAACTCTCGACATGCCATTTATGGAACGTAAGATCTCAGCTAGTCAATACCTTTTTAGTAACTTATCTAACTCTACAATGGAGGCGCGTAGTCGAATAGATCGATACAAATTTAAATTAGATCGATACGAAATGCTGTTTTGGCCATCGGTCTTTTAAATCATATTCTTGTTGCAAGTCGCAAGTACGAATAAAATAAATAGATGAAACGCTGATAACCTAAATCAAACAACTAATCCGGTTTTGACAACTTAGTGATTTTTACCGATCATTGATAATCACGACACTTTTATTTATATTATTTCTTTAATTAAAAATGCATTTGTGAATTATTTGTAGGTTGGATGAATTGAATTGAAAGATGAATCTTTATATAACTTACATCTACTTTTGTAGAATAGAAAATGCATCTTATAAAATGTATGAAGCTTAAGAATTAGTATAATATTGTGATAACTTTACCGAGAGCAAAGTTAATTTCACGCGCAATAAGTCACAAAAACTGCAAAGTTGTTGTGAATAAATCATTTGTTATAAGAAGGTTAATGATCATTACCATTATAAAAACTACGCAAGACCCGAATACTACCACCATTACGGAATGAATCATCTATAAGTTAGCGTGGACTTGCAGATTTCGTTAATCTCAGCACGCAATCTCAAGAACCGGTAGCTGTGCAATGAGGTGAGGGTCTGCCAGTGGCTCCCAAAAGCTATCGTGAGAATGGAACACGTAACGCAAGTGACACGAACCGGTCGTAATGCCATTCGGAATGACTAGGATACCGTAATGACTCAGAATAAGGCTAAATACTTGAAATTTTATCTCGAATTTATTAACTGTTAAAATATTTCATTAGGATACAAAATCTTATTTGAAGAATATTTATAGAAGCAGGTTTTAATAAAGACATTTAAATTATATGATATGAAATGTACACACTATATCAGACTATGATAATTGTTTATTTGTGACTGATGTAGAAAACTCAAAGTTGTTCATTTTGTGACAGGTAGGTCAACAGTACGAAAACACAATTATTATCAGTTATCTTGGACTTGGCGTTTTTTTGTACCTGTATGTGAATATTTTTATTATGTTTTAGCTTTATCGAAAATAAATCTTTTAATTGATGATTTAAACAGATATTGGAACACATGGATGCTTGTTATTTTTTACACAAAACTACTTTAAAGGTTTTGGTGCAGTCCTATAAAATTATAGCTTAACTATCAAAATAACTTAGTGATAATAAAAAAGGTAGTTAGTAAAGAAAAATATGCATTATTCCTAAACTACTTATCAAATAACGTAATACTTACTAATTTTGCATAAAAACAAATTACATACATTATGATATAAATAAGCATGGAGAAGTTAATTTCACGGCAGTTATTTCTTGATGATTGCATTATATGTGAATCATGTGATCTGAATCTCCGACTCCAGCACAATGGCGATCTCACGAGTTGTCTCAGCGTTTATAAAGGTCTGGGTTAAGGCCTAAATTACTCTTTGTTCAAATAGATATTTTCCTAGTCATTAGCTGATGTCACGAGGCAATCATGTATGCAACGATTACTTATGCTTTTAACGTTCCTGTTGGTAATGTTATGCGGCATGACAATAATACTACATATTAATATCGTTGAAATGTTCCAGTCGCATCAACATACTTAAGTAATAAAGATCATGTCGATTTTAATACAAAGAGATATTATATTATTTTTTATTAAAATGTGACCGACGTCAATCGCACCGTGTCGTGTTGATGCTTGTTAGAATAGGAAGGCTAATTATGTCAAATGTAAAAAATGCTGTATCAAATTATGCTATAATCAAACAGTTGATTTCTGCTTTAGATATATAATATAGAAACGCAAAATTTAATAACGCCCAAGTTCAATCATTATATATATTCGCCACTTTTTGTGCTTCACCCGTCAGAAAGCTGGGTAATCCAGTTTAGGTGATTTCAATCGAATATTAATAAAATATAAATGGGACTGGGGTATTCCCATCCGCAGGCTATAAGCAATCGTCAACAGTATCGCGAAAACACATAAAACAATAAGGCGAATTGACGTGAAGTCCGTCAAAAATGTGATGCAAAAAAGCGCAGGTAGAGATTGAAATTAATTGAATTGAAAATAAAATGCAAAACTAAGTCAGGTTGGTTTCGGTGGTGTAAAATTAAAAAAATCTGATAGATTACTATAACTATATAGGGATTTTATTTGTTTTCTTTGTAATTATAATAATTAAGGATAGTGTAATCAATAGGAATATTTATGTTAAATATTAAAATACAAACATCCCATGTTTATGGATTTTATAATTCATTACAAAATAAATTTAAAAAAAACTATCGAATTTATTATGACTTACTGGGAATTCTCATTGACATTTTCATAATGCAATAATTTACACGCAGATTATGTATAAAACCTTTGACCGAACTTAATTTAGCTTTAGAATGATCGGCTTTGAGAAAAATGAATACAATTTTTTTTTATTTCAATTTTAACTTTAGTTTTATATATATGAGGTTAATATAAGTTATAATAGAAATGCTTTTACTTAAGAATGTTACGTAATTTTTTAACGGTATGTACCTAATAATTTTAATAAAATGTTTTTAGAGTTTACAAAGTTAACATAAGGCAGGCATTAATCTTGGATTATTTTTATAAGTTCTCTACAGAAAATATATCTTACATAAACATAAAATACATAATATACCAATTCATTAAATGTTTTTATAAATATTACCGTTAACATAAAATCACATTAGATTGCGGCTAAAATTTATTGAAAATATTCATAAAGCGAAATCAAAAGAATTATATTATAACTCGATTTTTGGTCACGCCAACTACGAGTTGAGTTCGTTAAAAAAATTAATAAATTCACTAATGAAAAGAAAGTGAAATTTATCACGTATATTTAATATATTTAATTAATTACTAATTGATATTCATAAAAATATGAATATGTTAAAATATTTAGACATATCTAAAACTCAAGCATTTTAACTTTGTGTGTTACCTTTCCTATATAATTCTAAAAATGTGTATTTTCAAATTTCAATAATCTTTCTTACCGTCCTCCTTTACACATAACAGACACTCTTATCTGGCCTTATGATTGTAGCTTTAATAGTTTTTGATATTTTTTAATTAAATACATGAATATTATTTTATGTCAGTACTTTTATGACGCTACATCCGTCCAGACAGATTTTGTTGAATCGGTTATCCTCAATGTCATTTGCAGGTGGAAATGACACAGTTTGGGTTCATTTTGAGTTGACAAACCAAAGGTCGTGATGACGATGTATAACAATCATATTATAATATTTTTTAATTCAAATGAATTTCATTATAAACCATATTAGCATATTAATGCCCATCATATTAGTATGTTATGTTTATGTAAATTTATCATTTTTTTATCCTCACTTTGAATTTTTAGAGAAATAACAAGAGATTACAATTGATGAGTCATATCAATAAATATCTATATAAATAAAAATGATGTTTCTGTTTGTAATATTAAATTTACAGCTTTTTAGCATAAACACAATTAAAAAAAATGTCTGTCTGTTTGTTCCGGCTAATATCTGAAACAGATCGAGCGATTTTGAAGGACTCTCACTAGCAGATTTTAAAAGGTGTAACTTAGGCTACTTTTATTTTTAAGATTTCACTTATTTTACTTACTAAATTAAAAGAAGGATTAAGCGAAAATAAAATTGAAACGAATAAAATAGTGAAAACAATATCGGCTTTAAGTAGGGAAGATATATATTATAAATATAAATTTTCCTTAAATTATCGCGGGTGAAAACCTGGGGCACATAGTTAGTCATAAATATAATTGGGCATTTTATAGGTAACGTTTTACTGTTTTACGATTATTATTTAAACAAAAATTAAATAAAACAGTAGAGTGTTTTATTTAACTTTTCATAAGAAATAGTGTAGATACATATGTTTTTTATAATTTTCTTACGAACGTTTTTCATTGTTGCAGATGATATGAAGCATTCGAGTTTACAATGTGGAGATTAGAATACGCAGAATATTCTCTGATGTTTTCACGATGACACAGGTAAGTGGAATTTCCTCCAATACCTTTTTGAGAACACATGATTCACAAAATCGTACCGGAACAAGACACCTGGCTGTTAAATTCTGTCACTCTTATTTTAATTAAGTTTTGCATACATAAATAATAGTATTCTAGAATTATATTTGGGGTGTTATTAAATACAAAATAGGCCATTTATTTACTAGGTTTATATCAAACATACTCTTTAAATTGTCACTAAAATTAAATCAAAAATATTATCCAAAACGTACATCTTTCTATGTATGTTTAAAAGTTATTGAAAAATTATTAAACAACTTTATATAAAAGGTTTTATACTTAAAATCCTAACTGTATCCCGGTGATACTTTACTGTCTTTTTCCAAATGAAAAGAAAAATATGTATAAATATAATTTTAGTGAGAGGCAATGTCGCAGTCTGCGCTGGGCTTGGGAGGTGAGCGGCGCTACTCGGTGCCCTCCAACCCCATGATGCACGATCCGCGAGGGATGCACTCTGAAGACCTACACGCCTGGTCCATTTACAGGTAGCTAATTCGCTCGTTAGATAATAATTATTAGATCAATAATCTCAGCTATTAATAAATGTTTCTATTAAATAAATTATTTTGTACTAACTTCTGCTCATAGCTTGAATGAGTTTTAGTATAATAAAAGTTATTTCTACGTAGTTCTTGAATGTGTTTTGCCTTTGCTTTTAATTTATGTATTAATCTTATAAATAAAAAAAAATCACTTGGAAGTTATAAGTGAATACAGATTTAATTAATACAATGTTCTACATATGCTATTTAGAGAGTATTTTATAAAAAAAATATATATTTCACAAATTAAGATAGAATAATACAATATCAGCTATTTCTAATGTTTGTTGTTTTTTGCAGGCAAAACCTAAACTCTGATTTCACCGACAGCGCTCTTGGGAGCACTGACAAAAGTCCCCTGCCATATGGAAATTTCCAGCTTCGCGATACAACAGTCCAATCCATCCTTTCACACCCTAGATATGGACCTAAGTAAGTATTTTTAATATACAGAATGTTTAGATTAGTCATTTCCTAAATTGTAACTTGTTAACCTTTAAAAATCTTATACTCGTGTATAATTTAATATTTTTAAATTGATTATGGCCCTATTTTGTCATTTTACTTATGACTCATTTCCTTCTGGAAGTCACCTTTAAAGTACGTTCATAAATAGAGAACGGGAAGAGTATTTATGTTATGGTGGAGTAATACAAAAAACCATTCAATGTATGTTATAAAAATATGACACAGGATGACTCCAAAAAGATGAAATTTTGCGTGACGTATTTCATAAATAGGATCCAGGCATTTCCAAATATAAATATTTTATAGGTAGTAATAACTAATATATTTGCTTTGCAGATCGGCTCTCGGTTCCAACATGTACACTTACCTAAAATTTGGGCTTCCTCGTGTATTTCCGCCCAATCACAATGGATCTCAAAGATCTGGAACACCAAAACCAAAAACGTCTATCGGAAGTGGCATGAAATCTGTTCCAAGGTATGACACACACGATAAATAAGTAACTATTTAAAATGACATACGCAGTAAGAGTCGTCGTAAAGGTCTTCTATTGAAAAAAAAGATATATAATTTAATTAATTACTCGCTACTTAATAATAAAAAACAGTCACGTTGCTTTACTGCTGATTTGTAGACACTCGGGTATATTCTTCGAAATATTAAAGAATAAGGAGAAAAACCTTTTTCCTTCGGTACTGTCCACGAGATGAATTTTAAACCCTTCAGAACTCTATGACAGGAGTTCGCATTAGAACTCGCGACCGTTCTTTTAAGATACACTTGATTATAAATCCATTACATAAGCATTTTTTTTTAGAATACAAAGACAGACAAGAGGTGTACGCGAAACATCGTCCGGCTACGATAGTTCGGACAACGAAACATCAACAAACTATAAATACAGTCGTAAATATCGGTCAGATCCTGATTTTAGGATGCAAAATCTTCACACTTCATATCAGGTAAAAACACATTTTTTTATTTTTCAAATAAAATACCAAATATAACCTTGTAATATATAAGGGATAAATGTTTTAAATATTTCAATTGAAAAATAAATAGCTACCAAATTATTTATAAGCGTCCTCTAATTCTAAATAATTACGATTTATTATGGAAAAATTCATCAATAAAAATTTTCAAAAATAAATGCTCTACAAATGTGTTTTTGTTAATTAATTAATGAAAACGTTTAGTTTTGTATGCGAAAATAACAATTAGTTTATTAACTAAAAATACAATACAACGGCTAGTAGTAATGTTCACAGAAAAGTTAGAGCACAGAGAAAACAGAAACAAATGTGACATAAAAAGCGCGAAATTTAATTATTACAACACTTTTGTTTACTGAAAGCACACGCTAGAATAATATTGCCGTTGCATAAAAACCAATGTACTTGATCTCTTTATTGTACTATTCTAGCACGCCACGGGAGTTCCCCTAGTCGCCATGCAACAAGCTGGTATCCGCGGGGAGTCCCAATGGACTAACTCGAGACATAAGTCCATCAGCGAGGCAAACCTATTAGGAATCGATGCCAAACCCTCTCGATCCTATATGAATAGACGGAACAGTGTCGCGGATTTCGTACCAGACAATGACCATCAAAGGTAAGCCAACGCAATGATACTTTACTGACATTTTATCAAACGACGTCAAAAAAGAAGCGAGGTTTTTAATTCGTAGAGTATGTTTTTTGTCTCACAGATATCTATCTTTTCTCAACCGATTCTGAAAATTCGTTTTGTTCGAAGCTTTAGTAGTTTGATTTTCTAACCAAGTTACTAAAATTAGTATACCATCAAATCAAACGAAATGGCGTCTTTTGCTTTTGAAATCGGTTTATTTATTTATTTCTAATTATTAATTATGTTCATACTATTTGACGTTAAAATTTGAGTCCATTTCCAACTGTGACAACGGAAATTTTAGTTGGTAGCTAAACGACTATTGACGTGCTAAGCTGAAAGACATTTTCATTAAGTCGATCAATCATTAAGTCAATATATCATAAAATATCATTAAGTCAACATCAAAATACTAATCGCCTTTTGAATGAGTTGCGTAACTCTCAGTTGGAGAAATCTCGCCAATGGTTAAAGATTATTTAAGCGTAGACAACTATTTACACAATTCTGTGAATGGGCTAAGTCATCTGATTCAACTTAAGTTAACTGATTTGTTTGCAGAATAATTTCCTAATCGAGATAAATCGAAATCGATAAGTGCAAAGTAATTACAACTATGCAAATTTAAAATACTTTTAAATAGATTTTAAGGCAGATATTCTTCAGGCTTTAGGTAACATTATAAAGTACGTATCGACGAATAATGTCAAGGGATTGGCTTCATCTTTAACTACTATACTAAAACGATTATTTTCAGTGAATCTTAAGATGCGTCTTAACTGAAATATTTGATACCTCTAAAGAAAAATTCCCAAGGTTGTTGCTCTATCATTGAAATAACTATTCTGGAAACTTTTGTCGCCAACACAAAAGTTGTCAGTTTTCCTTCGATGGTCATGTAACATTATATTACACCAAATTCACATGCACAACTATTTTATAGCTACCTCATGCCATCATCTCATCTTGGAGGAAGGATGTCCAAAGCCGGCAGTCACATGTCGCTGGCTCAGTCGAGAAAGCATTCCACCTTACGACCTGGAGACCATTTAGATGGTTACACGCATTCCGCTTACATCTATCCTAATTATTACGTAAGTTTAATTCAAATTATTAATTTACTATTATTCAATCTTGTTTATTGTGAAGTACAAAAATCAAAAATAATGATGATTCTATCTTCAAAATGTTACTACTTAAAAAGGAGTCATTAAATATAGACGTCAATGATTCATGTTTTGGAATATTTATAAGAATAAAATGTTTACAGGTAAATAATTTAGAAATAACGTCACCGGAGAACAAATCAACATTACTCGTGTCTGGGTTAAGTTTCGAAGTGAAGTCTGGTGAAATTTTAGCAGTTTTGGCCACCTCGCAGCAAGAAGCAACTGGTTTGCTGGATGTTTTAGCGGGAGCTAGAAAGGCGAGTATTTAAGTAGTCTATAGTATATTAACAATAGGATGCATTTAATTTTCTCCTTAAAATTGTTTTCTTTCCACAGATTATTTTCAATAGGTATGGGTAATTCATAACCAAAGTCTTATCTTTTAATGGTTTTTATTTTATTAATAATAGTTCGATATTAAACATTTCAAAGTTCGACGTCTGACATGACCTGCAATATATTTATTATAAAGCAACAAATGCGTCGCCGGTATAAAAATAAGTAAAGGTTCCAGGAGTTTAGGAAATTACAAAAGGCTGTAATACTTGTTACTTTATGCCAATTTATAAAGTCGTTTATGCCATTTGAACGATCTGTACTTCTATCACGAATTTCGATAGTTTAGCAGCAATACTAATAGCACCTTTAAGCGTTTCCGCTAGTCAATGAATGAAAGAATGCCAAATCAAATATGCTTTATCGATAGCTAAATGCGTTATCAAAATTGCGTGATAGAGTCATAATATGTATGAGAAATATATTTATATAAAATGAATAAAACATAAACGAAAAAAAAAAACTAAAAGCAACCAAGTATTTAAAATTAACAAACCACAAACGAACCGTGCGCCTTTACGGTAATAATTTTATTCTCGTTCCTTGTTAATGTTACGAAAATTGAAACACAGTACGACTACTGATTATACAATAAATAAATTAATTAAGGAAAACAAGGGCATGGTCAATTTTGAGTCCATTGATGTAGTTTTTATCAAAAAAAAACCGAGTCAGTCAACCACAATGATCGCGGTGCAGAAGCTGTCGGGCGACGTGGTGGTGAACGGGCAGGCGGTGTCGGCGCGCACGCTGCGGCGCGTGGCGGGCTACGTGCGCGCGGGCGCGGCGCTGTGCCCCGCCATGTCGGTGGAGCACACGCTGCGCTTCCACGCCGCGCTGCGCACGCCGCGCCACGCGCACAGCCAGCTCAAGATGGACGACCGCGACCGCGTGAGTACTGTTACTGCTGACTACTAAAAGGGGTTAGGGACTTAAAGATGACACCTTCTCCCTCCCTCAAATGAGACAAAACTAATTAAGCATGATCTGAAATTTGATCTGGATCAAAGAAAATGTTCTAGATCCGCTACTGCTCCTAAGGTTAGCTTAAATCTTTTTAAATGCGAACATTTAATTTAATAAATATATAATATGTAATACATACCATACAAAAGAGCGATTAAGGTAACCTTTGACTCGTGGTGTTAAAATTTTAGCTTTATATTTTACGTCACTTCTTCTGACACCTGTGTCAGAGCCATTTAAAAATAAAGTCAGGTAAAAATTTGCGTCTGTGGATATCCTCTCCTCTTCCATTACTCTGAATCACATTTTCTATCACATGACTGAGTTATCACGTATTGTCTCGCTATGCTATTCAGAAGATATTTGCTTGTTACAAACATGTCAGTTTAAAGATCGTCGAATTTTAAAAACCACACCATAATCACTGCTTGGTTTAGGAACACACTTGTTAATACACATTGGAAGATCTTTTGATGAAAAAAATAATAACAATTAATGGTTTTCTTAACATTGTTATAATTTATGTAAATACATAATTATTTTTTCAGATAAACCTTTTAATAGAAGAGTTAGGTTTAGAACAAGTACGCGACACGAACGTGGTACGCTTGACTCGTTCTGAAATCCGTCGGTTAAATGTCGCCTGTCAGCTCTTACTCGACATGGCGATCCTCATCCTCGACCAGCCCACGAAGGAGATGGACATCTTCGACACCTTCTTCCTGGTGGAATACCTGAGGAACTGGGCGAGCACGGGTCGCGTTGTGATTATGTCGATACACCCGCCTACGTATGAAATATTTGCTATGCTTACTAAGGTAAGTATCTAATTGTGTGTGATGTGAACCCAAAATCATTACTTTTAGAAAAGTCATTTAAAAGGGCTTAGTTTCAAATAAATGGAAAAAGTTTATTTTAGATTTTAATAGAATTTTGTATTTCAGGTAGTTTTAATCTCAGCCGGTCGCACGATGTTTAGCGGTTATAGAAGAGACATGTTGCCATATTTTGCCTCCATTGATTACCCCTGTCCTGCTTTCAAGAATCCTTCTGATTACTATCGTAAGTATTTTTTCATATGTACTTAGTTGACTGCATATTGTTTGATTGGTTATTTAGTTTAAATTGAATGAAAAGTGTTTACTAACTGCCATATCCATATAACAAAATATTTTTTGGATTTCTTACCATTTATAGTAAGTTTTGAATCAGTGGAGAGAGGGGGATTAATATAGTGAACTTGTTTATCTACACAAAAGGAGAGAAAAACTTACAAAAAAGCCACAACAATTTCATTGAGGTAGAGCTTAGTTGTAGTCTAACTATAACATCTCGTATATATGTTGGTTTGACCGGGGCAGTACCTTACTCAAACACAAGATCAGCGTGAAGTAGCTCATGGGCCGGAATCTTAATCTCCTCCCCTGATTCCATTCCTTACTTTCTATTCCCTTGTATCCCATATTGCTTTTTTAGCTGGCAACGCATTTGTGATTCCTCTAGGTTGCAAATGTCGATTTTTGGCGGTAAATACTTAACAGGTGTCTCGTCTTCTCGTTATCCAGCTATTTACTATAAAAAAAGAAAAAAAAGCAAATAAATAGCAATAAGATGCCTTTTACGTTCCCAGTGGACCTAGTGACGCTAGACGACCTGTCCGCCGCCGCCATGTTGGAGTCGTCGGGTCGTATAGAGGCGCTGGCGGGCGTGTTCGCGGGCGCGCAGAGCGCCCCCGAGCCGCCGCCGCCCGTGCCGCTGCCCGCGCCCGCCACGCGGCCCAACGTATTCTTACAAGCCTTCGCACTTGTCGAGTGAGTCACCTCTTTGCCTACGACCGCTGTAATACTAGCCATGCTGGATTCGAGTTGCAGACTTCTCACTGGTTGAATGAGTTACCTTTGAAATAAAATAAAGGGTAGTAGACTACCCGTGACCACGAACGCTGCAAAGTGCTCGAAACGTCGAAATGATAAAAATAGTTAATATACGCGATTTAAATCCGTTTAAAATAGTTTTATTTGAATAAATAATAATCGCGAAAATCTAAGACAACTACATGAGTTACCTTTGTTAAACAAGAATTACACTTATAAGTTTCGCGCTCAGATTTAAATAAGGTATATCTCAATGTACTTGAAAGAATTTACTGTCAGTTCCTTACATGACATTCACAGTTTTCGTAACTAGTTACGACGTATTTGTTACTAGGTTACAGAGTTGTTGGATATCGTTCTCGAGAGTAAAACTTTCAAATTTTATTTTCACCTTATACTAGCCATCTTGGAGTTGAGTTGTAGACTTCGCACTTGTTGAATGAGTACACACCTCTGTACGTACGACCTCTATTACACTAGCCATCCTGGAGTGGAGTTGTACATTTTGTATTTGTTGAGTGAGTCACACCTCTGTTACCACGACCGCCGTAGATTTTGCACCTGTTTAATACTAAGCGCGCGACATAAACAATCTGTCAGAATTAACGATTTCTGGAGTCAGTTCAGTCCACGATTGATGTCAGAATTATGCCACATTGTTTTTGTATATATTAAGAAAAACACTTTTTATTTTTCTTTAATTTATCACAAATTATTTTTATATTCCAGAAAAAGTTTGCTGTACACACAAATGACCACATTATCCAACGTTATCACTCGAATATTAATCGCAGCCGTCATGTCTCTCATCACTGGCACTATTTTCTGGGACCTACCTTCAACAGACCCAAAGGTAAGAATATGTCGAACAAATCTGTAAAGATAACAGTGGATTATAACGGGACCTTCTTTAAACTTTTTATTACTCAGTATGCCGTATAAAGAAATTAAAAATATATTTTATACCCGTATGTAAAACAATAGTGTGCAGTAATCAGGTACGTACGTAATCAACCGTCTTTGAAAACGAAGGAGTTTAACACTATTTAGACGGTGGTTATAGGTTAGGTTAGGTTAGTGCCGAGGTGAGATAGTACCGTTAGAGATTGTAGAATAAGTAGCTTTATATAAAAAAATATATTTAAATTGTAAGTGCTTAGAAAAGTCTATTTGATTAAGATATATTTTTAAAAAGTCATCCAAAAAAGCCCCATTCTTCGCTCTTTTTGTACATGTTTTTATGGACGTCATGAAAGTTATTCAAAAGTGATTTAAATTATAGTGTATACTAGCTGTGCCCGCGACTTCGTTCGCGTGGATTACAGAATGCTTGGCATATCTCCTGCAAAGCAAGGTTATAATAGTCTGCGGTGCTGCTTAAGAAAGGAGTTTTTTTACTTTGAATTTGGGAACTTCCTGGTTGTATTTATAAGCAGACACTAACTCAGATATGGTATTCCTCCACGGTTTTCACAATAAATGTTGAAGAAAAATGTTTTGTGCTAGTCTTTAAAATTTCGACTGTAAAACAGTATGTTCCCGCCGAGGTTCTCCTTATATTATATATCGGGTGACTTTTTTATCTGAGGTTGATAAGCCAAATCCGGAACTATAAGGAGTCGCGAAAAATACTTAATAGAGTCTCGTGTCCGATTTTGAGAAATCTAAACTGCATCATAAGTTGTTTTCGATTTCATGATTCTCCAGGCCAGAAATAGAACCCACTAATTTTGAAAAATAAAAATACATTCTGTATTATTGCACCTCCGATTTTTTTTACAAATAACATTAAATCTATATATTAATTAGAAGTTATGTAATCGATTCTACACAGCCATAATCAAATATGTGGGTTAAGTCATGGGTCCCGGTAAGTTTAGAAAAAAAAGTCTGCAATACTTCGAACGATTTGTTTATAGGTTGCATCAAAATGCTAGTCACCTACTAAAGTAAGGAAGACTGTGAACAATACAATTGAAAATATTTAATATGAATAACTCACAGTAACTTATTTTATGTTTGTCTTTTTTTCTATGAGAGCTATACAAATGTCTACCCGTGACCACGAACGCTGCAAAGTGCTCGAAACGTCGGGATGATAAAAATAATTAATATACGCGATTTAAATCCGTTTAAAATAGTTTCATTTCAATGAGCTATACAAAGTTGATAGAATGTCACGTTTGTTTTGGTCCCCGTCACCTATTCAGTTACCTAGATAGGTTTAGATAATTATTAAAAGGATTAATCAATTTATTGAAAATCTACATTTCACTTGACTCGGCTATTGTACTTACCCGCTATTAGCGTTAGAATATTCCGTTATAATTTTAAAATTTCACTTTTAGGCATGATTGTTTTTTGAAGAATTACTAAAGATTTAAATAATGTATGAATTTGATAGAATTTTGTAAAAAATTAGCCTTTTCTTTTTGTTGCAGTTAACTATATACTATTACCTCCCTAAAGTTTATCCTTATAATATGTGACAGATGATGCAATTATATAGAATGTTAATTTTTGCGAAATCAACGTGTTCGTTTCTTGCTAGGAAAACTAATTTTAAAAAAAACTACGATATTTTTAGTTTTTATCAAAATCGGCACTGTGACTCCTTTAATTATTTTTCGCTATTGCTTATAGTTTCGGATTTTGGTCTATGATATCCAGTAAAAAATTACCCAGTAAATATATTATTTTTTTTTAATTATTATATTTATATAATATATACATATCTTCATATCTTGTTCACTATTTCATTGGTTTCAATTTTGTTCCTTATTACATTGGCTTTCTGCTAGTGAAAGTTACGTCAAAATCGTTCCAGCTCTTTAAGATATTAGCCGAAACAAACTGAGAACAAAAATACCAATTTTAAAACTTTTGTCTGTCTATTGACAAATAGAAAAGAAAAGTTTTAAAATTGGTATTTTTGTTGTCAGTACCATGTATACTTCCATAGGCATTTATTTTTAAATTACAAACATACACATTTTTTTTTTTTTTTCTGAATGTGTATTGCTGTTGGCCCTACTGGCCTTGACAGCGTCACCGGGGGGGGGGGCCGAGTACTGAGACTCAGCCTTGAAATTGGGAGCCCCCGTTGGGGCTCAGAATGGACGCCCGTGTCTAAGGGTGTCTCCTAGTGAGATCGCACCTCGGCTTAGAACGTCGTCGGAGTGGTTCATACATATACACATTAATTTTATTTATTTGTATAGAAGGGAAGGTATCTCTTCTTAAATCGGAAATTGTTCACTATTTTATTGGTTTCTACAATATTTTGTTATCGCGTAATTCTCAATTTTATTAATTTCATTAAAATAAATATATTTTTGTAATAAAAGTAGCCCAAGTTAATCCTTATAATATTAGCTATAGGGGCTGTCCATTAATCACGTAACGTTTTTAAGAACATTTTAGACTTTGTGATATATCGTGATTTTTTTCTTCCATCCCTCTCTCTCCTCTGGGCCTCACGTAATTAATGGCCATCCTCTAACTGCGAGTGAAAGTCCCATCAAATTTGGTTCAGCTGTGTGAGAGATTAGTCGTAAGAAACAGACTGACAGACAAAAAATAAAAAAATGGATTTTTTGATGTAAGTACTGTATATATTTCACGCATTTAGTGAAATGTACAAAATAATGTTCGACGTGAACCCTTAAATTGACATAACTTTTTTATTTATGAACAGATTGAAATTAATCAAACACTAAATGTTAAGTGAAGCTTACTGCAATATATTAATGAAAACCACATCTAAATCGGATAAGCCGTTTCTGAGCGAGCACAAACGCACAGATAAACAGACAAAAGTTCTAAAAATTATTGTTTTAAGTTCGATAGCGTAGGTAAAGGCCCCCAATAATATTTTTCATTTACAGACACCGACCCGTTAGAAGCTTTTTTATATTTACAGATTAAAAAATATCTAAAATAGAAGTAAGCCTAAGCCACTCCTTATAACATTTGCTATGTGCGAGTAAAAGTACCATCATAATCGGCTCAGCCGTTTCAGAGATTAGTCGGAACAAACAGATAGACAGACAGACTGACAGACAAAAAATTAAAAAATGTATTTTTTGATGTAAGTACTGTATATACTTTTATGCATTTAGTAATAAGCACTGAAAAATGTTCCACGGGATTCCTTAAATTGACATAACTTTTTTATTTATGGACCGATTGACATGAAACAAAGCCTAAATGTTAAGTGAAGCTTACTACAATATATTAGTGAAAACCGCATCTAAATCGGATGAGCCGTTTCTGAGATTAGCGTGCACAAACGCACAGAACGGGAAAGTTATTCTTTGCAGCTACCGCTATCGCAAGGAATCAACTGTCATAATGTATCGTATTGTGATAGCGGCACCTCATAATAGTATGCAGATTCGACTCATTATATCTCGGAAATATGGTCATATCAAAATTTTCTACTTTAAAATATTATCATGACCCATTATTCAAACCCCTTTTGGATCGAATTCGTAAGGTCCACAAAAGAGAAGAATCTTTGAATTGAAACGGGAATGTGTCGTCAGCTGTCGCAGAACGACCGCGTGGGCTACCACTACGCGGCGTGCGGCATGTGCGCGCTGCCGGCGCTGTTGTGGGCGAGCGCGCGCGAGGCGGGCGCGGCGCGCGCGCACGTGGAGCGCGACGTCGCCGTGGGGCTGTACTCGCGCACCGTCTACGTACTGTTCGATGTGAGTCTCTTGCTCTTGTTCACTTTATATGTATATAAGTAACTAGCTGCCCCTCGCGGGTTCACTCTCATTTATAGTTGCTTAGTTGCTGCTTCGCTCCTGTGAGTCGTAGCGTGGTGAAATATAGCCTATAACTTTCATCAATATATGGACTATCCAACACAAAAATAATTTTTCAAATCGGATTAGTATTTTCAGATATCTCCCCCTACATAAAAACTTACTAACACATTTTACCTCTTTATTATTATTGACTAAACTCCTCCCGCATTTCGCCCGCGTGGTATATAAAAGAGTAGTCGATATTTTATTCTGATATATTAGCTACAATAATGTAAAGTTTTATGAAAATCTCTGCAGAACTTTTTGCATGAAAGAGAAACAAAACATCCATTAATATTCACAACCTATCACATTTATATCTTCTTTGACAAAGTGACTGTCAAAGTGCTCTTGTGCTAGCAGGTCAATAAGCACATTTATGTTGTTATTCGTACAACTTTTCAGGCTTTCTTGCTCGTTATATCTGTAATAATTTGATGATTCTCTTACTCTTAATATTTAATTAATTGTTAATTCCATTATGCAGGTTCAGTGTGTCTATTACGTTTAATTAATTGTGTAAGATTAATTAAAGTAATTATTATGTTGTTTTTAGCAATTTTTAGAAATCTGGTCAGCCATACTGACGTGGTTGGCATATTTAGTTCCAAGTTATGCCATGAGCGGCTTGTACGCACAGTCACCTGGATCTTTCGACGGATTCTATATTTATTTAGGTAAATGGTATTATTTTTATCTAAATTACAATATTTTACTATGAAAACTAAATTTAAAAAAAAAAAAACAAATTTTATGTATTTACAAATTTTTAAATTAGGAAAGCATTTTTATGAATTGGAGACATGGCATTTTCTTACCATATAATCCATTTTTTAATATATAAACATTTATTTATTCAATCACCATTACAGGGTACATGCTGTTATACCTAATAAGCATACAGATGTTGTTTAGAGCAGCAATATTTTTAATACCAATGGAGAAAACAGCATCAATACTGGCCGGTTTCTGCCTGCTTCTCACCACCCTGGTGAATGGAGTGATGCTGCACCAACAAGACCTGCCATTCTATGTGAAATGGTTGGAATACGTGTCCCCTTCAAGATGGACGATACCAGAAATTCTTAGACGGGAGTTGAGCGAAGTCGCGTTGAAAAGCAGTATTAGCAAAGATTTAAGATGTACTAATAAACAGGTTGGTTGTTTTTTTTTTTGAAAACGTTACGTTCTTAAAAGTGTTTAATTTTTAGGGTTCTGTTTTTAAAGGGTGCCAACGGGATCCTATTACTAAACTTCTGCTGCGCGTTTGTCCGTGTGTCCAGATTAACAAATAATAAAAACCCGCCAAGTGTGAGTCAAATTGGCATTCGAGGGTTATTTATTATATTTTGTTATAGCATATATTTTGTTAACCGCAATAGGTAAAGATTTTACATCCGGATACTCAGGTTTTTTTTAATTAACGCAATAACAACATGAAAACTCTCTTCTTTTATGTTTCTCTCTTCCATTAAGCCATTTCATCAATTGGGTACTTTTCGAACTATGCGGACACAAACATACGGAAGTTTTATAAATTGTGGATGTGTGTTTTATGTGTTACAAGGTTGATATTTTTATCTCCAACTTGTCGATTCCCGCGACTTAGCGTGCACAGACAAGTTATTTTGAAAAGCTTATTTTTTTAAGAGACGATTGTTTCTCCATACAAACTTTAACCTCTATTTTCATCCCCTTTTAGTTTCCATTTCGCTATAAAAAGTAGTAGTATGTTCTTTTCTAATGACCAATCTATCTCTATGCCAAAATTCATCAAAATCAGTTCAGCTTAAGAGTGAAAATGTACTAGCAAACAGATAGACAGAGTTACATTATAATGTTAGTATGGTTTGTTTAAATAATTCTATAAATTTGTTACAGAGGCAGCACTTAGATATAATTATACAATCATCATGTCCGACACCAAACGGCACCCAAGTCTTATCCAACTACGATTACTTAAGATCTGACAACATATGGGAATGGACAGAAGACAGCTTTATGATTGCTTTAGCCATTTTCTATGCTGTTTTCGCTCTAATCGCCATATTTGCGTTTGTCTTTGACTGTACGAAATATGTTAAAACTAAGGAAAGAGCATCTAGGAAAGGTCATAAAGTAACTGTCAATACGCCTTAGACGAGAATTACTATTGTAAGTTTAACTTTCGTAACTGATATGAAAATAAATCTGTAACCTAATAACAGACACATCGTAAGTAGTTTCGAAAGCTGTCAATGTCAAAAATAAGGTACTGACAGTAAATTCTTTCAGGTGTAAAGCAATGAAAAACATTTTATGTGAATCTTTATAAAAGTCTGAGAGCAAAATTTATAAATATAATTGTCTCCTTAAAACGGTGCTTATTTTAAAAGTATTTTTTCGCCATTTTTTGGTGCTAACTTATCAAGCGTTAGTGATTTATTCCCTACTATTGATGATGAATTTTTTAGTATATTTTTGGAATAGTGTCATAAGAGTAAAAAATTTGATCTAAGTTGTCACATTTAATTGCATTTCTTCAATAATACCGTATATAATGCAAAGATCTTTTGTCTTAACACTTAAATATGTATAGCATGCTTTTTCAAAAATTAGTTCGTTAGAATGCAATGCAATTAGGTATTATTTAATTATAAAATAATTATAATCAATGTACAAAAATATAATTATTATTATTAATAAGGAATTAAAACTTTAGATATATAATTAAATAAAGAAGGCTGAATATTACATTGTCTTCCGTCCGTAATGCAGTTTTTTTTAATTAAGGTTGTCTTTTTTTAATTCTCAATTATACTGTATAAAATATTATGTACAATACAATAAATGGTGTCTACTTAATGTAAGACGTATATCACAACTTTAGATTTAAGTTAAAGTGAGAAACTTTTCCTCTTATTTTAAGAGGCTTTTAATTAATCGTATTTACTGCATAACTTATGATAGCATTGGGAAATTAATAATTGAGAAAATGTTTTCCAATATGGATGCCAATTACTTCATCTATTGCGATTTTACTATTTAATCCATTTTATTTATATACTGAAATCTGTTAAAAGTCTACTAGGCATGTTTTCTTCTTTTTTCGCATTCCATAGATTTTAATACTTCTTTTTATTTATGTAAATACATATTGTCAAAACTAAAAAAATGTTATACTATATATTTAATATTAATCATTGGAATGTGGTTTGCTTTTAAAGAAATATTTAAGGTCTGAATTCATTCAACCTAAATATAACAGCACGCGTTGCAATGCTACATTAAGTATATTGATAATTTGTGCCGTGAACCCTCGTGGATGTCCCTAAAGTTCCATCTCAATCAGACCAATCGTTAAAATCGGTTTTGGAATTCATGGAGGACACACATACAAAGACTATTTTTTATTTATATAAAAGATGTATCCGTTGTATCTATCTATTTGTGTCTATCTTGATATATTAATTCATATTCTAAATTAACTCTCCTCCAAATAATATATGGACAGGACATTAAATATTTCTAGATGCAAAAGAAAACAATGCTAGATTGTTTTTAAAAACTACATCAAAATACTGATTTGTTTTGATTTAACGAAATTTATTAATAAAAAAATCAACACTGCCTTTGGATAATGCTCATAAAATTTTTTCTATATATAAGTTCGATAAATTCGGAAATTATATTACGTTTGATTTGAGGTATTCGTTATAAGTTTAGTAATAAAGTCAATTATTAATTAATAATTTATAAATTACTTTTGATTTAAAAGTAAATAAGATTTTGAACGAGGAGCCATAATATTAGAAAATATTGTTAAGTTACCTTTGCTTAATATGATTGAGAATTATTAAATAAATATAGATGTAACAGTGTACAATTGTTTTATTTACTCCATATTTTTTACAAGAATTAATATAACGAGGTATTAATACATGATTTAAATAATTAAAAAAATAATAACATTAAAATTTTACAATTAAAACATTTTAAATAAATAGTTAAATAACTTAGTAAAAAACAATTTTTAATATGTTTTGTAGCTCATTTTAAAATTGTATTTTCATAACTGATTCAACTTAACTGAAATGTCTGAATTAGTTTTATGATCTGGGTAGAAAATATTTCTGGATTCTATAATATGTGGTCAACTATCTTCACTACTATGAAATAATTCATGATATCTCTTGCAAATTTCACAGACACACGGAGTCATTTTCATAGTGTATGTCTTATTACACTTTGGAGAGTCGTTTATTTGTTCTTGGTCAATATATCGACTTTCAAGTAAAAGTTTTTGCAGCCTTTCATCGTTTGGTATTTCCGATACTACAGTTTCAGGTTCGCTAATTCTGCAAATTATAATGTATTTTTTTATATTAAAGGTCTAAATAAAAACATTTATTTCAATAAATTAATGAAAATAATATAATTATAACAATATAGAAACTACATAAACTACGCATTTAATCATCAATTAAAATATGGAATCACAGATGTTAAAAATATCGTCGAAAATAAAACTTTAATGTGTTTTCCAACGTTGTGCCAATGACCAACGACTGTTATTACTCATAACATTTCTGATAATTATGTTAATTTGACCTAATTGTTTAAACCCCGACCGAGTAATAGACATTTAATGATGCGTTTATAAAAAAAAATATGCTACATTTTTTCAAAAACTAACAAATTAACTTTAATATTAATGATACAATGTATAATCTACGACATACATACATACAATTTAAATAAATTCTGAGATAAAACAGATAAAATATTATATGGCAGGAATTACATTTGTAAGTAACTCTCGAGAGCGATATAAAACAACCCTGTAACCTAGTTACATATACGTCGTAAGTAGCTAGGAAACCTGAGTGTTGACAAAAATAAGCCACTGTCAGTAAATTCTTTCATATGTAAAACAATGAAAGTTCTAAGTGTAAAGCATGATACACAACTAATGTAAATACACGTGCAAAATTTACAAGTGTAATTCTTGCCTAACGCGTCCTTTACTGATCTTTACTATTTATTATTAATAATCTAACTTTACAATAATATAAGATATATGAACGCTGATAAGCAATAATGTGTCAACCAACAAAAAGTGGAATTTTCAGATACTGATGTATACTGATTATGCGTCATGTATTTCACGCTATTCACGGAACCGTACAGAAAAAAAAAATATTAGATAAAACTTTTCATTATATCAATCTCTTTTAACTTAATATACCTCCTTTACAAAATAGAAAAGAAAAGATGGATATATACTTCATTGAACAAATTTATTAATATGTTTGAAATTTTTAAACGCCATTTTCTCAAAATCAAGTCCGTGTGACTTGACATAGTATTGCTTATTAGCGTCCATATATACTGAAAGTTTCGTCAAAATCACCGTTTATCATCATCGCTGTCTTGGGAATTAGCTTCCTTCCAGCCATTAGTGTCAGTAGTGAGTGCGTATACGGCGTACTCGCGGCGTGAGGGACGCAACGGATTTGGAGACAACGATACACGGGATTTCGATAGAGGACTAAAGAATTGGAGCTTATTATAGAATAATAATTAATAATAATATAGGATAAAATGGCGGAAGACGACCGCTCTTATGTATTGGTACTGAATTTACTTGTAACGATAATATTTATACAAATATTTGTTCCTAGTTACAGTTAGGACAAACACTCATGTTTGTCCTTGTGGGTCACCCTGTGCCGGAGGAGTACATAAAACTGTCGGTCTCGGTTGTTATCCTGATAATAATCGTAACTCTTAGTAAGGAGATTATTTAGGAGGGTTTGAGGTCAGATGACAATCGCTCTGTGTAAAAATGAGTAACTTAACTCAACTAGAGTAATAAGCAGACCCCGGTATAACCGGAGAAAATGTTAGGTAGATGATGACGTAAAAGTTGTCACTCGATGCTCTTTGGGATGTTTCTGTTTATCCACCCCAAAGTATCCACCCTAAGAGGGATAACCGAAATCATAAGTTTTTTGGCTGTATTTTTTTACAAATGAACCAAAGTCAGAAAAAATATTGGCCAATTGACCGTCGCCAGAATAGGTAGCAAGCCCAATTTATGGCATTTTTCATAATTCTTGACAGAACATCCAGCGATTGATGTTCGCATTTTTTCTTAAAATCTTTAAAACCAGTGACGTGGTTCGTTTCAACTAATTTGTCTACCTCTCAAATTTGTGGTTTTCTTCCAACCCATCTAAATAAATCACCCTGTATATTCACAAGGTAGTGACATATGTATGTATAAAATAAAGTCGGGTTCTATACACTATTTATAACTGGAGAACGGCTGGACCGATTTTAATGTTCTTTGATTTATCGGATTTGTTTGAAAAAAAAAATGTGATAAATTTAAATACTATCTATTTACTTACTATCAGTAATAACTTACTTTGGGCAACGGCATGATGAGTGGACTTCCGTATCCTTAGGATCTAGACTACAACAAGACCTGGATCCGTCTGACCGAGATCTTGATCGAGACGATCTTCTAGTTTTATTGCATTTAACTCTGAAAAAAATATTGTATGTGTAATTTTATTTTATAATCAGCAACTTTTTAGTATATATTTTTAATAGAAATTAAAAATATTTGAAAATCCTCGGACGAATATGAGTAAATTTCTGAAAAAATAATATATCTCTACTAATTTTATAAAGCTGAAAAGTTTGTTTGAACAAGCTAACCTCAGGAACTACTAGTTCAAATTTAAAAATTCTTTCTCTGTTCGATAGTTTAATTATAGAGGAAGGCTATAGGCGATATTACATCACGCTACGACTCGTAGGAGAGAAGCAGTAACCATAAAGGCGAGGGGTAGTTAGTGTGATAAATCTAAGTTTTAGTAGTTTAAGTAGTATTTTATTTGAATCTTCAATAATATTTTATTTGAATATTTATGATCTGGATTTTTCAGTGTCGTGTATTCATTTGTTCAATTTAGCGTTTTATCGATGACATCACTTTCATGTCTTACTGCTAGACAAACCGGTAAAACATTGTCTTTATCTAAATTTAAGAATTATACATAGTTATTATTATTTTGCTCAAGGCTTCACCTCAATGATTTTTATTTAAAAAACATCGTAGCGCTAGTCCGAAATAGTAATGATTTTGAACTCGGGCCTTTGGGTTAAAATTCGCGGGTTTTAGGCACCAAACTATTTTCGATAAAAAAAATTAATATATAGGTAAAAGTCATTTTATTTATAAAATTTTAATATTTAATAAAAAAAATACCCTGGGCTTTCCTACTTATTGACCCAGTTTTAAATACCTGGAAATAACAAATTTTACAATTCACACATTGAAAAGAAATAGAATAATAAAACATATAATTTTAAAATATAAAACCAATTTTTTATGTAAAGATAAACTGTGATTGAAATATTATACCAAGTTGAATTGACATTGGTAGTTACGAAAGTTATTTTTTAATTTTCTCAAATGAGATTTTTTTTTAATTGAGACCATAAATGCTATATAACTTTTGCTATATTAAACTTGTACCAAAACAAAAATAATTTATCGTTCTTAGTGAACTAAAGATTTGAGTCATTTTCTTTGTGAGATATTCAATTATCTACAAAGAACCCTACAGTGATTAAATATGAATATATGATTCACTATCTGCCCATCGCGGTTTCACTTTCGTTCATAGCTACTGCTTCGCTCTTATGAATCGTATCGTGATGTAATATAGCCTATAATCTTCCTCAATAAACATCTGTTCAACGCAAAAAAAATCTTATTGGATCAGAAGTTTCAGAGGCACTTACAAACAAATTTAACTTCTCTATAATATTAGCATAGATAAGTATACCTATGATATTGTGCTGAATGGCACACTTGCTTCTGTCGCGATGTCTCAATATCTATACGTGGACTGCACTGACATGGTTTAACTTTTGCTTTATTGAACATGTTGCAATGTTGATTCCATACTTCATCTATGCGGACTTTTGTCGCTATCTCGATTTTTGGTGATAGAATACCCTGAATTGATAAGAATACTGAGACTTTTAGTTAAAGAGACAGAGTTTTAGAAACCCTTTTTCTTTCTTTTATAATTAATTTTGTTCTGTAATAAAAACAATAGAATATGAATTCAACATACTGGAAAATCCTTAGATCTTCGCATTAGCAGGTCAACTCCATCCGTTGAACACATATTAGGTGGAAAAAGCACATCATTCATTGCTCCGAGGTATTGAGCAAGGATGATGCAGTCACCTGTGGTACAGTCTTCACACCATTGAACTAATTCACAGTATATTGTTTCATCCTCTGAAAGAAATGTTATACATACAGGATGTTTTAACTGGTTGTGGATGTTTACAATAAATGATGTAAGTATTGAGAAAGAATCTAAGGACCGATTAAAAAATACTAAAACTACATTATAATGAAAAAAAGAATTTTCTTAGTCAGGAATCATATCCACTGATTTTGAAAAAAAATACACCTATATTATTGCACCACCTAATACTTTTAATGATCAACTTTAGGGAAGTAATAGTATATGGCAAACTAAAGGAAAATGCTTATTTTTTTACAAAATGCTCATAAATTCATATATTATTTAAGTAGTCAATTCTTCAAATAAGATTTGGTCATTCGTCCAGTTTAAAAAATCACCTGTATTGTATATATTAATACATAAATTTTGTTTTATTGAATACACTAAGCTTGGAATCAACCTGTCCAATTCGAGAAATTCTTTTTGCATTAATTTAATAATCTAGTTCATAATATCAGCTATAAATTACCATAAAAAGCAATTAATCTGGCAAATACCAAAAATGAACATAGATAAAATAGACAATGATACACCTTTATGTAATAAATTATACTAAATGTAATACAAACTTAACAAGCAGCATATGTTATTAAGAGCACAACTCTCTTGAAATCTCTTGCGAAAGTAGAAGATATCTCGAAATGAGAGAGGGAAAACAGGAGGCAGTAAACAAGTCTGGTAACTCGTTCCCAGAGCAAATATGGTGAGTGACACACGTCCATCTTGGCACAGCCACACACCGGGACATGATACCTGTAATGTAGTCCTTTTTAGTCAGATTCAAATTGTACTTTATTCAAGTAGTTTTTTTTAATGCACTTTTTGAATTGTCAAGATACAAAATATGGTTTTAAATTTTTGTAAAGCCACCACTGGTTTGATTTATACAATCGCTCCAGAGGATTGTTACATTTTTAGTGTACTTTGTTGGAAGTCTAACATATAAGATAGCTATTTGTCTTGGAGACTTTAGTTTTAATACTTAAATATAGGGACTATAATATGAAAAAATATTTTTAATATAAATTTTAATTCTAAAAATTGAAACAAATATAAAATCATCTTACTTTTTGGATTTCAATTTCAATGGTTAGCTCAATAACTTTAGGCATATTCAAGTATTACATCACTTTTTTTCATGGAGATCATTTTCGTAAATCAATTCATAATAAATGAGTTACATTAAATTAATTCAGCATTATTAATCCCTTTTTTGCAAGGTAATATAAATTTAATTAAAAATTAAAATTTAAATTAAAAGAAAACCTTGATCCATTGATTATAGAAATTATCAAAAAGTGATAATAAAAAACCACCCTTTGATTTTATTGACTTTACATGACACGTTAAAAATATTTTTGTGTTGTCAAATAGTTACCATGGCAATGGTGTTGCAATGTAGAAAAAAAGGTTTTTTTTTTTAGTTTAAGCACGTTAAAATCAGTTTTATTCGTCTAATAAAAAAGAGATAAACTTTAAAAGATTCTAATTAGTGTATACGTTTATAGATGTGAACCTTTTGTAATATATTCTTGATCAATATTAAATTAAAAAAAATGTCTGAATTTTTCTATTAGTACTGGTTATTGACACGCTTGTAAATGTTTTCACTAGGATCCGTAAATAAATATTAAGGTAGATTTTTTTTTAAGTCCACTATTTTTTATCATCGACTTAAAAATGGATGAGGTTCGTTACTTTTTGATTTTCTATATACGAGCTGGCAATGCTCTTTCCCTGGCAACACTTCAAAAACATGGAAATCAAATGTTAAATTTGCGAAAACTTAAAAGTCAAAATCTTGTGAAAAATATTTTGTTTCGGATATTCTCTAAATCTATAGAAATAAAAAGTTACTTGAAAAATATGTCTACATTACCAACGGTAGTCCACTGGTTTCGTTTGGACTTGCGTTTGCATGATAATCTTGCACTACGTAATGCAATAAACGAAGTAAGTAACCAATTTCTAAAGTTTTCTAAGTAATTTATTATTATTTTTTTATAATGGATCATAGAGAAATCTTTATATTCTTATTTTTTATTAATATTTCATTTACAGGCTGAGAATCGTAAACAAATTTTAAAACCCATATATGTCATCGAACCTGACATTAAAAATAAAATTGGCGCGAACAGACTACGTTTCCTACTACAAAGTCTTAATGATTTAGACGACAACCTTCGTAAAATAAATTCACGATTATTTATAGTAAGAGGAAAAGCTGTTGACTGTTTACCGGAATTGTTTGAAAATTGGAATGTGAAATTTTTAACATTTCAAGTAGATATCGATGCTGACTTAGTTAAACAGGATGAGATCATAGAACAAGAATGTGAAAAAAAAGATATCTTTGTAGTGAAGAGGATGCAACATACTGTGTATGATTTCAACAGTGTCATAAAAAAGAATAATGGCAGTATTCCATTAACATATCAAAAGTTTCTTTCTTTAGTTGCTGACACACAAGTAAAAGATACTATAGAGATATCAAAGCAGATTTCAGAAGAATGTAAAGCATCAGATTTTGAATCTGAGGAATATAAAATACCATCACTAGAAGATGTAGGTATTAATGAGTCAGAACTTCTAGAATGTAAATATCCTGGAGGAGAAACTGAAGGGTTGAAAAGACTCAACATATACATGAACAAAAAACAATGGGTCTGTAGTTTCGAGAAACCAAATTCATCTCCAAACAGTATTGAACCCAGCACAACAGTATTAAGCCCATATTTGAGTCATGGTTGTTTATCATCGAAGTTGTTCTATCACAAGTTAAAACAAGTTGAGAATGGAATGAAGCACACACTACCCCCTGTGTCACTTATGGGTCAACTTATGTGGAGAGAATTTTATTATGTTGCAGGGGCTGGAACAAAAAACTTTGACAAAATGGTTGGAAACTCAGTATGTACTCAAATACCATGGGGTAAAAACGAGGCACATCTTAAAGCTTGGGCAGATGGTAAAACTGGGTATCCCTTTGTGGATGCAATAATGAGACAGCTAAAACAAGAAGGTTGGATACACCATTTGGCTCGACACATGGTGGCCTGCTTTTTGACAAGAGGAGATTTATGGATATCATGGGAAGAGGGAGCTAAAGTATTTGAGGACTATCTTCTTGATTATGATTGGTCACTAAATGCTGGTAATTGGATGTGGTTATCGGCCTCTGCATTTTTCTATAAATATTACAGAGTTTACAGTCCTATTGCATTTGGCAAGAAAACAGATAAAGAGGGTCTCTATATAAGGAAATATGTACCTGAATTAAAGAAATATCCTAGTGAATTCATTTACGAGCCCTGGAAGGCTCCAAAATCAGTACAAACAACTGCAGGTTGCATTATAGGCCAAGATTATCCTAACAGAATTGTTGATCATGATAAAGTTCATAAAAATAATATACAGAAAATGAATGCAGCTTATAAGGTCAACAAGGAAAAGAAAGCTTTAAAACGAAAAAGATGATAGTTTTTTAAGTAAAATTGAGTAGGTATTAAGAATTGTTGGTATTTTATTGTAAGAAATAGTTGTTACGATTTCCTAATTACCTCATGTTGTGATCTGTTTTATTTTCTTATTAACATATTTTAAGATTTTTATCAAAATGTTAATGTATTCAATATTCGTCATTTGCAGTCAATGATATAACTATAGATACTGTACTCATTTTAAATTTTTATAAGCTTGTCAAATTACATGTAAAAGATATTTTTGTCTGTTATGTTAGATGGTTACTAGGCAATGTTGTCCAAAGTGGACTGGTCCCAAATTCATAAGCTTATTACTTATCTATAGTTATATAATTGATTGCATTATTATTATTATTATTATTACCAGAAATATGATATATACACACAACTACAATAAATATATACAATTCATGGGATTATTTTACTTCCTTAAATTACTTAAAAATTTAAGGATATTGAAATGAGATGTTATTTATTCTTTAGATTTAATTTTTCCTTAAACATTATGATTATCAGTTTATATAGAATTATCTTAATAAATGAAAAAAAAAAGTGTTTTAATATAGAAATCTAGAAATAATATTAGTAATAAATCATAGATTAAAGAACAAACATCGAAGGATATTGACAGTTGACATCTTACAAATATAAATGTCAAAATAGACAAAAACATTGGATATTAGCAAAATGTAAAAATGTGTAATTATAAAATATGTAGAAGAGGTAGAAAAGAATAGGAGTAGGAGAACTGCAGGACACTAAATCCTGAATGTAGTGCAAAGGTAGGTCTTTTAAATAAACATTTACGAGTAGAAAGTTCGAATAGAAAGTGACTGGGCGGATTAGTGGATTTGCAAATCTTAGGAATTTTTGTTGAATGTATATTTTAAATAATCACAATTATATTAAATAATAAAATATATATATAACTTTTCATCAATAAGATAATGATAACGAAAAATAAATATCAAATATATAGTCAGAACTACAAATAAAAGGGGACTGGTGTAAAAATCATTTCCATTGGTAACCTTGATTTGTAACACAGTTAATTTATTAAAAACAACCTTTTTTTATATAAATATTATAAATTAACGAATGTTATTGTATGAAAAACTAATTTTCTTACCAGTTGACATTATTTTTGTACTGCATTACGTTGGTAGATTAGTCAATTAGTCAGGTAGAAGCTGGCATGCATTTCTATGATCTCCTTATAATAAAATCTAGATTAAGCCAAAGATTATGAGCAAAGAAGTTCTTGAAATAGCTTATGTTGCTATTATTCTAGTTAAACAGTTTAAAGATCAAATATATATAAGATTGTAAATTGTCAGTGTTTTAAGTGTGGAGATTAGCATGAGCTAAAAAGTCTATTTCAAAATATATATGACTTATAAGTGACTGACTGACTGATATAGTGATCTATCAATGCACAGCCAAATCCACGTGACAGATCAGGCTCAAATTTGGCATGCAGGTAGATGTTTTGACGTAGGCATCTGCTAAGGATTTTGAGTAATTCTTCCCCCAAAGGCATAAAATAGGGAATGAAAGTTTGTATAACTTTGTCAATTTTAAACTGATTGGGCTAAGACTGCATGCATGAAGCTACTATGACTTAGGGATCAGACATCCCAGACGAAGTCTTGAGCATCAGCTAGTTAAGAGATAAAACTTACATTGTACAACACTTGGAATACTAAATAAATCCACCTTTGTTTTATTTTAAGTTACATTGCTTACACAATTTATTGTCAGTTGTGATTGAAAGTAAATTATAAACAACTATATTTTTAGCTTGGAGTTAAAGGAATATTCTTGGAATTCAGTAACCAAAAAAGAAAGATATTTTTAAAAGTATTAAAAGCTACACTATGAGATACCAGTGAAATCATTAATATTATAGTCCTTGATGTTAGTGGCCCGTTTTAATAGTAATATGTTGAACCCATAACATAGAACATAAGATAGAACCCATATGATGAACCCATAAGATAACCGTGAGATGAACCCATAACATTTTCCTCTACCACAAATCCCTAGTTAAAGTAGTTTGCACTTCAAAAATTATGACTCAGATATGTAGTTTTTAGATACCATCCAACTATTAATAAAAAGAATAATAAATTATTGCTATTAATTTATTGCTACAATAAGTGTTACTTTACATTCTGTATTTATAAAGTCAAATGGTCACAATTTGTTCTATAATAATAAAATATTGTTACATGAACTTCTTGATCTTTTCATTGTTATTATTCAATTAGCAATGAAAAGTTTGTTTTAATTTACAGTTAGGAAAATTTTATGCAATGTAAACCTTACTCAAAATGATTAAAAATTGAGGTCAAATGAGTATTGAATATGAAATTCTAAAAACTTGATAAAGAAGTAACAAGCATGATAAGGAATTAGTTTACATTTCTGATGCATAATTAAAAAAAAATCATAATTGTATGTAAATTTTTTTTATAAACCATAACCTTGTCTTTACACACATACATATATTTACATCGTTTATACATAATTTATGTGCTGTACATCATAAAGTATATATACTATTATTAAGCAATTAAGATTTAGTTGAAATATTTTAATATAATTCTTCTGTAATGATTATATATAAAGATTTTTTATTTGCATTTGTATTGCCAGTTCTAGTTAGGTCTAAGGTTACCTAGGTATTTAGTTTTATAAACGACTGTAGATTTTTCTTATAAAAATAAGTAAATAACATTGTAGAAATTTGATTGTCTAAAATGCACCTAGCCGATGTTACCCTTGGGGGCCAATGGCCCCCATTAGAATCTCATTATTTTGTGTCGGGGCTCCGGAAACACACAACACAAACACCCAGACCACGACAAACATCCGTATTGCCAAATACTTTTGCCGTTAGTGGGATCGAACCCTCGACCGTTTGAGCTTAAGTTAGTTGTAGAGACCACTGCCCCAACCTGTCGTCAATGTCAGAATTTTAGAGAACCAAACAACTAAATTAGTTTCGTTGTCTAGAATTTATGATAAAACAATAAAAGTTAGTAATTAGTCTACACTTAATATTGTTACATATCCTACACCTTTCTTTTTGTATAGTGAAAAATTACTGAATGATGTCACCAATTTATTACATATTTTTCATAAATTATAAAGTGACATTGCATTTATTATTTAAAAGCATACTTTCTTTCCGAAATAACAACATTAACAGTACAAATGCAAATCACTAAAGTAGTACGCTAAAACCGAATACATACACATAGAGTACGTATATGTTTATATTATTAATTCTTTTTTTTAAACGGGACTGAAAAATGCATTAAAAACAAATGTCCATTACGAAATCGCCGATAAGTGTAATGAATTTCTAATTATTACGCTTCGTTCGGCACGGCAGCGTCACGTGTCGTGCGAGTGACCGTTCCCCACTCGCGATCGGTTTCGAATAGTAAATACGACACTTGAAGTAATCGTTCACGAACCACAATTGTCCAATTGTAACAGACCGAACTCTGTAACCTGTGTAGGATAATGGGATAAGAGGTTCTCTTCGCAAATTATTTCCTCCGTGTGACAATAGACGTATCAAGATTCATAGAAAGCCATTACTGCATTATGCAATTTACGCTTGTACTCTCAACGTGGGTCTAGAATTTTCCTAAAGGGGAGTGGGGACATTTATATGTCACATATATTTTGCTGTATTTTTCTTAATATGGTCAAGACCTCTAATTTTTCTTAGGGTTTCTTGAAATACGTAATTATGTTTGATTCAGGTGGCAAGATTTACCCTTAGGATCTTCTAGGATCCACTGTTCACATTTGGCCATCTCAAAGTGAAAATAGGATATTCAATAGCCGCTAAATCCAAACGGAAATAATTTCCTAAATGTCAACATTGCGAGGGGAATATTTTCGCATTATATTCATTTTTAATAAGGTTTTATTTATGTTTTTAACATTGCTAATATTTTTTAATTAGCTAAAAAAAACAAATATCACAATATTATTCCTTTTGCGCCATTATATCATAGTGGGGAAACCCACAAATTGATTGCACTCTTGAGCTAGATAGCACCCGATTTATCCAATTTATCACTTATCCGCACTCTATATAAATACATATATTAAATTGAATAATTTGTTTGTATAAATCAAATAATCTCAAAATCTACCAGCATTTTTTTTTTGCTTAGACATCGCTTCTATTAAGGAAAATTATGGGGTAAATAATATCTTGCTTTCCATAACAGCTTTTGTCTCAAAATCAAAATATACTTTATACAAATAGGCTTTTACAAGCCATTTTCGTAAAACAAACAAAAAATATTTCAATTAATGAAAAATTACTAACGGTTCGGAATGTTTAGAATGGTAAGATTCTGCCGAGAAGAACCGAAGAAGGAAAAATATATATATTGCCATATATATGTTCCCTTTTAAAATTTTGTTAATACTTACATGCATTTATTTTATATTATATAAAAAAGGGAGGCAAACGAGCAAACGGACCACCTAATTTTAAGTGCAACACCAGGGGCGTTGCAGGTGCGTTGCGGGTGCGTTGCAGGCTTTTGACGGAAAGGTGTCTATACACTTGACGCTTGAAAACCCCCAAATTATAGCGCTCTGGGAAAACCGCAGGAGGTAGATCGTTCCGCAGCCTCCACGTACGCGGTAAACTACTACACTTTTACAGAAAATTCTCGTAAATAAATGATATCTCTGCGTTTTATAATGAGTGAGAAAGATCGAAGTCAAAGCTCTCCATTCGACCCTTTATTTCCTATTTCTCTTTATCTAGTGATAGCTTAACATCAGGTGACCTACCTAGTTTGATCGCTGTTATCTCATAGTTTAGTTTTAATTAAAAATAACTGGATGGAATCTCGAAGCATTACGTACGTAGTGAATCTCAATGAATATGTATAGATTATTTGTTATTTGTTTTAGACTGTTTTCCAATAGTTCACGATCTTCACAAATAACATAATAAAATGAATCAATAATATTATTGTGAAAGCTTTAGTAAAATGTAACAAATATGACACTATAAAGCAATACAAATATTATTTTATCAACTTATTATTTCTGACGCAAAATATGTATTAAAATCATCATTCATACTTCTATGGAATATTTCAAAGTGATTAATTTTTATACTTAATATAATAAAGCTAGGTTATTGTCACGTTCGTTTTTGTATCTCATTTTGGATTATCATATTTCGAATTATATACTGAGGATGGGCAAAGTAGGGGTCAAGTATACAAGTAGTTGAGTGTTTATACTGTGCCAAGCCACACGGAATTTATTTTAAGAAAATGGAGTCTAAAGATGGAATACCTATTCTTAATAAATTAGTCCAAACTTTTACTCTATAAAACTAAGTCGCTTCCCGCCGTCTGTACGCTTAGATCTTTTAACTATGATACGGATTTTAATGCGGTTTTCATTAAAAAATCGAGCGATTTAAGAGGAAGATTTATATGATGTTGTAAACAACTACAATGCACCCGTGCGAAGCCAGGGCGTGTCGCTATTAATGTATATTAGTAAAAATTTTCTCTTATCTTTCCGAGAAGGAAAAGGAGGCGTGGTTATTCATGTTTCTACAGTTCTACAATTCTATAGTTTTGTAAATTATTCAATTTGTTTTTGTTACAGAGAACGAAACATGAAACATTCCAGTGGAAAGCATTTCCACAGCATTTGTATTGGAAAATGACACGGCTAGTAGGGTAAGTGGGTTTTTATATTTCAAACACTATTATCTTTTTAAGGCTTCTTCGTGAAATTCGAAACCTTTACAATTTAGTTGCTTCCGTTTTTCATGATGTTTCAGTTATTCATGATGTTTTAGTTTCAGTTATTGCAGTGTTGAATCGATGTGAATCAAACGATATTAAACGAAGGTTTTTCATATTATAGGACTTTCATAAAAAGGGTTTTCTTAAAAATACTTCAAAACCAAAATATGTCATTTCGTTTACTTGAATGACAACTTATTCCAGTTATTTTGATTTTAAAATTAAATACTGAACTGATTTTCCAATCCAATCAAAAAAGAGTGTACCCTTTCAAACAAAAGTAATCGGTGAACATACAGTTGAGAACCTTCTCTTTTTTTAAAAGTCGGTTAAAAATAAGCTAAAGTTTCATATATATCATATGTGAGGGAAAACAATTCTATAAAGGAAAAATCACAAATATCACACTAGAGAGTTAGGGTAAAAAGGCCATTTTCAAAGGGCATTTACTGGAAATAAAGTGTCCATAGGATTTAGGAACATTAGATGTAACAGTATAATAGTAGTTTAACCTTGTCGAAAATAACAAACGAATCACTCGAGACATACCAATCGGATGTCAGATAAAAGTGAAATCAAAACGCCCTTGACACTTCATGTATTGTAATATCTTGTATCACACGTTAAGAGGTTGATAACACTTGCCAATCACAATCACAATGTAGCTGCATACCTACTGACACGAAAATTCACATGTATGTGTGGCTTTGTTACCCGACTAATCCAGAAGGAAGGTTCTGTTTAGAGAGTATCAATCGAAATATACTTTATTTAAGTAGACTTTAACAAGCAATTTTAAATCGTCGAAATAAAAAAAATATTAAATGAAAGACAGGTGAATAATCTATATATTAATTCGTGAAGCAAAAACTTTTGTCGAAATTTCGCACACTTATATAGTTTATATAGAGAAGGAGAGAGGAATGCTAATATATTTTTTATAATATTAAAAATGCATAAAAAATTTAATAAATCAAAAAGAAAAAAACATTACACACCATTACCATTATTTGACACACACGAATACATAATCCTTTGTTTAATGTCAAATCGAAAAAATTGGCAAATTGACATCTTAAAATCTGTGATTATAATAGGATATTCTTTGAAAATAGAACCTTAATAATGTGCAAAGTTGTGCGAATTTCGACTGCCGGGCGATTATGATTAAAACGTGATGAAACTATTGACGTTTAACAGTCTAATTTTAAATTAACATCACATTATAATGTTTTATTTTGATTCCGTGCGTCAAACACATTAAGATAAATTGCAATGGACATGATATTTCTTTATCAGTTAGTTTTTATTTTTATAAAAATATTTAACAGAGAAATAAATGGTATTACAAATTGTAATTAATTTGTTATGGATCTTTCGTTTTTTATTGTCTGAACACGAAATGTTTTTGTTAACCTATTAGGTCCTTATCACAAAATTTAAATGTAACAAAAATCATAAAATGTTACTAAGATAGAAGCCGACATTCATTCATATTAATATTTTTCATAACAATACTGACAAAAAATATGGAGAAAATAACACAAATTAATTGATTTAAACAGACATATCATTATTACATAACTAGTTTTTGGCTTTTTAGTGTGGAACAAGATCAAATTGAAAATTAAAAAAAAACTCCGACAACCTTCTTATTTAGACCATTTCATCTTCTTCAACGTGGTACTTCTGCTTCAGTACATTCATTATTGCTGTGAACTACTTCAATAACATTAACTTTCAAGAAAAACAAAACGTTTTGGAGCTTCGGTGACACAGACAGACACACGCTTAACTTATGATATCTCTCCATTTTGCGTCGGGGAATAAAATTTGTTAGGTTTTTTTAACTAAATTCACCATAGGAAATAAAATATACAGTTTTATCAATTAAGTCATTTGAAGCCATATAAGTTGCTAATCAATTTACATGAGAAGGTCATAGTTGAGCTTCGCAAGTCATTATAAAATTTATTTATTTTGAAAGTATATAACTATCACTACAGACAAATTCTTTATATCATCGCTCTATATGTGATACCTCGTTACTATCAATTTTGGTAAAAATGGATTGTCTCAATGAAAACGGTATTCAAATAATTTTCTTTTATAATAATAATATTTATTACAATATATAGTCTAGAATATTTAAAAATTTAAACATATTTATTGTAGTTAACTTTAAAATAAGTTTTTGTGTCTCTTCTGTAAAGTTCGGCAGTTTGCATGTACGAGCTATCACACCTAGACCTACTACTAAATGACTTAAAATAAGTTCATAAATATTATCAAAACGAAATAATATATCATTCATCAGTAAGTATTTTTGTTAGTGGTAGTAATTAGGTACAGATATATGCTTTCAATGAGAATGTAAGCTCTATGCGACGACTGTTAATAGAACTATAAATGAGTTTAGACACCAATGCGCAAGCGCAATAAAATCGACTTGTCTAGAAAATTATGTTTCCTACCCGACCAAAAGAACCCTTTAAAATCTGGTCTGAGACTACGAAATCTCAAGAAGGCCCATGTTTGTTATATTATCTTATTTTCTATTTTTCATTATAGCTGATGACTTAAAATAAAACCGTTTAATATATTTTTTCATACTTTAATTTATAATAAACTAGCTGGTGGACTTCGTTTGCGAAAAACTAAACTAAATAAAATTTATAAAAAATAGTAGCCTTAGTTACTCCTTATAACATTAGTTATCTGCTAGTTCAAGTTCCGTCAAAATCGGTACAGCCGTTTTACCCTGAGCAATAAACGGACAGACAGACAGACAAAAATATTAATAATTAATTTTTATGCGAGTTCCGTATAATTATACTTTCATATACATTTAGTGAAAAGCAGTTAATTTGAAATTACAAACAGACACTACAATTTTATTTATTTGTATAGATTTTTATCAGTCTTTAATCTATAACATGGAATGTATTAATTATAACGTACCGGCTATGGGCATAACTTACATGAGTTTTAAACTCATACTTTTGTCCAGTATTAGCTTCATGTCCATAGTTCACGCTAACAAGCCGCGAATACATTCGAGATAAAATGGCCGGTTTTTTATTTGATCCTGCTAATGAATCTTCATCGTGATAAAATAACTGGTCAAGTGCGAGTAGGACTCGCGCACCGAGGGTTCCGTACAAACTTATAGAAATCTATATAAGACTAACCCATCTACTCCATTTGTGGTCTTCATCAAAAATACCTAAATCGGTATACGCTTGCCTATAATATTTGAGGAGTTCCCTCAATTTCTCCAGGATCCCATCATCTGATCCTGACCTGAAGACAATGGGACCACCTTGGAAGTATACCTTTTCAAACAAAAAAAAATTTGAAAATCGGTACACAAATGGCGGCGTAATCGGCGAACAAACATAAAAAAAAAATTAAATACAAGGTCAAATTGAAAACACTCCTTTTTTAGAAGTCGCTTAAATATAATCAAATATTATGTAAATATGGATCACGTCCCAAAATCTATTTTGAAACGACTTAGGAGTACTTTAATTTAAAACACAATCATGGATGCAATCCATGGAAACACAAAATTTTATTTTAAGTACTAATACACCTTATACTTTCAAAGAAGCAAAGTTATAGCGCGATTCAGGATACACCCAGCGCCATCTCTTGACAATTTCAATGAACTAACTTGTTGACTTTGACATTAACATCATAATCATATATTTTATTCTCGTTTTATTTTTATTTAAATTCTACTACACTCCACTACCCCTGCACTACGTTCGTAAAATATTTAGATTTACATTATCAATCAAAATATCAAAATATATATTAGTGTTGCCAAGACGAAAATAATTAGTCCTTAATTCGAACAAAACTAATTGTTTATTTATAAATAACTAATTATATTACTAATAACCAGAAGATTTATATGTGTAGATAAATAAGTAAATTAAATAACTCGATCTGTTTGAATTTAATTTAAAAATTTTCGTACTAAGTCAATACGAGTACTTAAATCAAATCGCGTGAAGCTCTTATATTGAATGTTAATTACGTAATGATGTTATAAATCAACGATAAAACTTTTAAATGAAAAGTTTATTTTATTATTTTTAGCGCGTTTAAATAATAATTAAAATAATAAAAAAATATATTAATCGAGCAGAATTATATCACAGTTAATGTCATAATGTTGTAATAGATAGCATCGCGCTATCATTTTGTTAGCTGCGATATATAGATTGCATTGCGTTGTTTATAAAGGATTGCTGCTTTTTAATGTTTTCGTATTGATACAAATTTCTTCTCAGTGTTTGTAAAATTGTTTTTTTGACCATAGTCAACTTCTATGTTAATTTGTTACAAGTACATATAATTTTAATTCTAAGATTAATATATTTTCCGCTTGATTAATTTACAACTTGATACATTTACGCGTTCCTGAGAAAAAGGTTGAAAGACAGACGTACAGGCTGACAGACACACGAACAGAAATTTACAGTTTTCGGATTTTTTTCTTTATGTATACTAAAGGACCTTGCTCCTGGCCAAATTTCATAATGCTTGGTCAATGGGAAGTACCCTATAGGTTTTGATTCCCTTGCGAAAACGTTAAAAACGCTATCATACTTAAAATATGTGATATAAATGACCGTATCTTTTGGTTGCGTTAACTTAGAAGTTTGATTTTTTCACAGCTCTTAGTAATTACAACTCTGAGTATTTGACGTTGATAAAAATTTGTTACCTTCACGCGTTTCTGAGAAAAAGGTTGAAAGACAAACTTACAAACAGACAAACATACATACAAAAATTTACAGTTTTCAGATTTTTTCCTTTATTTGTACCATAAGATCTTACTTCTTGCCAAATTTCATCGTGCTAGGTCAATGGGAAGTACCCTATAGGTTTTGATTCCCTTGCGAAAACGCTAAAATGGTCAAAATATACGACATATTTTCCATTATCTTTTGATTGCGTTGACTTAGAACTTTAATATTTTCACGGCCGCATGTCATCATAGACTTGAGTATATGATATTAATTTCAACATGATACGTCTATGCATTTCTGAGAAAAAAGGGTTGACATCCCGACAGAAAGACAGACAGACAGACAGACAGACAGACAGACAGACAGACAGACAGACAGACAGACGGACAACAAAGTGATCCTATAAGGGTTCCGTTTTTCCTTTTAAGGTACGGAACCCTAAAAAGAGACGGAATAAATTTATTAAATGGTTTCTTGAACATGACGAAGCATATTGTATTTAATGTTATGATAAATTGATACGAAGGTCATAAACTTATTAAGACTTATCTCTGTAGTTTTTTCTCAGTTTGCGAAAATCATCTTTTGCAAGTCATTCGGTCCCATTGAATAACGAATGTTAACAACGACGCGCGTTAGCGTCGCCTGAATTTTTTTTTTTTAAACGCATCACACTCAATTAATATTTTATTAAGATTGCGTGATCTTGTGTCGGGGGTCCGGAAACACTCACAACTCTAACACAAACACCCAGACCACGAAAACATCCATATGGCCAATACAGACGTTTGCCGTGAGCGGGGATCGAACCCGCAACCGTTAGCGCTTGAGTCAGTTGCAGTGACCACTGCGCCAACGTGTTGTCGTCAACTTGAACTAGCAGATAACTAATGTTATAAGGAGTAACTAAGTACTATTTTTTATAAATTTTATTTAGTATAGTTTTTCGCAAACGAAGTTCACCAGCTAGTTTATTATAAATTGCCGGTTTAGTCTTTAACACATTTACTGCCACTACGTGTTCGATATATTATATATGGACAGATGTTGTGTTGGCGGCATTGAATGTGTTAAAAGATCTAATTAGTAGACGTGATGGGATTTTGTCGCTTAACCGTTGTTAACTTATGACATTGGAAAGTAGCATTGAGAACGTAATTTTTCAATAATCTGTAACATTGTATTTGATTTCAAATGATTTATCTGAACATTGGATAATAAAAGAAAACCGCAAAGTGTATCCGTGCATCACGAACTATTAATTATTTTAATATAAATTGGCATTGTGTTAGCCTCTATCAATATCACATGTTGAAGTCCGGCGTCAACTAACATAAATATGACCTTACACCCAAAAAGTTATAAAGCTTAAAAAGTATACCCGAATGATTGATATAACGCTTATTTCAAAAAATTAAGAGAAGTCTGATATCCATTACTATACGAATCAGGTATAACGACATGAGACTAAACCAAATTTAGCACTTGAAAACTAAGCGATGCTAGCTGAGGTTTGAACCCACGATCTTTGGTTGGGATCAACGTGTTCTAACAACAAGGCCACCTCGGCTCAGAAATATTAAATTTAAAAAATCAAATAAACAAAATTCAAAAGAATAACCAAAATTTTTCATTAGTATAAAAATACAGCCAAAGAACATCGGTTGATAACTTTTCTGCCACCTTGTATAATGTTCAGATTCGTGAAGAAACACAAAAAATAGTAAAAATGCTAACTAAACGTTATCTACGTATGTATATATTTGCATTTTTAATTTAAATTATTATGCATTTTTATTTGTATTTTTTGTCTAATACGTTTCATTAAAATGTAGTCAATTGGGAAGCTATTTCGGTAGGAATTATTAGGTATGAAAACAAATAAATATTATCAAGAAAAGACATACGGTCTGATAAAATAGATAGATAATTCTAGTTTTTTCATAAAAGTGACGTCATTGAAAAATTGCACAATATTTGAATACAAGAAATGAAAACGAGCGTCTAAAAACTGCAGAGTCATCTTCTCATGGTTGTTTCAGAGTGACGTCACTCGCGCTTTTGCTCGTTAACGATAGTAAGTGTCGTTCTGTTTATCATTTGCTATTTATAAATTGAGTACTATTATTACTTGTCTATTAATTAGTTTAATAAAAAATCCGAATTAATAGTACATGTACGCTGATAAGCAATACTGTGCCAAACCTATTCTTAATAAATTCGTTTGAATAAATATTTATACATATTTTCTTTTCTTTTTGATAAAAGGTATATTGAATTGAAAGCAGATTGATATATTCAATATATTATTTAATAAGAAGTTTTTTTAAATATATGAGATTATTATATAAATTACAAAATATGGAATGATCTTGAAATTCGAAACAAGAAACTTTTTTCCGTACTTATTTAGTTTATATGACTTTATTTTGTCAAAATACATCAATATCTCCGAATTTCACTTTTTGTGGGTTGACACGTTATTGCTTATCAGCATCCATATACGAATGTGACTTTGTTGGTTTGTTACGTTTCCATGTATCAACTAGGTAAGGCAGCACATTGTGCCATGTACACAGAACACATGTAAAAGCTTGTCGTACAAAATTGCATAATGTAACAAAATGATGACCTTAATTATTAACTTTAAAATAGTTTTCTTCTTTTTAGAACATTTAATAAAAGCTTGTTTTTAAGAATGATTTTTTTACTACTTAGTTTATTTATGTTTTACTCTTTGAAATTCTTTTGTTTAATACATATATTAATTAAAAGAAAAAAAAAACAAAACAAAAGAAGTACACGATATTAATACATTATAATCAGTTGAATATTTATACTATTATGATAATCAAATATTGATTATGATACAGTAAAATAAACATAATTTGTACAGTAATTACATACTTAATGGGTAAATTTTAAAAGTATCATTATATAACATAAATATGTCAAGTCTTATCATTTCGAATACAAACATTCTGTAATATTGATAACTTTTTAATAGTTTTAAAAGAGTTATTTTCTTATGTTTTTTATCATTCATTGATTAATTAAAACGTAGTTTTTGATTTGGACTACAATGTGACGAGTCCTGTTTTTTGTACAAACTTTTATTTGACTTACATTTTTAGGAAAAGAGATTAAATTTCGCAATCTCAATTAAAACCATTTCTTCTTAATTAGATAATAAATATTTTTTCCCTTTAGTATTGTTAAAACAGTTTTGTCATCTTTGAATTTTAATTTAGATATTTACCTACAAACTACGAACTATATTATTTATATAGGAGATAAATGGATGCTGATAAGCAATACTGTGTCAACCCACAAAAAGTGAAATTCGGAGATATTGGTGTATTTTGATACTGCATCACCTATTTATCATTATTCAATAATAAATACAGTCATATAAGTTAAATGCCCACGGTAAAAGTTTCTTAATTAAATGTTTTGAATTTCAAGTTAGTTCAATATTTTGTACTTTACCTATGCAATAGTCTCATATATTTATTAAACTTTTTATGAAATAATATATTGAACATATCTGCCTGCTTTTAATTCATTATACCTTTTATCAAAAAAGAAAAGAAAATATGGATAAAAACTTATTCAACCAAACTTATAAAGAATATCTTAGACGCTATTTTCTCAAAATGAAGTTCGTGTGGCTTGACACAGTATTGCTTATCAGCGTCCAAATATGCTTGTAATCTCGTTTATACGCGAATAGTCAATTTCAACAGAATTTGTGTAAATAATAATGGTAGCTTATAAAAATAGTAATTTTTACGGAATATGTACATACAGAATATTTACGCATTATTTTTATTAGATTTAGATAATATTTCAATAAAACTCGATAGATTTCTTATGAACATTTATTCTTCATTTACGCAAACAAAATGACATGACATCACAACAACGATAGTGTAAGCAATAGCGCCACACGCGTGAGAAAAAGGAAACATTAAGTTTTTTTTAATCTATCTTATGAATTTATATATTTATTCAACACTCCCACTTAAATTCATAAGGTAGACATAATAATTCCATACAATTTTTAATTTCAATTAAATCTTTACCTCTCCTTTTAAAATATATATATTCAACAGTTTTACAAAATCAGTCTTTTATTAAAAATACTTGTAAGGTACATATATCTCAACATTATAAAATGTTTACTTTTAACTTACATCTTTTTTTTTAAATATACAATAACAATTTCAGAAATTAAACATGGATCTAATCCAAAACATTCAACATTAGACTAATTAAACAGTACTCATCATTTTATCTCTAATTGAGTTAAATTTATTTACTGGCAAAGCTTTAGTCAAAAAATCAGCTAACTGATTTGAACTCTCTACATATTTAATATTCATAATCCCTTTTTCAATATTCTCTCTGATAAAATGATACCTTATATCTATGTGCTTACTCCTTCTATGAAAAACAGGGTTGTTAATCAATTTAATTGCACTCTGATTATCAATATTTAAAGTAATTGAGTCCTGTGTCTCCCCAATATCACATAGAAATTGCCTAAGCCATAACATTTCTTTAGTGGCTTCACAAGCAGCCATATACTCAGATTCCATTGTGGATAATGCCACAGTATTTTGTTTACGGCTAGACCAAGTGACAGGACCTCCGTTCATCAAAAATATATAACCTGTATTAGATATCCTAGTGTCCAAATCACCTGCAAAGTCAGAGTCTGAGTAACCAACTAAATTAAAATTACCTTTATAAACAATAGACATATCTTTGGAATTAATTAAATAGCGTAAAATTCTTTTCACAGCTGTAACATGTGAAGGACCGGGGTTATTGATATATCTGCTAACTACATTCACAGCATATGCTATGTCAGGTCTAGATACAGATGACAAGAATAACAATGCTCCCACTGCTTCTCTATATGGGAAATTAACAGGCTCATTACTTGTATTCTTAGTTATATGTACATTTACATCAGCGGGAGTACTACTACTTTTAGCATCTGACAAATTAAATCTATTTATTATTGTTTTAATATACTGTTTTTGACTTATAATTATGCTATCTTTTTCTCTATTTATTTCCATGCCAATAAATGAATTGCATTCTATAATCTTAATATCAAAGTTTTGTCTAAGACTATTTAAGATATCTGACAAAACCATTTTGCTTTTAGCTAATAATAATCCATCATCAACATAAAGAATTAATATTACTTTGACATCATTGAAATATCCTACAAATACACAATTATCTGATGGACAAGGTTTGAAACCATAAGTAGTTAGAAAAGAACAAAATTTCTTATTCCAACATCTCGAAGACTGTTTAAGACCATATATAGATTTAATTAATTTACATACTTTTGAGGACTTAGTTTCCAATCCCTCTGGTACCTCCATGTATATGTCTTCGGAGAGCTCACCATACAAGAAGGCTGTCTTCACATCAAACTGCTCGATCTGTAGTTCGTCTCTTGCGGCGATGCTAAGCAGCACCCTGATGGAATCGTACCTGCTAGTAGGAGAAAAGGTCTCATTATAGTCCAAGCCCTTGACTTGTGTCAATCCCCGTGCACACAGTCGTGCTTTGAATCGTTCTATTTCTCCATCTTTATTTTTCTTTATGTTGAACACCCATTTACAAGTAACAGGTTTCTTCTCAGTTCGATCAGTAAGTATCCATGTTTGATTTTCTTCATGTGACTGAAGTTCTTCAGCCACAGCTTTCCTCCATAGATGAGAATTAGGACTATTCATTGCTTCTTCATATATGTGTCTATACGGAACCTAAGCATGCGAGTCTGAATTGCCTTTTGTCTGTTTATTTTGTATATATTTCAACAGAATCTGTTGAAATGAATTATAAACAGTTATCTAGTTCATTGTCGGAACAAAACTGCACTTGACGTTGACATATCGATTGCTTACGTTTCAATATCTTGTGGAATTATGGTGAGGAATTTCAGGTAACTTACGTGTGCCACACCGGTGACTTTGTTTGGAGTTTGAACATATATAGCGACTCACATTTTTAGAATATAGGGAACCCTTCACGCTACGTACGGATAAAGATCTATCTAATTGTGAGTACATAACTTTTACTTATACATAAAAATTGAGATATATTTTGACACTTTTACTAAAAACTTCAACAAAAAGCTTTTCGAAAAGACTTTATATATAATCTTAACCCCATTGCGATTTTTGTGAGAGTACTATAAGTAGAAATTTTTGATTTTATACAGAATATAGAGAGTATATATAAGAGTAGCATACGAACGAAATATGTTATCAGGAATAAGACACTGTGAAGGTCTTAATACTATTGACTTTAAAATATAAAAAAAATTTGAGGTCGAAAGTTTATATTTATAAAATACTCGTTTTGCGACAATATTGAACTGATTTTAAACTAGTTTTAACCTGTTCCGAAGTGATTTAGTTGATGCAAAATTAATGAAAGAGTATAAAAATTATTTATACTTTTTCTATTTACTTAAGAGATCGTTAATTTTAAACCCCCAACCTAAAAATGGGTGTTATAACTAAGACGTATGTTTGTGTGTTTTTGGCTATGGCTACCGGACGTATTGACCTATTTTGATGTGTATTTTTTTGAAATCTGATGTGTTCGAGATGGATCTTAGCTATATATTTATGAAGATTTGTTCCTACGTTTCAAGGTTATCAGGTCTTTTATAGTTATTTGAAGAATCTGACCAATTTCTATTGGTTTAATTGTCTTGCAATTTTCAATATTGTGAATGATAAAAAAAATATATAATGGTAAAAATGGTGAGGAGCAGCTAGTATTTCATATTTATTTAGTAGTATTTTATAATTTGATATAAAAAAAAGTTAGGCAGGCGTGAGACGATCTTGAAAGCTTAATAACTTAGTGTATGAAGTTTACTATCGATCCGCCCCGGCTTCGCCAGGGTTATATACGAGGTCTGCCTTTTAAGTTGTGTCGTTAGCCAATCTCCCGCGATTATTAAAAAAAAGACATGGCATTTTTATCTTCTTGAATATACAATTCCAAAATAAAAGAATTTATGCAGATTGGTTCAATAGTTCTATTTTATTCCTCTATTCAAAAGTGACAAGTCGGTTGTAAAAATAGAAATATTTAAGAAAAAATTAAAAAAAAAAATTCTATAACTTTGTAGTTAATTTTTCAATTCATATTAAATTTTATGTTTTGTACTTTGATAATGACGGATTTCCACACAACCGCCTATCTCTTATTTTACCTTTAAGTAAAATTTTTGAAAACCCTTTTTCGTCAAATCAACAACAAAAAAGTACACGCTGCCAAAATTGTCCCAAAATTAATAAATCAGTCAGTCAGTCACTTTGGACAAGTAATCATACAGAACGATTTGGAGATGGATCAGTAGGGAGAAGTCTGTAACTGAGAGCTAGAGAAAAATTTGTAAAAATACTCTTTACGGCTTTTAAATCGAGCCTCGTAGTTTTTCAATATTTTATTTTTGTTTGTTTGTTGTTGTTCCTTTTAACAAATTTTACAAGCTCTCATTGTTTTATATTTCTCCATACATTTAAATTTATCCTCCGGACTTGATATCATCCACACACTTGGGTGCATGGTCGGTATCCAACGTGCCAGCTTCACGATATTTTTTTCCGCGTACGTGCAGGCTGTGGAATGATCTACCACCTGAGGTTTTCGCAGAGTGCTATAACTTGGGGGTTTTCAAGCGTCGAGTGATATGTATTGATTATCTTTTACAGTAGAGTTAGATGATGATCGCGTTGTATATCGGAATATTAGGTAGTTACTTCTTTAATGTTTACTTTGATCTGCAAGTCATGGTTACAAAAAGATGCAATATTCTATGAATTCAAAATAATATTGCTTATAATATTCATTCATTTCATCGCAAGTGGATTTAAAAAACAATTGTATTTTTTTTTTTGTAAAGTTGTAGCCTTTAGCTCTGTAAGATTTCACATAGCCTATACATCCAGGGATGTAATGTCGAAATACGAGCAGAATTGTCTTGAGACACTTAAAAGTTATGGTGGAGTTATGAGAATAACCACGCGACCCATACTTATATTCATGGTACTCCGTTTTTGGACAGTTGCGCCAAAATGACTACTCTATATCGCCAATTAGATAACAAGAAAGGCCCCAGACGCGTGGGGCGCATTGTAAAGATGACAATTGATAATTCAGCTCCTACACCTGACTACTTGAAACGTCGATATAATTGAAGCGAGTTGGATGCGACCTTATCATTCCGTGTCGAGCCGTTACAGTGGCCGCGCGTGCCTTATTAAAACTTGTCCGTGATTATAAATTCAAATTGAGAATAAAGAGTATAATATTTTTTCTAAATCAATAAATACTTTATTTTTTTTTCTTGTTGTAATTTAAGGTGTGTAAGTGGCCAGTGCCCGCTTTTTTGTCGCAAGCTGCAAAAGGAGTTTGTAAGTTTTATTTTTATTTTTTTATTCGATATAGAGTAATTTATATTTATCAATTAATGAATATCTTTTTTTATAAATTTAATGACAAATTACCGTTTCTAAACAACATAAAATGCCACTAGCCTTGACAACTTTAACTTAAAGTAAATAGGTACTCTTGTAAAATAATTCCAATAAAAAATATAAACTCATACAAGTTAGATAAAAATTATACACATAATGTATTTAACTGCGAAGTACCCACAATATATTATATTTTATATCAAGTTTCTAATATTAAAGTAAGTGTAACTTTTTAAGTTAGGCAATCATATAGATTCCAAACAATCGATAAGGAAACTTTTTTCCGTTCTTATTTAGTTTAGATGATTAGAAAAAAGTTTTGAATAGTGTTTAATACATGACGCACTATCGGAATATACCAATATCTTCAAATTTGACTTTTTGTGGGTTGACCCATTATTGCTTATCATCATCCATATGATATACGTACTTAGTAACATAAAACATATTTTCGAAATAAGATAAAACCTACAAAAAACCTTTTTATACACTTTTTACAAACTAAATGGTAAAATTACTATGTAAATTTCATTTCCATTACGTTGATTTATTTTGTAAATAACTTTTTTACTACTCTTTGTTGTAAAATAAACAAAATAGTAGTACAAAATCAATACAATTTTGTATAATTGTACAACATTATTGTTGAGAATAAATTATTCATGAAGTAACACAGTTTAACGTTCGATTTTGTAGTTTCGAAAACTTAATTTGAATATGTATACGTATTATATTCATTGGGCGAAATTAACTTTCTTTATGTAATGCAGTAATTATTTACTGTATACGAATATGCATATAGAATATTGCTCTGAGTAGAAATGGGGATAGGAATGAAAAAAAATATCCAAGTTTTCTTACGACACAATTTTGTTACTTTAAAGCGATACAGATATGTCGTTATTAGTTGGATGATAATCAATACTGTGTCAAGCCACACGGACTTCATTTTGAGAAAATGGCGTCTAAAGATGTCAAATCTATTCTTAACAAATATGTTTGAAGAAGTAATATCCATCTTTTCTTTTCTTTTTTGATAAAAGGTATAATGAATTGAAATCGGACTGATAAATTTAATTTGTTATCTAATAAAATGTTATTTGAATATTTCAGATTATTGTATAAATTTCAAAAAATGGAACGCACTTCAAATTCGAACTGATTATTTAAGAAACATTTTTTTCTTACTTATTTCATTTATATGACTACATATTTTTTGAATAATGTTAAATAGATGATGCAGTATCAAAATACATCAATATCTCCGAATTTGACTTTTTGTGGGTTGACACATTATTGCTTATCAGCATCCAGTTATAAAGCTGTGTATGTCAAAAATAAGTACGGTATAGTATTGTTCAGTACTTGTCTTATTTAGCAAACAATAATTGCGTAGGTACTTCTACTCACACATAAGAGCTAGAGATGAATAATTATCAATTTAATGATTGAGCTGCATCGTTTTTCATAATGAAAATAAATGTTCGAATATTCGGCATTTTCGTTACAGGTATTGTTACCAAATAGGACGTTAAAGAATAATAGACTATAAATTCTTTCAGGTGTAAAACGATGACAAACAAATTATGTAAGTAGTCAGAGAAAAACTTGTCAGTGTCATTCTCGCCTAATAGTGTTCAGATCAGTGTGAATTTGTGCCCTTTGACCTGCAATATGCCTCCGTGCCTACAGATACAGTAAACATTTAGAAAATATTGAGAGAATTGTATTACAATTATGTAACGACATAAACACTATCTGCCTTACTATAAAAGATTTAAACATACGTTAAACGCGTGTTTATAAAAATTCGTACTACAAATCCGCGTCTAAGGACAGTTTTGAGTTAAACACCTTTAGATGGATGATAAGCAATAATGCGTCAACCCACAAAAAGTGAAATTCGGAGATATTGATGTATTTTGCTTCTTCATCAACTATTTAACATTATTCAATAAAAAGTAAAGTCATATAAGCTTAATAAGTACGAAATAGTGTCTTAACTCAGTGCTTCGAATTTTAGGTGCGTTCCATATTTTGCAATTTATAAAATTATCTGAAATATGTAAAAACTTATTATAAGATAACATATTAAATAAATCTATCTGCTTTTGATTCATTATACATTTTGTCAAAATAGAATAGAAAAGATGAATATATATGTCTTCAAACAAATTTATTAAGAATAGGTTTGACATCTTTAGACGCCATTTTCTTAAAACGAAGTCCGTGTGGCTTGACAGAGTATTGCTTATCAGCGTCCATATAGGAACCGTAATCAACCGTAGACATGAGTAAATGTAATCAATATTTCAGGTGTAGTATCAATTCCAGTAGTTGGAAAACGATAACAAGACTTTCTAAATATGCAAGGAAAAGTCTCCTCAAATAACAAAGACTTTAAAAACATAAACAAGTGATTTTAAAAGCAATATATAATATCGTTTACTTAGATGACACACTGTTAACAATTTTTTCGATTTTAAAACCTTACTGAAATTATTTTGATGAAATTTTTATAGGTCATACTTTTAAAGTACGCAAATTGAGAACTTCCTTTTGGAGTACATAAAATGTAGAAGAGATTTTTTTTTCAGTGTAGAAAATATTAACGTCAAAAGAACGTTGTTTTAAAATATTTTCCTGTTATGTGACAGGTAATGTTAATTGATGGTCTTTTTAAGAATAATATACAATTGTTTTGTTTTATACATGCATTTAACTTTGTATATAAAATGGAAGTGTGTCTATGATGTCAAAATAACTGTCTCTTCTTACGATCATATGTATTATTTACGTTAAGTAAATAAAAAATAACCTCTTACACATATTTCAACTAAAGCATAAAATAATTAACGTTTTTCAATTTAAAGAACGTCACAAAAATGCATAAAATTATTTCCCTGCTATAACAGGTAAATGTAATTTTTTGTATTTAATTGTGAATCAAATTCATCGTTTTATTTTTTAAGACTATAATCGAGCGTGCAGCGGTACGTATGAACTCAAATGAAATAGCTGTTCTGATATTTTCTTTCTTGTTTTCTTTATGCTGAGTGCTATTAATACGGGTACATAGGTTCCGCATTTCGTTCTATAAATAGTTAGACCGGACTTTGCAAAAAATTCGAAACAATTTAAAGAGAAGACATTATATTTAAATATACGCAGTAAATACGAAGAAAAGAGACAGCTAATGATATTATAAATATGGAAGTTTGTTAGTAGTATGTTTGTTACCTTTTCACGTTCTAACGTGTCCGAAGATTTGAGTGAAATTAGCATAGGAAATAACTTATATCCTGAATTCATATAATATGTAGGCTATTAGGTATTAGAGGTTTTATTTTGTCTTGCGGGTGAATCTGCAGATCGCAGCCAGTTTTTAATTAAGTATTTAGTGTGAGCGCCTATTGGATTATTTTCAGGGACTGAATGGTTACTATCCATCATTTTACATCCATCGTTTTGTAAAAGTCCGTGTAATTATAGAGATATTCTAATTTTTTCTGTCATATTAGGTGCACCCCCATGTACTCCGAGCCAGAGGCCATTCGGTCTAAGCGCAATATTTACTTTACGTCTAGTTATAGATAAGTGGGGCATTCATGTACACTCATGCTTACTTTTTACATTAGTTTCCTGTATTAATACTAATATGACGTTTTTAATTATGCGTTTTGTTACGTCACATACCGTTTATATGATGACGTCACTTTTCGTAGAATGCAATTGTTGCAACACATTATTACCGTTTCCTCTTAATATCGTTGTATTTTCCTTTCGCGGCATATTGATTTTAATTTTTTAGGTTCACAATTAGAATCACTTCATATATTTTTTAGTACGGGCGGTAGTTAAAAAGAATTTTAAGTCTATAATAATATGGTTTTATTGATATTTTGAATTTGAAGTAATTACAAGATACCATATGTTGGATTATGGCTTTAAAATTAAACGAAATATTTTATTTCAACGGGATTGTGTTGAAAACACTAGGAAAATACAAGAGTAGATGTTAGAAATTTATCTAAAAATGACAACCGCGAAGTGTGACAAAGTATTCACATTATACAGATTATATAAGCTTAGTTTAGTTATTATTAGTGAAATTCGCAACTTATTTAATGAAGATTATTTTGTATTGTTCGATTTTGAATGTAGTTTAACGATTAGAATCCTCAATTCTCAGGAGCTACGGTTTCATTTCCATAAAGTTTATTTATTACCATAAATTTAAATATCCTTCACAAATTTAATTTAACTAATACTGAATTCACGCTTCTTTATACATATTTTCTTTTACAAATTAATATACTTTATCTTTAAATACAAAATGCAACTTAGTTGTTAATAAATATATGTATATTTCAAACAAATTTATCTGATTTAAATACTACTTATTCTAATATCTAGTGGGAATATACTAATATCGGTGCCAAGGGTTTTAAGGTAAGAATGTTTCACGCTCCTAAGGGTTTATTTATTAAGGCTAATCCCTTCTTACATTCTACTGGAAGAAATATATTATTATACAATAACTGTAGGGCTATTTCTCTACCTTTCAGGGAATATGCGTTTATTTAATGTTTCTTTTGTTTTTAACTCCCGGCCAAACAAAAGAGTGTAGTTTGATGTGTGTTTCTCTCTAACGAATAGACCAATTTTGATGCAGTTTTTTTTCTTCGAAAGCTGATATAATCGAGATAATTCTTAGCTATAATTTATGGAGAAACGTTCATACGTTTGAAGGTAACCTTTTCAAAGGTTTTTTTCTAGTTGTTGAACGAATCTGTGCAGCTTCTGCCTATTCGTCTAATCGACTTTAAATTTGTTGTATTATGGATGATATTAAAATAAAATAGTTATGTAACATAGATTCTATGCTGCAGTATTATCTGGAATCGGCAGGTACAGAACTCCTTACCCACTTACAGCAGAAGTATCGTGTCTCATGGAAATAGTCTTAATGTATCGATTAGAGGTCTTTTTTTTTAAATATAATTTTACTACATTTATAATATTAGGAGAATTATTTGTTAAATCTAAATGCAAAAGAAAATAAAACGATATTGAGTAATTAGCTTTTACGTTTATTTGTATCTTAAACAACATTTCAATGATTGGTAAAACGACAACGGGTTTAATTCGATTAATTTTAATTTACTTTTAACCGGTTTTATATGTGATTTTTAATTTAGTAGTAAATAATGAAATCGTTTTTTAATTTTTAACTATTCTGGGATTCGCGAAACTAAATGTATACGTAATGTTGGTGAAATATCGTTTTATTGAAATGATAAAATGTTACGTCGTAATGTTCTTGTTACAAATAAAAAGTAGTTTTAAACATATGTTTTAGCAAAATTAAATTGTAGATCTCTGGAGTGTAAAACGCGGAAATAAACTCGAAGCGACCGCCGTGTTAGCTGCAACATTTATTTCGGAACGATACATTTTCTCTTAATATTCAAAGTACCTAATTTACTACTGTCATAATGTATCAGAATTTATCTCTATATTTACCTAGTTCTAAACGTTATCGTTACATCGGAAACATTGTATGATCTGAGTCATATCTATAATAATATTATAAAGCTGAAGAAATTGATTTTTTGAAAGCGCTAATCTCAGGTATTACTGGTTCGAATTGAAAAAATATTTTGTGTTTTACAGTTTATTTATTGGTGAAGGTTATAGGCTATTTTACATCACGCTACTCATAGGAGCGAAGCAGTAACCGCGAGTAAAACCGCAAGGGACAGCTAGTATTCAATACATACGGTATGATGTCGAATTACTTTTGGAATTCTAAATTATTAAACGGCCTGTACAAATTGCTAATATGCTTCTAGTGCCAGCTGTATTAATTACTCTCAAGGATTTTGAACTGCGAAAAACGATTGTATTTATTTAGTCTGTACTAGCTTATGCCAGTAGTTTTGCCTGCTTTGTCTTACTAACGGTACTATTTGTTGTCAAAACAATTTTATCTCTATTTATAAGTTACGTAAGAGTTATATTTAAGATGAGTCCGGAAAATATTAAAACAAAGTTTAGTTTTTTTTTATTTAAGTTATGTGCTAAATGATAATCGGTAGTGTTATTTCGGGACTGACATTTTCAATTGGTTTATATGAGTGTAGTTTAAGAACTATTGGATTAATTATTTTTATTGTAACATCTTGAAAAAATTAGTTCAGCGTTGTTACATTCAATATAATTTAGAACTGTAAGAACATATAGTACTTACAATTGGTATTTTATATAAAAAATAGCGGTCAAACAAGCAAAGCCTAGTCTTTAGTGATCACGGCCACTCATAAATAAATTAAATCCGTTGTCGGCATAAAAATGAATAAGGATGAAGGGAATAGGAAGTAAGAGAAGGAATAGGGGAGTTAGGTTAGGTTATGTTAGCTCACTCACCGTACGAAACGCAGCTATATTAACAAAATAAATACATTTTTTTTTCATAATAGTCGACGTCGCAACGGAACTCGAAAATTTCGTTAACTCATTTCTCTCAAGTGTTTTGTAATTGCTCACTGTTTACACAGGCTGAAACATTCTTGGTACATTGAAAACATATAGTTACACTCGACATCGGAGCGTAACGCGCGTCACGCTCGATAATAACCGTGCGATTAAATCCGAATCCGTTGAATCATAATTATCACGAATCAAAACATTCTTATCGAAGAGAGATTACCAATACACATTATTGGTTTTGATTTTCAATTAAACCCTTTAAAATAATGATTTGGTTAATTTTTGTTTAATCTGTATTCTCTTTGGTTCTCTCCAAATGAGACAAATTCTCATAGAATTTTATCAAAATCGGTTTAGTTGTTTAGTAAACGAAATAATATACTTTGTTTTAGAGTTCGTAGTCGGTCATGGTACACGTTTACGTATAGGTGGTTAAAAAGGTGTGATAACATTTAAGACGTATTCGTATGTTTGGAATTTTCGTCAGTGTGTGAATTTTTAAATTTTCACATACCTAGTTTTTGTTGTAAAATATTTGAATTTTATTTCAAAGCATTCCCTGTCGAAAAAGTTTTTGTAGTGTTTTTATAACTTTCAAACCAGTATCCAAACTTTATTTTGTGAGAGCTACATAATTATGTAGTAACTACTGGTGTGTTATGAACTTAATAATTTTATAAAATTTTAAATTTGTATGTTTTCATATTTAATATAACGGGTCTTATCGCGATGGTAGTAATACCTTTTTTATTGCCCGACGTTTCGACGAAGTTGCATCCGTCGTGGTCACGAGCGAGCTGACTGTCTGTCTGCTCGTTATATTAAATATGAATAGAATAAATCGCGAAAGTTTAAAATATATAATTGTAAGTTTTCGTTGATTTTTTTATCGTTTACAATAAATTCTCTGTTAAATAAAATTGAATCAACTACAAAGCTAATTAGTTCCATTTTATCTTATTTCTAGAATGTTATTTTAAATCTCTTGCACTTTTTCTAACACAGCAAAAATACAGTTCAGTAAGACAATTAATAACACTTAAATGATACGCTTCGAGGATTATACTCTAGTTATCCGTCCTGACTTCAAATGGATTATAAAAAGGTTATTCGAACTATTTCTCTTATTTAAATACATGGCTACTGTATCGTTTCTATCGTAGCCTGATGTAATATAGCCTTTACTTTCCTCGATAAACGGGTTATCCAACGCAAAATATTATTCTTCAAACCAGATCAGTAGTTACATAGACTACTCACAATCAAACAAATTAATACCTCATTATAATATTGGTATAGATTACTCATAATTAAATATCCTATAACCTTAAACAAATAAACGAGTTATCAGAAAATAATTTTGCAATTCGGATTGGACATAACTTCCATTAAAACTCAAATATTTCCGTGTTAACGTTAAAGTAGGTAATATAAGAAACTCTTATTAGCGATAGCTATTTAAAAGAGAAATCCGTGCTTTTGAAAGGTTATTTGAATTTTATACATGTTGCATCTTCGTCGATAATTATGTAATCTTTAAGTAAATAAATCTGTTTTTGTCCTTAAACGGAGAAAGTTATGTCATTAGCATTTTGAATATAATATCGAGTTGTTTCTATATTCTTAAGGTATTTTAATTTTAATCCTTTGTTTTAAAACTATGTAAGTATATTATAAATGTAATTATAAAAATTTCCATCTATGTATTTTATTATAAATAATTACAAAAAATGTATACTAAATTAAAAATGAAATTCTTAAGATGTTAGTTTGAAAATTTAATTATTTCATGCAAACTGGAATATCCACACGTAATTTAACGTTCAGTAAGACATTACAACAGACACAAGTATATAACAATATTTTCCTCACTGCAATAAGATTTCTATGGAGATTGTAGCTATTTAATAATGATAACCACATGCGATTATCTTGGCTATGCTTTGTCGCGTAATTGAGCATTAGATATCGTTCATATGTTTGCGTTTTAACTAAATATATGTATATCTGTTAACGTGGCTGTGCTTGGATGACCTTATACTTGGTATTATATTTATTATTATTTTTATTTATGGTACATGGTAATTAATTTCTTTTAAGTACCCTATATCTTTTTTTGTTAAACATGAACGCGTAAACGAGGATGCAGTATTCTTTAGAGTCAAATATAATTAGCATATATTAGATATTCTATAAAACTATATTTTCTTTTAATATTTTATGTATTAATATATAAAAATAATATTTAGAATTTGTTCCGAAATATTTATTATGGCAAAATCTTCAGAGTGGACTGAAGTCAAATTAAAAATTAAAAAAATAATAATATACCGAAAGGACAGCTATCCACAAAATGTATATTAAATATGTTAGGATGTACCTATATAATGATGTACGTATAGTAAGCAAATATTAGTAATGTATTTTATATTGTTGACTGTAAAAAAATCGCTTTGAAGGTCAGGAAAATAATTGCTTCGTTTATTTACATTTATACATTTTAAAAAATCACAATGATAAAACCGACTAGTGTTTATTTATTAATTAAGTCGGTTGACTGTGAAATAATTTGTACACGATTTGGCGCAATTTAGCACTTTAGCTCTGGCGACATTGCTTGTTCAATTACCTAGTACAACTTTGTTGTGAATAAAATGGGCTATTCACAGTAGGACCATTCAGATTCAATGAGTTAGTCGCAGAGCGGATGAGACGTTCATGGCCATTTATCTCGTGAATTCAAATATCCACCTTATAAAATAAGAAAATTATTGTGTCCCACTTCTGGGCAAAGACTTCCTTTTAAAGAGAAGTTTTAAAGCGTAATCCACCACGCTGCTGCATGCGAGGTGGATATACATTTGTCAGAATTCCTCACGGCATATGCAGGTTTCCTCACATTGTTTTCCTTAACTGAAACGAGATAAATTTGATCACGAATTTAGCGGTGCTAGCTAGGTTTTAAACCCACGAATATCGGTTGAGATCGACGTGTACGCGTGTAACCACAGCCATCTTAGTTCTCTAACCTCTGGTAATACACATTTAAACTTATTTCGTGAGCCTAACTTCTTTATCTATTCCCTTATCGCTTATTCCCTCTTCATTTTGTATTAATTCGCATTTGTTGCTCATCTGTAATTTCTCAGCTCATTTCAAGCATGAGCTTGAATTGATTTTGACAAAATGATTTGTAAATTCAAAGGACAACAGTGATTACCTAACATTAGGTGACTTTACTGAGCCCTGATTCTCTATAATAATTATAACGTAAACGAGAGTGTAAAAAGTGTAGTTTAAATTATCTATATTTAAATTAATTATTTAAAGTACACGAGTCTCGTGTTTTTTGTATGCAGCTAGAAAACGTGTCGATTTGATTTCGTGACCGTGTTATAAAGTCGCGTGTTTTCGCTCGTTACGATTTTTGTCGTAGAGAATCAGAACTCTTCATTTGATCACTATCTCTATAATAGGTTGTCTTTAAGTGAATGGCGTCTTTTTACAAGTAAACATTGCAATTTTAACGCTCATTGCCGTCGGGTCATTAAACAGTTTAATAATACGTCGTTTGACAGAAACGTTAACACTGTTATATTTGTCGAAATCTCAATGTTGGTCTCTATTTTATAGGTTGTAAAATTTAGAATTTATCGTTTGATTCGCAAGTGTCGTATGGATGTTTGCGTTTTAGGAAAATGGCTTGTTATTCGAATGGAATTCCTAAATATTTACACAATCGTACGGCAAGTTTGTTGTAACAGACGTTTGTCTAGTCTATTGTGGACGTTTGCGGTATTTTCATTGCTTCCTTGGTTTAAGAAATTATATCCTATAATGTTTAAGGTATTAGTTGTTGTATAACGGACACGCGTGGTTACAGATTTTTTTTTTGGACAGAGTTTTCGTTCGAATTCATGAAATGTATTATAATTTTTAATACATGAGGTATAAGAGCGATTAAGTTGGTGGCTTTCAAATTTTTTTTTAAATTGTGAATTTCGTTTCCAATGCGCTGCAAATAGTTGCAGTGTCAAATAGTTATTAATTACATAGTGTTACAATTTAAAAAAAAAAAACGTTGCAGTCTGTGAACATTTAGGAAAAAAAGTTGCTGGTCTGATGCAGTAGATTCGCCGATTACTGAGAAACAGTTCGAAAGCCCGTCCTACCAGACTGGACTTATTTGTCCACCCGAGACTATAATTACGTTTACAACAGGATGCGTGAATGTTAACGAGAAACTCAGAAATCTTGGGATAACGGCCGCCTTATTATTACTCTTTATGGTAAAGCTATTTTTCTCACAGCTAATTGATATAGAACAGTGTTCTAGTAAAAAGTTAAGCGCCTTATATGTGAATGGAGTAGTTGAGAAAACATAACAGCAAACAATATTGTTATAATTAGTAAATGTGAAATTTTTTATGAGTTTTTCGAATTTAGAATTTAGCAGTAACAATATACGTAGAAAAAGATAAGATTAATTTCTTATTCTTCCTTTATTTTCGACGTTATCCGAATTGCAACTTGAATTAACAAGATAATCGTTTATTTTATGACTTCGTTTTACAAATGGCGATTAACAGGAAATAATAAAATACATAATTTGAAATTGCAAGGTGAAGTGTATTGTTAAATAATTTATTGTATGAAAGAAATTTCATGAATTTTTCAATTTTAAGAAGTTTCAACTATAGACAAATTTAAAGAAGAGTACAAGAAAATCGTATTCGTATTGTTTTCGAATTTAATTTCATTAAAGTCAAGTTGATCGCACTGTATTTTTATTACTTTTTTTTTGTGAAATCTCGAGAATTTTTAAATTGACACTCGATAGTTAGCTGTAAATGTAATTTTGTTCTTTTGGAAGTGACATTACACACTCGCCGTTCAGTTGTTTTTTAAGAGGTTTTCATGTATTTAAAAAGAAAATCGGTTTGGTAAGTAATTTCATTGTAACGCGCTTCTTTAATTAATTAAGAATGAAGTATTTTAAAAGGCTTGCACGTATATTGGTACTAATTATGCCGACATGTACAATGACCCGCTAAACAGAGAAAAAAATGTATTATGTCATTGTTAATGATGCATTAAATATCACACTTAGTTGTTGTATTCTTGTGATTTTTATCATAGAATTTTGCTTTATGTATAATTTACATTTATGTTTTTTTTTAGATATTTATTAAAAAAAAGTCAAATCATTGACTTTTTTCATTCATTTTTAAAAATAATTCGTATCAGTAAACTCATAGGACATATGACCACATGGGCTATAATTTTAAGAGGGAGGGGAGCTGGTGTTTACTATGCAAACTGACGCCCTAACTACAATAAATAAAACGAAATCATGTAACATCATATAGGTTAACAACGTTTAAAAAATAGTCATTGCATAAAATCTTGTCTAAATTGCTTTACTGTGAGTAAAATCATTGATGAAAACTTATTGATCAAATGCTACATGCTATATTTGACGGCTAATAACATGTTTTAGATCTCTTTTAAACTTACTTAAGTATATGTTTGATATAGAATAAAATTGTGTCTAACGCTTGCTTAACACTAACCTTTCTTAGACGCGGTCTTGTACTGAGTTTTATAAACACCCGTTTAACGTATGCTTAAATTTTTCGTAATAAGACACTGACTGTCATACTACAAAAACCGCAATAAAACCATGTTTAACACGTGTCTAGCTAAACAGTGTTTAAAAATTAAACATTACTTAAAATCTTCTCTAAATTGCTTAACAGATAATAGAATCATGAAAAACTTATTAATATATTGTCACACATTACATTTGTCGTGTAAAATAGGTTTTAGACATCTGTTATGCGTATATTAAGTTACGTCTAAAGCACGTTAAAATCAAAACTGTCCTTAAACGGGGATTTATAGTACGGATTTTTATAAACACGCGTTTAACGTTTGTTTAAATCTTTTGTAGTAAGGCAGTGAGAGTCTGTTTAGCAGTTGGGCAAAAAGTTATTTGAACTAAGTTGTAGTATTGTGATGCATATTAAACATACTTTTGCTAAATTCAACCTTTTATTTTCTTAATATTAATACGGATATATTTTTACAATAATGTTGATGTCAGTTGTTCGTACTACAATCCGATAACCGCCATCTCTTATTTTGAGTTGTGGTTCATAATGTGATTATGTAACGTAAAGGTTAAGGTAGGAAACGAGAAAAATATTCAGACACGTGTCTAGATAATATAATACATATGTAAATGATCGTTAAACCGATTTTACATTCATAAATGGATACTGATAAGCAATAATGTGTCAACCCACTAAAAGTTGAATTGGGAGATATTGATGTATGTATATTGATACTGTATCACCTATTTAACATTATTAATAAAAATTGAAGTCATATAAACTAAATAAATACGGAAAAAAGTTTCTTAATTGATTGGTTCGAATTTCAAGTGCATTCCATATTTTGCAATTTATACAATAATCTCAAACATTTAAAAAACCTTTTTAGTAGATAATATATTAAATATATCAATCAAATTTTTATTCATTATACCTTTTGCCAAATTTCATCAAAATCGGTTCAGAGATTTAAGCGGGAAAGCGTAACAGACAGACAGAATTACTTTCGCATTAATAATATGAATATAGGATATTAGTAAGGATATTAGTAGGGATAGTTTTGACTTCAACATCTTAGTCGTATACATTAGAAATACTTTTTCATATGTGAAAATTTCGTCCTAAAAATAGTGAAAATAATTACTTCCTAAAATGTTAAAAAGTGTTTATCAAGTACATTTTACAAGAATTGTTATTTATTATTATTTTGTGATGTCATATATCTGTGATAACAAAATATGGATAGTGTAATATAATAACGCCATTATTCTAATCTTTCAGATAAAACCAGTTTTATTTAAATACATAACAATAAGCTAATGTTCTTAAAACTTGTCTATTTATATATAACTTCTAATTTACATTACTCTACTACTCATTGTAGCGAAGCTGTAATCACACATGTCAACCAATATGGTGTGAAATTTAAGGCGAGAATTACATTTGTAAGTTTTACGCTCGTAATTGACATAAAACAACTTTGTTACCTGGGAACGGTTACCTAGCCTTTAGGTTTAGCCTTACCAAAGCTGTGCCTGTAAAAAATACTGATAGTAAATTCTTTCAGGTGCAAATCGGAATGATAAATTACTTATGTAAGTCTTTATATGAAAGTCTGAGAGCAAAACTTATAAGTGTAATTCTTGCTTAACGCACATTAACCCCAAAGAATAGTAATTTAATAATAAAAAATGTCATATCCTTGAAAAACAAAATATTCGTCAATGTCTATCTAACGTTATAACTTATTGTCTCAACGTTATAAGCGGTTAAGTCACGTATTAAATTAATGTAAAAATATATCGAACCTTCAAACTATACGCACTCATTAACATAAAGTCAATATAAGTTACATTTTTATGTCATTGTAATTGTAAATTAAGTGACATATAAAACTCAGTATTTAACGCGCAGTTAAGGCAAGTAGCATTAAACAAAACTCGTAGAAATTAATAAGCCTATAGATCACAGTTCTTGTGAATCGAATTCAATCGATTTTTTGACTATTGATCGATATTCATTCATTTATTGTTTATCTACTTTTCGGTTATTTGCGTTGATTATGATCGATGTGTATAACGCTATCATTCAATAGAAGATATTAAAAAATATAATTACGTATCGTTTCTGTGTAATAGAATATTGATATCTAATCACACGAACTTATTAAACAATTAGTAAATATGGACATGACTTCCTTGTACTGCTAAAAATCGTCTTGAACTTGACAATTAAGAAAAACAATAATTTTGAAATTATGCTAAAACGATGCGTTCGTATGTCCTTAAGATGTCGCGCCAACTTTGATTCCTTTAGTACAAGGAAGTTAAAATATATTTATCTATAATGAAAGAGAATGATTGTAATACACAGAATCACAAGAAACCTAGGTTATCTAACTGTATCTTGTCTTTTTTACATATCGCAAAATTTTATCCGAAGTTACGTGCAGCTGAAGATGTTAGTGCATTTTGCATATTTTACTGGCTACAGAGCTGATGGCAGAGAATTTGAAATCATGTGCTTGTTTGACAGAATTTTTAAATAGTAATGCTTTAGAGCATAATCACATTTATCAGCATCAAATTGCATTTTACACATTATTGATATTGTGTACATATAAATTCCCATTTTATATGCGCAGGCATCTTTATATGAAACAGTTATTTTCGATGGATAAAATGCAAACCGATGGCGATTACTTGCTGTTATATCATTAGCTCGTCTTGTTAATTTTGTGCTTTTTGTGTATCATCAAAGACGGTTTTTTTAATTGAATAATCATTGTCAAGGTTACTGGCGTGGTCGCGGTCGGGTTCGTTCACTTGCGATTTTTTGTTCGCGCCTCGAGTTTTTTATCTTTGCGTGTTTGACCAGTATTTTATTTAGACTGTTAAGAACGCGTATCGTTTGCGAAATTTCACGTGATTATAATAATGCGCAAAAAGTTTATTAGTTCATTTGATTTGTTTACTATAATACAGGCATAAGGAAGCTTTATACGAATCGTTAATTTTGATTTGTCGTTTGTCGTATTATTGTCATTTTAATAAGATTTGTGATTTCCTTCTTTTTTCCTTTTTTGTAGAAATGGGTACCAATTTATTATATGCTTAGTATTATTGTAGTATATAAAACATAACGTAACTTAGATCTCATGGTTGATAGCGTCATTGCAAGATATCGTATAACTATCGTATATACTCGTATGCATATAAACATTGCATAAGTTACTACTTTTATTAAACCGCATTAAAAGTAGACCAATTTTTACAATTAAAATTTATGGCAAATCAATTAATCGTTCGTTAACTTGTCTTCAGTTACAAGTCGGTTTGTTATTACGTAACGATTAATTTTCAGATTAATACATCGTCGACCCATTTCATTTGTTACAAATTATCGCCAATGAATATTTCATATCTGTAGTACCGACTCTTTTCTTCGAATTACATCTTTAATTAATTATTCGAAGACTAAATGCAGTTTGACTAAGCAAAACGCTTATATGGGTCAAAATGAGACTTAAACTATATATAATTTACGTCGCTATTCTACCGTTAGTATGAAAAACTGCAGACGTAAAGAAATTACATAGAACGTCTCGTCGAACGTTCTAGGGCTTACTAGAATTCCAGGGCGATGCTCCGTGCCGCGAAAGTATTCGCTTTTCTCCGTTGACCGTGTCACAACCCGCAGTTAGCACTTATTAAGTTCAGAATGCAGTACTTATGTGCGCTTTTACTTATTTTTTTCGTTTGTTCAACGGAAACCTTTATAAGGAAAGGAGGTGACACTGTTCGAAGGTGACGTCCTGTTTTAGGGTTTTTTGTGCAGTGTTTAGGTATGTTGATTTAACACAAATCTGGTGTTTTGACGAATGTGCCTTTAACATACTTACCCTTCACAAAATCTTATATTCTAATTTAGACTCTCCTAATTTACTAGCGAATATAAACATAAACACGAAGTACAATTGCCGCAAACCAAAAACCTTTGCATTATAAGTAATTAAAAAAAAAACATTTCTTTTTATAACCCATTTATCAGGATGTGCCGCCTTTATAATGAAATTGTTAGTAGTAAGAATCAAGAAAGAGATATTTTTAAATCAAATTAAAAATGATTGTAAAATTTATAAATAAATGATTATAATATTTATTTATTTTGTAATTTGTTTTTTTTTGGGTCTTCGTGAATTTTTCGTGATAGTTTTATTATTTATTAATTGATTTATAACTAAATTATTATAATTTGTAATATTTCAATTATTTTATTTGTGACTAATTGCATTTTATTGTATTTTTGTCCTATTTTAATGTAATTTCACGTTTATTTTAATTTAATAACTTTTTTTAGAATATCTGCTATTTCTTATTAATGTCTTCTCTTTTGGATCTTCTTTGTTATGATAATTAGCAATTTAGTCGTGATGTGCATGCACGCTTTGGGCTTCAATCTAATCGAAATTGTTACTCCTAAAACGTATTTTCTGTCTTTGCTGCCTGTTGTGTTTGCCTTAATAATAAATAAACAAACACTAAATGCGAGTTGGAAACACAGCTTGGGAGACGATATTTGTTTTTGTACCGATATTTTTTTAAGTCTAGGTGTCTGAGCCTGGGAATTTCTCCGTCGTGATAGTACGTTCGGCTATCGATTTGTGATGTTATCACAAATTTCTGATAATGACCATTAGTGTTGCTATAGTTACATTTGGTAAACATATTCACACGCCAGATGTGTCCATTTATAATACATTTAACATTTAGTGGAAGTGTATGTGTTATTGATCTTTATAGAACGTTCAATTATTTATTAATGCTACTTTTATATAATTTTAATCAGAAAAAAAAATAGCAATGTAACGTTTATTTATATCAATTCCGATCGTGATTTTTGTCGCCTAATTAAATGTGTAATTTTACATTGATAATTATTTTATATAGATTATCTGTATTAATTCCCTGTTCGCTTTCATTATTATCGCAAAATTGCATTAACGAATTACGATTACGATTCAAAGCAAATGCATGTTATAACATAGAAACATATCAACTACTTAAGGATAATTAAATGAAAATAAAACGTAATACATAAGTTTTCTCCGTTTGTTAATGATTCCGACGTATCTGTGCCATCTTAATGGACGCGATAAGGAGAATTTGTCCTAATTACTATCGTGTATTGACAAGCAAGGTCGATGGACTCGTACAGACGACCAGACTACTGAATACCGTGGAATCAAATGCATGAAACACCTAAATTGAGCACGCTAAAAACGTCCTTATACCTGAGCAATATGTTCTATAATTGAGGAAAATAATTTAACGTCATATGTGTTTCGAATGTACAACAGATCGTGTATATTGTGTGTAATCTGCGTAAGGATTAATTCGCGCAATGTCATATGAATTAACAATTAAACAGGCGGTTAACGATTCGAATTGATCACGCCATTGAATAATGAAATAACGTAATTCAATTTAATTACATGATAATTATGTTGGATTTGTATGATTAAATAGATTATCTACGTTTTGCATGGAAAGTGCACTTACAGAAGAGGATTTTCTATTATGAATAAAAGAGAAAAACGTTAAAATAATTTTGTTAGTATGCATAAACAGTATTTACATTAAACAATTAAAAGTAAACGTAAAATGTACTTAATTCTCATTTACCAACCAATTAATACCAATTACAGATGTACACAGCACTGATAACGATTACTGTCTAGCTGCTTAAGTAACAATGTTTTTTTTTTCAAATACTTAAAGAAATTTATTTAAAAAAGTAAGAATATCACAAAACCGACAAAAAAATTACAACAACTAAACCTTTATTTAGCCTTAAATTAATGTACCTATGTATATTTTTGTATGTATATGTCTATGTATTGATGCAGTTTATTATAAGTTTGATACATATATTTACTATGATTGATATTGTATCTGTATCATATCCCTTATAAATAATCTCTATTACGTCTGGAGTTACTGGTAAAGATCTCTTATAAGAGATAAGTTATCCTGCGTACGATTATTGCATGTATACTTTTATCAGTACAAAATTTTATTTGATATATAAATAAATAAACTCTAGTAATGAAACTTGACACAATCACAAATATTACGCTTTAAATAATAACTATCTCACCAAATTTTTAATAGATATATTTCAATGAAATTATGTAATCAAAAAGCCCTTGACGACATTTTTCCGTTTTAATTTGACAAAACCTGTAAATAAGTGTTCGTATTAATAATGATGTCCCCATTAAGTTATGTCACTTATTTTCACTTATGAATTGTTAAAATGAGATAATAAAATTAATATAAACCAAATTGAAAATTTAATGTTAATTTTTTAAATAAAAATCGTATTTGCTAATTATATAAAATAACATTTATATATAAAAATATTGATTATAAATAAACTACTGTACTTCTTTTACATGCTCAGTCATAAAAAATTATGAACGTTAAAACAGAAAATCATTTTAGGCTAGTTTAAGGACCTTTATGGTTTGTAAATAAATTAAAAAGTAATCAAAGACTTGTCTTGATAATATAAACCTCATCTAGTATTGAATTCTTCCTTATTTTATATAATACTTCGTGACACATATTCTAAATGTATATGTATACGTTAAATCATTTATCTCGTTTATTATGCTTATATATTATCGCTGCAAAATCTTAAGCAATTTAAATATTTGTACCTATTCAAATAGAAGACAGGTTTTAAACGTTTCGCTTTATTAATGCCTTCGTTAATATATTTCATTTAATTTACGCTATAAGATAAATTGCGACCTTGTTGACAAATTTAGTCTATTTACCTCCATTTGTTATATGATATGGAGCATTTTTTTTCTAAATGATGGTAATTTTTTATTGTCACAATATCTAAATAATTAGCTGACTGTCGCGGTTTTACTTACGTTTATGGTTACAGCTTCTCTCGTGTAAGTCGTAGCGTTTTCTAATATAGTCTACAACCTTCTTCAATGACCTGTTCATTATCGTACCACATACCGTACATCAACCAATGTAAAAATAATTTTTCGAATCGGATCAGTACTTTCAGCAATAGGTTACCCTATATAAAAACTTACAAACAAATTTTACCTCTTTATAATATTAGTATAGATAGGAAAATTGTATATTGTATTCGATAAAAATTGAAGTATATATGTCATATCTTCATTTTAGTAGACTTTCAAAAATGGAGGACGTTCTCAATTTGTCGAGGGCTTACATGTTTATTGTTTCCGATTATCCGAAAATGTCTTGATTTGCTTAGTTCTTTTTTTGTTTGAAAGAGTATATTTACATATTGGTCTCATAGAATGTTGATCATAATCGGTTCAGTAGTTTTAAACAAACATTGTTTGGTTATAAAATAAAAATAATTGGAATTGCTTTTGAATTCGTTTAATCTTTTTTTTGTAAAGTTTTGTTGTGTATTATGGTTTTGTATATGTAATTTTTTGATAAACGATAATCATATGTGACCTTATTAATGAATTTGATTGGGTATGTATGTATTGTCTATGTTCATGTTTTTTTATCGAAATAAAAGAATACAACCTTGTCATTTAAATCTATGATAGTATTAAGTTGTCAGATTAGCATCCTTTATCGTGAATATTATTTATGGATAAAGTGTAAAATAGACAGTTTCAAGTAGAATGTATTAGCTATAAAAATATGTTATAAATATTGAATTATCTATGAATACGATATTTTAATATAAATAAGAAGTTAAAAGCGACCGTTCCAAGTACAAATATTTCGACAAACACATGTGTGACTTTCTTTCAAATATTTTGACGAAATGCGAGAAATAATCGTAAAATATCAAATTTTTTGTGGAGTTCTTTAAAAAGGTACAATTGTACACATATCACAACAAAGAGATGCAGTATTCGCGATTACTTTGCAAGTCTCGTACTCCCGTGAATGTAATCTTAGTATTAAAATTCAGTCGCCATGTTAAATGTGTGTTTGGAATAGCTGTACCTATCGCTCGACATCTGAACGACAATGCGAATCGGTGTACATACTACAAACGTAGTGATTGATACTTCATGGCTCTGTGATAGTTGGGTTACATCTATGCTTAGACAATGTATATGGATCAAAATATTCGAAACGTTGAATCAATTGATTATCGTTACTTTATAAGCAAATCTAGCTAGAATAGTTTATTGCCTCTGAAATCGCTGCACACTAAAAGCCTACCCTTAATTTCATTAAAATTGTTATAGACGTTATACAAGAATTCCTCGTATACCTTTAGTATTAGATACGCGTATTTTTATAACGAATTATATTAAAGAAATACAAATCATTGATTGCAACTGGATTCACGTATAAAAACGAAGAGAGCAACTGTATATCAGCGCCGGGCACTGTTTTTGCTTTGTGACTTTTTTGTTTATCACCACAAAGCGGTACGGAATCCAATGAACCGTAATAAATAATATACATCATTATTATAATGTAGGATGTAATTAGATATTACAGCCATACTACAAAAGACGCAATAAAACCATGTTCAATACGTGTAGTTTAAACAGTGTTTAAAAATTGCTTAACAGATAGTAAAATTAGAAAAACTTGTTAATATAATGTCACACATTACATTTGACAGATAATGTAGGCTTTAGACGTCTGTTAAGCGTATGTTATGTAAGCTACGTCTAAATCACGTCAAACTAAAAACTGTACTTAAACGCGGATTTGTGTTTCGGACTTTTAACTTAAAGAATTTCAGTATGATACTTTTGACGTATCGTAAATATATATCAGAATCAATTTTCTTAACCCTTTATTGGGGTTCAGATGGGTACATGTCTACCTTTTTTTGTTATTTATAATTTGGATATGATTATAGTGGCAGTATTTTATTTCGCAAAAGTAATCATTACTATATAAAGTATTTACTAGAACCTACTGGCGGAACTTTTTGCAAAATATTTGAATCTTTACGTCATGAAATTTGCCATTTAAAACCTGCTTTTTGATTACCTGCTTTGTAAATAAAATTTTCTATTTATTCAACTATAATTTTCAAATTGCATTTGATGAAATAAGCGCGTTTTAACTAATATTTGCTTCATATCAGGGTGTATAGAAGGATACAAGTTATGCTTATCCTTTTGGAATAATTGTTACAAAAAGTTTGGTCAACTTAAAGAGGGAATGTAAATAATTTTATTACGATAGTTACATGCTTAAGTAGGTGTGTTACGAAAATACGTTCACTGATCAAGTTTACCGATCATTGCCGTACGCGATTTTAATACCTGACTCGACTGCGTCTATTCAATGTAAACCCACAGTAGTGGAACGTAATTATAGAATTTTTATTGAAAGTATACCTTATCACTAATCTTTAAAGGTACATTTTTGTGTGAATGCATTTTATTATTATCGTAACAGGTAAATTCGTCGTCAGTCTAGGATAAATTTTATTGGTGAATATTGTTAATTGGATAAAAACGTGCATTTAAGTAGGTATAGTTGTGATTTAAGAGATTTTATTCGATAGAGAGTTTCGATTATAGTTATTTGACCTAGTTTAAAAGTATTGAACATTAAAAAAAAATATTTAACGTTTTGACTTCTGACGAATGTAAGTAATTATTATCTATAATATTTACATATATTTATAGTAATTAAGTTATCAGTGACTATAAATATTTACGTTTGCGTGTAATTTGGAAACATTTTTTTTTGTTTTCATTTTCTTAACTAAACAAGTGAACTGACCTATTGGTGAATCTCTTATTGTATTAATATTAACATGTTAGGTACAATTGTTGAACTTTTGCACCGTAAAATGTCATTTCATTGGTTACAAGATAAACAAATATCTACAACATAAAAATAATACAAACTAACTCTTTCGTAGCTAACTAGTAGCCTCGTCACTGATGTCATGGATCATCATAGTAAATAAAGAATGTTTCTATCGCGGTAAATATGGGCTCTTATGGAATGTGCAAAAGCGATTCCAATAATAAGAAATATATGTAAATAGTTTATGATTCGTATTCTAAACAATATTCTTTTACTAAAACAAATGTCTCTTTAAATTGTTAGTACATTCGATTTTGACATAAGAAGTGTGTAAAATCGATTTAATTAGTCCCAGCACACAGCAAAGTTTCAATGTCTATGCTGCCTTGAATATATAGAAGCAATGTACGTATTTTATGTATGTTGATTATTTCACTGCCTCGTTATTTTTATCGATATTTTATCTTTGTCGTAAAATTATAGAAATTGTGGTTTCTCGCTTTATATTTTCTGAAAGGAACGGAAAAGTATTTTTTTTTTACAGAATCTCCTCATTCTTTTTTTAGAGAGTTTTTAATAAAAAAAAATAATGTTTTAAAATATTGTCTACAGATAAAAAACCAAGTAACAATGGCACGCTTCAACTCAGTATTCGTCGGGGGCGGAGTGAAATCTAGTCATAGGTTAAGCTTCTGTCTCATTGCCCTGCTTCTCTTAGGTGAGTAAAAATTCGTTTATAACATTTTAATATTAATATTACGTTTTAATAAAAGGTTTGATCACACATTTGCATGTAGATATAAAAAACATAATAAAGCATAAAAGCATAGCTTATGATGTAAATTACATATTGAATTTCCATATCTGTATTTAAAAATTGTCATTATTATTATAATGTACGCATATATATTTTAAACTTTCGCGATTTATACTATTCATATTTAATATAACGGATCTTATCGTTATAACTAATGGTAGTAATACCTTGTGGTCACGAGCTGACTGACAACTCGTGACAACGACGAATGCAACTTCGTCGAAACGTCGGGCAATAAAAAGGTATTACTACTATTAGTAATCGCGATAAGACCCCTTAAATATGAATAGTGTATGCATAATTAATTTTTTTTTCCATTTTTCTTCCAGGATTACCCTTAGCACAGAGCCGACCAGAGCAAATGTCCATCGATATGTCAGATATCAACCTCCTCGTGGATGAGACGTATTTATTGAAATTGTTACAAATGTAAGTATCCATTATCCTAAGTGTAATTTAAACACATGGTCTTATAAGTTTAATTAATTTAATTAGTAATGTAAAAATCGTTTGTATGTGTAAAAATCAGTAACTTGTCTTTATCTTGACTAAATTTTTTTATATAAAAATGACTGGCAAACGAGCTGGTGGTATATATGATAAGTGATCCCTCTGCAAATTCGTTGCCAGCTTAAAAGAAATAGGGGATGAAAGGGAATAGCAGGTAAGGAATAGGCTTCAGATAGGTTGAACCTCAGTAAAATAATAAGGAAACCTTGGTATTACCGGAATGGTTCCAGGAACATCACTGTCTTACAAGTTTGACATGTGGAGTATAGCGAAGTTATAAGTCAGTTATACGTTGTGGGATAAGTTTTATTAGTAACACCGAAATTATCCACGAGAGGATCAGTAGTAATTGTCAATATGGACGCGAATGATGACTAATTGATGCGAAAATTGGTAGATGAATTAGGCGGTTGAAGCACTATTTCAGTTGCTTCCTCGTTATCAATATCAAAACTATTGACAATAGCAATTGATCTCAGCATCTTCTAGTCTTTATTGTAAAGTTTATACCATACCATATTTGGGCGCTGATAAGCAATACTATGTCAAGCCACACGGACTTCATTTTGAGAAAATGGCATCCAAAGATGTCAAACCTATTCTTAATAAATTTGTTTGAAGAAGTATATATCCATTTTTTCGTTTCTATTTTGATAAATGTTGTAATGAATTAAAAGCAGAGTCGTATAATAACAACAGCTTTCTATAATAATAAATTTTTCAAATATATGATATTATTCCTTATTGCAAAATTTGAAATACTCTCCAACATTCGAAATATTAAATTAAGGTTCCTTTTTTTCGTCCTTATTTTGTTTAGATGACTTAAACACTTTTCGAATAAGGTTAAATACAATATGCATTATCAAAATACAACAATATCCGAATTTAATATTTTGTGGTTTGACACATTATTGCTTATCAACATCCATTTATCTTATCAAAATATATCTTTAAAAAATTTAAGCAATATCAACCTGTAATATAAAAACAAAACATCAAAACGTGTCTTCGTTGTATTTGAATAAAATTGCAAAACTTGATATCTTTACTTTCGACATTCATTACGTTAAGTCACCGATTAAAAGTTTAAGGTCATAGCATCTTTATTAGAAAAATCTATTCTATCATCTATTCTGCTATTTCTTGATTATCCACTCTTTGGATAACTGATACATTTTAAAAGAACTGACTTCAAAAAAAAAATTAATATAATAAACTAAAAAGCAAAAGAGTTATTCGCTATATGCTTGATTGGTTAATGTCGTAGTATTCGCTCTTTTCCTATAGATCGCATTATATTTTATGTTAATTATTAAAAGGCAAAAACGCAAAAATATTTTTCAAATTCCATAGATACCTGTTCATGAGATTTATGACAAATTTCCTTTAACATAATTTATTATTTTTGGTTTAGGATATTCCTTTATTGTCCGTAAATAAAAAAAAGAACTTTCATTTGAATTCGGAGACAGATGCCAGGAACTTTATGAAAAGGTCTAAGGTAGTTTAGAAGTTAGATTTATTTTAATTTTTTTTTCTTTCATAATCTACACCTGTCACATCACCAGCTTCTTCAATTTTCTCCTCAGCTCATCTTCAACGGAGGCTTCTCGAGCATAAGCATTTCCTTGTCACTTTGCAACTTGTGCCATTACCTAAACGAGATGTATCCTAACAGGTGGTTCTCATATAGTGGACCTTATCGTTCGCCCCCACAAACGACCGAGCTTAATCCGTTAGAATTAATAATCTGGATCAAACGCATGAGAGAACTGGAGAAGCCTCCAGCGAAGAAAGGCTGAGGAGGAAAATTCGAGGAGACGGTAGTGTGGCGGGAAATAGTAGGTATAAGTAGGTAAGCAATTTAGACGATTAAAACAGGATTTCCCATAACTGAATGCCAGTTGTTACATTTTAGATATTTTGGTGCTGTTAAAAAATTTTGTTTGACTTCTTGAACTTTTAGGGTAAATATTAATATCAACAAAATAAAATCATAAGTGTATGAAAAGATAAAGTAAAAATAAAACATTAAAATAATTCTGCCTGGTTTGACTATGAAGATTGGGATCTTAACTAAACCTTGAATACATGTAGTATCAAAATTTTCGAACATCAGTATCTCAGCCGTGTATCGAAATCAAAATATTTTTATTCAAAATGAGGAATTTACATTATCTTTTTGGACATTAAGCAAATGAATCTTCCACAGAAAAGGTAAACCTCAGTCATGAGAAGAAACTTAGCAGGACCTTTTTTCTATTGATGTGTTGAATTATTTCTTTTCAACATCGTCTACACTTTTTACAAACGTATGTAATTTGTTAATGTGTTAATTGTATATTTTCTGACATCAATTTTCAGAGGAGAATACAACACATCACTCCAAGTCATCTCACAAATTCAACATCCAGATATTGTCCAGTTCGTCCCATCAGTTATCGATATACCGGGTACTGAAGAGCCCAACGCTACGGCAGAACACACCTACGATATATGTGCCTATGGAAAGAGCCCGGGACACTCAGAAGTCACATTTAACGTCACACCCACTGGGTTCGTCAAGTGAGTATAGATTATTATAAATATTTTGCTGTCTAAAATTGAATAAAGTCATAGCTATGTAGTAAACGGTGTTTGTTTGTATTTCTAATGTTCGCAAATAATTTTAAGGGTAATTTTATTTATAGTAATTAAATTGCCGGTGACTTTTTACAAGATTTACAAAAATCTTAGACATTAGGTCTTTTCTAGCCTTAACTAAGTGAAAGGAAAAAAATCTTTGCTTTTTAAGTTCTTAAGAACCTGTTTCATCGGTTCCTGGTTAAGTTTTTAATATTTATCCGTCATGTAACAATATCAAACGAATAAGGTTTACTTATGTTAAAACTATTAATACCGATAATAAAGTCACTAATAAATTAATTATCTACTTTTCAGCCTAGATTCAGTATACCTCCGAATCACCGTTATGCACTCAAACGCAATATATATAATATCCTATATAATGGGCTGGATCTACTTCGCAGCCTGGTCTGTTTCATTCTACCCTCAAATCTACATTAATTTCAAGAGGAAAAGTGTCGTCGGTCTGAACTTTGACTTCCTAGCCCTGAACATCATGGGTTTCACTATGTACTCCCTATTCAACTGCGGGCTATATTTCTCGAAGGATATACAGGTTTGTGTTAATTAATTAAGTTAAATTAATGTATACAGGGTGGATTTTAAGATGGGACAATAAACACTCTTAGGTGGCTATCCCTAACTTTTGGACCAATCTTGATCATCATTTACAGATTTTCGAAAAAAATTACCGTTAGCAAAAAAATAAACAAGTGTCTTTTGTGGACTAAAAGAATTATAAAAAAAAAAGAACCTACAAACTTTGAAGAAGAAATTCTTATTTTTTTTAAACCCTAAAAAATGGAGGCTCTTATAATTATGCCTATCCGCTGATTACTCGAACTCGATTCGGTTATTTCAGTTTTTGCTTAAAAGGTTATATTGGTCCCATAGAATTTTCACCAAAATCTGTTCAGAAGTTTGGTTTTAAAATCGAAATAACTGGTATAAGTGTGTCGTCCACGTTGGTTGCTTTTTAATAAAAGTATTTTATAAGCAAACTTATCTTCACCTTAGGCAAAAGTTAAGGTTATTTTTCATGGTAACTTATGTATATGTTATGTGTTTTCAGAGTGAATACTTCAGCCGTCATCCGCGAGGTTTGAACCCGGTACAATTGAACGATGTCTTCTTTTCCTTGCACGCAGCCTTCGCCACCCTCATCACTATCACTCAGTGCTTTTTGTACGAGGTAAGTTCACAATGAGTTGAGAGTTTGCCCAATTGAGACTTACAGATTATTACTATTTGATAACTACTACTAGTTTACGTACTTACTTTTATTTGGTGAATTCCTATGTGCCTAACACAGGATATTTGGATGCTGATAAGCAATAATGTGTCAACCCACAATAAGTCTAATTGGAAGATATTCATGTATTCTTATAATGCGACACGACATTTAACATTATTTAACAACAGAAAAAGGTTCTTAAATTACAATTCCGAAATATATAATAATCTAATATATTGAAAAACTTATTATTAGAAAAAACTTTTTACTGTACTAATCTTCTTTTAATTTATGATTCTTTTTATCAAAGTAGAAAAGAAAAGATTGATATATATGTCTTCAGACACATTTGTCGAATAGGTTTGACATCTTTAGACGCCATTTTCTCAAAATGAAGTCCGTTTGGCTTGACTTAGTATTGCTTATCAACGTCAATTTTTTCCTCATTATCTACATATCATATTGATGGTACTCGTATTTCAGCGTGAAGATCAACGGGTGTCAATGACGGGTCGCGGTATATTGAGCGTGTTCGTGGGTATCGTCATCATCACCGCGAGCTTGGGAGCCGCTGACAAGATCGCCTGGCTCGACTTCCTTTACTACTGCAGCTATATTAAACTGTGCATCACGCTGATTAAATATGTTCCCCAGGTACGTAGAAAATTGTACTATTTAATAGTTAAAACGAAAATTTAGTCTATTACCAAAAAAAGCTATTTGGATGGCTTTAGTTTTAGATGCCGTAAAACGTGACTCTTTTTGAGTGTATTTCGTCTGTCCGTACATCCGTCTGTCGGTTGAACCGTAATAAGGATCCGGTTTGAATTTTGACCAATTAGTATGCAGTAAAAAATATATTTACATAGAGTTGTTAAAACGCCAACAATGGTCCACAAAACTACACTATATCATCTAATATAGACAGTTTTTATTTTTAAGACGTGGCACCGGAATGTTGTTGAATCGGAATGAATGTTAGCATTTCGTGAGACAGGCATGACAAGAACGAATGGAAGCTAGCAAATTATCTCTTTCTTAATCCACTACTATTGGATATCGTCAACGCTAAACCACTGGGTCATTTCGGCTTGACATACTGTACACATTTTAAAAGTCAGATAATTATCGTTGCAGTAAATAGCAAAAAGAGTACGTATCGAGTTTCTTATCGGTTTTTACCGGTAGAATTTACTTTCCGAACCGGTGGTAGATTTATATTTAAGACTAACTTGTATATTGACATTTTAAACGTTGTTTAAAAGCCTTAATATAATATAAAAATATTTTGAATTTGAATATTGTAATTTTCAGGCGTACATGAACTACAAGCGCAAATCAACAGTGGGCTGGAGTATCGGCAATATTTTCCTAGACTTCGTCGGCGGCTTCCTCTCCATACTTCAGATGACTCTCAACGCGTACAACTACAATGATTGGATTTCGTTCTTTGGAGACGTTACGAAGTTCGGCCTTGGCCTCTTCAGTCTTGTCTTCGACATATTCTTCATATTGCAACACTACGTATTCTACAGGTATGTTTTTTTACCATTTTCAAATATTTTCAGTGTAGATTCTCGTTGTTGCCATACAAAAAAATATTTTTTAAAGATTTTTTGAAAAACTGGTATATCAATTATTCGTACTGGTAACATCGATAAAACTATACATGCTCTAAATGGGATGCTTTTATAGGAATATTGAATTAATTTTTTGTATTGTGTTAGTTCAATATTCTCGCTGGCTTTGGGTTTCATTAACGTAAAATAAGTTCTTTATTAACAAATCGATTAAATACATCGTTTTAACAAATTACTGCAAAGAGCAATTACTGCAAAGAGAGAACACGAGTGAAATGATTGAAGATAAAAAGAAGCTGATACACCAAAGAATGGTAGCATTAAGTGCATAAAGAAAATAAAATATCCATGATTTTATGGAAGGAAATAATGAAATGAAGAATTAGAATAATTACCTTAAGTTTAGAAGAAACTGAAATATTAGAACAGGCAAGAATTTCAGTATAAGAACAGAAGATTGGAGAGTAAATTCTCTTTATGGTACCATGACAACACGAAATATAACTCAACGATATAAGAAGATTGCACTTCGAATATGCAAAAAGACCAAATAAGGATTAATGTTAAAATTAATGATTAAAAGAAAAATCATTTAAAATTGTCAATGACACAAGTTGGGAGATTAATGTCATAAAAGTTACGCAGTTATTCATCACCACTACATATTCGTTGCAATATACATTAAGTATTGTAAGTAATATAGCAGCATAATTGGGATATCGCTTTATGTGGACTCATCATGTTTCATTACGGGACGCTATGCACGCATGTAAGGACACTGACGTGTTCGAAATTCGAAATGGGAAACAAAATGGCGGAATTTTTTTCTCGAGATGTAAAGAAACATTTTGTCGTTAATATTTTCAGAGAGGGCAGGAAATTTATGATTGTTGACGATAGCGAGGAGGGTTCCAGCATGATGAGTTCTGGTGTCGGCAGTGAATACTTTTTGGTTCGGACGTGGTATGTATTCGGATGAGTTAACTTCAGACCAGTAACGGACAATCACTAACGTAACATTAACGTTTTAGGATTGTTTTGTTTGGTTTTTTAATCTGTGATTTTTAGTTTTTAATTAGTAATACTGGTGGGCGTCGCGTACGAAACCTCTTTCCTACTTATTTATATATTTTTTAGGGATGCCGATGAGAAGAATTACGATCTTGAAGCGAAAGCGTGATGCCGTTTCTCCTACTACTTGCTGCCATTTCTAATTTATTTTCGTTGATTTAGACTCGATTTTTATAGTCCTATAAGCATTTCTTTATTTATAATCAGCATTTGTTAGGATAAAAAACATAGTAAATTATTTAAGTTTTGCAATGCAATGAATAGCTAATATCCGATTTTATTATCAATTTTAAAAGTTAAAGTATGAAGTAAATTATCATTTAAAGGTTGAGAATTTATTTTGATAATTATTTGGCTAAATTTTCGTAAATCGTCGTGACAATCAAATATGTATGACAATTTGTTGAAAAAGCCAACATATGACGTTATTGAGTCTTTTAATAGCCATGGCAATAAATTCATAGACTGATCTGCAAATTAATATATATTTCGATGTTATAGAAATTAAAGTATTGTTACTTGTTGGGAATATGAAAAGAAAAAGAATTTATTGTTGTTATGACATTGTCAATTACTAAACGATCTGTGATGAATCACACATTTTATATTAAAATGTGCGTTATATCAATGCATTTTAATTTCATCCTCCATCGAGAATGCATTTGCAACATATCCCATTCAAAGAACACCTTGACTATCCTTTTTCTCCAAAAATTTCTAAATCATACCGTTTAGCAAAATATTTAATACTAGAATTACTCGAAAATATTTTTTATTATTAGTTAGTTGTATGATTATAATGTTATTATTATGTAGATTATGTTTAGACAATAAATTAATCCTGATTTTGCTGTGTTTCTATTTATATCCCTTAAGTTTGAAGTAACTTTATACCTTCTTGTAACTGTAAAATTGAAAGTAGAATAACACTCTATAACTACTGAACCAATGATAATGTTATTAGAAGTTAATTCTGTTTTATGCATAAACAACTATTTTCATTTGTTTATTTTTTTTTTAGTTTTTTTCAAATTAATATCTTCAAATATTTTAATTTCTCCCCATTAAAACTAAATTACGCAGAAGTTATCATCTAAAAATTCACTCATGTGTATATATATATATATTATTCACCAGCTGTGCTTCAATCAGCGAAATTACCAATTTATTGACAACAAAATAAAAAAGATCCTAAATACATTATTTAAATTAAAGTAAGAAGAAGCCTTTATTAAGTTAAAAATTGGTACTTTTTTCTTTTGAGCAATTTTTATCAGCTTTATTTTTTAATTTCATGTAAAATAAAGTTGTGCTTACGCTAAGCTTAAGCTGAATAATTAGTTATATTGCATGCTGTTTCAAGTCAAATACGTTACTAAAATCACAAAAACTTAAGCTATAATTTAAACAATCTTTTATTTATTGTTATTACTGTTCGTTACTCAAGGAACTTAAAAATATCTATTTCCGATATTGAAATAGATTTATTTTAAAAAGATTGTTTATAATTCGAGTTTAGTCTTAAACATTTTCATTTAGCATGCCGCAACTTCAACTGATGAGGTCTTCACATGGTGTTTACGGGTCGTCATACGAGCTGAAACTATTTCATACGACTGTTTGTCACAAAGCATTATACATAAACATGTTTGGTCTTGCTAGTAAAGTATGCATCTAGAGGATTTTACTTATTTGATACAGGTAACATTTAAAAGAAATTGATGATCAAAGAGTAGTAAAATAAAGAAAAATGATGAACTAATAAATTGAAAAGGCAAAAATTAGCTTTTATATCATGTTAATCACTGTAAAATCTTTAGTTAGAAAAATTTTATACCTATTTTTAATTACATAATATGACATAAAATCTATAGATAGTTGGTAGTACAGGATTATTAAAATATATAATTAGTTTATTAATTGTAAAGCTATATATACTATATAAAGTGCATTAGATCACAAAAATATAGATTTACTTACATAATATTCATAGACAATCCGCCCTTAATAAAGTCGTCGCTGTAAGCGTTGGCAAAAAAGTGCAATCGTCAAAATTGAGTAGAACCTGTTGACGCAGGACTTATCATCAAAACAGTAATGCTTTGGTTTCCTTAATTCAAATGATGATGCCTTGATATTTGCTTTTGAGAAAATCGTGCCATACTATTTTTATACTAAAAGTTCGAGTAATGGCACCAGAAGACAAAGCGACCGTTACATAACAGGCCACGTCACTCTACAATACCAAAGCATACATAAATACATGCGATATAAACAACTTTTCTCTGTAGATCTCCACAAATAAGTTGTTATAGTAGTACTAGCTACACAATCTCAGAATCGGCACTGTCTCTAAAGAAGTTTGTAATTAAATATAATTGAAAACGTATAAGTAAATAGACGATTTTTTAAAAAGACGAACTGGAGAGAGCTGTAGGTATATACATAGTTTAAAAAAAGGGGGATTATAAAGCATAATAAACAATATATACATTAAATTACTAGTTGTTTTGATTATGATGTATTATTATTTTGATTTAAAAACTGCTGAACCGATTTTTAATGAAAAAAATCAATGGAACCAATGGGAGAGTGTAGGGTACACTCTCCCATTGGTTCCATTGATAAAAGAATTTACCAAATCGGTTAAGCCTTTTTTATACATACATACATAACAAAAAGTCCCTGACTAATTGAGTACCTTTCCCTTTTTTGGAAGTCTATTAAAAATAATAAGAAAAACAAATCCAGATAATAATTTCAATTATCTACTTGGAACAAATAATTATTGAATTATAAAATATTTGTGTCTTTATATTTAAAATAGTTGATGCATGATGTAAAAATAATATAATTTGTGAAATAGAATTTATCACTGATATTTTATATTTCTAAAAATTCGATTCGACGTTTTATTGGGCATTTTCGATAGGCTTAAATAAATATCACATTTTAAGATATTTGACACAGGTGATTTGAAATTGAGACCAAAATGTAAGGGCCAATATACACTGGTAGCAAACTAATGAACTAAGCCGCATGGTGTATACCAATCCATCGTATCGGTTTCCTAATGTAAGGAATTCTGCATGATCAGTGCCGCATTCCGTGTGTAGACCTTTTTGCTCGTACGAGGGGAGGTAAAAAAATTCGCGGAATGGAGGGGTTAGTGGGGGTAGGTTCACTTGTCCAGGTAGGCACTAGTGGAAGTCCATAAGCACTAGCACCTCATTAAGAGTATATATACCAAGTTTGAACCTAATTGGGTCATTAACTTTTGAGTTATCGGCCTGTAAACAACTGAATCGGGAAAAAATCAGCCAGTATGGAGAAAATTGAAAACCGCGCCGTTATTAAGTTCCTTACCAAGCAAGGAAAATCCGCTCAGATTATTTTTCAAGAGCTGTTGGCGGTTTACGCGGACTCTACCCCTGGTAAAACCATGATTTACTAGTGGCATGGTCTTTTTAAACAAGGAAGAGAGTCCATTGAAGACGACCCTCGCTCTGGACGGCCAATTGAGGCCACCACACCGGAAATCATCAAAAACGTAAATAATCTTATATTGGAAGATGCCCGGTTGAAAAAGAAGCAGCTTGCAGCAATGATTGGAGTATCCGAAACAACTATTTTGAATATTCTACATCATCATCTTAGGATGACTAAGGTCAGTGCAAGATGGGTTCCGAGAATGCTCACTCCACTTCAAAAACGCGAGCATGTCGAGTGTTCTCACCAGTTTTTGGAGCTCTGTAGAGAGAGCAAGGAAGTAGTTATGGCCCGAATCGTTACTGGTGATGAAACCTGGGTTCACTACTATGAACCTGAGTCGAAGCAAGAGTCGGTGCAGTGGCATAAAAAAGGCACACCTCCTCCAAAGAAGTTCAAAGTGACACAATCTGCTGGCAAGATCATGGCGACTGTTTTTTGGGATGCAGAAGGTATTTTACTGATCGATTATAAAGAACGTGGTGTAACTATAACAGGACAGTATTACGCTTCTTTACTTGAAAGATTAAAAGAAGCCATCAAGGAAAAAAGAAGAGGAAAGTTGTCAAAAGGTGTGCTCCTTCTGCACGACAATGCACCCGTTCAGACGTGCCATGTTGCGACGGCTGTCATTCACCGATGCGGCTTCGAAGAAATAGGACCCCCCACCTTACAGTCCAGACCTGGCACCCAGTAACTATTATTTATTTCCAAAAATGAAGAAAGAGCTGCGTGGAAAAAAAATTGACGAGGATGAAGAAGTGAAGTTCGCAATTTCGGTCTATTTTGACACCAAAGACAAATCATTTTTTTTTCGATGGTATAAACAAGTTATTTCAGAGATCTGAAAAATGTATTAGGGTTAAGAGAGAATATATTGAAAAGGGAAAATAGTTTGGTGTTAAATTTCAACCTCCTACCCTCTTATTCCGCGAACTTTTTGACCTCCCCTCGTAGTTTCAGCGCAGCGTAGTACTTTTTTATTGTGAGGTCTTTTCATTATCACCTCTCCGAAATGAGTTTTTATTATCAAAATATATTTATTTCGAAACTGTCTTTGTCTCATTTTTATAAAATATTTAATTTCATCGATGTTTTGTACTAAGTTACTATTAGTTGATTTTATAATAAAATTTGAATTTATATTTCACAATAATAAATGAATACGAAAAGAGCGATCTTAATGTTTCATGACAGCTCTTAGAACAAGTTAGTTAGTGAGGTAGAATTATACACTTTATACCTACTAATATAATAAAGAGAGAGCGAATTTTGAATGTCCGAAGTAAACTGCGGAACCACTTACCCTGTTTGTACCATTTTAAAGGTACATTATTGCAGATGATCGTATATGTATTATGTAATTATTTTGTTCTAGAGAGGCGCGATACATCCTGTTACCCGGCACTATGTACAATTCTGACGAACTAGAGGAGGACAACGCATATCTTAATCAAGACCCGTGTGCAACAGAGCCTTATCAAGGGTCCCCGACATAGTACCAAGATCGTTGCCATTGAAGTGACAAAATAAATGTTTCTGAAAAGAGGCAATAAGGGGCGCACAGGTGTGACGCAAGAATCAAAATAGCTGACCTTGAGGCGGGAAAAAAGGTAAAACTACATGGCTGAGTTTCCGATACTAATGGCGATTTAAGAGGTGTTTATTAAGTGAATTACTATACGGTAACTACGGTACTGTATATCGATAACTGTTGTTTTAAATAAAATTTGTGTAAATCAAGATATGGACTTGAGCTGATTACATAAGTAATTGAGGTCAAAATGAACTCTAATATTTTTATGGTTACCAAAAAGGCTGAAATGAATCATTTGGCAATAAATCTTTTATGATGTGTTGTATAGACATATAGTGGACTATATTATAACTTTATATTCTAGTTATGTAAGTTGTTTTTTATTAAAGAATGTTATTCTTGCATGTTAGCTGTAAGTGTTTGTTTCGCACGCCAATATCTGTAATGGCAACATTTGCGACATAATTTTTTTAGTTTAATATGAGACATTTTGTTTCTCAATTTTTGTTCACTTTTCCATTATTCGGGTATAAATTTAAAATAAAAAATACTTTTATTTTTCAATATATTCCTTTAGTCTAGTGAGAGAACAGGTTTATGGAACAATATGGTTTATGGACTTCCATAAATTAATCTTTTAAAAATTAATTGTATGTGTCACACTGGAGTTCAATTGTTGTCTTTATCTTGACTTTCAGATTTTCAAAAATAACCTGTTTGTGACAGGCAATGGCGTTTTATATCACATTTATAGCCTTTAATGAATTACATATAATTTTTATTAATAAAATATAGATGAGGTGCTGGATTTTTTTGTGCATTTTATTCAAGCAGTCGTTTCGGCGTTATTTAATCTAACTTTCTAACAAATAACAACAATTTATAAACGATCTACCTCTATTCTTAAACATATTATAATTAGTTATTAAGAAGTAGTTTGTAATATTAATGTGTAATCAAGCAATATACTAATTCGTGTAATCTAATATTATATCTGTAAACTGCATGTAAATCTTTATAATCTTTATAATAAAGTGGATCATTCCAGACTAACTATATAAATATAGTTATCATTGTTTTATTTTTATCTTATTAGATATTAAAACCAGTAAGGTGTTTTTAATTCCCGACCAAAATAGAGAAGAGTTATATGTTTGACGTGTGTATCTATATGTATATTTGTGGCATCGTAGCTCCCCAACGAATGGATCGATTTTGGAGCGTTTTTTGTTTGACAGCTAATACAATTGAAATGGTTTATCTTTTCCGACATTCGAAGGTTAGCCATTTTATGACTGTTGAAAGGATCTGCGCAACTTCTACTGTTCTGATCGAATTGAAATTTACTATCATGTGACTTCAATGATACTAAAATAAAATTGTTACGTAACCTTGACTTGATGTGGCAGCATCATCTGGAGTCAGCGGGAAACACAACTCCTCCACAACTTACAGAAGAAATATCCCGTTGGGCTTGTTTAAATGGCCAATTTAAAGGAAAATAGCGGGCATAAGACCGCGGGTCACTTAATATTAAGTGATCATTGTTAAGTTATCTCTGGGGTTCTAGTTACTAGTTTACTTAAAATTATTAATATATTTCTGAGAGTAAAGAGCGATCTATTCTAGAGAAAGGGAGGGTGCGTACTGCCGATATATAATAATAACTAACTGATCAACGAGACAGAATACAGCATTATTTACTTTTATGATATATTCCTAACAATCATTATGGATACGAACACATGCAGTACCACAAATACGTTGCTAGTTTTAAAAAGAATGACGTAAAGGAATATTTAGTAAGAAAAGTGGTAGGAGGAGGTCAAAGGGACGATATCGCTTTCTGATTTACTATACAAAACACAGCTATATTAACAACCTACAGTTACGTTTCACCATAGCGAATAGTAATAATTTGATTATACAAATTGTTATTAGCCCTTTATACAAGATCTTGAAAGTTGTGTAAGATTTTGGGACTTATGTTGTAATCTTCATATTTAATGTCAAAGCAGTTACAAAATTTTTGTCTCGACTGAGATCTTGTACATGTAAGATAAACGAATAAAATGTCACATATTTACTTAAATTTTATGGAAAAGCGCATCTTTATGACATAATTTATCTGGATCTTAAATATAAAAAACCGCTTTTTAAGTATAATAATGATAATTATGACGAAATTGACTTTCATGTCTTGCCCAGTTCATTTTTTTAATGAAAATAGCGATTCACTTTATGTCTATATTAGTTATTTTACGGCGATTTTATGTTTAACTGTGATACTTTTCTAGTCAAGCGACCATGCATGAGGTGTAGAATTGTAGTCACTGGGTTACAGCTGGGTCCTAATAAGCCTGATTAGTTAAAAGTATTATCAATCTGCTATTTTATAGACATTTGTATGACAATTTTCTGGTTAAGCCACCATGCACGAGATGTAAAATTGTAGTCACTGGGTTACAGCTAATAAGCCTGAATAATTAGTTAAACGTATTATCAATCTGTTAATTTACATATAATCATTAGTATGATACTTTTCTGGTCAAGCCACCACGTGTAGAACTATCAGTACTATACCAACATCACTTAACCCTTAATAGCCTAGAGTATCAATTTTGATACCGATCTTTTAAACCAAATGTTTACATTACTTATAGTTTTAGCCTAGCTATATCTGATTTCGGTATGGCCTTATGCCTGAAGTATCAAAATTGATACCTGTTTTATTTTCTAAATAAATATGTAAAATTAATATTGTGATTTTTTAACTATTCCCTTCATCTAGACCTTCCAGCAAACACTAACAACTAATATTTAAAAATAAAACACTTTCCTAAATCAGGCTATAAAGGGTTAATTTAATAGGACTATTTATTAACAAAGCTCTAAACTGAAACCAGGAGGCACATCTAGTATAATATTATACTGATATTAAAACACGTGTAAGTATAGTCTATTGCGGCATAATAATTTATTATTTTACTCTGAATTTCGCGTTATTGAAGTATATAGCATCATTACTCATTTAGTTGCTCGACACATAATACAATAAACAGGACTTATAATACGATAACTGTGATCCCTGACAAAGCCCTCATGTGACTGTATTGTAATTGATATGCTAATTTTATCACGCTTTCAACATTCGTTTGGGTTTAATTTTTATATCAGCTGCAGTTGCACCGTGCGTGAGTAACGATTGCTTTTAGCTACTAAATTTATCAAATGCACAACTACGTATAAATGACAGTCGTTTAAAAATGTACACAAAGTCAACTTTTTAATCTCTTATATTTAAGCCATCCATCCGACTTTTTCACAAGATGAGCTGAAACAAACAGACGGATAGATAGAGAGACAAAATTTTTTTAAATTGATTTTTAGATGTAAGTATCGTATATTCTTTCATATGCATTTAGTGAAAAGCTGTTAATTTGAAATTACTAACAGACACTTCAATTTTATTTATATGGAAAGACAAGTTCTTAAAAGTTATACATATGGACGTAACAAGTATCGAAGCCGTTGTTACTCCACAATGTTATTCAATTTGACAGATAAATACAAAGAAAGTTGTGATAAGACTGCACTCTGCGCGGATTTTGATGCTTAGATAACACCGTGACGTCACAAGCAGTAATGGAGATTAAACATGAGTGTTCAAGTGGTCCCTGATAAACGTATCACAGATTATCAAACACTTATATTGTTTATTAATATATTATATAGTCCAAATTAAGTAGATACAAGTATAACGATATTTTAATCCTATTTTTAAATGAAATATATCATTTATCTTGAATAAATCAAATTTCTAATTTGTTCTGCTAAATTAGTATAAGAAGACATTATAACCAGTTTGACTATTACGCTAAATATATAAAAACACTTTGTTTATCTATTCCTAACTTATATTTTAAGTAATTAATTTAACCCTTAATAGCCTGATTTACGAAAGTGTTTTATTTTTTAATATTACTGTGTTTGCTTGAAGGTCTAGATGAAGGGGAAAATAGTTAAAAATCATATAAATTTTACAATTTTATTTAAAAAAACAGGTATCAATTTTGATACTTCAAGCATTAAGGCCATAAAGAAATCTGATATACCTAGGCTAAAATTAATAGTAATGTGAACATTTGGTTTAAAACATTGGTATCAAAATCGAAACTCTAGGCTATTAAGGATTAAGGAGTTATTTCAGTTAAGTAAAACAATTCTTGGACAGTGTTGTTGCAAGAACAGGCCTAAAATGTTGAGATGTTACATTTAAAAAAGTCTTAGTAAAAACAGGATTTTTCAAGAGTTAAAATGCTATCAAGAAGGTATGGGTCCTTTATACTCACATAAGTTACTAGTTACATCTCTTATATATTTAGAAAAGTTAATAATGGATCATATAACATTTTTACGTAATTCAGCTTCGCAACTGTCGCTTCTATTGATAAATATATGTATTATTATATTTTCATTTTTATGTATATTGAAGCAATAAGATACATTTTGATATATTGAAATCGGAAACTTTATTTATAGACATGCAATGATTATTTTCTGTATTGTCAATCTTCGTAAAAACCATGTCAGTTGCACTGTGGACATGACAAATTCTTACTTCATTTTAATGCCAAAAATAACAATGCTTACTACTGTAACTTGATAATTTGCCAAATGTGTTTATTTTTTATTTCGCTGGTTTTCGATTCTGCATATCATTTTAAACAAATTATTCTCGAAGTAACTTTGATAAAGGTCGCTTTGTCTCGGGGATGAGGAGATCGCTATAAATAATCTCTTCAGAGTCAAACATAAACTCTCGTTGTATTGTTATTTCAGATAAAAAAGATAACATTTCGACGTAACACTACAGAAGTATTCCTTGGAATAGAGATTTTACTGAGTGGTTACTCTTGCTGTAGTAACTGTAGGGTACAGGCGAAGTTATAGCTTTCATATGGGGGGAGGGGGGGGGGGGGCGTAAAAAGATAAACTAGTTTTTATCCGGGCATTCAGTACTCAGTAAGATGGTATGATTCTATTCCTAATCTCATTGTCATTGCTATTTGTTCGATGTATTAAGCATAAGTAAGTCGTACATTAAAGGCGGGTGGGAGGTTCGGACCCCATAAACCCCTCCTTATATATATCCATGATAAGGGGTATGTAACAGCGTCACTTTTGGATAAAAAACTACTTTAATTTCAGTATCTTGACGTCGTTGATGTTTTCAGTTACGTGAAATTTTGTCGCATTTCATTCTTTTGTTTATATGTAAGATCATATAGATAATAAAAATATTAACTACCTAGCAGTGACGTATACTCCATCACAGCGATATTATTGTGTAAATATGAATACGTCCCACACATTAATCTAAAAGAAATTCTGTCTAGAATTATGTAAAGATAATGAAAATCTTTTAAGTCTTAAGTTTTCATTACATATTATTTAAACGGTTTATGATTGCGGCATTTCTTCATACATTTATTATTTAATTACTTTGTGTTTTTTTTTTAATAAATGAGTTAATTGCTTCCTCGTTAGAAGTAAATAAACTAAGTATAACTTGTTATCACAAAGACAATTTGGATTGTAGATTTTAATAGAAATATCAATTTTGACTAATTTCATAGGGACGTCGATACGTGTATGTACATATCTCGTAAGTATAACTCAAGTGTGATTATGCCATGTAGGTACTGATGTTTTATTAAAAGCCTTCGTAGGTTTGTATTAAAATCTTTTATTTTGATAGATGTTCGAGGAATTTATGCGATGTCTACATAAGAATTTATATTTAGAATAGTAATATAAAAAATAATTTCAATAAATAATAACCCTTACATGCATGGTGTATCAAAAATGAAACGCTTATTATGAAGCCTAATGTCAACTCAAAATTTTAGTAAGCGCATAATTTGGCTGTATTTATTTATTTATTGTTTGTTTATATTATATTATATTTATATAAAATTTTTATATGATTTGTAATTTCTATTACTATTTTTCCATCAATATACTTGTTAGTCTGTTTATATAAATTGTTTTTTTTTTTTTATTAAATAAAAAAAATCATGCATTTAAGGGTTAAGCTGATCCCTAATATTGGACATCTCCATGACAAAATTTTAAGTTAGTTTTGGCCGTGTGTCGTAGGAGGACAGATTTTCCGGCGCCAAACAAATCAAAGCTAATTACAATGTTTAAAAAAATATATTTGTTGTAATGTTTAGACGCAGTCTTTACATTATCCGTCGTAGAACATGTGATGCATGTCACGTGAAAAGTTGCATTATAATTATAATATGGGTAAATAGGCGGTAAATTAGATTGAATAATTAACGATCATTAAGAAAGTAGAAAAATGTTTATACTTATTTCAGTATATTTTTTAATAGGTTTTACGAAAATTATTTTCAGAACTTGCAAATCAAAATCGGTCAAGCCATTTAGACTACAGGAAGTTACAATGGAACGTTATGTACGTTACCCACATACATACGTTTATACATACATACAAAATGTATGTTACATTTCACACAAATATATAAAAATAAACGCACAAAAAACGTTGCCATCCTTTTTGATCTGTCGGGTACAAATATATTCCTTCATTTTTGTGGAATAATATAAGAAACGTTTATACACTCGGTTAAGTATTGTATATTTTTCCTGTTCTACAAAGATTCTAAATGATTTTTTTATCGTTATACAGCAGATAGTCGAAGGTATCTTTTCTAATCTATGTGTCAAGTTTAAACATCTTGCGAGTCTTGGAGGTTATGACGTATTGGCAACTTAATGATTAATTGATAGGTATTTTTTCCAAAAATTTACATTATTTTAACTACAAAAAGAAAGAGAAAAATACTACAATTTGTTTGTATATTTTTTTTAAAATTATGAAAACAATAAAACTAAATACAAATAAAAAATATAAGTATTAAATACGAGATTAATGCAAGGAAAACTTTAAGGAAACGGAATAATCGCATAACCTTCTAGATTATGTTAAAAAGTGAAATTGTGACAGCGATCACGATGAATATTAATTTTCATTTGCCTTCGAAAATAAACTCAACTTATTGCAGCTTTATAGCTACTGCTACCAAAATTTTTCTTTTGATAATAAAATACTTGTTTATTAATCAATCACTTTTATTCTCAAGCACTTTAACTATTTCTGCAACAATTATTTATTTAATTATACACTAGGCCTACGCAGAGGCCTTTTATTATCTTTACTTCTTTTAGAGCGTATCCGAGACCTTTCGCGGGAGGCGCGTAAACTAAAACTAATTATTATATCGCGCCGGTAGACGGCGCTCTCGGTTTAGGTGTGCTCGTCTAGTTCCATAAAGAGGGACACACACTGACCGATGGTCAACAACAGGCGCTATATCCTCCCCCTCCAAGTCACGCAAACGGCTCGTATGTGACTTGGACATTATTTTGGGTCGACCTCGTTTTCTTATTTTTACTTGAGCTGACTCCTTGCCAATGTAAGGCGTGAGCATACTGGCATGATGTTTTCCAATGACAAACCCCCCTTGATCCTCGATCTCAAAAGTAGTCGGACTAACTATACTTTTTATAATATAGGGACCCTCACGTCTCGGCGCAAAATTAAATATTTCGGAGCAGGTCGTCGCCCTCGATACCTTTCACGTGCCTTTCTATATGTTCTTTCTAATCCTAGGTGACCAGCTGTTTCTTTCTTTAGAGGAGAAATGCGATATGGTGGTACACTCACAGAAGGGTGAATACCTGTATTGATATAGTGTACTGCAAAAGGGGTAGTACCTCCCCCTGAACCAAAAATATCTTCATTTTTTTGTAAAACTTTTACAAGATCTCTCCTTTCTTTATGAGACAAACGGGACCCTTCATCGTCCCGAAGAGTGACCGCTGCACAATCAACAGGCATGTTATGTATCTTTTTAAAACTATCCCCAGGTTCAAAGTTCAAAGGTTCATTAAAAATAAGATTTCGTATATTATACGACCCCTCTTTAAAATTGAGTATCATGCCAGCATCCTCTATGAAGTTCATTCCCAACAAAGTTTCCTCAGCCCCTGGTAGTACAATAAACTTTGTAGGAATAACAATATTATTAACAATAACATTTACAACAGCTGTATCAACAATAGTTGTATATAATCTACCATCAGCAAATTTAAATTCAGATTTAATTTTAACAAATTTTTGCTTATTTTTCACTAAAATGTCTCTCATGCTTTGACTAGCAACACTTTGTTTTGCACCTGTATCAATAATCACATTAGCACTGACACCAAACACTTGAATCTTCAAACGTGGCCTTTGTCGAGGGTCCACTTGATTAACTTCAACTGACTGCAATGAATTTACTGATTTCAATTGTTTATTATTACAATTTTTACAGTTGGCTCTCATAACATTAGGAGCTCCACATCCAAAACAAGTTAATATAGGAACTTTAAAAGTTTCCTTTTCTCTGCGATCTTGGAATTTTCTTAAAGGACTCTCAGGAAGGAAAGTTTTATCATATCGAGGGCTGGTTTCCTCAATTAAATCCTCTACTCTCCGGGCTTCTTGTAGTAATTCAAAAAAAGTATTGAAGACTCTTCTGGGAATCTTTTCTCGGATTCTCCTATGTAATAACCCGTACACCATGTCCAATTGTACAGTTTCTGATAAGGTTCCTGGTGGTAGCTGGGCAATCAAAGCTCTACAACGACACACAAATACATCAGTTGATTCTTTCTGTTGTTCTTTGGAGAACAATTCTTTATATATTTTGTGTGGGGGTAATTGTGGACCATAAGTCTGCCGAAGCAAATCAATAGCTTCCTTCCAATTGAGGGTGGAATGTTTCACACCCTGCCACCAGGTTGCTGCAAACCCCGTCAATAACATGGGAAGACCTTTGAGTGCCATACTGTCGTCCACACCTACACATTCTTTATAAATTTCTACAGAATCAATAAAAGCTATAACATCGCTGCTTCTCGCTCCATCAAAGCGAGCTGTACATTTGGCGAAGTTACCCGCAGGTAATCCATAATACGTTTGCGACGAAGGCATCGCTGGTTGCGCGCGAATAGATTGTAACAACATACTTAGCTGCTGATCAGTCATGACAACAGGTGTAGACCTCGCAAGTGGTACTGGTGACTCAGTACCCCCTGACCTCGGCACCTGTTCTAGAGACGACGGCCCCAGGAACTCCTCGAACGGCACGGGCTCAGGCCCGCGCGGTGACGGCTCCCCCTCCAGGGAAAGCGGCAACGCGTGACGAACACGATGCTCATTATTAGCACTCATTGCTGCAAGTTGCTGTTGACCGTCAGTATGAGTATTTGTTCCCGAACGTGTGTTAACCATTATAAGTCCTCACTTCTACTACTCATCATATATATTACGCATAAAAAATTATTAATTCACTTAAAACAATACGAAATTAAAGTTCCAACAAACACAGTCTTTATTAATTACTATTAACACCACGTATAAAAGTTATTTACTACTATTCGAAACACTAAAGAGATTAAAGTCCAACAATAAGTACGTTATTGTCTTTAAAATGTTTACCGGTACCAAGCATTTAACAACAATACTCAATCAAACTTTTTAACCAACGAACTATTTACAGTCTTTTAATATTCACCAATAAGTCATTTAACTAACGAAAAATTCTTTTCTACTATCTCAATCGCGCGAAAAACTGAACTGTCAGACTCGACTTACCGTCGAAGTTTTTTCTTTAAAATTACTCTATGGTCACACAAAAACCAATCAGAAGACACCGCTTCGAACGATACCGTTTGTGACCATATATGGTATATATTGAGTTTGTACCGTTTACAATGCACAACCTTGAATGCACGAATTTACAAGGACACGACAAGAATAAACACGCACTAATATCCCTTTAAGTTCTTTAACGACACTTTGTTTTCTAATTAACTGTTGTCAAAGTATTACAAAACCTATTCACACTGAATTGTTTAAATGTCTAATATAAAACACACACATTACATTTACTAACTGGCTTCGACTTGAAACAGTTCAAATTCAATATTATATAAAACGCACGATATTAATGTCTTTTCATATAACGTTCTGCCGAACGTTGGGCTGCCACTTTATAGCTACTGCTACCAAATTTTTTCTTTTGATAATAAAATACTTGTTTATTAATCAATCACTTTTATTCTCAAGCACTTTAACTATTTCTGCAACAATTATTTATTTAATTATACACTAGGCCTACGCAGAGGCCTTTTATTATCTTTACTTCTTTTAAAGCGTATCCGAGACCTTTCGCGGGAGGCGCGTAAACTAAAACTAATTATTATATCGCGCCGGTAGACGGCGCTCTCGGTTTAGGTGTGCTCGTCTAGTTCCATAAAGAGGGACACACACTGACCGATGGTCAACAACAGGCGCTATAGCTTTGTACATCTAAATTTTTATTAATAATGTTTATTTTATTAATAATGTTTTTACATTAAGCAACGGGCTTGATTTCTGACTAAGAAAATAATTTTCTTAAAAAACTAATGATGCAGTTTAAGTTTGCCTAAAAATCGGGACTGTTAGTATTTATTCGCTGTTGCTTATAGTTTCAGATTTGGCATACCGCGACCAGTAAAAAAACTCATCTCATAAATATTATATTATAATGTTTGATTTAGACTAAAAAAATTTGGTCTTGCTATTTATATAAGACAAAGTTTAGGTTTTATTTATCCCACTGAAACTAATGTTAACAGATTAAAAAAACTTTATTGTGTACCGTTTATTTATAAAAACGTGTTACTAATAATAGTTTAATTATTATTTTAAATATTATGAGGCATTATTAAATTATACCATTATTATCTTATCTTTTATTAAAAAAAAGTCAAGTTTTTTTTTAATTCGCGCCATTTTCTAATTAAGTACTTAGTCTCTAATATAGACAATATAGCGATATAACACCGTCCTTTATGAAATAACAATCGCAATAAACACGTAATGTCAAATCAATTAGGTCACAGGTAAGCGTCTTCACATTCGCTAAATCGTTTATTAAACACGCGTGACTGAGACGAGTGAGGAAAATTAATTTGTTTTCCCCGATCTCATGCTTCGGCTGTTACCTATCAACTAAAATAACGGTGTAAGTAAAAGATGGTCACCTCGCATGAGGTTGGGACCTTCGATCAATTGTCTTGTTGGGTACGGTGTCTGAATTTTTTATTTTTGAATACCAATCTCAAGGGAGTATTTTGAAGATCAATTTTGCATATTAAATTAGCAATTTGACCCTTGCTAATATAATTATATTAATAGAAATTAAGATGTTCTTAATTTTTCTATTATACTTTTCTAACTATAACACAGAAAATTAGGCAAATAAATACGGTTTCAAAATGGTGGTGTTAAACCTAAACTGAACTACTACAGTTTTTGGCAACGGTGTTATAACTTGTCACTATTATGCATTCCTTATCTATAGTTCTTATATATAGTTTCAAGACATTAAGCAGTTTTCCAAATTGCGGATATTGCCGAAGGCATAGCTTTCTTCTAAGCGGGGTTTTATTATCTATCTATTATCTATACATATAAAATCGCTTGTCCTGACTGATTCATCAACGCAGAGCCTGAACCGCTGGGTGCTACAAAATCGAAATTTTGGCAGTAGATGGCTTTTAGGTTGTAGGCATCCACTAAGAAAGGGTTTTTTTGAATATTCACGCCTAAGAGGGTGAAAAGGGGTAAAACGTTTGTATGCAAAATCTTATCTATAAAACACAAAATCATCGTTTCACTATCAATCCCAACCCACAGAGGCGCAACGGGGTAGTTTAGTTTAGCTATATAAAAGAAAAAATTCTTTAAAGATCAAAGATGAAAATTATTCAGCATAAATTAAATAAGTATTCTACAAGTTTAGTTGTTAATTCCCTTGAAGGATTGTTTTTTACCAGTTTTTTTTAATTGCTTCTATCAAATTCCAAACTATACGCGGGCGAAGCCGTGCGCTACTGCTATTTATTTATAGTTTTACAAAGTGGTTTGTCAACCCATTATTGTTAAACGCTGAAGAAACAAAAAAATCTTATACACGATTACCCTGTTAATATCTTATTATGTGTAGATGATAAATATTAGTTTCTGTACGTATTTTAAGAGCTCATGTTATATATATCGTGTTAATGTGGCTAACATGATAGACGTCTAATAGACCATGATCAAGCAATTTAAATATCATGAGATAACATGTGAATGTGATTATCAGAGAGCCTCTAATTGACTTTACATCAGTTGTTATCCTTTGGTTGATATTCTCAGGTAATAAATATCGGTTCAAGAGTCTGCGACGACTTTTCGTTATTTATTTAGTCTTCAATACCCAAGGGTCAACGGGGCCCTCCTAAACTTCGTTTGTCACAGGGCTGTATTTCACAATCTGTAATAGGTTTAAATTTTCGCAGAGTGATTTTTTTTAGTGCTATAAAAATAATAATAAAAATTAATTAAGTGCAAGTCGGAATTTACATTTTTTTTTAGAAAAGTTATAACTATAATGAAAGTACACAGTGTTATATATGTACGATGGTTTCGTTCTCTTCAGTTTTATTTATTTATTGCCTATTTTTGAAATTAGGCTATAGATAACTTGAAATCAATTATATTAATTGGTGTTAATTATACCATTATTAGTATTTATTATTATTATACTCGTATGTTTATTGATTTTTAATTATTTATTTTTACGTATTTTTGTTATACTTTTGACTTTGGTGTAGCAGTCAGCTGATTGTTACGTTAAAGGTCGCGAGTTTAATCCTCATTTGTATGAAATGCTTGTATATATGTACATCGTGAATCACAATTCACGACGGAATTTCAATTATAGGAAATTTTCTCTACTTTAATTATTATCCAATTCCATCTATTAAAGTAGAGATTTTGATAGAGCATATCAATATGTACAAAATCGCCTATTTTCAAAACTGGAAAACTTTCTAAGCAAAACTACCATTGAGTACCAAAATATAAATTCTTCTTTTTTTTTTTAATATATATATATTCTTAATATATTGCGGTAGTGTCTAGTCGTAGGCTGACTGACTTCAGCTCGTATGCGATGTGGCTCAACCAAGGAAGTACTACACTGCGACAGAAAATCGGCGTAAAGTAAATGTAGATACGTTTTGTACGGTTAGTGCCATCTGGAAGCCTAAACCCCTCTTCTTTTTTAGGATTTTTAGCTCATATGGGCGGCGTTTTCATATTGTTTACATTTCATTTTCATATAAGCTTTCTATTTTTATCTTAAATATAGTTTTAATATTTTTTAAAATTAATATTTGCTATTTTACTTTTCCAAACATATTTTGATTTTTATCGATAACAATTATCAAATGTTTCATAACGACCAACAAAATTATATACTTTTAACACATACGCACACCTTCATACCTTATTTGTATTTTTATCAATTTTTTTATTTATTTTATAGTCTGAGTCGCTACGTAAAGCGCGCGAAACACGTGAACAGTTGCCCATGTTGGCGGGAAAACTCGGCGAGATGTCACATTGTTATGCTTTCGCGCGAATTAGTTTGCGCAGAAAAACATCCATATATGCAGGAATACTTGCATACAGATTCAGTACATATGTCACCGTCGGTGGGGTAGGACGCTCACGTTGAAATAAAATGCATTAAATATCTCGCGTCCTAAAAAATAAAATTTAGTGACTTAAAAAGTGATGAATATGTGATATAACTTAAATATTTTTTATCGTAACCCTGTGATATTGTGTCGAACTTTTATTTTTTATAGTTATAAATATATTTAATAAAATGGCAAGCGAAAAGTGAGTATGAAATAACTCTTTTAATATACACATTTTTTTTTGTATCGCCGTAAATGAAACATAATAATAATAATAAGTATTTAGATAAATTATAATTCATAATTAAGGATTCCTTAATTACATGAAAATAAAGCAAAACACATTTCAGTTTTTATAATAAGCGAAATCTTTCAAAACAACAATCGACATCATTATATTTTATAGTGTAAATAATTATGTAGGTTACAATGATAGGGCCGTGTCGAAACTGGAGTTTTGGGACTATTTATATTATTATCAAAAAACAAACCCATTTAAGTATTTGTATACAACTGCGAAAACGATACTAGTTACTAATATTATTATATCTTTTAATTTTATAATACTTAATAGATTATATACATATATTTGTTATTCCTATAAAAATGTCTTTTTATATAAAAGTTCTACATATTCATTGTTATGGTAATAGTTTTGCATTATTATGCAATATTTATTTTCTATATTAATTTATATTTTATGTTGGATTAGTATTAAGTAAATAATGATCTTGACAACTTAGTGAATGCATATAAATGTTTGATAATGTTTACAAATATGCATTTAAAGAACCTAGACAGTCGCCTAGCCAGTCTAGATTAGTACTAGCGCGTGTAGCGCCTAGCTAGTTTTTAGGCGCCACTTTAAATTCTAGCTCAAGTGTCATACCTATACTTTTGATCAAATACTCAATCGTCACTTAATTTTAAGTACCTTTAAAACTTCGTCATGTCAACCTTATGCGAAATGCGTTGAATATAATTAACATTAGTTTTAAAAACGACGTAAACTGAAATACCGTTTGTATATTTAGTTGTTAACAATTCATTTCGTTAAAATAAATCAGTCTAGCCGTTGCTTTAAAATTATTAAAAAGTTACGAAAACAATTACATTTTTTCGGGTTATTTTGTTATTAATTTTACAATACATTAAAGTATTAAACTTATTAAACACGTTTCATTGTATTAAGTATCATAATAAAAATATATTAATAACATAAATAGACGCCATTAAAATATTCCGATCTTTTGGCTCATGTTCGTTTTTAATAGTTATTTTCTTTTTCGAGTTAGATGTCTTTTTGACACAATGCTGAGTTTTCTTAAAATGGCATACTAATAATCGGGTCAGATTTGATTACGATATAACCGGATTTGCAACTGTTTTAAACTTACCGTTAAAGATCACATGAGATCCAAATAAAATTAGTAGGACATTTATATTTGTAAGAATTTATGCAAACTATTGACCAAATTTGGAAAACATTATTGTTTTTTTTTTTTATTTATTGATATATTATATTTTTACAGAACATGTTTATTCTTTTACCCTATATTGTGTATTATATATTGTCTTTTCGATTCTAAAGATGACATACATTTTGTTTTTTTTTTAATATATGTAGGTATAGATATTTATTTAAAAATATATCTTTGAGTTTGTTATAACAACATGTTGTTTTTTTAATTTCTTCGCCACTGCGTAAACATGAAAGAAATATATAAATGCTATACAAACAAATATTCTGTTATAGAAAAACTTTATCAACACTTCCTTCCTTATCGTCCCCACTGAATAAATACACCAGATATTTTTGATTTGTTATTACACAGTCAATAACAAACGAATGGGTTTAAATATATCTAAAATACATTTTTTTTCAATTCTTTCATGTTTTATAAATGAAAATATAAGTCAACCAGATCATTATTAAATGCTTATTAAAACTATATTGTTTTGAAAAATATTATATTTATAGCATTTAAGATCTTTATTAATGTCGGAAAAAACAATTGTATTCTATAAGTAGGATGTTCTCTACTTTGGACGACAATGCTTAGCAACCAGCTGGCGCCCGAGTATGACAGGCGCAAAAATAATTTTTCAAATCGGATCAGTACTTTTGAGAGAGTATCGGATCAGTACTTTACTTTTGTGAGATTGCTTACACACAAACTTACAATTTACAAACACATTTATTCCCTTATAATATTAGTATGGGTCAGCTGCGGTAATCATTTAAAAGAGTTTTTTAAAAAATTTCTAATATAATTAAAAATGATGGATGAAATTCAAATAAAAATGTTTAATAATACTCTTTATTGCACTGAGAAATTTTAATGTTTATTTAAGTTAGAAATATTACATTGTCGTTATGTTAAAATTTAGGCTTATTCATAGATAAATCGACTCAGGCAACAGGTAAGCTATAAATAAAGTACACGAAGTCATTCAGTCGGTCTATAAATGGCCGGTAAGTTTCTAATATCCGTAAGTTACGTATTATTTGGGCTGAAAGTGCAAGGTTGAGGTTGTTGGCTCGTCGCCAGCCGTTGTCTTTGCACTCACGCGCCGATTCAATGTATTTCTATTATAATGTTAATTTCTCAGACATTTGTTTTCTAATGTAAGAAAATATTGTTTTTTAAACGTCTTATCTGTGTAGATTGTAACAGAAGGGATAATATAATTACTTACGATATTAGTTTAGTGTACTTATGAAATTTAATGTAATAGAAAAATAACTCTATACGTTACGAAACTATTGATGGAATTGTGATGAAACTTTGGTAGGGTGTTCTAAAGATTATGTATGAGGATTCTCAGCCAAAAAATACTATAGGTGGCATTAGAAAATATGCCTGATAAAGATGATTTCTAGTAAAATAGAAATTAGACAATAGACGCAAAATACGATTTGGATGTATGTGGTATTTTGTTATCATAAGAATATAAGATCACATAACTATGTCTCATTGACGGATGAGCATTCGTCTCCAGTAGAATCAGTAGTTTTATAATGGGGGATGAAGCGGTTATACTGTTTAGTGGACATTGTTGTTATGATGTGTTGTTGTGACTTTGTATTACGAGTGTTACAAATTGTACCATTACAGATAGTGCACTATGAGGCTAGAATTACAATCGTAAGTTTTCCTTTTGAGACCGATATAAAACAACTCTGTAACCTAGTAAGATATACGTCATAAGTAGTTAAGAAAACTTTAATTGTTAAAAATAAAGCACTGACAGTAAATTCTTTCAGGTAAGGCAATGAGAAATAACTTATATAAATATTTATGAAAGTCTGAGAGCCAAACTTAGCGCATTTCTCGCCATACTCAATTATCCTACCTCATTGAAGTAATACTCGAACCTGAACTGTTATTTTACAAGCGAGTACTCTCAGTGAGAGAGAACCCTAAGGCTACTAAGTCTACCTTTTAATGTTGGAATTTTGAACAACATACAAACATTATGACTCGTTTCACATATCGGTCTCGAAGTGTTGCCAAATTCTCATATAGAAGAAATGTAAGCATACTCAAATCAGATTTGTCACGATACAACCACGTGAATGTATGAAATTTATTTTTAGAGTAATGGAACAATAATTCTAACGTAAGTAGTTCTCGAAATACGAGGATAAAGGTCTTTATTCATAAAGTCTACACCGATATTTTGAATGCGACATTATCTTTATCTCTCTGCTATATGTTTACGGTAAAACTGAGAAATGTCTATCTAATGAGTGTAATAGTAATACCTATAATAAAATAAAAAAGATAGAGAAGTTTAATGACCTAGCGTTACAAAACTTTATGATGTTTTTGTTAAGGATGTAACCTTTTTTTTATTTATCGTTGTCTTAGATTTTCGCGATTATTATTCATTGAAATAAAACTATTTTAAACGGATTTAAATCGCGCTTTTTTATTTCTACATGTTTTTCAAACCTATATACATATCTACACATGCTATGAAGAGTACATACATTATGGCCTACTGGACTGAGCTAATGACATCCCAAACGACATTGTTCTACATCTAATGACCCGTCAACTGGTACAATTCGGTCTTTTGTATTGTATGCTCTTTGCTTCGATGCGCGGTGTTATTAAGACTGACCAGCATGCTGCATTGAATATCGGAATATACGTATTCTGTTGCCACACTTTAATATTACAATCAAACGCAATCATTATACCTTAAGATTAACTACTAAATTAATTGTAGTACAATAATTAAATTGTGTCCAATTTTCATCACAGTAAAAAAAATATAATTTAAGGTATAGTGTTGCAATGTTCCTCTTTGCAAATAATTCAAATATTGAGTCGCGTAATTATCGTATCTTATCTGAAAATTTGCAAAGAGAAACTATGTGCATATTTGATGGCGTAGATAACATAAAATATTATTTGCGAATAGGTATTAATGTCCAGACTAACCTGTTTTCAAATAATGATAATTTATTATTAACAATTAGTGCGTTCCGTATTGAGACAGGCGATAACATATAATATAGAGTAACCATAGGTTTCCTATTATTAACTGTTAGGAATATATCATAAAAGTAAATAATACTGTATTTTGTCTATGATAGCTCGTTGATCGGTTAGTTATTATTATATATCGGCAGTACGCACCCTCCCTCTCTCTAGGATAGATTGCTCGTCTTTACTCTCAGAAATATATTCATAATTACGAATAAACTAGTTACCAGAACCCCAGAGATAACTTAACATTAACTACTCTATTTTATTCTTACACTTGTCTGATTGACTTGTTTAGGGTACGTTTCGAAATACAGTAGCAGCTGACAGGCCCTTTTTTCCCGCGGGGCACTCTCGACAACTGCCTAGGGCCCCGCTATCTATGGGGGCCTTTAGTTTCTGCCATATTATTATATATAATGATTTTGCCACAATTAAAATAATATATTTTTTTAATTAATTCTATATCTAATTATCTATTCATTTAAAGTGACAGTGAAGAAATTTAAACAATATTTGCATAAATAATAATATAATATTATTTTCACAAAATAATCCTCTATCTAAGCCATAAGGGCTACCTTAATCCTAATTTGCCCTGGGCCAATAGTTTAAAGACGTCCCCGATTTTGACCAATGTTAATAACACTTAACATCGATGCCAGGATGCTACATTGTATGTTGGAATAAAAACCTTAAATTAATTCTGTGTTAAGGTTACGGGAGTTAAAGGCAAGATTTTCTTTATTTTGGCCACACTTAATTGTTATGTAATCTTTGCGGTCTTTATTTTTAATACTCATCTAAATCTTATTTTAACAACTAAAAACAAAATCAATTTCTTAATTATTTTTTTATAAATATTTTTATCGATAATCGTTTTTTGGAATAGTACCGAGTGCACTTAATTGTACAATAAAATAATTTATTCACCTTCATTTTACTGATTGCATAATTAATGAACACTAGCGTTTGCTTGCGGCTTTACTTGCGTTAATGTAGATTTTTATGTTATACGACCATCTAAAACTAATTTTCCTGGCTGACCAATAACACACCTGCAGCTCCTATTGTAGATAAATTGTACTATATTTATATCCGTCTTGAAAATGCAAACAATAATTTTACAAAGTTTTTTCAAAATCGGATCGCATATATGACAATGCACACGATACGAATAAACAAACATTAATTTGTATATACCAGATTATTAGTTAAATTAGGAAACCTAATCTTATATTATTGTATAAATTAAATCAAAAACGATATGACCAAAGAAACGCCTTATCAAAAGCTATATTCTATACTTATCCATACTAATGAATAAAATTGAAATGCCTGTTTGTAATTCCAAATTAACAGCTTTTCATTAAATGCGTATGTAATTATATACGGTACTTACATCAAAAAAATCATTTTTGGAAATCTTTGTCTGTCCGTCCGTCTATTTGTTTCGGCTAATCTCTTTTGATGGGACTCACAGATAGCTAACGTTATAAGGATTAAATTAGGCTAGTTTAATGTTAGAAATTATATTTATTATAATGTTTCGCAGACGAAGTCGCAGACACCAGCTGGTGTATATTTATAATACCTTGAAGTTGTAAAAATGCAGTGGTCGTCAACCTTCGTTTTATATCTACGTAATTGTAATTAATCTGCCTTATAAAGTATATCGGCTGTCTATTATCAATAAATTACTAAATAAGTTCCAATTATGCTTATAAATATATCATAATCATGCTAGACGAGTGTGATAACTGTCTCGGTGTGAGTTTTCATAATATCAATATTATATTCCCATATCGAGCTTATCTTATCGATAGTGAGCATCAAGGAGCACGAAGTGAGGCAATGACACTGTTGTGACGAATTAGTCGAGATAATGGTGTCCCTTGCGGATTCACACGCGTTTATGGTTACTGCTTCGCTCGTATGAGTCTTAGCGTGATGTAATATAGCCTATAGCCTTCCCCAATAAATAAACTATCTAACATAAAAATAATTTTTCAATTCGAACCAGTAGTTCCTGAGATTAGCGCGTTCAAACAATCAAACTCTTCAGTTTTATAATATTAATTTAGATTGGACTTTGATGTTTATTGCAGAGATTGTAGACTATTGGCACACGCGACGAATTATTTATTTAATGCTTAAAATATTGTAAAACTCGTTTCTATTCCTCGAAAAATAACTAAGGAAATACTTAAAATGTACCCATTTAACGAAAAAATGGATACTTTGCTTTGGGTTTTGTTTCTTATTAAGTTTGAAAATTGGACTTAAAACAACTCGTACGTTAACAATTGCACAAGTTTATATAACTAAGAAAATTTACGTGTTACAATATTTATTTAAAACGCGCCTTTACAAGGTCGTTGATGTTGCCTTAATTGATACTACCATTTCCATGTGTAATGAGTTCTCGCTCTCGTTGTCAAGGACAAATGAACTGCATTTAGTATCGATGAGATACAAGGGCATGGACTCGTATTTTGGCATCGTGCTAAAAAAATTCGGTACAAGTCAAAAATGTTGATTTCAAAGAAAAATTTTGTGCACGTGCATGACATGGCTGCCAACATTCTAATGACATTGTCAATGTTCCAAAAAGGTTTTCCTATTCTTTTGATTCACTGATTGACGAAATACTTTTACTTTCTTTGCAATATGTAAAAATAAAAAGCTAATTGGACGCTGATAGGCAATAATGTGTCAGGCCACTCGGACTGAATTTTGAGAAAATGGCGTTTAAAGATGTAAACTCGATTCTTAGCAAATTTGTTTGAAGACTTATAAATCCATCTTTTCTTGTCTATCATAATAAAATGTATGTGAGTTAAAAGCAGATTGGTGTAATGATAAGTTTTATCAAATAATAAGTTTTTCTAATGCATGATGATTTATATTGCAAAATATGGCCCACACTTCAATATTTGAATCATATAATTAAATAACTTTTTCCGTATTTATTTACTTTAGATGACTTAATTTTTTTTTAATAATGTTAAATACACGATGCACTATCCGAATACATTAATATCTCAAAATTCGACTTTTTGTGGATTGACACATTATTGCTTACCAGTATTCAATTAATTACTGAAGATATATGTACAATGTTATTTTAATGCTGTTTTGTTTTATTACTATTGATCTGTTGAATTATTCTTTATGTACGTTTATTTCGTTGTACTAAACTTATTAAGGAGTGGTGAACGTAAAAAGTGTTGTGCTATACAATAGTGTAGATTTAAACTATTAAAGTATAGATTATAAAGTTTATTCTTTAAACGTAAATGGAAATATTCAATCAATCAATTATTTGTTTTGATGGCTTTTAGGAAATATTTCAATTCAATTCTTTGATTTGTGGCTTTTAGGTGTGCTAATTAGGCAAATATTTCGCCAATGTCAAATGGAGTGGAGAAAACACGATGGAGATTGTTCGGTAGTAGGAAATATTTATAATACCGTTGAATTCATTTTGACATTTTCATAGTGACGTCGTTATTTAGGACTGTTGTAATGTGTTACGTAAAGAAATGTTTTTAAATACACGTATTTTTCACCTTACTATTTAATATTTTAAAAAATCTCTATAAAAATCTGTCTGTTTGTTCCGCATAATCTCCGAAACGGCTGGACCGAATTTCACGGGCCCTTCATTAGCAGATTGTTAATGTTATAAGGAATAACTTAAGCTACTTTTGTTTTATAAATTTAAAATCTGTGCAGTCGAAGTCGCGGGCATCAACTAGTAATATACTAAAAATATGAAAAATTTGTTGGTTCATCTTAGGTGTAGGCTAATTTTTATTTCGATTGTTTATTAATAACTAATTTTACGCAAAAAAATACGAGTTACTATATTACGAAATTATGTTTATTAAAAAAAAAAAATCAAGAGTGTTTAAATATTCAAAAACCAAATAAACATGACGAAAGTGTTAAATTTTAAAATTTTATTCAACATCTGTTTCGATATCTTAAGAATTGATTTAAAAGAAAAATCCTATGTTTTGCTCCAGAGTTAAATCTACGTTTGTAGTATTAAAACGGATTCCGTGCCTTATCCGTGTCAACATAGACAGATAAATAGAGATAATTACTTTCGCATTAATATTTAAAAACCATTCCCAGAAAAACTTGTAAAGCACATTAGCCTGAACAGTACTCACTCTTAATTCGATAGCCATAAATCAATGGATGACAACAGAGGTATGACGTCACAGATAACTCTTGAAACCCAATGAATGCAAAAGAACAATCAGTCGCAATATTAGGTTCGAGGAAAATTTTCTAACAACAAGGTTATATCTTAGAGAAAGTTCTTTAAAAATATTCTTTACGATTAATAGTAAATTCGGTAACAACAATAAATTGATTGAATTTAAATCCAGTTAAAATGAAGTTCGATTTAAATGCGAGTATAAACAAACATCAGCTATACATGTTTTGCAAAGAAAAATCTTTAAAATTATTATAATTTGATGTACATTAAACAGTTTACTATTTAAAGATGAGATACTCCTTTGATGATAAGTAATTCATTCTTTTTTTTAAGTAATGCAGGCCAGTGTTTAAGACAAATAAATATTGTTAAAGTTGCGTAGCTTATTAACCATAAGTCCACCATTTAATGTTAATGTATGTACATAAAAACATAAATATATGTATTTGTGTGTAAAAAAATGTGATATCCATGAAATTAATACGAGGAACAGGAACAAACTAGCTTTACCCGCTACCCGACTATGTCGAGTTAGTAATTCTTTTCTTGGGAGATGTATACGATTTTATAACAAGATTTTTCTATAGCAAAGTACGTTTGTGTGCTAGAGGATGTTACGATATTAAAGATTCTGTACATAATGACATACAATGGGAATAAGGCGATCGCTTCCAACCTATCTCAATAAATTTTATAATTTGTAATAAATTTTGACGTTGTTGAAAAAAAATTAATTCAAAAAAGGAGAAATAGAGTCCCGTTGAGTTAACCGACGTCATTTGCTTGACGTTTAAAAAGAGAATGTAGATTCCTAATTTTGAATAAAAATATTTTGATTTTGATTTTAAATTTCTTTTTAATTACCATACCAGATGCAGCGAATCGCAGGGTTTACAAGATGAAGATATAGCTAATTACGGTTCTATGTAAGTCTTTTTTCAGTTGTCGGCAAGGATGGTTTTTTTTATATTGGGCCTTTTATGCACTTAGAGCTAACGGCGTTAAAAAGATCGTCATTTTAACAAGGCCTATTTTGACATGTTACAGTCTAAATTAGAAAGGGATTATGATATTCTCTTTCTAATTATGACTTATAAAAAAATAGAGACAGTCTGGTTGTTGAAAGACTGCGTTGAAAAGCTAAGTCGTTTTCAACATAAACATATGATGTCCTGCAAAACTTAAAATTTACAACTATGTTTGGTTTTGTAATGCGATGTCTATCCTAGCAAGATCATTGTATTATTTTAGGTTATATTAAAAACTAGGATATGTCACAATGAGCCCTGGTAAAATCACGTGTTGAAAACTTGCTAGCTTTTACAGTGTAAGGAAGGCTTTATAGGCTATAATGGGTGTTTCGTACCCATGAGGTGCATGTTCCGTTGTGGGATTTAAAGTATGTTGTTCTTTTACTGGTTTATTGTTTATTTAGTATAAAATAAGGTATTAAATAGTGTATTTATATAATGTGAATTATAGTATTATTTTTAGTAGTACTGTTTCATTTTTTTTTAAATATAAAAATGTTAAAGTTTTGTATTTTATATATAAATTATAACATTGTAATTCGATAAATAAATAATTTTAAACTAATTAAAATATAATTATCGTATAACTATATAGGAGCTTTCTAATTATATCATAATTATATCGAATATCTACACTCTACATTCTCAAAATACTGTTTCTTTGGATACCCGCCTGAACTCCCCTAGGTGGAATGCATACATGCATTTGCCAGCGGAAAAATAAGGAGACAATATACACAGAGAAAAATATAATTTTATAATCACTAACAAAAATTTATAATTCAAATTCAATATTTGTTGTTGTATAAGTGATATGAAGTAGCTTTTTTTCTATTATGTCGTTTATTTAACAATACTTTTAAATTCGAGTACACAATGTGACTACACACTAAAATGTGACAGCAAGTTATTTGTTTTGAAAGTATTTAAATAATATTTTTGTCTGTTTGTTTGACAATTTTTCACTTAGTTTACGTGGTGGCGGTATTCTCATCGGCGTCAAGTCACGCTAGTCACCTCTTAAGGTAACGAAAAAAGATATGGAGTAAAATAAATGTTCAAATTCTATCACTATTGTGCAGCTAATTTAAAATTATACCAGCACAAGGAATTATATAACAATTTTGCTTTTTTACAACCATATCTCCACGCGTCATTACCTTACGAGGCGACTAGCGTATTGATGTGGTCTGTAGTACGTTGGTAATTATATCGGTCCTACGTTTGATTTCTTCTGTATGACCTATTAGGACAATTGGTAATGGACGTAATTTTGATGTTCCCGTCGCTTTTTGTCTTTGAAGTGTGCCTATCGATTGTACATTATTAATCGATTGTTTGGTTAATGGCTTATTGTATACTATAATCGTATCTTTACGCAGGTGGCAGTTTACGAAATCGTTAAAAGTAAAATCTATTTTCTTAACGTTTTACAAGTATCCAGAAGTTTGTTTGATGCCTGACGGTGTTGGATAGTCTACTTATGTCATTATTAAACGCGTGTGTATGAGGGCTGGAGATAATCTATATATATATATACGTATATTATTATGCAATTGTCAGGTAATGAATAATTTGATTATCATATTATGCAATCTAATTATTTAATCTTATTACTGAACGAAGAGCTAACAACTACTAACTTGTGGAACCTTTCTTTGTAACTCAACGTGTGTCGGTAGCTAGAACATTAAATAATATTTTTTTAGATTATAACAAGGTATTCTCCCTTTTTATAATCTAAAAAATAGTTTATATGGAAAAATAAGTCTTGCTAAAATAACGCGTTTACAACGTTGCTAGCTCTCAGACCATTTGTAATGTCATTGATTTCAGTACTATTTATTACATGGTACCACATAATAGAAAAAAGTATTATTACATTCGGTTATAATGTCGTACGATTACTTTGAATATAACGATTAATGTTTTCATTATCTCAATGTTTATACGTTTTAAGAACCTATCGTGGACTAAAATAGACCGCTTAAGGGCAAAAATTGAAAAAAAAAACACTTCTATGCCTAATTTGTATATTGTTCGTGTTATTCTTGTGACCTCAAAATAGATGTATAAAGCAAATAACATAATATTTAATTTAATTTATAAGTGAGATTGCACATTGTAATTATTTATAGACTAGTTTTCTGTTATCGGGTAATGTTTCTATTTATCATTATTTAATGGAATAGTAAGTGCAATATGCTTTGCAATAACATAAATAAAATGCATTGAATTTTTTTTAACCACAGACTATTCTTATATTATTAATTTATTATTCCCTATCTTATCTTTTTATTTTATATACTTATGTACATATATTAACTTATACCAAAATGGACAATGAAAATAGTGATTGCAGTAAAAGCAGGAAAATATGATAATAGTCGGAAAAGGATGAGACAGATCACTTAACATAAGGTGATCTGTCTCATCGTTTTCCGACTATTATCATAGAAAAATTTCAATTTGCAATTTAATATTTGTAAATTACAATCACAAATAGTACATACATATATCTATGTACATTTCTGCTATTATCCGTACATTTAACTTCTTCAATATCATTAAAAGACCTCAATTATTCATTCATAATTATTATAACAGGGACGTTTTAAGAACCTATCGTGGACTAAAATAGTAATAGGTTCTTAAAACGTATAAACATTTAGATAAAAATTAATAAAAACCTAGATCGCGGAAATATACAAATTGTATATACAATTTGGTAGAGTATTCAATTAACATACAAAATATTTGTATAAAGTATAGATTGCTATGTTATGTTTTAATGCTCTTATGTAAGCTCGATTCTGGTCGTAATATTAGTTACGTTATTACCTAATAATATAATATTTTAGCGCCTCATTAAAGCAATGATTATAAATTTATAATGAGCCGTGCATTATTATCAACAATTTTTTTTTATCGGCGAAACAGCAATTAAATGTTATTACTAATTATATTACAAGGTAGCACATTTGAATTATTAATTAAGGGTAATAATAACGATGTCAACCAGCATTGTAGTTATTAATAGAGGTCCATCTCAAAGCCTTGTGCTAGAATAAGATATGTATTTTTATAGCGTTTGAATCGCTTTTCCTATAAAATCCGTGGTCGTTCTGTCTATAAAATTGTTATTGAATTAATAATCTTTATTAATATCAATTGACGATTTTACTATATTCCGACTTTATTGATATTATATATTTTAGTTTATTTATTTATTAATAGATTTGTTAGTTACATTTTTTTACTTTAAACTAAATGATAAGTCGTAAAAGAACAATGTTATTACTCGAGTGGAGTTAAACCGAAATAAAAACGATTATGTTTTTACACTTCGTCAAAATTTGTTAATATTTATCATACGAGTTAGACTTTTTTATTTTTAAAAGGATAAGTATTTTTATTTGATTAGTTTAGCAAAAAAAGGAGCGTGTTATGCACATACGAATAATACAAAGATTTAAAAGAGAATACTACACGACAACAGAGCGTGTTAAATTTTACAAAATATTATAGTGTCTTTTACAAATGTTAACAGGAACATTATACTAATGTATTTATTTTGTTTCTTGACATAAAATAATAAAAATAATGTCACTTATTTATTTATCTATTATGTGTCTCCTGAGTCATTTAGTCAAGCCAGGCTGAGTTGTATAAAAAACCGTCCATAATGTTCCCTTATTATTCATATGAGAATATAACATATAGAATTAATATAAATGTAATATAAGTACACGTATTTTATATAATATTGTTTATCTTTGCAGTGACGATATCCATTCAATAGCTATCATAAAGATAACGTAATTTTCTTAACAAAAAAACTGAGAAAATGATTTACGAGTATTTAACATCGACAAACGATTAAAAATAGATCTTATTGTATACCAAGTAATTTTGCTTGAAGTTTCACACGCGCTAAGTTTTTTTGATTTTTCCTGTATACAAACTTTTTTGAAAAATCCTTTCTTAGCGGAAACCTACGTCATAATAAATATCTGCGTGCGAAACTGCATTATATGTTCTGTGGAAACTGTGTGTTGATAGACTAGTCAGTCAGTAACGGTTGCCTTTATAGGTATAACATACTGAGTAGTATTAATGGATTTTTCTTTATTTGAAAAGCTATAAGAACATAACCCTTAATGTTTTAATATATGACGAACAAACAAACTCATAAATAAGGCTTATCAAGTTTCGAATTCGAGTTTATGAATTCGAATTTACTCAAAACTGACAAATTTTTTGAGATAAAAGGATGCTGATAAGCAATAATGTGTCAACCCACAAAAAGTCAAATTTGGAGATATTGATGTATTTTGATACTACGTCACCTATTTAACATAATTAAAAAAAATTTCAAGTCATCTAAACTAAATAAGTATAGAAAAATGTTTCGAATTTCAGGTGCGTTCCATATTTTGCAATTTATAAAATAATTTCAAATATTTAAGAACTTATTACTAGATAAAATATTAAACAAATCTATGTGCTTTTGATTCAATATACATTTTATTAAAAAAGAATAGAAAAGATGAATATATATGTACGTGTTCAAACAAATTTATTAAGAATAGGTTTGACATCTTTAGACGCCATTTTCTCAAAACGAAGTCCGTGTGGCTTGACACAATATTGCTTATCAGCGTCCAAATATGAAAAGAAAAAAAAACACCTGAATATGAAATTTTATATATCTTAGTCGTTAGAGCCGTTTTTGACAAACATATTACGTTAACATAAAGTACACATTCAGACCTAATATATGTATAATAATTGCTTGCTTAAAATATAGAGTTGTTATTTTTTTGAAACGCATTTAAAACGTTACAAATAACAACATCAAATAATATATCACCGCGTGATTCGTACATTTAGCAACACTAAGTTAATTGAATCAAATTTTATATTCATGAACTTTTAATTATTACGTTATTAGGAAAAGTTTGATAAATATTATTTTTAAAATGAATTTCCATACTTTATATAAAATATATCTTTGTTTATCTAAATATATATAACTAAAAGTCGACTGAATGACGTAGTGACGCGCAGCCAAAACTACTGACGGATCGGGCTGTTGGCATGCAGGTAGATGTTATGACGTAGACATCCGCTAAGAAAGGATTTTAATTAATACTACCCCCAAGGGGATAAAATAGGGGATGAAAGTTTGTATGAAACTTAATCAATTTGTAATGATAAAAAACAATGAAATAACTAGTACACTTATAAAAATATTAGAAAGATAATGTTATTTAATTCTAAACCGGTGACAAAAATAGTAATATTTCACAAAAATATGTAACAGAAATATATATTCCACAACCTTTTAATAAAAAAACGATTAACTAACTTTATCGTATTCTAATCTTATGAAATCCTAAATAACGAATAACAATTACAATAATCGCAAAAAAATAATCATTAATCCTAAAAACAATCGTTGATTAATATTCGTTAAGCGAAATTAGTAATTCAACATTCGTTTATCTTATAATTAATTAGATATAATGATAGTTATCATTATTTGTTCAGTCGTTGACACCACGGACTATAAACAAAGGCCCTTCCATCGGCACGCGTTTTAAATAAACATGAGATAAAATTAATTACTATTAATAACTCGCAATGTTTTGTCGGATAGTACTTGCGTTTTGTATTGCCTTTATCACTATTAATCATTTTGTTTAAAACTATTTAATAGGCTGAAACACAGTCTGCTAGCCACTAACAATATGCAATACTTTAAAATTAAATAAACACGATTGGCATTAATGAAAAAAAAAATCTTGTCGTTATAGTATCGGGTATATAGCTATCGGGTGTTTATTATTATATCATAAGGTTTCTAGTGCTAGGTACAAGGCTATCGTAGGGGTTTTAGTGGGTATAAATCTCCACATAACTCGACAGGGGGACCCCTAGGAATCGGGTATTTTTTTCGAAGATTGCCCATACGTAAACAAAAATAAAAGTGATAGGTACCTCATTAAATAAATTGGTTGAGACGTTTAGAAGTTATGGTAGAATTCAGAAACTCACATGTACAATTGTAGGTCAACCATGTAGCAACAAACAGTCTCAAAATATTTAGCATATTGTGTAAAATATTAATTAAATTTAGAAGTTTGTCTCTGACCAAATAAAACTGTACAAATTGATAATTAGGTGGTAAGTTTACCATATCTTCGATCACGTGACTGAATAGGAAAGCAGAAATTGTTTAAAGGTCAAACTGACATTGGTCGATAACACTAGAGCCTGTCACTCAAAACAGTATAGTGTTATTGTTTTAATAAACTAATAAAACAGTTCCTATTGAGATAAACTGAGTGCCTATCTCATAAAACTATATAAAATGTTTTGTTGTACAATGAATGAGACAACTATTGTTGATGCCATAAAATAATTTTTAATCCGTTTTAGTGTTTGAATGATAATTCCTTTTGTTAAGCATAAAGCTGTTAAATTAGTGGTGTATAAAACGTGATAGTCGGTTTAATTTAAACAATTTAATAATTAATTATCACCTTTACCTTAAAAAGAACTTTTATAGATGTTACTAATGTTACTTATGTTTAAATAATAAATAAAGGGTTCCTTATTCTATTATTTATAAAACCTTATTTTGTTTTTCAGAAGTGATTCCACACCATTTCTAAAAAATGGTGTATCACCGACTATTGTCAAAACCCCTTTGCCGGGTAAAACCTCAAAACCTGGTAAGGAGGGACGAGGGAAAGCATTTAAGCAGATTATGGCGTCGTTCATCGCCAACTTAGGCACCATTAATACAGGAATGGCATTTGGCTTTTCGGCAACAGCGTTACCCCAATTAAAGAGCGCCGCGTCTAGTATTCAAATTACGGAGAGTCAAGCAAGTTGGATTGGTAAGTTTTCTTCTTTATTAGCAAGGAGTTTAGATCATGTTGTGCACTTTTTTTTAGTATTGTACCAAGGGTTTTTTATCGAACTAGTCAACATATGATTTTGTCATAGACTTCGGTTGCATGCTCCTGTTCAATCAACGAAATGATGCCAGAAATTTCAAACGCAAGATTATTGTTTGTAGTGTTCCGCAATAATATATTTTAATTGTTTTAAAGTTTTTCAGTTTATCGAGTTAAAATCAATTTAATGCTTACGGTAATGGTTTAATTTATCGAGTGGACGAAGAACTTTTCAGTCCTTATCTCACAATCACAAATAAACTTATGTTACACGTTCTCAAAGATGTCAGAAGTGACATCTAACGTATATGTATGTACGTCTTCTCAGATTGTTTTCATCGCAACCCTAACAGAAATTTTATCGTCATTAGCTTTTCCATATTGTTATTTTAATATTTGCAACTAAACCTTATGGAAGTCTGAAGTCAATGAATTTTAAGCAAACGTTTAAGTCTGCAAAGACCTGAAGAATCAATATCTAATAATATTATAAACACAAAAATAACTCTGTCCACGTATTTGTTACCTTTACACATTGCACCTCTGTACCGGTTTTGATCAATTATGGTATATAGATAGATTAGACCTTGGTGAAGAACAGGACTAGGTGAAACGGGAGACGAGGCTTTTACGCAAACGAAGTTACGATGACCATCTCGTAATAAATATATTTGAAGAATTGTAATTCTTTATTTATTTGCAGCAAGTTTAAGTTCTGTTGGGACGCCTATTGGGTGCATCGTCAGCGGTTACCTCATGGACAACATCGGTCGAAGGCGTACGCTTATCATTACTGAAGTGCCACTCATTATAGGCTGGATCCTTATATCGATGGCACAGAATGTTCCTATGATATATATCGGTAAGACTACGATTATTGCATCTTACTAAATTTACTTCCTAATTTTCAAAATTGCCCAAGCAAACTATATTAGCTTAAAGATTCAATTGTTAAGGATTTATTGTTACATAAGTCAAATAAGTATCTGTTAGTGCCCAATATTATTTGTTTTTAATTTTTGATATGTAATAATGTTAAACTTAAATTGCATAATACTTACTCTCACTCATGGCCGTTATTTTCTGGTTATTATTTTGTTACCCAGATATAATTCTCTAGTCAGCATCGTGTGAACCAGGCATTATTATCGTGTTATAATAAAGGCATCACACTCAACGGTCCATTAAGACCTCATGGCCGTGTGTTGAGCGTCCGGACCCAGAACACTGACACAAACATCCATATGGCCAGTACAGACGTTTGTCGGATCGAACCCGCGACCGTTAGCGCTTCAGTGACCACTGCGCCAACGTGTTTGTTAATTATTCAGTAGGCACTCTATCTGTTATTAAGAGGTTAACCATATTTTTTTCTACAGGCAGGTTATTAATAGGATTCGGATCTGGAATGGTGGGGGCTCCAGCGAGGGTGTACACTTGTGAAGTGTCACAGCCGCATCTCCGTGGGATGCTCGGCGCTATGGCCTCTGTTGGAGTTTCTACTGGAGTTCTTATACAAGTATGTTTAATGTTTATTATGTTTGACTATTAAGTACAGAGTTGTGTTATACCTTTCTCGTATTTAATTGTTGTTTTGTATATAAGGGGTTGTTTGTAGCTTCGCCTGTACTTATATTACATTTTACACCATCATCCTGTTAAACAAATCAAAGCTTTTCAAAACTTGTAAAGTGTAATATCTTTATATCTAATTGTCTTGTAGTCTTTTGAACATTGAATAAACCAATGAAAAAAAAGGTAATGGCAATAACCTGCTTTATCGTTTGCATAAATGCATTCTTTACTTTATTTTATATTAACGAGCATATATATTTTATTCATTTAAAAAATGTAAATTCTACACAAGTCGATAATAACGATACTTAAAGGTATTACTAAAAATAAAAGAAAAGTGACCGTTTAAAATTAAGACACTTACTAAATATACATATTAATAAAAAATTACATGCATATCAAGACATCACAAAAGATAAGTGAAAAACGATAATTGTATTGAATTGAATATAGTGTATGGGATCAAAAAGATTTTAAAAGGAATTAAAAAAATAAAGGCGCAATAGACATATTGACATTGCATTCAATAATATTTTATATGAATTTATATATAGATGTAATTATACCTAGGAAGCTGTTGCAAATTCCACATATGACTCAATGATAAGCGTCATTGATAAGAATACCTAATGTTCTTTTCATCTAGATTCTAGATGAATTCGAGAAAGTTGGGATTAGCCATTCACATCCGGTTGTTTTTCTATTCGAAATTCAAATTCGATTCTCTGTCAGACGGAGTACAGATAAGCGACATAGGTTCTTTAATAGTTAAATAATAAATAATAATAATAAAATTGCTTTCTTCTCATACTCAACTAGCTTTCCGCTGGCGACTTCGTCCGCGTGGAATTCAGTTACATTTCTCTCCCGTTTTTATAGAATTCCCACTGGACCGTGCATTTTTAGGATTATGCCTTTCAAAGGATGTAAACTATATCCTTGTAAAATTTTATCGTAATCGTTCCAGTTTATTCGTTACATACATACGAAAAAACAAATTCTTTCTCTACGATACAGTAACTACCTCTCACTTAATTTGCATGTGTGGTTATTGCTTCGCTCTTATGAGTTACTACGTGATGTAATATAGCCTATAACGTGATCAATATTGCAAAAAGATTTTTTCAAATCCTATCAGTACTTTAAGACATTACCTCCTACATATAGCTAAATTAACAAATCAGCTATATAGTATAGTATAGATTATCCGAATCGAGTCTGCTATGTAAGCACTAGAAATACTATTACATCTAATTCACTGCTATTAACATGTAACATTAAAGTTATCTAGCCATAGTATCTGTTGGTGATAATCCAAATCTAGAAGTGGACTCTACTTTATCGTCGTTTATTTATAGACTACACATGTTGAGACATTGACGTAACGTATGCAAGTTGGTGACGTTTTGACAAAGATATTTATTAGGTGAGAATTATACTAATAAGTTTTGCTCTCAGGCTTTCATAAAGATTTACATAAGTTGTTTCTCATTGCTTTATACCTGAAAGAATTTACTGTCAGTTCCTTATTTTTGACATACACGGCTATTGTAACTTCTTACGAGGTATCTGTTATTAGAATACAGTGTAGTTTAATATCAGTTACGAGAGTAAAAACAAATGTAATTTTCTCCTTAGAATGAAACTTTTTTAACGGATTTATCGCCTGTACGCGAAGACAGATAGTAATATACGTGAAGATATACATAAGTTATGTTATTAGTGCAATTTGGCACCTGTCGTCCAATTTTGGAAGATCGAAGTGGTTACAGATTCTTAACGTCAAAAAGTATAAATATCTTATAAATCTAAAATTATAAAATATCGTTGATATAGCTATTTAGAATATTTTAGAAAAGTTTTTAATTTATTTATACTTGTATCGTAAGCTGCGAAGGTCAAAAATACTGGCAGTAATTAATTTTTTGGGTGTGAAGCAATAAAAATTATTTAAACTATAATGTACCTATATGTAATCAAACTTAAGTGTAATTCTTGCCTAAGATCAAATCTCTGGTGTGTAAATTATTTTAGAATAATGTATAATAAGTATTTAATATAAACTTACTTTGATAACATTGATGCTTTGATTTAGATTTGATACTTTGATTTTTTCAACAATTTCGCTGACACATACTTTTGTATTAAAATTCTTATAAAAATATTTAATAAAAATATTCCGTACTTATACACATGACATAGAACACATAACAGATTTTAATAAAATTTACTTATTTTATCTGCTAACAAGTAACATCTGCTTATTAAAGTACTCTATGTCGTTGATAAAGTTTATTAATGAATAAACTGAGTCTAATCTTTCATTAATTAAATTTTCTCTCGCGTGCCAAGTCTCTACGAAATTAATCATTAATAGTTTAATAATAAATTATATCGTAACTCCATTGATCTTCATTAGTTATAATTACTTACGCATCCATTAATGATTAAATAATTTATAGATAAGAATCAATTAACTATTGCTTTTTCACGTAATTATTAGTTTTAATGCGTTAAATTACGTAGGCTTTTAATCAGTATCGGTTAATCTTATATTACTAAAGTTATTTAAAATACACCACATATGTTTACATAACACTAGCTGGTGCTCGCGACTTCGTCTGCGATGTCTGTGATGCTTACGTAGCTTTATGCATGCAAAGTCTCAGCCCGATCGGCTAAAAATTGACAAAGTTTCATACCAAGTTTATTCCCTATTTTATCCCTTCAATTCAACCAGAATTAATCAAAATTCTTAGCGGATGTCTACGTCATAACATCTACCTGCATGCGAAATTTCAGCCCGATCCGTCCAGCGGTTTCGGCTATGCGTTGATAGATCACTATGTCAGTCAGTCACCTTTAAGCTATATATATTAAGATTTTTCAATGTGTATATTTAGTTTTAGAGGTGCAAGTATATAAGATGAACAATACGAACAATATGATATGATAAATAAGCATCCCAACATCTAAAACACTTTTCATTGATCGCTATCATTAACCAGGTGATATCAAATTTAGCTGTTACAATAAAAATATGAATTTTGCCTATTAAATTAAATTAATTGCCTAGATATGATAGTAATTTTTCAAACACAACATACACAATGTTTATGACGAAAAATGTTTGTTGCAAGCAGGTATAAGGCGAAAATTACACTTGTAAGTTTTGCTCACGCACTTACATAAAATTTATATCAAAAACTTACCTAAAAAACTTACAACAGTCAGCGACTTATTTATTGTAATGCACGGTATCTTCGTAAGGTAATATAGGCAACTGTTACCAGGCCAAAAAGTTGTTTTGTATCAGTTACGAGGGAAAAACTCAGAAGTGTGATTCTCGCTATAGAAAAAAAAATCGCCTATTAAATTAGAATAATAGCTTAGAAATTAATGTATTTTTATTTCACAACCGAAGTATACGGTCCGGCAATAAACAGAATACAACTAATTAAAGTATAAAATAATATTTTATGATTAAAAACGTTTATCACAAGTATATATTACAATTGGATGCTGATATGCAATACTGTGTCAAGCCACACGGACTTCATTTTGAGAAAATAGCGTCTAAAGATTTCGAACCTATTCTTAACACATCTGTTTGAAGAAGCATATATCTATCTTTTCTTTTCTATTTTGATAAAAAGTATAATTAATTAATAGCAGATAGGCTAGTAAAGATTTTTATCTAACAATAAGTTTTTCAAATATATGAAATTATTGCATAATCCAAACTTTTTTCCGTACTTATTTAGTTCAAATGACTTGAAAAATGTTTGTATAATGTTAAATACGAAATGCATTATCAGACTACATAAATATCTCTAAATTTGACTTTTTGTGGGTTGACACATTATTGCTTATCAGCATCCGATTGTGAACGTAAGAACGTAATCTACGAGTGCATTAACCAGTGCATAATCGGTCGTCACGTAAATTATATCAGAAAAAATATTTTTTAGCTACTTCATACATCTTATCATGATAAAGTAGGAATTTCTTTTATAAAGTTTATTGTGTATAATAATATTTTATTATGTATGATAAATACAATCAAAGAGCAATTTTCCTATACACTTTAGGGTGTAGAAAAAATGCTTTTTATGTTGTATGTTTCAAAACGCAATCCAGTATGATAAACGAATGCGATTTGGATAGACAAAGATACAGTGTGTTTTGAAATACACTTTATTTATATTTCAGAACATATCTAAATATATATAACTCAAATGTGACTGACTGACTGACATAGTGATCTATCAACGCACATCCCAAACCACTGGAAGGATCGGGCTGAAATTTGGCATGCGGGTAGATGTTATGACGTAAACATCCACTAAGAAAGGATTTTGATTAATTCTACTACCAATGGGATAAAATAGGGGATGAAAGTTTGTATGAAACTTAGTCAATTTTAAGCCGATTGGGCTAAGACTTTGCATGCGTAAAGCTATTATGACGTAGGCAGCAGACATCACAGACGAAGTCGCGAGCATTATCTTGTTCAATATAAAACCAGAACTATGTATTTTTATGTCACAAGGAAGAAAAAAAAACTAAAAATGTAAACAACTTTTGCTAGTTTAATTTTTACCGTCACTTGTAATTATATGTAATCGATCAAAATGATTTATGAACTAGAAAAATAAGTGATTCATTGAAAATCAAGTGTTGGTTTGCAAATATTTGTATTATATATTACACAATGTTGCGTGATAATAGCAAGCTAGGTTTTTTCTGCGACTTCGCTTACGTTTTTTTAGCTTATAAGCAAAGCGTAGAACTCAAAAATAATATTTTAAAACATTATGATATATTATATATGTAGTTCTATTCATTAAAAAAGCTAACTAACACACAGTCGTATTTTGATTTTGATAATTATAATATAGACGGATTAAATTGTTCTCTGTATAATACAGTTTCAGGGGAGCTTGTATAATTATACATGTGTATGATAAAACCATGTATCTCACATGTTATTGTATGATTTATTTATAAAGGTAATTATAATTTTAAATGCACTTTGTATGAACGAAATAAACAATCATCACGTGTTCTTTATGTATATTCTTATCGATTAACATAATTTATAAGAGATAAATAGGCATTAATGCAACTGTATAACTGTATAATTAAAAACAATAACTTATAATTATTTTCAATGGAATTCCTGTAAAGCAACTTTTAATTTCTGCCACACGAGCAAATCTATACTGATATTATAAAGCTGAAGAGTTTGTTTGTTTGATCGCGCTAATCTAAGGAACTACTAGTTCGAATTGAAAAATTATTTTTGTGTTCGGTAGTTTATTTATCGAGTGAGGCAATAGGCTATATTACATTACGCTACGACTCACAGGAGAGAATCTGTAATAATAAACGCGAGTAAAACCGCAAGGGACAGCTAGTGATTAAAAATACTTCCACCAGCTTATTAATGATAATGAGCCACTCAATTTAACGCAATATAAAAAAATATTGGTACAAGGCGTGAATTAAACCTGGTAAGTATTGTTTGACAGCTTTCGTAACTACTTACGACGTATCTGTTACTTGGTTATGGAATTACTTTATATCGCTCACGAGGGCAAAACTTACAAATGTATTTCCCGCCTCACAATGACGTGATTTCAGTAATTTAACAAATTATGATAATAATTCTTTATTGCAGACGATTTACAGTCCAAATTTTGTTAGTAGATAATTATAAAACATTACCTATTTGAAAACACATGTAGTTCAGTCAGTCTACTAAGCAACATGGAGTCCATCCTATCCCCGATTAATTTTAGGACTCTATTGGAGCTCTCTCGATAAGATAAGAGCTATAAACCCGACTGTATTGATGTAGGTAGCTAAGTTTTTCAATGATTTGAGACTTCAAACTATTTTTAAACATGTATCTTTATATACATATATATACAAAAGCAAAAGGTCACTCATTCTCTATATCTCATTCTCGAAATCTCTACAGAAAAACGAAAGAAACTACAAGTGCTAGGAGTTTCAAATTTTGCATTGGGGTTCGTTTTAGGACGTAGATGTTAACTAAGACTAAGGAGGTAAAACGGGGGTTGGAAGTTTGTATGAAAATCCTATGTTTGTATTATATACATATATTTTCGTACTCGCCATTTAAACGCATTTATTTTGATACACACGATGTCTTAAGATTTTTTTTTCAGTCCGCACATTACGAGTAAAGCGCATAAAATTTGAATTTTTAAGAATTTCATGTATCCAGTCACACTTGCACTATCAAAACCAATCTAATAACGAATTTATAAAAATCGGTTAAGCTATTGAATAGTTTTATGTCGACATAAGAACATATCTACAAATATACATACGTGCGGGTCAAACACATAACAAACGTAAAAAGAAAACTTCCGGTAAACAGAAAAAAAATTAGACTAATGCATGCCCCACCAATGTTTAAAGCCCTTGGTCGCGGCACATACGCCTCTTTTACCATTAACACGTCAAACATTGATAAACGGTAATTGAACGGTAAGCTTGTTTGTTCGTGTAAAATTAGAATTGTCAGCGATGTAAACATTAGCTGCCGTGTACCCGGCGTTATTAGATAACTACGCGATACGTCAACGGAAACATGTAATAATTAGCCTTGTGACGGCGAGTTAGTCACAATTGTCCGTATTTGAGCTTTTCTTAAACATAAGTCTTGTACATCCATGATCTTGCACTACCTTTTTTATTTCCCGAATCCCTGTATTTAGTTAAAACAAATTTGGTAGTGTGTTTAAAACTGAGCCGTCTTAAACCTTACTTATATTATAAAGCTGAAGAGTTTGATTGTTTGAACGCGCTAATCTCAAACTAACTACTGATTCTAATTGAAAAATTATTGTTTTGTTAGATAGTTTATTTATTGGAGAAGGCTATAGGCTATATTACATCACGCCACGACTAATAGGAGCGAAGCGGTAACTATAAACGAGAGTAAAACCGTAACCGACAGCTAGTATTGTAATACGTTTGATTTAACTTATTTTTGTTAAATTTCCTTCGAAATAAGCATGGCCCTACGTCTTATTGGTTTGAATAATTATAAAACGCACACTGGTATTAATTTTATACTCGATTCTGCATACTGTTAGAACTGAATCGTCTGATATATGGAACCTTTTTTGGAACAGTTTCTTACAGTGTGCGGCTGAGGTAATTTGAAAACCGTAATTAATCTAAATCATAAATATAATATGTACCAAGAAATGTATTTTTATTATAAAATTGACTTTAAACTTGAAATATCAAATCAAAATTTGCGACACAACGTGATCCTGCAGTCCACCTGGCACTGATTGCCAATAATGAAACTATAATATTATATTCCCACGTGTGGATTAACACATAATTCTCTAAAAATAAATCTTTCTTCTTCGAGCTCTCTTTACGCCGTTTATGTGGAGTCAGCTTTCCCAACCATGCAGTGTATTAACACATAATAATAAAACTAAAACAAAAGTTACTTTTTCCAGTACGTGATAGGCAGTGTAACAACATGGAACATATTAGCGGGAGTGAGCGCAATAATTCCAATAGTATCTCTTTTGGGAATGACGATGTTGCCAGAGACGCCGAATTACCTCCTAACTCAGGACAAGACGGAGAAAGCGGAAACGTCTCTCGCCAAACTCAGAGGCTCAACTTGCAACCTACAGGATGAAATCAATAAGATGATAACGTTTAAAGAGAAGAATCACGTAGAACCGTAAGTAAATGTTTCAATTAGATGATCGTTGTTGTTAAAAATATTTAATTTTGTTACAAAATTTGACTTATCAATTAAAAATATTAATATTATATGACTTATTAATTTTAATATTTAACCAATTTATTGTCCTAAATTGATAATTCAATTAATTATGTTAGCTTTATTATTAATTCAATTCCATATTTTAATTAATTTGTTTATGTTTATATAATTCTTTTTACGATTTCACAATTTAATTTTGATTTATGTATCACTATTTTTTGCGTTGTGGAATTAGTACTTTAGTTTATTTTTCCTCTCTCTGCACACTTGGTTTAAGCTTTAGTAATAATTGTTTACTTCAATGTATTACCTCACTGTTTGTTTCCCAAATATAAATAAAATAAAAAATAAAATAAAAAATAAACTTGTTTGAAGGAAAATGTGCTCATCATATTACTTCTTTGTAAAACATCAGAAAAAAATAGTTTTCAAGTTAAGAATAATTTTAGCTTAGTCGATTACATTATTAAAGGGCAACGCAATTAGGGGCCTATTAAAAATATTCTGAATGATAAATTAATATCCTATTTTCAGTTAAATGTGAGATACAAAAGTATATACATGAAAATTGTGCCAAAACATGACAAAATGAATTCAAATTTAACCAAAATGAATATTCTCGTTGAAATTTGAAATTAATTAAATGTTTTTTTAAATCATTTATCATTATTCTATTTAAATGTTTCTAGGAAGTAAATCTTGGCAATGTTTGCGTCCTGACGTAGACTCCTTAATTCCATTAGCATATTTGCTCAGCTGTAAACAGGCCTTGTTATTGTTTTGTTTTTACTAATGCGTTTGGTTACAAATCCTGTTAACAGACACGATTATGTGCGAATAAATTACGTTACACTTGTATCATAATTTGCAAGTACAACACGTGATAGTCAACGTCATGAAACGTCAGTTTGTCAATAATTACTGTATAAGAAGTCATAATGAAGTGTGACAATATTGACTGTTGAATGGTTAAGTAGTTTGAAGGTAGATGGATATCGATAAAACTGGTACATATTTTTTTTCAACTCCCTTTAAAAACAGGATGAAGTTGTCAATTCGTAGCGTTTTTTTTTTTAATTTTTGTCATTTCTTAATAGATTTCGATATACTTTCAGATTGGTCCTAAATAAATTTTATTGAAATCAGCTCAGTGATTTGGTTTGAAATTAATAGTATAAGTGTTTCGTTTAAGTAAATAAATTTCGTATTATGCTTTTAATTTTGGTGTATTTTTTAAGTCTTAGTTATTATTCTATATAAAATACAGAAACATGAAATGGTAGACCATAGTTGCAGTTCACTGACTTCAGCTTTTGTACGAACTGTCTCGATCGCAGAAGTACCACATTTTCAAAGAATATCGCAGTAAAATTGTTAGTTTAGCTGCGATTCGTAAAGCGAATGAGAGTCAGAAGTCGAAATTCCCATTCCTTCCTTCTCTTTCACATTTTTCTTCTTCCTTGTTTTATTCCTTTTAAAACTTGAAAAGCATTTGTGACTCATTCTGGTAGCGCAAACGTTTTATAGTAATACCCGATTTAAAATTATTCATCTCGTAATAAAAATTCTAGTCCGAGCAATACTAAGCGCATGTTTCCACATAAAGTCTAATACATTTAAATTCCTGCTGATTTGTCGTGACCAAAAGTAGCTTTAATAGCTAAACATTTACAAGTTCTTATTTTTAAATCACTATTCATGTTTTCAATGGATCCTTTTATTTCTGTACAAATTTTAATTGATTAATGATATTTTTCAGATTAAAATCACCAAAAGAGATATTGAAAGCGCTGTTGTCTCCATCAACACTTAAGCCTTTTGGAATTCTCGCGCTGTACTTTTTCATCTACCAGTGGTGCGGTGTCAATACTATTACTTTTTATGCTGTTGAAGTTTTTGAGGTATGTAATATATTTAGCCTTTCTTAGTTCATTTTAGATTTTTTTTTACTGTACTGCCAAAATCATAGCCCTCTTAGAATTATGATTTTCGAGCATATTCAGAGTGATCTATGCAGATTGGTCAGTAGGGAGAGCAAGAAGTTAAATTAGCTACTAATTAGAAAAACAGATTTATTTTTAAAACCGACCAGAATCAAATCCTGAGGTGTATTGAGATTTTTCGTAAATCTTTTAATGCAATTTTCCTTAACTTCAAAATCGGTGACAAGATTTCTAAAACCTAAAAATTATTTTTAAATATCTTCAACGTAGTCAACTTGACATAGTTTGCTTTTTATGACATTCGCGCCATCATGACGAATCAAACGACATGTTCTTAATTAAAATCGGCTCACGCGTTTTGTCTAAATAGTGATACAAAAGTACAAACCCACATAGATACATAGGTTGATCACATCACACTCCTTTTTGTGGGGTCGGGTAAAAATCAAGTCTCGTGTCTTTAACGTAGTAAAAGTAAAGTAACAGCCTGTAAATATTCCACTGCTGGGCAAAGGCCAAAAGGCCTCTCCAATTAAGGAGAAGGTTTAGAGCTTAATCCACCACGCTGCTCCACTACGGGTTCGCGGATATACATGTGTCCAAATTTCTACTGACACATGCAGGTTCCCACGCGATGTTTTCCTTCAGCGCCAAACACGAGATGAATTTAAATACATATTTAGCTCTTGAAAAACACAGCGGTGCTAGCCGGGGTTTGAACTCGCGATAATCAGGTGAAGATCTTCGTGACGTGACGTGTACTTGTGTCTTAAATACGTACATTCTTTCTTTCCAGTCATCCGGCGCGTCCTTAGACAAGTATTGGTTGACGATATCCATGGGCGTTCTGCGAGTCATATTTACGATAATCGGCTGCATTCTGTGCAGGAGGTGCGGCAGGCGACCGCTCACTTTTCTTTCTGGTGAGTAATTATTTTATTGTTCTGGCTAGCTGTGCCCCACGATTTCACTCGCGGTTATTTAAGGAAAAATTATACTTATATAATGTTTACCTTTTACGGATATTGTTCACTATTTCATTGGTTTCAATTGTGACACGTGACCCTCTTTTTTATTTATTAATTAAAATAAGTACATATTTAAAAATAAAAGTAGATTAAATTATTCTGTATAAAATTAGCTATCTATGGGTGAAAGTCCCGTCAAAATCGGTCCAACCGTTTCAGAGATTAGCCGAAACAAAAAGACAGTCCAACACACTTTAGTTTATATAGAAAAAAAGGAATGCTATTTTCTTTTCAATAGGATTCTTTTAATACTATTTGGGCATGAAATTCCTAAAAATATTTTTTAGCGATTGATCCAGGTATAGTTTTTCGTGCTTATACATAAGTATATAAGAACGCATTCTTAATATTAAAGTTATCAAATTCGAATTCAAATTACTGGGGAATTCGGTCGTTTATTTAGTCTTTAATGTTAAAATCATACATTATGAACCACGGACCTATATTAAACTAAATTTTAATTACTAACTTAGCGAACTGGTTTCACACAGATTTTGAATTCAGTCACTTTAACACTAAACATGCGATTATTTCGTTTTGTTACGACCTCCTGTAGTCTAAACAGTTTGACTGATTTTGGCATAAGGCAGTTCGGATTTTTAATATTTTTACATTACGTACATATGTACATTACATTCGTCTTTTTTTTCTTGCGTTGCGAACTAAAAAATTAATAAGGGATAAAAGGGAATAGGAAGTAAAGAAAAGAATGGGGCCCTTCCATTTTTTTCTTTACTTCCTATTCCCAGGGTTAGGCTTGTGGTTCTCTCACTCACCGCACTAAACGCAGCTACTTGAGCAACTTCACGCTGACCTTCTGTGAGAGTGAGGTACTGCCCCAGCCTGTATACGAGCTAAAGTCATTAGGCTACAGCTAGCTCTACCTCAATAAAAATCTTCTGATGTTTTTACAGCGTTCGGCTGCGGTAGCACGATGATAACGCTCTCCGTGTACCTGTACTACGTGCAGTACTGGAAGGAGAACAACCTTCCGCCGCAGAACTCCTGGATCCCGGTAGCCAGCATCTACCTGTTCACTATCTTCTGCACTTTGGGCTACCTCATCGTTCCTTGGATCATGATCGGCGAAGTCTATCCAACTCAGGTAATTATTTATATGTTATTAACTTCAAAAACGTGATGCTTAATTCTCGAGTACCTAATTTCTTAACCGATTTTAAAAATTGTTTTCTTTAAAAGAAATTCATCACATAGAATAATTATGTCTTTTTTTATTTGTTTTTGAAGCCGGTTGCTTTTAAAACATCTTATATTAACTTATGTTACATCTAGTATCTTTTAATACACTTTTAATAATTTACGCTTTCGTTTTAATTGTTTTGAATACAATCTGTGTTATTTTGAAAGACATTGTTTGTTGCTTTTGTTTTTATTCTTTCTGTTGAAGCAACGAGCGTTTTTGTTTAAACGATTTTCACGAAATTTAGCGTGCAGAGATTTTTGGGGACGATAAAACGATCTAACTAGGTTATATTTTTACAAATCATACTATCCTTGTTTTCAAGCAATGAAAAACTGCTACTATTTTTTTTTTTAATAAAATAAATTTAATCGGATATAAATCGCGTATATTAACTATTTTTATCTTCCCGACGTTTCGAGCACTTTAAAATAATTTTATTTCAATGAATAATAATCGCGACAATCTAAGATAACGATACTATTTTTTCATTTACTACTAAATCTAAATATAATTTCCAAAAAACACGATTTAATGCTGTTACTAATGAATTAAGTAACATATTTCCAGGTTCGCGGTGTAGTTGGCGGGATGACGACGTGCGCCGCGCACTTGTCCATATTCTCGGTGGTCAAAACCTTCCCGTACCTGAAGCACGCGCTCAACGACTACGGCACCTTCGGCCTGTACGGCGCCATGTCCATAGCGGGTGAGCGCTCCGCGCGTGGTCACCAGACATTTGTGACAGATTTATACATTCATATTTAATATAACGGGTCTTATCGCGATAACTAATGGTAGGAATACCTTTTTACTGTCTGAGGTTTTGACGAAGTTGTATTCGTCGTGGTCACGAGCATGTCAGCTTGGATAGTATAAATCGCGAATGTTTAAATTATATAGATTTATATATGCGAATTAATATATATGTAAAGTGTAGTTAATATTGGCTGTGCCCCGCGGCGTCACCCGCGTTGGTTTGAGGAAAAATTATATTTACCATTTTACCATAGACAATTTGTTTTCGAATGATGTTATAATAGTATAAATATTGACATTAATATTTATATGATTCTAACGTCACTGAATTGTTTTGCTTTCGCCGAACCCCTCTACTAACACTTAAACGTTATGGTATGGTATTAAAGTTCAAATTGTAAAGTTGTTTTTTAGACTTTTAAAATTTTGTTTAATGTTTAGAATTTCGATAAATAATTGAATACTTTAAAAAAAGAATAAGCGGATCGGTTCAGCTGCTCTTGAGTTTTGCGCTAAACAACACAGTCATCGACTCATTTATATATTATAAATAATATAAGGTGAGAATTACATTAGTAGGTTTTATCTCGTAATTGACATAAAACTTATCTGTAATCTGCAACAGTTACCTAAGTAACATCATGAAAGTTGCAGAAGTTACAAATATACTCACTGACAACGACCGATGTTAATCTTTATGAAAATCTGAGGCTAGATTTACATACATTTGTAATTTTTACTCTCGGGAGCGATGTAAAACAACTCTGTAACATAGCAACGTGTATGAATGTCAAAAATAAGTGTATGTAATCTTTATAAAAGCAAAACTTTAGTGCAATTCTCGCCTAATAAATAAAATACATTAAACACCATAATAAAACAATTCAGAATTTAATTCTGCAATATCATAATTTTTAAATACCCAATTATTAATTAGTAATAATATTTATTTTTAAATGTATTAATGCCAATATATTAATATTAAATAAAATTAAAAAAAAATCTTTGAGGGATTCCACAAGGACCTATATTAGGCCAACGTTTATATCATACATTCGTTATTAACTTCATTCCAGGAACGGCATTCTTCTACGTCTTTCTGCCAGAAACTAAAGGAAGAACATTACAAGAAATCGAAGATTATTTCTGCGGAAGAACGAAAACTCTGAAAAAACCTAGTATAACCGAAACGGCTTGAACAAATGAAGCAACAATATACCGGATGCACTTAATTTTTGTTACAAATTCCGTACACGAAACGATCGAATATTGTTTCCTGTATTGGAATTTGGTTTTGTAAATAGTAGTTACTTTAAAAAGTTCGTTTATATCATTATAGTTACAGTATTTTTAAGAAATTAAATATTTAAAATTAAGTGTAAAGAACAAACACACCGTTAAAGCTAAGTACAATGATATTAAAACCATTTACAAGAAACCTGAGAAGTACAATGTGTACTTATTTTTTAGAGGATAACGTTTAAAGGAACTTATTTAAGTAATTATCTTGAAATATCTCAGAATATCAATAAAATTAATAGATAATTAAAATAATGGACAAGTTCGTTAAAAAATATTTTGAAAATGATATTATAAAAATCAAAGATTTGTAAAGACAGTGTCTATTTAAATAATGAAGTATATATTTTTGGAATCGCTGTATAGCTTAGAAAAATTTCTACGTATTTAGGAGTACCTTGTAAAAAGTATTTAGATATTTTATATATGTATATTTTGTACAAATTAATAGAAAAAAATGTTTTAGTGCCATTAAAAAAGATAATTTATTTTTAGACATATCTAATGTAGTTTTTAATATATCCGTATTTATATAAAGTGGCAGCTTAATATGTTTATTTTGAAAATATTACAATTTTATTGATATTAATTTAATGTTTTACAAGTGCGTAAAAATGTGAACAATTTAAACCAATCGACGTTACCATGAAGTATTTGTTAATATATTTAAGTTAATAAAACTTTTAAGTTTACATATTGTTTGATTTAAGCCTGATCGATTATCGATTCAATATCGATTTTATAAAAGCTTTTGAATCATTATAACATACAAAAAAGAGAATTTCAATAAGAATATAAAGTATTATAGTATTAAAACTTAAATCTCTCAGTTATTTATCAATGAATGAAGAACAGTTCAGTTTATAGACTTACTTAATATGTCACTAAATAAAATTAATAACGCATTATTAGATTGTCAATAAAAAAACTCTTTACAAAAATGTTAGAAAAAAAAACATTATCGATGTTTGTACACTTTGCTGTGATTAGTACGAGTTATGGTGTACGTGGGAAAACATGTTTCGCATTGTTTTCTGTTTTCTCATTCTGCGCTGCTGTAGAGCGGACTTATCTGATATTTACAAGGGAAAAGGTAATTAAACCTTATATTTATTATTATGTTAAAAATGTTTAAACTGAATTACAATTTTACAGTAATTATATAGCTTTAATTATTGTTATACGGTGCTGTGTGAAATGTTCATTATAATTATAGTGTTATTTATAAAAGTTAATATTTTATTTTGATATAAGTATATACATAAGTAAATCGTTGAAGATTATATGAGGACAAATATTAAAATATATGTTTACATTTTTATATCTTATATTTTACAGCAAAACAGACTATTCGACAAGCGGATGGAATTGAATTCGATTCGATTTCGCGCGCCACGCTTCTACAGATATTAGCGGCTTTTGAAGAAAATATACAGAATCGTTTGGGTAAAAACGCTAAACCAGTTTTTACAGCTGATTTTGCAAATAATAAATATACAAGACCTTTCATTTATCCTAAAATAATAAAATTATCTTGAGATCTAAAATGCATGATAAATTGGAAAACAAAATAAAAATTAGGTACATACGTGATAATTTTAATCTATCTTATAATTACTTTTAATTATAAGATAGATTAAAATTAAAAAAGTATTAATAATAATAAAAAAACAATACTTTTACGAAGAAGTGTTTCCCTTTTTACCAAGAGAGCTGAATAAAATGACAGTAATTAAATTGACAATCATCGTATGACAGTATTCATCCATGAATATTTCAATGTATTAGAAGAATTATTTGAGAGCAACTTTTACCAATCAGTACCTTTCGTAATATCAATACAATATGATTTAATAATGTCTAAGGAGATACAAATCAATTATCCCGATCCTGGATTTTGGACGGAGACTTCATTAATTCAATTAGGTTATGGCGTGTGGGTGAATTTATCAATGGTAACAATTGGTTTGGCATATGGTTTCTCAGCTGTAACGTTACCACAATTGCATTTACCAGAATCTTTTGTAAAAGTTTCAATAGCTGATGAATCGTGGATCGGTTTGTAATCAACTATTACTTTATATTCTGCTATTTCATTAATAGTTTACAATGGTAATTAATATGTTTTTTTGTTGTTCGTTTCAATAGCTAGTGTACTGTCTCTAGCGTCTCCAGTCGGTTGTATCTTGTGCGGATATTTGTTAGATAAGTTTGGACGACGCACTATGCTTATTTACAGTCAACTACCAGTTTGCCTCGGATGGTTATATACTGGTATTGCTAATTCAGCCAAACATATTATTGTCGGTTAGTAGATAGACTGGGAATTGATTATGACAATTTTAAATATCAATTATTTAATTGTTAATGTTGCTTAAATTGAACTCTACAATTTAAACAATAAATATTAATGAAAATTATTACAGACTTTCTGAAATACTGCCAAAACGTTACATTACATATTATATAAATAATTGTGAATTTAAAATAATTAATAAAGTAGGTAAAAATAAAAAAAACTTACTCTATTTAAATATATATAAATATTACAAACAAATTATATTTAAAGGTAGAATTATTACTGGAGTGGGTATTGGAATGGTAATGTGTGTCCCGAGAATTTATATGACCGAAGTTTCACTTCCTAATATGAGAGGAGTGATTGGTTCTTTCCCCAATATTGCTATGTCCATTGGGATTACTATTCAGGTGCACGATCAACTTATAAATATAAATAACTTTCATCGTATTTAGCAATATTAATAATAGTCAACAAGTTTCAGGCTACTTTAGGTTCCATGTTAAAATGGCCAACGCTATGTTACGTGAGCTCTGCATTTGCAATATTGTTATTTCTCATGAATTTTCGTCTTCCTGAAACACCATATTATTTACTTCAAAAAGCCTCAATAGAAGATGCGCAGGCTTCCCTTAAGAACTTCAGATGTAAGAAATATAATATCGAAGCTGAGATGGAGGAATTAATAGATTTTAAGAACGACAATGATATTCATAAGTAATATTACCAAAACAAATGTGTTTATACAATTGTTTCGCATCTAGTTTTTTTTAAATTGTATTTAATTTAGATTGTCATTTAAGGAACAATTAACTGCGCTTTTGAGACGATCCTCTTATAAACCATTTTGGCTTATGACAGTGTATATCATAATATCTCAATTATCGGGTTCATCTGTTATCTTTATGTGGACTGTTGATATATTAGAGGTATTTGTTATTTATTTAAACACGCTAACACACTTTAAATATTTCAGGGTATGGTTTCAGTTACAACTTCACAAGTTCTCTAGCAAATTGCTTTTGAACTTGTGAAGCGCATATTAATTTAAAATTAATTATTTTGAGTCTTCATTAATATTATTTATTTTAAATCATATTATGTATAATTGTTACTATTATATTTTATTAACAGAGATCGAAGTCATCAGTGAACGCTGAAATAGGAAACGTTATTTTAGGTTTTACGAGGATTGTTATTTCTGTATTTACAGCTGCTCTTATATTTCATATTGGCAGAAGACCTTTGGCGATAAGCTCGGGTATAATTAATTTAAATATAATAATATACCTTAAGTAAACTTTTATATGTATATTCTATAATTATAACTCCTACTAGACTCATGATAGTTCCTATTCGGAAAAATGTAAAGAACTAGTAATAAATTTGAATTCAAGAATGACAAATGTTATTAATTTAATGTAACGTTAAGTTTACTAAAATAAGACTCGGAAATTAATTCGCTTCGTTAATTTGCTGCGAAATGACGAACATAGTGCCATACTTGAAAAGTTCTATCCAGTAATAAAATACTTGAAAAATCTGAGCGATTTCGGCTAGTGACAAGATAGCAGTCCTTATTTATATAATATTATGATTAAATTGAAAGATATATACAGTTTTTATATAACAATTATAGGATTAGGCGTGGGTATTGTTTGTATTTCCCTCGCACTCCTGATACGATATGAAGAGCAATCAACCATTCTGCCGCAAATTGGCTACATGGCTTACATGGCGTTCGTTACAATGGGCTATTACACCCTACCGCCTCTTATTATGTACGAATTATATCCTTTACAAGTAAGTTCATTAATCTATTTATATAAAATCACTTGTCCTGGCTGATTCATCAACGCAGAGCCTAAACCGCTGGGGCTACGAACTTGAAATTTTGGCAGTAGGTGGCTTTTAGGTTGTAGGCATCCACTAAGAAAGGTTGTTTTGATTATTCACCCCTAAAAGGGTGAAAAGGGATCAAAACGTTTGTACGCAAAATCTTATTTCATGGTCGTATTAACTTAAAACTTAATACACATACTTCTGGGTAATAGTAATTAAATATGAAATAGAAAACTGGGTAGTATTATTCCACACTGGGGTGCAAGGGGGTAGTAAAGTTTGTATGGAGAAAATGTATTTTTTTGACCGATTATCCTTAAATTCAGCACAAAAATTACTTAGAATCACCCCTTAAAATGATGCTAAGGGGTAATAAATCCAGGAAAGGTCACAATTTCGCCGGTAGATTTATTTAGCTGAAATTCCTAAATATACGCGAGCATAGCCGCAAGCAACTGCTAGTATATTATAAAACGCTTTAGATATAAATTCCGTGTTTCGTACATTTTTCTATGTAAATTTCTTCATAACCTAAAAATGCTTGCTATATTTTTAAAAATTATTTCAATTAAATATTTACAATCTGGCTTTTGATTTTACTACTGAGTTAATCACTTTGTATTGTAATTTCTTTGTTTAATGATAATTTGTTTAACATATCAATAGTTTATTTTGTCGATGTAAAGATCTTAGCCTTTCGATAATTATGAGGTTTTTTTTTAGGTAAGAGGATTGCTTGGAGGGATTTCAATATCTAATTTTAATCTATTTATCTTCTGTTCTAATATATGTTATCCATATTTAAGAGATGGTCTCGGTTTCTCGAACACGATTCTCGCTTTCGGCATTTGTTCATTAGCAGGTTATTTCGTTTATTATTTATTTTTGTAACAAAATAAAATATGTACAAGTACCGGCCATCACTTCAGAATTTTATTTAATTACACAGAATCTTTTACCATATTATAAAGTTTTTAATCAATACACAGGCTGCATATTTTTATACTTTTGCCTGCCAGAAACAAAAGATTTAACTCTTCAAGAGATCGAGGAGTATTATAACGACAGGCGTTCAACATTGACGTCTCAACGACGGCTGATGTCGATGCAGTTATTGAGCAAAGGTGCAACATCCAGCAGGTCTCTTGTTAAACTAACTGATAGACACAAAGAAGGATCAAAGGTTACTTTTCGTAATGGATCAAATAGTGTAAAATTTGTTACCAAGAACAATGAAAATAAATAATTTGAGCCGAATAATTTGAGGTTTTTATGTAGATTAATAAAATTGTGATAGCACATACAGATCCTCTAAAATAGCCACGAATACGACAGCGATGAAAAAAACAACGTATTTGTTTGTTTTCTTTTTTCGTGAATATCCGTCGATTCTCAGTGTTATTTGGACGCTGATAAGCAATACTGTGTTAAGCCACATGGACTCCATTTTGAGTAAATGGCGTCTAAAGATGTCAAACCTATTCTTAACAAATAAGAAGAAGAATATAGCCATCTTTTATTTTATTTTTTGATAAAAGGTATAATGAATTTAAATCAGACTGATACATTTAATATATTACCTAATAAAAAGTTATTTAAATCTTTGAGATTATTGTATTAATTTCAAAAAAATGGAACGCACTTGAAATTCGAACCAATTAATTGAGAAACTTTTTTCCGTACTTATTTAATGACTAGAATTTTTTTAATAATGTTAAATAAGTTATGTAGTATCAGAATACATCAATATCTCCGAATTTGACTTTTTGTGGGTAGACACATTATTGCTTATCAGCATCCTTTTTTGTGTATGCCAATACGGACGATTATATAAACAATTCCGTATTTTACACTACAGTAGACATTACCATGTGTCGAATTATATTTACAGCTCGAACGTGAAATGATAATGTTTACAAAATATGTATTTTTATCTATAAAGTAGTTGTTTATGAAATCTCGATATTGCAGCTTCACTCGCGCGTTACAAGCTTTGGTCTATTAGTTTCTGAGATAACAAGTAATTAGGACGGACGAAGCAAGTTCATTATTACGCAACGATTCATACGTTTTCGCTGTAAAAGTGTTGTAAGAATCCTTTACCTCAAAGATAAAAAAATACTTGAATATTTTAAGATATCCAAATAATAATTTCAACATTGCTAGTCGATACTAATTTACTAGTTGATAAGTTAGTTGATTTTTCCGTGGTGCTTGTTAGACAGTGTAGAAATTGTAGAAATGTAGATTAAATCATATGCATATAGACATAAAATATAGCCAATGGCCATATAGAATGTACTTTACATGCAATAATTTTTAAAATAGGCACTGTGGCTCCGGAATTTACTTAGTACATAAAAAATCGAATTGATTATGATATATTAGTTTATATTTGTATTTTGTCATTGTATTCAGTTTTATTTCAGTTGTATTTTTTTAAATTAATAAACCTAATAAAATACATACACACATATATTGCCACAGTGATATAACACGATACATATCTTAAGAGATAATGTAACACTAACATCAGTTAGCACATACCAAAGTACTAAAACGTAGTTTTCACAAAGAAGGACCTAGATTCTCGCCTCATATGTCCTACATTGCCCCATAGCGATATTTATCATAAGTATGCATTTCATAAAGGTATTTAATTAACGTGTATTATAATTATGTTTTGAATTAAAACTGAGATAATTAATATGTTCTTTTAGTGTAAGTGAATCATCTGAGTCATCTATGTATATTCTATATTTCGGTTCGAGTGTCTTTTCCGTTATGCTCGTTATTCAATAAACTTTTATTTAATTTTATGTTATTTAGTAAGGAATAAAAAAACTTTTAAAATTGTTTAGTTTTTTGCTGCAAAATCAATTAATAATGTTACACAACAAATTAATTTATAATTTGAATATTATAACAACAAATGATCATTATTATTTTTATTATTTATTCAAAAATATATTATATATTTATTATGAGATGTTTAAATAATAATTAGTCGAAACAGAATGCATAGAAGTATTAGGTAGGTAATCATAAATTACATCGAACAAATAATTTATTTCGTATAAATTTATTTTAAGAGAGTATCTTTCGAGTCACACTCCTATCACTTTGTATGAATTTATTTAAGTCCAGACGCTAAGGGGGAGTTCAGTGGTATACATGCCAGCAGAACAAATGTATATAAAAAGCCTTGTGAATCTAAACAATCGATAAAACAATTGTCAAGTAAACTTTCGCGCCCGAACCAGTTTTTATGTCATCTATTGTATTACTGGATAAGAATATGACGAGAAATCGTTAGGTTTACATCGTCATAAACAATTATAATATTAATTCTATATCATTTTAATAATTTTTCTTTATTAAAAAAGAAAAAATGTTTACAAGTAAATCTTTATAAATAAGTCGATACCATAAGAATTATTTCAAATTTAATATTTTATGTTTACAAAATAGTTTTTATATTACTTTTTTTCTTTTAAATTTTTACACATACAAGTTATTGAGTAATTACAATCACATGTTTATTAATCATATAAAATGTTATCACATTCAAATCGATTGCAAAAACGGAACGCAACTTGACAGCTTGAAATAGGCGCGAAACCCTCCTACGCGGGCCTTTCAAAAATCAGCGCACTTACAATCAAGTTCCATATTGCGTTCGGTCGCGCGCCTTTCGCCTCACGTCGCAGAAAAATATTCGTTCGATATTTAAATTAATCATTATCGTAGATAAAAAAAAAAATTGATAAACTATTAATTATTTTGTGTCTGTGGAAATAAAAATTAAAAATGCATCGTAAAATAAGTGCGCTTCTGTGTTGTCTCTACGTTTTCAGTATTCAATTAAGTGATAGTGCTATATCGGCTGAAACCGTAAGTATTATTTAATAAAAAATAATATACCCATATTATGTCAACAATATTTTTTTTTTCTTTTAATTTATTTAGAATGTGTAAGTACGTATGCTGGCTTTAAACGTTAAATAAATATAAAAAAAACACTTTTTAATTAAATTAGTCACTTTTTTAATTAATTACATAAAAAATTATCGTTTTAAAATCAATCACAACTTGTTCTGCACATAACTGCTCCAGTTTCTTGACAACCTTGAAAGCGTGTGACTGTTACTTGAGTCACATTAACGATCTATTATGATATAATCAGATATAGTAGCGTATAAAACGTATAAACAGTTAAAATAACATCTGTTTTTGTGTAGATAATAATATTAATAATAATCTATTAATAATAATTAATATATAAAAAAATACTTAATTATGAAAAAAAGTTTCAAGTACAAATATTTACGTGATTAGAATATTGATAGAAAATAAATGTTTTGCAATAAGTGGCTAGCAGCTACCTTATAATGCAATTGCATGCACACACAATGCAATTTCGGTCGATGCCTTAAGTCTATTTCACTTTAAATACTTCAACTATTAAAATTTCTCAAAGATGGTGTGTGCCTTTGGAGAATTGATGAAAAAAAAAACAATAAAAAAAGTTTTTCTTTTTGTACGAGAGAAAATATTACACATATTTGCCATGTATAATATACATACATATATAAAAGGGTTGTTACATTATTTTTGAAGATAAGTAGCATAATAAAGAAAATATTGTTTAATGCAATTAATATCCTATAGTATATTCGTTTAAAGTTGTGATTAAGATGAATGTTGAATCTGTGAGTACACGTGTACGTTCTACATTTAAATAAATTTCATATTAAATGAAACTCTGCATGCATTTGTACACATAATATGACAATCATTACGATTAATAATACCTAAAATAGTTTCAAAGACTTTCAAAATATATTTCGCCATATACTAATTTGCAATATTACTAAAGAAATGTTTGAAATGCTTACGAATTGTCACTATTGTGTGGAATTTTACCAGGAGACCACATGTTAATCGATTTTACACGCAAATGTATGTTGGTACTAACCACAATTGGCAAAAGTTGAGGTTCATTCACATTTGTCTTTCTGGATTGAGTCACCCACGGAATTAATATAACGCGACGAGTGAGAAAATGAAGGGTTATTTAGCATATTTTATACGAAAACTGAACCATCATAGAGTTTTTAAAAAGAAGAAAACATGACAATAAATTAAGCTGAATTAACACTTAGGCCAGTTATTATTTGGGTAAAATCATGAAGTTCAGCTAGAAATCGTAAGATAATGAAGCAAAATCCGTATCTCTACTTTATCAGATACATTATTTGTTACCTGGTGATGATAATAGGCCACGAAACTAAAGAACAACGCAATATATGTAAAAATCTATAGGCACTGTTTAAAAAGGTGTTAAAAAGTCACCTTTCCAATATTATTTTCTGCTAATCGTTTTTAGTTTAATTAGGAGCTTATAATCGTTTAAATCTTAAGGTTGGTAATGCATTATAGCTCTGTTATTGGGGACAGGTTTGGAGCGTTATTATGCGGAGTTATTACGGAGCTATAGCTGCGCGATACATTTCGACAGTTAATTTGTTTCGTTTTAGTACAAAAATGAGAAATTAACCGTCAAAATGTCGCGTTGCAATAGCGGTAGCTCACAGTAGGATATTTGAGTAATTGAATATACAATCGTATAAAATCTTTACCCAAATTCATTGTTGAAAACAGCATTTGATCAATTTTATTCAATTAATTCCAAGGAGTTATTTCTAAAAATATTTTTATTCAACGAAAGAGGAACATTGTGACTTTAGTCGGTCTATATTTATTCTATATTAAAAGGGAAATGTGCAACATATTTTATAAGGCTTGCCGCATAACATATGTTGTGCTATTAATTAAGTCAAGCATGTGACCGGTATTACACAAAAATGAATTAAATAAGGTTAATTTTAATGCATAAAAAAAACAGTTAAAAAATATATCTTTCAATATGCCAGTTATGGCCTTGGGACTAATTATGATATACGTACCTATTATCGCTATCGTACCATGCAATATTTCGACAGTTAAGTCTCCTTTTTACAAGCTTTTATTTAAATTGCAATGTAAAAAATATCTGGGTGGAATCTTGCGACTTAATTTTGAACCAGTTATATTCAACCGATTGAGCTGAAATTTTGTGTACACGTTTAGTACTTAAGTCTGGCGTCAAGCTTGTATATCATACTAGCTGTCCCTTACGGTGTCACTCGCGTTTATAGTAACTGCTTCGCTCCTATGAGTCGTAGCGTGATGTAATCTAGCCTATAGCGTATAGCCTTCGTTAACAAATAAACTATCTAACACAAAAATAATTTTTCAATTCGAACCAGTACTTCTTGACATTCAAACAAACAAACAAACTCTTCAGCTTGTTTCTAAAACATTTTTATACTCTATTTTTTTTGGTTTTAGTGCTAAAATCAGAAAGTATCCGTCAGTCTATAGCATTTTGTGATGGCGATAATTTAACGTATTTTCTTTGCTGGTCGATTAAAATCAGATGTCTCCAAGAACTGGTGCGTAGAAATGAAACAACGGAGAAAGTGAACTCGCTATGGTGTGCGCTAATTTGCTGTGACCTCTTCATTTCTTTTGTTTTACTTCTAGTAATGTGTTAAGTACGTAAGATTAAAGACGAAAGTAGTACATTTTTTGTGACATTTGTGAAATGTGCTGTATACATTTTTATACATATAAATAAAATTCTCGATCCTTGTAAAAAGATTTAAGTGAAATGTTTTTATTTTATTTTTATGTATCAATATTTTTTTTGGAGAATAACTGGACGCTGATATGCAATACTGTGTCAAGCCACACAAACTTCATTTTGAGAAAATGGCGTCTAAAGATGTCAAACCTATTCTTAATAAGTTTGTTTGAATAAGTATGTATCCATATTTTCTTTTCTTTTTTGATTAAAGCGGTAATGAATTAAAACAGGTTGATATATTTAATGTTTTATCTAATAAAAAGTTTAAAAAATATAAGATTATTGTATAAATTACAAAATAAGGAACGGCCTGGAATTTCGAAACAATTAATTAAGAAACTTTTTTCCGTACTTATTTAGTTTATATGACTTTATTTTTTATTGAATAATGTTAAATAGGTGATGCCGTATTTAAATACACCAATATCTCCGAATTTCACTTTTTGTGGGTTGACACATTATTGCATATCAGCATCCAACTATAATTTACACAATATGAACCGACTTCAAAAGTAAAATACGCAATATATTGCACGACGCACTTTTACCTGTTATTTCGATTTTGAAAATAAAGTACTGAACCGATTCAGATTTGAAACGGAATTGTTGTTGTATACATACGATCAACTTACTTTACTTCTTGATGAGTTACATTGTCGGTCTTCGAAGATTAGATCTTAATACATTCAATATATAATAATTATTATTCTGCTGAAAAATATGTATTTAAATATCGAAAACCCAATCCATATAAGATGAGTAGTTTTTTAAGATAATCGCGGACATATGAGTGCAGTATAGAACCTCTTTTTCTCGCTGGGGAATACGTTTATGCACACCGTTTGATAATTCAGGCGGGTATGTGTGACTTCTGGTGGCAAAGACGAGTGCCCCAGATTACCCACTAAAACCCATCGGTGCTCTTATCGTCTCAGTGCATCGCTTACGCATGCCAACGTCAGCGTCACGTCCATACGTGCAAAGTCGTCCATACGACGGCGCCGAGTCCAAAAGTCGCCCGGCCTAACCGATCCTTAAAGAAAAATTCCATATGAAAAAAATACTTTAAGAAAAACCAGTATAACTCTTCCTTATGGTTGTAAAACGGTATGAGTACCTATTCAACGATATTCCACTTGATACATGCATACATAGACTGATAACCACATTACCCTTCTTTGCATCGCGCAGTCGGGTAAAAAAGGCATATTAGCACGACAGCGCCGATTAGGTTAGACGGTGCAATATAGAACCTCCTTTTTTGAAGTCGAAGCATACTTTTTTACAACGTTTGCATTAATAACGACCGATCCTTCGTTATATTACAGCGCGAAGAAATTTATCAACAAACAGATAGTGTACACTACTTTTCGCTTATTCAATAAAAAAGTATTATAAAAATCATACAGGCGAAATATTAGATAATATTACATACAGCCAAAGTTAATATATCCTTAATTTTGGAGTTGGTTAAAATCAGAATAAAATTTTAGAAGATAAATTTAAAATGATCACGTTGTACTGGTGAATCAATAACATTATTGGTTTACTTTTCACAAGCATACGTTAAATCTACTGTACATTACATTTTATGTTTTTAATGTATATAAATTAATATATTTTTTGACAATAGCTCATTGGTATAGTAAAAATAACAGCGTTGTAACTAATAAAAATTAATGTTAATAGCTACTTAGAATTTATTTATGCTTATTTTACTTTATTTTTAATAAATTAGCTATTTTCAGCGCGTTTATCTTTTGTGGATGTAATATATATATAGTCATATAGTCTTTTTAATATAAGGGCTATCATACGCAAAAAAAAATCAAATCGAATCAGTAGAAATATCCCTTTCACACAAACACATTGCTCTTTTTAACCGACTTTGAAAAAAGATGAGTTATGTATATTTTTTATGTTTGTTCACCGATTTCTCCGTCGATTTTGGACCGATATCGAGGTTTTTTTTTGTTTGAAAGGGTATGTATACCTCCATATTGATTCCAGTGTCACCGAGTCAGGATCTGAAGATAATACGTAAAAGTTTTACTTGACACCGACTTCAAAATGTTGTCGAAAATATTTATTTTTTAGTTTTTTTGAAGTCGGTTGGTTTTTTTTCTAAAAATTATAATCATACTATAGATTGTAATTACTGTGAAAACTTAATATTTAAATATTATTAAAGCATGATTGCTTATATAAGAATGTATAATAGGCATTTTGATACATATAATGTATTCCCACGAAAAATGTTCTCCATAAACTGGGTATCTTTATTTTCGTCCGAACAATATTTTGCATAATCTATTGCGTAAGATGTCAGATTCTTACCACACTTTTAGGAGATAAGTTGATACAAGATTATATACAAAAAGTATACAATAATAGATTATATCTTTCAAGTTTCAACAAAAAGTTCTCTCATGGTTTTATTTCGTGCCAGCATTACGAGTATATGAACAGTTATATACAGAATCAAAGCATAACACACGGCAAAAAAATAGGGTAAGAATATTAATATTTCTTAATAATCCGCTTTACATGTTAAACATTATATTAATATTTAATATAGATAGTAACATGAAATTAAAAATAAAAAAAACCTTTCTCAATCTACTCATTGAGACTATTTCAAAGAGCCCCGACACGATTCTTCTGCTGTAGGTTGGTGAGAAATTGCGTACCTAGCTGATTCTAGATCAAAATCAAAAAATCAAAAAATACTTTATTCGAGTAGGCTTTTAAAAGCACGTTTCAATCGTCAAAACAAACCAAAAGTACTTAAATTAAGGAAAAGCTACCACCGGTTCGGAATGTAGATTCTACCGAGACGAACCAGCAAGAAACTCTATAGGGACTATTTTAAAATTGTGTTACTAAGTACAGTCATTTAAAAATTACAAATGTATATATTAAACATCCTGTATGAAATCCAGCTGTACTAAATCCATGCATTACTATTATATAATCTTGTACAGAATGTTATGCTTTAGCTATTAAAGACTTTTTAATATACAATTTAAACTTATTCGTTGCTGATGATGGTGTTGCAGCATCAGGTCAAGGTCATGCAACTATATTTGACTATGACTTTGCCTACTTATTGTTTGAACTTGTCAGATTATAGACATAGTACTATTACTTTTTCGTAGGTGGCGCTGTGTCGAAATATAAGTTTTATACGATCGTAACAAATATTATTCATTAAATTTAAACTGTAAAGTAAAACAGAGGAAGAAGAATTCTGGTTATTTTACGATTATATTATAGGAGCACATTCAATGTTGTATTTTATTTTAATAAAAACATAATTCTAATTTGCATTGATTTGGGCGGGTATTTGCATGTGTATCATTATACTAAATTATTAAAAGGTCACGTTATTGAAATTATAAAATTATAATACAATTAATACAACATTCTAAAAATATTTCAAAAGCGGCGAATATATTATGCTTTATGATAAATACTTTAGTTTCATACTTTAATTTCAATGTAGTTTCTTCGATGTTGATAGATAAATGAGGATAAAGAGAGAGAGAGAGAGAAAATAGTTTATTGTACACGACTGTCAATAAATTTTACAAGTATAACTTAACACTAAGCATTTAATGTAGCAAATAATGTAAATAGGCGGTCTTATTGCTACGTATTTCTACCAGATCAACTTTTAGACAACCAGAGGAAATCAAAATCAAAATCAAAATAATTTTTATTCAAAATAGGAATTTACATTCTCTTTTTGAACGTCAAGAAAATGAATCTACCACAGTTTCGAAAAAGTATAACCTCAGGCCTGAGAAGAAACCGCGAAAGAAACTCAGCGGGACTTTTTTTTAGTTTTTTTTTGTTAGTTTTATTTTTTTAACAACGTCAAGATTGGTAACAATACGTAAAATATATTGAGAGAGCCTGGAAGCGATGACATTATTCCCAAGGTGTGTCATCATCTATAAAATCTTTAATATTATAGTAACCTCTAACACACAAACGTTTCTTTACAATTTTTATGAACTTTGCTATAGAAGCATTTTGAACGTTTTCTGGGATCCTGTTGTAAAATCGTATACATCTCCCAACAAAAGAATTACTTACTCGACGTAGTCGAGTAGCAGGTACAATGAGTTTGTCCTTGTTCCTCGTATTGATATACACTAGAATAAACAAAGTAATATTTTTCGTTTCTAATCCGAATGTGGCGCAAATGCATTTAATTATTTTAAATGTTTTAATATAATACTAGATTATACATTTATACAGGTGTATAACTGCCTATATAAATATATAACCTAGTATTATAGCAAAATGTTGTCAAAGCTACAGTTTGTGATTTACCTACGTTACAATAGCCTAATTTCAACTGCTTGTCACCATTTACAAAATATTACTTTTTCCGATGCCGAGCTGTTTATAATTGAGGAGTTCTTCTGATGTTGTACCATCAGCTCAACTTTAATATATTCATTGTTACGTGTTTAAATTGCTAACAAATCATACTGAAGTAATAAAATAGCAACCCGTGAAAAACTTGTTATTGAGTTATTCCAATTGCCATTTGTGGTCTTCATCATCAGTTCCATTTCACCAAATGAGGCTTTTAGAGAGTAAATGACGACTTTTAAAAAAAACCTAAATCGGTGTAGGTGTGCCTATAATAATTGAAGAGTTCCCTCAATTACTCTAGGATCTCACCATCAGTTCGGATCTGATGTCAATGGAGAAATTTATCCTTAAAAACCAAAAATAAATTTTCAAAATCGGTCCACCATCGTCAGGCAATCGGTCAAATCTACCACCAGTAAAAAAATATTTAAAAATAAAATAAAATAAAAATAAGTATACAGTCGAACATCTTCCTTTCTTTAAGTCGGTTAAAATATTATATTTGACTATTAATGGATATTTAAAAGCTTTTGTTTATTTTAAATATTCAGGAAGTAAAAACTAGTTTTATGTTATTCCAATGAATAAAAACTGAACGAATTTATCTTCGTGACAGTTTTTTTAAACACAAAAGTAGAGCGTTAGTCCGCTATTAAAAGTATATAAATGATATTAAATTTTTAAATTGTCTCTATAAAAAATAAATGACATCTTTTAATACTAAGTACTTAACTACTTTCTAGAAAATAATAAGTGAGATAAAATAAGATTTGCACGAAAGTAAATTTATTATTTAACTGTAAAAAAAGAATCAGTTTGTATGCCGGAGTGGAAGTGTGATTGGTGTTCGGATTTTGATGGAAGAGTCAGTATCAAATTTGCGTCTTTTATATCATTAAGTGACCTATATAATTGAGCTATTGTAAATTAAGTTTAATTAAAGAATTATAGGACCTCTAGAACAATGGATCTGATTAAAAAGTGACCAGTAAAATTCCTATCAGATAATCGAGAAGTGTTTGATAATTTAGCCTCTCTTAAAACTATAAGGGTACCTCTTCTTTTAAATCTAGAATTTTGTCTTTTTACTCTTATGCTAGTATGGCCCCATCATGACATAAAGGTCCCATTATCATAATGTGCTCAGGGCCTCCAATAGTTTAAAAACGGCCAAGCTTAAACGTCTCTACACTGGATTTGAATGGGGGTCATGACAACCACACAATAATTCAAGAAATCATTGTAACGATAAGCCGTAACTAACTTCCTTATCGTGGTAAACCACTCAAAGAAGCAATCAAATCAATTAACTAAATACGCAATTTCACAGTAGGAAGATGCTGCAAACAGTTAAATATTATGCAACAAGCTTTATGTAATAGTGCATTTTAGTTTATCGGCAAAATAGGACGGATGTTTTGTAATATTTCACTAGCAATTGCAATATTTGCGTTACGTCCTACAAAAGTCAAGCGTAATCCGTTACATCCTCTTCCCTTGCGTTTTGAAATTGTAAATTGTGTCCTAATGCAACAGTCAATCAAAATTGTGTACCTTTAGATTATATTTTATGAATCACATACCAACATATAGTTGTACCGTTCGTGAGGTTTTAGATGAGGGTAAAAGGCGACTCCACGGTGACATCAAAGTCAGGACGGGACTTTTAATATCGAATATAATTAATATGAAACGTCGCTATAAAAAGTCATATACACACGATGACTGACATCGATGATTTAGTCGATGACATCGATGTTATGCCGTCGACTAAAGTCGGTGTAGTGAGGACCAAGTTTAAAAGGTACTTTACGTAAACTCCATACACGATATGTAAAATTATGTAAGTCTATTTCTGTTTCGAGGTGCATTCTATGTTGTTAAATGATCATCTTTGTCAATAGACATTACACACTTTTTCAATTTAATATCCTTTGACAACGCAAATAAAGAGGGAGATTGGAACGTATTGGTTCAGTATTCAAGAAGGACTCATTTGTTCCCCACTTCTAAATGGAGTTTTGGATAAAGTAACATACAAATTGCTCTTAACTTAAACGTTTATGCAGCCCTATATGTGGCGTTATATATATAATAAGGAAATTAAGAAAAAAAATTATTATTAAGAAAAAAATCAATTAAAGAGTATGGTATTTTTGTGTAAATCGATTTAAACTAAACAACTGTGTTCGACAGTATATGTACTTAAGATATATCACATAAATTCCATCACCATCGGTATTAAGAAAATTAATAAAAAGTAAAAAAAAAATATTGCAAAATTTGTAGTTGTCGGCGTAATTATTCAAAGATATCTTAGCTCATTAGGACTAAAACAATCCTATTTAAAATCGATTACATTTTTTAACAAAATTTTTAATCAAATTGCCAAAAATATATTTCGCAGATTATCACAAACATAGCGGATAAAGCCTTTAGCGTCACCGACCCACACAATGCCTTATATAGGCAACACATCTATAAATGACTTGGACAAGGTTGCGCCCACTGCTTATGACTCAATTGTGACAGACGATTGGTTTGTATCATAGCAAATGTTAGCTTAGATAATAAAAAAAACAACGCACAAAGCGATACAGAAATATAACGGTTTTTAGATGTATTGGTACTAAAATCTGCTTTGTTTTACATTTTGAAAGTGCCTTAAGGGACCAAGTATAATTAGTAAATTCATGTTAAGGTAAATAGATTTCAACCTAATGTTAAATCTAATTAAATCAAAAAAAAATATTTAAAATTACGAATTTATATAAATTTTTTGAACATTAAAGAAATGAATCTACCACGGTTTCGGAAATTTAAACTCAGACCTGAGAAAAAACCGCGAAAGAAACTTAGCGGGACGTTTTTTTCCTTTGTTGAATTTAATTTTTTTTTAATGTCTACATTTTATAAAAATTATAAAATTTATTGAGATAGCCTTATTCCCATAGTGAGTGAGTGCAAAATTTTTAATACCGCATTATTCTCTAGTACACAAATTTTTCTTTATAATCTTTTGAACTTTGCTATACAAGAATTTTTAAGGTTAATACAACGTACTACCGACAACTATAAATAGCTGGTGGTTACCGATTAGCAGAAATTGTAAAAGAGCGTCTTTGTCACTGAAGACGAGATACTTACGGAGAGTCAGTATGAGATCGTGCGTCATCCGTAATCTTGTCGATATGAAATTAACCCTGTCTTTCTCTTAGTTACGTTTTCACGCCTAAGCCGCTGAACCAATTTTGAGGAATTTTGGTATAGAGCTAAATAGGACCTTGGATAACTACATAACGATACAAAATCAAAATCAACAAATACTTTATTCAAGTAGGCTCTCACGAGCACTTTTGAATCGTCAATACATGAAAAAACAAGAAAAAGTTACATCAACAATGAAGCTGCCACCAGTTCGGAACGTAGATCCTACCGAGAAGAACCGGCAAGGAACTCGATAGTTACTCTTTTAAAATTTTGTCAATACAACACAATTTAAGATTACAAATTGGTTATTTATTCTGTACGAAATTCAGCATATACTAAACCCACGCATCTTTATCATCAACGTAATTTTATATACAGTAATACGCTTTAGCTATTAGAGACTTTTTAACATATGATTCAAATCTATTCATCGAAAACTGCAAACAATTCTGGGGTATTTCATTATAAAAACGAATACCTTGCCCCACAATACAACATTGTACAACAATATAGTCAAGAAATGATAGGGCATGTCAGCCAATGTACACATATACGAATAGGTTAAAAACGTATAGGAGTATAGACATCCCCTTTACTTTCATATTTTACAACACTGCGCGCTGCGGGAAACAATACTTACCGTGTCTTACCATTCGGTACGTTTTAGTAACATTGTCACATATTTATTTCAAATAAATGCATCGGCATTCTTTAAAGTAACATAAAAAAAAAAAGTTTAAAATTACTACAATATATGCTACAAATATTTTATTATAAGATATTATAAAGACTAGCTGTACTACAAAAGATTTTAACACGAGTTAAAAGCGATTTAATAAAAATCCTAAAACCTATTTTAGTTCTCAAATGTAATGTGTGACATTATACTAATAAGTTTTTCATGGTTTTACTACGTGTTAAGCAATTTAGACAATATAATAAGTACTGTTAAATTTTTAAACACTGTTTAGCTAGACACTTATTGAACATAGTTTTATTACGTCCTTGTAGTGTGGCAGGACTTTTAAATACGGTTAAATACGAATCAATTACAACAGTATAATATTATACTTACTCTGGTATAGTCAAGTTTTATAAATCTCGTTTATCAAGACGCTTTAATATGTACATACGGTACTTAATAAACGCGTAATGTTGATGAAAGTATGCCATTATAATTCAATTATTCCACTAATAAACAGCGCTTCAGAATATTAGTTTAGTGGAATAGGAAATAATGTATTCGATACAAATAGCGGTTTATAATAATTTTTGCGTAAAAACATATAAATATTATTCTTGTATATAATTTAAATACATATTTATACAATTTTTTCGCGTTGCAATGATGTGTAAGATTTTTTGTTATGGCTATTAGATTTTAATTGATTTGTGTCATTAATTTATTACGAGTATATATTTCTCTTTTTTTTTTGTTTAAAAAAATAGATCAAAATGGTAAGTAGGTAGGTGATTCAGTTCAATCATTTGATTGATAATTTCTCATATCTAATCCTTATGTGTAGTTAGTATTTCATATCTGGACGCTGACATGCAATATTATGTCAAGCCACACAGACTTCATTTTGAGAAAATGGCGCCTAAAGATGTCAAGTCAAACCCATTCTTAATAAATATGTTTTAAGAAGTATATATCCATCTTTTCTTTTATTTTTTTTTATAAAAGGTATAATAAATTATATTCAGACTAATATATTTTATATATTATCCAATAAAATGTTTTTTTTTTTCAAATATTGAGGTTATTGTATAAAATGCAAAAGATGGAACGCACTTGAAATTCGAACCAATTAATTAAGAAACTTTTTTCCGTACTTATTTAGTTTATATGACTTGTGAATAGGTGATGCAGTATCAAAATACATCAATATCTCCGAATTTAACTTTTTGGGGGTTGACACATTATTGCTTATCAGCATCGATTTGTCAACTAAATAAGATAAGTAATAAAAAAATAGACTATATAAGTATAGGGTTCATGTTTAAAATTAGCGCTATATATTGTAACTTACCATGTCTAGATACAAATAAATTGTCAAATGTCTGTACCTAAGCGCATCACTTCAGAACGCCTGTAACATATCAGTGTATTTATTTGATTAACCCTTTTTTCTGTTGTGTCAGATCAAAGGTCGCAATTCGCGAAATATCGCACGGAAAAGTAAAAAGCAATTAATTTAAATTTTCTATATAAATCTAAAATTGAGAGAATTATTATTTATTGAGACCATTTCAACCAACAAGCACATAATGATACTTCTGCTTTAATGTGGCGAGGAGTATCATTATGTGTGTATCCTGCTGTTGCCAGATGATGCAGCATCAAGCCAAGCTTACGCAAGCATGTTACTTTAATATAATTTAACAGTATAACAAAATTACGAGTTGATTTGATCCGTACAAGTAACTCAGATCCTTTCAACAACTAGAAAAGAGCTGATAACCTTCAAACATCTGAACTAATCTTTATAAATCATAGCTAGGAACTATCTCGATTTCATCAAACAAAAAAATAGCACATCAAAATCGGTCTATGTGTTAGGGAGCTACGATGCCACAGACAGACACACAAATACACACGTCAAACTTATAACACCTCTTTTTTGGTAAGGGTTAAAAAGTAAGTCTTAATTAGTTTAAAATACAAAACATATAACATACGCGATCGATACACTCGCTCGTATTGCTCCATTAGTCTTTAGGTAGGTTGCATAAGAATATAAACCGAGTCGAGTTAGGAATTATCTTAAAGCTGTTTCGTTGCCTAAGAATTTACGGACTTATATAACAATCTGGTTGCAAATAGAGGATAAATTAAGTTGCAAGACTGATGTAGTTTGTATACCTTAAAGATTCTGAAGATTATTATTTGTATTTTTTGATTAAGAGACTTATGTTTAGATCTTTTTTTTCTTAGAGCTTAGAACTTTACAAACAGGGTGTTGATCTGGACATTTTGAGAGGTGATTTTTGTATACGATTGTATAGAGATTGTTACGTCTGTCTATTAAAAGTTGATTATTTTTCTATCTCTTTTTGTCAAAATATTTTTCCGGATAAAAGACACCCGATGTCCTTTCCTATACACCTGAAAACGTGTATCAAAATTTGACGATGATTGATTCAGTATTTAAGGCGTCAAAACGTAATAAACAAACAAACCTAGCATTCACATTTATAATATTAATTAGGATTATAAGATTGTAAAAACTGATTGTTATTTAATAAAGTTTCGGTAAAAACATTTTATTTAATTAGCCGCCTTGAGTACAGCTTTCTCCAGCAGATGTATTATTTTAGGTACTTTTACTACGTCGCATGTTCCACATACGAGAATTAAACGAGATCAAAATTACACCAAATGATTGAGCTTGTGAAAGTATATCAGTAATATTAAATATATTGATATAATTATTTTTTTTTTAACAAAGAAATCGGCTTTAAAATACAATGACATATTTCTTAAAGATATTTTATTTTAGAAGCCCAAACTAGTAAATCAATTTTCATAAACATTGTATCGGATTGAAATTAAACCGTTTTAAATTTTAAAAAAATATACGGTTCATAAATGATGGAGTTCTGAGGTAATAAACATTGAAGAATAAACTAAGAATTGAGAACCTCTTCTATTTTGATAGAGCAAATATGTACATGCACATAATTCATTACTATAACGTTAGTTGTATAGTTAGTAGTATAGTCTAGTATCTTAACTTGTCTTTATTTGGTAACAAAACCTCGAACAATACTCGAACGAAAAATAATAATCAAGAATTTTCGAACAATTTATGTTTATTGTAATTTTCATTATAAGAAATGATTCAATTAAATCATTCAATCGATAATTTCTTATCTAACTCTTGTGTGGCTTAAAAATACGTCATATTTGGATGCTGATAAGCAATAATGTGTCAACCCACAAAAAGTCAAATTCGGTGATATTGATGTATTTTGATACTGCATTACTTATTTAACATTATTAAAAAACTTTTCAAGTCGTATAAACTAAATAAGTACGGAAAAAGTTTCTTATTATTTGTTTCGGATTTCAAATGCGTTCCGTATTTTGAAATTTATACAATAATTTCAAATATTTAAAGTACTCTGTATTAGATAGTATATTAAATATATCAATCTGCTTTCAATTCATTATAGCTTTTATAAAAAAATAAAAGAAAATATGTATATATACTTCTACAAACATATTTATTAAGAATAGGTTTGACATCTTTAGACGCCATTTTCTCAAAATGAAGACCGTGTGGCTTGACACAGTATTGCTTATCAGCATCCATTTGTCTATTAAATAAGACAAGAAAAGACAAAAAGAATATATAGTTATTATTAGAAAACACACAAACTATATAAGCTACTAAATGTATTGTTCGATTCTACGAATAACAATTCTATGGTAATAACTACTCGTATGATTAACATTTGTTCTATCTTGCATTCAGCTTACTAATCTACATGAGAAAATAGGTTTGTTCTAATGCCGCAATCAGCAGTAAGCAGAGATAATGTAAAGATTAAGATTTTTGTATGAGTGCATTGTTACATTAAAATTAATAATTTAGATCGCAGTTATTTTTTTTTATTTAGAAAAACAATTATGTAACACTCTAATTCGTATTTTTTTATCTTACCGGGATGGATATCATATTGGTGTGCCTTTTTTTTATTTAGTTCAACTTTGATGAAACCCTGTTGTTTTTAAATATCAATAACTAGCTGTGCCTCACGGTTTTAATCACATTTATGGTTACTGCTTCACCAATGAGTCGTAGCGTGATGTAATGTAGCCTATAACCTTCAGTAAACCGGTTATCGAAAGCAAAAAGATTTTTTCAAATCGGATTAGTAGTTCCAGTGTTTACGCCTTACATTCCACATAATATTAAGTTGAAATTAATTAGTTAAATAAGTCGAACTTAATTAAGTTGAACATAATAATTTAGGGAAATCTGTAGATTTTATAAAAATAATTAACTACTATATCTAAAACCTAAAAAGTCTTCTAATTTCAAATGAAAGTTTTACAAATAAGTAAACAACGAAGACTAAAATTTGCGTATATTTTTTTTCAGTACAAATATAGGTCATGTACATTTTGTTTAAGGTGTATCTGATAAAAATATTTAACAATAAAATATAAACAGTTGTCCATTGTAACTTGACCGTGCTCAATCTCCCATATCAAAGTGTTTGTCGTGATATAAAGGCCTTGTGTAGATTGATGAAGGTTATATTTGATGGTTTATTGGACTTACTCATTTTTAAAAGGAGGGTAATGTATTTCGATACCTCCCACGTAAGTTGTTGTAACCCCAAAATTACAATTTTACAGTAGAGCACTTTTAATCCGTTTTAGTTTGAAAGTTACAACAAAATACGCCTTTTTTCAGGCTTATTTTGTTGTAAATTTCCTTGAAAAAAAAAAGATTTTTGGTATTTTTTTACTTTGAATGCATTAAGCAATGCAAATTCGTGTAGTATTCAGTAAAAACGCTAACGGCAATTTTGTGGCTTACAATAACTTACGTGGGAGGTATCGATTTATTAGACTATGTATGTCTCATATGTATGTGGGTTTGTACTTTAGTGGCACTATTTAGACCAAACGTGAGGGCTGATTTTGATAAAAGATACGTCGTTTAATTCGTCCTGTAGACGCAAATGTATAATATAAAAATTTGGTAAAAACAAAATGGCTGATTTTGAACGCCAAATTATGAAAGAAAATAAAATGAAAAACGACAAGCTAATAAGTATATAAAAATCATCTCAATGTTTTTCATATATTTTTTCAATCAAAGTAACCGTTTAGGATCTATATCGATTTAAAGTTGGTTTGTACGCAGTCCGGTTTTTGACTTTTTTTTATTAAGTACTCGTTAATCTCATTGCGTGAAATTAATCATTATTTAATTTCAATTTATTTAAAAGATTTCTACTATAGTATAGCACCTAATATGCCAATATTGCGTTTCGTCGAGTTAATAACGTAATACCTGTCTCGCAATCTATCGAACGCATCAATAAATACTGAATAGATATTACGATTTCTAATTATTATCTAATTTTATCCAAAAAACGACACTTCCCACTCAGTATCGTAGCCGGATAACCATGGGCCCTGGTGCAAATAATAAAATGGGGCCTCACAATTATCCAAACTATAATAATCTAAAAAAAAGTGGCCAATACAATGAATCGAAAAGATTACAGGGTTTGTTTTAAAAAGGTCTCATTTGCCAACCGACTAAATAAAAATTAGCATTCGAGGGCCCCAGCGTCTGAGGGCCCCCAGTGCTCGAGGGCCCCGGGCCACTGCACCATATAGCCCCTAGGTAGTTACGCCACTGTTCCCACTAAAATAGACTAAAAGAATCCAATACCTGTGTATAATTTTTTTTAAAATATTTTAAACCGACAAACTATTTCATTTTTCAATAGTTAACCAAAAAAATAAAGTATGTGAATAATACTTTATATTGCGTTCATTTGCGTCGAATGCGAGTCAACCGTGAAGAAGTGCATAATGAGATGATCTTATGAGTTATTAGACCATTAACGGTCAAGGTGCTATAGACTGTTTTTGTTTGTTTACGAGTTGGCACAGTAGCAATTGCAATGTCTGCGGCGCTTAATATCCCAGGTTCGATCCCCGTTCATAAAGATTTTTATAGATAATGAAGTTTGTTGTAATCTGGTTGGTTGCCTGTGTTATGTATGATTTGAGACAGCCGACAAGGATGATGCCTCGAGTCGACTGTCCCAAAACGTACCTATTATTTTTTATGAATATAGAAGTAAATGAGCAAGCAAGTCATCTACTGTTAAGTAATCACTGCTACCCTTCAGGGGATCATTTACCTCAACACGTGGCGTTACAAATACATCGGCAGGTTAAAAATTGAATAAGAAAAGAAGGGTGTAGGGAAGGGGGGTGGAATGATAATTAGTTATTTGTTCGTTTACTGGTGATCCTTTTAAATGTACTTTAAAACTGAAGTTCAGCTATAACTGCTACTAGGCTATTAAATCGGTAGAGATAATTTTTAAATATGATGCATATTGTATATTTCTGCATGTGCATAAATATACGTTGGATAATGTAGCAGAAGATATCAATAAAATGGATGAAATACTAGATCCATAAAGACTAGTGAAGACCTCGTTCTGACCTTACATTCACTGGTGTGAAAAATACAGACCGCAAACTTTACATTTGTTTATAGTTTTTGATAATTGGATGATTGTTACCATCGGTATTTTAGAAAACAGTAATGGGGGTGGCCTTTAATGTGTTCTAAAATACACCTTTACATTTATTAAAAATAAATCTTAAAATATTAATATTATAAATGCGAATGTGAGTTTTTTGTCCGTTTACTTGATCAAGCCTTATCTTTTTGACCGATTGTCATGAAATATTCTATACACATTGTCAGAAAAGACCATAGAAAAAAAACTTTTCGATGGTCGTCCCGCGTCCGACGTATTATAATATATTTACACAAAAGAAAAACTTAACGAAATAATTATGAACAATAATTAATTAGTGTATAAAACTAATGTACATAATGACACGCTATGGTAATTAGATAATTGTTTCCAGGCTATTTCAAATCATATTCAAATTTATAACCAAACTTGACAGTGCTGAAAAAAAAAGCAACAAAAAATAGTCCCGCTGAATTTCTTTCGCGGTTTTTCTAAATCTAAGTTTAACTATTCAGAAATCGTGGTAGATTATTTCGCGTGACATTCAAAATAAGATTGTGAATTCTTAATTTTGAATAAAAATATTTTGATTTCGAATAATTATATCGCAGGAACGGTCGCAAGAATGTTAGCAGCATTTCTCCCTTTAATCGTAATTCCGATTCACTGACGGTAAAATACACCAGTCCTCTGCCTCTTATCAGCTCTCACTAATATTAGAATTAACAAGGAAACTATTATACTATAAAATATTTGAGTAATTTGAAATTCTCTAATAATTCGACTCGACATCGATACGGTCTTTAATACCAAATAATTCTGTCGCAATAAAATGTCGCCACTGCGTTCACTTTAACGTATACCTTTCTTAATCAGCAAGAATTTACTGCTAATAAGAAGTTCCACTTCGGTGCTCATAAATAAAATAACAGTTTTATGATAAATCATTTAATTGATAACGTTTTATTGATTATGGAATACCATAAAATAGGCATATAAGCCATACAATGGCTGGTGTAAATTGCTTTCCTCGGTGTCTTGAAACTACTGTTAATAGCTTGTCAACTGCAGTCGTTATCAAAATATGAAACATTCAGCGTTAGGGCCGTTTATTTTTAAATAAAATAAATTAAATTATCAAATTACATTTATTTATATGAAAAACATATGTTTGTATAAATATGGTTTTGGAAATAATAATATAACAATGATTTAATTCCTGCTAATTTTTACAAAATTCTTTACTTTAATAAACTTAATATTTTTTATTTTATATGATTATTGAATACATTCAATAATATTAGTATAATAACAGTAGTAATGTTTTTTGCCTTCCTAATATATATTTCATTTGTTTACAGGAGACACGATGCCGAAATCCGCCAACCGCGCCACAAAAAATAGAAAGAGTGATAACGCTATGCCAGGATGAAATCAAAGTCTCGATTTTAAGGGGTAAGTTGTTAGCCTTATTTTGTTATAAACGTACCCGGCTCATGGGTGGGGCAACTAGGGCGGCAGCACAGGGCACCAAGGCTGACGGGGCGCCGAACTTTAATAACTATCTGTTTTATTATAAAACTACAATTTAGAAACAAATAAATATAACAATAATTAGTTTTTTAATAATTGGTGAACATACATAAGAAAGTACAATGAATTGAGAACCTCCTCATTTTTGGAAGTCGGTTAAAAGGGCGCCGAGGGAATTACTTGACCAGAACGCCGAAGAAAATCACTTGCTCAGGGCGCTGAGATAGCCGGCCCTGGTTAAAGTAAATTAAAATATTGTAGTACATATGTAAGTTCTAAAGAATGATAAGTGCCCATTGCATTTGTATCATATCCTACAACTATAAATTTGAGCGTTTTGTAAGGACGGATCCATCGATATATGGATGAATGGATAAGAGTTTGTTGCTCTTTGACGCAGAAACTAAATAAATAAACAAACACTTCATACTCAACAGCCCCCATTCATGATTCTGTGTCGGAAACATACACAACACACACACACACACACACACAAACACCCAGACCACAAACATCCATATGGCCAATACAGACATTTGCCGTGAGCGGGGATCGAACCCGATCGACCGTTAGCGCTACAGTCAGTTGCAGTGACCACTGCGCCAACGTGTCTGTCAATGTTTCCTAAGAAATTGTTATAAAAGTGAAATGCGTATTTCACGTATAATTTTATCAAGATTTATATCTTTAGCTTTCTCTATTAAAAAAACTTGAGCTTACTACTTTTGGCGGTTCTATGTCACGTTTCTACTATTTTTCTCTCTATTTTTATATTTAACTTAAAATCTATTGACTTAAACTCTATGCCGTTAAATATTTAATATATGGACGCTGATAAGCAATACTGTGTCAAGTCACACGGACTTCATTTTGAGAAAATGGCATTTAAGGATGTCAAACATGGGTTTGAAATTTAAGAATGGTCTTAGCAAATATGTTTGAAGAAGTATATATCCATCTTTTCTTTTATTTTTTGATAAGAGGTATATTTAATTAAAATCACTGATATATTTAATATATTATGTATTAAAAAGTTTTTTAAATGTTTGAGATTATTGTATAAATTGCAAAATATGGAACGCACTTGAAATTCGAACCAATTAATTAAGAAACTTTTTCTGTACTTATTTAGTTTCTATGCCTTAAATTTTTTGTAATAATTTAAATAGGTGATGCAGTATCAAAATACATCAATATCTCCATATTCAACTTTTTGTGGGTTGACACATTATTGCTTATTAGCAGCCATATAATCCTATAAAAAAGGCTTAGCCTTTCTCCTTATCAACAAATAATCAAAATTAAATCGAAAATCTTATAACGGTAACTATAATGAGAATTAAAACTGCTTATCTCTAATATTTTAGCTAGATCTTTAATAAAAACAATACAAAGAAAGTAAATAGTTGAAATTCGCAAACGATTTTCTACGCACGTCTATCGTTGCGTACGCGCACACATGATACGATCATTGCGCAGTCAAGGTCGAGAGTGAAAGTAACGCACTTGCCGTGCTCTCTATTTCATTTGACGTTAGGTTTAGGTGACTTGCCTATTTGTCTAAACATGTTTAATAGTTCACAAATTTTGAATTATTTCAAGCATTTTGAATCACTGCACTGACATCTACAGATGTTAAGGTTTTATATAGTTTTTAATTCTTCTATTAATATTTTTATTGTATTTGTTTCCTATATGTTTTGTATGATTTTTTTAAAATATTCTTTGATAGTTTAATAACCCTATTAAGTTTATTACAAAAAAAAAGAGAAAATTTGTATGAAAATAAACCAATTTATGATTTATAAATAATGTCCACTTTGAGAGTTTTATAATTACGAATTTAAAACAAAATTATATGTAATAATACCGGGTTAATATATGAACTAAATATAACTTAAGACATTTCCAAATAAATATTTCTTTGGTTTAATTAAGATGTCACAACTCATGTCCAATTTTTATCATTTATTTATGCAATTATTAAAGGAATATGAAATACACCAATATCAATTGCGCCATGAAGATTAATTTATTACTGGTCATTAAAAATAGTAATTGAGTAAGCATTACATACTTTCTAAATCACGATTTTGCTTATCGTATCCGAATTGTCGTGGTAACTTTACAACTATACATATAAAATAATTTGTCCTGACTGATTCATCAATAATGATCACTCACATCCACTAAGAAAGAGTTTTCCGATTTTCCACCCCTAAGAAGGTTAAAAGGGGTAAAACCTTTGTATAGTAAATCTTATTCCGTGGTCATATTAACTTAAAATTTAATACACATACTTCTGGATGGTAGTAATGAAATGTGAACCATAAAACGAGCGAATATCATCCTCTATTAAACTGCAAGGGGTGGTGAAGTTTGTATGGACAAAATTTTTTTTTTTAGCCCATTATCCTTAAACTTAGCATAAATATTCCTTAGATATAAAAATATGTATATCCCCGAATTCAAAAATCATCCCTTTTAGTTGTGCTAGGGGGTATTAAAGTATACGTGGGCAACATTATAAGCACATTTTTTAAATGTACGCGGATGTTGATACTTAAAAAAGCCTATTCGAGTAAAGTAATTTTTTTTTTATTATTCAACAAGGAGCCGTTCGAGCTATTTATAATCTCGAAGCTCGGGAGTCCCTTAGATGTTTTTAAAAAGATAGGCATACTTACAGTTCCATCTCAATATATTTACAGCAACATTTTGTACATCCACCAAAATATTAATACTTTTGAAAGGAACAGTGACAAACATTGCATACACACGCGAAGTAAAGATAAGCTAAGAACTCCTAGTTTCAGACTGCGCAAAGTTAATATGTCCTTTATGGGACAAAGTATACGCTTCTATTATAAAATCCCGGAAACAATATTAAATTTGCCACTTCACAAATTTAAAGTTTATATAAAAAAATCATTAATAGAAAAAGCATACTATTCAGTACATGACTACATTAATGATAAAACTGCGTGGAATAATAGGGCGTTGATATTCTCGCAGGATAACTGTAGCTAATTGTATCAAACAATATTGTACAAAAATATTTTTAAAAGAGTAACTACAGAGTTTCTCGCCGGCTCTTCTCAGTAGAGTCCACACTCCGAGTCGGTGGTAGCTTCACGTGGAACTGACATCACAAATTTGTAAATTGACGATTCAAAAAAGCTTGGAGAGGCCTATTTGAATAATAATATTTTGAGTTTGAGTTTGAAAAGTATATTTTGAATTTTATTAGATTATTGATCCAATCATTAATGCATATAAACTGTCTTCCGCGTAAGTTGATTGTCTTTCGGTTATTCTTTAACCTAAGCAATTACAATAAACTGGTAGATATTGAACATTTGTTTGATGTAACATTTCGTTTCTCAGGAAAGCAATATAAATGTTACGTGTGTTGCAAAGTGCAGTACTTTCACTCGACCTTGACTACTCACCACACGCTGGGGTTAATACATCGCTAGTTATTTTAATCTTATAAGGTTTCGCATAGATATTCTATTAAAACTACTAAACAGCCTTTTCTATACGAGTATTTATATTATTAAATTAATATAGTTTAAACTTTCGCGATTTATATTATTCGTAATTTATATAACGGATTTTATGACGATAACTAATCGTAATAAAATCTTTTTAATGTCAGACGTTTCGATGAAGCTGCATCTGTTGTGGTCACGAGCTGACTCAGTTGGAGTCAGATTAATAAATGTCATTGTAGAGTCCAGGAGGATTATTATCATTACGACGAGCTAATACTATCGCACTGCGATACGTTTTGACAGTTGATTTATTTCATTTTAGTACCAAAATCTTAATTGTCTAGCTGTATACTAAATTTTATTCTGGTGGATCCTTGTTTTTAAGGCGCTAAACTCAGGCACTATCGGTCAAACTGGATTATTTTTGTGATAGTTTATTATAGAAGGTAAATCGTTATGTATGTATACGGCGTGTACGAGCGGAGTAGTGAGCGTTTATCAATCTGGCAAATACCCAAATTATATACATTATATGTATGAGTGTTGGAACTATTTGCTTATAATTGCAGTCCTTGTATCTAATGGTCAATGTTGTACGTTCTAATTATTCACACTATATTTATTCTTGCTGGATAATATAATTATGCCAGGGCTAAATTTGTTTTATAATTTTCAAATTGATATTTTATAACGTGAAGATGCTATCATTGAATCACTGTTGCGAAAATTCCAAAATTGCGGCAAATTAGAAAGGAATACTTGAACAGGAGTTAAGTTTAGTTTTAGTTTCATCAGAAAATATTTCACTAGCACAGTGCTGCCATCTCTTGGAATTTTCAGAATTAAATAAAGTTAAAGTTTAAAGTTACAGTTTATGTATGACAATCGTAAATGCATTGCATTAATATCTGGAGCTCATTGCTAAATATTAGGTTTAAGTTTTATATACATATATATACTACAATTTTTCAATTCGAACCAGCAGTTCTTGAGATTAGGGCCTTTAAACAAACAAACAAACTCTTTAGCTTTATAATTTTAGTATCCATAAGGTTATAGACATAACATCATTGCTTTTAATTCAGTATGGATGCTATTATTGAATCAGTGTTGCTAAAATTGCGGCAAATTAGATTTTACCTCACTTATTGCCTAACCTTGTGTATCGGACGTTGGTAAAGGTTGCATACACTTTGCCTTTACTAATATATTTTGATTTATGCAATGTTTCTTTCCATTTCATGAAATTGAATCTAGTTTATTTAATTGTTAATTGATACGCATTTTCGCTGAATACGATTTTTCAAAATATAAAATTTTGTACCTGGATGATCGATGCTTTGCTCAGTATTTTTATTATTTAGTTAAATCGAATTATCGCCGCAAAAACCCAAAAATTTGCAGCAGCAGAGGAAGCACAATGCGTGATAAGTATTTTAGTGATATTTTAGTATTGTATATCATAAGATTTACACATTAGGTTATTATGTACAAAAATTGTAACTAAATACTAACGAGAAATGAACTATATTATAACAAATTGACAAATTGTCTTTTTTATCAGAAATATATTCATGACTAACAAAAAAAAACAATTCATACAGATATTAGAATAGATTATTGTAAGCACGAGTTTCAAGAATTTTTTTCAAGATTATTTGTTCCAAAGAATGTGTATATTGTTCTGCCATATAATATTCTATAAGGAAATGTCAAAAGCCGGATAATAATGTACATTATATATAGACACTTGACTATTCTTATTATAACAACATGACGGGTATTGTAATATTGAATGGTAGGGTTGGCTAAATTAGAAGAAGATTTAGCATAATTTATGCTAAGAATTTACGTTACACAAGATGGTCTCTTAAAATTCACATCCTCTATTTTAACTATCTTTACGTTTCATTTTCGCGACAAAAAGTAATCGATCCAAGCTTAAAGCTATCTCTAAAGTAAAATTAACGTTAGAACGTAACAGATAGACAGAGTTATTTTTGCATTTATAATATTATTATATATTATATAGAAAAAGGTTTTTATGTCCTACAGGCATTTATTTATTTATTGAAATAATTAGAACGGACAATATCCAATTACACTAATTATTAATTATTACATTTAAGAAAATTATATAAATGCACAAACAAAACACTAATTACATACACTAAATACAAAGCAGAATGAAATTAATAATAAATATATAGCTCACTTGATTTTTAGAGTGTCTATTTAAAAACATAGTACAATTATATCGTTCACAAAACTGCAAACATTGATTGACAACAATGTTCCAATGATCTGCAAATATGTCACAGTGAGGGGTCTCTGTCAAAAGGGTGTTCAATGCAGACAGTGTGCGCGGTAAGGGAGATCGAGCACGGGATACTGTGCGGCAAGAGGGGATAAAGAAGAGCTTACGGCGGCGACATTGCCGTAGACTAAAATTATTAGGCGCAAATAAACAACACAACTTGTTATGTAGCTCAATGCAATCTATTCTACCATAAACCTATCCCTTTATTTAACAACCTTGCCGAAGACGCTGCTCTGTATAATTTATAACATTGAGTTCTGCAACTGTATATGTACCTATTAAAGCAATGCTCTCTTTACATTTTCATATTTAAGGTTGTAATTAGAAGAACATTATGTAATATAGAACCGTTACGTTCAAACTTCAAATTATGCATTTGTCGTTATAATATGAATATGTAGTTGTTAACTGAGATAGTTTTATTAGTATCTTAGACAAGAGAGCAAATTTTGATAGGTTGACATTATTTTAAATACTATTATAACAATGTCGAACCCAGCCCTATTTTTTATATACCTACATACTTGTACATTAAGATAATAGTTTTACAATCGACTCTTTAATAACGTGAAACGTATTTTGCATAATAGTTTTTTTTTTTGTTTTATTAAACACAAAGATATTTTTTTAATCTCTTTGCTATAATAAGACAACCGCTCTGGTGTAGTGGTGCTGAAGGTACCTCTGACGCCAACGGTTGCGGGTTCGATCCCCGCTCGGGCGGATATATTTGTATAAATATTTGTTCCGGTCTGGGTGTTTGTCCTTGTGGGTCTCAAAACCACCGTGCCTCGGAGAGCACGTAAAGCTGTCGGTCCCGTAAAACGTCACGTAAAGGGGTTGCGGAGGTCCGATGGCAGTCGCTCTGTGTAAAAATCAGTAACTCGTCAATATCTAGACCATGGTGGGTCTGCATACTATTCTAGTATATATACCAATATCCGGGAAAATGCTAGGTAGATGATAATACTAATTGAATTGTTAGTTAAGAAGAAAAGCAAATTAATACTTAAAATATAGTGAAAAACTACTATATTTTAATTAATAGTTTATTAATCTGCTTCTTCGTTTTAAATAACATTTTTGTAAACTATATAATCTATCATTTTAGGAATACTATTTGGAAAGTTTTAATATTTTAATCATGTTTTTACGTTCGTGGATAATGGGGCTTCGAGCATATGATTATAATAGTTTCGTAAGTGGCAGCAGAATGGCATATTCTTCTTATAATGGCTCTATGTGATTAAAGATCGCTACTTTAATTAATTATAATAATCAGGACTTTGATGTAATTGTGGATGGTGGTTACCCGCAGGTGTCCCATTCATTTACCTTCTTAATGTCAACTTGTAATATTATAATAATTATATTTTGTAACTACTGAGGTATTATTAGCTTGTGGTCAATGTAATAATAAGTTTAGGTCACTATAGAATGAGTATACAAAGGACACACAGAGTGCCAGTAACGTAACTAGGATTTTGTGCGCCCTGTGCGAGCTTCTGTGACTACGCCCTTCAAAAAAATTAATCTTATCTGTCTCTAACAATAAATAGAGAACCTATATTAAAACAAATCAGATTTGATTGACCTAAAACTTGGTTCCAGTCAAGTAATTTTTGCGTCTCTCCAGAGGCTGCGACTACTGGTGCCACCGCCCTATTAATAGCATCACCAAATGCTGTATATAAAATTAACATCGTCTCCGATTGGAACTTAAGGCTCAGAGTATATTAAGTAGTATAGTTTCCCGCAGCGCAGCACAGATGAAATTAAAAAAGTGAACAAGTAAACAACTGAACAACACGCTGCGATGCAACCACCGTGCGCATCATGCTCGGCCAATTCTCTCGGCTCAATTAGCATACATTTAGTCTTAAAGTGAGTAGTATACACAAATTAAACTTTGACATTTTTGTCGCAATTTTTCTCGTACCGATAAAGTATTTAAAATTGCACACAGTTTTTTTTCTGCAGAAACATGTATATTAGCATTCCTTTACACACATAAGAAAATAGTATGGAATACCTTATTTTATTTTGAAATTCAAATCTTTTCTTAACACATTTTCCGCTCTAGCCGATGTAATAACTGTATCCAGTGACAGCTGTTTCGAGACGTCCTCGTTGCATATTGTCAATACGCAAAACATGTAGAAGGTTGATCTTAACTGTAGTCCGTAAGGTCACGCCCGACATTCGATAGTAATTTGCACAGCGCATTTTGAATATGTAGCAGTACAGGATCGGAAATGAATTAATGATTTTGATATATTGTATTATGTAATTATTTTTACATATAGATTTTTCCAATTTGGTAAATATTGGAATGAAATTGGGACACCCAAAAAGTAAGGAAGTTCTCAATTCGTCGGAACTTTTTTATGTATGTTCACTGATAACTCTGCTGATTGTACACTAATTGTTTTTTTTTCCTTTGTTATTATGGATTAGCATAGGAATTATCACATAGTACCTTAGCGAAGAGTACCATAGAGGCCTTTAACACAAGACAACTACCGCTATTAATAAATAATTAAAAAATAAGCGGGCGTATTTTCAAAATGTTTATTTTTTATTTTAAAATCGATTGTGGACGATTGTCCGGAGCTTGTCGTGTGCGTGACCGACTCGCACTTGGCCGGTTTTTTGCTTGTTCAATTAGCAACTTTTATTTTGGTTAGTTAGCAGCGGTCAATGCGATCGTTCATATTTTTATTACATTGTCGTTTTTTTTTATTGAAGGTCTTATGTAATGCCAATAAAGATAAACAAATTGTAAAAAATAAGAAAAATGGCGCAATAGATAATAACTATACATATTAGCACTAGAAAAGATGGTAAAATTAAGTCGGTAAATCAAGCAAAAATGTACTTAAAAAGTAGTTTTATATTCAGTGTATGTACGAGGATGTATGTTTTTATTTATTTATTGAATTATTGTTTAACCTTTGTGTCTTAAAGAATTATACAAACAAGTTTATGTGAGCCTTCAATTGTCAAAAGTCGTGCCAAGTAAAGGTCCGAATGTACGTTCGTAAAACACATCTTGTTCAACAATCTCTTTTTATTCAATTAATGAAATTCACATGATTGAAAACAAGTGATTTTATTATATTTCATTTTCAATTGAGAGCAAACAAAGTTGAAAATGGCAATAGTGATAACGAATATTATTTAAAATACAGTATAATTATTATGACAACTATCTTAGAAACAACGTATATTAATTTAGAAATAAATAGTTCGCGTTATTAAACTGAGATCACAAAGCCATGTATTACATATTCGCACTTTTAAAACGCTCAATAAAATGCACAAATATATGTAGATTGTTTTCGTTGTTTGTAAAGAAGAACAGATAATATCATTAATCAAAACTCGAAGACAAACTTAAAAAATAAATACTTCAAAAATGCATAACTACGCCATGACTCTAACCGAGGTAAATGTTACTCATAAGGCCATCAGTGACGCTGAATACCTCCAAAAGTTCCAATAAGGCTCGTTAGGTCGTCAGCATTTATTTCGAAATTTTTAAAGCTTTGGTCGAACAGCGGATGCCGCGAGACGCGAGTGCGACGCGGACGCAAAACGCTCAGGCACGTTGCGTTCTAATGGGCAAACTGGGAACGGCTGAATAAAGTAGTTTCTTTACTTTATCCAACGAAAAAGCATATGTAACACATTTATTTATCCACCATAATAATTATAGACTATCTACAATAAATACAAATAAAATAAATTAAGGAAAACATTGTAAAAATAAACATACATATGTAGCTAATGTTAATAACTTTCTATACATGTATTCCAATATTTTGAAAACATTTGATGAAGTTTAATGCCGTGGATTGTTTTTTTTTCTTGCCGGTTCTTCTCCGTAGAATCTATATTCCGAACTGGTGGTAAATTAATTAATTAGTTTTCTGTTTTCGTTTCGTTTTTGTATTGACGATTCAAAAGTGCCTGTAAAAGCCTACTTGAATAAAGCATATTTTGATTTGATTTGATTTTTAACATTGAATTCTGAATATTGTTTCCACTAGTTACGTATGAATTTAGATTCTAGGCCGTCCTAAGTCTGTGCAGGCCATTAGAGTTTCAATGTGACGTAACAACCTATCGAACGCCAAGCGCGATGGCTCTGTATGACAACTTCTATACTAGTTTTATTAGTCATGTCGCGCGTGCATCATATCGCCGTCCAACTCCGCCCGCCGTTTGACCAAAGCTTTAAGCGACAGCAATTAATCGCAATATCCAGTATTCCACGACGCAATATAAGCCTGCTCCACTTTTAATTCTGATCGTATTTAAATCATAATTAACTTCATTAAGGGCACTGTTATATACATGCAAAGTTTAATGACCTGTGAATATGTGAAGCAGGTTAATAATTATTTATATACTTCATTATTACGCATAATTACTAGAGTATGATAATTAAAGAAAGCTATGTTTTTTTTTTTTAAGATTTGTGTAATATACAATTTATATATTGGAATATATAACTATATTGCACGTTGAGTGTGATGCGTTTATTATTTATTTAATTATTCGTTTTTTGTGTTTAAAATATTTTAAAACGTAAATTGTCACTGTAGAGTAAAAAAATATAATTCTTGATATTGATACTAATATTTATCTGAAAAAAATTACTAGTTAGATTTAAATATTCTTGTGTTTGGTAAATCGAGATTTTTAAAAATTCTTTTCATTCCTTTAAAACAAAACCACTGGAATGCTTCGTACGAAAACAATTAACGCACACCCAGTGAAACGCAAATTCAAAATCGCGGAAGTGGGTGTATCTTATATACATAATTTAAACCTGAAATTCAATAAATTTTATTCAATTAATTTAACTTATTAAAAATATTGTTCTATATATAACATACTGTCCCGACATGACGAACATATCGGAACAGTATGTAACATTCATAAGTGTTAAAAGAGAAACACGATGCATTAATTATACATGATAGAGTTTAGTATGCTATTAACATTACTTAGTTTTTCCTAGTCTTGTTTTACACTTATATTGTAATAAGAGGTGTAAATGTACTGAATATTTTTGTCCATAAGCTTTAACAAAAGTATGTTCGTTCTATTTTAAGATTATAATACAAAAAAATACTCGTGTTAATATACTTTAATATTACAATAGGACTAAGTACGAAATCAATAAGATCATGAATTATTTAAGAAATCATTCAATATTAATTTTGATATCAACAATGATTTCAATTTAAGAGATAGAAATTATATAATTACTTGCTGGCCCAGCGAACTTCGTAATGCCTAACAAGTAGATTCTTTGTTGTAAAGATGCACAGCAAAGAGACGTTTATATTTCAATTTACATTTTACCAAAGACATATACATTTTACCATAAACAATTTGATTTGAGTAATATAAATTATGCGATACTAACGCCAATGTGTTTTACTTTCCCGGAACCTGTCTACTTACACTTAAACTTTATGGTATGACTTTTAATTATTAAAATTAAAATTGACTTTTTATTATTATTACAAATCTTCTGTAAGGGAATATTGAAAAGTGTTGTTTTTAAACTTTTTCAGGCAATTTTTTTTTTAAATTTTTCTCGCCTTAAGAACCATCATTGTACTTTAAGGATTATTATAAAAAAGAATTAACGAAATCGTTTCGGCTGCTCTCGAGATTTACGCTTAGCAATACATTCAGCGATGCATTTTATATTATAGATATCAATTTATAAGGCTGTGCAATACTGACACAAAGCCATAATTATTATTTTAAGGATAAAAAATTACACATATTGTGTGGGTTGAAAATGTCAGCAACTTGGAGACAACATTTTCGGAATAAATAATGATTAATTGTCTATAAGTATTCTGATTAAACAATAAACAACGCGAATTGTAAGTTGATAATCCGGTATAATATACCAAAGATTTCCGTATTTTATAAAATGAAACTAAATCTTGGTTCAAAGCGATGAGTTAGTCATTCTGTCTTAAAGTACCGTTTGACCTTTTTTAGGATGCCAAGTTACGTAGTGACTTCTATGATCGTAATGAAATTACGTACATCCTGTCATTTACTTTTATTTGCATAGGATCAGATTCTATTTCCCAAAGGCAATAAATGATAAAGCTTTATACTAAATACTCTAAATTGTAGCAATGGCTAATGGAGCTGTTTTTTTATATTATATAATATTTTATATTATTTAATATTTTTTATATGTATAAAAAACAGATACACAAAATACGATCAGGCAGGACACGTAATGGTAGGAATTTACCGCCGCTGATGGACATTTGCAACCCAGAGCCAAAAATGCGTCGCAAGCTAAAAAAAGAATAAGGAATCAAAGTGCATAGAAAGAAAGGAAAGGAATGGGGGGAAGGGGTTAGGCTTCCGGTTCTCTCACTCACCGTACGCAACGCAGCTACATGAGCTACTTAACGCCGATCTTCTGTAAGAGTGAAGTACTGTCCCGGTAGAGCCAGCCCGTATATGAGCTGTAGTCATTAGGTTACAGGTAAGCTCTATCTCAATTAAATGCCACGAAACTCGTAAATCTTATTAAACTGAGATGCGATAGTAGCCTTTTTACATAAAACTTGTAAAGAACAGTTAAAATTAAATGACATCAGAACAAACAAAACAACTATTACGATTAGGAAATTATTACAATTATAAAGTTTTCGTTATTAGTCCATAAAACATTAAATGCCAAAAATGGACTTTCAAGATAATACTGTGGCTGAAGTAAGCCCTATTGCTTAATATATAGACGCTGATAAGCAATACTGTGTTAAGCCACACGAGCTTCATTTTGAGAAAATGGCGTCTAAAGATGTCTAACCCATTCTTAACAATATTGTTTAAAGACGTACGTACATATCCATTTTCTTTTATATTTTGATAAAAGATACATTGAATTAAAAGCAGATTGGTGTAATAAAAAGTTTTATCTAATAATAAGTTGAAGTAAAACTATTTTAAACGGATTCAAATCTCGTATATTAATTATTTTTATCATCCCGACGTTTCGAGAACTTTGCAGCGTTCGTGGTCACGGGTAGACTACCCTACCTAGTTTTATTTCAATGAATAATAATCGCGAAAATCTAAGACAATAATAATAAGTTTTTTAAGTACATTAGATTATTACATATTGTAAAATATTGACCGCAATACAATATTCGCTACATTCTATTAAGAAACTTTTAGCCTACTTATTTAGTTCAGATTACTTAATTTTTTTTGAATAATGTTAAATACATAACGTATTATCAGAATACATCAATATCTCAGAATTCAACTTTTTGTGGGTTGACTCATTACTGCTTATCAGCATCCATATATAAAGAAATATAAATATTTGTCATAAAATAATATTGACCTTCTCTCAAAAAATTTAAGTCTTCCATTTTTTTTGCTTTTTTCTTCACAATTCATATAAAATTTGTCAAGAAAGGAATAAAATAATTTCTCCTAGCTTAATAACAGAAGGCTAAGACGATGTTAAATAAGCAGTTTGTCGTATTTATAAAATAATTTTTCTAATTAATGCTATAATTATTTCATTTAAATGTAGCTATTTAGTATATTTTAATATTAAATATTAATTATAGATAAAATCATATTATCTTATATGAAGATAAAGAAAATATAAACACTGGTAGAAAATAATAGCAACACCATCGAGATAAACATTTCGAAACATTAGCTGCCTTACTACGAAAGATTTAAACAGACGTTAAACGCGTGTTTAAAAAAATCCATACTACAAATCCGCGTCTAAAGACAGCTTTGAGTTAAACATGCTTCATTTACATGTAGATTAACATACGTGTAAGTGAGTTTAATAGATGTCTAAAACCTATTTCATCTGTCAAATGTAACGTATAACATTTTATCAATAAGTTTTTTATGAGTTTATTCGCTGTTAAGCAAGTTAGATAATATTTTAAGCAATGTTTAATTTTTAAACACTGTTTAGCTAGACACGTGTTCAACATGGTTTTAATACGTCTTTTGTAGTATGACAGTACATGTTTTAAGCAAGTGCATCTATAAATACTACATGTCTTTCTAAACATGCGCAAAGAACATGCTAGAACCCGAGTGTTGGGACACAGTGTCACTTTCAAGCGAGTGCAATCGTCGGTGTGACCCATATACGAGTTTGCATAACCCTTGCGTAAGGCGGGACATGCGATGCTCATTCGACTGTTGCTTATGATTGCAAACCGCAATTGCATGTGTGGAAGCAGCTTTAGTTGCATGTGTAGTGTAACTAATCATCTTCGAGATAAGCCTACTTACTATGGGACTGTCATTTTCTTTGTTACATTTTTCACGCCTCAGCTACCTCACCAAACTCAACTCAGGGATATAGGATGTTAGGTTTTATCTAGAAATCAAGCCTATACTGTTCCAGAGGCACAGTAAAATAATCTTTAAAAGGTCGTCGGCATAATAAAACTTATTAACGCGACTGAAGCCGCAGGCTAAAGCTAGTTAAGCTAATAAAAGTTATATTACATGTATTAAAATCACGTTAGAGTCTCATACAATACAATTAAAAAACAACTAGCGTTCATCAGGCCTTATTCTTTAGATACGGGTTTAATATCAGAGATTAACATTTATATGTGCTTATAATTTATCGTTAAGACAGACGTGTCCCATGTGAATGTTAAGTGCTTACTAAACTAATCTTAAGATGAGAGTAACATGTTCATTGGAATGTATGGAAAATAAACTGTCATAATGTGATTTAATTTAAGAAATTAAGTACATTTTGAAATTGTAGAAAACGATATTATAATATAAATGGTTTTCAGTTATTGTAGTATATAATTTTTTGCTATTACGTATAACGTAAGATAAAGACAATTTGTCTCTTAAAATGTATAAACATAAACTTAATAGTATACCGTAAACTTAGCAGTATTGACTACATTACGCGTACTACTCAATTGCTTATAATTTTCCATTATATGAAACATTATATCTAATAAAATTTTCAAAATAGAGATATTCTAAATTAGGCTAAATATTTTTTAACAGTTTCAATTTGTTAATTTCATATAGTCTTCATATTCTAAATATATAACGAGTTATGTCTACGTATTGTTTTTATCTCTCTTTAAATTATGTAATAAATTCTATTTAAAAACATTAAAACAAGACTTACCATTCGCCGCTCATTTTGTCTAATCGAAAACTGCTTGCGACTCAAATCGACTGTCTTGTTTTGTATGCTAGAAGGCTTATAATATCTTAAAATAAAAAATTATCCTAATAAATTTTGAATATTCATCATTATAGTAAAATTATAATACAGATAAAATATTTCATCCTTTAGACATGACAACACTGGCAGCTGTTTATCATCTATTTTTTTTCAGAGGCTCTCGACGTGATAAAGGAAGAGCACACGATGCCAGCGCAGCGACGACGAAACAAACGAGAAGTGCCGTTCACGCACGACGAGAAACGAATAGCCGGGGTGAGATAGCTTATATTAACCCTCCTCCCCCCACACCCCTTTCCTTACATGTCTCCTTTTTAAGCTACCAAAGTATTAGTGGCTTCCTTGATGATCACGCTACATCAGGACCAGAAAAAAATTAATTTATATAACCTCTTAGAATTTTGTGACTTTTTGTATAAAATATAAATGCGTTATAATTGTAGTTACCTCCCCCTCCTTTATTTGAGGTATATATTAATATTTTATAACTATATTGATTGATTGATTTTGGGATTGCCAATTAACTGAAACTGAAACTCAGTATACACTTATATTGATAAGTGTATACTGAGTTTCGGTCTTTCTAGTGTTAAAGATAAAGATCAGATAAGAATATGCTGAAGAACTAACACATCTCGTTAACAACGGTCGTCTTTCGAAAACTCCTCTTTGAGCATCTCTGATCAAAATATATTTATATACTCGTACATAGGGTTATGTATAACGAGAAGTGCAATAAAACTTTTTCGATTTAAACTTTTATTACGCACAAATGTCACAGGTATATTGCCCAGTGTCAGAAGAGTATGTCACTTTATGTAACGTTCGTATTATTATCCGCACATTGTAGATTTTTAGACCTAGAAAAATTGGAACCGTGCTTATAATTATATTATAGCAATTATTTTTTTTTAGTGAGTATTAAAAAGTTGAATTTTTACTGATCATTACACTTGCGTAAAATACCCATTATATAAATATTATAATACAATAAAATATATAATAAAATAGAATTTAAATGACTACATTAATGATAAAGCCGCGAGGAATAATAGTGCGTTGACATTATCGTCAGATAACTGTAGCTAATTGTATCAAACAATATTGTACAAATAATATTTTAAAAATAGTAACTACTGAGTCTCTCGCCGGCTCTTCTCAGTAGAGTCCACATTCTGAGCCGGTGGTAGCTTCGCGTGGAACTGACATCATAATAATATTTGTAAATTTATGATTCGAAAGAGCTTGTAAAGACCTATTTGAATAAAGTATATTTTGAGTTTGAGTTTGAATCTTTTGTCCATTCAGACTTTTCTATTTATCTAACAATTGGGCGAATATAAAATGATTAATAAAAACTTTTCAATACTGGATTTTATCAATGGACATTTTCAAATATAAGGAATATCATTGTCTAAAGGTGTGCTGGCGGTTAGTTCGTTGACAGAGATTGATTGTCACAAAGACAGATGCTCTATGTCGGCCATTATATTATATCACGCATTGTGAGTTACATATTCATCTTATATTTTATACATTTTCATTTTTCTAAAAGAAATTAATTAGTACAAAATTGTTGTTGCTTAAAAAGACGGGGTACTTATAATTTAAAAGATAATAAAATTAATCTATTACCCGATTAAAATTCTCCAATGTTCATTCGCGTTAACATTTATCGGCGATGGGACGCAAAAAATATTTATTATAGAAAGATCCAATAAAATTCTATGACGTTTAAAGATGACCCTTCTCGTTAGGGTACTTTTATATAGGACGCTTTAACAGGCTATAATAGTCAGATTTAGCAGATAAATTGGACTATTCCAGGTTTTGTTACACCTCCATGTTGAACTGAATAATTTATGGATATTGCTATTTAGTTTAGTGTTTTGTTTTGTCTAATCGGAGTATAGTCTAGGGTTGTTAAACACTTGTATGTATTTACTCGATCAGTAAATAAATATGTATTTATAACATATGAATTAAGTATGATGCAAAACGTATGTTGCGATGTTGAAACAATCTGAAAAATATTTAAACAATAATTATAGTCACTTTTTAAGGTCAGTTTTATTGAACAATAGCATTTAAACTTTAATTTTAAATTTCATTATTTTTTAATTAAATTTTAAACAACGGTAAAAATTGGTTAATATTGAATTTACTTTCATACCCGAAATCTTTACTTACACATTTAAATTGTCCGTTTATGCATACAATTTTTATTCATATTCTACAAGCACGTTGAACACATGATGATAGTAATTTCACGCACTATTCGAGCGAAAAAATTACATATAGACTATTATACACAATCTAACGTATATTTTCTCTATTTTCCAGTGTCTGCTGCAGTGCGTTTACCGGAAAGTGAAAGCGGTAAGTATTGACTCTTACCCACTTAGTTTGAACGGTAAAAGTAAATAATATTATCTTGATAACCTTATTTATTCTAGTTTTAGAAAGACAATAAATCTGTGTCATTTCTTTTCGTTTTTTTTTTGTCTATGGTAACTTTTCAATTGCTTATTTGATATTATTTATTTTTATATTTATATAAACTAACGTTCATCGTTTATTTATATACATTACATTATATATAACAAAATATAAAAAACAGATAATTAAATATATAGGCGTTTAGACGCTAGATTGTTTTTTTTACAATATTTAAATATATATGGTATATAAATTCAACAATATTAGATAGACCCGACCACGCTTCGCCGTGGCTCAATTTGATTTTAACTATTAATTATATAAGTAACTGAAAGTATTAGGAATAAGATATTTTTTCGTAGCCGCTTCTATAGTAACTTGTTATGTTTTAAAACACACCATAGCTTTCTGGGGAAACTTAGCAATAAAAAGTATATAATAAAGATTCTATTAAAATGCTAAGTTTTGTAACAATCCAATTACCTACTATTAGAGTTTTGAGGACAGTTAGCTTAAGAAAGCTGCTTTTTTTGTATAAAAATATACATAAGTTAGGTTATCGTGAATACTATCAACTTGTAAAAATATAAATGAAATGGATTTAAAAATAATTTTATTTAAAAAATTAAGATATGAATCAGATTCGTATAAAATAGTCATAATTTTTAAACATATTTTTGGTACTATTAAAATTAGGTATTAAATACATTATTAGGAAATGATAAACGTGAAAAAAAGTTAAAAACGAGGAATCAAAAAAGCAATATTAAAAAGCTACCTATTAATAGCACTGGAGAGAAATACTGTAAAGGAATATATTATGATTAAAAGATAATACTCCTGAATACTCCAACCAAGCCAAGGCCAAGGCCAGTCCGGTAGTATAAACATAAACGTAGCAAAATCACCAGAAACCATTTTAAAGAGCCGACTTTAATGCTTTATTGCGGTGTCGCGAAATGATCGTTCCAATTTGTAACCTATAAACGTTAAGGCTGCTCGTAAAAATTGAAAAAGAAAGTCACCTAGCTAGTGCCCTTGAGAAAGACCGGCGTTGCGCGAATCATACTCGCGTTTCGATGATTCCGTATCATTTACACTCAACTTAAGCTTATTAACTGCTTCTCGCATTTTTCTTACTGCTTCGCTTCTGAGGCAATACAGACGTTTCACGGCAAACGTTTGGCCTGTGTGTTTGAGTCAAAGTTAATATGTCTTTTATGGGACAAAGTATACGCTTCTATAATAAAATCCCGGAAACAATATTAAATTTGCCACTTCTCAAATTTAAAGTTTACATAAAAAAATCATTAATAGAAAAAGCATACTATTCAGTATATGACTACATAATATAATACATAATGATAAAACCGCGTGGAATAATAGGGCGTTGATATTCTCGCAGGATAACTGTAGCTAATTGTATCAAACAATATTGTATAAAAATATTTTTAAAAGAGTAACTACTGAGTTTCTCGCCGGCTCTTCTCAGTAGAGTCCACACTCCGAGCCGGTGGTAGCTTCACGTAGAACTGACATCACAAATTTGTAAATTGACGATTCGAAAGAGCTTGCAAAGGCCTATTTGAATAAAGTATATTTTGAGTTTGAGTTTGAGTTTGAGTTGAGTCGTGTGTTTCCGGACCATTTAATCCTAATGGGGCCGTTGAGTGTGATGCGTTTATTTATTTATAGTTTATCTTGAACAACGTTTTATTTTTTGGTAATTCAAGAAAGTAAGTTCTTCGCGGGCAATTGGTTGTTCGCAATTTCGTTCACGTCAATATAAATTCTCTACACAAGAGAATTTCTGCACTTCAGACAACGTGTTTGTAAACGTTTATGATATTTATAAAGTCACATTTGCATTATTTGCGATAGACAGATACGTTGGCGCAGTGGTCACAGCGACTGACTAAAGCGTTAACGGTCGCGGGTTCGGTCCCCGCTCACGGCAAATATCTGTATTGGCCATACGGATGTTTGTCAGGTTATGGGTGTTTGTGCTAGTATTGTCTGTGTTTCAGAACCCCCGTCAAAAGGTCATGAGATCTTAATGGGGGCCGTTGAGTGTGATGCGTTTATTTATGTTTATTTATTTCTAATTTTAATTAGGATGTCGCAAGAAATCATACATGTGTGTTTATAAGTACAGCGTTTTAAAGATAGGACAAACTGACAGACAGTTAGTAATTGAATCCCATTGGCGAACTTTATTTACGGTACCCTTAAAACTCGTGAAAAGAAATATAACTGTCATAAAGTTGGAACGCAATGTGTTATTAGAGGCAGGGTATTCTGAATTAATAGCATTAACGCTTAAAAGGTTCACGGCTCTTGTGATGATTATTTCGTAAATGTTTGCGAGCTGAGCAAACGATTAACGAGCGGTTCGCGTAAACCTTGAAAACGAAAAACATCCCTTACTACTTTTTTTTACATCTTGGCATTAAAAGTACCATATTTATAAACGACTTAAAAAAATTGGTTCTGTATATATGTACGTTAATTACTGATCCGATTTGGACGTGGTTTTCGCTATTTAAATAAATATTTCTTTAGAAAAAGTATGTAATATGTTAGGATATGATGAATATCTTCGGAGAAACCGAAGGAACTCTTTAATAACTAGTACCAAATGACCCGCAGTTGCTGTGATTGTTTATCCATTTATGAACAATAATAATTCTGTTTCAACTCGGTTATCTTATTTTTCTACCAAAACAATTATTGCCACATGTCGCAAAAGCAGAGCGACAAGATTTAAAAAGTGTTACCGTAAAAATATTTCCATTGCATCGTTTTGTAAAAAAACATAGAGACTATACATGTCTAATTATTTTATGAAATAATATTACTTAAGAAAATATTTTTTATGACGTTTTCACAACATTTTGTGGCGTACTTAATATACAAATAGTATATATCTTGGTATTTATCTCATAGATATAAATTCGAAATAATAAACAAAACACAGCCAAATGGATTTAAGCAATAACACATAAAACATTATAGATCGTAAAAGATGAGGAATACTGCTAAAGGGTCTACGAATTTTTCAATAATATTTTTATGTTACAAGAATATGCGTTGAGTAATAAAATTAAACCATTTGTGATAATCTCACGGGAATGAAATTTGTGTTTTAACTTGTTTTAACTTATTTCAACTTGTTTAAATTATACCTATAACATTTAATTATAAAAGTGTATATTTTGTCAAAAAACCTAAAGGTTCAATACTTCATTTCTTTAAATTGAATATGGTCTAAGATGTGGTATTACAGTGGTATCAAATATTAGTAATTATTCTGTTCATAATTTCTATTTGAATTCTGTATCTCTAGATGAAAAAAAAATGCATATTCATTTATTTAAAATAAAAATATACTTATCACTACTATTTACCATGTAGCTGTATAATGTATTATTTACCCTGAAATCTTCTTTCATTCCAGGTTGACGGTTATGGTTTTCCAACACTAGAAGGCCTGGTCGGACTATATTCAGATGGTGTCAACGAGCGCGGCTATTTCATGGCTGTGCTAGAAGCTTCTAGAGAATGCCTCATGAGGAACCACGATAAGTTCTCTAGAAGTGTACCTATGGGTGAGTAAAGTTATTCTGCGCACTAAACCTGAGGCCGAGAATTATGCTTATAAGTTTTGCTCTCAGACTTTCATAAAGATTTACGTAAGCTATTTCTCATTGCTTTACACCTGAAAGAATTCACTGTCAGTGCCTTTTTTGTCATTTATAGAATTGATTTTTATCTCTCTCGAGAATAAAACTTACAAAAGTAATTTTCGCCTGTGAGGATGATTCCATTGATCCACCCTAAAATATCTACCCAAAAGCGGATAAACTGACACGCAAATTCAAATATTAATTTTTCGCTAATTCGTATAAATACAAATTATTTCGATTCCCTCTCGATTATGTACAGTCAGGCACTCATATCTGATAATACACATAATTATCAATTTATCTGCGTATATTTCTCAATATATTTATAAGGAATTATAATAAATTATAAAATATATGTTATTCTAATTTATAAACTACAATAAAGCCTTTTGGTTTGATTTTATTTGATCAAAATGTAGGGAAGAACCTCATTTTGTATCAGGGTGTGAGAATAAGTTAAATTTTTAAGATTTTTTTGATATTAATGTTATTAAAAGTTTTCTTGTATTCCATATTTTCGCAGCTGTTGTTCGGGCACCGTTTGGTCTCTCGGTCTCGATTGGCAAACGGTGTCTACTATCGCAGTCCAATTTAATTTTATCATTTTCCACCTCATATTTTCTATTTAATACTATTTCTTCTTTCATATATTTTTATATTTTGATTTTATTTTAGAAATAGTAGAAAGAGCAAATTAATGAAAAGGATTTATTGATAATAATTTTCTTAAAGCGAAAATTCTATGAGGTCATTTGGAGAATCTAAATAAATTGTCTCTTAAAAATTCTTATACTAATTTTATCATATTCGTTAAAGGTTTCGAAAGATATTTAATTGAGGAATATAGACACAAATTTTCTATAGATATAATATGTGTTATCGTAAAGAAAAATTATTTTTTCAAATATAATATTTATTAACGCCATCTGACGGTACGGTCTAAAATCGCATAGCGGTTTCGGACGGCGGAGCTCGGTCGTTCGGTATTACGTTTAGGGTGCAAAAATAAGGTTACGTGAAGAGGACTTTTAAAATGGTATATAATATGTGTTAAAAACTATAATAATATGTTTGTTTTGTTTGTATTGTTATTGCGGCTCATCCCGCCATATTACATTTTTTTTGACATCTCCTCAGGCTAATGATGCTAAGTTTAACAATGAAAATTGGTATACCTATAATATGTCAAAGTAGAAAATATACAGGTATAATTTTTTAACTGGACGAAACTATCCCATCGCCGATTTTGAACAAAAATAAAACTGCATTAGGGTTTTTTTTTATTGCCAGGAATCGAATCTGTTGATTATTTTTATTATAAATTACACCATCTGATATTGTTTCTTAGAAGGATAATTATTTTTGTAATAATTACAGATAATGGAAGAAACTGTGACGTATCGTTCGACATCTTCGAGTGCATCTCCGACCGCATCGGCGAGTACTGCGGGAACTCGGGACTATGATAATTTTAAAATAGTTTTTATAGATCTTTTATATTTTCATTGACCTTTCCTTCACTTATGTTCTTTATTAATTTTTTTTTCACCGTACACTATATTTTTCGAAAATTGGTTTGAATTCATGAATTGAAAAAGGATTCCACATCTATACATTATGTTTTTCGAATATTGATTTAAAAATAATCGTTACCATAAATTTGAACAAATTTGCTATAAGTTAATTTATGTATGTATGTAATTATATATATTGAATTAGTATGTCAACGTTGAAGGGAAGTTTTTTTTTGTACTTCCTTATGTAAAAATTAATCAATTTTTTTCAATTTGGAATTTTTTTTTTATATATTTGTTTACATCCTAGCCTTCTAACTATTCCGATTACAAAGAGTTGAAGGAATTTATTTTTTACTTAAGATTGTTTAAAAATTTTAAAAATTTACACATTAATTCATTTTTCAGTTGATATTGAATTTTTATTTTTATTTCATATATTCTTCAAATATTATTTTAAAGTAGTACGAAAAGTAATTCTTAGTGTTACCATTCTTTAGATAATAAGCGAGATATGTAAATAGTTATTAAATTCTACTAAAATGTGATGCTCATTAACATAGTTTTAGTTTTAATAAAGTTTCTAAAAAATGTTTATCTAAAAAAAAAATCACTTTGTATTTTAAGGAATGTGTAAAATTACAATTTACTTAAAACGTAGACGAAATTTTTATTCATTAACGTTATTATTTACGTTTTGTTATTAAATAAAATCCTATAAGAGGTCTTTTTAGTATCTTCTGTGAGGTTTCATGGTAGGCAGTTTGAGGTTAATAAAACAACCATTTTTAGTACACCACATTATATCAATTTAAGGAGGCATTTTAATTCAAATTATGTCAAAATATTACGTTACGAAAAGTTGCATTTTAATGGGGATTATTTTAAACAATTAGCTCCCTGGTTAGCGAAATGTGTCAGAAATTTAAAAACTTTTTGTATTGAGCTTTTAAATTTTTTTGATATCAATGTAATAAAATTGCCGCAAAGCATTAATTATTGCACAAAAATATGTTGCATAGCTTTTATATATTTTCAGCATTACTTGTCATGTTTAAATGTTTTAGTTACCTAATATGTTAGAATCACATTTCTAATCTTAAGCTCATCAAAGCTTTATAACGAACTGATAGAATAATTTACTTTTAAGAATTTTTTAATAAACACTGTATATAGCAGAAATATGTATTTTCATTAATCTTTTTTCATTAAAACTAAGAAAAGTTTTTAAAACTGTACTAATGTTTTTATTGCCTTAAAACGTAAAAAGCTTTGATAAATTATTGTTACTGGATTAAGTAGAAAAGTTTCCGTCAGTTCCGTAGATGTTTCTCTATATAAAATTATTATTTCAAACATAATAGTTATAATTAAAACACGCACTTGAAAAACTTAAACATGACATATATGGACGCTGATAAGCAATACCGTGTCAAGCCACGCGATATTTATTTTGAGAAAATGGCGTCTAAAGATGCTAAACCTCTTAATAAATTTGTTACAACAAGTATTTATCTATATTTTCTTTTATAATAAAAGGTATAATTAATTAAAATCAAGTTGATATATTCAATATATTCTCTAATAAAAAGTTTTTTAAATATATGAGTTAAATTACAAAATATGGAACGACCTCGAAATTCGAAACAATTAATTAAAAATTTTTTTTGTACTTATTTAGTTTATATGACTTTATTTTTTATTGAATAATTTTAAATAGATGATGCAATGTCAAAATTCATCAATATCTCCGAATTTCACTTTTCGTAGATTGACATTATTGCTTATCAGCAACCAAATTAGCTAATACTAGTTATTTCTGAACCATAAGAGCTTAACTTAGCGCCTTAATTTTATATGCAAGTAAATAGTTAAATGGAAGACAATAAAACGTAATTTATGAAAGGCGTTTATTTCCGAGATTAAAGACCTTGTATAAAAATATACACACACACACATATTTCCTAAATAAATCTGGCATTTGACAATTATTGTATTGTTATTTTTCTATCAGAATAACAAAACTAAAATGTAATAAAAATACATTATGTTTAAATTATTTTAAATTTAAGTTACTATCGAGCTTCTTGCCGGCTCTTCTCTGTAGAGACTACATTCCGAACCGTTGGTAGCTTTATAAAAATCTACAAAAAATATGACATGTAATTTGAATAAAGTATATTTTGAGTTTGAGTTTGAATTATATACATTTACAAACGAAGAAAAAATATGATACAGGTCAAACCCTATTTAGAAGTCAAAGTTTTACATCTATTATTTAATTTATTTGAAGTAAATATGAAAATATTTAGATTTTAAGTTTGTAAAGAGTATAAGTAACAATAAATTTAATCTATTCTTTAACGTTACGTAACATGTTCGTTTTCGCATCGTGAGATTCAACAGTGCAAGTCGTACATTTTCACGATGCGACGAGACGCGACGCTAGGGCCGTAACATTTTTCATTTATAAAAAATTACTAATAAACGAGCAGGCGGGACATGCAAGATAATGAAATGTAATTAATTGACACCTGGAGTTAAGTTATTATTTCTGCCCATGGATATTTTGAGCATCAGAGGAGCCAAAAATGCGGTGCCAGCTAAAAAATAATATAAAAAAGAATACGAAATAAGGAAAGAAATAGTAAAAGGTTTTAGACTTCCAGCTCTCTCACTCACTGTATGACTACCTCAGTCGAGACAGCCCTTATATTAACTGTTGTCAGTGGGCTTCGTCTAGGCTCTACCTTAATTTAGGGTTTCACAATGTCGTAACAGGCCACGGTTATTGGAATTCACATAGATATATCTATTCTTACTGTTTCATTACGTATTTTTACTTATTTCATATCTGTCTGTGTCTTAGACCGTATTGGAAACTAATAAAATTAAAGTCTTCATATTTTAATTATAATAATACAATTCGCGAGAAAGACGTTATATCATATTCAATAAAAAATTTGCTCACATCATTGTCATTATATGATTAAGGTATACACGGTAGTGAAACTCGAATAAGACTCCTAATTAGATAATAAATACCCTAACAAGAACATAAAACGATAGCTTTAACAATTAATTAATCATAATAAAGACGAACAAAGCCGCATTATTGTGCAGCGGAATAAAATATTCATAATCAACCCGCTTCCTACTCATAAAGCACAGCAAAATACAAAGCGCGAACAAAATTGACGATCGCTATCAACGATTGTCTGTCTGTCCGTCTATCCCACGACCTCCCAATTCGTTTGTATTTACCTACTAAATTCAATTGTGTAATGTGAGATAAGATGATCGTAGAACCATTAATTACTCAGGTTTTTCCTAACAAGACACATTTGATAGTAAATCCGGGATTTTTAAAGTCGTTTTTATTAACATAACTTTTTGTTGTTTCATTCTCATAGTATATTATTGTTCGGCTTACAGAAACTATTACATTTTTATAATATATTTTTGCAAGAATGCCTGTTTGAGTTTTGATGTAAAATCTGAGCAAAATTTTCATAATAAGCAATCTAATTAAAAAAAGTACACCGACTGCGAAAACTGACTATAATTGATTTTTATTTGCTTTTATGAAAATAAAATTAATTTTTACATAACCTCAGATCCTTACTTTTAATATTTAAGAGAGAACGATTGTAGGAAATATAGAGAAAGACTCAAATTTTTCCTATTAAAGCTAGTAGAGGTTTAGTGCAGATAATGTTATCGCGTTTTTCGTCTCGTTGAAATATTAACGATATTAAAAAAAACGACAGACATTAAGAGATCTTTAAATCTAATTTGACTATTTAGATAAATAACAGAATTTTTCAAAGTGGATTGATTATATGATTACTTGTGTGAGTGCCACTTAGCATAAATGGCACTTAAAACCACTTTAGGTTTATATTTACAAGTACAAAAATTGTTCAATAACCGTCAGCACAAGCAGGCAAGCAAGCGTAAAGATCTGATGACCTTCGCCGCTCCATTGTGAGCCCTCCGACCTCAGGCCTCCTCCCTACACGATTTACTAATAACCGAGTACTAAGATACTTATACATTACACGACAACAAAATTATCCATACTTATTAAATATCCCACATCTTAACGAAAAAAAATTGAAACTAATTAATTTTATTTTATATATCTATATATGTATAGTAATATATCTATTTATAGAGAACGGATATACTGGATCAATTTTCTTTAACATTTCAGTTTATTTTAGCGTACGTGATGATAAGATCTCCATAAGAGAAAAGTTGTACAGTAAAAGCATCGTAAGAAGTATTGAATACTTAATCCGCCAGACAATATGCTTCAACGAGGTTTCAGAGACAACAATTGAAATAAGTTGATATTGATAACGACTACAAACTCTGTTCCTCCTAGATTCTCCGCAGTGGAACAAATATCTAAGTTGTCCCACTGCGGTAGGTATCTTCAATCATAAGTCAATCTGATAATAATGGGAAAAAGCTTCCTCTCCTATTAAGGAGAAGGTTTAAAGCTTAATCCACGCTGCTCCAAAGCGGGTTATGTCCTGTGTCAGAATTTTTCCTGGCACATGCAGGTTTCCTCACGATCTTTTTCTTCACCGCCTAGCTCGAGATAAATTAAACACAAATTTAGCACTCGAAATCTTAGCGGCGCTAGCCGGTGTTTGAACCCGCGATCACCGGTTGAGATCGATGAGTTCGCACCACTATGCCATCTCGAATCGGCATTTTCATTATAGTTTTTTTTTTTTTTTTAATAAAAAGGAAGCAATTGCGTTAATAAGCAGCGAAACCCTTTGAGCTCTTTCCAGTAACACCTTTGCGTAATTGTCTTTGAAGGATAGGTATATCCTATCAGCATATCTTTAAACTAATATATCGTTTCAACACAATGGTCAAATAGAAGGACATATGCAAATATTTCATGACCAGTATAACTTGAGCCGTGGATAGATGAAAATGATTCGCTACAGACTGATGCCAGAGGTCAAGTTTGAGAGGTGTTTCACTCAGTGAGTACAATTCGGTATAATCCGCGATGATCACACCGGAACGGGCATTGATAACACTGTTTCCATTGTTAAATTTTTAACCGTTTTTATCGTCTTTATAAAAAAAACAGTCAATTGCGAGTCGGATTTGCTGACAAAGTTTTCCGTACCATCGCACAAAATATAAAAAGAAAAGAAAGAGGTACTATACAGATTATGTAAACATTTGTAAAGTACGACACGCACTTGACAGTTTTTTATTATTTGTCGTGATAGCGGTAATAGAAAGAATGTGATTCATGATATATAGACAAATGGCCTACAGACAGAGATGCAATTGTGGCTTAATAATAGGATTCACTTAGTACCTTGGGTATAGAACCATAAATACGTGGAGAATGTGACTTCGTTTTGGTGTGATTGGGTGAGCTTAGCCTACGTTAAATATAGCAGGAATATGGCTGAGTAAATTAGCTCGTACAAAATAAGTACCTAATTATATTAGTAAGCTCATAGCTAAATATATAAAAAATATTAATTATGATATTATTAGTAAGGAAAAATGAAGCGAAGTTTAATAAAGATACCTTGGACTTAACTAACACAACCTGGAATCAACTTCCTGGAACATGCATCTCCCACCCCTGCTCACATAAATATTATTCGTAAAGATTGTATTATAATAAAATACATAATATTATTTTTATAAGACTTAAAAAATAAATTTTCTTCAAAAGCACAATACCCAATTTCGTTTGATTGAATAATTTACTAATTTCAGTTATTTTGATTTAAAAACCAAACTACAGACCGATTTTGATAAAATTCAATCTGAAATAAATATACCCTTTCGAATGAAAACAGAATTTTCTATTTCGTTAAACCAATAAGGTAGTTCTGAGGTAAAAAACATTAAAAAACCCGACGAATTGATAAACTCTTCCATTTTGATATTAGTTGATAAAATAATTAATTAAACTCCGCAATATAATGGAGACGGTTGTCTGAAGATCTCATCACAATTAGACATTTATTACGACGTTGTGAAACATCCCCAAGGCTCGCACCAGGAAGTGGAACAAACGCCGGACGCGGATATTAGTGAATGATAGCGAGTACGATTGCTGAGAAATATTAGAAAAATTCTGAACTCTTGGAAATGTTCAAAACGATTTATTTTAAAACAATCATATACTTATTTATTTTATTTTCATACTAGCTGCCCCTTGCGATTTCACTCGCGTTTATGGTTACTACTTCACTCCTATGAGTCGTAGCGTGATGTAAAATAGCCTATAGCCTTCCTCAATAAATTAATTATCTAGCACAAAAGGAATTTTTCAATTCGAAACAGTAGTTTCTGAGATTAGCAAGTTCAAACAAACAAACTCTTCAGCTTTATAATATTAGTAGGCATATACAGTATATAGAATTTTTCCCTTATAGCTTCAAAAACTTTGAAAATGTCAGTTTTTTTCTTTCTTCTCTTTTTTTTAATCTCGGTAGCTAAGATTGCATGGGTTTTCTATTGTATTCTATATGTGAAGATTTTCGTGAATTTTAATTTAAGATTAGGTGTGAGTCGCATCAAAATAATTATAGATTCAGTATATAATATGATACACAGAATGCGAATTGTTATTATGTTTTAATAAAATGAATCTCGACGACTTACGACGGTATTTTCGTTTTAATGAGAATACATGCAATTGTAAAAACAATTTTACCAACACACAACACTCTATGTATTCAATTTTAAGCTTATTGGTGTTTGACTGATATTTTTATAATATAACCGAATATCCATATTTATACAATATATAATACAATCTAAATATATATAATTGAAAGGTATCTCACTGATATAGTGATCTATCAACGCATAGCCCAAACCACTGGACTACCCCCAAGGGGAAAAAATAGAGGATGAAAGTTTGAATGAAACTTGTCAATTTTTGGGCTGAGACTTTGTATGCATAAAGCTACTATGACGTAGGCATCACAGACATCGCAGACGAAGTCGCGAGCACCAGCTAGTTTACAATATATGATAGCGGCGAGTTTCTTTTATTGTTTAAATTGACGCGTTCAAATAATCAAACAAACTCAGGAGTTCGCAACTACCAGCCCAGACATATATAGCTCATTTATCAAAGAAAATTACAGGCTATATAACAACAAACTTCGACTCATAAGAGGAAATCAGTATACGTAAATAATACTCAGGGGCGGATCCAGCCATTAAAAAATGTTGTGGACAGAGCCACCCGAAACTCGACCAACTGCTAGTCGGAGTATGAATTCGCTCAAATGAATCACTCAACACGTAAATATGTGTCTATACCATTTTAAAATATTAACCTGTATATTACAATATTTATTCAGGATTAAGGCTTGAAAATACCATTAAATATATATAAATTGCCAAAACTGGGTCTAAATTATTCACACATAATTTTTTTTTTCGTATTGTTGTAGGAAAATTTAAGAGATGCGTGTGATGTCACAAGTCCCTTAGGGTTGTGGGAATCGTGCCCACAATGGTGGACCTCTTCCTGATATCACTGCAGGACTACGTACAAAAATGAGAGTGAAATCGTTAGATACATCTAGCCACGTTATGGACGTTGAAAAGCAATACATTGTCAAGCCACACGGTCTTCATTTTAAGAAAATGGTGTTTAAAGATGTGAAACCTTATTTAATGACTTTGCTAGAAGAAGTAAATGCCCATATTTTCTTTTCGATTTTGAGATAAAGTATAATAAAACTAAAATTAGATTTATAAAATAAAAAGTTTTGCTTAATAATAAGTTTTACGAATATATGAGATTATTTTCTATTGCAAAATATGGCACGCACTTCAATATTCGAAACATTAAGAAACTTTTCGTATTTAATTAGTTTAAATTACTTAAAATTTTTTTGAATAATGTAAAATATGTAACGCATTATCAGAATACGTCCATAAAATTTAGAGAAATTTAACTCTTTGTGGGTTGACACATTATCGCTTATCAGCATCTATAAAGGAAATCGTGTTCATAAAAGAATACAGTGTAAAATTAAATTATTTATTTATTTTTTTGTTAATTAATAAAACTACACATAATTGTCAGTTCACAAGACTTGTTCCTGGTCGCGGCGGAGTGGAGGATATTGTGGCCCTCGCATCTTACGCCGCTGCATCTGTGCTTTTGAGCTTGCGCACACGCAATGATATATTAAGCAGCCGCTATAGCTACAAGTGAAATAGCAGTACTGTATATTAGTAGTGACTACTATGAGATATACGTATATTAGTACATGATATTTTAGTTTTAGATATTTTACCATTAGAAATAAATACGATTTAAATGGCTTAATATTTAGGCGTAGTACTAATATTTTCTCTCTTTCTTACATCTTCTTGCATAGATCTAATTGCTCCTATGAAACTTGTTAAGGTAATCATTGATATGACTCACTTTCATTGGACTATAACTAGTTTTAATCTTAAAATAAAAAAAAGATAATGTGAAATGTGCATTCATATAATTTATCTCGCTTCACATCCAAATTTAATTCGCTTTATACTGGATCGCTTACCTTGTATTAATAACAATGATGTCCGGTCGTTTTCGCGCGGTATAACTTCGTTGAACGCTCATTTTTAGCGCCATATATAAGCCGGGTTCGTTTTTTATCTCCATAGTCAAACTAAACGTGTAGACTTCAACAGTGAGGTGATGAGAACAGTGCCAAAATGTCCTGGACATTGTACAGTGTTTGCGTTCTGTGTGTGTGCTCGATAGTGAGGACTCAAGTCATCCCCAGCAAGACGAGGGCTAGCGATGGCGATTACAATAGCGTTAATAATGATGGATCATTTGATTTTGGGTAATTTTGAGTTTTATATCGATAATTATTTGTATAGGACGTAACTGTTATAAGAAATATGAACAGTTTTTAAATTTTAAACATGTTTTCTTTTAATCGTAATTGACATGATTAGTGTAGTTGAATAGTTATTTAAGTTAAAGATTTAATTAAATATTGTTTGATAATAATTTAATACAAAATTATAATAATTTGAAATAATACTTATTTGTGTCGTTTTACTAAATTATACAATAATTTAGTAAAACGACACAAATAAGTATTATTTCTAATTTAATTTAATTTCATAGAACTTGCTAAAGTAATCAACGATTTGCGACTTCATTCAAAAGATAGAACCGCGAAAAGTAATGTCTGTTAATGACAATTAATGAACCATTTATGATTGATTAAAGAGATGAAAATTAAATGAACTTTGAGATTGATATATTATGTAGTCGAAGCATAGTTAGATTTAAACATTTTGAATTTTATTCAACCTTTAAACCTTACTCTAGGAGACAATAAATATACGTTTTCAACAAGATCAAATTATAATTAATTGCCTATTCTGGTATTATCTTACATCTTTTTAAACTGTAATTAGTATCTTAGATGATATCTTGCAAAGTCTTTGTTACTTTACAAAAACGTAGTTATGATGTAAAAATGTGGATAATGCGATTTTTACATGTAATAGCTTTTGAATCATTGTGAAGAATTCGATTTCATCAGGAAATATTTAACGTTTTTTTTTTTTAATTTAATGACTGGGCAGGCTTTTGTTTTACAATTTTTGTACGCTTCAAGTAATCAATAATAACTTATTTTAATACGTTTTTTGTATAGATGTTAAAATGTTGAAACATTTTATATTCATAAGTAATAATTAATTTTAGCTTCTTCTATTAGTGGCGAAAATTAATTTATGATTTCATTTATTGTCTAATTGTGTCATTACTCCACTCACGAGGACGACTTCTTAATAAATTATGTGACTTTATCATTTTTCATGTAGATATGCAAACAAGGATCGTGGAGCGAGTTACCACTTAGCACATGGGAACGCAAATAATGTGGTCGGCGGAAGGTTCGGAGCACGGGAACCGGGAACTGACGAAATCAAAGAAACTATATACACTGCCGGGCCTAGAGGGTAAGTTTAATTAAAATTATATTTATTTTTTTTATTTTTTAATTATATGTGCAATATAAAAAAAGTAAAGTAACAGCTTGTAAATGTCCTCCAGCTGGGCAAAGGCCTTTCCTATTAAGGAGAAACTTTAAGAGTTGAATCCACCTAAAAACAATTGTGATTTTTTTTTTAGGTTTTTACATAATTAAAAGTTTAATTGATTATTTACAAATATTATGTTTGATATTTAAAATGTAGGAATATTGTAATATATATTATTTTTTTTTAAATAATTTTTTAGGTTCCGAGCCAAAGGTCCAAATGTACATCGAAAAATTGACCTAGACCAACGACCTCGAGGCCCTATCGGAAATAAAGATGATCCCTACTTCGACCCTAACGAAGATCCCAGCTACTCCTTCAAAGTAGACACTAGGACTTACTCCAAGAATGAAAATGCTGATAGTCGAGGCGATGTAACAGGTATTTTTATTTGAAGTTATAAATAACATTACAATTTTGTATATTTCGTGGGTATCGTAAAACAAAAATAATTGGCCTTAATCCAATTTGCCTATTTTTGACTAAAACATTGTTGATAGTTATTTTTGAAGGATTTTTAAAGGCTAGCAACGCACCCGTAACCTCCTTGAACGTTGTAGATGTTGCACCACTTAATATCAAAAAACATTAAAAATAACTTTTTAATAGACAATAAAATTAAGATAATACAATTTTAAAATCTTTACAAAAGGCCATTAAGTCCGTATATAATACTAATTTTCTCAGGACACTATTCATTCGTTGATGACATTGGCGAACGACATGACGTATCCTACATCGCTGGGAAGGACACAGGTTTCCACGTATCTTCAGCTCATCCTGACGCTCCAAACCTAATCGGAGCACCGTTCCATCGCGCTCCTCTTGTACGAGGAGAAAGCACTTCAAGAGGACGAACAGCTGTACAAAGAGGGCTTGATGGCTCTTACAGGTATAAGGGATCAGAAGCATGTAACGTATGATTAATTAATATACGGTAAATACATAGCTCATTGGTATCTGTTAGAATCTATATATAATATCTGTTAGCATCTGTTAGAATCGCTATGTTGGACAAAGGCCTAATCTTCTGATTTGAAGAATGAGAAAGAGAAAGCTTACTTCACAATACTACCTCAAATCAGTTTTACAGATGAAAATGTTTCAAAAAATATTCTGATACAGTCGGGTTTCCTTATGATATTTTTCTTCTGCTCTGAAGTATTCCTGGCTTGGATTACATATAAGCCTGCATATTCTAGTGTTTTATCCTCTGGGTCTACGCTTATATTAAATGAATATGGTATAATGATAGAATACTGCAAACAAAAAAGCAGTAAAATCTATACCAATTTTTATGATGTTGTTATCTGTGTTCCTAATGGTATTGTTTTATAGATTTATTTCCGCGGGACCCGATCAGCGAAGAACAGAGAGTAGCGACTCACACGGTAACGTCAGAGGATCCTACACGTTTTTGGATGATAAGGGCGTACAAAGGTATAAAGATAAGCATTAATTGAAACAAACGCTTGAGTTCTATCGTCGTAATAAATCCTTTGATAAATTCAAAGACAACAGACATACGATATCAATATAAGTAAATGTTTGAATAATTTGTTCATTAACAGAGAATATTCATAAAATAATGTCGCAATGAACACGGTTCCATTATTGATTGTTTATTTGTGGAAATGTATTTTTAATAAGTTAAATTATTATCACAGGACGGTACACTATATAGCTGGACCGGGCATTGGATATCGCATAGTCAAGAACAGCAACGACCCCTTCATCCCCTCCTATTTCCCCACTCTTCCCAGCTCGTATGATCCAGCGTTCAACGCGGGAGGCAGCTCTGGACCACCGCCCTATACTCCGAAAGTTGAAAGTAATGACGATGTATTTAAAGGTAAAAGTCATAGTTTCGTCTCTATTCAGAATGGTATATAGGTAAAAGTTTAGTTTTCTTTAATGTATTTAGAATTTTCATTAATTTTAGGTCCAGATGGAACAGCAGCATCAGGTCATGTCAAACCACCTCCATTTCCCACATCCGATAGCGACAGGCCCAGCAACCCCATAAGCCCCGGACCCGTTGCAGCAAGTTCTGAAGAAGAAACTGGCGGGGAAAGTTATGGTCAAGCGCCACCTTTTGCCCCAGACTCTGGAAGCGAAGATTTGCCCGATTTGAGCTACGTCGATGAGGACGCCTCTAGTTTTGCAGGCTCCAAACCAACTTCTGGACCAGGTGATGCATAGCATGGATGGCAAGTGATTGACGTTAGTGATCTTGTTGAAACCCGAAAAATCATTTTTCATCAACACTTGCACGGACCACTCGTGACTGATGAAGATTGCTTATTGCTTCAGTTTAACTTATATCTACGTTCTTTACTAATTAAAAGAACGATTGATGAATTTATGTATTTAAAAATAATGTGCCATTTATTTAAAAAATAACAAGATCACAATATTCAATCGAATTGCACAGAACGGTTGGAGAGAGCACTAATTTGAAATGACTTATAAGAGATTGCTTGTTCGCAATAAATATTGTTCACCGTAAAACTGGTTTTTATTACACCAACACCCTTCGGCACCAAAGCACAGTGATGGAGCGCACAAAGAACTTAGTAATAATTACAAATTACAGGCAAACCGTGGCGTCCCACCAGCAAACCTTATAGGCCGACGAAGAAACCTTACGTACCGTTAAAACCTCCCCAAGGAACGAATAATATACACGATGATTTCGAAGTTGATGATGGCGATAAAAGTAAACCCGAATACGCGATAGGATTTAATATACAACATACAAAACCTGGCACGACCATTATTAGAAATATAGGGGAAGACTACTTTGGTATACCACCGGGTGTGTCTGTCAGGGCTCATGTGCAAAGCATTGACTTGTACCCTTTTGGCTCTAAACCGATATCACCTTCCGAAGCTTTAGAAAACGATACTACATAATATATTCTCATACTAATAGTCATAGCTTAGTACCCTAACAAAATATTAGGTTTCAAACAATTGTACATTAATTCGGACATCAAAATTATGCAGAGAATAAAGATTTTATATTTTTCATTGAGTTTAATTTAACGAAAACCAAAATGTTTGATTCAATAAAAATACATGGTATATTTTTTAAAAATTTATTCGAACACGACTGTAAATTTAACAAAATGCAAAATAGTAACTATTACAAGGAGTCTGGCTGTTATCATATACCTACAGTGTGTAACGTTTTCACTCTGCTCTCCCGTATGTCACTCCACCAACAACGATTTATAACTTGGGTCTCATTCATAAAAATATAATTCTGGCAGCTTATTGCGATAACTAAAATATTTAAAAAAAAAGATAAACAAACAATTTTGAACAAAGAACATTATGTTGTACCTTAAATACTAAACATATACATAACATAAAGTATTACGCTTAAAGAACATACAGCGCAATAAAGAGCATAATAACGAATTTGTTTATAAATGTGACTATAGAGTATGCAATACTAAAACGATAAAAAATGGATTTTCACTCGGTTGCTAGAAGGTGCTGTTAAACATTTAAGCACACTACTTATCATATATGCATAAATATTTTAAAACATAGATGGCGCTATAAATACTATTAGGCAAAATTTAATTTCTTTCATTTCATATTTTCTTTTGTAAAACTGTAGTGTTTTAATGCTATATAAAGGACACATATAAGCTGGCACGAAATATATTTATATCAATTGAGACATATCGAAAGGTGTAACAAATTTAACGAGAAATGCTTAAATTGGAAGGTAAGTTTGGCTTTTTTCATAAGTGAATAAACAGGAAAGTTATTACGTGGTTAAATTATTACATCTAAATATATATTTTATCATTAAATACCTAACTACATGCGAGATTGAACGAACAGTGTCTAGCTTCTATGTGATTAAAATGTTATTACAATTTGTTAAAAATAATCATTTATGTATGTGTTACATTCTCGGCTACGAATCATTATGCCGGTTACACACAGGTGTGATTGTTAGAACGAATAATATCGACCATTCCTAGATATAGTATCAAAGTAAATTAAGAATGTTTACCTATTAAGAGCTTAAACTTAAAATTATATAAAAATATAATATTATTAGACCTTTGAGCGCATTTTTATTTTGATACTATTTAAACCACTTCCTTGTCTTGGAAATTCAAAATTTTCGATTCCATAAATAGGCATGATCGACATATTTAGATGAAAATTTCTAAAATATTTGCAGTTTTTTATAGAAAACAAAGCAAGTTACAAGCTTTTTAATTTATATATCAAATATTCATTTATATGAGAATGTAAACATTTTATATAACAATAATGCAGTTTAAAATAATATGCTTATAATTTTAAAAGACTTCACTGTTAAAACTAAAACATTCTGAAACCTTAAATCAATTAATCTTAAAATGAATTAGTAAATATAAACAGTAAATAGTACATTTGCAATAATAAATTATATATTATTCATTAACCGACGGCTCATTTCAGAATTCAAACAATCACCTAACATCGATTTCTCAAAAATATATATAACTACACAAATCTGAAAAATTAATTTACAAAAATGGTCATTATTTCAATCTACAGTAAATAACAAGTTCGCCTGAACAGAAGCTTTGCTCCGACTTAATAGCTAAGTATATAAAAATTTTATATTACTTGAAAAAACATTTGAGAAGAGTCTAGAAGGCAAATCTGCAAATCACAAGAGAAAGCCTTAAGTCAATTATCTTGCAATGTCTACATAATAAATATTAGTGCAAAAATGAAATTTAGTAATAAGTTTGACTTTGCTTTATATCGCAATGCTTAAATTTATTTCATTTTTCATTGACGAAAAAAAAGTGAAAAGTAATAAATAATTCAATGGAATTCCTTCCCGTAAATTTAATTTCATAATGTGTTATTTTGGTAACAACTCATAGGCTAAAGCTATTTGTTGAATACCATTGCTATCAAAATAAAACATGCGACATTCTACGGACAATGATTGACCAATCCATAACGGTGTAACGTAACGCGTTACGACGTAAGCATTCATGTATTCATACAGCGAGCCTTGTTTTTACCGCGAACGGCGAATACCGTAAGGTATTATGTTACGTTGTTACAGACTAGTCAGTCGCCACCTTAATAATTTGCACTAGTATTATGCATTAATTTGCTATGTATGCATGTAATTTTCAAAATGTGTAGCCCTAAGTATATTTATATTACTACGAGCGTAAAAGAGTTAAAAGATATTCGTCAAAATACGTTGCATTAAATTTTAAGCTGACAACTAGCCGAATTGTTTCAACGTTACGACGAGCAATCATGTGGTCAGTACTATGAGCCCCATAGCCAACAAATATCGTAATGTATCAAGCTCAGGGAATTTGTAACGCGTTACGTTCCGTTAATATGAGTCGGTCTGTCGCCGCCTTAGTGTTTTGATTGCCTTTTTCTATGGAAATGGTATTCAACAGTTTCCTAGGCAGCATATATTGATGTCGTAAAGTCAAAGAGTTTTCTAGACACCTTTATTGTGCTCATAATTTGACGAAACGTATCCTAGGAAATAAAAACATAACAGCTTATATTTTAGTGAGCAAGCGCAAGTATTTATGTACTTTAACTTACATATTTAATTATTTAAGGCAAAAAGACATATGTATATTACATTGCAAGACAATCGACTATTTAATAATAGTGTGCGTGCTTACAACTATATTTATGAAGGATATATACAAAATATATTAGACCATAAATTCAAGGCCATTAAACTTAATTTAGAGTGTAGATACAATAGTAGTTATTACATAACAATATTAAGAAAATTTTACCTTAGAGTACATTTTTGTTTAGATTATATATGAAGAATCAATGGACAGTACGTTGTTCTTCAAATTAAAGTATTTTACTACAGAAACAACTTTGAGTTCAGTTTGAAAATTTACTTGCGTAAATTATTTTCGTCACGAAATGGAAAAAATTTTGTGCTTTTTTATTTGAACCATAGACGGTCAGTTTTTTTTTTAAATAGACTGAAATGGTTTTTTCACATTTATCTCACAGCCTTCATTATTCTTACGGCTCGTTTATTTATTTAATACTAAATTATCAAGCGTACATAATTATTTATGATTTATCAACATTAAACTTCGTCAGCATTTTTTATTTTTTACGGATTCGAATTACAAATTTTATAAATCCGTTTACTTTTTTTTTATTAGCAGATTAAAAAAGTACATATTTTTTGTTGGTCATATTATTTAATTTTTACTATAGTTTTTGGATATTTTTATTCATCTTTTAAATTAAATCGTGTTAGTAATTTGGACATGTTAGCCACGAAATATAAAAAAAGAATATTTGAATAATTCATTTAATTAAAGATACATCAACCCACGACAGTTCCAAAATGTATATTTATTTATCTTATTAAAACTCTATAATTTAAAGCAATAATATAAAAATTCGAGCATATTGCAACCACAAACTCTACTTGTGTGTTAACAAAACATTTTAAATAAAAAAACAAGTCAATTTAAGAATGAGTAATAAAAACATTTTGACGGGTTAGTTGTCACACCAATAAAAACATTTTTTTTAAAATAATTTTTATGCAAATTTTAAGGCAAGCCAAAAGGAACACAAAGAAGGTTTTCTTCAAAGACTAGAATTACTACTAGGAATACTAACTAGGAAATATTTTCATACAAATTTGAATAGTCAGATTAATAAAAATTTTCTAAATTATAAAATAAATAATTATTATCGATTAGTATGTCTTAGTTCAAAATGAGTAAAAAATAATAATGCGCATTCTTTCATGTTTTAAGCGGGAAAATGTTGCAAGTCTTAAATCTACTTTTGTCAACATCATATTGGCACAGACTTATAAAGTATTTTCTCTGTTATTTTACTAAAAAGTTTAAATAGGTCTTAAAATTTATAGGAAACAATAATTCTGAGCATGATTAAAACACTAACAAATAATATATTTATTCTAGGTAAATTTGTCTAAACACAATTTTTTTTAATTTAGTAACAACAGATCAAAGAATAAATCCTGTATCCTGTCAAATATACATATTAATTTTTAAATTTAACACGGATAAATTAATAATAAATTAACATAAAATCAAATAAACACATTTTACGCAGCGAATAATTATTGTATTATAATAAAAAAAATCTAAGTTTAGCTTTTTTGATTGTGTAAAGTTAGAATACTTTTTCTTTACTACATTTTTCGAAAATTCGAAAATAGAAAAGACAAGAAATACAATTTTAATAACTTTCATTAATAGTAACAAATACATTTGAATACATATCGTTTTAACTTACAAGGTGAAGAAGTATAATCATTGAAACTTAAACTTAGATATTTATAAAATAAAGTCTAAAATAACTCAAAAGACGATAGGTACAAAGAAAATAAAAGTGAATTGCAAAAAAAAAATCTAGGATAAACCGTTATTAGCTATTACATTACCTTCATCAAACCTTTCTTCATAACAATTACAGCAAAATGTACCTAAAATCTCTCTTGACTTTTGAACTATATATACCAAGTTGATAAGTCTTGATATTTTTTCTCTTTGTGCTAGTTTTTTTTATGTATTATTCACATTATTCTATTTACATGGGCCATCACAGAACTATGGTTGTAATAGAAACTAAAATAGTATTCGTTAAAGTCAGCATCGGTGAGACGTTTTTAAAAGCTATTTGGTATGAATTATAATTATCTACATTTTTCCTAAATGACTAGAATCCAGACTGTTAGTTCTTACTTTTATTGTTAGTAATTATTTGTATACACAAATTATTTCTCAATAATTTCAGACTGATATTCTCTTTTTGTTCAAAGTTTAACATTTCTTAAATAACAAAATATTCACTACAAAAACCCTTGTAGCGTATCTGTTTTATACAAAATTTAACAAAATCTTTGCAATTCGATAACGTTTTTACGAAATTATAAACATTATTTTTAGGCAACAATTAAAACTGTAAACATTACTCCTAATATATGTAGAAGGTGATCCTTATTAGTGACACAATCAGATGGTGCAATAATACCTGATGCTTTTTTTTTATTTTATTAAAATCAACTGGTTCGATTTTTTTTTTTCAAAATTTTGGCTAGGAAATTTAGTTTAAAAAAAAAAACTGATTAATCCGTTTTACTTTTCATCAAAATCTAATCCCAAACTTAAGTGTTATTTTTTCCCTGTACTTTTAAACTTGGCCCTATTCCCATTAAAAAACTGTATGCTTCAAATGATTTTATATTCAATAAGACAATAATGTCACTAAAACACCCCCCAAATATCCATATAACATTTCATTTTATAAAATAAAACCGAGTTCCGTGATAACCCAATTCGTAATATAGTTCAAAGGTCAAAGTAAAAATGCACCGTTTAACAGAATTAACAAGCTCTACCTTACACTCACAACGGGTATTACGTGATCTTCATCTTCTTGGTCGTCTCTTCTAGCATGTCCTTTATTTTGGTCAGGGGTGATCGTTTGATGTCTTCTATCTTATATGTGTCTGATGGGGGGAGGTGGATATGTAGTGGGTCGCGGAGACGCGCTAGATCCTTTTGTATTTTGTCCACCTGGAATGACAAGAATTGTCTTATTTAAAATTTGATTTGAAAATAAAAAGATTTAATTAATATTCTCGTCTTTTAAAAAAAATGATTTATTTCCTTACATATTACATCTAAATTATTATTATATAAGGCGTTGATTTTATTTTTAGGTGCTTCAAATTGGGGATTCTAATATTCCGCTGAAAAATACTAACTTTAGTTACTTAAAATAGTTAAGATATTTAAGTACCACCGCTTTCGCTCCTTGTACTTTCCGAAGTACAAGTGCAGTTTACATCTACGTCTTAATAAATAAGAAAAAAAAAACAATCACTTTCTAGTAAACACGTAATAATATTTGAAAAAATCCAATTTTTTTATGCGGAATGCAATTTTAGACTTGAGAAACCCCCATTTGAAGGACCTTAGTTAAAAGTCGAACGCCCTATGTACTTAAAATATTTCTTATTTTTTATACATTTAAGTATATAAAAAAGTTGTGTCATTTGATTCAAAATGTGGATATTTTAACATTATTGGAACCACAGATTAAAATTTCAAAACTAAATTTTTTGTAAATTTTGCAAGTTATGTTACATGACTTACCTCGTCCTTCAAATGATTATACTGATTTATATCAAGTCCGATCTTTTTCGCTTTCTTGTGTAAAGTGATAAGGTGCTGTCTATCTTTAACATCCGGCAAAACGTATTCCTGTAAACAAATGAATAAAACACACTCATTAAAAAAATTAAGAAACAAAGTTAAAAGACATTGAAATGAAACTATTTTAAACGGATTTAAATCGCGTATATTAATTATTTTTATCATCCCGACGTTTCGAGCACTTTGCAGCGTTCGTGGTCACGGGTAGACTAAGGTGACATTTGTCTATTTGAGATTTGAGAAAAATATTATTTACAACTACCGCCAACGGTTTCGTTTAAAATAGTTTCATTTCAATGAATAATAATCGCGAAAATCTAAGACAACGATAAGTTAAAAGACACTTTAAGAAAAAAAAATCAGGCACGAACAATCCTTAATTACGAACCGAGATAATCTGATACATCGAACGCATAAATCTTAATCTATGACTGTACAAATCTGGAAAACCACTGAGTTTTTTTAATACATCATTTGTATTTAAAACTGGTTGCCCCACGCAGTTCACGTTTATGGTTACTGCTTCGCTTCTATGCATCATAGCATGATGTAATATCCTTCTTCAATGTGAGAGCTATCCAACACAAAAATAATTTATCAAATTGGAGTAATAGTTTCAGAAAATAAAGACTCGTTAGGAAACCTGCATGTGGCAGGAAAAATTGCGAAGCGCATGCCCAGCGGTGGGGCCTAAATAAACTATTCTAAATACCTGTTTAGTGAGCACGAAGTACGCATACGCAGCCATAGCCGTGCCATACGTCACGAAATAGGTGACAGGCTCCATGATGTCCCAGGAGTACTCCCACCAGGTGAGCCTTGCCAAGACCCCGAACTGCACCCCCATTAGTCCTAGACCCACCCATGTTAGGGCAGAAGTACGGCGAGTCGTCTCCATTTCTAGGGACATGCGTTTCTGAAAAACGTTTGGAGATATTTGAATAAAAATACCTGATGTATTTTAATTAGATATCAGGGCCATACAAAATTAGTCTGTCTGCCAATCAATGGTATCTGTCTGTCTGTTTGTTATGTTTTTACTTAATTAATTTGGTCACATCTCGGCGAATGTCATAGAATACGTAATTGAAAAAAAAATTCTATAGTCCAAATCTATCATAAACTTGTAATCCATATATAATTACTTTTCCAGACTAACTGATTGATTTTTTAACGCAGAGCTATAATCTTGAAATTTTGGCAGTTGGTGCTTCGTAAACTGTCAAAGTTTTATCAATTACTTCTATCAAATTCAAAATTCAAATATACGGGGGTGAATTTATAAGCAACTTTTAATCCTATGTTAAATATTTTAACAAACCTTTTTTAAAATAGACGAATTTATAATACAATAATACACTCTACAGTTATATAACGTCGAAGGCCCTAAACTATTATTAGATCAAATACCATTTACATACTAAGAAAGTTTAATTGAGAAAATCTATGGCGATGTTTCGTAAAGTGCGAAGTTTAATCTATATGTTAATATACTCCACGCCGGAAACAAAACACAAGTGCTAGTTTCTGGTGCATTCACAGGTACAATTGTTATTCCGGATTTCTACTAAATTAAATAGCTTAGGGGTTTTTACGTTCGGGATTTTGGGCCATATTAAATTTTTCGTGGTTTCATTTGTTAGTTTATATTTAAAGGATCAACCGAACTAGGGTTCTTTGTGGATTTCGTTTTGTTACTTTCTAATACTATTTTTATAAATGAAACAGAGGCAAGACGAGATGATAATAGAGACTATATGCTCGAATATATTATATATAATATCGAATAAAAATCTTTTAAAATAAAAGGTCTCATTGTTACTCTTATAACTATATTCTTTTATTAACATTTTTTATATTGCGATTTTATATTGGCTGTAGCTACCATATCCTTGAATATTAACCAGAATTGTATAATTTTTATTTATTTATGCAGTCAGTAACGTGTTACTTTCATGGTTCAATGAAATTCTATAACTGTTAACATTTTTCCAACAAAGAAAATACTTTTTATTTTAAAATTTAAAAATGTTTAATATTCTCGTAACTGTGTACGAAATCGTAATGATATACATCACATGTATGTATTATTAATCTCAACTAACCTCGAAATGTAAGAATTCAAATCAACTTACTTTGCTTCTTACATTACTAGTACACAATATTAATGTTATTCGACCCACGGTTATCGAACTAACGTTTTGCAAGACGTGTCGGATTATCGAATGGTGCCACAAACCCCGGACCGGAACTTTTTGTGAGAGAGCATCTTGTAGACAAATTACTTATCAGTCGTAAGATTCCATAGGCACTACAAACTACAAAACATAACAGGGTTTGTTATATTTTGTAGAAATAAGCCGTTTCCTTTAATGTAATAGGTATATAATATTACTTCCCAGAAGTTAATCTTTATAAATGACACTTTCAAATGGTGGAATAATATAGGGTGAGTATTTTTTTTAATCAGCAGGTTCGATTCTGGCTAGGATAATTAATTTTTCAAAAGACTAATGATGGAGTTTTAGTTGTCATCGAAATCCGCCCGGAGACAGATTTACTGAAATTTTGTATATCTTTGAATGTCAGATTAAAAGAAGAACTGACCATACAGGAACCGGAATTGCTTATTTTTTTTTTTCAATCAAATCATTAATCTCTGTTAGAATGTGTTGATTATTACGATTTAATAGCCAGCGACTTGTTACTACTCGTTAAGTAGTTCGCCGATAGAACTTATTTTTGACAGATACAATAGAATAAATAAACATGACTTAGGATAAAATATAACATGTTAATTTAAAAAAAATAAAGCAAATCATTTAATTCCCTTTTTTAATATAAGTTAAAAATGTACCTAACGTTATCCATCTACGAATGACAGAGATTAAATTTATTTTACCTCTTCAAGCGGCTGCAACTCAACGGATAATTTCTCCAGCTGCGACCTTAGTTCCCGTTCCTTGCGGATCTGATGTTCGCGCACATTCAGCGCTTCGTACAGCTGGTTGACCAAGTTACGTACGTCGCTCAATCTAGTGATCTCTTCGGTGCTTAGTCGCTCCTGTAAAGTTAACATTAAAATATGTAATTAAGAATTTATCTTAATATATATTTCAACATAACTAAATTGGGCTTCGGTTATAGAAAGAATTCGATGACGAAATGACTGTGCTAGCTGTGATATTGTAGGCGGCTTTTCTAAACATCTAAGGGTTTTGAAATAAATTTAAGGCATGTATCATTAGAAAAGTGGTCTAAGCTATTATATAAATCATTAAGTCCTATTATATAACTAATTTCGCCTTTTTATTACAAGGAAATAATTTTAATGAAAAATCTGATTTATCTCAGAGGTTTCCTATGCAGAGCTATTGCTAACGCATCAGGACACATTTTGACAATTGATTTGTTTCGTTTTAGTACAGAAATTACAAATCAACTGGCAAAATATATCGCGTTGTGTTGACGGTATCTCACCGTAATTAACATGCAGCAGTGACAAATTAAAAAGATACATTTATTTATAGTTTTACACTAAGTCTTAATTAAAATATAGTCGATTTAAATTGTTGCTTTAATTTCGTATCAAGTTTATTTATAATCTGACTCATATTCAATTCATATTAATACGGTTGATCTAAGTCATGATTCAATACATTACATCTAAGACAATACAATATTTTAACGTCTACATCAATATATTAACAACACGTACAGAGACTGTACACGCATTTGGCCGGTCGCCAGATTAGTTAGTTATAAATGACTTTTATTCATTCAGCACGACGCGAAAAAAGTTAAAGAAAGTATTAAACCTATGAATAGAGACGATTGATTAATAAATTTGGTATAAGTTATTTTTTATGTATTACGGCCTATCACTCATAGTTTCTTGATACTTTAATAGTGTTTAAGTCACTTGAAAAAACTTGATACTTTTATCACAAGATTTAGTAGCGACTTAAAATTAAATAGTATTTGAGTGTTTGCCGTTAATAAGATAATAATTTATTACTGCGTACTTATTGACCACATTATAGATACATAGCATAGCAACTTACATAAGTACTTAATTTCTTTTGTTCAATCAAGAAAATTTCTCGAGTCAACTTCTTCAGTACCAGCTCATTACGCTTAATCGTATTCCGTAAAGGATCATTTAAATCCAATCTTATAGGAAAATAAGATTGGATTTGAATGGGCCTTTAACTAATTCCTGAATATATTTGTTAACTATATTTCACCGAGAACTATATTTACCAATCCCTAGAAATTTCATTCAGAATATTTTTTACACATTTTTACAGATATATGCATTTAATATACACTTATAAGTTTTGGTATCCATTTTTATCAAATTTCGTATACATTTTAATATAGTTTTTAATCTTATTAAAACTTTATTTATTAGTTGCAACAAAAACGCAGACTAGGTTAAACACTTCACTGATATGCAGTTTGCTACAGCGCCTCGGGTTGTCTGCAACTTAGTTATACGTGTTAAACTCGCAAGTCTTGAAAATACCTTTAAATTTTGCACTGTCATCTACATTGTAAGATGGAAATGCATCACGTTCTGCGTTGGAAAGGAAATTCAAAAGTGATCTTACTCGATCCTTATGTACAGCAAAACTAGCAATAACTTTAGCATATTTATACTGCAAGACGGTTTTAGCTACATTGATAAATATTTTATGCTGTAAAAGGTGGACTATTTCACGACTACTAGAAGTTGATTTCATTTAGAATTTTAAATTGAAAAAGGAAGACTATCAACTGAGCCATTTCTCGGAGCTCAGTTATAGACATTATAGAAGACGCCTTGTATCACTACTTGTATGAAATAAAGGAACTATTGTTAATTAAATATTAAGCGGTATTTACATTTCAACAGATTTATCATTTTTTTAGGTTAGTTTCCTGAATCCATTTTGCTAAGATTCTATGTGACATCTGAACACACTTCGCTTTGATTTATAAGACTTATGCATATCAAAAAGGTGTTTTATTTTAGAAAGTAATAATTGGTTTTCTACAATAGCACATTACATTAACGAATTGAAGCACTTGCAACTTGCTATATGATCTTTTATGATAAAAACTCATTGGCTATACATATGAAAAAATACTCCTTATTCAGTTGCTGTTTACGCCTCGTGATTACTGTGATTTACTGTAAATCATAAAAAAACCATTCGTTGTAGATAGAAAGCAATCTGTCTTATCTTGTGAAGTAATTAAAGTTTGAAATGAAAACTAGATTGCTTGGTAATTTCTTTCGACTTCAGTAGATCGTGTGATTACATCGCCATCAACTTTACATAAATATCACCTTAAACTGAATACACCTAGAGGAGTTTAAGATGACCTCTTTCGAAAACTTTTTCAGTTGGAAATTTTAATACCATTCCAGAAATTTTAGTTCCGAGGACTGTTTTATGAACTACATAATAAAGTTCGCGCAAAATTCACTGAACTCTCCTTTGTCAAATCAGACGGTTTTGATTTAAAATAAAATATATAAAGCGTGATTCTAAGTTTAAATTTACGTAAAAATAGTGTATAGAGCGATAAATATACAGATAAACACATTGTCCAGTTTTATAATCTTTATTATATACTGAGAGTGCTGTACAGGTATTCCTACAGAAAAATGCATACGCTATTTTTTATTTTATTGGAATACCTAATAATATTTACATTTAAAACTTTAGCTTCAACGACAGCAAGATCTAAATGTAAACGGTTTTTTTTCCATAAAATAATTAATAAAACAATTTCAAATAGCAACGTTGTCATCTTGACAAAGAATTCATTGTAACATAGATCTTTGAATATTTAAGAACTCTATTTAGTAAAGCAAAGTAATGTCAAATGTCCCACTGCTGGGCAAAGACCTCCTCTCCTATTAAGGAGAAGGTTTAGAGCTTAATCAACCACGCTGCTCCACTGCGGGTTGGCGGATATACATGTGTCAGAATTTCTCTCGACACATGCAGATTTTCTCACGATGTTTTCCATCACCGCCGAGCTCAAGATGAATTTAAACACAAATTTATCACTTATACAAAACCAGCGGTGCTAGCCGGGGTTTGAACTCGCGATCTTCAGTTGAGATCGACGAGTTCAAACCACTAGGTCATCTCGGCTCAAACAGAACTCTGTTTAGTTCACTATAAACAACACCTCGGTAATATTGAGTGATACCTTAGTTGATGTGAAAGTGGAGTGCAGTTGTTAGCTATTGTATAGAAACAGTAACATTTTTAATGTTTCTAATACTCATGCAACTCATGACCACGATATATGCGACTCTGTCGAAACGTCATACAATATTTGAAAGGTACACCGATATTTTATCTATCATGATTAGACCCGTCATTGAAAATATGAATAGTATAAATCGCAATAATTTAAAGTATACCATATATAATATAATGTTTCATTTTAACAGAACTTGATAATTTTAAATTTGTACATGTTTTTTCCTTCCCTAGCATTTACAATTATTTGGACAACTTCCAAAATTCTTTTTATTATTGTTGTATTTATCTCCTCGGATTACGCAAGACTGTAACCACACAGCCTAATCATTTGTTTCTGTATTAATTGAACTTTTCTTAACTTCTTTATTCTTATAATGATTAATGACCTGCGAGATCTTGCAAAAGTAATTAGTTATCATTTATCATTTCTTCGTAAAAAAAATAGCCGAATAAAATCAAGAAAAACGGCAAACAGAAAATCCTATTTCATTTATAATTTTCCTTTACATTCTAATATTAATCAAATTAACACAAAATACCAAGAGATGACGTAGTGGATAGAACACGTCAATCTCAACCGGCGACAACGAATTCAAACCCAGGGTAGCACCGCTCAGTTTTCAAGTGCTTAATTTATGTACAAATTCATGTCGTGCTCAGCGGTAAGGAAAGCCTGTATATGCCTGGAGAAATTCTGACACATGTATATCCGCAACCCACAGTGGAATAGCTTGCTGGATTTAGCACAAAAACCTTTTTCTTAATAGAAGAGGAGGCCTTTGCCCAGCAGTGGAACGTTTACAGGTTACCTCACTTTTTGAAAACACAAAGTACGTTGTTGTAAAAATTTTTTCAAAGAACGCAAACTCAGTGTAAAGCTAACAAGTCCTATTTCCTGGAATCGTAGTTTCAACAAAAGCGCGCCGTTCACTAAGTTTCAGTTTAAGATACTTAAGAACAGCCGCGATCCTCTTACTGTTGCAACGTAGACATAATTTACACACACGTCACATATTACGTTTTTCTTTTTCAAAAGACTATATTTATTCCATGGTTTCATGGTTCTTGAAATATATAATATGTTCCAATACTCGATCCAGTACACTAGTCAGACTTAAGGACACTATAACGTATAACATACTATTAAAATTTAATAATACGAGCTGAGTCAGCCCGTTACCATGAGGGATGCAACTTCGTGGAAACGTCAGGCAATAAAAAGGTACTACCATTAGTTATCACAAGAAGACCCGTTATATAAAATATGAATAGTAAAAATCACGAAAGTTTAAAATATATAAGTATAACATACTACCTGTAAATCAACAAAATGTGTTACAAAGCAAAGTATCTTTTATATCCCGACCAAAAAAAAAGGAGTATTATAAGTTTGACGTTTGTATATGTATGTCTATCTATGACATCATAACTCTCTAACGAATAGAACAATTTTGATTTGTTATTTTTTTTGGTTGAATGATGACGTAACCGAGATGGTCCTTTGCTATAATTTATTAAGATCCGATCAGACGTTTGAAGGATACCAGATTTTTTCTTGTTATTGAAAGCATCTGAGTAACTTCTTTTGGTCTGATCAATATTTACTATACTCTAGCTTCAAAGACATTCAAAGAACATATTTGCTTAACCATGATCTGATGCTGCAGCATCATCTGAAAACAGCAGGAAAAATCTTAAAGTGTTCTCAACGAATAGGTTGTCGGGAGTTTTTAAAATTTTTCAATTTTAAATTATTACTTTTAACGAGACATCAACTGTGCGATTCGGCGACGATGCAAGGTGTCGTTAAGATTGATTAGTACGAATGTTTCCAAAATTTAATTAAAGTTGCATTCTCGATCCTACCTATAAATCTCCATCGTATTTTCTCCATTCTAAGTGAAGTGGGAATGTTTCAATATAACCAAAGAATTATATTGAATTGACCTGTACGTTTTATTATATTTCGGAACATACCCTTAACTAAGCGTACTCTCTCCGGTACGTTGAATAATATTCAATTTCCGAAAATAGGTGTGCTATTTTACTAAAATCATGAATTTTCCTATCAGTATTTTATGGATTCCGGATGAATTAAACTATCTAATCTTAGTTAGTCCGTGCATAGAGACTGTTGATGTGGCGATTGCAGACAAGCGGCGCGGACTAATGGCCAAGTGTGACGTCGTGTCTACGCGTGACGGGGGTCCAAGTATGAAAAACGCGGATGGGCATTACTCGATATTTCGTCTTGCTTATTTCAGATCATATGTAATCTAAATATTGTATATAACTCAAAGGTGATTGACTGACTGACATAGTGATCTATCAACGCACAGCCCAAACAACAGGACATAGGCATCCGCTAAGCAAGGATTTTGATTAATTCTACCCCCAAGAGGATAAAATAGGAGATGAAAATTTCTATGTAACTTTCTCAATTTTAAACTCATCGGGCTGTGACTTTGCATGTATAAAGCTATTATGACGTAGGCATCACAGACATCGCAGACGAAGTTGCGAGCACCAGCTAGTTTATACATTTGTGGTCTTGCTATTAAAATTAATAATCAGCGTATGAATTTTATCATGTTCCAATCACATCACACTTTCTATCAACGGATAGGTTAGTCCAGTTCTAAAGAAGTATGATGAAGTATAGAAGTTTTATTATAATATTATTACAATTTGATATCGTTAGGAACTTCAATCTAATTAAGAAAGCGACTAAACAATTGTCCATAGTCTGTAACTCTGTGTTCGAGAACCAACTTCTTAACGAACTTTAAAGCGGAGTGCCAACTGCAGTGAAATGTTAACAAAATTTCTAGTTTATAATAAATGTACACGTTACATCCGTAAGATTTTGCTCCTGTAACTGATATAACACTCTGTAAAAGTAAACTTAACTTACTAGTCTATGTGGAGAATAATATTTGTAAGTTTCACTCTCTTAATTGACATAAAACAACTTTGTAACCTAGTAACAGTTATCGTAGCTTTACGAAAGCTATGGCTGTGAAAATTAAAGACACTGACAGTAAAGCAATGAAACACATCTTTTTTAAATTTTTATGAAAGCCTGACGGCAAATCATATACTGTCATACTACAAAAGACGCATTAAAACCATGTAGAACACGTGTTGAGCGAAACAGTGTGTAAAAATTAATCATTGTTTAAAATATTATCTAAATTGCTTAACAGCGAATAAACCCATAAAAAAACTTATTGATAAAATGTTATACGTTACATTTGACAGCTAAAATAGTTTTAGACATCTATTAAACTTAAACGTATGTTAATCTTTAGATATAGATGTTGCATGTTTAACTCAAAACTGTGCTTAGACGCGGATTTGTAGTACGGATTTTTTTAAACACGCGTTTAACGTCTATTAAAATCTTTTGTTGTAAGGCAGATAAGTGTTATTCTAGCCCAATGATGCTTGTTGAAAAGAACAGTAACAAAGTAATGCTGGCAAAGAAGCGATTAAACATTATAACTTTCAATTGATTTCGACTCAATGCTACAGCGCCAGTTCACTCAAGTAGGTCAATAGAGTTACAAGATAGATCAAGGATTTTAACGCTTAAATTCAACGTAGGGTTAAAATAAAAATATTTGTGTATTCTCATTAATTTTTTTAGAGAATCATTTTCAGAGCAGGCGGGACACCTGATGTCAAGTGCAATCTACATTTCGAACCGATGATGGCTTTTAATTATTTATTTTATTTTGTTTTTAATACTGCTTTTGAATATATTTGATAAGGCTTTTATTGAATAAAAAAAATATTTTGATCTTTTTCTATTTTTCGGCTCTCTCACCGTAAGAAAATTTATATCACTTCGGAGAGTTAAACTTGCAAATGTAATTCTCGTCTCATATTAGCATAATAATATTGAATTTAACGTTATCCTAATTATTACTTTGGTTATTCATGAGATAATGTAGAAACAAGGACTTGATCAAAAAGTTTACTAGACAGTTTTTAGGGTTGCGTACCCGAAGGGTGCCAATGAGACCTCTGCTATCCGTTCGTCTGACTGTCAGGTGGAAATTTTCAGATTATGCATTTCTATTGCCGTTATAAGGCGAGAATTGAATTTTTATGTTTTACTCTCGTTGCTAATAAAAAACAACTCTGGAAGAAATACATAGTAAATAGTTACAAAATCTGCGAATATCGAAGACTCACCATAAATTCTTTGAGGTGTAAAGCAAAGACAAGCAACTAATGTAAATATTTATGAAAGTCTAAGTGCAAAACTTGTAAGTGTAATTCTCGCCTAAGAACAAGCAACAAATATAGGTAATTGTAAGTAGAATTTTACACAGTTTTACATATTGTCAAAGCGATATTCTTATTTCTTTTCCAAAAATATTTAACAACTACATCATAGTAGTATATCTAAAACAATGATACGGAAGCCATCATGTGCGAGCCCGACACGAACTTATATAATCATTTTATCGTTTTAATTTCAACGAGAAAAACAATGTTTTAATAATAACAGGGTAAATAAAATAATGAAAAATGAATTTTACTCAAACTTTTTAATTAATAACAGAATTTAAAACAGTAAATTATTTATTAAAAGAGTTCTAAAGTAGAATCTGTAAGCAAGATGTTAAAGTTATAATCCAATTCATAATTAATGATTCTTAATAACTTTCTCACATAATTAAAATAAAAATGAATTTCATCTGACTATAAAAAGTAGGTGATTAAGTACTTGAAGGATAAAGGAAATTAAAAGTTCTTGAATTTTCTCTTTAATGAATTGCATTTATTAATTTCTAGCTTCTGCTCACGATGTCGCTCAGGTTAATGCAAATCTTGATTTAAAATAATACGCTATATAAAAATTCAAGTAAAATAACAGCCTATAAATGTCCCACTGCTGGGCAAAAGCCGAGGAGACTATTAAGAATATTTCGAGCTTAATCCACCATGCTGCTCTACTGCGGGTTGGTGGCTATACATATTTATAATTTCTCCCGGTACAAAATGCAAATAGCAAATTAAAAAGAATTCTTCAAATGTGTTAGGCAATTTTTGAATTTATGCAAGTAACGCACCTCAATTGATTTATATAAATAATTCCGCCGATTATATAGATATAATAATTATATACAATTATATTTATATAAAGGTTAGGCATGCTTCGCTATTGCACCAGCAGGTGTTAAATTTTTATTCTCAAATCTCGAACTATTATGAGTAATTTTTTATATTAATATCCACTGATATAGATTGTACGTTGTCTGTAAATTAGTATTATGCCCTTCGCAGAGGAAAGTATTTGTCCGCGAAGACTTAAATCGCCAAATCGTCACAATATAAAACCGCAGCTCAAGAGATCATGCACGCATTATTTGATCTCTCTTGCGCATTACGCGATAAATTTCTAAACATTCTATTACGACGCACAAATACTTTATTAAAACATGAGAACTGACTCCAGAAGCAAAATATATGTATAATTAAGTTTACTTGAATGACAAACTTATTTCGGATATTTTAATTTTAAAATCAAACTCCTTAATTGATTTTGATGATAATTCTTTGAGGTCAATCGGAAAGCTTCGAGTAATCGGTGTTGGACGTACATAAAAAAGTCCCTGACGAATTGAGAACCTCCTTTTTGGAAGTCGGTTAAAAAGTACCTGGAACATTGTTCCACGTCTGCACAGGTCGGTTGTTCAAATACATATATCAAAATCAAAAAATCAAAATATGCTTTATTCAAGTAGGCTTTTACAAGCACTTTTGAATCGTCAATACAAAAACAAAAGAAAACAAAACACTAATTAATTAATTAACTAATCCAATATGATTCCCGATATCGTTAATGCAGATAACGAGTAGCTAGTCCAAATTTAACGCTATGTTTACTTCGAGGAAAACTATTTCAACATACAGTAATATTTCTATCAAGTTTCTTCGAAGAACTTAAACGAGGTGAGCGAGAGCTTTCGTTACGATGATAAGAACTCGTTATAGAGATACTTGAAGTATTTTCATCTATAAATTGCAATACTTGACGTTTGCTTTTATTATAATGATGAGTACAGAAGCGTTGTTTCAGTAAGAGTACCTACTTGCTAACAACTTGATTTGTAAAAAAAACCTGAATTTATTTTTTTCTAATTTGTTACAAAAGCCCAAATTTAAATTCAAACGCAGCGATCTTTATTTTCAGTTATAAATAATTTTGATAAATACAATATTCCTAATAAAAAATGTAATTCTTTGAAATAACTTCTACTGTTTTTTGCGTAGTATTACTTAGTTTATTTTACTCTAGCTGTGGCCCGCGGTTCCACCCGCGTTAATTTGAGGAAAAATTATACTTATATAATGTTTACCTTCCCTTCTTGAATCGAATAGTGTTCACTCTTTCATTGGTTTCAATTTTGTATTCGCATAACCCTATTTTTTTATTAATTGAAGTAAATATATTTTTAAATAAAAGTACTAACCTTAAGCTACTCCTTATAACATAAGCTATCTGTGAGTGAAAGTCGCGTTTGATGTACGTACCGTATATGCATTTAGTTAAAATCTGTTAATTGGAAATTACAAACAGATACTTCAACATTATTTATTTATATAGATTATAATATAACGGTTATATTCATGGATAAAATTAATAAAGAAAATTGAGCATTTCATGATTTTTTTAATGTATACAAATTAAACTTATGTCTTTACTTTAATGTTGGTATGAAGTGCAGACAACAGTTTAAATTTAAGTACCAAATAATATTGATTTTTCAATGAGCAATCGCTTTTAACCTTTTCTCCTTTAGACTTGTATTGTATAAATATTTTTATAAAACAATGTAATTTCAATTCAATTCTTTGGTTAATGGCTTCTAGTTGTGCCAATTAGACACATGTTATTTCGCCATGTCACGTGGGATGGAGAAGACACGATGGAGATTGATCGGTATAAAACAATGTAACACAAAGTTGTTTTGGATTTACGAATAAAAACATTATTTTGACGTTTATCGTTTGATTCAAAGAAAAACCGATTCAAAGATTGCGTGCCGTATGATCGTTTAAGTGACAGCTGACAGGTTCACCGTAAAAAAGTTTGTTAAATATAACCGAGAATTTAACCATAATATTAATTTAATTCTTTTGCTTTAAATAAACTTTGTATTTTTTGAAATAAAAACGACACGGTTTCGTTTTAAATTATTCCGCTTATAATTTTTTGAAATTATAAAATGTTGCAATTTTAATCCAATGTTGAAATATTATGTTTTACTGTTTTTATAAACATTATACTTACATATATATTTCTTCTGTATAAAAATCGATGTGTGTATGTATTTCATCAAAACGACTAGTGATTCTGATGAAATTTTTAGGCAATAGTCTGAATAGCCTAGCAGGTGATCCTGTAATATCCTGATAGCGATCAGATCATTTTTTTGCAATGTAAAACTAAAGAGTTTATTCGTTTATTGATTTAAACGCGCTTATTACAGGAACTACAATACCGATTTAAAAATTTGATTTTCGCATTGGCGTAAATTACACGTTACGGCTCTATAATAACCCTATAATAAAAAATTGGTAATCCATGTATATACATAGATTATAAAGCAAAAATGTCTACGATCTACAACAGCAAACACTGTATTCGATGTTACCTCAATGCGCTGCTATGGGCTGGACAGCCTTTGACGACTCCGCAAGGTTTTTTTTATAAAAATTCATGCCAAAAATCAGAATATTGTTATGGAAGAAATAAGAATAAGTGATAAATGAGACCGACCCCGACGTGCTCAAATATTACAAGTAGGGTCAGATACCGATTTGTCCCGTGACAAAAATGACAAGGAAAATATTTTTCATTGTTCTACAACATGCTCTGTACGAAAATATTGCACGATATTTTTAGCCCGAAATTGTCATTTTTATAGATATTTTTCTATATAATACAAATTAGATATAATATTGTATACATACATTAAGGAAATGCTAAAAAAATAGATATACATAAATCATAGCTTTTTTATCACAATGAAGTGGGTACGTAGTCTACATGTCATGTCGAACACGTGACTAGTTTACATAAGAAATTCAGTTTGTGCCCCGTATCGAACATGAACAAAATATAATATTTTTTTCCAGATTATGTAATGATAAGGTCCACGAAGCAACGTCGCGCCATAACACGCAACGATATCGTAAAACATCGCGACTAGATTTTTTTAGACGCCGACGCACGTCGAAGACATTTACGACGCCGACGCGACGTTTCACGACGCCAAACCGTGGCATGTCGCGACGTCGCGTCGTGGTTATGTGTTTCGGCTATTATTTATTACAAAAACTATATCATATAAATGCTTACGTCTTTAAAAAAAGTATACGCTTTCGTCAAAACACTATTCAATTATAATATTAACGATATAACAAACTATTAAATACGTATACGGTTAATACGTAACAATAATTCAGTCTTTTCTAAATTCATAAAAAAATAGATTTGAAATATTAAAGTTATTTTTTCAATCTGTTCTGCAACTAAACGTAAATTATTTTCACTATTTTATATAGTTTGCTAGTAGTTCGTGGCGGATTAAATTTTTTGCCACTATTTGCAAATTATGGTTACAGCTACCTAAGACCCAAAGCACATAACTATAATGCCACGTCGTAACGTTTAACAATGACGGCGTCTGAACGTGCCACGACGCGACGTCGCATGGATATTTGTTTTGGCGGTAAAGCTTTGGTAGGTTGACGTTACCTACCACTTAGTGGTAGCTTTATGTCTTCAGGTCATCACTAAAACTACTATGAAAATAGTATAGCATGATTTTCTAGAAAGTTGTGACGACGTCAAAATATGATTTTACCTCTTAGGTTATAACGCCATGATACGTCAAAAATTCAAATGTCAGATGGATAGCGCAACGAAAACGGGCATAATAATACGGGACCGTAATCCTAGAAATCCAAAGCATAACACAGAAAATTTTTCATGTTACGGCCGTTTCAACGAACAAACCAAGTCTTCAACTTGATGTGTGATTACTCCCCGTAAAAACTAGTTTTGCTAGAAAACAATACCAACGACAAGCTTCTTATCTATACACTAAAATTAATCGAAAAGTAAACTTCTATGGTATGAACTTGTATAATTGTAAGAAAACGATTAAGGACTGGTTAAAAACATTAGATTACTATAAAACTGAAAAACGAATGGAAGTATTGGTATAAATATGACCAACAAAATATTGTACAACACATTCTAACACACGACATGCACTCATACACACGCACACTCACACATATATTCACACTCATACACATACACACATACACACATACACACACACACACACACATTCAGATAATTTAACTATGTAGTTAATTTAATTGTTACTGTGTAAAAATATTCACGGATGAGTGAACTCTTGAAATTATTCTAAATATTCTTCTGCCTTGATCTACCTGTCTAATGTGGAAGAGCGGGGACTCCTAGCACAAGTTAATACCATTACTTAAAAGGAGCTCCCCAGCTGTATCTGTTTGTATCTAGGTATAAGTTACAGAAATAAAGAATTTTTATTTTTTTTTTTATTTTCAATGTGTTAGTATAGATATATATTGTACGATTTCTCTTACATTTGATAATTAAATTGAATTTTATTGTTTTATAACTAAAATTGGAAACAGCTTTGGTTTATTTTAAGACTATATTATTTCTATATTTGTTATAATACTTTATATTTCTATAAAACAAATTTATTAAATTGAATAGTTCTGCTTCACGATTTTATTGGCTTCTAATTTCGGCACTTGTCTACAGTTTTCCAGGCGGATTGACTTTTATGGTTACTGCACCGTTCCTATGAGTCGTAACGTGGAATTTAATAGCCAATGCGAAAATAAAACTTTTAAATCGCTTTTGTAGTTCCTGAAATAAGCGCGTTTAAATAAATGAACAAATAAACTTAAGTTTTATATACTACCAACTCGCCCTTACCAAAATAAAATAAGACCTGATCACTACCAAAGTTTACAAGATCACCTGCTGGGCCAATTACAAGATTACCTAAAATGTTCATTAAAATCACTTTAGTAGTTTTGGTAACATACATAAACACATCGATTTTTATACGTTTAAACGGTATCATCGAACTTATAGGTAGTACATATTCATTTTTGCTTTATAATCTATGTAGGTATCCCCTATACCGCTTCTGATAGCAAGTTAAGCTATCATTGACATTTATTATAATAGATGTATGACAATAATGGTTATTTCGCATAATTAGTTTGAACCAATTTTCGTCAAATATATGCAGATGTGAGTCGTTCTGCACCAATACTATAAAATAACAACAAGGCAATATGCCACTGGTGGGTCACTTCTTCTATTAGTAAGCAAACGCTTCCAAGGACTTACGACTGTATTAGCGGTCCCGACGGACTTGTCCTGTCATTGGGCAGGAAGGACCAGAGCCAGATACCGGTTCCAATTGTGAATCTAAATCATTTACGGATCCACTCAAGTATACAAAACATTATAGTATATAATATAACAAAAGTTGCCATCAAAATCAATACAGTCATTTAGGAGAAGTTCAGTGACATACACAAGTAAAAAAGAAATATATAAAGATTTACATAGGTTTGATCAAAATCAAAATCAAAATCAAAACACCTTTTAAACACCTAAAAATCCCAAAACTCTTAGTTCAAGACACATATATTTTACCTACTGAGTCATGTTAGCTCACTGGGGCATGTTTAATATAAAAGTAAATACTAACAACTGCTCTATTAGGGTAAAAATAACAAGCAAATTCTGGAATATACTAGAAAAAATTCTACGAAATGTAAGACTAAGGTAAAGAATATATTCCCTTTAGGTATAAAACACGAGATTAGTTTTTGTGGACCCGTACCATTGTCTTACGTTTTCAAAGAAATATTAGCCAAACTATCTTATGCTTGCTTTATAATGTCTTTAAATAATCTAATGATAGTATCATTAAAATATTATGTTGGTATTAAAGAACATTCGTTTGATGTTGAAGCTACAGAGGATAAACATGACAAAATTTTATTTCGTTACGCTTTTAATAAGTTACGTAAAAGTGAAGTAAGAACCTATAAATATCCGACTGTTGCCAAAGGCCTGCAATTAAAGAGAAGGTTTTTGAGCTTAATCCACCACGTTGTTCCACATTCGATTAGCGGATACATGTGTTAAAATTTCTCCCGGATCAAGCGATCCTCATGATGTTTTTCTCCAACACCGAGCACAAGATGAATTTAAACACAAATATAGCACTTGAAAACTCAACGGTGCTAGCCGGGGTTTGAAGACGTGGTCATTGATTGAGATCAGCTCTCAGTTTTTTTTAAATATATGTTATACTTTTGAAGAAAATTTATTAATTAAGGGCGAATCGTAAATAATAGATGTACGAAACGTCTGTGTGAAAATCTCGCATCACACGCAAATAAACGCAATTTATGTTTACCAGTTATTAGGCTTTGCCAATTATAGTGTTAGTTGTTTTGTTTTATTGAATTATAAACTCAAATTTGTACTACTGAATGCCTTTATTACGTACTATTTTATTCAACGTTCTGCTTCTGATCAGAATTCTGTTTAAAATCGTTTCTAAGCCACGTTTTAAAGGCAAGTTCAGTTTGCAACGTTGTTTAGGCGGAAACGGGTCGCAAATTAACGTGGAAGCTATTAAACTGTGCTCAGCTTTGAAATGCTCCCTCTTTATTTTAGTGCAATTTAACAACATCAAAAGGGTATTAAGGAATTTAATACTACGTTTTATTTAAATTCGATTTTCCGTGAATTTACGTTAAATCTCGGTCGGAGTCAGTTTTTAACAAAAGCATCATCATGATAAAATGATAATATATGGACGCTGATAAGCAATACTGTGTTAAGCCACACGGACTTCATTTTGAGAAAATGGCGCCTAAAAATGTAAAACCTATTCATAATACATTTGTTTAAAGGATAGATACATCATATATCTATCTTTTCTTTTCTATTTTCACAAAAGGTATAATGAATTAAAAGCAGATTGGTATAACCAAAAGTTTTAGCTAATAGTATTTTTTTTAGAATATGAGAATATTGAATATTTCAAACCATAGAACACACTTAAATATTCGGAACATTAAACTATGGAATCCGCACATATTTATTTTATATGACTTTAAAAGTTTTTGAATAATGTTGTGTAAAGGAAATATTACAATCGCGAAATATTTTATTTTTCATCGGACGATAGTACTAAATGTTGCCGCCGCTGAGTCAGGCCTAATTCTTGCATCATTTTAGAACCATATAGCCTCAATTACGCTTAAGTTTAGCTCTCAGACTTTCATAAAGATTTACATAAGTTGGTAGTCATTGCTTTACTCCTGAAATTTTTACTGTCAGTGCCTTATTTTTAACACTAACAGCATTCATAACGTTACCTCTTACTAGGTTGCTTAATATATCAATTACGAGAATAAAACTTACAAATGTATTCTCGCTTTCTACTGAATAAATGATAAGTATATAACGAATACTATTTTGAATATTCACTGTTACGTTCAGACATTTAGGGACTAGGGTACACGTCTGTACCTCAAAGTGACAAACCAAACGCAGCGGTGCGGTTAATTAACTCATGTTCAGAGATAATTAAATGAACCCCACGTGTTCGTGGGGCACGTGCTCACTGGATATACTAACGAGGGTATAAGGAGCTTATTCGTGTTCTGTGCTTCGTTGATAATTATTAGACGATTCAACCAATGTCTTTAAAGGTCTGTATTGTATGGCAAGTACATATATGTACATATGTATTGAATCATATTATTACATCCGCTAGCCTTATCATAAGGAATGTACCTATGTTGCATATAATAGTTGCAGGTTCGATTTAAGAAGTATTTGTAAGTTAGATTGCTTGACCTTCTGGGCGTTCCTACCGCCGGGATTGAGAAAAGGTTAAGGTATTGATATGATTGTTATCACAAATATATCTTACTGTAATCTAAATAAATAGTAATAACTCTATGCGTAACCTACAGCGGATAGGTTTTTTTAACACATCTAAGCAAATCAGCAATCTAATCGCTTTTTAATAGTACTTTTTCAATAGCTTAAACTTTAAACTCCTAACATTTACTCGTTAGTATTAACAGCAGAATGCAGTCAGTCGTTCCATCGCATACACGCGAACGCAGCCACAACGATTAGGTAAACAAAGAACTGTAGAACGAGCATGTTCTACCCCTTTTGCTATCCTCACCCCTTAACTTCATTTCTAGACGACGATGCAGCGTAAAGGCAGAAGCTAGAAAGCGAAGTTTTGATTTCGTTATTGAATGCAAAAGGCACAAATATCTTTAGTTATGCCGATTGCTCGAAATATTCTTCTAAAGTTTTAGTTTCTTAACAATTAGTCTATAGATGATAGACACATTATGGCACGATATCATAGGTAGCCAATTTTGTCACCTTAAAGCCTAAAAGTTGTCTAGACGCCTCGAAACTTGTGCCCGAAATTGAAGGCAGCGCAATTTTTCTTCACTAATATTATAAAGAAGAAAGATCGTTTGTTTGCATTTAATGGAATCCGAGACTACTTGACCCATTTGAAAAATTCTTTTTGCATTGGTTAAGCCGTTTCTTGAGGAAGGTTATAGACTATATCACATTATGCCCATAGGAACTTAGCACTAACAGAAGGATAGCTAGTAGAAAATAAAAGCGTAAAAAATCATTCATTCATTCTGACATAAATTCAATAAACGATTCTTATCGTAATGTCATGAAATTGATTGTGTATAGCAGTTTAAACGGACGAAAATTAGAATCATTAATTTTAATTCGTCTACAATCTATTAGTCGGGCACCACTTTCATTATAATCAAATACGGTCTGAATTGATGTCAGAATGTGTTAAATATATTAAATCGCGTTTTTTTAACTAGATTTCAATAGCGTATATCTTCATTCTTTTCAACGTGCCGACGTTTAGAATTCTTTTCAGTGATCATTGTCACAAAGGAAGACGATTGTCTGACAAAAATAAAGATTAATCGTATTTAGTGTGCTTTGTATTTTCTTTATATACAGATCCGATACGACGAAAGTAATTCACTTGTGACTTGTGAGATACTTTTTCTTGAAAATGATATATATTTTTTAATACAAATAAAAATATTTTAAGGAAATAAATGTAACATTATATAAAATAGCTATAATTACTTGTGATAAGATATACATATTTTACTTATAATACAGTTTTAGTGAACAATATTAATGTATTTTTTAATTTTTCTTACAATATAAGGTAACCAATGGTTATTTATTTATTTATAACCGGCTTCAAAAAAGAGGTTTTATGTTCGACCCGTTCTATGTTGGATTTGTATGTAAGTTTATATATCCAGAATTTTCTTAAAATTATATGAAATAACTGACCACAGACCTTAATAAAAGACCTTCATCTTCGGAGATACATAAAGAAATTCTGCTATTATGTATGAATGTTTGTCTATGAATACAATAACACTCTTATTTGATCCATTTATCCACGAAAACAAATATTTTGATTCACAATTATATTTTATTTTTCGATTAGTGATGAGTGAGTTCTTTGGCAATTCAATCAGATTTAAAGCTAATTGTAATTTCAAATTATAAGGTCCAATAAACGCAGAGGGTTGGGATCTGATATATTGGATTTAATTAATTAACCCTTAAGGGCTTTAAAATTATTTGGCGGACATCGTTTACGAGATATATTATTTTGCTATACTTTTGTTGCTATCGAACTATCGAGTATCTTGCCGGTTCTTTTCGGTAGAATCTACATTCCGAACCGGCGGTAGCTTCCCATAAACGTAAATACTTTTTTCTGCTGACCGTGCATTTATTCTAGATTAATAGTAGCCTATGTTCTAACAAAGATGTAAATTACATCCTAGTAAAATTTTATTCAATACTTTATAATAATATTCTTATATTAGTATTTAAGTACGCAACTGTAGATAGACTTTCTTCAAAAAACAGGAACAGACTTCAAAGCTTCTACTTATTCTACTGAATTTTAAATTTAAACTAAACTACAGAACCGACTTCGTCTTTGACTCTATGGGGCACATACGCCTAGATGATAGTAATGAAATGTGAACTAGAAAACGCATGAATATCATCCCGTATTGAACTGCAAGGAGGTGATGAAGTTTATATGGACATAATTTATTTTATTTTTTGGCCGATTATCCTAAAAGTTAGCATAAATAAATATCTATATCCCCAAATTCAAAAATCATCCACTATAGTTGTGCTACGGGGTATTATACGCGGGCAACGCCGCGAAAACTGCTAGTATATAATATAATATATACTGTATACCATGATTGATCTTTCGTAAATATCTGGAACGACTTCAATGAAAAACGGTATACGACGAGTTTGATGGGTAATATATCAACCTGAATTGGATCTCGGGGATAATTATCCCCGGATTTAAAGCAAAGATTTAGTACTCTCTCGAGTACTAAACACACTTAATCAACCTGCTATTTAATGAATGAGTTATTGAAACGCTTTTATTGTATAGCATATAGTTGTCATTTTGAATAATTTATTTTGTTTCGTCGAAATACCTGTAATGGTCACACAGTACTAGATTTTAAGTTTCTTTTCTTTAAGTGATTTGTGATTATGCCGATGGTGTTTCAGAATCAATAAAAAAATATATATATACATATATACAGGCTGGCGCAGTTTGCAATACATGACCGATGCGCTAACGATCGCAATTTCGATATCTGTTCATGATAAACAACAAATGATTTGTCAAATCTACAAAAAAGTGTAAAACGAAATTGACATATGACAATATTATTGTAACAATATTTTCCGTTCTACATTGTTTAAATATCGAAGAGTATTTAGCACCACTAAAAATAAAAAAAAAATTAATTGAATTTACTTTATCAAAAAAAAAAAATATTGAAATAAAATTTAAGCACCTGATAGCCAAAATTATAAATCCGACTTCCCAATAAGTGTTACAACTGGGAAATATTTTACCCTATGTGTCTCCCACAACTGACACAAAAAAATCATCTGTAGAAATCGGTCAAACAGTTCAGGTTGCTGAGCGTACCAAAGAATTACACATTCACACATAAACATACATATGTACATATTCTTTGTCATCAATCGTCAGTCGGGTAATCTTTACATATGTACATAAATTTACTTGTCCTGACTGATTGACTGACTGATTTGTCAACGCAGAGCCTAAACCTCTGAGAAACCTTATTAACATGCACTAAGGACTTTTAGAATATTTCACCTGAAAGCGGGGAAAATAAGGGATTAACGGCTATATGAAATTCCGTCATTTTCAAAATAAGAAACACTAATTAATGTAATATCATAAGTTGTTAGATAAATGTACATGTACATTGGCGTTTTTTTTTTTTTAATTTTTCCTCCAAGAGTCTTTTTAATACGCGTTTTTCCAGCGTAGGCGTTAGATGAGCATGCGCGCGACGTCTGCGCTGCGAATACGCCCATCAAACGCGTAAATTTACACGCGTATTATACGTAAGTAGTACATAAAGGAAACAGACCTGCGTTGGGCTCTTGACGTAGTACTCGGTGTCGTTGATGAGCAGCCGGAAGTCGTTTTCCAACAGCGACTCGACCGTGTCGCTGGCCGCGATGCGGACTCGCTCGTCCGCCGCAAGCGCCACCGCGCGCTCCACGCCGCGATCTTCCGCCTTCACCTGGACATTCATTATGTTTTTAAAGAAAATATTTACCTCACGTAGCACCTAGCTGTAGCGAATTGACGGCTGCTCGTATATGGGCTGGCTTGATCGATAATATAGCTTCATTTAATTTCGTTTGGAGAGAGCGCTGGAGGCTAACCTAAATAGGGGAGTGCCATTCCTTTTCGTACTTCCTATTCCTTTTCACGCCTGATTTCTTTTAAAGCTGGGAACGCATTTGTGATTCAATTGGTGCTGCAAATGTTCATGGGCGGCATGTGATCCTTTAACATCACGTGTAAGAAGTTACAAAAGCTGTAATTAGGTATGCAATAACAAACAACTTCTATCTTTATGAAAGTTTGAGAGCTAAACTTATAAGTGTAATTCTCACCTTACAATTATATCATACGCAAAATGTCATATTGCTTTAGTTGTACATATCGTTAATGAGGCAATGTACACGTGTCTTGGAGAGTTAGTTAGCAGGTTGACGTCCAAGACAGTGAACATAGTGATATATGTATTGTAACAAGAATTGAAACATAAAAACGTGGACTATATAGTACCTACTTTACGCATTTTCTATAATAGTGTGATACATTATAGACTCAGAAGCTCTTAAACATTAGAAAAACTAATTCGTCCTATAAAAGATAATCTAACCTGTTCAAGAAGGTCGCCGACGGTCTGCGAGACCGGGCGAAGTGTGAACCGGCATCGTTCGCGGCGAGACGGCAGCGGCACTGTTATCACCGGCAGACCGCGCCGGTACGTCACTGATACCTCTGTAACAATCATATTAAAATTATAAAATGAAATATTCTTTGGTCTTCTGAACGCAGTAATCGTAGGAACTATCCAGCGGTATACCGTATCTTGAACGGGCTCTGTATCATCTGAATCTAAAATGAATTAGTAGTTCATTCAGTACCAATCCACGACAGAGTTACGAATCTATATTTGATGAAATTTTTTATACAAATGTTGTAACGTATTATAGCATACTTATTATATCTTGAGCCGAGATGGCCTAGTGGTTAGAACACGTCGATCAAACCCCGGCTAGGACCGCTGATTTTGCAAGTGCTAAATTAATATCTAAATTCATTTCGAGCGGCGGTGAAGGAAAACAACGTGAAGAAACTTGCAAGAGCCGACAGAAATTCTGACATATGTATATCCGCCAACCCGCAGTGGAGCAGCGTGGTGGATTAAGCTCTAAACCTTCTCCTTAATAGGAGAGGAGGCTTTTGCCCAGCAGGGACATATACGGGCTGTTACTTTACTTTACTATTATATCTTAGAATACTTAAATATTAATATCCAAACCAACCACAATATTTATATATCTATTACGAAAATATAAAACAGTTGCAATTATCTATAAAATATGTATAATACTCCTGTGTATAATATATATTTTTTATATACGTGATGGCCTTTAAATGAAGCGGTTTAAAACGCAAAGGAATGTAAGTTATTATTATTGATCGATACTTTCATGATCATTTCGTGTAACATTTGTTGATATTGTAATTTTAATATACAAAAATTAATCTTCAATAAATAAGTTGTGAATGGCACTATTTCACTATGCTTATATAATCTGCGTAATGTTTATACTTTGGCGCGTTTCACGGTTGTCAAAAATGTCTAGCATCTCATGTTGTACTTTCCTAGTGTTTATATAGAATAGACACAAATTGCCGAAATAAAATATTTCGTTTTATTTTAAGTCCATAATCAAGTACGTTTGCCCAAAACACTCAAACGTTTTTATAACGTTAATTAAGTACCTACTCTCCCGCTAAACCCATAAATGTAAACGTAACTTTATAGATGTTAATAAAACAATATGAACAAAAGTAGGATAAGGAAAATTAAAAATAAAAATGTAAGAAATACATCTATTCTGTTTAAAAAGTTAAAACGGAAACAGAAAGAGGCGCGAGAGTGAAAACTTTTTTAATAAAAATATTTTCTTAAAATGTTGAGCCGTAAACTTTTTTGCAATATGTATAAAAATATACATAAAAAAAACAAGCAAGAGTATGACTAAGATATGTTTTTCAGTTGCGTTTTTCAAATTATTTCATGTTAAGTAAAAGTATTGGCACTGTAATGATGTTAATTTATTGTTTATTTGTTAGAATATTTTTTTTCTTAAGCACCTGCTAATAATCCAAATCATAACCTTATATCTTAAGCAGAATACAAAAGTATTATTTCATATCAATAATGATATTTTAATATGAATAATTAAATATATTTGCATTTTTACTTTCATTTATAACTTACCTTAAAGCAAGAAGTAAGTTTGTACGTTTCACTCTCATAATTAATACAAACAACTTTGTAACCTGGTATCAAACACGTAATAAGTTTTTACGAAAGCTGTGAATGTAAAAAATATGGCACTAACTTTTTGAGGTTTAAGGTAATGAAAAACAACTTATGTAAATCTTTATGAAAATTTGAAGAGCAAAGCTTATAATTCTTGTCTTAAAGAAAGATACTTATAAATTGTATTCTCGTAACAATGGATAAACGTAAGATTACGCTTTACCTAGGTAAAACTATAATTGTCAATAAACAAATCACTGACAGTATGTCTTTTAAGGTGTTGGTTTATGTAAATTTTATGTAATTCCGTAAGCAAAACTTACGAGTGTAAATCTCGCCTAAGAACGAGTAATAGATAGCAAAATTTTCTTGTTACTTGAATGCAAATGATAAAACAATATATAATAAAAATATATTCTAGTATTCGAAAGGACGATTTTCGGATGTGTGTCCTGGTACATACGCAATGCGGAAAAACACACGTAGTTCGAAATTGTATTACATTCCAACATTTCAATGTGATTTTTTTTTTTGTCCGGAAATGAAATGAAATTCAATTCAATTTTTGTTTTGATGCAAAGTGAAAAGAAATGCGGAAAATCATTTATCAATCATATGATTGTGAAACCATCCAATGATATTTTATAACTATAGATAAAGCACAGCTAAAAGCCACGAATACAAAAATTGAATTGAATTGAACTATAGAAACGTTACGTTCATACAATTTGATGTAAAAAATCTTTACCCATTTTCAACTTTGACAGGCTCGTCAATTGGACTTATTGGCTCAAAGATACTCTAGCGTCATACTCAGTCGCCAGCTGGTTGCTAGGCAACATCTTCCAAAGTAGTTACCATTATGAATGCCAAAATCCATGAGCTTATAGCATAGGTATCTATAGTTACATAATAATATTGTCAAACACTATAGCTATCAAAAGATAGAAAAAGCACGTTTTCATGTTATTAAAATAAAAGCCATTAACTAAAGAATTGAATTGAATTGAATATTCTTAAAGTAAGTCCCCCGCCCTATAAATGTTGACTGTTTAATGATGTTTGTGCTTAGTGCAATGTGTCCACGAATCTCCGATCTACGCGACATTGGCGCAATAACATGTGCGTAATTGGCACAACTAAAAGCCACTAATCAAAGACTTGAATTGAATTCTTAAAGTAACAGTAGCAGGTGTACGGGTTTTTGTTTTATATATTTATATTTGTGTCGTTCTAGGTTATGGCCTAACAAAGAAATGTCAGTTATTTTTATAGTCTTCACAATTTTAATTGAGGCTGTATTCTCGACCGCACCGAACGAAATAAAAAATTAAAATCAAACGTTTTAATAAATAAAGCGTCTCAAAATTGTTGCATTTCGTAGCGATACTTGATAACAAACGAAATTAACGAATAAAACTGCAGATAGACCATAATGATATTATCAAATTTTAATTTCAGATCCGAATGATATTATGCATATATGTAATTATGTCATATAAAGATTTTATCATGTAAATACTTTCATATAATTACCTTATGTTCGTCATTTGTAATTCGTCTTTGAAATAATCAGATCATTTTGTTCATTCAAAGTTTGTTAATAACAATAAATTACATTTTCCTACCTAAACCAATCCTCGTTTCTTCAAAATAACATTTTCATTATTTTACTCGATCGTTAAAAAAATTGTTAAATTTTAATGAATTCAGTGAACAAGCAAAAGGTTCTTTATCATACAATCTTTTCTGGCCGCTTGTAACTTTCTCCTGATAACGTGTAATTGTAATGTACACAATCTAAAAGCAAAGCTCATTTGAATGCAACGTATCAAGACATCACACCACCAATGAGTGCGGTATGGTGTACAATTAGAACGAAATTGTTTTATAACACCATCGCTACACTGAATTTATCGCAGAAGAGAAATATATTTTGCGATAAAATAGGGAAATGTTGATAGCAATACACATAAGTATTTATATGTTAAATATTTTGTATAGGTTCGTTTTTAAGTTTTCAATTCATTAACCTTAATTGATATTTTTGACTCGTGTGCAAAATTTAATTTCTGTCACACCTTTAATTACCACTTAATCAGTATTAGCACTGCATGAAATAGATTTAACTCCTAAACCCCACTCCCAGTCCTTTCATTACTTCCCTTTCGGCGCTCATTCCTTAATAAGATCGCAATGCATTTGTAGCTTATCTGTTGCGAGCGTCCATGGGCGGCAGTGATTACGTAAATCAGTTTTCCCGACTGCACGTTTGCGAATTACGTATATATTTAAAAAAGATCCGCATGAATTGAAAACCTCTTCCTTTTTTGAAAGTCGATTAAAAAACAGAATCTTGAGTATAATAATGAGTGTAAAAATAGTGCAAATTAAGTAGAAAAAGTTTCACTACTATACGTAGCCATATTTTAGGTGGACGCTTATCACTGCGCGGGCGTCGGACGCAGCCTGATTAGCCGCTCCACTTACCCACTCGCCTGTAGGTACAATCAACTTCACAACGCTTAGAAAATATACAATATGCATCTCAATTGAGTAATTTTCCGACATATTTAGCGACTAAGGGTTTTATATACGTTGATGTTACGTAAACAAAGAGTTTAAGAAAAAATATTTTATATGTATATTTTACATCAGTATTTTAGGGAATAACTTTGGACATGAAGATCCAATTGTACCGTAACTTGTATACACGACAAAGAAATATTTGAATAAAGCAAGTGAATAAAAGATGTAGTGAATTATGTTTTACCACTTTCGTTTTACGTCTTATTTCCCAAAATAAAACCTGTCAGTTTAATGTAACTGTTTCTTAATTAAACAAATTCAATAAGCAAAACTCGGCTCCTAGGTTTATAATAATACTAGCTGTCCCTTGCAGTTTCATCGCTTTTATGGTTACTGCTTCACTGCTATGACTCGAAGCGTGATGTAATATAGCCCATAGCCTTTCTCAATAAATAAACTAGCTAACACAAAAAGAATTTTTCAATTCGAACCAATAGTTCCTGAGATTAGCGCGTTCAAAAAAACAAACACTTCAGCTTTATAATATTAGTATAGATATGCCTATGAGCTTGATAGTGAAATTTTTAATACAAAATATTTTAACGTACAAACATCGTTAGCAGTATTAAAACTTAAATCCGTACTAATGATGTGAAGTTTGTTAACATGAAAAATGTAGCCATTACACTGCAAAAACGTTTTCTCTTCGATCAAGTGCAGTTACGAGGCGGGGGATTGGAGCTGTAATTAAAAGCCAAAGAGCTCTCGCGAAACTTCACCCACTTAATCCTCTAATACCCGGGTTGTCTTGGACAAATTATCGGTAATTCATCCTCGGCGAGATACACCAGCTTTGGCGTAATAAGACAAAAATGTTATGTTTTATAAAGTAAATGACTTGTATTTGCACGATGAGATGAACACCACTCAACCAGACTAAGATTGCGCTTGTCATAGGAATTAATGGGCCTAAGAAGTAAGGCAAATCGTTGCAAAGAAAAAAAAAATGAAAATTTTGAAACCATAAAACTATGTTATTATAAAACAGTATTTATCTAAGCCAAAAAGATAACAAATTAATTTTTTTAAAGTTTATAATAAACTAGCGGCCCCCCGCAGTTTCACTCACATAGGACTTTCGTACAAACTTCAATTCGTATTAACCCCTTAAGGGTTGAATTTTGTAAAATTCCATCTTATTGAGCACTTATGTCCTAAAAAGTATGCACAATTTTAAACTTCTAACGCTTGTAGTTTCGAAAATTTCGTGATGAGTGAGTGAGTGACCTCTCGCTTTTATATATATAGATTTAAGTTTGTTGTTAACTGTTTTGTGTGTGAATAGTAACATTTCTCAGAAAGCTTCAAAACAATCTTAAGGAAACCGTGCAGAACAGTACATAATGATATTGGACTTTCATGCCTACTAATCGTCTTTATGTAAGCAAGTAACAAGTTTTATGTTATTAACAATTATAGTCTTAGTAAAACATTAATTAAACCATTATGTGATAAATGGTAAATACATTTTATGAGGTACTTTGTACTTAAACTACGTAATAGCCATACTTAAAACAACATGTTTAATGTTAGTTCGTAATGCAGACTGTGAGTTATCGTTACATTGAATTATTCTACCATAAAATTTATTTAAAAATCTAAATATGAAGAAGGTCTTTGCTATCATGAAGTTAAATTTTTGTTAGAGTACATACATTATAATTTATAAAACACAGAGACATTTTGTTAGAGTACATACATAATAAAACAAAGAGACAAAGCAATTTGTTTTTTTTTTTCAAATAAAATTTAAACCATTCGCTTTCCCTTATGCCGCACACCATACCTATTTGTTATGCGTTCGCGACTCGGCGCGTGCGCAGACAGACGCCGTAATTGCCCTGTCACTTTCCTAATTATCGCCATACCGACGTTTCTCCAACATCTCCGATCTATAATACTTTATCACCATACTGTGCAATATTATTAATTATACGTTTCATTATCGATGTTTATGTTGATGTTTTTAAACGACGTTTGATAATATGTACCTAATACATTAGTTTTATTTTTTAGGAATTAATATTTACGTCGATCTGCTGTTGCCCGTGACTTCGCTTACCTCAAGTTTAATATTTTTCATTTCGCTACTTCACGGATTAAAGTTTCGAAAATCGTTCTTATCTAAATTTCAAATATATGTTCAATTGTTAGAGCTAAATTGTCATACTGCAAAAGACGCATTAAAACCATGTTGAACGCCTGTCTAGTTAAACAGTGTTTAATAATTAAACATTGCTTAAAATATTATATAAATAGCTTAACAGCGAATAAACTCATATAAAAACTTATTGATAAAATGTTATACATTACATTTGTCAGTTAAAATAGGTTCTAAACATGTATTAAACTCACTTAAGCGTATGTTAATCTATATCTAAAGCATGTTTAACTCAAAATTGTCTTTAGACGCGGATTTGTAGCATATTTTTTTTTAAACACGCGTTGAACGTCAGTTTAAATCTTTTGTAGTAAGGCAGAAAGTGTTTTACATTACACGTAAAAACAAAAAAAAAATCGTTTCAAACACAAAATTTAAATTGTATTTCGTAAAGACTTTCAGACCTAAGATTAAACATTTTCGTAGCAGTAAATTTAAGGCTGATCCTCTCTTAATTGCTAAATCGGCTGATATTTTCGTGAGTTACAGACCATCCAGTTACCACGGTCATTATCGCTCGGTTATATTTCAAATATTTAGCGAAGGGAAAACCAATCTAATAACTGGAAATTTCATTATTATTTAGATTAAGTTATCTTTAGGCGATAATTACCATGTAAGTTTTATTCTCGCAATGTACATCAAACAACTTTGTGAATTGGTAACAGTTACCAAGGTAACCTTACGAAAGCTGAGTGTCAAAAATAAGGCACTGACAGTAAATTCTTTCAGATGTAAAGCAATGATACACAATTTACGTTAATCTTACGAAAATCTTTAAGCAAAACTTACAACTGTAATTCTCGCCTTAACTTACCAATAAGATGTAATGCGGCCTTGTTACAAAACATCAATTCATAGGGTACAAACCCCGGATAGCACTGTATTTTTATATGCTAAAGTGTTTAAATTCATTTCATGCTCAGCGGCAAAGAAAATTTCGTGAGGAAACCTGCATATACCTATGGGAAGAAATTCTGATATATGTATAGCCGCCAACCAACAGCCAAGATTTTGTGGCAAAAAAGGTTCCCGCCTTTACTTAAGGAAAATTTGTTTGAAAGTTTTAATTGTCTTGCTTTTTCTGTGATACAAACATGTTTTTAGGAAACAGTCTCCAGCATTTTTTTTTCAACACTGGGAAATGCATTTATGCATCCCGCCCGAGAATTCAGGCGGATATGTGGGACTCCTGACACTAACAGACGCACCAGACTACCCACTACAACCCAGCCCTCTTCGCCCTGGATGGGCGCAACGGGATCGCTTACGCATGCTTCCATGGCACCCTGACGGTGAACAGTCTCCGGCCTAGTCGCTACGCGGCTACAGCAACTACATTGTCAATTTATACATATATATAGTAAAGTCTCCAAGATTATACCCAGTTTTTGTCTATGATACTAAACAAAGTGATCAGCGTGAAATATAAATAAAAGTATGTGATATATGTATGTATGTATAATAGATTAAGGTTACTGCGGCTTCACCCTCGAGGAATCATGAAAGGCTGGCTTTGTTCCGTTCCCTACTGGGAATCCTACCAGGAATACCGCAGTATTATATAATCGTACTTTAACAGGAAATAAACGACCAAAAAACATGAGTATTCCATCAAAGTCAATATTTTTGTTAGTTCAGGAATAGCGTATAAATAATAATTCCTTAATACATTTTAATAATATAAATGGATGCTGATAAGCAATACTACATCAAGCCACACGGACTTCGTTTTCAGATAATGGCGCCTAAAGATGTCACACCTATCATTCAGAAATTAGTTTGAAAACTTATATAACCATCTCTTTTCTATTTTACTAAAAGATATAATGAATTAAAGTAAATTGTTACAGTAAAAAGTTTGATCTAACAATAAGTTTTTCATATATAAGAAATTTTAGCATATTGCAAAATATGGAACACACTTCACCATCCTAAACATTAAATTAAGCCACTTTTCCGTACTTATTTACTTTTGGATGACTTGATTTTTATTTCAATAACGTTAAATACACGACGCGTTATCTGAATACATCAATATCTCCGAATTTGACTTTTTGTGGGTTCACACATTATTGCTTATCAGCATCCAAATATGATTATAACTTTATCTGTATATTATATTTTTAAAACTAAACCAAAAAAAAAAAAACAAGCAACACTGATATGTACTTAAACTGAGAGGCGTTTATTTAAACCACAACCACAGCTATTGGCTATTCCAAGCGGCAGGACTAAGTTACTCAGAGAGGCGCCTATGACGCGAGCACGCCACATTCTCAACTATGTATGTCCCAGGACACGGACATATTCTATTGCACTTTGAATGAATTCACAAGGAATATTTTGTATATAATTTGTTATAAAATGTCATAGTTGTGTAAGTTAATTTTGAGTTTACTAAATAAAGTCTACACCATTGTATTGGGTAAGCCTGTAAGGATGGTTGTAATGTGGTATAAATAAATAAATAAATCAAATTTTTATAGTATACAATCTTAGATGTTATCTTTTAGCAACTTATATAATAAATGTTCTGAAATCATAAAGTGATACCGCATTGTGTAAGTACTTCATAGATTATGATAGATGGCGGACCTAAGTAAATAGAATAAAGGTAAAGCTATCGAGACGACGTAGACTCTACTAACAATAGCGCTTTGAAGATCCATCACTACATGACTTCTATTCAAGATGTTGTCAAGATTTCGATAAAGCTGAATTATTGGGTAACTTTATATCTGGCAAAATATATTTTATACTAGTTGTGCCCCGCGGTTTTACCCGCGTTAATTTGGGGAAAAATATTTTTATAAATAAAATTATCCTACTTACTCCTTATAAAATTAGCTATCTATGAGTGAATGTCTCGTCAAAATCTGTCCAGAGATTTGCCCAACAAACCAACCAACAGACAGACAGACAAATAGGCTGAATACATTTTTAAAAATTGTGTTTTAGATACAAAGTATCATATATCGTTAAAAGCTGTTAATTTGATATTACAATCAGACACTTCAATTTTATATATTTTTATATTTAAACTGAAAGTAAAGATGAATACTTAACTATATAAAAGCAGCAGACACTCGCGACTTTGTCTATTGTCTTGTTATAGCCAAGTTATTATTTTAAAGCTGTATGATAACTACTTTATAGTTTCAATCAAATTCTTTCCGAAGTTTTTGCGAAAAAAAAAATAATTGAAAAAAAAAAAAACAAAAAGACACAGTTACATTCGCTAATAGGATAGCAATACTTCGGTTTTTATACTACCAGTGCATGAGCTATTGACTCCAGTGATAATTGACTTCGGAACTATTGGTATTGGACCTATACAAATACAGATTAAAATCTATGGTAAAGGCCATAGGGGTATTTGTCGCGGTCTGGTGTTTGTTATGTTGCATGTAACCGGCCACAGACTGATTTTAACTCAAACGAGAGAGCACCAATCATGTTACCAGCCTTTATTTACTTTCATGTATTGGTAGAATTTAACCCTTAAATGCGCGATTTACTTTTCTTCCAAAAAATGTACATAAGTAATCTTTAATTGGTCAAAAAGAAAAAAAAGTGACACTAGTATCTGTAAGTGACATATTTAAATTATTATTTTTTGTTAATATTATAGGATTATTTAGAAAATAAAAGAAGTGTTCCTGGCTAATATAATACATATTAGGTATATTGTATTTGGTAACACTATTTTTTACGTGACTTAAAAACAACAGTATGCATTTAATGGTTAATACTAGTAATGTTAAGTGCGTATTTATTATATTTACTGAATAAAATAATTCAATTATTAGGATGTATGTTTACTGAATAAAATAATGAATTAATAGTAAATATTATGTAGTATGTAATAAATTAATAACAATTGAAATACATTATTGCACTTATATACCTATTATTACAGAACATTTTGTTTTATTTCCAACATTTGTTAATAATATATTACTTCCATACGTAATTACTATCCATTGTGATATTATCGTAACAATAAATCATTTTTGTGATATATAGAAGAACTCTATTAGGAAAAGAAACTCTATTAAAAGAAAGTTTTTCTATTTTACATATCAAAAATCTTAATTGTCGTAATTGGCCGAACGTCGTGGACGTCATTTCTGAGAAGTGCATATTCAAGCTCCGCTGTGTCGGAATTTCCATATTTAATTATATTTTATAGCTTTTTGTAACACGGTGATAGTCTAATATCACGTAACTAGCCTTTACTATATTACGTATTGGACTTATAGTTCTCAAACTTTCATAAAGATTTTCATGTTTTGTTTATAATTGATTTACAACTAAAAGTACATTACTGTCTGTGTCCTTATTTTTGATAGCCACAATTATCGTAAGGTGACCTTGATAATTATCAGGTTACAGTTTTTTTTATCAAATGCGAGAGTAAAACTTACAAATGTAATTCTCGCTTAAAATCTAATTTTAAACGACATACTATTTGGTGCAAAGTTGAACTTTATAGCAAAAAGTAAATTGATTATAATCGATCTGTCTGGATGTGATAGCTCGAACATACTGCCGAACTTTATAGAAGAGACAACAAAACTTCTTTTAAAGCTAACTTTTTAATTGATTTAGACTTAAGATATTGTAATAAATATAATTATTACAAAAGGAAATTATTTCACTTAGAAAAAATCTGTTTTCACTGAGAAAATCCATTTTTATCAAAATTGTTAGTTACAATCACGTATAGCACGACTATCTCTAAAAGTTACGTGGTATTAGACTGTTATTAACGATACGTATGTTGTCATTACAGTTATTCATGAATGTAATAAAATTACCCTCGGGAACAGATATTTGTATTTGTAAATATATATTTGAATCAGATATCTCTATTTGAGGACAACTACCCTCACTGTGTCTCGGTGAGAACATAAATCTGTCAGTTCCCATTGTTAAAGAAATTATTCTTGTCTAAAAATGCTTCTGGTTTATCTTCAAGCATTGTAAAAGGTTTGCAATTGCTCGTGTAACAATTATTAATCTGTCATAGAAAATTAAACAGATGCTGGTAAAAAGCAGCTCAGAATAATGCTAGAAATAAAATTTATTTATTTTTACCCAACTTACCCAAGAGGCTAGTGGTGTTCCTGTTTTACCGAATTTAAAATGTAAGGTGTTTCATTTTTTTTTTCCAATACTATGTGATACCAACTAAAAATCAACATGGCCGTCCACCATACATAAACTGTCAAAACTAGCATTAAAAACAATTGTGATTTCTTGTAGCAAAAACAGTTTGATCGATTTATAGGACAGAGTGTTGTTATAAGGCTTCTATTTATTGTTAATTACTTAAGTCCACTTTATAATCTGACATTAAAAATTAAAAACGATGTTACGTACAAAAAATATACGTCGACAATCAACGAACATTTTAGCGGAAATTGGAGCAGTTCTGTGCATAAACCCTTGATAACATCATTTCTCAAAATTACCGACCGCTAGAGATACGGCTGGAGCGTTTAATATTTCCACCTTTTATTAAAAATTTAAACTTTAAAGCCGGAAAATGCAGTTTAGTAACATATTTCTGTGGAAATTATAGACCACGTTCAGGTGCTTGAAGCTATATTCAAGCTTTTGACCTTGTATTTTAAAATGTTTTAGTATAAACTGGAATTCGCTTGTGTGAGTTCGTCGAAAGAATGTTAAGAGTACCTCTAATAATTTAAACATTATATTATATAGAAGTTTTGAGTTTTTAAGATTTTGGAGCTTTAAAAGCAATATTCTTTTAATATTTTCATCCTTTTGTAATATAGCATAGCGTCTCCTTTCACAGCTACCCCTTTTAACCAAACTTTAAAGCTATTTTTAAACTTCTCAAATCGTGCAAACATGAGGAATAGGTAAATCCAGACTTTCATACTTTGCTTTTATAATGTACTAGTTTTTGCTCGCGTTCTTCATATCATATATCATTATATCCCCTATGGGGGTGAACAGCTATATAAGTACCCAGCGCAATCCGTTTAGTTGATTGAGCTGGGTACTTAAATATGAATCAGTCAGTAAATATAAATTAATAAAATTTAAAGATAAAAGGCTTAATTAATTAAAAGTAGATTGGTAGGATTAAAATTTATCTTAGAAAAAGTTTTTAAGTTTTTCAAAAAAAAAAAAATAACTTATCTAAACTGTTTCGAATTAGTTAATTTTTTTAAGTCAAATAGAACATTGTCAAAATACATCGATATCTCGAAATTGAAGTTTTTGTGGTTTGACACATTATTGCTTATCAGAGTCCATATATGCTACGACTATTCTCTTGACAAGCCGTAAGATAATTGCATGCATAAAAGTGATTCAGGTGCATACCAAGATTCTTTACGAATCATTAGTTCTAACGAAAACTATGTTAAGATCGAACAAATTGTTTCCAAAAAATCACTCTCTCGTGTTCTTTATGCAGAAATGTCAACCAAATGGCAATTCTTTATCGCTAACGACCGTTACATGTCTTTCGAGCTTCGTCTTGTAGATCGATGGATTATTATTTATCGATGGGCAAGCAGCCATTATTCACGTATAGCAATATAAGGTGTAGCTTCCATTGGAATGTGCTATGTGTAGCTAAGTCTAAAGATATTTTAAGAAGATAAATTTGAAAAATATAATTCTTGTACATAAAATTTGATAAAAAATTAACTTGTAAAGTAAAAGCTTTGTCTTTACATGTCACATTTCCAAAACTAAATAATTTAAATTCTTCATAATAAAAATATAATAAGACGGTATTATACTTAAACTAGCTATATCTAATATAATAACGATAATTAATCTATAAAAGTAAAAAAAGTAAAGTAACAGCCTGTAAATATCCCACTGCTGGGCAAAGTCCTCCTCTCCTATTAAGGAGAAGGTTTAGAGCTTAATCCACCATGATGCTCCACTGCGGGTTGGCGGATATACATGTGACAGAATGTCTCCCGGCACATGCAGGTTTCCTCACGATGTTTTCTTTCACCGCCGAGCTCAAGATGAATTTAAACACAAATTTAGCACTTGAAAAATCAGCGGGCCTAGCTAGGTTTGAACCCACAATCATCGGTAAAGATCGACGTGTTCTAACCACTAGGCCATCTCGGCTCATTAATCTCTTCTAGTTATTATTATAAAGAGGTGGAATTTGTTTGTAAATTTGTATGTTATCTGAAACTATTGATCAGATATCGAAAATGGTTTTAAAGCCTGAGGATTGAGGAAGATTAAAAGCTATATTACATAAGGTACGGCTCATACAAGCGAAGCAGTAACCACAAAAACGAGTAAAACTGTAAGAGGCAGCTCGTTTCAGATAAATAAAGCCGACTATAGACATTGAACGCGATGCTAAGCAGAGCTTATGAATTCATGCAGTCTCGTGCTTAGTTTGATTCATAAAAAAGTCGGCATCCACAGTAACCACACGCACCGTCTCCCCCGTTAATACAAGTGCATTACCTCTCTTAGCGTCCACTGGAAGACACGCTCAAATGATCTGAATCGCACCACGCGTACGAAACTCTCACTCATATCAATAACAACCGATCTTTAATCATCCGCAAATCACGCCATTTGATTGATCTACACACGCGTATTTGCATAGCAAGTTCAATGTTCAGTTGCATGCGGGTAACGAGTGGTAACGTGTTAACACGCTGGTAACATAACAACGACTGTCATTTAGCAATGTCTTGTACATTTTACAAGATTTTTGTTGAATTATTCAATTTTTAATCGCATTTCTACGTTTGCAATGAAGCACATAGAGAAAGTGCTAATAAATCGATAAAACACGGCACGGATTTCGTAGCACTGTCGATATTCGAAGTCGAATTCGACTCACAATCAACTTGTTTTTATTATTTGTTAATTAAAAATATATATTTATAATTTATATAAAGAAAAATTTTTGGGAATTTATATATAAAAAAGGCACCACCTACCTTTTTTGGACATTCTCCCTAAATCAAAAGTTGTCTGATAGAAATCGCTGCGCTAAGAATTCTCTCTCTTTCTCTCTCTTCTATTATTTGTTTATACATTTCTATGTTCTCTCTCTTAACTCTTTATATATTATCCACTATATACAAACGTACAAACAAATTTTACCTCTTTATAATATTAGTATAGAAAACCAGCGTTAGTATCTATCTAGCGATCGGAAATTTTAACAAGTTAGAAGTTTGTTCTGGAAATTGCTCAATTATTATTTGCTTAACGACTGCGAAGAGGGAGGGTGTCAATAAAGTAAAACGTGCTTAATATAAGTTACTTTTGTTTAGTTACTCTTTTGATTATTATAAATTTTGTTATGTACTCATTCAAATGGTGACTTATAGATAACCAATATAGCATTGTTCTCTATACTAATATTATAAAGCTGAAGAGTTTGTTTGTATGTTTGAAAGCCCTTATCTCAGGATGGTTCGAAATGAAAAATTCTTTTCGTGTTGGATAGTCCATTTATTTTTGACAGACACGTTGGCGCATTGGTCACTGCAACTGACTGTAGCGCTAACGGTCGCGGGTACGATCCCCGCTCACGGCAAATGTCTGTATTGGCCATACGGATGTTTGTCGTGGTCTGGGTGTTTGTGTTAGTGTTGTGTGTTTCCGGACCCCCGACACAAGGTCACAAGATCTTAATGGGGGCCGTTGAGTGTGATACGTTTATTTATTTATATCGATAAGAAGGCTGTACAACATCACGCTATGACCATTAGGAGCGGAGCATCGATGAAAAATGTTACAAGTTTAGAATAAATTTTAGTAGATTATTTTTTTTTAATTAAAGTGTGTCAAACCGGGGGTGCAACTGGTATAATTTATAGCACCCACGGCAAAAGTACAGCAGTGTGAATATTTATAAATAAATATTATATAAGACAGCGTGGAATCATAATTTAAATATTCATCAATTGCATTACTTTCAATGTCCCTGTACAAACTTCCTAAAGAATAAAATTAAGGAAAAAAATTGGTTCAAGTTAAACTTTGAAGTTTTCGTTGGACAAATCCTACTTAACATTTATGTAAATTTTAGAAACTCCGTGTCCAAACATTATAAAACTTAAAGAAACTCAATGTACCAGGGAAGTGGTTAAAAACTTGCAATGTAAATGTCTACGTCTCTTGACGGTAATACGCAAATGAATTAAAAACTACTTCACTTAATATTACATGGCCTGCGATAACTGTTATTTCATTGGAGTATCGACGTCTTATGTTGTCACCTGAAATTCTCTTAAAATAAAACTTGAAATGCTTTCTCGGAGACTTATACCGGAGCATTATATAACATCTTGATTATCACTTAACCTAATTCATTTAATGTATGTATATGTAATAAATAAAATTAACAATAAAAAAAATAAACAAACTGTACATAACAAAAGATAAAACAGCTTCAAAATAGTCCTTAAATAGTTACACAAATTTATGAATATTATTGAAATTGAATTATTGGAAATATTGGAAAGGAAGGGAAGAGTAAGAGTAATAAAAATGCAAATGTATATAATATATGGAAATAAAATACATATTTAACAACACAAAATCTCGTGGTGAAAGAAGACTTGGGGAATCCCCATAAGAGGTTTTTGTGGTACGTCGTAAAACATTGATACGAGAACGGGAAGCCTAAAAGTGTCGTCTGCAAAAAGGCACAGAAAGAACCGTTAAGGGCCTCCAATTTACGCCATTGTTCTCTTTGATAATGTGATTACAAAGAGAGGGAACAATCTTTTTAATATATTGTTAACAGATATAAAAAATACCGTCTTTTGTTTTTCTGGACCACATCCTCTTTTGTTAAGATCAAAAAGCTTTATTCTTGATTGGTTGTCGTACACTTCCTGCCTTTAATTTTATTGCAAAGATAGAATAAGCATAAAGAATACATGATTATATTAGATAGAAGCTCGTGACATTTTTTTATAATGTATAAAATATTTTTTTATTATTTTGACTTTTTGTAAATAAATTATAATTTTTAGATGGATTTTTATCGTTGAAAAAATTAACTATATCAATCAGAGTCTTTTAAAAGGAATTAAATATACAAATTTTGCTAGAATTGTGAAAATGTATACTATGTCATTATTACATACATATATTACATAAAAGAATAGTATAGATAATTTTGATAAAACTGTATATTGCGTCCCAAATAAAAGATTACAAAAAAGGTTAACGAAAAAATATTCGTAGTACCGGTACAATAAGTCATTTCATAGCACCGCTATAAAAACATAAAAATATCATTTTTTCTCACAAAACGGGAACGTTACATTATAAATAAGTATGCTCGACCGTTGCTCTTGATAAAACAGTATTGGAATTCGATTCGAGTAACCCATTTTCTTTTATAAAATTTGCTATGGTTCAGTTATGAAGATTTAAAATTATTTTTATAATTTATTTATTATAAAAATATATATCTTCTACATTTAGGAATCCAATATTTTACATTGGTTAATTTTATTGTTTTCTACTTGTTACAACCTGATTTGAAAACTTACTGCATAGATTTTTACTACCAAATAGAAAATAATTGAAATAATTGCATTCTTGTAAAAGCAAAATAGTTTGTGAATAAATAAAATATTTATGTAACCGACGTCTAAAAAGGAGGAGGTTCTCAATTCGTTGAAGACTTTCCTTATGTTCACCGATTACTCAAAAACGGCTAGATCGATTTTATTAATCCTTGTGTGTGTGAAATACTCTTCGATTCCCAAAGAATTTTCATCAAAATCAGTTATATAGATTAAAATTAAATAAAATAACTGCAATTAAATTGTCATTCAAGTGAACGAAATTACGTATTTTATTTCTGAAGTCGGTTCCTTTTTTTTTTAAGTCTCGTGGCTTTAGTTAAAATATCGAGTATTATATAAAATACTACTAGCTATTAATAAAATAATTCTAAAATAATACTAGCTGTCCCTTGCGACTTCACTCGCGTTTATGGTTACTGCTTCGCTCCTATGAGTCGTAGCATGATAAAATAGCCATTGTATATAGCATTCCTCACTAAATAAACTATCTAACACAAAAATAATTTTTCAATTCGAACACGTAGTTCCTGAGACTGGTGCCTTCAAACAAAAAAAAACAAATGAACGAACAAACAAACTCTTTAGCTTTATAATATTAGTATAGATTGCAACTTTACATGGAAATAGTTAGTAAGTAGTTTTATAAATATTAAAAATTCTTTGACTTATAGCCATTCATAAACTCGCATTTTATAAAATGATTGAACTCAAAGAGATGTTTTATGGAAAAAAAACTTCACGTGCCCCTAACGTTGGATGAAAAGCAAAATAACGTAAAAAACTAATATAATATTTCCCTCACGAAGTCATTTGAAAGTATATTGAACGGAGCTTAGAAGCGAAGACTGCGATTTGCATACAAGATGGTGGAAATTTTTTTAAATTGCGTAGAAAACAAGAGTTATTAAAAGCAGATTTACTTTACTATTTTTATTGTGTTAAAGCCTAGCTGTTGCCCACTGTATTACTGATTGATAGCTCGAGTCAGGGCTGTCTTGACTGTGGCAGTACCACACGCTTACATAAAGTCAGCGTAAAATAGCTACTACAACAGTTTCGTACGGTGAATGAGAGAGAACCGAAAGCCTGATAATTCTCTTATACCCATTCTATCCTTGCCTTACTTGAATTTAGTATAAGCTAGATTCACACAGGGTATTTAAAATACTCGTAACTCTAAAACGTATGTGCCTATTGTAAATCTTTTTAAAAGAGTGACTATCGAGTTTGTTACCGGTTCTTCTCGGTAGAGTCTACATTGCTTACCGGTGGTAGGTACATTCATATTTTTTTTTGTTTCTGTATTCTTTTCTGAATTGACGATTCAAAAGTGTTTGTAAAAGCGTATTTGAATAAAGTATATTTTGATTTTATTTGAACCAGCAACGATTTTGTAGCTCCTCTGATGCTGCAAATGGCTATAGACGGCGATTTCCACATAATATCAGTTGAACCACGTGCTCATTTTCCCGCTATTATCAATTAAAAAACCTGTATGTTATTTATGTAGGTACCTGATGATTATATTAAAGTTCTGTAATGAAACAGAATCCCCATAATGTATCTCTCGTCATCTACTGGAAGTTAGTTCCACTCCTTCTATAACCTTTTCGAAAATCCAAACAATAGGTTGACGGAATAATGGTATGGTACAATACAATTGTACATAGGATATGAACAAACAACTAATATTTTTATATATACAATTTGCAGCAGTAATACTCTTAGCGTGGCTGTCATAAAATCTTCTGGTGCACTTACGTAAATTACGACAAATATTTAAAAGCTAAACAGGAACTGCAAAATACGAAACAAGCAATCCAATTTATAAGCATACTAGCTGTCCCTGATGGTGACACTCGCGTTTATATTTACCGCTTCGTTCCTATTAGTCATAGCGTGATATAATAGTGCCTCTAACCTTTCTTAATAAACGAGCCAACGCAAAAATAACTTTTCAAATCAGATCAGCAGTTTCAAATATTACCCCGTAAATACAAACTTATAATATTAGTATATAACGCCAACTTCCTGGCTTCTAACTCTTAACTTAATACCAACTTTATGGAATACAATGTCACCAACTTCGAAGAGCTTATATCAAATAACCAAAGACAATATCAATCTATCCGTTAATCACGTGACGATAAACTCAGCGACATATTGATTGAACTCCTGATTAGTTTGTTCGGTACATCAGCTCGGATAAGCTTCGTATTTACTCGCCTGATGGAATACATGTTATGGATTCTCACGTTTTGATGCGTGATAATGTGGATTTACGATTAGTAATTGGAATATGGTCTTAATTATGACACTTTTATTATACATAAACTTATTACGAGTGGTTTAATTAAGACTTATTCACATTTTATTTTGAGATTTTTTTAACCCAAACTTTTCCGTTCTATTTTTCAAAGATTTTCTTTCATACAGACCTTATGTACATTACGCTTACATTCGGAAATTGATTTTTTTTGAGTGAACATATTTGTTAGTCACTTCTTTACGCTGCACAGAGTGAGTGAAGTTTCGAATGGAGATAGCTTGGATTATAGTTAATCCAAGCTATCTCCAAGTTTATAAGTATAAACTTTAAGTCCTGTAGATAAATACACTTTGGACAGCTAATAAAAAATATTTCTTTATTTGATATCTACACGTATCAATTCCAATATGGATTTCACAGATTTCATTTTGTCACCCAAGTCACGTTTTTAGCTGGGAAACCACCTAAACATGTAATCTGGGATATGGTCGGAGCAATGACCTCGGGTAATAGGCACACGGGCACCAATACTAGTAGGTGTCGCTGTCGGCCTCGAAGCAAAGAGGCTTTCCAAACCTCGGTGAGAAAGCCCAATGGATTAACCCTTCGTGTTAGCAATTATCATCAAATCGCAGTAAAACACCCAAAAGGACGTAGACAATTTTATCACCAAAACGATTCCGTTGACAGAATTACCGTAGTAATTTTATTATATGATAACAAAAGCCTTCACCTTAATCGGTTCGAATATGAAAAAATCATTGTAATTGAAATAAAACGATTTAAATCGCATAATGTATTAACATTACAGCGATCGATCGACTAGGTATACACGCGACCACGGTCGCTTTAAAATAGCTTTATTTTAATTTTGATATGTAATCATCGCAAAAATTGAAAAAAAAAACTATCATTATTTTCCATGTGCAAAACCGAAATCCCAAACGCTTTTTAATTCAAAGTATAAAGAAATGTATAACCAATATATAAAAAAATAACCATGTCATAATTATGAAGCATAATATTTAGTATAAAAACAAAATTAAGAAGACGACGAGGTGTTTTCCTTTTATTGAAACAACAGTAATTTAATAAACCATGTTTCACAAAGCTTCTCAAAATTCACGAGGGAGGTAAACGCTTTACTGTAATATAATTATGTTTTCTGAAGAGAAGTGTAACTATTAACAAAAATTCGTTTAGGTAGTTATCGGTCCATGTTGACACAAGTATGTATCTTTAAAGTATTAATCGAATGTGTTGTAATAATCAAAACCTTTCGATAATTAATGAATGTAATTTAACAGTTCGAGTAGTTTACATTTGATCTTAATCAGTTTATTTGAGTACAGTATAAAAGCATGATTTTGAAAAATGAAAAAATGTTTGTTTGTTCGTGTTTTAGCGTTGTATACCTATTCGCCGAAAGTCTTCGCTCGACTTGTATAACAAAATTTACATTAATCCTATCGAAACCGCAAGCAAAAATTTTTTCATATATAAAATAGCCGACAAACGAGCAAGCGGGAGACCTGATCTTAAGATGCCACATAAACGCCAGTTTAAAAAGAAATAAGGCATGAAAGAGAATAGATCAACGGAGAAAGAGTTAGGCTTCTCTATCTCACTCACATACAGGTATAGCCTCTTCACACAATGACAATAAAATATTGTCCTGGTCGAGCCAGCCCGTAACTGTAGTCTGTACAAATAGGATCTACCTCAGTAAAAAAGCTTAGTAGCTTAATAATTTCCAAATCCTTACAAAATCTTCTAAAATGGATGTGACATCATATAGCCCTTATTTTAATAAACTAATGGAATAATATTAATAAAACAGTGTGCACTTCGTGTTTGTAAGAATATTCGAGCAAAGCCACGGCAATAAATAATATTCAGTCATACTTTCCATGATTTCCTTGTTAAGGCAATCTTTCACACCTTAATGGCATTTTTACACGGCCTAAAACATTCCGAAGAGGAATGAAGATATTGCACGTCTCCATCCCGCTTATTGCTTTTACGCCCAAAAATGTACTAAAACATTCCGTAGGTATTAAATCAAATAAAAAGCCGAGATGGCCCAGCAGAAAGAACTTGTTAATCACAACAGAAGGATACAGGTTCAAACTCGTGCTAGTTTACTTTCCTCTGAATTTCCAAGGGCTCGTTTCTTAGCAAAATAAAACATCGTAAGGAAACGTGTCGGTTATATCAGGCCTTGTATTACTTGTACATCCATCAATCCACTGTTAAAGAGAATTAATCAACATCCTTCTCCTTAATAAGAGAAGTGAGACATTTAGAAAAGAAAATTTAAGAATTAATTCATGTAAGTCCCAGACGACACCCACGCAACCCAGACAACAAGACAGACTTCTAACATCATTATTTTAACACAACGCCTTGACTATTTGACGCCCTTTTTGACGGTTAATCTTTAGACAAATTTAATAACATAGTTAATAAGAATTTTTCGCCTCTGTGTAAAAAATAAAAAAATAAATAAAAGAGATGTTAACGATTAAATAAACAATAATTTAAAATCTGCGATAACTTTTATAAAACATTAACGTTATAGGATTTAAATATTTTATATTTATAGAATATTCATGTTCTATTTCCATAAACTTAAACGGTCCGATTAAACATTCAGTGAAGCGAAATAAAATTTATCAGATTCTTGAAGCGTCAATTATGTGCTACGTTTAAGAATAATATTTTATCATCTCGATATGATGTGAGTTATAATATATGTATCTAAGTAACAACAATAAATAAAATTATATTAATTCCAGTAGAAATAATTTTACTGAACCTTTATTAGAATTAAAACTTCGTCAAAAAACTATTAATAAATCCCAGTACTTGTAGAGTATCAAAGCATAGGGAATTCATTAAATGACTCATACCATACTTAAAATACTTAACCTTCATACCTTACAATAAGACTTTTTCTTGTTCGCTCTTTTATATCAATAAAAAATATATATTATTGCCCTATCATAGATATATTTTCAACAATCTAAACGTAATTTATAAAATTGCATTGGTTCAGATTTATACAACCGCTTTTGAAAGAAACATCTTCATTTCACGCAGGAATTTCACTCACGTTGAAAAGAATGTGAGATATTGTTCCAGAGATATTTGATACCAGGAAGGGTGCACATCTGTCCTTTATTGAATGTGTGCCACAAAGCTATATTAAAAAATCCTTATGAGCTTGCACGTTAAGAACATTTTTTACATTGTATATTCTTCTAGCTATCACATATACATATACGCGATTTCTCACGTCACGAAGTCAAAGTCAGAATAAATATCATTTTTAAAAGTGATGAATTTTCTTATAATAAATAAACTTTAATCCTCTATCCCTTTTTATAGGATAAATTTTCGAAATCCTTTCTTAATTTTCGTGATATCTACATTATTTATAATTTGAGCGAATGTACGTTATGTATAAGTCCTTAAGTTTAATTTATTTGAAATTGTAAATATATGAATTTATAGTTTCAAATAAATAAATCAATGCACTAAAACACAAACGAGGCAATAAAATTTTAGTGACCTCATATAAAAATATTTTTCAAGATTAAATTAACTGGTATTTATTAAAACCGATTTGAATAAAGTGTTATCTCATTTTGATCTCAACAATCTGTCTCAAAATCGTTGAAAGACATACAGTAAATAGAAAAAAAGCGTTTCAAACAACTAATACTGAACAAATAAAATGTATAAGCAGTAACAAACAATAACAGAATTACGTATTCATACGGTGAATGCATAAATCCAATAGATAAGAGCGCGTTCGACACCGGAAGGAAATCCATGCAATTGTATAAGACGAAATTGCCACCTTATAAAACGTGGGGACAGCGAACAGAAGAATTTATCGACCGAAACTTGGTTTACGAGTTTAAAAAACTACGTTTTATTTTCAACTCTAAACTTTCAACTACGATCCTGAAATCGTGACACACATATTTTATTCCCTTAGCTTTTGTAAGTTTAATCGAGAATTGACTGCAAAGGAAAAGATATTAATTGAATGGCCAATAAATAATTTAATCTTTGTCAACGTGTTCTTCATTCTTTTTCTGAAATTCTAATAATTAAGACTTTAGAAAAAAGCATACTTGGATATTTACTTGAGTGACGTACTTATTTCAGTTATTGTAATTTAAAATACAAACTACTGAATTGATTTTGATTAAGATAACCTATAGTTTTGTTAACAACCCCAGTTTATTGTTTATCTCATTCAATATTCATTACATGTACTTACTAGTCATATGCCCGATGGGATTCCATTGGCAACATTTCAAGAAGATCTCTAAAATCTAAAATGGCAAACTTTCACACCAAAATTTTATTTCTTTTCTTATTTGAAGAGCCCACGGAAAAAACCAATGAATGGCAATTTGTGAAACTGACCTTTTAATGCCATCTGTCGTTTTAATGGTGTATTATTTCTATACACTTATCGCAAGAAAGAAATACAAATTTGAATCCATAAAAATGTATTTTCATTCACTAATATTTTTTTGATATTCATTGTTTTTACCATGTAGTCCTTGTTTTGCCTCCTAAGGATACAATTATAAAATAACACATTCTTAGTCATCTCGTGCAAGGCTCGTATACTCTATTTTTCTTTACTTATCTTATTTGGTAATTTTATCCGGAACGAAAATCACAAAATTTCCAATATTATTTCACATTAAAATGTTTCATTATAAAAAATGTTTCATTTCAATTATTTGATCGATTATTCCTCATCTCTAAATAGAACAAATAAAGAAAAATAGACTATAGACGTGATAAAATACTCTTTTGATAACATATTTTAAGAAAAAAAAAGGAACATGTAAAAAAAACATGCACCCTCAGACGGTACGAGACTCACGTTAACAACTTAAGAGACTCTAAAACTGGCGCTAAGACTTAAAGCATAAATTGCTTAGTTCATATTCTTGTTTATCGCAAGAAGAATGCTATACAGTAATAATTAACCTATACAGTAAAATGGCACGGGCAGCTGTGATGTGATGTGCGTATAAATGGTGGTACTTAGTAAAAAATTATAAAAATTCTTATCGTCAGTGACTGTTCTAACAGAGAACATACAATTAATGTATCTGTATAAAATTACGCAGCTTTTTCACTCTTCTTCAAAGTTCCAACATTGACTTACCCTGTGTTAAAACAATCTCATCAGCGACAATATATCCGCTCGAGAGAAACCCTTGTCAATAAAACGTACGTAAACTATTACATCCGCCAAAATAACACCCACGCCTTTTTAGACTCCGAAAATCTCCCAAAAAAATCACTAGAAACGAAATAAAGAATGATTGCTGCTGAATTCGGCGATGCATCCGTATTTTATCCCTCTGTAAAACATATATATTCATATTCGGATCCTTTGTTACCAATATTCGAGTTCAAATTGGCTTTCACGTGCAATTTTGAGTCGTTATTTTGCAACTGACTTGTCAATTCCACGTAAAATTACCGCCAGTACGGACTGTGGTTTTTACTGAAATCGAAGAAATTCATGCAGCTTGCTACATCGGTCCTATATAATTTAAATCGAATTAGATGGATTATATTAAATGGGTCAAATTGACTCGCATTTTCAGTTTGCGTGTGATTCTTAAGCGACAGTCGAAAGATCGAATCGAACCGAACACGAATGTTTCAAGTGTATATGAAAAAACTATCGGTCGCCCAGTGGTTGAAATTCGACCATAATTCATTCGAAATATAAGTATTTTATTTATAGTTATAATTGAATTTTTTACATTTATTTTTGACATTAAATAATAATATATATAAATACTAAATAAATCTTAAACAATAACTTCAGCTCCGCAACATTGAGATGAAACATTTCGACACAAAATCCTTGACAATAGATAAACACCTCGCGATTTAAGATGCTTAAGACTTTATCCTTTAAGGAGACACTGTTAGGGTTGTTTGTCAGGAGACTGTTGAGAGGTTTTATTAAGAAATATAAGCTAAGGTAGAAGGCAAATATCTTAACTAATTAGCTCTTAAAAAGTATTTAATTTTAATTGTCGGCCTTAATTTCACTCGCTATGAATTTATACCTTTTTATTTAATACAAATCCTGACGTCTATGGGCCTATGATGATGGTCATGCCTTTTTTTTATTTTTTATTCCATTTTTTTATCGTCAAAGTACAATTTTTATAAGTGACAAGAAGCTTAGAACTATGTACATACCTTAGAATCTCTCTATACGATCTCCAAGGACGTGAGTCCGAATGTATCTATATAGCGACATTGATCGTAATATCTAATTTATGATTACTGCAAAGTTGTGCCATGGGTCATTGTGTGATGTTTTATAGCCTAATATTGCTCAATAAATGGACTACAAGATAGAAATAATATTAAAGTAGAATTGTTATTCCCCAAAATTAGCGCGTTCAAACAAATCAACTTTAATGTTTTATACGTTAGTGCTGCCATTGAGTAAATTTTATTATTTATTACGAATAGTAAGAAACTAGAAGCATGTAGAAGTACACTATTAAGATCTCATATGTATAACAGTTTTCAGCAGAACGATCAAAAGTATTTGCTTTTAAATATATTTCGATACTCTAAAAATTTAAAGTAAAATTTTCAACTAAAAGCGCTTCAAAGGCGTTTCAAAATTCCTATTGAATGAAAATCTTTTTGACTTGAATATTTTGTATACATGGGATTCACGCCGCACGTAACGTTTTGGTGTTCATTCAAACCCCGCATGAAATATGACGGGAGAAGTTTTGCAAAACAAATTGGAACTAACAAGAGATTGGAATAGACTGAAGTTGTAACCGAAAATAATTTCACTGGTGACACAAAATGTAGCACAAAACATTGCATCTGATAGTGTTCCACACTACAGTCATAAAATGTTATTGTCTTGTAGTAAATATTTCGTTATATATTTTTTTATATGTTGAAAACATTAAATGGGCGTAACAAAATCTAAGTTAAATTTTTTATAACAGTGTGCTAGCACCATTATAGTCGCTCTCAAATCTGACATGATTTGATGTACATCGTTAAAACAATTTGTGTGTTTTTACATTCTATTTCGTCAAAACATATAAAAAGTACTCTAAATATGTGAAAAAATATTTTTAACATGTAGTACTCACAAATGAAATGATTATATGAAAATTATTATTTAGGTGTCCTTGAATTTGGGAAAGCTGTTATTTTAACGTTCTTGATAAAAATTTTTAATAATTAAGAAATATATAAAAATTATTTTATTTGCTACCTCTAACACAATGCGGTTTTATGTTATCAATTTAGTAGTCTGTTTTTAAAAAAAAAGTCAGTCAGTCATAACAAGTTGAAAAATCATAAATTTTCCGAAGGAATGAATATTTTGGTTGAAAATTAATGACTACTAGGAAATGTAAAGGGAAATATTTTCTAAAGAACTGGCGGAGATGAAGCAATTCTATGTCGAGGATCCAATTAACTGAGCAAGACAGGAATCATTGAAAAAAATTTTAATAACTGAGAAAAACTACTCAAATATGCGCTGGATTTTCTAAATAGTCAACAGTTTTTATAAAAACAATTAAATGTAAATGCTGAGTAATGTTGCTGTTGTCTTTGTGTTTGTAACATTCTGTCATACTACAAAAGACGCATTAAAACCATGTTGAGCACGTGTCTAGCTAAACAGTGTTTAAGATTTAAACCTTGCTTAAAATTTTATATTATATTATCTAAATTGCTTAACAGCGAATAAAATCATAAAAAAAAACTTATTGATAAAATGTTATACGTTACATTTGACAGCAAAAATAGGTTTTAAACATGTATTAAACTCACTTAAACGTATATTAATCTATGTCTAAAGCATGTTTAACTCAAAACTGTCTTAGACGCGCGTTTAACGTCTGTTTAAATCTTTTGTAGTAAGGCAGATTTTTATTAACGATTTATTCTATTGAATGAGGTGAAATACAATTTAAGAATTAATATTCAGATTTTGTAACAGAAAAAGGGGTTTACATTAAATTATTTACTTTACGAATTACAAGTAAATAAACAGTTAAAATTTATTTTTATTAAAAAAATATCTACACTATTATTTAATTTTCTTAAGCTGAAAAGTTTGTCGTTGTTTGTTTGTATCTGCTAATCTCACTATTACTTTGAATTGAAAAATTATTTTTGTGTTAGATAGTTTTTTTATTGTGAAAGTCTATAGGCTATATTACATCACGCTACGACTCTTAGGGGCGAAGTAGTAACCATAAACGCGAGTGAGAACGCAAGGGCCAGCTAGTACTTAATATAACAATTCACTTTTAAGACTTTTCTTCCGTTCATATTATTAACCTAAATAACATTTTGAGACCATTTATTTTTCGGTACAAATAGTACAAAGTACGAACATTACATAAAAACTACAAATCCGCAACATAAACAATTGCTCGGTCACTACTGACCAACAAACGGTAACTCGCATTAATCATTTATGATCATAAGTTTTTAACAGTATCATAATAACCGTTGCTTTTATTGTCTCTTTCACACTCAATAACTTATCATAAGAAGAAAAGAGAAAACATTTATACGGAAGACGTCTTCAGCGATCTCTGAAGCGAGACAAGAGGTGCGGAATTCTTTCACTAAATTAGATTTTAACGCATTGCCTACTTTATTTTAACACAGAAAGAACTAGAACTCTAAACATCAACGCATAATTTAATTTGTTTTAAAAATTAAAATAAGCCACAATAATAAACATTTAGCTTTTTAATTCAAATTGCATTGCTATTATAAAATTAAAATTAATAATAGTTATTATTTAATTTAAACATAAACAATTTAATATCTAGTGTTCATTCACACATAATGTATAATACACAAAAAATTTTGTGTGGAATATTGCGACTTATTAGGATGTAAATCTATAACCCTCTACACTCATAGATACCATTATGAAACTGGACAAAATGGATTCAGGAATTACCAATATATGGATAATGGATATATATTGAAATTTGAAAATCACAATTTTCACGTTCTTTACTTCATACACAGTTTTTTTAACTAAAAAATTTGGTAACATAGCTCTCAAATCTCCGCTACTGATGATGAAGATGGGTATCTTCATAAATAACTCTGCATATAGAATATATATATTTTTCAATTAAATACGTGCTATACCTATATTATCTACTAGCTTTTACCCGCGACTTCGTCCGCGTGGAATGGTAAATGTAAATCCAAGATATAAGCCATCTTCATTTCAAATTTCAGTCAAATCGGTTCAGTACTTTATTAGTAAGTTATTCCTGTGGGAAATTCATTTCAAATAATCAAATCGATTCAGTAGTTTTTGTGTATAAAAGTAAAAAGTACTGTTTAAATTATTCTTGTGGGAACTTTAATTTTTATCGGAATAAAATGTAGCCTATATGTTATTCCAAGATATAAGCCATCTTCATTTCAAATTTTAGCCAAATCGGTTCAGTAGTTTTTGCGTGAAAGAGTAACAAACATCCATCCATCCATCCATCCATCCATCCATCCATCCATCCATCCATCCATCTATCCACACATACAACCTTTCACATTTATAATATTAGTAGGATGTATACCACAGAACTCGAGTAGCCTTAATTAAGTCCTTAATTACTGTTGTATAAAGTTTTGGTACTGTTAATCTTACGCACGAATGCTCGACTATAATATTAAGCGTATTTTCATTTTAACAACGGTGATTACAATCTACATTTATTAAGTTTATTATTTTCGGCTTTTAATAAAAAAAAAACGGATATAATTCATCAATCAACATTAAGCAATACTATTTTGTAACATTTTGTGTTAGAATGAAGTAATAAATATATAAATTAAAGCTTAAATACTAATTTTTATTTATCTGACAAATAGATCTAAAATGAAATTATAAAAACGAAAGGAAATGTATCTGTACGTTTGTTACCGTTCCACGCTAAAACCGCCGTATGAATTTTGATGAATATTGCTATAGATATAATAGATATGACTTGCAAGGATTTAGGCTACTTTGCGTCGTAGAAAAAATCTTGAAGGGGGTTTAATAATATTTTATGAAAGTCTATAGAGTACTTATCATATTCCAGATTCACAATAACTATACCACTCAAAGTCCAAGGGACCAACTATTTCATAACAAGTCTGGTCCACGCGTCAGTGGGAATCTTCTTTATGTAAAACTGAACAAGAATATCTATACCTCAATGTACAAACATAAATGTATATTCAACACTATATGAAGTTGTTTAAGTTCGAAACTATTTCATACATAATTATATGCCCACTAAGGGTACATTAACAAAGTATTAAAACTTTGGTTTTCTCAGACAGCATGTATTTCGAATACAAGGAATAAGCCTTCTAGGAAACCACGCCATATTGTCAGCAAGTGACGTCATTCAGTACCATAAGCCGCCGCAACATGAAGACGCCTCCTAGGCATTTAAAACTTTATATTCTATACTAGTTTTCATTCAAAAGATGTGTCTTAATATACCTACCCTCTACTCATCACTATCGATTTTGTAAACATTAACATTTAAATCCGTTAAACATATATTATTTTCACGTTCGTTATAAATCTCAGGGTTACTTTTGCTTTTGTATTCCGAAGCTAAAAGTAACTTTTAATTTGAATTACCGCATTGCCGATTAAATCTATACATTGAAAAGCTTATATTTGGTATAACTGCGCAAAATGGTTTTATTTTTGTTTAGAACTAATTTTATCTGCCCAGAGTTAAGGTTAATTAATTCACTTTTTAATGCTTAAAAGTATGTTTCATTATCTAAGGCAAAGAGAAGTGCCTTAATTACACTGCTATTCTAAGGCGTTCATATATACTAAAAAACTGCAAAAAATGTCTGTCGTTATCACAAACTGCTAAATTCTGACATTCGATTTCAAATTTTTAAAACGCCTTCTTTCACTTTGAAAATTTGGCACATTTTGATAGCCATAGATTATTATCATTATTAATCCCCTTGAATAATTTTGTAAAATTAATATCCATTTTTTTAATTTATATGTAGCCGCCTAATGAAAATTTCAAAAGTTAATTTAATTCGAGGCGTCAGACGAATATCTCCACTTTTTCCACCAGGGAAGCAGTAGATCGTGTAATTATTGGAATCGAGAGCGAAGCGATTTCTAAGCGCATCGGATAACAATTAAGATCCGCTGTCTACGAGTGACAATAATCTTTGAAATTAAATGCTTAAACTACACCTTTTAAGACAATTTCTTAATACAACACCTTACCATTATTGCCTACGAGTTTCCCCTCGCGGTTTCAGTCGCCGTTATGGTTACTGCTTCGCTGTTATTAGTCGTTATGTAACTATAATCTTCCTCAATGAAAGAGCTAGCCAACGAAAAAATAATATTTCCAATCATTCTAGAAGTTTCGGAGCCTATTCAATGCAAATAAACATCAAAGAAATCCCGATCAAATCTTTATAATATTAGTTTAGATTTCAAAAAGGTAATTTTAATATTTATGAACACTTAAAAGTTAAACATATGCCTATTATATGTTTAAATAATATTAATTTATTTTACATACATTTTGCATATACAATTTTAATTTTGAAAATTTATATCAGCTAGTAAATAATACGAAACGGTCATGTAATGATTCTTTTTCCAACAAATTTTTGAGTTACTGCGTTTTGTAATACAATAACAACATACCAATTAAGGTGATTTATTACGACTAACATTCTAATTAAAAAGCACTCCAATAAAAATATCCACACCCAGCTTACCCGGAAATCTTGTTCATAAAAAGTATTTTATGAGGAAGTCGCACTTTGTTTAATTAAAATGCCATCTTTCTTTTAATCCGCATCCTACGTGTATCCGCATTACCTGCATGTGTTCATAACTTCTAATTAAAAAAAATGTTACTTTTAAATTAAAATTGTTCCAGTCAAAAGACTTTTAGAAGAGCCCTCTAATGCAAATTAAATAAAAATATAATAAGTAGTGTACTTAATTACAACGCTCGTAACAAAATTTAAAAGAAAGTATATTAAAATTTCCTTAATTCACAACAAAGTGAAAAATATCTATATAATAACTATCGAGTGGTCGAAATTCGACCATAATTAACAAAGATAAACAATATTAATCTATAATCTTTTCTCAATTTGACCACAGATTTTAACAATAAACAAAAGAGTATATATGCGTGTGTGTGTGTCAAATACATGGCGCGTGCGTGTGTGTGTGTGTGCGTGTGTAATGTTTTTTTTCATTGATTTTATATACTTTTATGCAAAATAAAAAAATAATAGTTATTCCTCTCATTCTCTATATAAACTAAAAGTTTGGGAAATTTCATACTCCTCCATCCGCGCAATTTTCGTAAAAAGGTGTATTCATTAAAAGCTTTTGCTTCACGTATTAATATATATATTCTGTAAATTGTTAAAGGATAGATCATTATAAAACTAGACTAGAACAACGCTATTTTTAACCCCAACGTTGTCAATTAAACATGATTGCCCTTAATACAGAGATAATTCAATTCCAACGACCAAACTAAGAACGGTCATCGTATGAAACTCGGGCAATTAAGAGTAAGGCGTGCGGTATGCGCGTGCGACGGTACATTTCACATTCGCAGCGAGATCCGTGCGGGCACAACGTGGTCTGAACACGACACCCTGGAATCATTGTGTGGGACGAGTGTTCTGTGTTGGGTGTCGGACGTGTGTTTGTGAGGGTGTGTGTTGTGGCATGGGGTAGCATGGGGGCGGGACACAGCGTTGACGGCGACGGTGGCGCCACGAGCGACCCGCCCGCCCATGAACGACGAAAAACTCACAGTAGGAGGCGAAGGTTAGTGACGCAGATAATATTTTATGTTTTTTTTTTAATTTAAATTCATAACATTTAAGTACGTGCTTTATAAAAGAGATGAAAAAATTGTAATTACTTTAACATTATATTATTTAGTCTACATTAATAAGTTTAGGAACATTTCCGTGTAAATATAAAACTTTATTTTACTATATGTATAATAATGTGGTATGTTGTTTTTCATCTTTCTCTACATTATTTACAGTAATAATGTAGAAAGAGCAGCTTAATTTTATTTATCACTTTACGCGAAATCTAATGAAATAGAAAATAAAGTTATATCAAATCGAGAGTACACAAACAATTCCCCAGCCTCGGCACAGTTCAAAGGAAGTCGGTCGACGTTGCTAAAGGTTTTTACTTTATAATGTACATCTCAAAAACATTACCTACTATTTACAAATCATACTAATATTATAAATTTGAATTTGTTTGTTTGTCGTTTAATGTTGATTTTAAAGCTTTCACGCCTTAGCTATTCAAACAACGATCATGAATTATGCATACATATTGTGAGGGGTATACAAAAGAACAGGATATCATATTTCATTCAGAAAAAATAAATTAATTAGGAAAAAATAAATTTTAAACAAAAATTAATAACATAGATGGTGTTTCTGAAAAAATTTGGATCTTGTAGGCTAGTATAGATATACATACAGGCTTACCATTTATAAAAATATATTTTTTTATAATTTAATTTTGTTTTTAATTTACTTTTAATACGCTAAGTTTAGAAATTGAAAGTCCAATTTGAAAATGTATTTTTACTTTAAATTTTATTGGTGGAAGGTTATGGTTTACATAACGTTACGGTACGACCCATAGGAGTCGAGCAGTACCAATAAACATCAACCAATCTGGAAACTGTATGCAAATAGGCGAGATAACAACAGGTGAGTGCGTACTTTTACGCAAGAAATTGCGGACACAAAATATAATGTAAACGAGTATATATAAGGTTGTCTGATTACCAGGCTTACCATTACAGAGACAACTCTACGGTGACACGGTAAACTAAAGAATGTTAAAAAAGTAGATAGTTTTTCTACTAGAATTAACAAAACATTTCTTGAGAAAGAAAATTTACTATTTACGATGCTTTAAATAAATGTAAATGTAGAAAAAAACTTATGTTTGGAATTCGAGATCGCAGTCTATATGCTGGAAACGGGACAAGGTTCATAATTTCGAAAAATTTTCGGATTTCCCGGCCATCTGACAAGCCTAATACGATTAAAGATCAGTTTATCTTTTCGTTTGTCGATATGTATCTTTCTTCTCTGGAAAAAAGCTATACCATTTTAATAAAATTGCATCATAATCGTGAATAATAATAATTCCGAACATAGTATAGTCCGAGTCAGAATATAAGTTTATTTATATACTTCAATTAAAAAACTAATACTAACGCATAATAGAAAACATTATAAAATATTTTATAATATGAAATATTTTTAATAGCACTCTTGAAACATTCCTAAGGAAACATAGAGAAAATCCGCCGTTAAGTAGGTCAAAGAAGATGAAGTAATTAAATATGTCCGCATATAGCAATTTTCTGCTAAGCGAATAAACGGAATGTTAACAACCTTTTCTAGCGGTACAGTTATCAATCAACCATTCAACGTATTAATTAATGATAGCGTAGACAGGGTATGCTACGTGGTATAATTTTCAGGCAAATATGCAACCTATGTCAAAATTATAAGGTCTGTTTTCGTCTAACATATTTACGTAAACATTTGTCGATCTCATCACAGAAACTGCTCGATATGGTTAATAATACTAATAGTTTGTATGAAATGTTTTTTTTTAATAGTGCACATGAACAAGAATACTGCAATACTGCAATGCCTTTTGATTTAATTAAAACAGCGTCATAATTATTGTATGCCATTGAGTACATTACATCATTGTTTTTCACTGTTTTTTTTTTTTTTTTTATTATGAATGGCCCCTTCACGTTACGACTATCAAACAAACTACTAAGTATTGAATCATATGTGACTACTGTATTGTAAATTCGTGAACACAAACGTATTTTTATGGTTCTCTTTTATTACGAATTTTAACCTTTAAGTGGACAATACCTATAGTGGATTTGCATATTAAAAACTGTTTAAATCTTAAGATTAATTAATGTAGTTGTAAAATATATCCGCAACGTTAGTGAAAAATAAAATAGGATTAAAAAAGAACTTCGTTTATATATTATAAAAGACACTTTTCTTTACATCGATATCCTTCTTTTAAACCCAACTCTCTTTTATTATACATTAAGTGTTTTCAACTAACAAACTAATGGTAAACTTCTTTTAACTTATTTCCTACCAATGGCACTTCTACAGTTTCACTTAAGTATTACATTTTAAAAACTCAGAATCATAAACCGCTTCGAGTTTATTTAAGTCGTTCGTGTATTTCCACTTTGTTTTTTTGCTTATCAATGTAGAGAAATGAAACGGTTTTCGCTTGGTCACATGCTGCACTCGTGCCAAGGGTAAAACAGTTCATGTTTTGTTCGTTGGAAAAAAAGGCTTTTCTGTTTAAGCAGCAGCGTTTAACGTATCTTTGTAGCTTTCATTGAACAAATGATGCTCATTTTCTTTGTCATTGTCTTTTTTTGCGTCAATTTTGATAATATTAATATTATAATGATATTTCTATTAATTACGAACCTCTTTCCATTTACGGTTAACCTTAAATCTGATGAATAAATTTATAATTAATTATGACCGTTTTTTATATCAATTTCGCGATCTTGTATAGCTTTTATTGGTCATAAATATTACAACTACTATAAGTACGAGTATAATAACAACTCGCTTCATACATCAGAGTTACAAGACAGATTTTACTATTTGTACACTTGTGAAGAATAGTGGTAAATATCATCGTATCGAGTAACATCAATATCAATTTATTCCAGCCCCTTAGGCTGTTATCTGCATGTGATGTACGCCGCTAACCACAGTTGCGAGAACAATCATTTTTCAAACTGCCAAACTTTTCAACTAACTGATATAAATAAAATCAAATATGTTTGTGACAGGATGTTTCTAGAATTATTGTATAATTTATTATTATTATTGTATATTGGAAGTAAAAAGTGAAACGAAATATTAATTGCTGTCTGAATTACATGCTCTGCAGATATTAAAAATATGAAATGTAAGATATAATTAATACAATACATTTACGTAGAGACGAACGCATCAATCTTACTATCATATTATATGCTCGTTAAGTAAACTTATACTCGTATGTAAGTTTTAGTCTCGTAGTTGACTTAAATATCTCTATAAATTGGTAACCTAACAAAAGCTGGAGCTGTCAACAATTAAAAAAAAATGACAGTACATTTCTTCAGGTGTAAAACGATGATAAACGACTTATGTAAATCTTTTTAAAAGCAAAACGTAAAAGGTTGATTCTCACCGAAATAGATTTTAAGAATCCTTTAAGATTTCTCTCTTTTTTTTTAAGATTTCTCTTTCCTTTTAAAGGCATGGTTCACATTACACATATGTTTGAATTATGAATGTAAAAGTTTCTTAATAAAACTTTTTAAGAATTACACCATAGACAAAATAAAACCTTCTATGACTTACCCTTTTGAGATTGTCTCGGAAGAGTTATTACATAAGTAACCATTTTTAAAAAACAGAAAAGTTAAGAAATTCAGTGACATATTTGCTATACAAACCATAATGGTGCTCGGGCGCTGGATTACACTTAAGCTCTCTCGTTATGAAAGGCTTTTGACTCTAAAAGACGTTAAAAGTACCCTAGATCTTGACATGTTTGTTTATTAAATGGTTTTCGTTGAGTCAACTAAATTTATGTAATCTTAGACGTTAAATCAGTACAAACTTACGTATTAACTGTTATTACGTTTGCTCTATTCTGTAAACTATTGACCTGCAAAATATTTGCTTCATGGTATCTATTTATTTTTAGTTTTCACGTCACGTAATTTAGTTATTAAATTTTCAGCGACAGATGGATATAGATTCTTTAGTGCTCTAAAGATCCTTAGTAATCGGTTTGTAATATTTTAATCGTCAATTAATGAGGAGGTTCTCAAACAAATACAAGTGAAATAACACGTAAAAAGGTTTTACTTGCGACTTCGAATGTTTTACTAGGCATCGACTTCAAAATGTTGTCGAAAAAATTTTGCCTTTTAGTTCATTTGTATCTATTAATTCGTTTTTTAAGTCTGTTTATTTTTTGGAAAAGTTTTTATTTGATATAAAATCCTTCATCGATCATCGAGCCTTAGAAAGAGCTCTGTCTTATAACTATGACTCTCTGTTTATTTTTGATTTTTATTTGTATAGAGATTGTTAAAATATTGACAAATAGATAAAAAAAATATAAAAAAAAATTTTAGCCCCAAGGAAATGACACAAATCTGCAATAATCCTGAAACTCAAAACTTTGTTACATCAGAATATTTAGACTTAAGTACTTTTGTGTTTTTTACAATACTTCTACATACATATGTACATACAATACAACTATGTAACCTTGGTAAGCAACCGTAAGCTGCTAGTGGCAATAAATTCTTTCAAGTTTAATAGCAACAATAAACAATTTATGAAAAATGTTAGTCTATGAGCAAAACTTAAAATTGTAAGTCGCTTTAGGCGAAAATTACATTTGTAAATTTTATTCTCGAGCGATATAAAACAACCCTGTAACCTAGTGAAAGATAGGTCGTAAGTAAATTGTTTTAAGTTTAAAGCTATGACGAATAACTAGTATAAATATTTATAAAAATCTAAGGTTATTATTCTACTTGTAAATTTTGCTCTCAGACTTACATATATAAAGATTAACGTAAGTTACTTCTTACTTGCGAGGCTTTGTTACTAAGTTACAGAATTGTTTTGTATCACTCACGAAAGTAAAACTTACAAGTGTAGTTCTCGCCTTAGGATGAAAGGAAATTTGCGCGAGCAGAGACACGAGAGCTCGTAATAAAAGGATTAGAGATACACCTCGTGCGAGTTGAGGAATATGTTCTCGTAAACATTCGCCGCGAAACTGAATGAATAACATTGTGGAATATTGTTTTCTCTTTCCACTACTGAGATTTCTTTTATGTTTTGTTTTTTTTTGTCATATTATAGTAAGTACTAGGACGTTTTTGCTTTGAATTTTAACTCAGCATCAATTATGCTACTTTATTCTATAAAATTACACTATTATATCAAATGAAAACAAATAAAAATATACTTCATTCAAGTAGGCTTTTACAAGCACTTTCGAATCATCAAAACAATACAAAATTAAATTAAAGAAAATCCATCATTGGTTTTACATTGACTTATAGATTCTACGGCTTTTAAAATTTTGTTAATATATACATTTATAAATTATAAATACGTATGTTAAACATTCTGTATAAAATCCAGCTTTACTAATTCCACGCATCAGTATTATCTCATACAAAATAATATATTATTAAATTTTTTAATAAAATAAAAATTAAATATAATTAATATTAATTATTTCAGTGCAATGACTTTAAGGTTTATTAGGAGTTACATTATAATAGAAAAGAAAGTTCCTAACACTACTATATTTTTTTTTTCAACAATTTCTTATAAGTAGCATCAAAGGTAATTTTGTCCGAGTAGCCATTAAAAACTTTGTAAATCGGTGCATTTAAAATAAAAAACTTCTGCGAAAGATATTTAAAAGAAAAACGATTATGGGCATTACGTATTTTAATTTTATAACTTAAGTTTCGAATGAAGTCATGTTGAAAATACAATAAATTCTAGTAATTATTACTTATATTTTACGATTTTTAAAAATATAATATTAAAAATTGAAATTAAAAAAATATATATTAATCCAAACATTTTATCAAAGTAAACTTATGACTTTATAAAAAAAATGATCAACGGGAGTCCTACCAAATAAAAAAAACATAAGTACCACATCCTACCAAGTAACGTCAATTTTAAATGTCACAAAACCTCCCAACGAAGTTTCGCACATTTTTACGACACAAAACGGAACATAGCCGACACATATCGCAACGTATAAATATGTATTGCACATAAAGATCACGTCCAGCTGCTGGTGGCGAGCCGGCGCGGCAATTGGAGCGGATCCTAACTGGAACTACGGAGAGCGGACGCCGTTATCAGATACTTTTTAGATTAAGATTATTGTTACGATATTATTAACTATTTTACGATATTTCAAGTTGAATTTAATTTATCCTTGTTATATTGAGACATTCAATATATGTTTATTCATTTAAAGGTTCGTCAAGTTAGAAATCGAAAAAGTGAACATTTATATTTACTATAAGGCTATTATACAGATTGTGTAATAATATATAGACAAACACAACATGTTTGTGTAGGTACACAAAAGTGAGATTTTTTAAAATTATTTTCATAAATGATGTACTATACGAGCCTACAAGATACAACGTTTCAATAAAAACAAGTTTTTTTTTTTTTTTTCAATATAATTCATTTTTTAATTATCGATTCTGGTAACACTTGTGAAATGTTTAACACATGCTCAGTTGACATCTTGTATATTATATTTTTTTATATTGAAATTTAATGAAATTATAATATGCACAAAAAAGATAAACTTAATTTTATATACCTATACAAACAATTCAAAATTTAATATTAACTAAATAACACTTTTATATATCTATATATTGTTGATTCATAAATATCTTAAAAAAAAAACATTATTATAATGACTCAGTATGCGTATGTACATATTAAAATAATTTTTATTTACCTGTAGGTAATTAATACATAAACATTAATGTACCCAATCGCTTGTTTCAAATATAAGATGGTAAAACCTCCATAAACATAAAATCATAAATCCAAATATATTTTAGTGTTTGATATAATTTATTTCAATAGACAAAAATAACGTTAGTAGTACTTGACTTGAATCTTTAACTACTTAATGATTAAGTTGAAATATAAGCAAAATCCTACAATAATATAATAAAATAATAGCCTTATCAAGTTTTACTGTATACGCAATAAATCAATAACTTTCTTATTAATAACGTATTTTAAAAGCATTTATCTCACTTTAGGTTATTAAATTCTTTGATTCGACGACGGCCAGTGAACGCAGATATTCGTGTGGGCATACTTGTGGAATAATCAAATTAAAAAGTTAAATTTCAAGATGACGGTTAATGATAATAACATTTGTAAAGCTAACTTCTGATTGGTCCCATTTATAGCGGGGCTAAAACAACGGCCTCATTATGTAGGTACAAGTTTACGCCAAAGTACGATTAACATAAACGTTATATGCCTAATGTATGTTATTTTCTTTAGTTTCTATATATTCGTATGCAGAGGTTTTAATTTCTATATTTTAACTTTGTTATCAGTTATCGTGATGTCTTTGTTAGAACGCTCGTATGTGCTGGTCAAAGGCCTCTTCTACCATTAAGAAGAGTATAGAACTTAATCTAAATTGCTCCACTCCGAATTGGCTCATATTCTAACAATTTTGCTACCACGAGATGAATTTAATGCTTTAAATACTTTAAACACGAAAGCGTTTTACAAATCAGAGATATTAGTCCCCAATTTGAACATGCGATCCTTGATGAACGTTACGATTACGACCGTTATAATTGAGGTGAGGTGTTATAATTACTGGTACCACATGAGATATATGTACTTTATTAACTATTATAAAGAAGAATATTCACTCTTTTTAATTAAATAAGTAAAATAAAACAACATAGTTTTAAAGCTAATAATAAAATATAACTCAAATACTAAACATTCTAAAAAAAGTAAAATTTATTGTAAAATTTGTATGTATGTAGGAGGTAATATCTGAAACTATTGATCCGATTTTAAAAATATTTTTATTTTGGATAGCCCGTTTATTAAGGAAGATCATAAGCTATATTATGTAATATAACTCGACGATACACAGAAGCAAAACAGTAACCATAAACGTGAGTAAAACCGCGGTAGGCAGGTAGTATTAAAAAAACTTTCATAACAAAGATTATAGAAAGGTTAACGCAAGATCGTCCAACAGTTTCTCGTCCGCTGTCAGTGAGGCCACAATTCGTGTAAAAAGTGCGCAACGGAGCGTGTACGCCTCTCGCGTTTCTCCACACTACATTTTTCCACTCGAGACACATGTAAACTGCTGAATCGCTTCACGCTAGCCGGACCGCGAATATGAGATTAAGTTTGATTATATTATATTAAAAATTATTATGTTTTTAAAGTATGTATTATCTTATACTAAAGTTACATAAATTATACGTTGCATATAAACGAAATTATACAATTTTATTTCAAATATTTGCTATGTAAGTTTGGTTTTTTAGTTTATATTGTGTAGATGGTCTAGTAGCAACAATTACATTTCTACTTACAGTATATTTTGTTGCAAGTACTTGGATAACTACACAAAATAAATTTAAAAGTTCCTACGTAAACTGTCGTCTCAGCCTCCCAAAGCAAGTGCCCGTGACGAACGGAACTTTACTCGCATTTCGGTAAAAAAAATATTTTAAGCGACCGTCCCTTGCGTTTCAACTTTGTGACTCGGCAGAAAATTTTCGCTGCTTTTTAATTTATTTGCTTAACCAAATGACGGGTCCTCTGAGTTCTGTTTCAAAGCAAATAAATAAAGTTGGAAAGTAATTCGAACTAGTTAGAGAAAACCTTTAAATTAATTTTATTATAGTATACATTCAAATAAATATCAATATGATGCGCTTATAGCGAATGTGCGAAACGATAATTTCGATAACTTTATCAAGGATTGTCGTGTCCAAATCACATTCATGTTATAAGATTTGTGGTAGTTTATTAACTAAATAGAATTATTTATTATTTTATGAGATTATTTATCATTTCTATTGAAGTACATATATCTAATTAAGAACCATAACGTCAACTACATTCTCAAAATATACAGCTTACCTAAACATTACGAAAAATTACTGGAATTATTCATTATGAATAATTAAAAATTGTAAATAAATAACCGACAATCTCTTCATTTAATACGATACTTCTGCTGAAAGTTAGTGAGCAGTTGTGTAACTTGTTGATTCCAGGTGATGCTGCTGTATCAGGTCACGATAACACTACTAGGTTCTTGTAATATAATTCATATTAAAGCAAATTTCAAGGGAATTAAAAGTTCTGAACTCGATTACATCAGTTTTCAAACAAAAATTGAATTATAATTGGTTAAGGTCTACATTCGTTAGGGAGATACGAACATAGAGCCATAAAGAACCAAAAGACCAACGTCAAACTTATAACAGCGCTCTTTTTACACGGGGGTTATATATTATAATAATATTATAACTTTAGAATAATTCTCCTTTACTATGTACTACAATTAGAAAACCAAGATTAAAGAAAAATTCTTATTTCTCTTCCTTCAAACAAATCAAATCTTTTCTCGTACACGGATAAAAGTTCGTTCATTTCCTCTGTAACAAAAGTTTGGTATGAGGAAATATTTTCATCAAAAACTTGGCCAATAATGGGATCGCTGTTTACTGACAATTAGACTGTAATACCTAATTTCGGGAGTCAACGAATGTATGGAATAAAAAATGAGTGAATGTTTTCACGTTCACATTACAATTTACACATCACTTCACATGAATAGAATACGTTCTTACGTTAGAAATGAAAAGATATAACATTATCAATCATTTATAAAAAGGTATTTATATATGTGAATAATATCGCATTAATAAAACGTGTAAAATATGTTGTTTTAATACAAAAATAACCTCTGTATTTGTTACTGTATAACTACTTTTGTAAAATTTGATATTGTTTTTTTTTTTAATTCTGAAACTCACGTGAAAACATTTATCTAAAAAAAAATAAGTTTAATATTATATCTTATCCCCGCGATATTGGATATTTATTTCGTGTGTCGTTTATTTTTCATCATATTTTTTAAAAATAACCCTATAAAAACCTAATCTTTAATTTCCTGATTCAATTTTCAAACCTAATAATGAAAATATATTGCATGTCGTGACAAATTAATATATTTATATTCCCGTCGCATGCATGTATGCCAATTTACTATATTAAATAATAATTATATTAAATAATTTTATAAATTACTTTCAAAGTGCCAAGTGTTTCAAGTCACCAGAGAATAGAGGAAGAAAGTAAGCAGTTTTCAAGACTTTTTAAATAAATTTTTTAAATTAAAATTAACCGACTTCAAACACGAAATGAATACGTTGAAATGAACTAAAAGCCAAAAAATAAATAATATGTCAAGCTAAAGACGTAATTTCATTTAATTGAATGACGAATTTATTTCAGTTATTTTTATTTTAAATCAAACTTCTGAACCGATTTTGATAAAAAATCTATGGGACCTATCTGAAATTATACCCTTTCAAAAAAGTCCCAGCGACTTGAGAACCTCGTTTTTGGAAGTCGGTTAAAGAGATTAAATATTGTAATAAAACGTTTTATCCCTGACTTAGCTTGGACTGTGGACATGGAGATGAGGCTTGATTTCCTTAGGGATTTCCTTTATTTCACAAGATGAAAAAAATATCCGATAAGGGTCAACGACCTATGAAATAATTATTATGAAATTCAAAGAATTAAGTTTGAAGAGAACACTATTGAAATGTTTTCGAAATAATTATATAATTGTCATAGTTTGACATAACTTTCATATAAATACTAACCCACTAATCTTAATTTTATTTTCACACCTACATGCTAATTACGAATATCTGTCGCTATCGCAACGCGTTAAATTTCGACAATTGATTTCTGATTTTTGTAGAAAAACGTAACAGAGAACTTCCACAAATATTATTAAATATATTATGAAATGAATGCAGTGGTTCTTTTACCACTTTTACACAAAAACTTAGTGTATGTATACCAACTAGATTATATAGATACTGATAAGCAATAATGTGTCAACCCACAAAAAGTCGAATTCGGATATATTGATGTATTTTGATACTGCGTTACCTATTAAACATTATTAAAAAAATTCAAGTCATCGTAACAAAATAAGTACGAAAAAAGGTTTCTTAATTATTATTTCGAATTTCAAGAGCATTCCAAATTTTTCAATTTATACAATAATTACAAACATTTAAAAAACTTATTATAAGGTAAAACTTTCAATTATATTAATCTGCTTTTAATTTATTATACCTTTTATCAAAATAGATAAGGAAAAATGGATATATACTTTTTTAAAAACTAATTTATTAGGAATACGTTAGACATGTTGAGACGCCATCTCAAAATGAAGTCCGTGTGGCTTGACACAGTATTGTCAGCGTCCATATGTACTATGTACACAGCTGTCTAATTGCTAACGTCTATGTAATGGTTCTAGTTCGTGGCTAAATTACCTTGTAGTGGTACACTTGACATGAGTGGGTTAGGTTCACTCGAGATAAGTGGTCGAGAGCTTGTCATCCGCAGAGCGCCTGTTCTTAACAATAACGCACGCGATGTTAGCTTTGTTTAATTCCGAGACACTCCAAAATATCTTATAGTGTCAGAAGCATGTACGTTATACAAACGATTTGTATGATTTCAATTATTTAAACAGAAATATCTTTACTTTGAACGTTCGTTGTTTAAATCTAATTTAAAGATTAAACATTTTCAGGACGGCTCAATGTGTAAAATTATTGCTATCAAATAAGGCTTTATTCTGATAATTTATATCTAATTTTTGCACCGTCTTCAAAAAAGACGTAAATCTTCAATTCGTTTCGTTTTTTAAAGATTGTTAGCTTAGAACTCCGTTCTTAACTGAAATACAAACATACTTCTAGTTCTTAGTTCACAAACTTTCATATATATATAAGCAAACTGCGTCTATTTCTTAAAATCGGTATAAAATTAATTTTTAAACACCTTTAACCGAAATCATGCGTCGGTTCGCCTAATCTATCTGTATCGCTCTAATCGCAATATATGTATATCCCCCTCTCTTTCTCTCCACATTTCTGCCGCTTGCATTCCTCTATTACGTTTCGTTGCGTGCATCTATCACACATCTACATCCCACATACACAGCCATATGGCTGTGCGATGTGGGATGTAGGATATTTGAACAGCAAAATATTTTGCTGTTCAAATATTCATTATACTTCTGTAACAGTCTCGAGCATTTGAACTACCATATAGTCCACCTTTGGCATCATAACAATGTTTCTATCATTTCCATATATATTAAACACTATTAGATTTTACTCGTTTCATTGTAATTGATTAAGATAATTACGGTAAGCCATCCTTACCACACACAAAATTATTCATTTTGCCAGTTATATATATATTTTTATATAATAAAAAAACGAATTTTCTTAAGGGATACAGGCCTATTATCTATCATTCTCGCAAACGCGGAAACAGTTCATACTTTATATGCTTACGATTATTTATTCCACGATTGCGATTACGATTATTTAACAATTCATACTTTATGTGCTCACGATTATTTTTCATTAACTAAAATACGGTGAAATAAATGTTTCAACGATAAACATCCAGATCGACTTCACACGCGACACCTTGAACTCAAATGTATTTAATCAGCTGACTCTACCCTTTTAGTGTTATAAAAATATAAGTATATAATTAAAAGCAATTAGAAACAAATGAAAAATAAAATACTAAAAAAAACACGAACGTGCGAAATTTTATATATTTTTTTATCTATGTTAAGAAATCGGTCCACAATCGGCAGTTATCGGTGAACATTATTAAATATATCCGAAAAAAAAGTCCCGAACGAATTAAGAACCTCCTTATTTTTTGAAATTCGCTAAATAAAATACCGAAGTCTTAAGTGTTACACGTTTTTTGCTTTTTGTGCTCAAGAATTTGAATTTATTATTCAGTTACTTTAATACTAATTGTGCAGTATTAACACTAGCTCCTTAATGAAAATTAAAGTAAATTTTCTTGTGCGGAACGACAGCATAAAAGTTATTTTTTCAAAACTTCTTTCCGTTTTAAAAATCCTTTTCTATATCTCTGACGTATGTGCAAAATTTTTAGATCAGGTGAATAGTCGTTCACATTTACATTTATAATATTACTAGCTCTCTATCGCGGTTTCACTTGCGTTTATGGTTATTTCTTCGATCCTATGAGTCGTAGCGTGATGTAAGATAGTCTAAATATTCTTAATAAACAGAATCAAAAAATTTCTAATTGAGTCAACATTTTCAGAAATGACCTATGATGATAAGATAATATTAGTAGCAGAGATGGCCTAATTGTTAGGACACGTCCATCTCAACCGACGATCGCGGGTTCAAACCCCGGCTAGCATCGCTCGGCGGTGAAAGACCGTACGCGGTGAAGCACCGTGAGAATACCTGCATGTGCCGGGAGAAATTCTCACATATGTATACCCGTAGTGGAACAGCGGATTAAGCTCTAATTCTTCTCCTTATAAGGAGAGGAAGCCTTTGTCCAGCAGAAAGACATTAACAGGTTGTTAGACTACTTATTTTTTACATTACATACATATATTAGTATAGATAAGTAAGAATGAATAAATTAAACGGTCAGTTACATTTACTTCAATAAATTCATAGACCCGAAAGAGCTAGCAGACCAATACATATATGCATATATGAGTTCACATTTGTGCTTTTGTGGCGAATGTTAAGTTTACATACGAAATATATGCATACATTTACATACACGTAGTCGTGGTTTTATGTAAGGGATGAATCCACAACGCTACGAGTATTGCGAGCGAGATAACGCGAACAGTGATCTCTTATTGCATTACGAGGACCAAAATATGAACGTTGAATTTTACTTTACATACTTTTTAGGAGTAAATTTTGTACATAATTAATAGGCAAACGATACCGGGCTTTCGTAAACAAGTTATGAGAATATTTTAAATTGATAACAAAAAGACTTATTAGCTTTCACAAAAAAAACATTGCAACATAATAAAACGCTCCATTTACTGAAAACATTTACATAACAACCGCATTATAATTATGCTTTGATAATTATTAACCCTTAAATGCATGGTTTTTTATTGCGGCCTGGAAAAAATGTTTCCTGGCAGGTATTTAGGTATTTACCTAATAATAGTTGAGAAGATATATTTTTAGCACTCTTATATTAATGAATACAAAATTACGGTGACGCTTCTTAGTCGACCGCCAAAAAGAAATGTAAAATGATCGATTTGCCGCCGAAATTTGCATAATTTCTTTTTTAACACTCAATATATTTATTATCTATGTGTCGTCAAAGTGCGCTCGGAAACACATACCACATGACTTCAATAAAATAACGTGAAATGGTGTATACATTTGGCAACAAGATGCATTTAAGGGTTAAGTTTTTTTCTATTAGTAAAACAAGTAAATTTGCATGTGCAATGACCTCACCGATTACAATAAACATTTTCACATTACATATATCATCAGGCGAAGATTACATTTATAAATTTAGTTCACAAACTTTCATAAAGATTTACATAAGTTGTTTTACACCTGAAAGAATGTACTGTCAATTTCTTTAATTCAGTGGCTTTATTTTTGACATCAACACCTTTTGTAAGGTTACCTAAGTAACTTTTACTAGGTTAGAGTGATGTTTTTCTCGCCTTACATTACGACCTACAGGTATTTAAGCGTTTCGAAAAATCAAAATTAAAGTATTTATATTCAAAATAGGAATTTACATTCTCTTTTTGAACGTCAAGAAAATGAATCTACCACGGTTTCGGAAAAGTATAACCTCAGGCCTGAAAAGAAACCGCGAAAGAAACTCAGCGGGACTATTTTTTTGTTAATTTTTTTAACAACGTCGAGATTGGTTACAATACGTAAAATATATTGAGAGAGCCTGGAAGCGATCGCATTATTCCCAAGGTGTGTCATCATCCATGAAATATTTAATATTATAATAACCTCTAACACACAAACGTTTCTTTACATTTTTTTACGTAGAATGCTATAGAAGCATTTTGAACGTTTCAAATCGTAACTATCGTAACAATCGTTATTACAATAATAAATTAAGAAAATATATTCTATAAAAACTACAACAATTCTTTCCATGAAACATGATAAAAACCTGCGAATATTGAAAAGAAATCATTATTTATACATTTTAATTTTCAGTTAAGTCTTTTGTCACTTGTACAATGTACACGTGTTTTATGAGAATACATCTTTATTCATGAGCTGACATAACTAGTGACTATTCTCAACTTTCTCATTTTCTCGTTTGTTAATTGTGTATTCGCTTTAGTGTAATAGATGTATCTGCCTTTTATTAAGACACAGTTAGTATATTTAAATGTAATATTTTTAGGCTCTATCAATGAAAATTAGAAGGCAAGATTTTTTTTTTGTTTTATGATAAGGGTATTTTGAATAGTATAATTCCGAGATTTTAGGATGCCACCCCCAACCATCGGCATCGGGCATCGTCCGCCATGAAGAAAAAAAGGTGAAAGGGTTTTTATCAGTCTGGGAGTCAACATATTAGGCTTACAAAAAGTTTGTGATAACATTTTTAGTATGAAATTAAATTCCCAAAAATTTTGATTCTATACATTTTTGATATAGTACAAATATATGTACAAAAGTTATAAAAATGATTCAATATTGACTATCAGTAATTTAAAATTAAAATCTATATTATATAATTATAATTATTTCCTTAAAAAGTTGTACACACCAACGACTTTATCTAATTATTATAAAAGAAATTTGTACGAAATTTAAGTACATAAATTGGTCGAGTATTAATATCAGACTATCGATAAACTCTTACGTATTTCTGAACAGTAGCCGAAACAATATCACGCAAATATTATTGTTATTAAATGGAAGTAAATCGAACAAATAATGGGACACATGTATATACTTATGTCTCTTAATGATACCGACACAGCGCGTCACAGAATATGAAATCGTTTGAAGATTGAGAAACGAAGCTATCTAGATTTATAAACGGGTCTCATTTCAGTGTAAGCTTAGCGAGGCATAATAATTTTGAATGATATATGACTATTATGTTCTTCTCATTATTTGGAAATAGCTCGTACATATATTTACTTATATATGAAAAGAACTCCATACACTTTGCGTAAGTTAACGTTTCTTATATATTTTAAACTTTCGCGATGTATACTATTCCGATAAGAGCCGTTATATAAAATACGTATTAACGTTTCTTATTAAAATTTAGTAATAGAGTAGAGTAGTTTAACAGTAACTTAAAAATTAATTCATACTTATATATAAATAGCCTTTAAGTGCTCAGGTGGCATTAAAAGATTATATAGAAATACATATATAAGATAACATAAAATGTGAAAACTATATTAAGTATTATTTACTTTTACTATCCTAACAATTAAATATTCCGTTAGAGCAAGTTTGAAACAAAAATTATTGTTATTTAAATATATACGTTTGCGTTAACGATACAATTTTATAGATAACTACGTTTTTTAGACATTTAAAAAAAGCGAAACCAATTTCAAAAACAAAATACGCAATTTCGTTTACTTAAATGACATATTTATTTATTTAAGTTTTCAGCAGCAAACTACCAAATCAATTTTAAAGAAAATTCCCTTTGAAACAACAAAGAGACCAAATCAGTCACGCCCTTTTCGAGTAATCAGTGAATATACATAATAAAAATATCCTCGAAGAATTAAGAACGACCTTTTTGAAAATCGGTTAAGAAGCTAGGAGCAGATTAGGCACTACACAGTAGTTTATCATAGAAACTTTTTTAGTTACGCAATTATAATGAAACTGTAGTTCGCGTTTAAACTCTCACCGCTAATACCTACTAAATGTCTTCATAATTCATCTTTGACAGATTTCTTTATTCAAAATACTTTTCTCAAATTAATTTCTCATCACCTTTATTTTTTAATCGAGGCCTATTTTGATAAAAACCAAAACTGTATCAATAATTTAAAAAAATACTAACCAGGAATCAAATGTGTTGATTTTGAAAAAAAAAATCTGTATTATTATTACACTATCTAATTGCGTCTCTGATAAAGATGAAAAATTCTGGGAAATAATGATATAGGGCAAACTGTATATACAAGTATACAATTCCGTGTCTAAAAAACAAATATAATAATTGTAATGAAAAGGGACATCGCCACAACATTAGTTATTTGACAATGTTATTTTACTAACAAACGACAACGTAAATTTCTATTTTATAATAAAACTGGCGTTCATTGTAATGTAATTTATAGTATACACATTTTTGGACTAGAAACCCTAGTGGGTATCTCAAGAATTCTCTACTAAAGTTTCATCACAATCCGATCAATGGTTTTGGGACACGTAGAGGACAATACGACATAAATGGAGTATAGCGATCTTTTGCAGTTTCACTCGCGTTTCTATAATAACTGCATAAGTTTATATATGACTACAATATTATTTTATAGCATATTAACCTCCACTGTCAATAGAAAATAAGATAGAGAATTTCTAAGACAAATTAAATAATCTAAATATTCCAAAAATACGTCACACGAAATACTACACTTGAAAAACATAACCTTCCTTCAGTAGCTGTAAAAATAAACAAATATAAAATATTATATTATGTCATATCCATGACCCCACTTTTTAAATATCTGAGTGCACATTATCTGATTAAATAAACGATTGATGTTTTAATGAATTTACAATTAACGGTAACGTAATTTAAAAACTGATTTTCATATAATTATAATATTCAATATACATATTTATTCATTAGTAAAACTGAATATATTTTTTTAATACAGAAATTAACGAAAGTCATCATCGTGTGGATGACAAAAGTAATTTAAAATGTATTTATTAATAACTCAAAAAATGATTACACAATAAGTTGCAATACCCATTATTCAGAATATGATAAAAATATAATTATTTATTACAATAAATTCTATACTTATTATACGATTGTAAATTTTACTATCATAACTTGTAACAGGTAACATTTACCTAGGTAAATGTACCATACGTAAATAATGAGTTTCAATAAATGTCACAATTAACGTTAATGTTAGGAAAGACTTTGAGAAAAATTTACAAGTGTAATTCTTGTTTTGTAATACGAAAGCCAGATGAAACTTTACCGTACCTAATATATGTACATTATACTTCAGAATCACACATAGACTATTCTTCATCAAAGGCCATGAGCGGCTTCAACCGCGAAGTAATTAACAAAGCAAAACAGTTGTTAACGACAACATAAAAAGTTCAGTACTGGCCACTTATAGATTGTATTATATAAAGAATAATTTAAAAATAAAGAATATTAATTATGTCACTAACAACAGTTACATTATAATTCGCAATAATCATCATTGCGGAAATGATAATGAGAGATAGCGTAAATAGGAAAATGGCAGGATATCGTCACCACGGCAGACAGTTTACAAAAGCTCTGCTCGTTACCGTGAAAATGGCGGTCATCATTCTGTCGCCGCAGTCGCTTTAGGACTTATCGCTTAGATTCTCTTATGTCTACAATCAAACACAGACTATTCTTTTTTTTTAACAAGGCAGTAACATCAAAAAACGTGCACGTTTGCTCAAAGAGTGTTACAAGTATTTTATAACTTTTCATCGATAAAAAAATTTTGCAATCTGACTAATTTGGAGGTCGAAGTTTCCCGCGTTATTTCCGTTTCCATGGAATTTTTCGGGAAACTACAACCAATGTCATTCGCAAAATTGAGACGAATTGAATATCACTTCATATAGTCCGTCAAAGGCAAGGCTTATCGTGTACCAATGGATTTGACATAAACTCGAAAAACATAGCCCTGCATGGACAGTCGATTACTAAAAATATTAAAACGTGGTGGAATCGTTAAATATTGAGCAATCTATGAAAAAATGTGATATATAATACAAAAGTTCTAATGTCGATGTTGCAAATCAAAGCGTTTATAAAAACACACATGTTATCGTTATCAAACAATCCATCCATCAAATTCATAAGAGTGAAAATCGATTTTGTATTTTGTAGACTAGTAGTTGTAGACTTTACAAAATAAAATAAGCTCTACATAAAACGGTTAATATTACAGTGAAATTTCCAGAACGATCCATCGAGTAGCATCGAGCGTCGAAACAAAGAAAGGGTTTATTTCCACCGCTGAGACAACATTTGGCGTCTTCACCGTCACACAGGCGGTCATTATTTAGTTCGCTCACTGAATATTTAGAGCAAAATTTAATTAACTCTATTATGAATCGAGTTCATTCATATTTAGAATAATATACTTAATGTGTTATTGTTTAAATTTGATTCATAAAATGGTTAACGTAAAACCACTATATCACGACAGATTTGCATTTAATCAAACTTAATTTTTAAAACGATCAATAAACCACGAATACGCTCAAATATAATTGATGAAAATGATTTAATAGACATATTGAAAGTAATGATTAACTAAAAACACTTATTACCATAATCATTATAATCAAACGAATATGGTATACTAATGACAAGCTGTAATTGCTGGTTTTATTCAGGTTTAGAGTTTTTTTAAGGTTGATAGGCAAGCACTAAACCTAACAAACTAACCAGACTACCCAATACAACCCAGCGGTGATCTCATTGTAGTAGTAGGGCGCCACAGGATCGCTTGCGCATGCTACCGTAACGCCCTGACGTTTGCTCCGCCTATACGAACTTTTTCATCTAGAGAGAGCATCGAGAGCACTCTGTAGATTGTAGCCCCGGTGGTATGTGGGAATGTTAGCGCTTAACATCAATTAAGTCTGAAAAAAACCTATTCACTCTTTCCTTGAAGACGGTCAAATTATAATTGACAGGGAATACTCAAGATAGAAGAGTATTCCATCAAAAACGTAGATGTGAATCGTTTCGTTCGCGTTAGTGAGATATCAAACACATAAGGAGGCTATTAATACCAAAGTACACATTTAAGATATCATTTTGAAAGTCTCATGATAAATGGACGCTGATAAGCAATACTGTGTCAAGCCACACGGACTTCATTTTGAGAAAATGGCGTCTAAAGATGTCAAACCTATTCTTAACAAATATGTTTGAAGAAGTTTATATCCATCTTTTCTTTTCTTTTTTGATAAAACGTATAATGAATTAAATCAGATTGATATATTTAATATATTATCTAATAAAATGTTTTTCAAATATTTAAGATTATTATATAAATTGCAAAATATGGAACACACTGGGAAATCGAAACAATTAATTAAGAGACATTTTTCCGTACTTATTTAGCTTATATGATTTGATTTTTTTTTAAATAATGTTAAATAGGTGATGCAGTATCAAAATATATCAATATCTCCGAATTTGACTTTTTGTTAGTTAACACATTATTGCTTATCAGCATCCAAATATATTACAGCAAAATCACAAAGGTACGTTAGTATCTATATATTTTAAATATATACGGCGTTCTAATAGAAGCAGAGAACAAGAGGGGCGGCTGACATAATCATTACCATAAAAAGGCTGTTAGGGTAACATCACATCGTTACCCTACAACGACGTCAACCCATACCTTGATTTGTCTCGTAAAGAAGCTTGAAGTGCGAGCAGAAAATATATCAATTGTTAACAATGTTACAACATTAACGTACATACATTTTACGTTATTAAATTAACTTCACGTTAAAGATTTTTTCCGGTAATACAGCGTACCACTTCGTAAGATTAAATAGCAGATAAAAAAATATACTGATATTGTAAACTTGATAAGTTTTTCGTTTTATTTTTTCAATATCATCGATAGCCTATAGCAGTCCATCGTTGGACATAGGCCTCTAAATGCGCGCAACTAAGCACGAAAATTTATTTTTTTAGGTAAATAAACATGAAATAATAAAATATACATCGTATGGAGGTTGCTTGACGGTTTAATATATAATTTTAAAAGCATATATGAAAGGTTATTTTTTTCACATTATAACTAAGACTTAAAACCACAACTTACATTAACGCAGGACAAAATCATTGAATTACTTATTAAAACTCGACTCGTAATAGAGTGTAGACAGTTTCTAGTTCATACCAAATCACTCAAAGTCAAGCTCAGACCAAACCGCATACTTAAATATTTAAACACAACAATAAACATCACTTTATTTACACTATAATATACCTATATTTAATGTAATTATATTTACTGTATATTAGTTCTATATTTTCTTAAATAATATTTTACAAAAATGTATATAAAGTACGACCGTACAAGTAGCTTCGTTATAAACACAACAAAAATGGCGACAACATAAAAAAAATTCCAATTTTTAAATCTTCGTAAGTCCCTCCAGAGCCCAGACGGTGAGTTTTATTAAACAGCGGAATATTTGTGAGCGTACGGAAGCAATTTCCCGGTTAAGTAGATTCAGAGACCACTGCGTCCGGACTGTTTATCTAATCGATGTCCCCACCTGTGTGGTTCCCGACTTATAGAATTTTATATAAAACGTATTTTCGAAGTTTCTAAAATTCGAAACTTGAGAGAACGTTTGGTTCTTATGGCGCTGTTACAGTAAAGTTTGTTTAGAACTTTTACCTGTGTGTCAAATTTGTGTTTTTAAGAAATTATATTTTGTTTCTGGTTATTGAATTACAAAGCTATCAAAATCCTCTATCGTGTGACCTTTTCTATAATAATTACATGTATAAAAAACTTAATATTATATAACTATTAAATTGATTTTAATATCTATGGGACCAATCGGAAAGTATACCCTTTCAAATAAAAAAAGAAATTTTTAAAATCAATTAAGAAATAATGGAGTTTTAAGGTTACACACATTAAAATAATTATACACTACGAATCGAGAACCATCTTCTTTTTAAAGTCTTTTGAAAACTGCAGATACATAAATGGATGCTGATAAGCAATAATGTGTCAACCCACAAAAAGTCAAATTTAGAGATATTGATGTATTCTGATAATGTATTTCGTATTTTACATTATACAATTTTTTTTTAAGTCATTTGAACTAAATAAGTATGGAAAAAAGTTTCTTAATCTAATGTTTAGAATATTGAAGTAAGTTCCATATTTTGAATTATGCAATAATTTAATATATTTGAAAAACTTATTATTAGATAAAAATCTTTATTAACCTATCTTCTATAAATTAATTATACTTTTTATCAGAATAGAAAAGAAAAGATGGATATATGATTCTTCAAACAGATGTATTAAGAATAGGTTCGAAATCTTTAGACGCCGTTTTCTCAAAATGAAGTCCGTGTGGCTTGACACAGTATTGCATATCAGCATCCAAATTATTGGAACTGATCAAAGTCCAGTGATAGTGGTGTACAATAAAGTATATTCTCTCTCCAGTTGCGCCAGTGTAGCTAAAGTTAGTAACTATCTAATCATCATATTGTTTCACAAAATCTTATTTACGTTCAATAACAGATAATATTAAACATATTCACAATCCAGTTTCTATGTCTCTCACGTATTGTTAAAACAAGTTAACTCTGCCAAATATATGCCCTCTGAGGCACGTAGTTAGTGAAAATGTCGATATGTTACCAACGTACAACTAAGCCATTATAGAGGCTACTATCGACTATATCAATACTTTAGTTTCAATGTGAATCTGAAATCTAGTTAAATTAAAATGTGTATGACAATTTATTATACAAATAATTCTATTAAAAATAAAAAGAAAGAGAAATTAAAAATAACTATATTAAACCTAAGTAACTATCGATGTCACAGTGAGGCAAGGTGCCCAAAACACTGGCAGCATTACCTCCTAAACCTAAATTATATCATAAGAAGTTTAAAAAAAAAAAAAAAAAAAAAAAAAAAAAAAAAAAAAAAAAAAAAAAAAAAAAAAAAAAAAAAAAAAAAAAAAAAAAAAAAAAAAATTAATATACAGAATTTAATACAGAACTAAGTTATACATTATCATTTGACGATTCAAAAGTGCTTTGACGATTCAAGAAAACCTTGTTTTATCAATATAAAAAAAAATTAGAGAAAATCTCATTTCCCAAAAACAAATTTTCCTATTTCTTTATCGCCAATATGTTTTGTCCTTTTCTCAAATCCTATAAAGTTGAAATTAATATTTAATTCTCTATACATAACTGTTAGTATACTAAGTCTTACAACACTTTTCATATCCTTTCATAGCTGTAGTGCACGTTCTGTTTTCAGAACATCATGAATACAGATGTCATTCAGACGTCTTTATAAATGCACAAAAGACTATTTTAAAGGGAAAAGGACGTTTATAAAGACGAACATCTGATTATATTTCTCCACAAACGAGAATCTATTCTAAGAAAGATAAGAAACATTTGAACATATTTCCTCATTTCCTTTAAAGAAATTTATCATCCATAAATCACAGAGATTTTACGATTCATGGGAAATACGAGGTTGGATTTAGGAGCGATTTTGTCGATTCATTTTTCTATAATTTGTTATTAAGACGAAAAACTTTTGAAATCATTCCCTCATTTATGTAACCCGGTATGAGCATTACGAGGAAAACCCGAATTACCTCTGAAAAAGTAATATCTATCTAATAAAATTGGAAAAACTATCTGATTAATAATTACCGGTGTAGGTAAATTTAGTTACTTTTTCAGTTTGTTCCAGTTTTAACGTATGAGAGCAGTTATAAAACGTTTTTAAAAACTCAGTCCCTAGGGGTGAAATTGACGATAACAATTTATCGATGGTCATTCGAATTTTAAAAACAAATAAATTAGGATTTTGATGAAGTGAAGGTAGAAAATCCCATTTTACATACGGCTAGTCAATTATACATGATATTACACATTCTTCTATTCAAATATTTGTTAAGATATCTAAGCGAAAATATTATTTGTATAAAACAAGATTTTTTTACTAAACGAATATTTGCTGCTCCTTCTTAGCGCCTTTCCCGCCCCCTTCCACAAAAACCTTGTAAGGTACGCAATGGTGCCGTTCCATTGCGTACCTTAAAATCATTTACATATATAAGAGCCTTGACTCCCAAATCCCAAGTGTCGTGAGAATTTATCGGGTATAATATAATTTATTACGAATTCAAATTGAACGACAAATTCTAAAATCTCATTGTATCTCCGTCTGAAATTCAGATAATTAAAGATAATATATTCCGAGACTCGAATGCAAAGTCTTCTTTAAAGTTCCTTAAATCTTTTAGAACTCAGACGTTTGGTAAGACCTGAGACAGGTGCCATTTAAATAGAATTTATAATTTAGTATTAAATAATAGTTGTAATAGATTTCTTTGTATAAATATCATAAAATATTTTAGTAAAACTAACTTAAATTTAGGTGTACTATATTAATATTATATGAATAAATTTACAAAATTATGTAAATTATATTGTAAACTGTGTATATAACTCAAAACTAAAATATATGTAACTATGTATAATAGTAATAGTAATCTAAATAAACAAATAAAAATCATATTCGAAGCTCAATTTATAACGATAAATAATATTATATTTTAAATTTTATTATCTTGACTGTGGACTTGTGACTGGGGAAACAAATCCCTCAGCTTTGATTTCAACATTTTTTAACTTATGCGAGAATTTTGTCTTAATATATTCATTCTGTTAAATACTTTTGGTACCATGTACATTCTTTTACCATCATTATTTGATACTTTCGGCTGTACTATTTTTTTCCGATTACACTCCGCGTATTATATGTATTTTTGAGTGTCACATTCTTATAATGAATCGGACTTGCAACCGTCGTAATTAAAGACATTTATTTACACTACGCCAAAACGCTTATCGGGACTACGTATCAAGGTCTTAATAATTAATATGAAAATAATTGAAATTTTAATTAAAATTATGAAACAATTTTAATAAGTGTTACGTGAAATAAGTTTTTCAATTTCAGACGACGTTGACAGATTTATGAAAATTTAATTCTGTATGAGAACGTTAACACGTGCTTTTATAATTATCTTTATTGAGTTCTGAATCATATTAAAATGGAATCATTAAATAACAGTTTTAATGTGTAAAAGAAAATTTCCTCAAAAATTTTTGTTATGACGATAATAAGTGATTTATATAACTAAAATTTCCTTGTAAAGGAATCGTCTTCTTAGTATAGTACATCTTTTTATTATAGCACATTACAGATTCAACAATGTAACAAATATGCATCATTCTATTATTGTATATGTACATATTTCGGCTCACTGCTTCGTCCGCGTGTTGTTTTGATAAAGTTTTATTAAAATCGGTTCAGTAGTTTTTTGTGAAAGAGGAACAAGCATCCATCCATCCTGACTACAATTCATCCTCACAACTTTCTCATTTATAACAGTGGTGAGATCTACATAATTTCTGAGAACAAGTTTTCATTAAAATAATTACTAATACAAAGCAATTTAAATTCATCTCTCATGTGCGAAGGTTATAGACCCAAGTATGAAAATTAAAGAATGTTTATTTATTTATTATTTACATTAAGGTGTGGAATGTGACTAATAATAATTATTTAATTAATGAATAATAAAAAAAAAATAATAATATAGTATCGATTTTATCAATACACACTCAATAGATCTCCATATGACAGTATCAACTGACATCGAATCCGCCATCTGACTCATAAACATCGCACCTCCATAAAGAACCCTCCGACATCCTCTGGATTTATAGCCCTGTTTGAACTCTATCTAAAATATTACGTGTATATCCAGTGAATTGTATTCTAAAAACGAATCCGACATTTTTTTTAATACGAGTCACGTGTAAGGCGAGAATCACACTTATAAGTTTTGCTTTCGGAAACTCGTTAAGATTTATATGTATAAGTTTTCCTTATTGCTTTACACCTGAAAGAAATAACAGGCAGAGCCTTATTTGGATATTTACAGCTTTCGTAACTACTTATGACGTATCTGTTACTAGGCAGAGTTGTATTATATCGCTCTTGAGAGTAACATTTATAATGCTTGTAAATTACGAAGAATGTTATTTTTTTTTTAAATAGTATAACTGTTTTATTACTTCTGCGACGGCCAGTTCTATAAATTTAGCGGTGTTAGAGTGAAATTGGAAATGAACTATTTTTTAAAGCGATATCTTTTTTATATGCGTTTAACGATTTTTGGTAAAGCAAAATTTTATATGTTCGCGTCACTGACTGCTGCATGGTAATGCTAACATTATATCTATAGCTATAAGTACAAGGTGTTGCATTAGTATCATGTAGTCGTATATCTATATATAATACTATTATTCATATTAATAATTTTAATTTATAATTTATGAAATTTACTACAAAAACATTGGTTTTTTTATACTTTTAAGTTTTCACTTTTGTCGGCAGTCCGTGACTGCCTATGTATTTTTTATTTACTTATTTGTGTATAACGCGTCAGCGCGTTATGCGACTGAAATAAACTTAACAAACATCAAACTGTTAAAGATACCACTTTGGTTGCAGCGTCATGTATAAATAGCCTAATTATTTTTTATCTCAACTCACACTTAACCATGTAAATCTACAAAGCACGGCCACGCACGCAGTCATGCAACAAACACACACATATAAACATTTCCTAGAAATTTTCAACACGCTATTTACTTATAAACTATACGAGTATATAATACTGTATTTCATAAACATATTTTCATAAATTATCATTTCATTGTACACACAACATGCATTTATACAAGAACATTACATGCATCAAAGTTTAACAAAGAGTATCCGGACACCACACGATTCTTGCTCGGACGCTGGTATCGTGTTCCCAGAAACGAAGCTTAGTCTAAGATAAAGCGTCGTGTAGCCGAAACAATATACAACACAACAGCTAAAATTAATTGTACGGCATAGTTAGTCTTAAACAATGCGACTTCAGTATTCCCGAGAGAAATTAAGGAAACAATGAACCTATCGCCACTGGGAAAAAAGACGAATAATACTTACGAACTTATATTTATGTGAGCAGTCATTACAGATTTTTATTTTACAAAGTACATCTATAGTCTGTTTTTCTTCACTTGTCTTATTTTTCAAAGAAATTTGGCGTTTCTCTAACCACACATAAGAGTTAGAGATGAGAAATTAATTAAATGATTAAACTGAATCATTTTTACAATGAAAAATTATAACGACATAATGTTCGAAAATTCGTTCCAAGTATTGTTACCAAATGAGACAATTTAAGGAAAATGGACTATACATAATTGCGCACACAAGTAAAGTATAAATCGTTTAATTAATATACTTTAATTTTTCTTTTATAAAAATAATAGTTTGATACTAAAATAATCTTTGTAACGTGTTTACAAAAATAGGTATAATGTAGTATGACGTTGTAGTGTAACATACAATTAGTAAATTCACGGATTGTATCCGTTAATATACTATACACACTATAATATATTGTTAAACACACAGAAAAACACGAACCCATCTATACTAATATTATAAAGCTGAAGAGTTTGTTTGTTTGAACGCGCTAATCTCAGGAACTACTGGTTCGAATTAAAAGATTATTTTAATGTTAGATAGTTCATTTATCGAGGGAGGCTATAGGCTATATTACATCACGCTACGACTCATAAGAGCGAAGCAGTAACCATAAACGCGAGTGAAACCGCACGGGACAGCTAGTAAACAGTAATTTACTAAAAACTTATATCATTTTAACAAAACCCCATATACATAATAATAAAAATAAATACGCATTCTAATATCAAACTTCATCTAAAAACAAATTGAAGTATTCTGAATGAATACTTAAAACAAAGCGAGTTGCGGATATTTCTCTAGCTAAAAGCTTGTGTACAAACATTATATTCACCCGAGGCCTCGGCGAAGAGCGAAATAGTCTGCATAATTATGAAGTAACATAAATTATAATATTAACTGTTCTATGCAAATAAAAATAGTCCATGTCGCTTTAATAACCTACTTTCGAATTTATATTGTTAAATAAATAGTGTTTGTTCATTTAACTGTTTTTATATATATTCCGTTATCATTTACACGTATTCATTAATTATATTTTAGTATTTAGAAATGCTTCATTATATACTCGTATATAAAAAGTTATTTTTGATAACATGCATTAATACATAAATGTATATTTCTTTTAAACTTCCTAAAGATTCAATAAAAATAATACGTTTTGATAACATTGTAAATGTTTTTGTTATTAAACTTAATATTTCACGTTTTGAAAATGGAATTTATTTTGATGAATTAGCAATCAAAAAATAAAAAGGAACAATAATTACGTAATAAAATATACATTTTTCGAAATACAGCCTATGTTTACGATAAATAATTCGAAAAGATTTTAAATAGTTTCCATTTAATATGTAATAAGGGAAAAATTATAAAATAGTAAGTTATTTGAAATAAATAACGATATTTAAAGTTTTCTAAGCATAAAACTTTTCTATCCAAAGAAATAACGATCGAGGAGGCATTCAGTAACAAGACGCCTGCTAAGCTTGAACGTCTGAACTAGCGGCAGGTGTTAGTATATATTGCATACGACGAATATAGTTTTACTAATACTGTTGGGAATAAAGTTGTGCAGATGTTTTGTGTCACTATGTGGCCATTAAAAACCAAGTTTTAACCGAATTCAAAGAAATGAGGTACTGTAGTTGACCCGTATGTTTGTATTCATATGTACGCGATTTTCTCAAAAACCGCCGATCCGATATGATTTTTTCCGTATAGATATGCACATTTTTAGGGAAGGTTTTGATGTACAATATATTAAATCACACTAAACGGCCCCCATTAGGGTTTTATGGTCCTATGTCGGGCGTCCGGAAACACACGCGACACAAGCATAAACACCCAAAGCACGGCAAACATCCGTATGGCCAATACACCCGTTTACCGTGAGCGTTGATTGAACCCGCGACCGTAAGCGCTTCAGTTAGTTACAGTGACCGCTGCACAAACCTTTTTGTACTGAGTATGATACGTTTATTTATAATATAGTAAATTCAGTTGAAAATCTGTGGGCATAAAAAAACAAGAGAACTTCAATAACTAACGACTGCTGAGACGTGTGTCTGTAAATACAAACTACAGTTCTATTTGAAGCCGTTTATATTTTAATATGAAAACATAATTATGTTTTATAAATAAAACCGTATTATTAATAAAAACTTATTTCATCACGTTTTAATATTAAAAAAGTTTATTTCCATATTCCATAAGCGAGCTTAGATGGACTAACCTGAAAATTTCACACAATGTTGCATTTTAACAGAAGACTCTTTTTATATAGTTTTTATTCCGAAGTTCTTACAGAAACGGAAATATCTAAGCATTTTATGGAATTGACTTATATACAACTTTTTCTTTAATCAATCTATTTATTGATAAAAACCGCATCGAAATCCGTTGCGTAGTTTAAAAGATTTAAGCGTACAGACGGTGTGAAGTGACTTCGTATTACACTATGTAAAAATAATAGGGAGCGAATTTTGTATACTGAAAATCCTGGAAACACTGAACTTATTGATGATCATAGACTATATTTTACTTATTTATTCGTATTATTAAAAAAAAAAAACATTAGCGCGACCGAATCATCTAATTTCATAGTTGATGTAATGTTACTTTTTTTTTCATCTTCGCAACTTTAAATTTATTATTAAACATTATTCACTGAAATTTATGTAAACATAATAATAAAATACATAATTTATCAATATCTTTCTATTTTAATAATTAACCCGATCGTATTTATACCTATCTCGGTACCACAACCCTCAATATCGTTCGAACAATGTAAGAACAATTAACATGTACAATACAGTACAATACACTGAAATCAATGGTATGTTCTAAGGTTGTTGTATAGAGTGCATAAGCTGAAGAATACACACCCCTCCATACGGATAACTACAATAAACGTCGCTGTTGATAATAAATGTTAGTATAGTTTGATGATATATGTATGCTGATAAGCAATAATGTGTCAACCCACAAAAAGTCAAATTCTGTAATATTGATGTATTCTGATAATTCATCATCTATTTAACATTATTCAAAAGAAATTCATGCTAAACAAAATAAAAAAAAATCATAATTACATGTTTGTAATCTCAAGTGTGTTACATATTTTGCAATTTATTCAATAGCGCCATATATTTAAACAAGTTATTATTAGATTAATCTTTTCATGATACCAATCTGCTTTCAATTAATTATACCATTTATCAAAATAAAAAGAAAATATTGGTATATACGTCTTCAAACACATTCATTGAGAATTGTTTTGACATGTTTAAACGCCATTTTCTCAAAATAAAGTACGTGTGGCATGACATAGTATTGCTTATCAGCGTCCATATAGGAGAACGTGTTTTTACAGGATTTTTAATGGTTGAATCTCCGGCTAAATGTAAATAAGTAATATCAATGGAGTCCATTGCTTAATCGAAATTACAAAACCTTACTATACAGTACAATGTCACTCTAACGGCAATTTCTACCCCAATTAATGACAAAAAAAAAAATCATATCAAACAATAGGTTTTTATTAATTAAAACAAAAATATAATAGTACAATAATCGACATTCAAATTTAACATTATATATTTACAATATACCTAAAACTCAATCTTTATATAAAGCATGCTTATGCATAATTAGTTACACTGTAACACAATAACGCGGGCCATGATATAGCTATGAGCGCCGGAAGGCGTAGACGCTGATCAAATTATGTCTAACTACGAGTCTGTAAGTCGGTCGTTTGGCACAAACAAGGCACGCATTGCAGATTCGACCCCGATGTTTTGGGTAACACCATATTTCAACAGGAATTAAGGAGGAAAATATATCCTCGCTTCGTATTTGTCAGCTGCAGCAATCGTATAAAACTTATGTGCGTTCCAGCTTAAATGCATTTTGTAATTAAATTACATACAAAATTAAAAAGTATTAAGAAACATATTTTCAACAGATTGCAAAAAGGGGAGGTTCGAATTCGTAGTGTATTTTCTTTAAAGGTAACAAAACGTCAGAACTCCATCCAGGATCACTCCAGAATCATTGCTTATCCGATTTTAATTTTTTATTTTTATTTAAAAGGTATACTTTCGGAGTAATCCTATGTTTATCAAAATCGGTTCAGGAGATTAGTTTTAAATTTGAAATAATTGGTATAAGTGTGTCATCCACTTAAACGAAATTCCGTATTTCAGTTGCTTTTTTTTTAAATATTTCATTATTGATTTTTGCTTGAACTTATTAGCCCTATTAAAAAAACGGTTATCCACAATATCACTGTCGGTTTGTAATAAGTAGAACCTTTTGTATTTCACTGAACAAAACATTTGTGGTAGTTCATGACCCAACTCTTACCAGATCATCAGAATATAAGTAAGTATTTTATCTTTTTGAAAATCATATATTTTGAACCAGACAATTATATGAAACTAAATTTTAATAACTTTACGAACTCGTTACACATCCTAAATAAAATTACTCTACAATCCATAGCAACGAATCCTTACCATAAACATCTCGACTCGACTATGCTCAATTTTAATATAGGCAAAACCGCGAGGCAGCCAGTAATACGAATGTGAAGACAAAGTTCGGGAGACTACAATGTGTGGTAACATCTCCTTATATCCGAAACTCATATTGAACTAGATGCGTAAACCGCTCCTAAATCTTACTTCTGAACAAATAAAGTAATATGCGCCCAATTCTTTTCACGATGTGGAGAGACTTACATATTACACAATTCGCTTATAGTAAAAAGTAATGAATTTAGCTTAAGTTTTATGATATTTTATTGTTAACTGTAATAGCAAACTTTATTTATATTTTTGTACGACAAATATTAAAACATAAACATGTCAAGAACAGAGAAATGTAGTACAATTTTCACTAAAACAGTTTTGCCGCTCTACAGTTTATATAAACAATAAAAACATGTCTTGAAATTTTCATACTTTAATTTGATTTATTAAAAGCTAAATATTATATAAAATTTTAGTATCGAGTAGCTGTTCCTCGCGGTTTAACGTACATTTAGGGTTACTTTAGAATTATATCGTACTCAAATCGGATCAATAGTAGAGATTACCATCTATGGTCTATTTTTTTTTCACTTGTCTTACTTAGCAGGCAAACATAGCCACACATAAGAGTTAAATAAGAAATTATCGATTGAATGATTTAACTGAATCATTTTTTTGAAAAAAAATTGTTAGAAAAATCGTCATTTTCGTTCGGGGTATTATTACCAAAGTATACATACATTTAAAAGTTACAATCAAATTTTACCTTTTTGTAATGTTAGTATATATATATATATATATATATACGTTATAGCAGTATGTAGAATCTCCGGTTAAATGTTATTTTAAATAAATAAAAATCAATGTAGGGTAAATTGTTTAATCGACATTACAAAACCTTACTATATTGTACAATATCTTCACTCTTTGACGGCAATTTGTACCCCAATTAATGACGGAAAAAAAACAAAATTTATCTCTTTATAATATTAATACAGATATATGTTGTAGGAGTTGATTCACGCGACGTTTTATTTTCGGGATAAAGGTAGCCTATGTTCTTTTCAAACTCCATATACAATTTCAAACTGAGTTTATTTTGGCATTTATATAATACTAGCGATCCACCCTTTACACGGGTGCAATGGATTTTTTGTCACATAGAATTACAAATTTCTTAAATTCTCGGCTATTCTACACCATAATATGCATGATTTATAGATATATATGTTCCTCTTGAATCGCTCTGTTTTATTTGTTTAATGATGAAAACCTCATTAGAATCTGTTGCATATTTTCAAAGATCTAAGCGTACGAAAGCGGGAAGCGACTTTGTTTTATACTATGTAAATATTACAATGCATTGTCAGTGTAATTCAATATGTCTATTATTTATAACAATCCGCTCTTAGATAATGAATGTGTTTTTATATTAAAATACAAATTATATAATAAATTACAATAGCAAATATTTTATCTTCTTCCTACGGGAATACTTTTATTTGCACTTTTTACAGAATATATTTGCAAACGGATTAAACATTCCGCTTATAAATCAAAATGTCAACGAGAATTTACATCTAAGCAAAAAGTGGTAAAAATGGAACATATGAGCTCGAACAACGTTTTATATCTTTGTATATTTTGTATGTTTAATGGTATAAGGTGCGATAATAATATACGTAACTAGCGCTCCGAGTTTGTAACCTTTCATTATGATTATATCCGTTTAGTTTGATGTGTTTATTTGTGTCTGTCTGTGATATAATAGTTTTGCAACAAATTTGGATGAAGTTTTCTCTTGTTCGCAAAATATTTATACGTTATCTTATTTTCTACTGGTCAAATGGTCTATTCGACTCGAATACCATGAATGATATTAAAGTAACATAGTTGCATAGCCTGCACCTGATCCTGCAGCGTCATCTGGAATCAGCGGGATACACAACTCCTCACCAACTTACATCAGAAGTCTCGTGTTGTTCTCAATGATTAAAGATTCCCGGGGGTATTTTTATTTTTAAATTTTATATTATTACGTAAAATATTATGATCGAATTTGCTATTATGACTCGAGCGCCATCTTTTATGAAAAGGGTTTACCAAAATTAAATTCCCGCGTATATATAACTACTTATTGGTATGTATAATCAAACGGATACAGCGCAAACAATTTCTTAATTAATTTATTTTTACGATATCATACTGTCGTACATATGGGGTGTCATTGTGTCAACGGGTTCCATTTTACCTATACTGCCTGTCTGTACATTCCTGTCAGTGATATCTTCTGAACCATAATATAAAGTAACCAAATGATTATTTTTAGAAAATGTGTTATTATAATTTTACTGTACTAGGTTTTGCTCGCGGTTTCGCTAGCGTAAATGTGGTTGTTAGGTTAATTTTAATATACGCATATATATGTACATAGAATGCATTATAGATATAGGTATGAAATAATACCGACTTTAAAAAATATCACAAATCAAATGTCAATATAAACTTAAAGCAACAATTTAAGTACGTGTATATCAAATTATGTATTCAAATGTGTCGCGTGTTTAACAACAGTTTACTGTTCTACCAACACCCACACGAAAAAAAATAGAAATCAGTAGTATGCAAATACTGTTTTAAGCATCACTAAATTCTTACACATTTGAGTTTATTTCAGTCACGGTGTGAATTAATCTTTATGAGTCGTCCCAACAATAACTCAGCCTTATAAAGCGCTCGCTCAGCATTATGATTGCGATGTCAGAAATGTTCGTGTTTCATACAAAAGATAGGCTTTTTATTTGCCACAATGCGCAACGTTTAACTGAAGGATAAATGCAGTGAAATTTCATTAAATTACGTTTTAGATACTTTTATTTGTGGAGCAGTGTTTGTTCGGAACTGTGACTGTTACAATTGAACGAAACTAATTTGAAAATATTATTAAAATAATAACATATAACGTAGTGATAACGGTTCGCCTGAAATTGATATCGTCGGATGTTACAACTAAATACAGTTCTACCTCATGTGTAAATGATTTAAAATTTTCTACCAATAATTCAAGCTACACATGGACGTTTAAGCAATACTATGTCAAGCCACACAATCAATTTTGTGAAAATGCCGTTTAATATGGTAAACCATGTAATATATGTATATATGTCCTACTGTGTGTGTGTGTCCTACTGTCCTATTGTATATCTACAGTCTCATTTATATCGGCTTATGTATCTCAGCTAGTCTGTTACTTAAGAACTATAATTGTAGTGTCTCAATAAATCTTTCAATCTTTCAATACAATAAAGTTAGCAAAGTCTACTATATCGTAAATTAAATAAGGATTATAATTTATTTTAATTAATTAAATACATTTCTGAATGTATACCTCAAAAAAAACTGTATGTATATATGTAATAAATTTGTTTAAAGATGTTTATATACACCTTTTCTTTTCTATTGTGATAAAGGTGTAATGAATTAAAATTAAAATATAATAAAAAGTTTTATCTAATAATAAGTTTTTCAAATGTGTGAGATAATTGCATTTCCAAAACATGGAACACACTTTAATATTGTAAACATTAAATGAACAAACTTTTCCGCACTTATTTATTTTAAATAACTTTATACTTTTTTGAATAATGTTAAATACGTGTTGCATTGTCTGCTGACAACATCAATATTTCCAAATTGGACGTTTGTGGGTTAACACATTATTGCTTATCAGCGTTCCCATAATAAAGACAACGAAACTCCTTCTTAACGTATGTAAAAGAAAAAAAACCATTTAAAAAGTAAGGATTAAATGTTGCCAAAAATACTGAGAAGTTAAGTGAAGGCGTAACTTATTGTTGAAAAGTAATTTAAGTGATCCAAGTTCATACAACGCTAGCAGTTTCATGATTCCCAAGTAAAATTTAACAAGCAATTTACACGTAGTGGCGTGACGGAAATTATTATGTACCTACACGAAACTTAAACGTTTTACTTTTTATATATTACGAATTAAGAATAGACCAGTCATTATAGACAAAAAACAAGATAAAATAATAGGTATGTTATGAAATACATTTTACCTACTGGCTTAGAGGGTTATTACGTGGAACTATCGTTATCGATATCGTAAGTTGAATACCAAAACTTAAAAAAAAAACGACTTTACCGAAACGAGTAAACTAAAAAATGAAAAATAAATATTTTCTAAAAGAATTTGAAGATATTTATACTAATTATTGTAATTATTAAATTAAGGAAAATGTTTATTTAAACACACTTATCTCAACTATATAATACGTGTTTGTTTTTAATTTTTTTTTAGGTTATATTATAATCTTCATGCAATGTTGCCAGCATTGAATGCGGGTAAAAACGTGAAGCACAACTAGTATTATTAAGTATTATATACCAGCTTTATTAGAGACTATACCATAAAATTATTATTTCTAAATCAATTTAAATGAAATATGTAAAACACAATTTCAATTTCCCATATTTTACTCTTACGATCAGACCTAATGTGTTTTCACGACCGCAAAAACGATTTCATATAAGTATGTAACCCAAAATTCATTTTCTCATCCAAAATATATTCATAAATAAAATAACTTTGTTTTTATTGTCATCACTCCTTACCAACTTTATACATAAATTCTAAACTTGAATAAGACAAAACACACGCATTAGACATTATTATTTCAATCATTTTTGAGATGAAATTGGCATAAACAGTACCGATAAAAACCTACTATTTTGTTGGTAAAACTACGCCTAATTTAACGAAGACTTTTAAATGAATGAAGCCTACTTCAAAGTTAAATGCGCAATTCCGTCTACTTGGATGACATAATTATGTACTTCTTCCAGTTAAATTTGATTTAACAACCAAACTACAAAACTGATTTTGATGAAAATTCTATGAGACCTATCTGAAAGTATTTCATTTCAAATGAAAAGATTTTGAAAATCGGTTTATAAATAACGGAGTTCAGAAGTAACAAAATGTTTCTACAAAGAACGAAACTCCTCGTTTTCGTTGAAATAGGTTGAAAATAAAAATGTTTTATTAACATCTAAATGGAGATATAAAGTGTAAGTTGGCTATTTGGAAGATTACTGATATCGGATCTATTTGATACTTGAAAGGTCATACGAAGTCGAAAGTATAATACGTCTGTGCCTAAAAGTGCTTTACGCTGAATTTACGATGATCCTATATTTGGTAGCGAAAGAAAATTTAAAATAAAAATGCTTTTTACCCGACTGCGCGATGCAAAGGAAGGTAAAGTGTTTATCAGACTATGTATGTATGAATAATTGTATTTATGTATGTGGCTTTGTACCTTAGCGGCACTATTTATGCAAAACGCGTTGGCCGATTTTGATAAATGACACGCCGTTTTATTTGTCATAACGGCGCAAATGTTGACGAATAGTATTATTAATTTTTTATTATATTAATTTAATTTAGAACAAACAAAGGCCGACTTAGGACGCCATCATGTGAAAAAGAAAAAATGAAAATCAACGCACTATGTTAAGTGGGGTATCGTTGAATAGGGATTTAGAAATCATTTCTAGGTTTCTTATATGATTTTACAATCAGAATTATTGTTTAGAATCTATAACGATTTATAGTTAATTAGTGACGATCCTCTATGGTCGGGTTATGCAGTTGGGTTTCTGATTTTTTTCAATTAATTACTTGTTAAATTAATAAAAAAAAATCAGTTGTAATTGGCATTTTATTCCAATTTAAAAAAATGCTTAGCGATCAACTCGCCATTTCGAAATCACAAAACTTCCTTAGTCCAGAATAAAAAGGAAACGCAGCTAGGCGTAAAGAAAAACTGTTCTAATTATACAAAACAGTTCTAAATATAAACCTAATTTAAATTATTTATTAGATAATAGTGATATGAAATACATGTCATGGCGTTAATTTCACCAATAATGTAACGTGTCATCATAAATTTTTACGAAGCTTGCATAATTTAATGTGGTGTAAAATTTAATGCTTACACGTAAAATTTTTGGAAAAATTATTATCGCGAATTAAATTTTATACTACTAACTGGGTAAAGTAAATTAGGCTTAATCCTTTTTCAGTAATGCGAGATCCATACATTCATATAGCATACAGAAATTAATCAAAATTAAATAAAAAATAATCAAATTCTAGAAATAACATTTAATTTCTTAGCACATGTATTATTTTTACGTGTTAAAATAAATGATTAAATACGATAACAGATCTGCATAAATTGTAATAAATAAATGGTGAAATAATAATATTTTTTGGTGTCTTAATTCATCACTCGTCATTACTATGTAAATAATGCTCCAATCTTGGCGTAACTCGTAGATTTATTTACAACGAAACACAGAAAAATCTACGCGTTCAAGGCCGTTCCTTGACATTGATAAATAAGCCGTACGTTGCCTTTTTAGAGAAAAGAGAAGGTTATTCACTTCTTTCTTACAATTTTTGTACTCACAGCAACTTGAATTCAATTTTTACAAATAACTAACAACTTCCTTTGATAAATCTTTATCGACCAAGTGACGTTTTGCAAAACTGTTTTCTTTATATACGATACCTTTTACTTTTGATAGGAATTATAAATAAAGATTTTACTACAGTAATAATAACATGTCATATAAATAACTATAAAACCTTCTCAATATACACAATTCTAAATCGTCTGTAAAGTGCAGTTCGTAGCACCCATTAATCACTTTTAAAGCGCAGCAGACGTTGCAAATAGGACGACGTAGATGCCAAGCGTAGACGCTGGGAATCCGTAGCACGCCGTAGCTCGTCCATCAGAACGGTAGCCTGTGCCAAGTTAATACTCAAAAGTCTGGTTTGGCTTGCGTTTAAATGGATTCATAACTTATTATTTGATGTTAGTTTTAGGCTTATTCATACGCAATACATTTAAATAAACATGAATATTATTTCGTATTCTATACTATCAGTATATAATACTTAGCACGTATTCCTTTAAATATATACTACTTCGTAAGTTGTAAAAATATATTTTCGTACATTAAGAGCATAACATTACAAAACTCTGGTAATAGAAAATATCTTAATATTTATAGTTTAAAAACTTAAAATGAAAGTATTTGTAAAAAAAAATATTTTTAATCAATATTTAATCGCAGCAAAAACTATGCGTGTTTGTATTTAAAGCATCTCGTAAATACTTATATATTTTCCTATATTACTATTGAAGTGATTCTGTTTAATAATTTACCCTTATTATTAACTGTGACTATTAGATGCGAACAAACTAATAAAAAAACGAAATCTCTAAGGTTTTATGATCATAAATTCTAAACCTTGTAGCGCTCAATATAAATCAAAATTCATTCAGGCAGAGACGCGAACAAAAGCATGTTATATTATATAAATCGTCTATATTTGTGTGTTAGCTATTGAATATTAATTGTTATTAATTATTATACACGCTAGCGGTATTGAACGTCTAATCAGTGACCAAGCGATTATTAGTTGACAAACGAGCAATAACGAGGTCAATAAAGGACTAACGGCGGTATATTCAGCGATCAGCAATCTGGCACTCGTTAAGCCCGGCCACACATTGTAAGATATTTCTTTGAGAAAATTTTGAATCCCTGACGTCTAATCAGAAGCTACTGGCGCTCGCCAGGTGCATACCGAGCGAACGACGAAAATTATAATTATTTCTTGCGTTCGCTTAGTATGCCTGCTTGACATACAGAGACACGGACATAACTTTAATATATTTTATAACTCATCTATATTGATATTTATATGTTATCTATTAAAAATTAATTATGTGATTATCAATTATTTCACACGCAATCGATATTAAAGGTGTTATTACAATGACCAAGCAATTATTACTTGACAAACGAGCGACGAGAGAGAAATAACGAGGTCAATAAAGAATATATTACGGTGTATTGAGCGATCTACAATCTATTCACTCGTTAAGACCAGCCGTACAATGTAAGATGTTTCTGTCTAAAAATTATGTACCAGATGACAAATGTCCTTTCTTCTGATGTCAGATGTATACACAGTGAATATATACCTCCTGGGATCACAAGATCACATTTATAATTAATTTGTTTATGTGTGTGTGCAACCGACGTTAATGTGAGTAAACACATACGACTTAAGGAAACAGTAGTGAAGCTGGACAGTTTAATTTAACTAAAACAAGAAACCACCGCATCGGTTGAATGTTCATTTAAATTATATCTAGAAAATGTATTCTGGCAACGGATTGAAATAAAAATACGCTAACATTTACGCAATGTGTTATATAAACATTTTTTTATAAACAAATAATGTTAACTAATGACGTTGGACTATAGATAACTAAATTAAAAAAAAAAACTATTCTTTGATTTGCTTATTTACTTGCTCCATCAACACAGAATCAAAGACATATTTATATACAATTTGAGGTTTGATATTTTGTTTTTGATCTAAGAATTAGCTTAGAATAGATTTTGCGAAAAGCAATTCCGAAAGGCAGTTGCGCAACCTAGGAACACGAGGCGGGTAGCAAACATCTATACACATACAATTTTATCACGACTACTGTACAAAGACAGTTTTTTATATGAAATAATCACGGGCAATATTGTTACTTATATCCAAAAATTATTTTTACAGTCTTTCAGTTTGTCCTTGCGTGTGACACGCGAAAACAATGGCGAATATTACTTAAACTCATCACAATGATATCATTAATTCCGTTTAATCTGTTATTTTTTAAATGTGTTTTACCGAGAATTCATACTTAATATTATAATTTTAAGTAGGTTTTTTTATTTGGTGTAGAGATAGATTTGACCTTGAAAAAGGACATAGACTGTTTTATAACTCGAAAAAACAAGTAATGGTGAAATGGGGGATGAGAGTGTCCACACAGTGGAAAATACGGAGTGGTCACAGTGTTTAAATTTTTTTTTAGTCGTAGCTAAATAATATGCTTCTAGTTCCCAAAAAGTCAAAAACTGTTAATGTATTATTAGAGTAAAATCAACATTCATAAGTACAGTGTAAATAAGAACATAAAGCTAAGAATATAAGCTAAATCATGACAATTTAGTAAATTACAGCTGTGGTATATTCCACGGAAATTGAGGTTAATCGTTTCATATATTACTGTAAAGGGAAACAGAACGTAAGACCTGGCAATAAGGGGCATAATTGTCGGAAACATCTGCGTGTCGTGCTGTGTAAAGCTGAAGAAAAAATATGGCTCCTCTCCAGAATGACTTCGAGCAAATGAATATTAAAAAATATATTCAAACACTCTTTACTTTATTTCTATGATCTCTTAAGATTTTACATTAAATATAATTAAAAGTACTAGCAAAGCCTAGAAGTCGGGATTCGACCGTAGCTAGCTATTTTCCACCGATTTCAAGACTTACCACAGAAATAAAGAATATATTCGTATTTAACCAAATACACGGTAGTGTGTGTAATGATTTTTTTTGATTCGCTTATTTTGTTTTGTATGATTAAAAAAATATTAGCATTCCTCGCTTTTTCTCTATATCTTCTATCTATACTTATAATAAATCTGTAGAGAGGTCAATTCTGTACATGAAATATATTTTCAAAATAACTATTAGGGGGTGATTAGTGATCGATACTGATGCCAAAAATACAATTAGTAAAATTTTTGTCTGTCTGTCTGTCTGTCTGTCTGTCTGTGTGTATGTTCCTTATAGAAACAAAAACTATTCGACGGATTTTAACGAAACTTAGTACAATTATTCTTCATACTCCTGGGCAGGTTATAGTATACCTTTCATCACATTACAATCAATAGGAGCAGAGTAGTGAAGGGAAACCTTGGGAAAACGGGAGACGTTACTCAAATTTTTAAGCTTACGTCGCGTATGCAGCCTTAATGGTTAAAGTTGCATAGAAATCATGTATGACAGAAATATTCTACATAAAATTTTCTAAAAAATATCCCGCAACAGCATAAGTCTATCTTTTATGGTTGACTCACAATAACAGGTGTAACTCCTGATAGCTTAGCAGTTCGAAGCATTCTGATTATATTTGTTTACTCTTACGTTTATAAGACTCTCACTCATCCTTAATTTTAAAAAGTTAACATTATTACCTATTCAATAAAAAATCATAGAAATCAAGTATTGTGGATTGACATATTATATTTCCCTACCAAAATACGATCTGTCTGTCACATCAAAACCACTGAACCCTGAGGAAGGATATACGCTACTTTTTTACGAACAATGACGATAACGCGGACGAAGTCGCAGGCAAAAGCTAGTAAACTATATAAGTGTGCGAAGTTTCATAAAAACAAAATACAAAGATACTGTTAAATAAAATAAAGATCTTGCTTCACGTAAATATATCGATTATGTTTCATGCATGTTATAATTCAAGTGATTTCATCATCAACCTGTGTAAATAATCGTTTTTACTACGGAAATTGTTACCTTTTAAACAGTTAGGTGCTCGCTTGTAGCCAGGGGTTGTGAAGTGTGGATGGCAAACGCCCCGTGTAGTCATTAACCTATCAGAACCGGACAAGAATAATGAGCAGATAACTCTAACAAACAAAGCCAGTACCTAAAACATTAAGTAGAAAAAAAATTTAATATTTATAAAATACGTTTGTTTTAGTAAAAACAATTTGTAATCGAATCAGTGTTGAAATCGAGTTAGCAGTCGGAAAACCATTTGCAAATTTTAAAACCTGGTCCGTTGGACAGCGACACTCCAAATACAATTTAACACGGAGCGTTTCGTGTTTTTCTTCTTGTAAATCGATACAGCCAATAAAATGGTCCATATTTTATTCGGACAGTTTGAAATGTTAGCTCATATGCAGTCGGAGGAAATAAAATTTTATATTTTTGTTCCTTTTTATTTTGAGTTACGTCTTCATTTCGATATAAACATATTTTCTACGGAAAAAAATGTACTTTTACCTGCCTACTGATATAACACTAGCTGCGCCGCGCGATTTCACTCGCGTTTATGTTTACTGCTTCGCTCCTATAATTCGTATGAGTTTTAATATAGCATACAGCCTTCCTCAACAAAAAGGTTATCCACTGCAAAAAAAATCAATCGAATTAGTAGTTTCAGAGATTACCCCTATATTCAAACTTACAAATAAATTTTACCCTTAAAAACTTAATTCAGATTTAATCCCAGCAAGTATTTTTGAGATAATAAAAAATATAAAAATTCTTTTAACGTGAATTTATCCATAAATTTTGTGTTTGTAAATTTCGAACATAGCATACACATTCTAAATCTGCGAAGTTGAATGTCTTAAAATAGAATTTTTCGCTTGAAAAAATCCAAATTCACCGTCAAACGAACTGAGCTCATTAGCGCGAGATTTTCTCCATCAAGCGGCAAAAATTTCAAAAGATTGAACGTTAGCGTTAGAACGACCTTTGTGATTTAGAGAAGCTATTAAAAATCTAAATCTCTAATAAAAAAGTTTTCACGTTACACTTTTTTTTGGTTAAACGAATTTCATTTATTCATAGTCCTGTTAACCAGGCTTTGAGCTAGCCTATTGTAAATTAAAAATTTGAGTACTCTTGTTATATGATTTTAAATATAATATAAAATTCGGAATTACCATTTATGTGTTATGAATAACTAGCCACTTCCCGAGATTTATATAAGGATGTCTAGAAAGAAAGGAAAGTAGATTTTATAGAAAGAAAGAAAGTATGCCTATGCAGTAATACAGGATAACAGTTATCTCCTTTAAAAATGTCACTAATATCATGCTTAAAAACACGAAGAAGTAACAATATACAATAGTGACACTGAAATCTTTGGCTTTATAATATTACTTTAATCAAAGTAGTTTTTACGGCCTTCGCATTAACTTTATCAACATACATTGTCACTTCGTCACTAGCTTTAAATATTTTCTTATCTAATGAATTAACATATCCACTGGTTATATATATCTTGTTAAAGATCACACGATCTGAACAAATTTTACGGTGTTTATTTAGGTCTTGTTTCAACCCTAACTAAAAACTTTTCCGCGCCTTCATATCCATTCTACTTTATATATTTTAAACTTTCGCGATTTATACTATTCATATTTAATATAACGGGTCTTATCGCGATAACTAATAGTAGTAATACCTTTTTATTGCCCGACGTTTCGACGAAGTTACATTCGCCGTGGTCACGAGCTGACTGATTTTAACCAACATTCTACTTTAACCAACGTAAAACAGACGTAATTGGACTCAGTTAAGTTATTAAGTTATTTTGAAAAGCGAAGCTTGTTTAACCTACAAACATGGTTTGTTACGATAAACTTGTAACAACCTTGTTTTTAACTTTTCATGTTACAACAATTAGGTATTGTAATTTTAGGCGAGCAATACATTTGCAAGTTTTGCTTACGGATTGATGAGAATATTAATAAGATTCAAGTATTTACAATTACCTTTACCTAAATGAACTTACTGTGCTGGCCTTTTTATTGAAACTTACAACTTAAGTACGCTTACCTATCTTACTGTAACCTGGTTACATTAGTTAAAATTGTGTGCCTTAGTAAATTTTTCGGAAGTAGCACACAAAATTAAATTACAAGTATAAAACTATATACAAATGTGATTACCGCCTAATACGTAAACTAGATTAGGTAGTAACTACATTAGGAAGTTGGATGACATTAGTCACCCAACCACGTTCGGTTGGCTATTCTTGACAAATTAACATGTAACATATAAATTGTATATTTGTTAATTCTTTATTATATATATTTTTGCTGCAGCGTTGTTGTGAGCAGACCCACAGCAACTTAATGTGGAATGGGTGCACCGCACGCGGGCGCCACGTTCTGGGGACCGCAAATTCGGCGAAATCTTCAAGCTCAAAAACAATTTTATAACGCAAGTTTTCAAAATATAGCGTCCTAAAAATATAATTTACCGCCACCCTCTACCTGTCAGCAAAGTTTTATTACTATTACTCGATATTTTTAGTTTTAGTAAGATAAAATTCTGTTGAGTAACTGTAGTGGTTATTTTTACTGAACTTACATTGTTAAAAAGAGTTGGGGGGTTGGATTGTGCGGGCGCGAATATGGCTACCAGCTGGTCTGGCTATGAGTCTGATAGCTAAAATTACCCCTTACAAAGTTTCCGGAACAACCGAGGACATAAACATTTCTATTACGGTCCGAGGATACTCCGTGAAGAAGTCACTCGTCAATGTCTCTCTGCGTAAACCTAAAGGTTCCAAAATTTTCGTATGTATTGGATTCAGAAATATCACGTATAAGTTTTTCCGAACTGATTAGTATGCATAGCGTCCAAACCCGAAGAGGATCAAATCAGCTAGGGTTTATTAAGGTTAACATATAAAATGTTATATATAAAATAATCTTGATATATACCTCATTCACTCACTACCAAAATGAAAGATTTCGCCAGAAAGATAAACATAATATTGCTCTGAGAATTTCTAAAAGTGCTTAAGTCTATAGTGCGATAAAACTGCTTATATTTACACAAACACCATGAATGAATCATAATGAATGATATGAATCAATAATAAATCAGATTTTAAGAACACGAAGTAAGCTAATATATCATTTAAAATAAAATCTACTAATTTTGACTTACACACTTTAGTTAGAACCTCCTTAACAAGTTATAAGTTACCAGTAGTTAAAAACATCTATCACACACATTTAAAAAATAAATTCCTTACATTTTAAAAACTATTTCATATACAGACACGTCCCGTTATTTTCATGGTTTTTAAAATTCGTTCTTTAAAAATATTTTTAGTTATAAAATATGCTCGGAAATCCAAAATAAAATCTTTTACATTTTTATTCACACGTTCAAGTTGATTTTTCGTAGGTTTTTTACTTTAGTTTATCTTTTACGACAAAAGTAATGAAATATGTACAAACAAGCTTTGGTTTTTCCTTTCAACACTTGGTTGCTTTATTTTTTTTATATATAAAGATCGGATAAACGAGGTCGTTCACACGACATAGAGTGATCACCGCCCACGAATATTTGCACTAGAAGAGCGTATGTGTTACTGGCCAAGAGTAAGGCATAAATATACACTGTAAGGAACTATGGAGTGACAGAATTACGGGATTAGACTTTTGTCTCTCTCTTTCAAAGGAGTATCGGTCACCGATGTCTTATGAGTGTGGCACTTTTCCGAACAAGCCAGCCTGTATATAGTACCCGTAGCCAGTCACCAACAGCTTGACTCTACCAAACAGAACGTGTTTTACGTATTTCTAATTTCTGGCCACAATTTTTGCGTGCATGAATTTCGGTTATAACAAAAAGTAGAAGAAGTGTAATAAGAAGTTTTTCTCAGAAGTGTTCGGGGGTTCAAACAATTTTCAATCGAAATTTTATATTAAAAAGTTACGCAAATTTTATTACGTTAAGTGCTGCATATCAAGCGATTGCTTGCAGCTGGGTAACGTATTTTGGTATCTTTTTATCGAAATAAAAGCAAATATTACTGTTAACATTTGAAAACCAACATTAAAAAGGAAATCTTCGTTCACATTTTTTAACCAGAATAAAATTATTTGGTTTATTTGATGTCTTTTTTCAGTTAACTTTATTTTTTTATTAAATTTTTATATTTAATTTTTTACATTAAAAACAATGCAAAATAATTAATAAACCTAATTTAAGAAAATATGTTTATTTCCACAAGAATAGGAATCATACGAAAACTAAAACTCCGCAGGATAACTCATTCTTGGGTAGTTTACGAATATAGGATTCTTTTTATTTCGAGAAATAAGAGGTAAGTAATAAAAGTACTATTCACGCGAATAAAATCGGAAGCTCAGTATTTCGTATCAGTAGCAAGCGTAAAGTTCTTAGCTGAAATCAAAAGATAGAAATAAAAACTTTATAGAAATGTATAACATGTATGTATCGTAAACGGTGCTATGTCCTTTTATTGTATATATTCTTCTTCTTCTTCTGATATGAGGATGTCTTGGTTAAAAAACCTACGCCAATGATTTGGCAAGAGTAGCAAGAGAGCGTTCCCTGTTCAAAGTAGCGGTATCAAAAGTCCAATTTGCCTTAATAATCGCCGTACTTCGAAAGAAGATGGTCTTGTATATGGATGCTGATAAGCAATAATGTGCCAAACCACAAAAAGTCAAATTCGAAGATATTATGTATACTGATAATTCGTCGTCCTGTCTAATATTATTCATGTCATCTACGCTATAAACACGAAAAAAATCTTAAATTAAACAGAAAATAGAAACGAAAAGATTTATTAAGTATAGGCTAGATATATTTAGACGCCATTTTCTCAAAATAAAGTCTGTGTGGGTTGACACAGTATTGCTGATCAGCGTCCATATTACATCACGCTATGACTCACAGGAGCATTGCAGTAAGCATAAACGCTATTAAAACCGCGTGGAGCACTTAGTAATGATTAAAGGCGATAAAAAAGTACTTTTAATAAAATAATCAATTAAATTTCATTTTATTATCTGTAACGTGTGTAACGTGAACGTGTACAAATCTAATTAAAAAGAAAAACATAAGCGGTATTAATATCCTTTGCGTTGCTTTATTGAAAAGTCCACAACACAATAGTTAAAATGTTTATAACAGAAGAAAGTTACAAGACTCACGAAAATAATATAGCTCATAGGCATAGACGATTCGAAATGAGAAAACTAATAATCAATACACGAAAATCATAATTCAAACAGACACTAACTATTTACTTCAACACAATTTCTGGCTTATTAATTTTTCAAACGTTAAAATATTAATGAAAGAAATTAGTGAGACATTAGAAGTGATTTAAAATATATTGAAATTGTTTTATGCCCTTTCAGATACCCTTCTCAGAAGAACTTATCTGAAACGTGACGATAAATCTATCGCTCGGACAGTTCGAATTTCCGATCAAAGAGTAATTCGTCGTCTTTTGCAAAAGCAATTTAAATAATTTTAGAAACTTTATTTTATTATCTGTTCAATGTCTTGAACATTTTGCTAGGTAAACTATGTGTTGTCTTACGCGGTTACATTTATGTTACGTTATGATTTCTGCTTCGTTCCTGTAGCTCGCAGCGTTATGTTTTACAGCCCAAAACCTTCCTCGATATATGCTATGTTACGTTTTAAACATATATTTTTAAAGGGATTAGTAGATTAAAAGATAACTTGTACAAACAAATATGTTAAAAGTTATTATTCTATTTGTTCGGCACCTTACATTTATTGAAAATAATAAAATCACTTGTCCTGACTGATTCATCAACGCAGAGCCTAAACCGCTACGAACTTGAAATTTTGGCAATAGGTGGCTTTTAGGTTGTAGGCGTCCACTAAGAAATGGTTTTTTGATTATTCACCCCTAAGAGGGTAAAAAGGGGTAAAAAAGTTTGTATTCAAAATCTTATTCCGTGGTATATAAAATAGAAAACAGGGTACTATTTTCCACACTGGGGTGTAAGAGGGTAGTTAAGTTTGTATGGAGAAAATGTATTTTTTTGACCGATTATCCTTAAATAGCACAAACATTACTTCGGGAGAATAATTAAATATATGTATCCCAGAATTTCAAAATCATCCCTTAAAATGACGCTAGGGGGTATTAAGTCCTGGAAAGGTCACAATTTCGCTGGTAGATTTATTTAGCTATACTTCCAAAATATACGGGGGCGTAGCCGCGAACAACTGCTAGTTGAAAATAAAATTATAATACAATATGTACAAAATAGAGAAACAAATATTTACAAATCGTAATAATTACTGTTCAAATCGTGGCAAGAATGGTAGCAGCGGGTCCCCTTTGAATCGCAATTCGATTCTCTTGGCGAAAAATGCGCCCCCCTGTCATCAGTGGAGGTAGTAAGAGAAGAAGCAATATCTTTTAGACTTTTTTTGCACTCCTACTCCAAGATCCTATTGTTTTCGTCTAAAAACGACACACATATGTTATTTAGATATGTCTTTGTGCCAATGTTTTAAGTTACAAATAAAACACAAATTAAAAAATATAAAAGTCAATTATTTGAACTGGACAAGCATCACTATTGTCTTGCTGTTATTAATCTTAGTTTCAAATATTAATTAAATTATTCCGACTTTCTCAGTAACGTCTACATCTCCGTGGTCTCCGGATTTAATTATGCAATTTTGGTTACGAAGTTTATGTTACCGGATTTCGTTGTTAGTTTGACCATGATTTAGCGCTGGCACCTAATAAATTTTCATTTCGTTGATTTTATAAATTTTGCTGGTATATGTATTTATTAAAATATATGTCTAGATCCCCGTCGCGGTTTCACTCGCGTTTATGGTTACTATTTCGCTATTTTGAGTCGTATCGTGATGTAATATAGTCTATAAACTTCCTGAATAGACGGGCTATCCAACGCAAAAGGATTTTTTCAAATCGGATGAGTAGTTTCAGACATTATTCTCTACATTCAAACTTACAAAAACATTTTACCTCTTTATAATATTGGTATAGATTATTTATTGGTATTTTACTCAAAAACGATAGAAAAGATATACGATAACCAAATGAAGATTGAACACTTAGCACTCAGCCGACGATTAGTCTAATATACTAGTTACAATAAACATTTGTATGTCTGCTAGTTAATATCTACCATAAATCATAAAGTAGTCTCAGCATGAAGTCTATATGTTGCAGATTGTACAAATAATTACCCTGTCTTTTTTATTTTGGAATCTACAAACTTAATTCGTGCTGCTTTTTTATTGCGATCGACTAAACCAAGAAGACATTACAACATTTTTTTTATATTACAAATATTTTTTACCATAATCACGAAACTATATTTTTCAGAAATATTGCGTGATATAGGTACACATTGAGGTTTAAATTCACACAACAGATCGTGTTATATCTATGTGTGTGTATCTATATGTGTTTAACATAACTATACAATGATATTTTATTAATAAAAGATACAAACATATAAAGTGACCGGTCTTAAGTGATCGAACATTAAGGCATTAAGATATTTAATATTTACGAATGCCTTTTCCAATTGATTTCCCTATTTCTAATATAACTTAAACATAAACTTCACTCTGAAACGAAATTAAATTTTAATTTTTCTACCGTAATATAAAATCCCGTAAAGAATTTTTGATCAAAAGGTTCGACGGTGTATACGTAGTTGATGTAATGACCACTTCCACTAACGTATTTGCACTGATTTTGCAAATTAAAAATGTTGCTGGAAATTACATTATAAGTGTTAAATTTAATTTGTAGGTTAAGCGAAATGTTTTTCCATTTTCGCCCATATATATTAACACCTCGGTTTCGACACACTTTCGAACTTTACACGCCATAACCAATAATTTAATGTAAAAAATATTTTAATATTGCAACCCTGTTTGACTCAAACAAAGAAGAAGGAGGAAAAAAGAATGTACAAAAGGTGGTATTATCGCTAAAACAGCGATCTCTTCCAGACAACCTTTGGGCAAAGGACATGAAATTGAATTAAACGGTTAGGAAGTGTACAGAATAACATAAATAAGTAAAATAGACTACATATACTACACGCGAACATATATATATATATATATATATATATATATATATATATATATATATATACATATTGGAGCAGTGGAGCAGCGTGGTGGATTAAGTTCTTTAATTTTCCTAAATAGGAGAGCAGACCGTTGCCCAGCAGTGGGATATTTACAGGCTGTTACTTTACTTTTTTATAGTTTCATAACTACCTAAATATAACCAAGTGATCATTTCAAAAGTAAGTCAATTTATACTTTGTTATGGATATACCACTAGCCAAAATTAAGTTTAAACAAACAACGGACGAGACTCAATTGAGATACAAAACATAAAGTATCATGTATATAACAACGATTGTAAAAACCTATTTTTGTATACTCAAAAATGGAAGAATAATGTTTTATAATTTAATCTTTTTAATTTCGTTAAAGTAAATATGTAATATTTTTAATGAAACAATAAATATCTTAAAGCACATCGGTCTTATATCAAGTAAATAAGTAGGTATTTGCTCCGTAAATCTGGACAAAGAAAAACAGAAATAATTTTATTAATTTTATCACATTTTTTTCAAAACATAGCCAAAGGTAAAACACTAGTAAAATTATAACATATAATATTTTCGTACGGCCACGACCTACCTTAAAAGAGCACTTAAGCATCAAAGAGATCCAAAAACTTAAAAGTGCACGTATGAAGCGGCTCCTAAATTCTGTTCACGCAATGCGCGCCGGCACACGAGACCGACATAATGCAGTAGGCGTTATGATAATGACGCGGCCATATAAACTACACCCTGTGAAATTATTCCATATTCATTTCCTTATTCGTTTTAGGGTTATATACCCAAAGGAATAGCACTATTATGAAGCTTACGTCGCCGGTCTGCCCTATATTTAATGGGATATATTGAATTTGAATGATTATAAGTTGCTAGTTAATTTTTTTTACAGAACATGTTTACAGTGGTTCGTATCAAATTATCTATAATATAATAATGTTGTAAAGATAAGTTTCTTAGTAACTTTGTATGTAGGGGCTAATCTTTGAAACTACTGATACAATTTGAAAAACTATTATGCGTTAGATAGTCTATTTATTGAGGAAGGTTATAGGCTATAATACGTCACGCTACGATTCAAAGAAGCGAAAGCGCGAGCGGAACCGCGAGGGGCAGCTAGTAAACATATCATAAAAACAACCATTAATAAAAATATAATAGACCCTATACATAAAACGTATTTTTAATGTTTTCTGTATTTGTCTTTTCGTAAAACAGTAATACACACGCGTCAAACTTAATCTGTCTTACTACAAAAGATTTAAACAGACGTAAAACGCGTGTTTAAAAAAATCTATACTACAAATCCGCGTCTAAGCATAGTTTTGAGTGAAACGTGCTTTAGATATAGATAAACATACGTTTAAGTGAGTTTATTAGATATCTAAAACCTATTTCAGCTGTCAAATGTAACGTATAACATTTTATCAATAAGTTTTTTTATGAGTCGCTGTTAAGCAATTTAGATCATATTTTAAGGAATGTTTAATTTTTAAACACTGTTTAGCCAGACAGGCGTTCAACATGGTTTTAATGCGTCTTTTGTAGTATGACAGAATATTTTTAAACACTTAAATAACAAAAAAAATAACAGGCGACTGAGCACGAGTCGAGTGGTACGGAACCCTTGGCGTTTACTTACTATTAAATAGTTCAAAAGAGATAAAAAGAGAAATAAGACATAAGAGACATCACTATTAACGTTGTCTTAGATTTTCGCGATTATTACTTATTGAAATAAAACTATTTGAACGGATTTAAATCGCGTATATTAACTATTTTTATCATCGCGACGTTTCGAGCACTTTACCGCGTTCGTGGTCACGGGTAGGTCAGTCTAAGGTAGTTTTATTTCAAAGACATCACTATTTTCCAACTCTGGTAATAATATAGCTCAACAACAAGAATCCGTTGCTAGGGCATGCCTTTATTTCACATTTATAATACATATCAGATATTATTAAATATTAGTATGTATTAATTTATTCACAACCCGATTTTACGCTGAAATATTAATAATAAACGGTAAGGAACATCAAAAGAAAAATTAGTTTCATAATTTGTTTTTGTTAACGCACCATAGCGGCAGGTAACGTTATTAATCCTCAAAGTTTCTCTCAAAGACTTTGTTATTAACTCTATATTATAAGAATACATAGTATTTGTTAATATAAAAACATCGTAACAATCTTTATTCATAACAGGAGGCCTTTGTACCGAAGAAGAACATTCACTGGGTATTATTACATCTTAATACATTTCACGAAACAAGGATACTTTTAATATGTAATTAAAAGCATAGTAAGTATATGATATTAATATTACTCTGAATTAAAATAAATGTCATATATAAATAACGCATCACACTCAACGGCCCCCATTAAGATCTCATGACCTTGTGTCGGGGGTCCGGAAACACTCACAACACAAACACTACACTAACAACTAACTAACACAAACACCCAGACCACGACAAACATCGGTATGGCATAATACACACGTTTGCCGTGAGCGGGGATGGAACCGACCGTTAGCGCTTTATTCAATTGCAGTGACCATTGCGCCATTATATATATATATATATATATATATATATATATATATATATATATATATATAATAAAAAATAATGTATATATTTTTATATTGCGAGTAAAATAAAAAAACATTCTTATATGACATTTAGAAGACTTTTATACAAAACTATGAGAACCGGACGAAATTGTTGTCTATTCCAAGCTTTTCAGAAAAAACACAACACGCCTCACGAATCGAACCTAGAAATTAAAAAATATCTATAACCTATTTTATAATAAATAAACATGTATCAATCTATGATTCTACTTACCAACTTTAAGATGTTAAAGTAGAAAAAAAAATTATCTTTAAGTTATTTAGACTCACGTTTCGTATTACGTCACATGTTTACTTCGTTTGCTGGACAATAAGACACGTAGTAAACTTCCTTTACCGGCGAAATATACGAAATAGTTTTTTTTTTCGTATTTCAAAGAGAATTGTAACATAAAACGAAACGCTTCATAAAAGCGTAAGTTCTGGCTAGTTATTCGCTTTCGGTTTGTGCAGCTTTAACGGTTTTTTTAACAGAAATATTTTGAATTAAAAATGCCGTCCGTAAAATTTTTACAACACAAACTAAAGTTATTCCATTATTTCCACGATTTTTTAAGCATTAATTTTAAAATGAAACTAAAATATTTTCCTATTTCTCGAAAATAGGATACAGGAAAGACACTAGCAACATAAAATATATTTTTATATTCTAATTATTTCTATTATTAATTAAATCAAAGGCATGAGTCTAAGAAAGATTCATGTCGCATTAATTTTTTATTTGCTACTCAAACACAAAAAAGTGTTTTGTGTATACAAACAATTCTAAATCTTAAAACAACCACATTTAAGGCTATAAATTTACATTTTTTGGATAAATGCATTTAATATGTTTTGAGTTATGTTTAAACAGACTCAATTTCACATTTTTACTCATCATCTTCATCCATTTATGTCTTGAATAATAAAAAATTTAATCTCTTTACATATTTCGGTATATAAAAGTTATTTTCTTGTTTAAGAAAAAAAGAACAAATGATAATACATCACGAAACGTTTAGCCAATATGTAAACTTCATAAGATAATAAATTAACAATCAATTAACAAGGAATGTGGCGCTGAAAAAAGCATGCAAATTAAATTACCGTACTAATAACGAGAATGCAATAGACTTGACTATCCTTAATTTGCATAATTGAGCATCCGCACCGTGTCGTAAACACGTTGCACGCTAAGTAACATTGACATCATGTGCACCTTTATTCGCATTCATAATTAATATTTATTTGTCTTTATATTAACACGTGAAGTAATAACTGTATCCCATTTTACGAAAATTGCAAGAACGTTATTTCGTAAAAAAGGCTATAAAATTTTTTTATTAGTTACTTTTAAAGTCTGTACAGTTAGTTTCCAGTTTACATATAAGAAATTTAAAGTACATATTAAAAAGTCCTTAGAAGCTAAAGCATATTTTGTTCAAAATTATATAGATGATAAAGATGCTTGGATTTAGTATAAGCTGGATTCACACAGGGTATTTAATATATGTGTAATACATAAATGTATGTACCCTTTGTAAATCTTTTTAAAAGAGTAACTATCAAGTCTCAGTAGAATCTACATTCCGAACCGGTGGTAAATTAATTAATTAATTCGTTTTTTTGTTTTGTTATTTGTTTCTGTATTGACGATTAAAAGCCTACTTGAATAAAGCATATTTTGATTTGATTTGATTTGTAATCAAAGTGAGAATAGATTATATGTTGACTACACATATCTTAAAATCAGATTCAAATTTAATGAACTACGTTCGAATTCCGATCGCTAGGATAACTTGAATACATGAGTGACAAACTGACTCCAGTTATTTATACTTTAAAACCAAACTACTGAACCGATTTTGATAAAAATTCTATAGGAGAAATCGGACTCTTTCAAAAAAAAAATAATTAAACATATCAGTCCAGCTGTTTTCAAGTACAATAAAAAAGTCCCCAACGATAACCAATAAAATATTAAAAACCTCCTCTTTTTTTGAAAATTGGTTAATAAAACACAAACAAACGAAGGCACTGAAAATAAAGATAGTAAAAACTGCAAAAGACTTTTAGTAGACTAGAAAAAACCTGCAAAACACTTTCATACATTTTATAAGTATTATTTATTAAGTGTTCAACGATTTAATATTTTGCATATATTTATTGTGAATCTAAGATTCGTACTGCAGAAGAAGAAAAGAGCTCATGATCTTGAAATGGCTTCACCGATTGTGATAGTACATGTCTGAGAACCATCGCTAGAAAACTTTCTTTCGAATAAATTCGCATCCAAATCGGTTCACCCATTTAGGAGTTACGGTACCATACATGCTTAAAGTTATAATACCCCTCTTTTTGCGTCGGGGGTTAAAAAATGGTCGGTATTACATCTACTGATATAAATTATCACAAGTTTCCGAACACAATAATATCAATAAGATACAATTTATATGACAACGACTAAAAAAATAATTTCCAAGTAAGTTCGTTATGTAATAAATTATTGTTAGTAACCTAACAAATACTTTAACTATAATTCACACAAAAAACCGTTCCTCCATCTCCCATCTCATGTAAGCTTAGTCTGGTTCTTAATCCCGGAGCTAATTACGATAAACTATCGCTATCAAATATTTAGACAGTTTCAGTACAAAGTCAAAATCAACTGAAGCATTTTGTAATAGCGACCGTTTAACGGAATTACCCTGTCGTATTAAGTTTTGTACAAATAATCACATTACTATGTTTCGGTATTCATCAATATTAAATAGTACATCATTAGAAACTTTAAATATCGTCTGATAGAAAGTCCGCCTTCGGAGGCTGTATGGCTCATAAATAAATCTTGAAACCACACCATTTTTAAGAAAATGCTCAAATAAATTCCATCCGATCCGACCGAATGCGCTTATCACTTCCATTATTCAGCGTTTAGCCCTGAAGTAATAACTTCTTAGTAAATTATCTTCACGGACATACCCTTAAAACGTTTCCTTTAAAAGCCGTTGAGCTTAACGTTTTAAATATCGACTCGAAACTCTTAAAAAAGTCAATTTTCCAAATAACGTTAACGTAAATTTTTATTTTTATTTTAATAACAAATTATAATAATACTTTGTATTTACAAAGTAAATTAAATAAGGCTTATGTGTTTAAATACTTACGGTCCTACATAATCTAACATAAAGCAATAACATTTTATTTTATCATTTTTGGCTAAACGCGACTGTAGAGCCTAAATAATTTCGACCTCTGTAATTAAAAAGGCCTTTGAAAAACATTAAAATTTTACTTATCCTCGACAACTACGGATATCATTTGGTACTTATATAATTAAGCTAAAATCTGTAATAAACCTTAAAATAAATAAATAAAAATCTTAAAAGATCATTTCAAAGGACCTTTATTCTGTACAGTTAATAAAACTGTACATTTATATTATAATTATTTTTTATATAATTTATCTGGTATATTATAGTATCGAACACTATTTTAATTTATACTAAACATCCTTTATCATATTCGATATCATTCATATACTAAAAAGTTTATATCTACAAGTAAATCCATTTAATATCCAAAGCCAGAACTGTTAGAAGCAATATCCATTAACATCAAGAAACGTTCAATTCATTCGAGTATTCCATTCAAACCTATATGGAGTGTATGAGTACGTATGTGAATGTATGAACGCGTACACGTGTTCATTCATTCACTAGTTACCTCGCCCTTTCAAAGGTTCGATATTACGAGCAGTTTTATAGCTCGTCGTAAACTAACAGAAACACTTAAATGTGTATGGAGTTTAAGAAAAATAAGATGTTGACGTACCGTATAAAACTTTTATGAGCATTTTTATTTAACGTTTTGTTATTTTTCTACTAAAAATGTTAATTCGGTATTATCGGGTAAAACAATCCGACGAGAAGATTATAAAAATAAAATAGAACCTGTATTTAATTTTCGTAACTTTATCTGGTGAAAATAATTAATTGTGAGGTCGAAAGCTTTACGGCATATTAACGAATAATTGGATGCCGATAAACAATACTATGTCAAGCCACGCGAACTTCATTTTGAGAAAAAATGCTAAACCTACTCTTAATAAATTTGTTTGAAGACGAATTTATCCGTCTTTTCTTTTCTATTTTTGTAAAACGTATAATGAATTAAAAGCATATTGGTATCATAAAAAGATTTATACAACAATAACTATTTCAAAATTATGGCATTATTGTTCAAATATTAAATTAAAAAACTTTTTTGATACTTAGTTTATTTAGATCACACGATTTTTTTTATAAAAAATTATAACGCATTTTCAAAATAGATCGGTATCTCCGAATTTAAATTTTATGTGGGTTGACAAATAATTGTTTATCAGCATCCAATTTAAACATAAATCTGAGTTATTGTATTCTAACTTCCAAATAGGAATTCTAAACAAGTATTTTTAGATGAAACTCGTTAGATCTCAAGCGGGCCGAGTGCTTTAGTAATGAGGAATGCTTGCCAAACACTTTTAGCTTCGTCAATTTACATATAACGTTAAAACCTTTATCATACACAATATCGCATTTATTCAAGGTTTTAAACTAATGTATACAAAAGATAGAATTCAAATCGTAAAGATAATTCTGTAAAGATTATGTGGTGTGCCACTGCTATAATTATCTTCATAATAAAACTTAAAATCTTTGCACGATTAGTCTAAGGAGCATGAAAATTTGTGCGGTTAGTAGTTCAGGTTTCTGTTGATAAATAAGAGTCCAGTGTATTGGCCTTTTTAAAAATGTATCTCCTAAGGGGATAAGATAAATGTTAGGAAATGCTATCCAGCACACGGCCAAGAGGAGAGCGTATTTCGTATGTGCGAAGTAAACTCTGAAACCACCGTACCTCTTTCAAAAATAACTGCACCGTTTGAAGATTGATGTCCATGTGTCTGTTATTAAAAAAATATATACATTAACACAAGTCAAGCCGCAAGTAAGAGAATTTTTATAAAACGAACGAATGCACATTCATTATCAAAAAATCTTTCTATTTCAAAACGATCAAAATAAAACTGATTTGTGGAGTTGATAACTTCATAGCCCCTATTTCTATAGGCGTAATGAAATGAGACATTAAATTCTGTGGTCTGTTTGAGGCAATTGAATGTTCGTTCCCAAACCAATTACGTGTCCATGTGGATATGGTCTGATATCAAATTATGTGTTCAAATATAATATGGCCAACGAACTAAATAAAGTTACTAGCGTGTTTAGAAGGCTATTTCAGCACACCATCATATAGAAAATAGTTCTTGAACATTCTACAAACTGAAACGCAGAATATACTTTATTAGTTTAAATGGGCTTCTAAAGGACTTTCGAATCGTCAAGTTACATGTCATTTTTTTTTAGATTTTTATAAAGTTACCGGTTTGGAATGTAGTCTCTACTGAGTAGAACCGGAAAGAAACTCGATAGTAACTCTTTTAAAATCAATTATACGTAATGTATTTTTATTACATTTTAATTTTGTTATCCTGATAGAAAATCGACGCGTATCCAATCCGCGCCTCTTTGTCGTCAAAATATTTTTGTATAGTATAATATGCTTTATCTATTAATTATTATTTAGAGCTAGGGAAAATGCCACGACAGGAACCTATACCTATATAGGTTTAGGATATCTTTTGTAAATATTTTTTGCATAAACAAAGTAAATGCAAACGGTACAAATAAATGACCGTGTAAATATATAAAATGTAAATTAATAAATCATATACGCATTCTTTGCATTAAAGTGACCGAATTCAAAAATTTAAATGTTTGAGCACAAAAAACATGGGACTTCGGCTATTAATTTAGACTTTAATCTCACAAAATGTTGATAAAATAGTTTTTTTTTTTCAAATCATGAAATGACATGAAACTAAATTTTAATTATTAACGTAGCTAACTCGTTTTACACAGATTTTGAAATAAAACACTTTCATATGTTCCTATCTAGTTTAAAAATACCTGCAAAATAATTACTCGTTCATCAAGAAAATTTTCGTAAAACGAAAACATTTGTTTCTTTCATCGGCAATAATCGGTAAACACAATAAGATATGAAAATAGTAAACAACCTTATATTTTATAATTACCATAATTTTATCAACCTTTATTATACGTTATAAAATATTAATTTCAGTTATAAATAAAACAATATTAAAATAAACACTCGTTAAAACATTAAACTGGATTTACGTCCGTTTTAATATTTCGCTCAAAAGATAACGCGCAAGTTCTTCGCAAACACTCTAAAAGTTGGCATTTCAAACTTTGCTAATGTAAACGAAAATAGCAAAAATAAATTAAGCTTGATTTCGCTTTGAAAGTTAATAAAGTTCTTATACATTTTCAGCGAACTTAAATAAAATAGACCAAATGCGATCGAATATCCGCAATGAGAAGGTCGCACAAAATATAAATTAAAATTATAAAATAACCGACAATCTATTCATTAAGGACATCTAAACGAGCCCCAACACGATACTTTTGATGTAAGTTGGTGAGGAGTCGAGTATCCTGTTAATTCCAAATGATACTGCAGTATCAGGTTAACGTTACACAAATCAAACGAATTGTATCATTCATAGTATAGTAGATTTGGAATCGATTAAGACCAGGGTTGGATTTGCTCAGATCCTTTCAACAACTAGAAAAGAGCTGGTAATCTTGAAACATCTGAAGAGATCTTCATGAATAATAGCTAATAACCATCTTTCATCAGTGATTGCAATCAGCTTACAAACAAAAAAAAAGCTTCGGTTGGTCAATTCGTTAAGGAGCTATGATGCTACAGATAAACACACAGAAACGCAAGTCAAACTTATAACATCCCTCTTTTTGAGTTGGGTGTTAAAAAAATAAATACTGAAATAAGAACCTGGTCTAATTTTGCTAAGAAATATGCTTGCACATTGATGTGCATATTATTTATTAGCATATGGATTATTGAATTTGAGATAGTTATCTATTTAGGTACTTTTATTTTTATAAAAATAGCGGACAAAAGATCAAGCAGGTCACCTGATGTTTTGTGATCACCACCGGCAAGAACATTTACTGTTGCTGGCAATGTGTTGCCAGCTTAAAAATAAATGATCAGTGAAGAGGAATCAGAAGTAAGGAAAGTTTTAGTGGAGGAGGTTAACTCTCACTGTATGAAACTCTATATTAGCGACTCTGCGTCGATTTGCTGCGACAGTGTGGTAATACCCCTATCGAGCCAGTCAGTACCTATTTAGTATGCTAAAGCTAGGCTTTACCGCGGTAAGTCTTAACAATCATCATTATAATACCTACGCCAAATCCCAAGTAATTATTTAGGGTTTATTAATTTAAAAACACATAGGAAAGACTCTGTAATACGATATAAAAATATTTAAAAACCATAAGTCGTTGCCCCTCACAAAAAAATGAAGGCAATAACTTCTAATCGAATGTCTTCACGGTCGATAAATACTCGCATATCTGTTAACTCGAGTGTCAACGTTGCAATTTTTTGCCGGCGGTTGAAATATTGTCCAATAAAACGCAACTGTCCATGTCACTATAGCGACTGACGTATAGAAAACGTGTGTTCACTTTTTGGATATGGCCAGCAGAAAGTAACTAAGCATTAATAAATAAGGCTTAAAAAAGAGCTGACTTCAAAAGCAGCTTTCGTTTACGTGGACGGCACACTTATAGAGTTATTTAGATTTGAGGACTAAACCACTAAACCAATTTCGATGAATTTCGATGTAGGATTTAAAAGTAATTTGAAATAAAAGTGTTTTTAAACTCTATTTGTAAATGGCGGAGGTTTGAGGCAACAAACGTTCATACTATATGTATACTACAAATTGATAATCTCCTTCTCTTTTAAATATAAATCTCTAATGTATTCATTTATTTTAGTAGAAGTTGAAAACATACTCACATACAAAAATAATCAATATATGTACATACATAATATATTTTTATTATACAGCCCAAAGGCATTGAATTTGGCGCAGAATAATGTTTTGTAATCGCCATGGATCGATATCTTACAGATGAGTTTACGCGATTCAATCTAAGAGTAATTCTTAATAAATACAATAAAATATTATATTTATGTAGACGCTTAATATAATATTATCAATTGATATATAATATATAAATAAGGATAAAGTCAAATCATAGATAAAGAAGGAAACATAATATAAAAAACAAGATTCCTAATTCTAGTTGAGATCATCAGATTTTCTAATTTACTGCCACTGTAAATAAAAAATAATCCATAGAAATAAATAAAAATCAATGTTTGTAATGACAAGCTTAAATGTAAGCTATTGATCAGATTGTGATTTAACTTCGGTAGGGTGTTTTAGGAACGCCAACGAGTGTTCCTGAGTCAAAAAAATTATATATGTACATAATGTGGTATTGCAATGCATGCCGGGTACAGCTAGTATGTATATGACAATAAAGTATTGTTATCCACGTAAAAAAATATATTTCTATGTTTCAGGTATGAATGGAGTTTTTTCAACTATCGTTAAAACACGAAATTGTACATTTAATTAAACATAATATTTAAGTTTCTCTGATTTGAAAACATACTATAGAATTCTTTATTTAATAAATGTATACCTAACCTACCTATGAAAAATAAGGTTTGAATACTAGCCGCAACTAGTAAGGACTGAACCAGTAACAATATTGTCATAAAGTAAAAAGTATTTTTCGGAGACCACATTAAGCCGTCGCATCCATTCTTATCACACAGACTTGAAAATGATCGTTACTTCAAGTAGAATTCTTACCCAAGACGTTACTAGCTTGCCCTCAAGAATCAACCCACAATGTCAGAACTTGTATAGACTCTAGCAAGAAACGCATTTTAGTAAATTTTGTTTAAAATATTGTTGTCTATGTTCATTTCCATAGATTTTTCTAGCGGGAGAAAAGACAACAAGGGCTTACAAATTCAGACGATACTGCTGTTAATTTAAAAAAATTGTGATTCCAATTATCTCTAATTGAAATTCGCTGAAGCTTGCAAGATAAAATACCTCGAAAAATATACTTGGATACGTTCCAAAACTTTAAACATGATAAGAAATTCGACTATCTCGTCTCCCATTCGAAATTTGAATACTTACAGTCTATTTTAGAACTTTTCTACTTTATTCTTCAAAAAGAAAAAGAAGCAGTTAGTGCTTAAAAAAAGCAAAAAAGAAAAAAATACATTAACGTTACGCATTTTAAAATATGAATATAAAAAAAAATTCGTGTTTTCCATTCCTACTCTTTGGTTTGAAAACCTTATTCAAACCACCTCAAAACTTTTTTATAGAAGCAAGTTTTCGACATTTCATGCAAAGTTAAAAATGTACTCGTATTTATAAGTTAGCAATATTCTTCACGAGATTTTTGTTTTCTTAAGTTTGCACATAAAATTTCATTACACAAGAGCGAATTCATAAACCTTGTTCCGAATACCCCAAGATGGAAATTATGTAGTTGATAGTGTAAAAATTATGATGTAAAAAAAGTTAACTGCGACAAAATTTCCTTGTTATATTCGTCCGTTATTTTTAGTTTTCGTGAACACAATGACGTGAACCTTCTGATTAAATTGTTTTTAATAAACCCTATTATCTTTAATATCTCATTTTTACGCTAGTCATTTGTTTAATTTTATTTGTATGAAAATATATATGAAATATGATATATTTTATTATTACAAACACTATACGGATGCGATAAATAATATATACCAATAGAATGATATAAGGTTTAAAGGATAATAAAGAACTGATATATAAATAAAAACGAATATTGAAATGAACTGGCAAAATATCTAGGAAAGACTGTTTGAGAAATTAATCAGTATCCTGTCACAATCTCTTTCCTCTAGTTCGATTTTTTAAAGAAAATATGCATTGGAGCGTGAAAAATCTCATTTCGATAGTCAGTGGGCGATTCTGTCAGAAAATGGAGAAAGATTTTTTTTTAATATTATAATGGAATTGCTCGTATATAAGAAAGGGGTATGAAAAACATTATTCGATAATTTATGTAATACAGTTTTTGCCTGAAGGATTTAGAGCCATTTAGACTTTATATGGATGCTGATAAGCAATACTGTGCCAAGCCACAGGGACTTCATTTTGAGAAAATGGCGTCTAAATATGTCAAACATATTCTAAATTAATCTGTTTGAATCTTTTCTTTACTATTTTGATAAAAAGTATAATGAATTAAAAGCAGATTGATGTGTTTAATGTGTTACCTAATAATATATTTTTTTAATGTTTCTAAATATTTAATAAATTGCAAAATATGGAACGCACTTGAAACTCGATACATTGAACTAAGAAACTTTTTTCCGTACTTATATAGTTTAGATGACTAGATTTTTTTTGAATAATGTTAAATAATGGATGCAGTTTCAAAATACATCAGTATCTCCAAATTCGACTTTTTGTGGGTTGACACATTCATAATTACATAGACATTAGATTTCATTTATAAAGCCACCAAGCTTATAATGTACATAGATCGAAGGAAATATCAATGTACGTAACTTTGAAACATCTAAAAACCGTCTTCCGCAATAATGTGACAGAAAAATCTCATTACCGAAACACGATGGCAACGTACTTTCACGACAGCTTTTTCGATTTTGTTATTTTGATAAATATTAATTTCGAAGAAAAAACCTTATCGAAACATAAGTAATAATATCTAATACAGATTATTGTAAAAACTTTACAATTAAGTTCAAATCGCGATAGACTAAGAAATCATTATATTAGGATGTTGTATTGTAAGAGAGAAGCCTTAAAATACAAAACTTATTTAGCTAATAACACATACTACTAGATGAAATTTCAGACCTTATAGAGAGTATTTATGCTAATTTAAACTTTATCAATATAACAATAGGATATAATTTTCTTCGTTACTTTAACATTGCGGTACGATTACTATCTTCAGTCTCACACTAAGAGCGGGAGTTTGCCAATGAATGGCTGTCGCCTATGAATAGTTTAGCCATTAACACTGTATGTGAACAAAATAGACATGTCTTCAAAGACAAAGTCATTATGAACATTCAATAACATATTGATCCAAGTGAAATTTGGTTGAAAAGTTAATTTGTACTAATAATTTAACAATAAACAAATTTAGATTTATTCTCAGAAGTAATATAATGTCACTTCGACCACTTGTGAACTGTGAATATCCTTTTAAATAAAATTAAAGCGAGGATTACCCTTATAAGTTTTGGTCACAGAGTTTCATATTTTTTCCATAAATTGTTTATCATTGATTTTACAACAGGAATTTATTGCCAGTGACATATTTATTGACTATATATATTAGGGAACTCTTACTAGGTGACAGAGCTATTTTATATAATTTACAAGAGTAAAACTTAGCAGCTCAAGTATATGAAATGAATAAGTAAAAGCCTGAGTATAGCTGCTATAAGGGCTGCCTCAACTAAAGCAGTACCACACTCGTACAGAGAATCAGCGGGAAGTTACTAATATAGTTGCGTTTTGTACGGTGTGTGAGAGACCCGGAAGCCTTCCCCCATTCCTTTCCTTACTTCCTAATTCATCCCTCATTATTTTTTCATTCGGTAACGCCTTTGTGTTCCTCTGATGTTGCACATGTCCATAAGCGGCGGTAAATGATGTACATGAACTAGCCTGAATGAATTTTCTTTTGTAAATCTCGCACTGGTGGGATAAAGCCTCTTCTTTCTCTTAACAACAGAGAAAAAAAATAATAACAATGTATAGTGTCCATCGTTATTTATTTTAAATATACTAATAAATTTAAATGCAACAACAACACGCAAATTTTTGCTTAAATTAATTTCTAAAATGATAGTTATTAACTAATCAATACTTTCAATGAAACGTTTTTGACGACTAATTAAATTAGCAAATCGACGAAAACAACGAAAAGAAATTTCATTGTTGAAATCGAAGTGGATGTAGAAGGAAAGTAAAAGGAGGATAATACATACATTTAAGAGTATCGAACTTCACTGAATAGAAAGTCGTGAAACTGTAATACAATGGACTTTTAATTATCACTTATAAAAGTATCACGCTAAAAACCTAATAATGTATAAAAATTAAGTAACTAAATTATTTAAAATACTATTTTTAAAAATAGATGCTGATATGCAATACTGTGTCAAGCCACACGGAATTCATTTTGAGAAAACGGTGTCTAAAGATGTCGAACCTATTCTTAACACATCTGTTTGAAGAAGCATATATACATCTTTTCTTTATTATTTTAATAAAAAGTATAATTAATTAATAGTACATAGGTTAGTAAAGATTTTTATCTAATAATGAGTTTTTCAAATATATGAAATTATTGCATAATCCAAAATATGAAACTCACTACAATATTCCAAACATTTGATTAAGAAACTTTTTTCTGTACTTATTTAGTTTAAACGACTTGAATTTTTTTTGTATAATGTTAAGTACGAAATGCATTATTAGAATACATCAATATCTCTAAATTTGACTTTTTGTGGGTTGACACATTATTGCTTATCAGCATCCAAATGTATTAATAGGCCTATCGAACGGAGAAGGTTACAACAGTTAAGGTCAGGCTACGTTCTGACAGCTAAACCACTGATTTTTATATGAAGATAACTTGTACCCCAGGGATAGATATAAACTTTTTCAATCAACCCTTAAAAGAATGTAATGGCTCTATGTTCAACAAGTATACCCGTGGGCGAACGCTAGTAATAATTGTATACCGACTTTTTGACAAGTGGTTTGTGATATGAGGCTGGCGAACGACTAAGTCCATTTCGATACCTCCCACGTAAGTTGTTGTAACCCCAAAATTACAATTTTACAGTAGAGCTCTTTTAATCCGTTTTAGTTTGAAAGTTACATTAAAATACGCCTTTTTTTAGGCGTATTTTGTTGTAACTTTCCTTGAAAAAAAAAAGATTTTTGGTATTTTTTCACTTTGAATGCATTAAGCAATGCAAATTCGTGTAGTATTCAGTAAAAACGCTAACATCATTTTTGTGGCTTACAATAACTTACGTGGGAGGTATCGATTTGGAACTTATTTACCCAAAAACCTCTCATATGAAAAAGCACGGTTTTCGAGATATTGTTTTTGTTATTATTAAAATATGGGATTCTGAATACGATACATGCAATATAAAGGATACAGATAAAGGATAGCTGCCACTCGCGACTTCACGTTTATGGTTACTACTTCGATCCTTTGAGTCGCAGCATGATGTTATATAGCCTATAACCTTCCTAAACTATCTATCTGCCTATCAAACACGAAAACAATTTTTCAAATCGTATCTATAATTTCAAAGATTTTATCCTATATACAAACTAAAAAAACTTAGAAACAATTTATTTTCTATTTATAATATAAGTATGAATATGCAGAATATGTATATATATAATTGCATATATGGACGCTAATAAGCAATACTGTGCCAAGCCACGCGGAATTCATTTTGAGAAAATGTCATCTAAAGATGCCAAACATTCTCACTAAATATGTTTAAAAAGTATATATCCGTCTTATTTTTCTTTTTTGATAAAAAGTATTATGAATTAAAAGCAGATTAAGATTTACAAAATATGGAACATACTTGAACTTCAAAACAATCAATTAACAAACTGTTCTCCATATTTTAGTTATTTGAGTTGTTTGTATTTAGTTTATTTAACTTGATTTTTTTTACAATATTAAATACGTGTTGCAGTATCAAAATACATAAATATCTCCGAATGTGACTTTTTTGGGTTGACACATTATTGCTTATAAGCATCCATATAATCTAAATGATATGTACACCGTATAGTATTAAGTCAAGAAACTTGAGTAATGAAATAACGTAGGCGGGCACTAAGAAAGGTTTGGTTACTAATGGGGGTTCAAGGAATCGTGAAGGACGAAAACTATTTACAGACATGTACACGAAGCGAATAAAATGAATATTTAACTTATGAAACATTTCTCTTTCACTGATTCAATCAAATAATTATAATAAAGCGAAGTTCAGAAATAAAAGTGTCTTTATTGTAAATTCGCTTCAGTTTGACATGTAATTGGTTTAACTTCGTAACACTGAGACAATTGGCTCGTTAACATTGCTTTCACACGACATTAGGACCTTAAACATTTTTTTTCGATCTATAATCCTGTTACGTTACTTTAATGGGCTCTATTTAACTTTTGTTTTTATAACCATTTCTCGTGTAAATATGCGAATTTAAGTCATGATTTTAGTCTGAAAGCTAGTTCTGAAATCTTTTCGATTTACTATCATGCGAATTTATGATATCGAAAAAGTCTAGGTCCCAACATGACCCTAGAGAACTTTTTACTACATTCAATATCGAAGAGTTTGAATCAACAAAAATCTTACCAGATAAGTCAGCTGAAATTCATACGTAATAAAATAAAAAAAAATACTTTAAAAAGGTTTAAATGATCACCTATAAAAGTATACAAGGCTGAGCAATTATTTGTTTGGACACAATAAATACAGATATAACCAACGCGATTTGAAAATCTCTTATTTATCTTATGTACAAAAATATGTTTGATAGTTCGTAATTTATCCGCTGGTATATCGTTCATCCGATTGCGATAAAACTTTGTCGACTCACTGTTGGCACTTACGGGAAGAATTAGAGACAATTAACTTCTAAAGAAAAAAGAGGTTTTAGACAGCCGTTTGGCATAACAATATATAAACTAACACAACGAAGGCGAGAGCAAAAACTAATAGGCTACAAAATATCACGCCACGACTCATAGAAGCAAAATTGTAATCAAAAACGTCAACCAAAATATAACGCAAGTTAATACGCAAGTCTTAGTTATTTAATATATAGAACAAAATATGTCCTCTGAAGATAATTAAATACCATTTTCGCAGACCAAGGTTGTTTTCCTTCGAGGCGACTAATCGAGATTTTCCGGTCACGAAAGCGAACCGTGAGATGCAAATCAATAATAATAGGCAATTTCTAAGTCTCACATTACGGAAAATTTATCTGTCTTTCAACCTTCAACATAATACCGCTGTCATTGTTCTGACAAAGGTTATATAATGTGGAATATGACAACCGCTATCACGCGACGATTATTATTATATCCACTTTCATATATTCATGTTGCTTTTGAATTGAAAATGTTATTTATATTTGCTTCTTGTTACTGAAGTCTTGTTTTATATCGTATTCAAAATCAGCATTTTCAGGAACAAGTATATATTTTATTTCGTTTTTTTTTTTTATGTTTTCCTTAAGCCTTTTCATTAATTTAGTAGTCGATGTTTATATTATTAAGTAATACAAATAATTCAATATTTTCATTAATAATTTTCTTTATTTTTTAACTAAATGAAAAATGAAATTAAAAATTGTTTCTTCTAAATTCTTCTGAAATTCAAAAGAAAAATTTTAATTTACAGACGTAATACAGACATATACAAATATATTGATTTAAATGTACTAAAAAACTTACTGAAATTTGTAATCACTTAACATATATCTTTAAGTTCCCAGTTCAAATGCAATTGAGACAAAATACATCTATGTTTTCTAGAACATCGTAATGGCTAGAAAGCTTATGGCAGAGAATTTAAAATCATTTGCTCGATGAGATCAGTTTAACTATATAGTAATGATTTATTGAAAACTCATTAATATCAAATTCTCTAAACCATTATCGCTGTATAAACGCAATGACTCACGTTTCACATAACATTTTTCTTGTTCTAGAGACAAAGATGATTAAAAAGAAAATGAATAACGAACAATATTTCAAAATATTTTTTTTCAACTTTGAAAAAATTATTTATTTTATATTTACATCAATTATTTTGTAGTAATTTATCACGATATATTTATAACAACATTTACTCGATGTGTTTTTTGCATTAATTTCTTAATATCTATATAGCCACCTCAACTAAAATACTAAGTTCCAGGCACGAAGGACTGGGTTTAGAAAGACTTTATTTTTGAAATTTGATTTTTTTTTTAAAGCAACCACATCTGATGTACAGCTTAGTATATTGATGAACATTAAAACTCAATTCTCTATCGATCTATACGACGAGTAAATCAAATACCATTTCTTCCAACAATTCTCTAACCATTAGTATTATTGTCAGATAAATTTCAAATAGAATATTTACCTAAGTTCAGTTTTCCCGATTCATATTTTAGACCGATGCAAGAGATTTATTTAAAGCATTTAAAAACGTTTTGTGATCCGCAATGAAGATATTGGAGTTCGAAGAAATGCACTTTGACTTTATTGGATATTGTATTTGCCATTTTTCTACTTTCTCCTCGGAGTTCTAGGAAAACTATTCAATGTGTGTAAGGTACGAAGGATTCTTTAGACTTATCCCGTGATGGTAAATTTATGAAATAAGCAAGTTGTTCAGGATAAAGTTTGTCTCTACGCTGTTGAAATTCTTTTAAATATTTCTTTAAAATGAAGTTCTTCATACTACGAAGTTAAGTAAAAAACGTAATAATTTAACGTAAATATTTTTGAAATGTTATAAAACCTGGATATTTACTATTGAATCTTATATTACATGTATTAGTAACTTGTAATATAAGAGAAATCGGTCGCACAAGAACGTTCTTACGAGTCAATAGCCGTGAATTATTAAGCATTCGCTAAAATAATTATCAAAATTTTCATATCGATGTTCAATATATTCTTAAGTTCGTTGTTTATTTCAAAATTAAAACTGTTAATACTTTACAATTTATTACAAATAAATAAATGCTCAAGTTTAAGGTAAGGTACTGAATCTTTACTCAAATTCATAAGAATCAAATTTCTAAAACAGACCACAATCCTATTTCCTACAAAATTGTTACATGTACAGATAGATGAAAGCGAACGATGCCTCTTTGATTAGTTCCTTTGTCAACGTATATTCAGTTACCGGATCACGGCTAGTTAAATTATTTTACGTGACCGAACTAATGAATGATAAAAACATTTCAATTAATACATTTTTCACTTTTTAGTATCATATTTTCCCTTGCACTGTTAAATAATTGCTCTATGTCGTCTCTGTCACTGTCGCTTCAATTAATTATTGAAATTGATGTAGGCATGTTTATATATTTATTTTGAAATAGATAGCGTTAAAAAAATAATAACCTTTATTTATTATATTTTCATAACAATGATTTTGTGCACGTGTTTAAGATTAGACCGTGTCAGTCAATCTAAATATTTTGAAAACAAATTAATGACAAATTATTAAGCCGAAATTACTCACATCATTCGAACTATTAGTCTTAACTTTAGAATAGAAACATTGTTTAATTAAAAATTTTCAAGTCCTTTCGCGTATTTTTCAAATAAAGCAGTACCATTACACCGCCACAGATAAGGCGAAACAAGAATCATCTCTGATTAGATTCGATCCGACCATTCGGAGACAATTTCCGATTTTGACGAACGTGCCTCGCTCAAACAATGAACGTGACTATTCTTACGGAGATAAGAATCGATTTTTCATTTGTCTCTCCACATGAATCCGATTTTAATTATTAATTCTGATCCTGTGAAAGATTTTGATGAAAGTGTGATGCATAAATATTAAGACCTTTACATTTAGAAAAACTTAGAAGTATTTGACAATTTCTGCGTTTGTAACTGTTTGTAATTCTTCAAAGTGTCTAACTTTTGTTTCTATTAACACAAGTTGACGTTTGCATTTATGGTATTATATTAGTTATTTTTACGTCTGCTTATCCCACTTTATTATTTATAAATACAATTATACGCATAATACTGGAGGGCAATATTTTCTAAGCTGAAAAAAGCATTTCAAACAGTTCTGTACACCGCAAAGGAAATCGGATTAGTTTATATTCAATATCCATCTGAGAAGCTGAAGTAGTCTTGAAGCATAAAATTGTGCACAGAATTTTCCTTATACAACTCAGATGAGCACTGAGAAAGGAATATTTATAATCATTTCCCTAAAAGATTCTAAATAGTTGTATAGAAGATCATCATTTCTAATAGTTCCTGAGATGCTTTGTATGGAAAATAAAATCATACACGACTATTTCAAACTGATAGTGCAGCAAAACGGTACTTTCAGCCTTTACATACAGATATACACGTCACTGGAATTGTATCGAAAGAAAAAAATCTAGACGTGTTTCGTATACGAGGTGCAGATATGGACTGTTTGGAACCTATTCAGTTTTTATCTCACACATTTTCCACAGGCACATTCACGGTGCACTGCGGTCGTTCTAAAAAGTTTTTTTTTTTTATAAAAGTTCCTTCAAATATATCCATCCTTACTATTTATAAATGCGAAAGTAACTCGTGGCTGTGTGTTACGCAATCACCCCTAAATTACTGAATCAATTTAAATGAATATGGTAGAGATAGTTTAGAGCCTGAAAAAAGACATAAACGACGAAAAAGGCAGTAAGGGATTGAAATAGGTTTATATGGATATTATGGTAGACGCTTGAAACTTTTTTTTAGGTTTTTAATAAAATATAAATAATTACGACTCTCAAAGTTTGTAAAAAATTTACCCTAAAGAGGATAACTCAATAATTTCCTAACTTTACGCGGGCGATGTTTCGACTGCTAGTAACGTAATAAAAACATAAACGATATCTTTTTATTAAACATATACTCGTACCTCAGTAATACCTCATATCGTTCACGGAAAATTTATTATTGTGAAAATTATTTATTCAGTGCAGTTTGCTGACGTCATCGGCTAGTGTGGTTACATCTGTCTATTTCCATTACCGTTTATATTCATTAACCTACCGTTTGCATATACTAACTCTGTACATATGCACTACTTATAATGGGCTGCGCACACGAAGGTCTTTGTCCGTTGGACTTTTGTCCGTCATAAAATAAAATTTATATTGCGGTACTTTTATACATTGTGCGCGTTATTCGATACAGCCTTACACGTTCTATTTCAACAAACAAAAAAAGTACCACAAACATTGTCCCTCCGCTGTAAAGACTCGAATTTTTTTTCGCCACGAAAAAGACATCAATCTTAATTCCAGTTCCATCAAAGTAATAAAGCAGTTTGTAAGTAACGTTAATATCACGAAAGAGTGGACTAAAACAAAGTCCGAGTTAATTAAGAAAAGAGCCCTTTGATGTTCAATCAGAGCTAGGCTTACCGGCGACTTGTTAAGTCAATAAAAGTATTCTTAGTGAAGTAAACGCTCTTACTTTTGCGATTGTTTTGGTATTTACTTAGGAATGGTTTATTTACCTGGAACAAAAGAAAGTTTATTAGTGTATAAAAACACATTTTCAATGATACAACACAATGTATACAGTAATTACGAATACAAAACGCTTATGCTACGAATACAAAATTTTATATTTACACTCTGAACTAAAATAAATGAACTAAACAATCCAAATTAATTGACAAGAATGATATACACGTGGTTTGATGAAAGATACCTTCACTTTTTTATTATTTTATAAAATAACGCCCCAATAACATTTTTAAATTTTTTCATTACCTATTATTACATTCTTGCAGCCGACCGTTCGGAGAGCTCTATTATTGAAGTGGTTTCCGCTAAATTAAGCCGTTTGAGTCGTTCTATAAAAAGTTATTCGATACTGGAATATAAGACTAAATTCTAAATTATTCTAAATAAATTTTACAAAACATTACGCATTTAATCCATAATATAAAAATATTGTATTAAATTTTCAATGACATTTCAAAACTTTATGTATCCACTTAGCAACTATTAAAATAAAATTTTTAATTCTTTACAGAAAATTGCTTTAACATTTTTTTTTTGACAAACTTAATATGGTAAGAGAATGATGATCGTTTTAAGAATAGGTTTTATCATATTAATTAATAAGTAAGTAGATTTTTAAAAACACATTTCAATTGCAAATTTATTACAAGATAATCTTAGTCAGAATAAAAGATAATGAGGTAGCCTGCATTTCTAAGAAACTATGAGATGCAGGCTTTCACGTTCCCTCAAGGAATGTAAGACAAACTTCATACCCATCTCATTAATATAAAGATCTTTCCTCTGCTTTGGGACATAAGCACGGTATTACTTTACTTACCATTATACTTGAACTATGCTTTTTTTGGAAGTTTTTGTAACGGCTCCCTTAAATGGACTGATTTGAATATTTTTTTGTTTTGTTCGCCTCAGTACTGAGATGGTTAGGAAAAAAGAAAATTAGTAAAAACCCAAAGGAATAACCGAAAATTGCTCATTCTGAGTTAATGTTTATGTATCCACATTTAATCTTACGAAATAAAAGCTGCCCGAGAGAGTACTGAGTACAAATAAATTATTTTCTTTGTCCTTAATCCACGCAAAGGGATTAAGTTTCGGGTATAGTACGTTTACAAAAAATGTATGCTGTAAATAATATGGTTTAGAAAACATTGTTCTAATGCAATAATAATTTGTCTTAATAAATTAACTCCCGGGGAGAATAATAAAGGGTTAATGGGATAAGTTAATCCTCTTTGGAACATATCTCAATCTGGTTCATATTAAATATGCATTAATATTGGGTTTGGTACAAAGCATTCCAAATTTAAAAAATACAATAGTGTAAGTAAATACATCTCTCGTTTTTTGGTCCAACCGATGTCCGATTTCTCCGCCAATTATAGATCGATTTTCTTTTTTTTATTCCAAATATATGTATACGAGCATACTTCCTAGTCACCTTAGATAAATTAATATTGTCGATTTAGGATAAAATTTGATTACCCCAGTGACCAGAATAAAGGTTATGTAATTATGCATATTTTGAATATTATAAATACTAGCTTCACTCGCGTTTATGGTTACTGCTTCGCTCCTATGATCCTGTCGTAGCGTGATGTAAGGTAGCCTATAGCCTTCTTCAATAAATAAATTCGAACCAGTCCTGAGATTAGCACGTTCGAACAAACAAACTGTTCATCTTTATTATATTAGTATAAATATTTAAAAAGTCCTTTTCTGTAGCTCTTCAGCGTAAGGAGCTTGTTTGATTAAGCATATTATAAAGTATTATAATTTTCTATCAATTGTTGGAATAAAGATTTAAATATCACAAAAAAGAGATCATATAAGCTCATTTAATTTTTTTTTTCAGATTGGACAACACGTTTATTATCTTTAAATAAAATTAGTTTTAAGGCTAAATAACACACGTCTATATAACATTAACGGTATCGTGTAATACACTCTATTTCATCGCTAAATGGTACTTATAATTTTCCGGGTAATAGCCAAATTCAACAATAGTTTATGCGATTAATGCGTGCGGCCATTTTGATTCTGGAATATAAAATAATTATATTGAAATATGTTGCCATTAACCCCGCCATATATTGGACATCGGTACGAGAGTCTGTTGTTTTGCTAATGGATACATATATTATTATATTTACATGTGATGAAAGTATAATAAGGTCTAATCAAAATATTTTAAAGTATTTATTTAACCGTTATTTACCATTCGACGCATATACCCATACATACGCATCACGTAGATGGGAAGGCAAGGGTAACATGAGACGAATCCACCGTGAATATCTTGTGTCTAACCTAATATACCTATTACCACCCAAAGGCGGGAATTACACTTGTTAGTTTTACTTTCGTAATTAATATAAAATATATCTGTAATTTGGTAACAGTTACCTAGGTAATAGATATTTTACGTATAAATGCAATGATTAACAATTTATATAAATCTTCACATTTACATACATTGTTTATTATTCCTTTTATACTTGAAATAAATTATTGTCAGTGACTTATTTATTGACATTCACAGCTTAGGTACTTAGGTAACTGTTATCACGTTACACAGATGATTTATTAGTTACTAGTAAAACTTACAAGTGTAATTCTCGCCTTATGGAAGTCTGTGAGCAAAACTTCTTTAAGCTAAGATTAAAAATGATTGATACTTATCTTAAAACTGCCTAAACAAAATGTGTTTTAAAATCCCGCTATAGCAATAATGACAGTTTGAAAATATTTAAATATTGTTTCATGGTGTTCCGATTAATTCAAACAATAAATTAAACATTGTTAAAGAAATAAAGTAGATTAATAAAAAAATATTTTTAAATAAATTTCTTAACAAACAAATAAAAAAGAAATGTTAATCGAAGTAACCTCTTTGGCAAACGACTTTCTTTTGTGGCAATTGTAAGAGCTGCCAAGGTTTAGGCCAAAAACCGTATATTATATGGATGGTGATAAACAATAATGTGTCGACCCACAAAAAGTCAAATTCGGAGATATAATTATTTTCTGATTCTGCATCATCTATTTAACGTTATTCAAAAAAAAAAATCAAAGATGACTTGACTATACAAGTAAGGAAAAAAGTTTCTTAATTTCATCTATCGAGAATATTGAACGCACTTGAGCATTCAATATTTTGCAATTCATACAATAATCTCAAATATTTGAAAAACTTATTATCAAAATATAAAAGAAAAGATGGATATATACATTTCCAAACAAATTTATTAAGAATAGGTTTGACATCTTTAGACGTCGTTTTCTCAAAATGAAGTCCGTGTGAGTTAACACAGTATTGCTTATCAGCGTCCATATATCCAAAGTTTACGTAAACGAAATTACGATTACAGCAATTCCGTGCAATATTTACTCGTTTAAGAATAAATTGTGTACGAATAATATTTGCTTTACCTTAGAAAATAACGACACTCCAATCTCAACTCAATCGTAAATATCGATGTATCTTTTTTTAATACTATGTATAGATGCTGATAAACAATAATGTGTCAACCCCCAAAATGTAAAATTCGGAGATATTGATATATTATGATAATGCGTCACGTATATAACATTATTGAAAATATATTTTGCTCATCTAAACTAAATAAGTACTGCGAAAAGTTCCTTAATTTAATTTTTCGAAGAATGAAGTGGGTCTCACATTTTGCAATATACAATATAGCCAGTTATTAAAAAAAAATAGTATTAGATAAAACTTTTTATTATACAAATGCTTTTATTTTAGTAAACCTATTATCAAAATAGAAAAAAAACATGGATACTTCTTTAGACAAAGTAATAAAGAATAGGTTAGACATCTTTAGGCGCCATTTTCTCGAAAAGGTGTCCGTGTGGCTTGACATAGAATGGCTTATCAGCGTCCACCTATCATAGTCACTTCAATTTCTTTCGAACCTTGATCAAATTGAAATAAAACTCCTAATTAAAGTCTTTAATCATTGAATTCGATTCACAATCGACGACCATACCGTTTTTATGTAAAATACACGAAGCAATACTTCATAAAAATAAAAAAAACCCACTGCCTAATAACAACATCTTGCACTTCAAAATCGATCAATCTGTATAAACTACAAGAGATCAAAATAGAACGGACATACACACGCAGATTGAAGCGCTAACGGTCCCTGGTTCGATCTCCGCTCGCGGCAAACGTCTGTATTGGTCATACAGATGTTTGTCGTTGTCTTGAACACCAAGTTCAAGATGTGTTTCCGGACACAGACACAGGATCATGAGATCCTAATGAGGACCGTTGAGTGTGAGGCGTGTAATTTATATACATATACACCCACATACATGTTCGAGATGAACCTCAGCCTCCTTCGGTTAGTCGGGTTATAACATTCAATCGATTTAAATAGGTACGTCTCTCTTTTTCGATGGAAACATCATGCAATAAATGGCTTTACAAAATTACGGGTTCTATGGGCATGTGTGATTATTCGTAGGCTTTGATATTGGCTTTTAAGCCGACTACTATTATTACCTATTACGCGATTCGGTCTGCACTGGATCTAATTAATCGGTAGTAGTGTGAAATCCATATCGGAGCTTAGTTCCCGAATCGATAGTGTATGAATTGAGATTAGCAACGAGGCGGAGAATACATTTTGTGTGACTTTAGTTTAATCTATACTAATATTTTACTTTTCACGCCTATATTAACAATAAGGAGACCACATATTTTTTCAAGTAAATATGTTATATAATTATTCTACGCAGACAAAGTCGCAGGGACCAACTAGTATAAAATAACTTTTTTTTTTGTTGATAAAAACATTATTTTCAATATCTAAAAGTAATAAAATGTATTAATCAAATATTTAAATTAAAACTTCATTGAATATCTCTAAAATATTCAAGGTAAACATAAATCGTTACTTAAGGTAAGACAATCCGACGACAAACCGAACTGTCTAAAGTTTATGAAGCTGAAACTAGCAGCCACGCTTCATATCTCTTCTTCTACACAACAGAATTAGTTGTCACTTCGCACAAATTATCCTCATTGTGTCCTCTAATTGTACAAAAAAAATCAAGGGGGATGTTCAACCCCTTTTATTTTATTTTTATTTTAATCTAGCAAAAAGTAGGAAAAATATGTCTTAAAATTTTCTTATCACGGCTCCTGTGCAATAGAATTAGTTACAACTTAACGAAACTCCCTCTAATACCGTCCAGAAATAATAATAAAAAAATTAAATGTGACAATCAACCCTTGTATTTTTTTTCAAATGCTACCCCTAATAAGATATTCGTATAAGTTCACTTTTCATATCTCGGCTCCTGTACACTACTTTTTTTTGTAACTTGGCAAAAATATTGCCATTAGTATTAAAAAAAATTATATAAAAAACTCAAAAGAAATATCCCAACCCCTCATTTTTTTTTCAAATTTTATTCTTCAAAAATTCGTCAAATTTTTGTTTAAATGGCCATATCTCTGCTCGTAAACACTAGATTTTCTTGTAACTTCACATAAACCCCTCTCATATAGTCTAAAGACAGTACGAAAAAATTCACGAGGGGTACCCACCCCTTTCATTTTAAATTTTTTTTTTCTTATAAACCACGTCAATTTTTTGTTTAAATTGTCATATCTCTGCTCGTAGACACTAGATTTTCTTGTAACTTCACATAAACCCCTCTCATATAGTCTAAAGACAGTACGAAAAAATTCACGAGGGATACCCACCCCCTTCATTGTAATTTTTTTTTCTTATAAACCACGTCAATTCTTTGTTTAAATTGCCATATCTCTGCTCGTAGACACTAGATTTTCTTGTAACTTCACATAAACCCCTCTCATATAGTCTAAAGACAGTACGAAAAAATTCACGAGGGATACCCACCCCTTTCATTTTTAAATTATTTTTTTTTCTTATAAACCACGTCATTTTTTTGTTCAAATTGTCATATCTCTGCTCGTAAACACTAGATTTTTTTGTAACTTCACATAAACCCCTCTCATATAGTCTAAAGACAGTACGAAAAAATTCACGAGGGATACCCACCCCTTTCATTTTTAAATTTTTTTTTCTTATAAACCACGTCATTTTTTTGTTTAAATGGTCATATCTCTGCTCGTAAACACTAGATTTTTTTGTAACTTCACATAAACCCCTCTCATATAGTCTAAAGACAGTACGAAAAAATTCACGAGGGGTACCCACCCCTTTCATTTTAAATTTTTTTTTTCTTATAAACCACGTCAATTTTTTGTTTAAATTGTCATATCTCTGCTCGTAGACACTAGATTTTCTTGTAACTTCACATAAACCCCTCTCATATAGTCTAAAGACAGTACGAAAAAATTCACGAGGGATACCCACCCCTTTCATTTTTAAATTTTTTTTTCTTATAAACCACGTCAATTTTTTGTTTAAATGGTCATATCTCTGCTCGTAGACACTAGATTTTTTTGTAACTTCACATAAACCCCTCTCATATAGTCTAAAGACAGTACGAAAAAATTCACGAGGGGTACCCACCCCTTTCATTTTAAATTTTTTTTTTCTTATAAACCACGTCAATTTTTTGTTTAAATTGTCATATCTCTGCTCGTAGACACTAGATTTTCTTGTAACTTCACATAAACCCCTCTCATATAGTTTAAAGACAGTACGAAAAAATTCACGAGGGATACCCACCCCCTTCATTTAAATTTTTTTTTTTTCTTATAAACCACGTCATTTTTTTGTTCAAATTGTCATATCTCTGCTCGCAGACACTAGATTTTCTTGTAACTTCACATAAACCCCTCTCATATAGTCTAAAGACAGTACGAAAAAATTCACGAGGGATACCCACCCTCTTCATTTTAATTTTTTTTTTTCTTATAAACCACGGCATTTTTTTGTTCAAATTGTCATATCTCTGCTCGTAGACACTAGATTTTCTTGTAACTTCACATAAACTCTTCTCATATAGTCTAAAGACAGTACGAAAAAATTCACGAGGGATACCCACCCTTTTCATTTTTAAATAATTTTTTTTTTATAAACCACGTCATTTTTTTGTTCAAATTGTCATATCTCTGCTCGTAAACACTAGATTTTCTTTTAACTTCACATAAACTCTTCTCATATAGTCTAAAGACAGTACAAAAAATTTCACGAGGGATACCCACCCCTTTCATTTTTAAATTATTTTTTTTTCTTATAAACCACGTCAATTTTTTGTTTAAATTGCCATATCTCTGCTCGTAAACACTAGATTTTCTTTTAACTTCACATAAATCCCTCTCATATAGTCTAAAGACAGTACGAAAAAATTTACGAGGGGTACCCACCCCTTTCATTTTAAAATTTTTTTTTTCTTATAAACCACGTCAATTTTTTGTTTAAATGGTCATATCTCTGCTCGTAGACACTAGATTTTTTTGTAACTTCACATAAACCCCTCTCATATAGTCTAAAGACAGTACGAAAAAATTCACGAGGGGTACCCACCCCTTTCATTTTAAATTTTTTTTTTCTTATAAACCACGTCAATTTTTTGTTCAAATTGTCATATCTCTGCTCGTAGACACTAGATTTTCTTGTAACTTCACATAAACTCTTCTCATATAGTCTAAAGACAGTACGAAAAAATTCACGAGGGATACCCACCCTTTTCATTTTTAAATTATTTTTTTTTCTTATAAACCACGTCATTTTTTTGTTCAAATTGTCATATCTCTGCTCGTAAACACTAGATTTTCTTTTAACTTCACATAAACTCTTCTCATATAGTCTAAAGACAGTACAAAAAATTTCACGAGGGATACCCACCCCTTTCATTTTTAAATTATTTTTTTTTCTTATAAACCACGTCAATTTTTTGTTTAAATTGCCATATCTCTGCTCGTAAACACTAGATTTTCTTTTAACTTCACATAAATCCCTCTCATATAGTCTAAAGACAGTACGAAAAAATTTACGAGGGGTACCCACCCCTTTCATTTTAAAATTTTTTTTTTCTTATAAACCACGTCAATTTTTTGTTTAAATGGTCATATCTCTGCTCGTAGACACTAGATTTTTTTGTAACTTCACATAAACCCCTCTCATATAGTCTAAAGACAGTACGAAAAAATTCACGAGGGGTACCCACCCCTTTCATTTTAAATTTTTTTTTTCTTATAAACCACGTCAATTTTTTGTTCAAATTGTCATATCTCTGCTCGTAGACACTAGATTTTCTTGTAACTTCACATAAACTTTTCTCATATAGTCTAAAGACAGTACGAAAAAATTCACGAGGGATACCCACCCTTTTCATTTTTAAATTATTTTTTTTTCTTATAAACCACGTCATTTTTTTGTTCAAATTGTCATATCTCTGCTCGTAAACACTAGATTTTCTTTTAACTTCACATAAACTCTTCTCATATAGTCTAAAGACAGTACAAAAAATTTCACGAGGGTTACCCACCCTTTTCATTTTTAAATTATTTTTTTTTCTTATAAACCACGTCATTTTTTTGTTCAAATTGTCATATCTCTGCTCGTAAACACTAGATTTTCTTTTAACTTCACATAAATCCCTCTCATATAGTCTAAAGACAGTACGAAAAAATTTACGAGGGGTACCCACCCCTTTCATTTTAAAATTTTTTTTTTCTTATAAACCACGTCAATTTTTTGTTTAAATGGTCATATCTCTGCTCGTAGACACTAGATTTTCTTGTAACTTCACATAAACCCCTCTCATATAGTCTAAAGACAGTACGAAAAAATTCACGAGGGATACCCACCCCTTTCATTTTTAAATTTTTTTTTCTTATAAACCACGTCAATTTTTTGTTTAAATGGTCATATCTCTGCTCGTAGACACTAGATTTTTTTGTAACTTCACATAAACCCCTCTCATATAGTCTAAAGACAGTACGAAAAAATTCACGAGGGGTACCCACCCCTTTCATTTTAAATTTTTTTTTTCTTATAAACCACGTCAATTTTTTGTTTAAATTGTCATATCTCTGCTCGTAGACACTAGATTTTCTTGTAACTTCACATAAACCCCTCTCATATAGTCTAAAGACAGTACGAAAAAATTCACGAGGGATACCCACCCTCTTCATTTTAATTTTTTTTTTTCTTATAAACCACGGCATTTTTTGTTCAAATTGTCATATCTCTGCTCGTAGACACTAGATTTTCTTGTAACTTCACATAAACTCTTCTCATATAGTCTAAAGACAGTACGAAAAAATTCACGAGGGATACCCACCCTTTTCATTTTTAAATTATTTTTTTTTCTTATAAACCACGTCATTTTTTTGTTCAAATTGTCATATCTCTGCTCGTAAACACTAGATTTTCTTTTAACTTCACATAAACTCTTCTCATATAGTCTAAAGACAGTACAAAAAATTTCACGAGGGATACCCACCCCTTTCATTTTTAAATTATTTTTTTTTCTTATAAACCACGTCAATTTTTTGTTTAAATTGCCATATCTCTGCTCGTAAACACTAGATTTTCTTTTAACTTCACATAAATCCCTCTCATATAGTCTAAAGACAGTACGAAAAAATTTACGAGGGGTACCCACCCCTTTCATTTTAAAATTTTTTTTTTCTTATAAACCACGTCAATTTTTTGTTTAAATGGTCATATCTCTGCTCGTAGACACTAGATTTTTTTGTAACTTCACATAAACCCCTCTCATATAGTCTAAAGACAGTACGAAAAAATTCACGAGGGGTACCCACCCCTTTCATTTTAAATTTTTTTTTTCTTATAAACCACGTCAATTTTTTGTTCAAATTGTCATATCTCTGCTCGTAGACACTAGATTTTCTTGTAACTTCACATAAACTCTTCTCATATAGTCTAAAGACAGTACGAAAAAATTCACGAGGGATACCCACCCCCTTCATTGTAATTTTTTTTTCTTATAAACCACGTCAATTCTTTGTTTAAATTGCCATATCTCTGCTCGTAGACACTAGATTTTCTTGTAACTTCACATAAACCCCTCTCATATAGTCTAAAGACAGTACGAAAAAATTCACGAGGGATACCCACCCCTTTCATTTTTAAATTATTTTTTTTTCTTATAAACCACGTCATTTTTTTGTTCAAATTGTCATATCTCTGCTCGTAAACACTAGATTTTTTTGTAACTTCACATAAACCCCTCTCATATAGTCTAAAGACAGTACGAAAAAATTCACGAGGGATACCCACCCCTTTCATTTTTAAATTTTTTTTTCTTATAAACCACGTCATTTTTTTGTTTAAATGGTCATATCTCTGCTCGTAAACACTAGATTTTTTTGTAACTTCACATAAACCCCTCTCATATAGTCTAAAGACAGTACGAAAAAATTCACGAGGGGTACCCACCCCTTTCATTTTAAATTTTTTTTTTCTTATAAACCACGTCAATTTTTTGTTTAAATTGTCATATCTCTGCTCGTAGACACTAGATTTTCTTGTAACTTCACATAAACCCCTCTCATATAGTCTAAAGACAGTACGAAAAAATTCACGAGGGATACCCACCCCTTTCATTTTTAAATTTTTTTTTCTTATAAACCACGTCAATTTTTTGTTTAAATGGTCATATCTCTGCTCGTAGACACTAGATTTTTTTGTAACTTCACATAAACCCCTCTCATATAGTCTAAAGACAGTACGAAAAAATTCACGAGGGGTACCCACCCCTTTCATTTTAAATTTTTTTTTTCTTATAAACCACGTCAATTTTTTGTTTAAATTGTCATATCTCTGCTCGTAGACACTAGATTTTCTTGTAACTTCACATAAACCCCTCTCATATAGTTTAAAGACAGTACGAAAAAATTCACGAGGGATACCCACCCCCTTCATTTAAATTTTTTTTTTTTCTTATAAACCACGTCATTTTTTTGTTCAAATTGTCATATCTCTGCTCGCAGACACTAGATTTTCTTGTAACTTCACATAAACCCCTCTCATATAGTCTAAAGACAGTACGAAAAAATTCACGAGGGATACCCACCCTCTTCATTTTAATTTTTTTTTTTCTTATAAACCACGGCATTTTTTTGTTCAAATTGTCATATCTCTGCTCGTAGACACTAGATTTTCTTGTAACTTCACATAAACTCTTCTCATATAGTCTAAAGACAGTACGAAAAAATTCACGAGGGATACCCACCCTTTTCATTTTTAAATTATTTTTTTTTCTTATAAACCACGTCATTTTTTTGTTCAAATTGTCATATCTCTGCTCGTAAACACTAGATTTTCTTTTAACTTCACATAAACTCTTCTCATATAGTCTAAAGACAGTACAAAAAATTTCACGAGGGATACCCACCCCTTTCATTTTTAAATTATTTTTTTTTCTTATAAACCACGTCAATTTTTTGTTTAAATTGCCATATCTCTGCTCGTAAACACTAGATTTTCTTTTAACTTCACATAAATCCCTCTCATATAGTCTAAAGACAGTACGAAAAAATTTACGAGGGGTACCCACCCCTTTCATTTTAAAATTTTTTTTTTCTTATAAACCACGTCAATTTTTTGTTTAAATGGTCATATCTCTGCTCGTAGACACTAGATTTTTTTGTAACTTCACATAAACCCCTCTCATATAGTCTAAAGACAGTACGAAAAAATTCACGAGGGGTACCCACCCCTTTCATTTTAAATTTTTTTTTTCTTATAAACCACGTCAATTTTTTGTTCAAATTGTCATATCTCTGCTCGTAGACACTAGATTTTCTTGTAACTTCACATAAACTTTTCTCATATAGTCTAAAGACAGTACGAAAAAATTCACGAGGGATACCCACCCTTTTCATTTTTAAATTATTTTTTTTTCTTATAAACCACGTCATTTTTTTGTTCAAATTGTCATATCTCTGCTCGTAAACACTAGATTTTCTTTTAACTTCACATAAACTCTTCTCATATAGTCTAAAGACAGTACAAAAAATTTCACGAGGGTTACCCACCCTTTTCATTTTTAAATTATTTTTTTTTCTTATAAACCACGTCATTTTTTTTGTTCAAATTGTCATATCTCTGCTCGTAAACACTAGATTTTCTTTTAACTTCACATAAATCCCTCTCATATAGTCTAAAGACAGTACGAAAAAATTTACGAGGGGTACCCACCCCTTTCATTTTAAAATTTTTTTTTTCTTATAAACCACGTTAATTTTTTGTTTAAATGGTCATATCTCTGCTCGTAGACACTAGATTTTCTTGTAACTTCACATAAACCCCTCTCATATAGTCTAAAGACAGTACGAAAAAATTCACGAGGGATACCCACCCCTTTCATTTTTAAATTTTTTTTTCTTATAAACCACGTCAATTTTTTGTTTAAATGGTCATATCTCTGCTCGTAGACACTAGATTTTTTTGTAACTTCACATAAACCCCTCTCATATAGTCTAAAGACAGTACGAAAAAATTCACGAGGGGTACCCACCCCTTTCATTTTAAATTTTTTTTTTCTTATAAACCACGTCAATTTTTTGTTTAAATTGTCATATCTCTGCTCGTAGACACTAGATTTTCTTGTAACTTCACATAAACCCCTCTCATATAGTCTAAAGACAGTACGAAAAAATTCACGAGGGATACCCACCCTCTTCATTTTATTTTTTTTTTTTCTTATAAACCACGGCATTTTTTGTTCAAATTGTCATATCTCTGCTCGTAGACACTAGATTTTCTTGTAACTTCACATAAACTCTTCTCATATAGTCTAAAGACAGTACGAAAAAATTCACGAGGGATACCCACCCTTTTCATTTTTAAATTATTTTTTTTTCTTATAAACCACGTCATTTTTTTGTTCAAATTGTCATATCTCTGCTGGTAAACACTAGATTTTCTTTTAACTTCACATAAACTCTTCTCATATAGTCTAAAGACAGTACAAAAAATTTCACGAGGGATACCCACCCCTTTCATTTTTAAATTATTTTTTTTTCTTATAAACCACGTCAATTTTTTGTTTAAATTGCCATATCTCTGCTCGTAAACACTAGATTTTCTTTTAACTTCACATAAATCCCTCTCATATAGTCTAAAGACAGTACGAAAAAATTTACGAGGGGTACCCACCCCTTTCATTTTAAAATTTTTTTTTTCTTATAAACCACGTCAATTTTTTGTTTAAATGGTCATATCTCTGCTCGTAGACACTAGATTTTTTTGTAACTTCACATAAACCCCTCTCATATAGTCTAAAGACAGTACGAATAAATTCACGAGGGATACCCACCCCTTTCATTTTTAAATTTTTTTTTCTTATAAACCACGTCATTTTTTTGTTTAAATTGCCATATCTCTGCTCGTAAACACTAGATTTTCTTTTAACTTCACATAAACTCTTCTCATATAGTCTAAAGATAGTACAAAAAATTTCACGAGGGATACCCACCCCTTTCATTTTTAAATTATTTTTTTTCTTATAAACCACGTCAATTTTTTGTTCAAATTGTCATATCTCTGCTCGTAGACACTAGATTTTCTTGTAACTTCACATAAACTCTTCTCATATAGTCTAAAGACAGTACGAAAAATTTCACGAGGGATACCCACCCCCTTCATTTTTTATTAATTTTGTTTCTTGTAAAACACGTCAATTTTTTGTTCAAATTGTCATATCTCTGCTCGTAGACACTAGATTTTCTTGTAACTTCACATAAACCCCTCTCATATAGTCTAAAGACAGTACGAATAAATTCACGAGGGATACCCACCCCTTTCATTTTAAATTTTTTTTTCTTATAAACCACGTCATTTTTTTGTTCAAATTGTCATATCTCTGCTCGTAGACACTAGATTTTCTTGTAACTTCACATAAATACCTCTCATATAGTCTAAAGACAGTACGAAAAAATTCACGAGGGATACCCACCCCTTTCATTATTACCATGTTATTAATAAATTACCTAGTTTGATTTTGAAAAATAAGAATGAAGGCATAATAGCATATCAAAATAGTTATTACATTAACAATAATCTTGACGCCTGAGGTTTATTATTACACCATTAGAGATAAAAATGATCTTTAAATATTTAATACATACCTGATTATATCGTAGCTATATGAAAAAGTTAATAAATAAATTCATAGATATAGTAAAATGATAATTAATTATAATGATTGAATATATATATAAACCAATACATTTTAAAAAACACGATGAGAAGATGTTACAAAAATAGGTACTTGAAGATTGCTTGACCGATCTTGACAATTCTGACAACTACGGAAAAACCTACATTGTGCGTGGCCCGACACGCACTTGGCTGATTTTTTATACTGTCATTAGACTATATTAGTGGAGTTTATGTAAAGTTACAAGAAAATCTAGTGTCTACAAGCAGAGATATGACAATTTGAACAAAAAATTGACGTGGTTGATAAGAAAAAAAATTAATATAAAATGAAGGGGGTGGGTATCCCTCGTGAATTTTTTCGTACTGTCTTGAGACTATATGAGAGGGGTTTATGTGAAGTTACCAGAAAATTTAGTGTTTACGAGCAGAGATATGGCAAATTAAACAAAAAATTGACGTGGTTTATAAAAAAAAAAAAAAATTAAAATGAAGGGGGTGGGTATCCCTCGTGAATTTTTTTGTACTGTCTTTAGACTATATGAGAGGGGTTTATGTGAAGTTACAAGAAAATCTAGTGTCTACGAGCAGAGGATATGACAATTTGAACAAAAAATTGACTTATTTTTCAAGAAAAAAAAATTATAAAAAAAGAAGGGGGTGGGTATCCCTCGTGAATTTTTTCGTACGGTCTTTAGACTATATGAGAGGGGTTTATGTGAAGTTACAAGAAAATCTAGTGTCTACGAGCAGAGATATGACCATTTCAACAAAAAAATGACGTGGTTTATAAGAAAAAAAAAATTAAAATGAAAGGGGTGGGTATCCCTAGTGAATTTTTTCGTACTGTCTTTAGGCTATATGAGAGGGGTTTATGTGAAGTTACAAGAAAATCTAGTGTCTACGAGCAGAGATATGACAATTTGAACAAAAAATGACGTGGTTTATAAGAAAAAAAAAATTAAAATGAAGGGGGTGGGTATCCCTCGTGAATTTTTTCGTACTGTCTTTAGACTATATGAGAGGGGTTTATGTGAAGTTACAAGAAAATCTAGTGTCTACGAGCAGAGATATGACAATTTGAACAAAAAATTGACTTATTTTACAAGATAAAAAAAATTATAAAAAATGAAGGGGGTGGGTATCCCTCGTGAATTTTTTTGTATTGTCTTGAGACTATATGAGAGGGGTTTATGTGAAGTTACAAGAAAATCTAGTGTCTACGAGCAGAGATATGACAAATTGAAAAAAAAATTGACGTATTTTACATGAAAAAAAATTAATAAAAAAATTAAGGGGGTGGGTATCCCTCGTGATTTTTTTTTATTGTCTTGAGACTATATGAGAGGGGTTTATGTGAAGTTACAAGAAAATCTAGTGTCTACGAGCAGAGATAGGACAATTTGAACAGGATAAAACTACTACTGAAGTATATATACATTAAAAAACTAAAGGAGGGTAGTATCCCTCTTGAAAATTATTTAATTTTTTTTTAATAATATGAAAATAACTTATGCGAAGTTTCAACGAAATCCGATGTTTATGAACAGAGATATGAAAATTTGAACAAAGTACTAAATTTTTCTTGTATTAGTTTCGTGAGAACTGGCTGCTAGCTGCTAGCTGCTAGTTTCAGTTTCGTTAAAGTTTAGCTGTTATAAAGTTTTTAATTAATAAACTTAGTAAACAAATGTAAATTCTTACAACGATTATTATTTATTTATTATTTGCGTATTTTATAATTAAAATAATAATACCAAAAAAAAACCTATACCTTCCCCATACTTTATATTTCAGCTTATGTTATACGTATATAACGTATTACATACAAGTATATTACCTCAATTTCCTTTGATTTTTAATGCATAGACATTAATCAACATTCGAATTTTCACGTATATTATGAATAAATAAGACCCTCATTTTCAGGTTTTTTTTTCATAAAATACACCACGCTTCCGTCAACCTATTTCATACCACAATTAACTAATTTAGCATTACGTTAAAATTCCACAAATACGTTGCTCATTAGAACGGATCACGCAACGTGGTCACGTACGTAGCACACGTAGTTCAATTCATTGCTCCTACAATTGAAACATTAATTAGATAAAATTTAATAATGTTAAGAGAATTCGTTTTCACTTATCTGTTTCAGAAAATGTTTATAATACACTCGCTCACTAATTTTCATTATTTCTATATGTGTGATTGTTGTCAGGGTGAACGAATAGTGATGTTTATTTAATAAGCTTTCAAAAGATGAAAACTTAAATATTAAATTATGTTTAGATGTAATTATAAAAATGAATCAGTTCCTTGTAAAACTATCTAAAGTACTCCGAAACATGGTTTCGTCCGAGAATAATAATTAATAAAATCGACACTTATTCATTAAGACATGTATTAATTGACTATTACTACGTAGATATATTTATTAAATAAAAAAAATTACAATTAAATTTAAATATAATATACTAAATTTTCTTTTGACCTTAATGAAAATAGATATTCAAAGTTTAAGTTATGTGTAGAAGGTTATACACAGTGTTAATCTACACGTTAAGTTCGGATACAAACACAAAGCCGATCCTTAAATAAGCAATTACACAAAACGTAATTGAATTATACCTTAATCGTAAACACGGACCGAAAACTTCAGCCCTATGAATAACATTTTGATATACATATTTTTATTTAACTTTAGTTAAAAGATATGTATAACCTATCTTTCTTTCTTTATTTTCTTTTACTTTTCTTTTCCACTTGTCTTATTTTTCAAAAAAAAATATGGCGGGTTTCTAACCACAAGTAAGGTAGAGTTGAGAAATTATCGATCGCAAGATTGAACTGAATAATTTTTTATAATGAAAAATTATAATGACAAATGTTCGAACATTTGTGATTATCTTTCGAATTAGTGTTACCAAATGAGACAAGTAACAAAAAATAGACTATTAAATAGATATTATACCAAAATTAGTTAGGCATCTAATAAACAAAAATCAATATTTGTTTACTCGTATTTTGTGCAAAGCCATTTATTGTTTACACTTATAATGCTATAGATAGTGCAATTAATTTTCAGTTGAAGATGCACGTCGTCATATATGTATTCTACAACAAAAGCAAACCCACAGAATAAAGCTTATTTTGAATACATAATTATATTACAACTTCTCGGCCAAAAATAAATATCACGATAATCAAGTTTATAGGCTGTAAAATGATTTATCATAAGTAGGCCATCAAACGACCGTAAGCAAGTTATAGTCAACAATTTGCCTATCGGTAGTTAAGTGAGGCAATTTTACCAGTCGATACCGCAATAAACTTAGTACACTCATTTTTAATAAACTAAAAAAAAAAATAGATTCTGTAAGACGATTTAAAAAGATAGGTATGCAATAAAATTTTCGTTCCAATATTGTAAATTACGTAGTAAGTACATTATAATAAAAAGCTTAACATATTGAATTTAATTGAAGAAAAGAATATTTATCTGAATATAAATTATGAATCATTTATCGTTTAAAAATCAATAACACCAGCAGTCATTGCTAAGTGCAAGGTCGTATAAATATTAATAAGCATAAAAGAAAACATCAATGCATAAATGCGCCTTTCTACTTTATTCCAAGAAACTACTAGATATAAAATATCAAGGTATTGTCAATGGTGTTAATAAAATACGTGGAAATTATTGTATTTAAAGGGTTTTTCCATGTGATAAATTTATAAGGGAAAATTATTTAAATAAGATTCGATATTATTATACGCTCAAGCGTACAATAATACAAACTGTTTATATAACTTTTGATATAAAACCGAAACAATAAAAAAATAACATCACCAGAAATATGTCGTTATTTATAATTCTTTCATTTTCATTCAAAAAGAAAACTCAAATAACTGGTAATAAAAGATTAAATACAGAAACAATACTTGTTATTTCGCATATTGTTTCGTTTCACACCACCGCGAATTAAAAAAAAGAAATGACCTTTGAAAACTTCACTCCATTCTATCAAATAGAACGAATTCGATCTTAATTTTCCGCTCTTTTGTTTTGCAGATTGTTTCTAAACTGATGATAAAATCTAAAACTTTTTTTTAATCTTTGTGTCACTGACATCCGTTCGCGGCTTCGCCCACATAGTAAGTACATAAAAAGAAGACTTTGTTATGTTATTCTGAAGTATAAGCTTTTTTCAATAAAAATAGCTGACAAACGAGACTTTGGATCACCAGAGAAGCCACCAAGGAAGCGACTTCGAATGCAAAATATGCAATTTCGTTGTCTTGGACGTCACAATTTTACCACTTATTTAGAATTTAATTTTAAAACAAATTTACTGAACCGACTTCGATGAAATTCTATAGGACCCATTTGAAGGCATATATTAAAAAAAAATAGTTTCACAGCAACAATCAACGTATTATCTCCACCGAAGAAAAACTTCGGTGCAAATTTGTGCATTCTTGTGCTAAACCGTACATCACACTATGAAAAGCCTATATATAAAATGTAATTTAATAAAGTATTATAAAATTTATTATAATGTAATACAATGTTTAAGAATATTCGTAGATATAGGTCAATATGCAAATAATAGTTTATATAGCTGATTCGATGCAAATATGTTCACCGTTCGACTAATGAATTATTTATTATGATAATTACTTGTATACACAAGGAATTAAAATATCCTTAATGTTTATATGGGTGTAATTCCGAATTATTGTTATGAGAGTATCATTGAAATATATTTATTTAATCAGACGATACGATATTAAAATATAAAGTCCAGAAAATAATTTCGTTTCGATAAAAGTGATACAATCTTATTTACAAATGATTTGTCAAGTTAATATTTGTCGACCTTGTTATCGAAGGGTTAAATAAGTTAATTACTTCACTCATTGTCTTGTTTCTCGCATCAGTGGTGTCCTTCGCTGGCCAAGCTGACAGTCACTTAGCAAACAATCGTACACTATCTTAGATTTTCCGAGATTACTTGTGATTTACACATTATACAACAAACATTTAAAGCCTAAAGCTTAATGAATTCCGGTTCGTTAACTACGGGTATATCACTGCCGGTTCTTCTCGAAAACATCTAAATTTAGAACCGATACTAACTTTTCATGAAATAATTTCTTTGTTATAATTTTTTGATGATTCAAGAGTGCTTGTGACAATCCACTTGAATAAGGGTTTATTTGATTTGATTCAGTATATCCCGTTACACTAAGGTATTTTTACAGGTTACAGATATTTTTAACGTTAATATTGTATAGTGTTCCTAGAGATCCTTGTTGTTACTCCTCATTCATATGCACACGTTGTTAAGAACAACTCTTAAGTATTAAATATAATTATATGTATTAAATACTCAGGTGAGGTATCCTCAGATTACAGATTTCAAATCTTAGTAACAGTAAATCATTATCTGATGTCAATTACGATAACTACTAAGTCTTATATTACATAATCCGCCTACGAATAGTGAATGGAATCCAATTAATCTTAATGCGACATTTCATAACGCGTGTATGATTTGGAAAACAGAATTGTAACACTCAATATTATTGCGAATATAATGACTACATTATTTAAATACATCCCAATGGCTTTTTCATACCTATTATATTAATATTCAATATTGTAATTATCTTAAGAAAGCAAAGTCTTAGATAGTAAATGTCTCATCGCTATGATAACATAATAATATGGTCCATTTCGTACCATTCTCCATTAGCCTGTTGATGAGGTAACCTGATTTTAAAAAAATACAAGTCACAACGTTGGTTTTTTAATGAATACATTATAATCGCTTCAAAAAGGTAGGTCATACTGTAATCCTTTACGTTTTACGATCTCGTTAATCTATCCATTAGATCATCTCAGTCCTATCGCACGTAATCCTAACAATAAGTTAACGTGAAAGGCTGAATAAAAACCTTGAAAAGTTTAACGTAGCGAAGATAAAGAGGATATTTCCTGCTTCTATCGTAAACTTACGGTAACTATATAAAATTTTATTTTGGAAAAATTTTTGATAATAATTCATTAGTCTTTATATTTTACTAGCTGTCCCTGGCGGTTTCACTCGCGTTTATGGATACTGCTTCGCTCTTATAAATCGTAGCGTGATGTCATATAGCATATAGCTATATATTCCTCAATAAATATACTATCTAACACAAAAAGAATTTTTCAATTCAAAACAGTAGTTCCTGAGATGAGCGCGTTTAAACAAACAAACAAACTCTTCAGCTCTACAATATTAGTAACGATTACAAGTTTTAATAAAACCATTATGATTGCAATTTAGAATTTTAAAATTTTTATGCAGTTTTATCACGATCATTAAAATTTTAAAAATAAAACTTTATTCCTCGCATATTTAATGGTCAATTATTTTTATTATATATTATTAAGCCATATTCGCCTAACGGTCTTTTTATAATTGTCTAAAAGCCATTTATTAATTAATGAATAAAAGAACAGATTTTTATCTTCCCCTAAATATTTTATGTTAGTGTTAGAAAGAAATAGACAATTTAAGCACATCTTTTTTCGAAAAATTTAAATTATTTTAGAATAGATTTTAAATTGTCCGACATAGTGACGAAAATCTTATTTAATTTATGTTTCATGGTAAACCTTTATATCGTTATTTTTATTTAAATTTTAATTTACTTGTACTTCAACTCAACGTAATATTAGGTAGTTTTACGAGCCAAAACAAACTCATAAAATTCATTATATTCTGCGACAATGCGACAAGAATAAATCCTCCTGTTTGCTAAAAAAAATAAAACATTAAAAAGCAAATTTAACTCGGTCATTATTAAAGTAATAAGGTTCTTTTTAGGCCTCTGTTACATGTTTAATCCGACCATAGCATTTTATTACACGAGGTACTTTCGGACTTTCTGTTTTCACCCCGCATTTAAGAGGTTAACGCTTTAACGCGAACAGTATTGCATGTTTAAAAACCTACCATAAAAAATATTACAAAAACCTTGAAAATACAAATCTTTATGTTCATTTAACTTGTTACTCAATTTTCATATTAAGCGTAGCAGGGCTCTTTTTAAAACGCAACATTTTGACATGTCTGATGTTTAATCATGTGCTGTTTCCAAGGAAAATGTATGTTGTAAAATTACTTATTAGTACATATCGCGGTTACAAAAATATTCATGAATGTCATATGCGATCGTGAGCCGCGTGATGTTGAGGATGGAAACGTGACTTTTAATACAATCTGATGACCATCACTCGCTTATCTAACGAACTAGGAAATTTTATTAAAGCAATAATTGTTTTATTTTTGTATATTTGTATATGAGGTACACATTGTTAGAAGTGCAGTAAGCTTGCACCTAAAAATTTTAAGGCAAAAAAGAACCATTATAAATTCTATTTCCATTATAAAATAAATAGGTCGCTTATGTCTCTCACTCAAAATGAATATTTCATATGATTTTTTGGTTCGCTTCATCACAACCACATTTAGGTACAAAATAAAACTTCAATTTTTGTTACTTGGATATATATTATGATATTAGGCGTTATTTCTTATTTATCGTTGTTTTATAATAAATGTTAATGTTAAAATAACTGATGATAATAACTCGTTATGATCAATTATTTCATTAATACAAAATAAATCGAATAATTGAATAGAATATTTTTGTTATTAATTTATTTTAAGCTAAAAATTTCTTCTTATTTGCTAAAGTTTTGATCATGACACTTATTAAAAAATTGAAGTGTCAATTTGAAATGTTTTTAAAATATTTAAATATTGTTCCTTTCATCACTTTATTCCCTCAGAAACTTGGTTTTAATTGTGTCTGTTTCATTAATTATTTATACTTTCATACAAATTGAATTAAGAGCGACGCGGCCTGTTCGCGAAATTTAAACACTTCAGTTCCACTGGAAATGAGTGCCGTTTGTTCTTACACTTCACAACGAATTCGAATGGAAAACGAAGTTATAAACAGCATTACACGTTTTCAACTTTATATTGCAAGAAATTTTTCAACGTTTGACATATTTATTGCCATTGTAAAGAATAGATAAATATCTTGAAAGAGCAATCATTCATCGCGGATAATCTGTGGAGCGTGAAAAGTGCCGTTAGTTCTGCGGGCGGCCGCATGGGACCGGCACGGCAGCGCCACTGCGGCACGTGATGTATGCGACTATGCGCTCGCGCAACCTATCAGACGCGCAGCCGCCGCGCGACAGCCTCCCGCGCATAACACCAAACGACACCACACGTACCGCTACTTGACGCGCGTGACAAAAAGTGAAAACAGTTTTTTAATTAATAACCAAAAGTGTAACTGACTGTGCCTGAAAGTGAATATGGCAACGTTTAAGGTAAATATAAGTAAATGGATTATGTAAACCGACCTCGAACTTGACTTTGAATTATGAAGGTGATAACTTTATAAGTTGTAAACATTGTTAAGGTTTTAATTAGGGTATAATAGTGTGAAAAAAAAATTAACTACTGTATGCTAACTCGTAATAAATATTATTAAACGTGTTGCGATAACTTAAACAGTGAGAACGCTTTTTATTCTGAAAATGTAGCCAATATTTTCGAAGTATTATAATACAAGAAATCTCCTTACAAAAAACTAAATAACATTATCCGAATATATTTTCGAAAACCATTAAACGAACTACAACAATAAATTCGCCAAAGTTGTCCAGAATTATAAAATAAGCCGTCTTTCCATCTTCTTATCTAATGAAGCATATAATAATCTGATGTAGGATTTATTTTTCTACTCGCATGAAGATTCGTTCTTCATTCTAAGATCAAAGGGAGTATTGTAAAATGATTTCTTATGCAATAACGAAACAATAGATAAAGAGGCTTTGTAGACGCTTTTGTTTCGGAAACTGGAGGATTACATTACTCTTCTTAGTATTCAATTTGAAATTCTGAAAACCCTATACATGTACATAAAATCGAAAGACAGATGAAATTTTTACAACATAAACCTTAATTTTAAGTTTAAATATTGATATATTGGAAAATAAGTAATGTCGATTCTTTACCGAACATGTTAGTTTAGAATCAACGCTATTTTCGTTTAAAACTAGATCATTTAACTCGGCAAAAAATAAGTTATTTTATTCTTTGTATTATTCATGAGTAAATCTAATTATACTTTCTGAGAAAAATCACATGCAACGCTAAATATATTCGCGAATCATAAACAACTCATATTAATTAAATTTCTTAAGTATAATTTTTAAGTAATTGTATTTTAATATCAACTTCTTGTACACAGTCCGCAAGCCTTCTTAGTAAGTACACCTTGAATTAAATGTTTTGCAGGTCAGGGTTTAAATTGAACATGAAATTAAGTTTATATGTCAACGTATGTATTTCGTAATACTTTTTACCTCAGCAATAACATAAATTAAATAAAGAAACCGACTTCAATAGCAAATAAAGCAATTTCGTTTACTTGGATGACATTCATATTGCAGTTATTTTCATAAAAATTCTACACAACCAAATAATAAATATTAAAAAAAAAACCTACACTACAAACTGTAAGCCTCCTCCTTTTTTGAAGTTGAAAACGTGCAAAAATATGTTTTTTATCGAAAAAATGTATGCTTAGTCAGATGTACAAATGTTTGCTGATGGATAAGTGATATGATCGAGTTTTTCCCGAATCGCACTCAAATAACTTATCTACTGATAAGAAAACATAATCAGTACTCGTATTTATCATCCCGTGCCTATTCTGTTACGGGTCAAACTTTCGTTTTACGTTATACGGTTGACATCATTTTCTCATCTTTGTTTACGGAATAATGTATAGATATTGCTTCATTGTCGGCATATAATAGATAGTCGTGTAAGCCCGTATGATTTATAGTTTCGAGGCTTCGCTATAATCAATGTTTAGTTTTTTTTTTTTTCTTTTCAATCTCCGTGAGTACCTATCACTGCTATTTCCTTGATAAGAAGAGAAACTTGAAACTTTCCCACGATATCGCGTATTTACTTATAATTTCCACTACACTATAAGTGCTTAATTGCTTTATCGAGTCTTTATCAATATTCAATATAACGATCAAAGCAAAAATTTGTGGAACCTTGAAAAGCCAAATGCCATTTACATACTCGAATGTATTGAAAATGAACCCGCAAAATTATCACGAATCTGCCAACGCAATTATTTAAGACGCCTTTGTATATTTTGAATGTCGTGAGCACCAAAAAATAATTTATTGAAAGGTAGAATAATTATAACACTTTTTTAACCAATTAATAAAATGTTTTTGGTTGTTAATTACTAATCATATAAAAAAATAAAAAGTAATTATGAAATGTTTATTCAAGTTCTTTTTTATGTTTCTTATGTAAAAATAATTATGAATATAACACTCATTTCATTTAATTCAATTTTTTGGCTTTTAGTTGTGTCACACCCATTTCATACTCGCCAGTAAAAGTTGCACGGAAATAAAATAATAACAAGTCACACCGATGTATCAGTAAGACAGTTTACGTTGAATTTTACATATCCTTATCAGAATTCCCAACACACTGAAACATACTTTGTAATCAGCACATGGTCTATACTAATAAAATCGTCAATAGCTAAATCATTCCTTAGTTCCAAAGCGTACGACCGTTTTTACTTTTACTGCCGTGTGTTACGCACTTTTTTTGTCTCTCTCGGAATACAAATTATTTAATCATTGATCACAATTTCCTTACCAAGTTGCTTGCAATTGAATATGTAAAATGTATCACGATTGGTAAAGTAATTTCATTTATATACCTTCTTAAATAAACACTCTCATCCCCGTTGCATTAACTCTGCAATTGTCGTTGGGTTTTTACGAAGGAAAAACATAAAAGTTCATTAAAAAAATGTATTACTTCCTTGTTTCTTACATATATGGATGCTGATAAGCAAAAATGTGTCAACCCACAAAAATCCAAATTCGGAAATATTGATGTATGATACTGCATCACCTATTTAACATTATTAAAAAAAATAAGTCACATAAACTAAAGAAGTACGGAAAAAAGTTACTTAATTAATAGTTTCGAAGCTCAAGTGCGTTCCATATTTTGCAATTTATACAATAATCAAAAATATTTGAAAACCTTTATTAGACAGTATATTAAATGTATCAATCTGCTTTTTTTTTCATTATAAGTTTTATCAATCAAGAAAAGAAAATATGGATATAGACTTCTTCTAACTTTATTAAGAATTGGCTTGACATCTTTAGACGCCATTTTCTCAAAATCGAGTCTATATGGCATAACACATTGCTTATCAGCGTCCATATATTTATCTATATATTTTTATTCAAATCTTTATTTCAATAAACTCAGAAAAGCTCTAAGAAATACCAAAATCAACTGCCTATTTTAATGTTTTTAATAAATATTTGAACAAATACTAAGTACATTAATTTTCAAACATGTATTTTGTTTTATCGTAATATGATTTCATAGTTAAACAAATCTAATCTATGACTAACAAGTGGGAAGGGAGGTAACATTTTATTACCACGGCTTACAAAAAAAATAAACACGAGTTCAAATTATTTGCATTGCTATCGGAATCATTTGTTAATATAATTACTTTTTGATGATTTATTATACTTACGTTTATGCATTAATTTTATTTGTTGATATGTGATAATAAATTAAAGGAGAAAATTAAAAGTTATAGATTCTTTTAAATGAATCAATCAATTATTGTGTAATATACATTTTGCACACACAATGAGAGCACAATGTCTCTAGTTGAACTAAAATAGTTACAAAACTTATCTTTAATGATTATGACAAAAGTTATAATTCATAGTAAATACAATTATATATTTTTGTTACTTGGAATTAGTAGTAGATGTTAATAAACTTTTCCCCAGACGTGTGAATTATTTTCATAACAAATGCGTCCCATGGCCAAAATTTAAACATGCATTTGACAACATAGCCTTATCATAAAAATAATCACCGCCGGGTCCGTTGAAAACAATACGACAGGAACTACGCTGTGGAGCCAAAAGACTAATAAATATGATCGCTATTATGACTCTTATTAACCTAAAAATAATAACTACTTTTGTTTATACACCCTTTCAATTATTATTTTAAGTTAACTGATGTGCGTGTCCTCGCATGTTTCATTACGGAAAGTCATTATTTTTATTAATGATAGTATATTTCATCTTAATGAGATTTGTTTTTTATACGTAAAAAAATCTTTGAATTTGAGTTGGTAATTGCATAATCATACTTTTGTTTACCAACATAACAATCAATTAAATTTGCATATTTTAAATAAATAATAAAGTCTTTGCAATTATTGCCCTAATAACTCGATTTGAAATTGCATAAGTTAATTTACAATAACATATGATTATGCTCGTAATGTATCATTCTACGTGATTATGAGTCGTAACTTTTACGTGTAATGTCCACGTTACAACACTGTTAATCTGTAACATTTACATAAGACGCTAGTTGTCTCAGTGTTACACAAATATCACCCGTTTATGAATGTGATATATATGTATCAAATAGTACTGACCTCAAACATTGTAGGTTGATGTATGTGAATGTAGTTTGGTTACAAAATTTATAATAAAAGTCGCGTATTACACACGTAGAAAAAATACGAGGGTTGTCATGTCTTTTGATAGTTTAAACTCATGCTATATTGTATGCTATGTAGGCGTTATTTTATTTTCTTTATGATAAATAATAGGAAGGAATAGCTACGTCTTACGACTTTTATTTGTGCGGTTTAATTTACTCTGCTACTAGCTATATCCTTAGGTTATCGCCATTTTATACACAGCCTACTGTATTAGCTAGAATGATCTTAGGAATTGTGTCAATTTTACCGTTTTATTTACGCCCATTGATTTTTGTTAATAAAATTTAACAAAATAATTCAGCCGACTTCAAAATAACATAATAAAGGGTCTTAAAAATAAGAAAAAACAAATTTGGTGGGTAATTATTTAATGCATAACAGAAAAGTTTGAAGCCACTGTCGAAGCCCTAGGATCATTTATGTTAATTGTTAATTGATAAATTGAAAATGTGTTATTTTTATTAAGTTGTATTTTTTTTACAATTTTACCAATCATTGAAATTATATAATAGGAAAAAGTTCACAACAAACTAAGCATGAAGGTTTAGTTCGATATTTGTAAATACACTGAAAGCCCCGTTCAAACGTAACAGTGAACGGTTAAATAGATCAAGTGTTGTTTCATCGAGCGTTTCCAAATCATTCACGCATCATTACATTTCGAGAAGCTTCAGATGTCTTCGCGTATGAGATTAGAATTTCAAAACAGATATACTCAGAAATAGAAAATACCTCATTTGTTTAAAATTATAAATACTACATATTTACAATACAAGTTATATATAAAGGACCATCTGTTTTCCAATATAACCCACTATTAACTAATAGGAACTACGTAGTAAGCTTAGACAATATAGGCAGTCGATTCGTTTGTAGACAAGTCGAAATGTATGAATAGGACACTGACATGATTTATGGAAAGTTTATGTAATTTTGAGTACATGAACTGTCAAATAACACAACCTTATCCAGGCCCCCAGTGCTAATGACAACGTCAAATGGTTATCACCGATACAATGTGGCGTTAATTTGAGATCTCACGGTACTGACTAGTATGATGCTGTATTTTAAAACACATATTGAGATTAGAATTATAAAGCCAAGTCTTGTTTTAAATTCTTGTTTAAAAAATAAAATTTAAAACTAACAAATTTGTTTCACTGAAACTGTAATAAGAACGAGATTAAGAAATTTGTTGATAGATTATTAAAAATATATAGAGCAGATCTAAATTGATTATTATTAATAGATGTGAAACCATATTTTATCATAATCTTGTGCCTAACCGAAGAAAAAACTACTGCGAGTTAGAAACTTGCATGCCATCGGTATCATATTTTATTAAAAATTAAAAATATTTCGTATTGCGACACAGCAATATAATATGGATAAAATAAAATTCGCTCATACAAGTATCATAGTCATAATATGTAACTTCTGAGTTATAAAATATTCAAAATATCCAATTTCAATAAATATAGCCCGAGCTTTAGCATTTCAAGTTTATATATTCCGTAAAAAAAAATACAAAAAACATAACTCAAATATTGAACATAAATGCATTTATATCATATTTTAAGGATATTGTTCGGTAAAATAAGTATATATAAAAAAACACTTAATGACAAAACTTATTCGTAAAGAACTGGTTTTATAATGTACGAGTATATAAAATGAGATTTAGTTTATATAATTTTTTCTATAGAGTTAGTTAAGTATGCTAATTCAAATAAATTACATATAGCACTGTAATTAGGGTAGTCGTTATTAAAAAATGCAGGAATGCAAATATTGTTTTTTATATATACATATTCGAACATTTCTATTTGTAATTGTTATTATAAAAAGTTAAATTTCAACAATCATATTATCGCTTAAACGTTAAACACGTGTTAAAAAGTCATACATCGCGTTAAACGGAACGCGTTATATCACTCATCTTAAACGAGATACAATCTTTAAATAGCACTCTCTCCAACTTTATCTAAAGTGAATAAGTAGTTTTAAATCGCCTCGCTTATTACTTACGTCTGTCGAAATTATGCTAAATTTAGCATCACTTATTAGTTAATTTTATTTCGTGTTGTCATAACTTTTGCTCTGTACCAATAATTGTATAATCAATTGAATAATTTTATTTTTTACATTGAAAATTTTACTAGTAACTTTATTGAACAGAAATTAAATAAACAGAATTTAAAAAAATACAAATTACATTTAAGGTTTTTTTTTCAATTATTACTTAATTGATAAAATAAATATTATTTCTCCTATTTTCATTATATCAATTAAGTGTCAAGTGTCTTTTAAAACAAACATTGATTAATTATTATGTTCTTAACGTTATTTTGTTTTTCTTTTTTTATTTACATGGAAAATAACGATTCCCTAATTGGCAAATTGAAATTAAATCTTTCATTTATATACGAACTATTTAAAACGAATCGATTGTCTTTTCATACATAAGTTAAGTATGAATATTAAACTATCGAACTAAATAATGAAAATGTTTCTTTATTATTGTAATTTCAGTATTGGGCCTGTTTTGTATAATAATACAAAAGATCGACTTGGATTTATTTAAATACGACCCTGATATTTATAATGAAACCCACAGCAAAACCCGTTTTCCTGTTAAAATCGAAACGAAGATTTCACAATTGCTATCGAATAAAAAGTATACCTGTTAAAATTAAATGTTATTTTAAATTTTAAAGGGGTAGGCATACCTAAATGAAAATGATATGAGTTTATTTATTATTATTCATATTTTACGAGCATTTAAGATCATATTTATTATTTATTTTTAAAAAAGTATTTTTAATAAAGCATTATTTTAATTTAAAATTTTAAGCTTGTTTGTTATGCATGTCAAGGATACTTCATGAGGCAAATTATCTACAAGTTTGCAGGAAAACAACTTCGTAATCCAAACGTGGCATGAAGATGCACTACTACTTTAAAAAGTTTTAATCTGACAGCTTAAAGTATTACATTTAAAGAGACTTAAATTGTCACTTACTTCCTTATTTACGAGTATAACAACATACTGAGATAACGTTATCTCATCAAAATCGTCTATAACTTTAAAATATTATATAGATTTATAATATATATTGTGTCGTATTCGTACAATTTTTGTAAAAAGAATTTTTAAACCAGGTAAATAAACTTGTTACAATTTCCTTTAAAATTGTTACTAAGTTCCTATATATTTTATCTTATCTGAAAAGCTAAAATAGATAATGGTTGACACACAATATGTCACGAAAAAACACAATAGCAAATGCATAAAAGTTTAATCATTGTTAATAAAAAAATAAACAGCTGGCGTCTGGGTCAATGACACCATTGACTTTCAATGCGATAAATACGGGGACGGGTAAAAAACTAACATACTTTAAACTACGTTTACTTATCGTGTGCCGATAACTGTTATTAATGAATATTGAATGAGCCTGTAACTGTATAAAACTCTATATCTCTGTACACGTAAAATATTCAAATTTTATATATTCAAAATCATATTTTCCGTAAATCCTTTACATTGTCAAAAAAAAATCATTAATCATGTAAATTAAATGTACTCTTTAAACATTATGCGAATCATTTAAAAAATAACAACCACACCATATATAAATCTAGTTAAAATATTGTACAAAAACATTTGAATGCATATCACCTAATTTAATGTTTGTTAATTTGCATAAATATATTCTTGCTCTATCTGATAAAGCACGCAGCGGGTTGAATGATTATAAATAGCTCTGTATTTAATATTTGCCCATAATGTGTTTGAAATGCGTGAATAATTAAGCTTTTCATATGTTCTTAACAGTATGTAATCAATTTTAAACTCTTTGCTCATACTGTATTTTAGTTATTGCCACAGATTAAAAACAAATACAGATATAAAAAAATTAATGATGACGCCTCCAATATTATAAACGTACATAAGGCATATTATTGAATTTACATCATTTCCATGTTGCATACATAACGATATATTGCTAATTATGTCAACGTAATTTACTTGTAATTAGATAAATATTGCACCAAAGCCCTGCCTATAGCTGTATAATAGTGAATTTAACTATTGTTCTAATAAAGATAAATTTAAATACATTCAGTACAACGTTAATCCGATTATTGTTACGAGAAAATTTTTCACATATTTTATCACTATTTTAAAAAGGTTTTTATATGTTTTTGAGATGTTGCTAATCAATGATAATTGATTACTATAGATCTGTCATGCTCTTACGTTAAAACTCGTACACATTCTGAATTTTGACAAGCACGTCAACTGACTCGGTAGCCCAAAGACAATGACATCGAAAGTGGACGATATTCTGGTTACCAAAATACATAAGCACAAAATACATATCTGTAGTCATAAAATATATTTTTGCTAATATATTACGATATTACTTTCAAGAAGAAAGCTTATCATAAAATAGGACAATAGTTTAAGTAGTTTTGGCTCTTAAGACGAGAAAGTAAATTTACCGATCGCTTGATTAACGGAAGTGAGAAGTGTTTAATTTCCTAGTGCTAGACTGCTAGCGCTACGAACGGACGCCTTCGAAATACGCTACATGACAGAACTATAAAACGTTTTATGTCTGTGAATCTATAAAATATAAGACTTGAAAGTTACTATCCAAACACAATAGAATAAAAAAATATTTCGAGAGCTTTCTATACGTTATTTTAGTAGATACAAATAAAACATGAAACACTATAACCAATTATTTATTTTGAAAGATTATATTTTGATTTTTCATAAACTTTTCTTTGTAATTTTTTTGATAAATAGTTAAAAACAAAAACTAAAAATAATATATCAATGTTTTACTTCAATTACATTCTTGAAGTAGACTAAGTACATAAAATCCAATATTTTTAATAACACCCGAATATCTCTGGAAGCTTAGAGCAAACGTAGCATAATATGCAAAGTAATATGCAAGTACGCCTGAGGCTCTAAAGAAAGCGTCTTCTCTCACGTAGCTTTGAATTTAGTGCTCAATAAAAGTGTTCAACTCTTCACTTTTCTTTCTATTCAGCGCCCCTCCAAGAAACATAGGCCACTTTGCGCGGTATAATTTTACTTACCCACAAGACTTTATTAGATAGATTATTTGGTATACAAGCTTACTACTAATGTACTAGCTCTAGACAGGAAAATTATCCTCAAATGTGTTGCAAATTCGCTCATAAAGGGTAACGAGTGGCTTGTCAGATTGGGATAAAAAGCGATCTTCGTAATATACTAAGGAAATATAAATGTTTTAACGACATGAAATGTTTAAAATATAAAAGAATTGTTTCATGTTGTATCATTGTCAATATACATTATCAAATTATGACTTTTTTTGTCGTCTCGAACAATTTTAGGATCACATTACCGTAAATTTATATATTTCCTGCAGGCATAATAACTTATCATTTCTTTCTTTTGTGCTCATTTAGTTACAAATTGGTTCTGTTGTTTTCCGCTTCGATTTTTTTTTCTTTAATATAAATATATATTTTTTTACAAAGATCTATATTTTAAAAATAATAGCGTATTCGTTATAATGTTCGACATAGTTTATTTCACAACGATCAATTGATCATATATTTTATGCATATGCTTTATTAGCTATGGACGTAGGTGACGTAGATAGCATTGATTTTATTGACATTTCCAACAACAGCCTTGCGCAAATCACGTTTATGCTAAACGTTAGCTAAATATTGTAAAACTTTTCAGTAAATTGTTTATTCCAGTTTGAATACACTTTGAAGTGTTACCAAGGTCTTATTAATATGTTATGGAAATTTTATTTCATAAAATATTCGAGACTATTACATAACTTTTTATATATAAGTTATCTTTAGATTTAATATTTTCTATAAAAGATGTATTCAAATATTTCGTAGAATTTTTTTTTTAATGATTATTAAATTGATGCTATTAATTTGAATACTAAAATAAATAATGTTTCAAAGCGCCATTAAAACATACGTAACACGTAATACTTTAAAATTACAATTGTAAAATTATAATCATTCAATAACAGCAAAATAATTTTATTGTATTAAATAAAACAAAAGAAGATCAAAATGTACCAAATAAATAGCCGCAATAAGGCATACTTACATCACAAACAATTACAAAGTTCCGCACTACGATCTCTAATTCAAAAAACGTCACGTAAAAAACAAAACAAGCGTCGTTGTCGCTTACAAATTGATTTCGTTTTGACCTTAACATCATTGTGAATTTGTGCGATCACAATTCAATATATAATCGCTGATGCGGGTGATTGATTTTGATTTTCCGTCTTACAATCAAATTAGTCCCACGTGTCCTTTTGATTAAGGCTATGTTCTTTACAGTTCGCTACATACGGGTCAAAACAGATACTTTAAGGAAAATTTTACGCTTTAAACGGTTTATCGATATGGTGTTGTGTTGTGTAGTTGTCCAGTTAATGTTATTTACAAGTGTCTCATTTTGATTTAACAGCGTATACAATTTTTAATAAACGAATAATATTAATTTATAATTAGAAATCTAATTTTAACAGAACTATATTTTCAATTATTAAATTCGAAACTTAAATCGAAACTCATGAACTTTCTCATTCAAAAAGTTAAGTCACTACAATAAGTCTATATTGAAAATTACTGCTATTTATTACATTTAACGAAAAATAAATGAGTATAAAATAATTGAAACTCTTTATATTCATACAGATTGTGCCGAATAAATCTTGAAGAACGAAGTCATGTGGTGATTTCCAAAAGATATTCAATTCAATACGAGCCCGCACGACTGTTCTCGATCGATTCGTTTCTCCCACACAGAGATTGTAATTAAACACTTTCATGTTTTTTACCGTAGACATTTTAACTTTCAAATTAACTCCGTTTTTTCTATATTAAATTTGGCAACGTAAACCATATTTTCAACAATAACCTAGACAAACAATAACAACTAAAAAATAAATTAAATGCGATTTATCTATACTAATATTATAAAGGTGAAAAGTTTGTTTGTTTGAACGCGCCAACCTCAGGAACTACTGGTTCGAATTGAAAAATTCTTTTTGTGTTAGATAGTTTCTTTATTGAGGAAGGCTATGTTGATGTAACTACGACTCATAGAAGCGAAGCAGTAACTATAAACGCGAGTGAAACCGCATGGGACAGCTAGTAGATTATATATAGGCGAATATTTAGAAACAAATAAATGAAACACAAAACAAAGTAGCTTTAATTTTATTTTATTATAAATTATTTTGGAAACTACTAAAAAATTAAAAATTTTATCGATTTACTCGCTATGAAGGAGTGTTCACCTGAGCCAGATCGAGGTCGCAATTGATTGAAGTCCAATTAGAACAGTTAATAGCCGAGCAAATGTTAGTGCGACACCGATTGAGTTTGATTCCCGTAGAAATGTTCTCGTTTAGACCTCAAACATGTTATTAATAAAGTCGTTCTCAATAACATAACGAAAGGAGGTGAAGGTGACCATAGTTTAATAAACAGTAAGTACACCACATACGTGAGTCACTATCGATTATATGATATAAAATATACCATGTATTTTTTAAAGTATCAATAATGTTTTATTTTTGTTTACTAAAAACGAGACGTTTTCTAAGAAAAGAAATCATGCCTTTAAGTTACGTTAGCAAGTAATTAACATCTTCTAAAGTGAGAATTAAGTACACTTGTTAGTTCATTGTATCCGTGATAGATTAATTTGCTTGGCATTCATAAAAAGAATGTAAATTCCAAATTTTGAATAAAAATATCCTGATTTTTTTTTAGCTTACATATTTTAATAATGTTTTCATAAATTGTTTAACATTGCTTTTACACCTGTAAGAATGTACTGTTAGTGTTTTCTTTTTGACACTCATAGCTTTTTTAAGATCAATTACGAGAGTAAAACTTACAAAGTGTAATTCTAGTATACTTTCAAGTATTCAAAATTTTGGAAAATCTTAGGACATGAATGTTCTTTTATATTACGAAATCTTATGCTTATTCATTTTAGAAATATTATTATTCCTACAAACACGGTAACCCAAAATTCTCTATTACTTCACTCTATTTAAGCAATAAGCGAACTGGTAATGAGAATTGGTGACAACTTTATACCTATTATCGAAATACACGGACGTGTTTCAAGTACGTCTATTATATCTGTTTCGTCATATTAATGATATTATGTTGCATAAATTCACTGATGTTGAAAACGTGTAACAGTATCTTTTCACAGTATCGATCGCCATAAAGACGATAATTGCTGCACCTCGCCACTTACATTTATAGCTAATTTCGTGATTATTATTTCGGTCGTTTCGTCCAATTGGGGAATTACCTAATTTATTCTTAAAAACTTCTATATTTTCGTCTTATACTATTTTGAACATTCGGTTTCGTTTCGATTTTATTGGTTATTATTTAAAAGGTTAATAGAGAAATTTAAAAATTTATTAAGAAATATAGTAATTAAGCATCATACATCTTATGCGATGTAATATCTTATGATAATGTGAATTTTATGCTGATGCATCGTCTAAATTTTTTTGTATAGCTTAATTATGCTATGCCTATACGCTTTTCGATAAATAATTGACAAAGTTATATCGCAATCGGATGAACAATAGGGCAGTGCATAAGATATTATAAGATCAAACAAACCAACATTTATTTTTTACATTATATAAACGCAATTATTAATAGTTATTTTGAAACCAATCAAAGATAAAACAAAATGATCGGCGATATTTAAAAATAAATGTACAGCTATGTTAATAAAGTTATTGGTCTTAAATCACCTCCAAATCCGTCCACTAGTCTATCGCTCAAAAATTTTCTATAATAAAATTACTCTATAGTTTATTTTTCGAACAACGATAAATTATATTTAATCGTTCCTGCAATGTCTTCTGATGTTTGCGTTGTTTTCCATTCGTCTTTCGCTTTCGCACATAAAATGGCGTAATGACCGTTAGAGTTGGTTCACAAATAGCATTTTTGCTAACCGACTGCTTACAATATGCTTTATCAAGTATCCATTAAAATTAATTATTTTTTAATATTATTAATCTTGTAAACAGTCAATAAATATTTTTGCAATAATACAACCTATAGTAAAGAATAATAAAACTTCCAGAATGTATTTAATACTGCACGAAAACATTTTTCTTCGTGACATCAATTGCTAACATTGTTACTTATAGGAAACAGCAGTCATATTTTTATAAATAAATAAAAATGTTTACAAGCAACGTTAACTTTGTTATATTAGAGAGCGTCTACATCAGAGCTAAACTTAACATTCCATTTATCTGGATAAAGTTGTTCAATAATAGTCTAGTTCGATCGATAACTGCAACTAATTTTATGCCACCCGATTTAGATAAGCCGGTATGAGATTTTAGAGGCTATTTTATACATTGATAGAATATATTTTAGTAAAACATTTTGTGCGTTGTGTAATATTGTCGTATTTCCTGAAACTTTTATGGTTATGTTTTAATTGTTAATTATTTTAATTACTTTTTATTTTAGTAAATAATAAACATTTTATTGTTTTAAATTAAAATTATAATGGATATAGTAAACAGACAGTATCATTTTAGTATGTAAATAATAACACGAATGAGTAAATAAAAATATATATTGTCGACAAAGTTCTTTTCCTAGCCAATATTGTCAAAATGAATCTCTCATTTATTGAAAGTCCGCTCTTCATGCTACCTCAACTTACGAACTAATCGACAAGTTAAATCAGTCCAGCCTGATAAAGTCAGGCAAACTATTCGACAGTTCGACAGTTTGCATGTCGGTGATTTGTTTGACAATTTCAAACAGTTGCAGCTTACAACTAAGGCATTAATATTTTAGAACATGAAATAGTTTTGAATTAAGGTGGTGGGGGATTTTTCCTTCTATTTAGAAGTAGACGTAACTCGAATGTTAAAAATAAGCCTGAAACGTTAAAATAATTCAAAAACACAAATAAACATTTATTAAGCATTGTTCATATCTAGAAAACTCTTTTTAACGGGACAGTACGGTTGTTTAGCCGCGATGGAATTTCATATATAACGCTAACTCTATAAGAATTCACTTCAAGAAATATCAAAGCCATTTCTGTTATCTCTTCTTGGCTCTGACAAAAATCATCATGAAAGATCAGATTTAAAATAATAGATTTATTTATATATTTTGAAATTAGTTAACAGCTTATAAAAGTCTAATTAAGAGTTTTATGGTTAAAAAACCAAAAACTGTATGGTAGGTATAAAATTCGTTAAAAAAACAGAAGCAATTTCTTCAGTGTTATATTATTTGACTGATAGCGAGTAAAATATATTGCGACTGATAACTTAATCGAAATTTTCCAATTTCCATTCACGTTCAAAAACCTAACGAAGAGAATAATTTAGTAGTTTTAACGCAATTTTGAAAATGACGATACATAATGTAATAAAACATTTTCTCTTTAATATGAACATAATTTTCTCTTAAATAAAAAAACTAGAACAGATAAATCAAGGAGTAATTGAATTGATGTTTTGTTTTGTGTTATTGTGTACGTATTTTCAAAATTAATGTGGTCCGTTAGACGGACACACGAGTGTAATTGAATGAAATGCAGCGTGAACACTGATAGCAAGTAGACTGTCACGGCCGGAAGAAATGCGGTCACTCGGATGCTGAGAAAAAAGTGGTAATTCCTATAATAGATGTTGTTATTCACAATTACTAATCGATTAGTTATAAAAAACGTGTGATGTTTATTTAATAGCTTTGAAATTGATTTCTTTTTCTGTGTGTACTAAGATTAACAACAGAAACAATGCTGACGCAAACCGTACCGGCGGAATAGATTAAAAAAAATATATGAGCGTTTTTAGCTTTTACGATGTAGCTATATAAACTTTTTTTTTGTCGTATATCAGAAACATACTAAATATAAAAACTTTTATTCAAAGGCAATACAAAAGAAAATAGCAAAAAAAAAGTATTGTAATAAAGATCAATAAGCTTAAATCTCCGTTTTCATCAACTTAATACATTCAGCGATAATTCCCAGAAACATGCATTTATAATACCATCAAACGAATCCACAGTTTAACGTACATATTTCACGCAATAGTAAACGTTAACAGTTACTGCGACGACTTTTATTCGTCCGCACCAGAAATACGGCGTGATCCACACGAAACTATCTTTGAAACTCTAAATATAAAACTGTGACAACGTACAGCTGAAATACATTTTCTTTTGACCTTCGACGTGTGAGGGCTTAGGGCAACGATGAAAAATTTTATTACTACACGAACATATAGTTTTTACAATTTTTACCCCCTAAGGCAAAAGAGGAGGATTATGATTTTGATAGGCTATGTATGTATGTTCACCTGCTCCCCTATAGCCCCTAAACTATCTAATAGAGCTGGACAATTAAGGTATCGTTAGAAGCGTCTTGATTATCCGCTGGTAAGAGGCTATAATACGTACCACTAAGTCTAATGTGGCGTCTTCTAGCGGACATAAAGTACTCTATTCAAAAAAATGGATAAATATTTTGTGCGTTACTTTTTCATTTAAAAAAACAAACATTAATAGCATTTTCTTGTAACTTTGTCCGTATTCATTCGATAATTTAAATATTTCTATCGTTTTTGTCGTAGTTGTATTTAGATTTCTACTTTTTCTTGTATAAAGTTGGTTTGATTCGTTGGTTTGTTGGTTGATACCGTAACATTTAAAAACGACCTATAGAAATTTTACTCCATAAATATTTTTGATGATGAAAAAAAATAGACATATTTCCTACGCTGTATAATATTTAAAAGACAACCTTTGCGTATTTATATCACGTGTTAATGTGTTAGGCTTGGAATAAATTTATACAAGATTTACATATTATTCTTACACTGTTGTAGATATATGTACCAAAATAATTTAGCCGTTTTATAAATACCTGTATAGTTCAATCGATTTAAAATGCATTGCTTTAGCTTGTCAAAATAAAGATTAGCTAATGCATTTGTAATTGTACTTTTACGAAAATACTTTACTAACGAAAATGATAAATGTGTATGATATTTTGAAAATAAGACATAATAGATAATGATGAATATCATGTACTTGATACAAAATGATAATTATTCGACTTTCAACATTTTTCTTTTTTTTCGACTGTGGCGTGTCTGGATCAATACAGAGCTAATATTTGCATTGGGTATATAGATATTTGTTTTGGCCTGAGTTTCCTTATGAAAATTCACATCATAACTTTCCTACTGGCGTCGAATAATATTTGTTAGTATAAATAACAATCGTTGTAATAATAAATAGAGCTTTTTTCACATTAAGATAACTCAAACAAGGTAAGTAAATGCCTTCAAGGATAGAATACAGAAGGATGCCTGCTGTTATTTCGATTGTATACCCTATACTTACACTTCCTGTGCTTATATTATCATTAACGTTAGTTTAAAATAATCATTGGTATTCTTAAAAACCATCTTCACATCTTCAATATCTTTGTGTAATGCACGTAAATTTTGCTGACAAAAAGGACGTTATGAATTTATTTATGTAGACGTCACATTCTATATTCAGTGCTTAATTAATACGCCTTATGCAAATATAGGCTTTATAATTAAATCATATATATTCATGTAACATACGTTTTATTTAAACATGTAAATTGAGAGTCTACTAATACTCTTTCAAATTTAATTAAACATGTAATTATAAATAGATTGTTACATTGAAATTTTCAACCCGCAATATTTTATTCAAATAATGAAATAGCACCCTATCGTGTTACCTGATAACCTTTCCTTAAAAGCTTCAAAGAGAATCTTATAATTCTCCAATTTTAACGGAATGCCTGTTCTGCCTTAAAACACAAATTCCATTTTAATTAAATCTGCAAACGTATCGTGATAATAATCACGAGGACGCTGAAATGTTACTTGACATCATTTGCCTTTAAAAATCGTTTAAATTCGTTTTTCTCATTTAATTTTATTAGTAGATTTTTATGGTAACAAAAAAAAAATAATAAGTATGTATGACTTTTCAAACTAACTGTCAAGTCAGTTCGGTTACCACGAAATCGCTGAGCCGAACACATTGAATATTTCTTACAAAGAAAAACTTGTCGCCATTTGCACTGACAATTCAAGTTTTTACAATTTCTTGCCAAGTAACAGTAGTTATAAAAGTGCCTCGCAATAGAATTGTAAAGTGAACTTCATATAATCTTTTATTTCTTTGTAGCTTGTAACCTTGACAGAGACCCTTCAAACTTAATTACGTTTTAATGAGGTTGTGTGAGATACGCCACCCCGTTTTGTTCTTCTTATCTATTGTCTTCTGTCACTTGAGTTTCCTAATCACCTCTTAAATATAAATGTTCTATGCGTTTTTTTAATTGTATTAGTCTTACCGATATACTTCACAGACATTTTTTTTTTATAATTTCGTCACTAATCAATTTATTCTCAACCGACTCCAAAAAAAAGTTTCAGTTTGCAGTGAAATAAAGTTTTTTAGTTTGTTACCTCAGTTTTCCGACATATCTTAACCGACTTCGAATTTCTTTTTTTATTTAAAAGGGCATATAGTTATATCATTTTAGTTTAGTCCCATAAAATTTATAATATATATATATATATTTTAGGCAGTTTGGTTTTTAATCGAAATAACCGGAATAAGTATGACATCCAACAATAAAATAAAATTGCATATTTTGCTTTGAAGTCTGTTCTTTTTTAAACATCTTACTCGATTTTGTATTCGGAATGAAATTTTGCGATTAAACTCAAAAGAATATCCATTATTTTTTATTTTGCAAATAAATTAAAATTATTAATCACATGTAAAGTTACATTCTTTCGTCGTTACAAAGTTAAAACTTTTTTACCAATATAAATTTTGGGAACCTGTTTTCCAAACATATTCTTTTAAACTTGCTTGCAGTCGTTAAAGAAATCGGATATGGCATACAGTAACCATAACATTGTTAAATCATTAATTGTACTTTAACACGTTTTCAAAACATTAAATTTTATGATCTGTATTTTTCTTTTATTAATTAAATGATAATTATATAAACGGGTTCACGTTTACTAATTTTAGATACTTTATAACGTTAAAAATATTTGTCAAATTAACTAAAAAAAATTTTAAAGTTGAATATCGTTCAGTATCAAACTTATATCCCTAATTCAATTTGTCTACCAATAGATAATAAAATACCGCAAACACTTCGCGTTATGAGGCGTGCAATACATAAATTTCCATTTCCAACGCCTGAAATATGTAGCTCTGATAAATTATACTAGTTTCATAATTAATATAAATAACAAAACCGAAATTGATTAAAACAGTATGATGGTACGTTTTAAAACTTCTGCCAATCAAAATTAAATCAACTCTATATATTGCTGACAAGCATTCAATAACGCTCATAATAAATCGACTACAATATTAAGGTCATAATATTAATCTCAAGGCGTATAAAAAACTTCACCTAAAAACCGAACCGGCTTTGGTTTTGATCGTTTTATGTTCATCCAAAAGTATTTTTTTATAAAAATAAGACTAGAAAGCTGCGAGTCGAAGTGTGAAAGGACCCATGGGTGCGATAAATAATGAAATTATTCGTAAATAATGCAACAGTATTCGTGAATGAGAATTACTTTTGAAAGTTAAAGTATCGTGTGGAAAGTAAAGTAAGATACTGTAAATAATATTATTTAATAAAATCGTGATAAAATACTGTCAGTCTTAGTTATCATGATATTAATGTCATGATATTTAATTATATTAAATACCATTCAGATTTAAAAGTAAATTAATTAAAATTTTCTATATTATTTTAGATACTAATTAATACATTTTAAATTTTAACACTAGGATAAAATATTTAATAACACATAGTTGCAATAGACATCAATATACCCACTGCTATTTGTAAGAGTAATAAATCACCAGGATCATTAGAGCTAGTGTCCAAAACTGACATTAATTTATTGACATAGTCGAAAATTTATTTTCGTCAACGTTGTGAATGAGTATAATTTATTTATTTTATAATTATATACAATTTACCTACAAAATAATTATAAGAATTACATTAACAGCTACAAATAATCTTTACAAAAAGCTTATATATTTTGTCCCATTATTTTGTATTTAATATATTTAAATAAAAAATCTATACCCGTCAATGAAATTGTAAGCATTATTAGGAAACTACGAAATGGTGTATTTAAATAAAACAACATTTCAATAACTAATTTTTTATGTCTAAAATTGAAGATGAAATCCAATGAAAATCGGCTCGAGGGTACACTAACATCCTGAATAAACATTTAATGTACTTTCATGTCATACTATTCTATGAGTATATCGCATATCGAATGTCCACGCATCGATGTTGAAGAGTAAGTCTTTAACGTTTTGCTATCGGACAATTAGTATTTACATACATTATGTCTCAAGATTAATCCAATTAACTGAATAATTAATACAGTACATGGAATTGTTCAGTAATTATCAAAGTTGCAAAGAAAATACAGGCTTGGCACGTTGTGATGTTTTATGTATGTTTGAAGAGCTTCTTATGCGCCTTTTGTCGACATTTCGCAACGATTTTTGCAGATAAGTTTGCTCAGAAAAATCGTAGTTATTGTTGATACCAAGCCGCTCTCCCTTATTTCTAGTCCACATAGAGTATTAATAATATTGAATATACTAATAAAATCTTCATCCTTGTATTCATAAATACTTAAGATGTTTAATTTCAAGATGTATTCGTATATTATTACACAAATTAATTTTTAAAAATGTAATAAAATTAAAATTTTTAATAAAAAATATCGTTCGAGGGAACTTTTTGCTTTAAATATTATCGGACCTTTAACAATGTAGCTATTTTTAATAAAAGATGTAAAGCGAGAATACTCTTAGTATTTAAGAATCACAATATTAAATAACGATGTTATGTCAAACGTAAATAATAAACGTAAATTTATATTATAATCTAATCTTCAATATTTGACCCACACAAGGGACTAATACATCAAAATCAAAAAAATACTTTATTCAAGTAGGCTCTTACGAACACTTTTGAATCGTCATACATGAAAAGAACAAAAAAAAACATAAATAATAAAGCTACCAAAGGTTCGGAACGCAGATTCTACCAGCAAGAACTGGCAAGAAGCTCGATAGTTACTCTTTAAAAATATTGTAAATACAACACAGTTTATGAACATCATCTTATTCACTATAAAATATCCGGAACTATAAGACAAGACATGAAATTTGGTAACCACGTTCTCTTTGTAATGTAAGGACCAGCAAAAACGGGTTTAACCAAAATTAACTACGAAAGCTTGTACAAAGACGGAATGAGCGGTTCAAGTTATTTTCAAACAAAAAGGGTCCAAATGTCGTTCCACAACTTCTCAAGGGTATGGTGTCCTAAGAGTCATGAATATTTACATCAGCCTTTCTTACCGTAGGTGAAAAGGAACCGACTTCGTTCTTAGCCCTTGAATAATATAAACGTCTGCCGCTGCAATTTTCCATTCAAAGTACTTTCACCCGACATTTTAGATTAAGGAACGTCATCAAAAAAATTTATACGCTTAAGCTTTTTATGTTTCATGAAGGAGAAGATAAGATGCATACATATTAAAATGATGTGACAAATAAAAATGACGTCATATATGTATACTGGTGATTTTATAACTGGGCATGGATGGCCAAATCCGAAACTGAAAAGAATAGCGATAATTCTCATCTACTGGCCATGAAACATATTTTTTCTAGAAAGTACTGGTGCAGTTTCCGTTTTAATCAAATTCGGCCCCGATACTCCTTTAAGTATTTTTTCTCTATTCCTTATAGTTTCGGGTTTGGCCATCCACACGCCCAGTTAAAATATTCATCCCTGTATATATTTTTTACTACTTTAGTTAACAAATTAATTCGTAGATATTGGAAATAAATACGTAACGGATAATAGTAGATGGTCTCTGAAACCTTTTTTTTTATTTAATTAAAATATCATACTTATAATTATGTTAATCTAAAGTATATTATATACATTTAATTTCCTTACGAGTTATATCCATCCATTCCATCATGTAAGTACACAGACAGATATACATACAGAAACACAGCCATAGTTTTCAAAAATGTCTTTGACTATAATATAACCTGCGTATATAGTTAACATATAAAAAATCGCAAACTAAATCTCTGATAACATTTTTATTATGTGTAAAAATATTGAAACAAAATGTTTGTATCATTAAAAAAATATTGGTTTAGGATTTCACTACGCTAATTGTTTTCAACAAAATTCACAACTTCATACGCTTTGCCATTTTTACGAGTATCCGAATGGGATAATAATTTTATTGGTAACTAGCTCCTCCCCTCGTCGTTTCACTCGCACTTACGGTTATTGTTTTGCTCCTAAGAGTCGTAGCGTGATGTAATATACTTTAAAATAATTGTAAAATTGAATCAGTAGTTTCAAAGATTACCTACAAACTTACAAACGAACAAATTTTACTTATTTATAATTTTATCCTATAGAGATATGGAGGCTGATAAGCAATACTGTGTCAAGCCACACGGACATTATTGAGAAAATGACGTCTAAAGATGTCAAACCTATTCTTAATAAATCTGTTTGAACAAGTATATATCCATCTTTTCTTTTCTATTTTAATAAAATGTTTTTCAAATATAGGAGATTGTTGCATAATCCAAAATATGGAACACAATTCAATATTGTAAACATTATATTAAGAAACATTTTTTTCCTTCTTTAGTTCAGATGACTTAAATTTTTGAATAATGTTAAATACGTGATGCATTATGAGAATACATCAATATCTCTAAATTTGATTTTTTGGGGGTTGACGCATTATTGCTTATCACCATCCATATAGATATATTTCCATAAGTGCTAGAGATGGGCGTAAATGTGATAACTGAAAACGATGAGCGTTATTCATGTAGCACATACTAGTGTCTGAGCGCCATCAATAAGCATGCAATCATTAGGGACGGTGCGACGCCGGTCTTGGCAACGGTTCAAATGTTTAAAGTCCTGTACTTTAAAATTCGTTCCATGTAGCAACGATACATACGATCCGGTAATTATCTTGTAAATTGCATTTTTTCATTTTTGATTTTAATACGAGAATCCATATAATGTGTTTAATCATTACTTTAAAAAGTTAATATATATGGAATTAAAGGCGACATAATAATTTACAATTAATTGGGTAAATTCATATGAATTTTAATGACTTTAAGTTTAAACTTAAGCATAAAAGCATTTATTTAGTAAATATCACGAAGAGTGGACAAAACACGAAGATCGTTTGGAGCAGTATCTATTTGCAAATCATATTCTTTTGAAAAATGTACAAATATTCGTTTATTATATATAACACATAACATATAATGATTTAATAATAATTTAAATGTTTTTAATAATTTTAATATCATTACACATGCAAACTAGGTTCACTCATTGTATGTATTTGTCTTGAAGTTATATTTAGAATTTTTTCGCTAGAGTAAAACTGTGTAATATTACAGTTGTCCACTGTCTACTGGACTACAGCCAAAACAGTCAGACACATTCACGATAAAGAACTTTCATTAGATGATCAATAATTAAGATATCTAGAACTCTGAAATTGACGATAGAAACCACTGTTTGGCTTTTATTAAACCATTGATTCGTTAATTTACGTTTGACTTTATGTAAACAATGCCATTGTATAAAACAACTTTTATCTTAATTTTCCATGATAAACGACTGCTTTTAATTTTTTTTTTTGTTTCAGGCACTCGGTGGACTCGGTCGCGTCGTATTCTAGTCAGAATCACGTTGACCGTATAAGGACTCAAAATTTCTCAGCGGCTTCTTGTCAAGACGAAGGCGACTTCGGGTCGATCAAGACAAGCCTGTTTAGACGCTCATCGTCAAATTTAGAATATCCTATAAAACGGCCAGAGAGTGTCACGTCCAATACAAGTTCCACAAGAAGCCGCCTCCGAGAACTTGTCGAAAGGAAATCGGGCCAGGACGAACACAAACCCGCCGCAAACACCGTCGCTGATATACAATACTTTGAAAACCCATCAGAAACATTAGAATTTGACAAGCCACGTAATTCACTAGAACTGAAAAAGAATCAGGACGAGCGTCCTAAAAAGAAAAAGTTGTCCAAAGGCAAAGATTCCGAAAATAAAAACAAAAAACAAGAGAAGTACCAAAGTAAACTCGCTGAATATTACAAAATTCCTGTACAGCTACCTCAAGACGAATTTTATCAACACTTAACGCGCTCGAAAGCTGCCGAGGAATTTTTACAAAAACGTTTTTCGAATTCAGACACAGAGTTTAGTGGTAGTTACGGCCGATTATGCAAGCATAAAGAAATAGAAGGATCAAATTTACGGCGAAGCAGAAGCTTGGCAGTAATCAGAGAAGAGACGTTTACAGATCTTCAGCTACAAAACCACCCCAAAACCAAAAGATCTCAACTCATACCGCGCGCACGATTATTTGACAAGCCTTGTTTTCGAGATAGGTGAATATTTTTTTTTTACTTTTGACGTTTATAATCTGATAAAGTAATATAATAATGTGGTTTAGGTTAGGTTTTTCATGAATAAAATAATTGTTTATATATAAGAAAAAACTTTCTTAATTTTATCAAAATCTAATTTGTATTCAGACAAACCTAAATTAAATTTTATTTTATTTAAGTGCATGTATAAAATAAAATTTAATTTAGGTGTGTCTAAATACAATATAGATTGAAAATAAAAAATATGGTTTAATTAGAAAGAAATTGATGACATTTTGCGATTTTGTGCAGATTTTATATTGTGTTATTTCTTCTTTCAGATTAACTGGACGTGCTAAATATCAAACAAAAGAAGAAGTGTTGGAAGGAATATATATTGATAGTACAGTCTCTTGTTTTGCTGATATAAACAGAACAAAACCCGACGAAGAATCTTTAACTCACCAAGATAACGAAGAATACAGATCGGAGAAAGAAGACGCTGCATCACGAAACGAGAGTCGTCAATCTAGATCCGTTTGCGGGAGTTGGCCAAATCTTAACGAAGATACAAAACAAACAAATCTTTCTGAAGACAGTATTGGTCACTCGCGTAATCCAAGCGAAATTGATAGTTTAGATTCTAACTACGTGAGGAAACATTACAATTTCGAAGCGCACTTAAAAAATTACAATAATAGTTCCCCAGAAACAGAAAGGTCAGTTGCTTCACAAAGTAATTGCAAGGAATTATACATAACTACCGATGACCACGATAGTGAAAACGAAGTAGAAGATCGACCTCAAACGCCAAAATCTGTTAATAATAGTTGCGGTTCTGTTATACTAGATGAGCAAAATAAAACTAAACCTATTTCATCTAATTATGCACAAGAACCAGCTGCCTATGATGAAATATCAATAAAAAGTAAACCAAGTGCTAAGGAAATCGTGAATGATATATCACTAAGGAAAAAAACTAAAGATTGTGATAACCAATCAGTAATATCTGAGAACGACGGTACTATATCTAGTCCAACAGATAGCATAACATCATATATTTCTATTTCAATTGCTTCATCTACCGATAAGTCTCACAAATTAGAATATTTAGCAAACTCCCTTGCTGAAAAAATTGATGAGTATTGTGATTCACATTTTCAAGAAAATAATTCTATTAACTCAAAAACTCTAAATTCTGACATACAAATTCATGAAACTGACCCTGTCTACACGGCGGTTCATAAAAAGACAACATTTGCTGATATAAAGAGAGACTCCTCAAATAAAAACAACGAATCTGGCAAAGACGTAGTTATAACGAAAACACCACCCAACGAATTTTATGTAAGTAACACATTCATTGGATGTAACGATTATGACAAAGACACTTACTGCACATCTTCGAGGAACATAACGACTGAACCTTATGTAACAACTCTTATAGAAAATCAATATTATTCTTTACCTGATATAAATATTAGTAAATGTTTAAGAAAATCGGAAAGAATTGACGCCAGACTAAGAGAGGAAGATCCAGAAGATATTCCTTGTGAAAACACATATGAAGTAGCACAAACTCATTTTAGAGAAATATTATCGAACAAAAGTAATGAAAATTACGGCCATCTCAACAAAATAAATATTTCTTATGATAATAGCAATAACCTTAATGACAATTCTTGTATGCATTTGATAGAAAAAACAGAACCACAACTAATTCAAAACTTTTCGAAGCTTGAAGACGACTTAAAGTCTATAATAACAATAGATAGTTCAAATGCAGATGAACCAAACTCTACACATTATTATCAACTAGATCATCATCAAAACGAGAGAGAAATAAATGAAATAGAAGGAACCATTAGAAATAATAAATTAATCACTAAATCTGAAAGCTTGAGGCTTGCTTCTAATATTATACAAAGACCCGAAGTAAAAATTTTAAAATCTTTTTCAAACGATAATATTAACAAATCTGTACAAGATAAAAAAATAAAATCTGGAATCAAAAAGCACTATTCACTTCGGCAACGAAATCCTACAGATGACGAAAATTTTCGAATACCAAGTCCAAGCGCCGTAGAAAACAATACAATAAATCGACTTCAACCTTCTCTACCAAAATTGTCATTTAGTGAGCAAATAAGAAATCACTCATTACTTTCACGAGTACAATCTTTCAAAACGTCTGCCGAATCTAATATTGCTATTGTGCCACTAAGTGGTCATCAGACTATTGTCATTGATCCACCATTATCTCAAAATATATCAAATACAAAAGAGCAATCAATCAAGTCATCAAATCAGTCAAATATAGATCAGATATTATCAGATTCTAAACCAAAAGTTGGCTTAATTCAACCAGAAGCACAGGGAAATTCGCAAAATACAAACACACAAATTAATAGCAATAACACGGAGTTAGTAAATCACGTTGCAAAAGATCCATTTATTACAATTAAACTTAAGAAAGTAGTTAAACAAACAATACCCAAATTAAATTGTGTAACTTGTGATAATACCACAGTTAATCTGCAAAAGATTCATAAACCACCGTCGAGACTTATTATAAACGATAGTAAAAATATAATTCCAAAACCAACTTTGCCGATAGCTAAACCTGAAAAAATCATGACTCGACCACAAGTACTACAAGTTATTGATTCAAAAAATAAAATACAACAAAATAAAGTAAATATAAACGGACAAAGAATGGATAGAAATTGTGAACTCAAAGAAGAAAACAAAGATATTAAGACTGAAAACAACGTCAAGGAAAAACTTAACAATGCAATTAAAACAGACATGGAATATCAAGAAAAAATCAATTCAGTAAAAAATTATTGGTCTAAACTTATTGATAAATCGCCAGAAACAATAAATAAACAAGACACTTCAGATAAAATAGAAATATTGGATACAAACAAAGGCAATAATACTGAAGAAGAAAATATACATGAGACAAATGAAGATACCAGCAATAAATGTATTCCAGAAGTGTCCGTTGGTAGCATTATTAAATCTTTAGAAAGTGTAAAAATTGTTGATAGTATAAGAAAAATAAGTCAAACAAAACTACATCTTTGGAAAGACGAATCAGAAAAAGTTAAAAGCGACTCGGAAATAGACGAACCTCTGGTAGAAAAAATTTTCAAAGAAAATTCAGGTACTATTTATGAGAATCGTAAATCAGAAAAAGTAATGAAAAAACCTGAAGTAGAAATGTGTAGAGATACACCAGAAATTGAAATCGTCGAACTAAGCAGTGACGATAATCAAAATCAAAAAACCCAAGCTACACTTATTAAGGCAAAAGGATATGAAAAAGGATGTGATGAATTTGACCACGTCAGATACAAAGTTATGAAATCTGAATTGTTTAAAAACAGTATGATAGCTAACTACCGTAAAGAGGCACAGTTTGACGGTCTTTTACAGTATCTACAAGACTACAGTTTCCAGGAGTTACTGGTTAATAATAATATAGTTATTATTGAGCCGGTAAGAACAAAAGTCGAACCTGCCCCAAGAAAAAACACAAATACCGAAACGTGTAAAATCCCACCAACATTATTAAAGAAACACGAATATACCTCTCATGTTGATAAATCAAAAAATGCAATTCGAAGGCATTTCTTTTATCATCCCATAAGAGTAAATAAAGAAATTATAGAAGAAGAACTTCCAAACCCTGACACAGTTAAAAAAGTTCGAAATTTATTCGAAGACACATTAAAAATGAAAAGTCCGATGGGTCATGACCCTCCATTAGTTGAAGAAAATAGTGCCCTTGCACGACGGGCTACATCGTATAGAAATTTAAGTGAAGAAACAAAGAGTAGCACCAAAGTTGGAGGAAGGAAAAAAGTTACAAGGCAACTTACAATTGATACAAACTTTGGCGTTAAGAAATGGGACAACGCTAGTCTTTCAAGTGGGGTATCTAGTGGTGATTTAAGTTCTAATAATGAATACGAAACAGACGGTCTTAGTCCGTATTCACAAAAAACTCTTAAAGATAACGTGTACAGTTCCAGCGACGAATACCTTTGCGATTCAGCAAGTCAGGATTTTTGTTGCGAAAGCCAATATGTTAGTCCTGATATTCTTAAGAAAATAAGAGAATGTGGAACATCTGTTACTTATTACGGCGGAAAAGTTTTGAATTCTAAAACTAGTTCAACAGTTAGTCCTATGACTAAAGCTATAATGGAAGAGATTAAAAGTTTACAAAAAAACTGTAGTAGAGATTGTTATTCATGTCAAACGAAATGTAAAGGAGAAAGATGCTCTTGCCTTGTGGCAGATAAACATCAACAAATGCTTTCAGAAAAACAAACGACTGAAATATATCAAAAATTTGAAAACAATCAAAATCAGGAAAAAAATAAACGTTCGGATAGCTTCCCTGGTTTTAAATTCAAACTTGTCAAATCGAACAGTTGTAGCAGTCGTTTAGAATTAACCGGTACTGATGAAACTAAAAATCCGAGATATAAATTCAGGAAACAGAATTCAAAAGAAGATCCTCCTTTAGTATACGACGTTGAAAATTCGGTAAAAAATAAAATATGTCGCTTGGAAAGTTATAATAAGGGTATTGTTAACACCCCCTTTCCGCAAAAGGAGGGTGACACCATAAATTTTAAAACAATGTCTACAGCAGAAAATGGACAAAATATTCATTTAAGAAAAAATAAAACTTTCGACATAACAAATGAAGTCGAACATCAAAAGGTGGTAAAAGACGATACAGTGAATAATATTCAAGGAGTAACTGATACTGACAGAAATTCATCTCCAATAAATAAGTCAACAAACGAAGCTGGCAACTTCGAGAAAAAATTTTACTACGTAAACGAAAACAAAGAACAAAATAAGGTTCCAACTGAAAAGTTTGGAGAAATGGTATTCGAAGAATTTGAAGTTTTAGAAACATGTTACGATAGTTTAAATAGTAATAAGTCTTTAAAATAGATACATGTAATTAAAAGCCCTTCGCTTATCAACTTGTGATCTGTGCATATTTGTAAACGCTATTAATTTATTACTTGTAAATTTAGTCAACTATATACATATTATTTAGAATAACTAATTATCTTAATTAGCTTTAGTGATTAATCAGATGCTATTTAACAAAAACTGTTAAATTAATTTTAACATTGGACAAAACTGTAGTCCTGGTGATGGTCTCTCAATCTTTGTGTATTAAATGATATTGAAAGTTCCAGTAATTTCATTTAATTTTATTCCTTACCGTCAGACTTTTCAGGGTCGAGTTTTGTAGGTGTAGCTTTGGATCCATGAACACATACGCCTGTGAAAAACGAACGACGCGTTGGCCGCCATCGTCGACACCACGATTCCTGAATAAATAAAATATTTCAATTTAATAAACATCAAAAATTTGAACTTAACTACTGACTTATATTACTTTTATTAATAATTATACTCAGGCCTCTTTCCCACTGGGCATTTTCCCAGGGCCCCACGCTCGATGGAGCCCACATAGGTCCTATCAGATTATGGAAAAGTGATTGATAATTTTGTCTCTCAATATTGATTTTCTGTGAATAATATACGTCTATTCATGTAATGTGAAAAGAAATAAACATAACAGTTAAATAAATAAAAAAATTACCTATTTACTCTTATACCCAGGGCCTCCAATAGGTTAAACACGCTTATGATTATACAATATTACTAACATCATTCAATTCCAATTTTGACGTTGATTACTTTGAAGTTCTTATGTGTTATAACTGCAAAGTTTATTTAGATTTTAACGGCTATATCTATTTTCACTAGTTATGCGGCAAGTAAACGATTAGTCGTATCATGTTTAAATTTTGTATTCAGAACAATATATTGTAGCGTTTAGTTGCACACCTTACGTTTTAATAGGCATCAAGAAAGTCATGTGGTGTCAATCTAAGTTTTTTCCTTCTACATTAAGAACTAAATTTAGTTTATGGTAAAATATGTATATATTTTAGCGACATTTTTAAGTTTAAATCTAATGTATTTGTTACAGTCAAAACTCTTTATCGGTCAAAAGTACTATAAACAGGCTAATTTAATCAAAACTACTTTTAACCGCAGACTTTCGACAATAGTAGTTTTGACTGAAATAAGAGTAAAAAGTAATGTTGCAGAAACATTAACCTTACTCAATGTTTTTGCAGATATTTTGCCTATCAGTTTTATTATTATGTTTGTTATTAGTTATTTATATAAATATAAAAACACTAACCTAGCCTATTGGGAGGTTTTTGCCTTTCATATTCGTTATTTATATTAAAAGAACTTTTGTCCAAAGTCTACGGTCAAAAATACTTTTGACCGGTTAAGAGTTTTGACTGTGACATAAACATTGAATTTTTATATTGATAACATAATCTAAATAATAAAATCCAAAGTGATGTAAGTAGTAAAAATAATGTAAGATAAGATTATATCGACATCGAAATAAACAAATATTTAAACAGTAGCAAGCTATAAATTCTTATTTTAAAATAAAATATATCCGGTCGTAAAAAACTTTATTAATCTGAAGAGTGATAATTACATTTGTGAATATTTTTTTCAGACATACAATTACAATCTTATGGTACGTCTTCAAACTTTTCGAATAAAACTTTTTACCTTTAAACAATAATTTATGCCAAGATCGTCGTTATGCTATTGTTTGTTTAAATATATCAGAAACAATACAACATAATAAAGGCAAAGGAAAAGCATTTTAATCCTGAGATATCCTATATATAAAACTTGTGTGTGTATCCATTTCTGAAGAAGACATAATCGCACACGAGACGGTACTCGTAATATTATTCTAATTGTCTTGTAAAAAAAACGTACCTAGTACCTACAAACGTTAATAATACAATTTTTTGTTTTGGATACAAGTCTTAACTTTAAGTCCGTAACAAAATAATTTACTTGAACAAAATTCGCTTTAAAATTTATATAATCTGTTAGAAATCAAAACATGAATGACACGAAAGAAAAATATTATTTACTCAGTAAATACGCAATTTAGTAGGTAAGAAACACGAAATAATTGCAAAATGAAAAAAAAATTGTTACCGCTTTATAATAGTTAAGCAAAGAACGTCAATCACGATGCAACAATTAAAGTAATTTTTTAGGCATCAGTCAATTTTATAGAGAGAACAAACATGTTCCAATGTCACATCAATTTGCTTTACAATCATATTGCTTCGTTTACACTTTGCATGAATAAGCTCAACTCAACTTGACGTAGACATTGATTATGGGAAAGAGTGACGTATTAATACGCGGAAAGAAAAACTATGTTACGTACACAGTCATTCTTTACATAAACGATGTTTGAGTTTAGGACGTGTTAGCGAAATTAACCTTAATCTTTAGACAAGCACGTATTTCCAACTATCGTAGATGTAAAATGTTTTAATAATGTTTTAACTTCAGATTTGCGTTTAAATTACGTTTAGTTGGTTACAAAGTTGAAAGAAACGAATCATCAGTTGTTGATACAGTGCAATGTACTGAGTATTACTCACATGATGTCATTTGGATAAATGTTTTAAGAGCGTGGTTGCATTTGATAAATGTATTTGGCAATTTTAATCTAATGTTGGCCACAGTGGGCATTCAATCAACCTGTATTTTAAAAACAAATTATATTCTATTCACCTCCTTTAAAAACATTCTAAAACTAATCAAAATCAATTAAAATTATATATTAGCACTAGCCACTGCCATAATGAGAATTATTATTGTTGTAAGTTGTAATTACATAATACGATATTTACGTGTCTGTATTTTTAACTAAATGTGTTAAGAGTCTGTCTGTCTACAAATAAAATAATTAAGTTTAACAAATTTAACAATAACATTCTTATCATTCTAAAATAATCCATTTCCTCTTTTAAAGTTATTGAAATATTTTGATAAATTCCATTAAATATTTTTAATGAGAACATTATATAAGAGAAAATATATCATTCCAATAAGGATGTAGTATTTGTAACTAGTGATTTTTTAGACTGTTTTATGGTTGTTTTGTACAAATATCAACATAAAGAATTATTATACCAAATCAAAATTATCAAAAACAAAACTTAAAAAAATGGATTGTTATTTAGACGAAATATTATAAATATATTAATAAAAGTTACTAATTACCAATTAATACTAAAACACCACAATGCCATGCAATATTTCAATTCTTAATTAGTCACAGATTAAATGAGCTAAAAATAATCACAATAAATTGAATCGCTTTATATTCCAACAAAAACGAATGAATAAAAAACAATAATTACTAAGATTAAATAATACTAAGATTTAAAAATGAAATATAATAATAAAAACTGGTTAAAACGTTGTTTATTTCAAATATTAATTGATGTTGGATAAAAAATTGAAAACAGGCTCTCACATCAATTACGCATAATAAATATGTTAAAACTTGTTTCTTTAATAATAACGAACAAGGTAACGGGTTTCGAAATTTATATAAGACAAAATAAAAAAATGTATGAATATATCAAACATTGAATAATAAATAAAAAATACCTAATTTGATACAGATTGTGAATAAACTTTTATATAAACTATAATACCATGTATTTTAATATCGAAATAATAAAAAGTCGCTTTTATTAGAATATTAAACTATTTTGTAATATAAAATACACTGTACAAAATCATATAAAAGTTTAAAGTCACAGCAGAATGTATAAAAAACAATAATCTAATAAAACAAATCAATTTTTAACGAAAACAACATTCGTTTAAATGACATTTGACAGCTAAAAAAATAAATATCTATGCATACCTACCCGAAGTATTTATGTACACGTGCATAACGAAAAACCCTAAAAGTGATAATTCTATATGAAACTTGACAATATAAATACACAGATCAACTTAAAGTACTCAATACTTACCCTGTTATTTGACAAATCCCTAAATATTGGTGATAAACACAAACCACGATTTATTTCTAATTTTGCTAAGAGTCGGCACCTAGACACACACACCGTCGACGCCATCTTTACACTACTTATGTACATTCGTCCAATCCATCTATAACGCTGTCTTTGGTTGGTATCAATGTACATAGATTGTTGATATATTATACTCAACGTTTGCCGGCAGTGCGTATTCATGTAAACATATAAAAAATATATTTATTAAATATCTTAATGAAGTACATGTATACTTATTTTGTTTTGGTTGTATTTACGTAAAAACATAATATATTTTAAAACTCATTATCTAAATACATTAAAAAAAAATACCAAATAGTAATTATACATTATTAGCCTCAAGAAAATGAATGTAACTAAATAAAAGTATTACAAAAATTTTAATTTACATAATTTAAATTTTCCCGCTTTTAAATCAAATGTTGGTCAATCTAAATTTTATAAACGCGTTCAAATAATTTTATACAGATTAATAATGTAATACAAAATATTTTTTAATATATTAAGTAATTTAAAAAATTATATTTCAAATATCGTAGATTTATAATATTAACATAAAGTATAGCCCTAAATAGATAATCCTTTAAAATAAATACATATATTAAGTTAAACATTAAATATATTTTTAATTTTGAACGCAATAGTAAATGATGACAATTTATTTTTAATATGTCAAAAATGACGTTAGAACTTATTTCGTTGTGATTGTTTCGAACTCTTCCATTTCTTTTATATTTACAAAGTGCGATGGCTGTACCAGATTATAAACTTAGTTCTGTTTTGAGTGGTCATTCTATGGACGTAAGATGTGTCGCAACAACCAAAGAATTCTGTATATTATCTGCTTCTCGAGATAGAACCGCTAAATTGTGGCACCCGGAAGGGTTAGCAAAATAAATTGTTTATTATTTTCAGTATCTACACGGCAATCTCATAGAAACAGAATTTTCTATATTAATATTTAAATTTTCTCTCTACAGCGTAAAAGATTTTGTAAATGTAGTAACGTATAAAGGACATAGCAACTTCGTGTCTTGTGTATGTTGGCTGCCGCCGTGTGAAGCGTTCCCTGAAGGCTTAGTTATAACAGGGAGCAATGATAATACGATACTAGGCTACAATTTACAAGATGGAGCTGTTCAGATTCATTTAAAGGGCCATGAAAATGCTGTATGTAGTGTGACTCCAGGACAAGACTCTGGCATTTTAATAAGGTTGGTTAGATATCGTTTTTTTAATTTTATCTTCATTGGTAAATCTAGATAAGATTGCCGAAATCAAATTTATTAATTACAAAAAATATTTGTCCATGTTAATCTTTTTTACCTTTGCCTGTCCATATTATAAAAAGGTAAACTATGTTTGTAAATTTGTATCTCCCCTGCATCTACGGTACTACTGATTAGACTTCAAAAATTCTTCTTGCATTAGATAGTGTGCTTATTAAAGAAGTTTATTATAGGCTACATTCATGCTGAGTTGTAACTCATAGGACTAAAGCAATAATCATAAGCAAAAGTGAAACCACAAAGCAGCTGATTTCATCATCAAATCATTTGATGTCAATAACGTAACAAATTTTTATTAACATCATATCACAAAAATTACATTCCATTTTCCCAGGAGGGCTATAGGCTATATTACATCACGCTAGGACTCATAGGAGCGAAGCAGTAACAATAATCATGAGTGAAACCGCTAGGGACACCTAGTCGTTTATATAATATTATGAACTACATTTCTTTTTGTTTCAATTAATTTTACAGTTCAAGTTGGGATAGTTCCGCCAGGGTTTGGAATGTAAACACTCCACAAATGTCACCAGTTTTATTAAAAGGTCATCAAGCAGCTGTGTGGGCATCACTTGAACTAAAAAATGCTACCTACGCTACAGCATCTGCCGACAAGACTATTAAATTGTGGAGGAAAGATGGAGCACTTATAAGTACACTTACTGGTAAGATATTTGTGTTGTGTTAAATGTTAAAATTTTATATACTAATAAGATTATATTTACTTAAACATTTGTGAAAGTTTCGATGTATGGATGTTTCTCACTTATTCACTCACAAAACTACTAAATACATCTTTATGAAACTTTGCAATAATATAGTTTAGACTTCAGAACTACACAGGCTATAATTTTTAAAGATATTGTTTGAAATAATAATAAGTGTTAAATAACTAAGAAAAAATTCTACCATCTGCAAGTTATTCTGTCATATGCCAGCACCTGCACAAACTCTAGACTAACACATACGTTTAATGGTAATAGTAATAATGTTTATATTAAATAGTTCTACAAAAAGCATATATATAGCCAAACGAATCCTGCAGAGATGAATGCACCAAGTAGTTTAAAATATAAATTAAACAAATAATGTTTTTCTGATAAAATAATATATTTTGTAATTATTATTATTACTAAGTAGTCAGATTAATTACATGAATTTGTAAAGCAAAATATGTTAAAAAAATTCTGGCCAATGTAGTTGTTATAATATTTACTTACTTACCAACAAGTCCAACTTTTATGTGTATTTTCAAGTAAACTTAACATCTGCCAACCTAAAAGTACAAAATTTCCTTCATTTTATACAAGAAAGTAAAAATAACAAAAAATTTACATATATGACACAAAATAAACAGAAATATTACTTTACTATTTCTAGGTCACACAGATTGTGTTAGAGGACTAACAATCGCAAGCAATGAAACCTTCCTCAGTTGTTCAAACGATGCCTCCATTAGATTATGGACCAATAGAGGAGAATGTCTTAACACTTATTATGGACATACAAATTATATTTATAGGTATAGTTTTATAGAAATATAATTAATAATAAATCTTATATAAATATATATTGTAAACATTACTTTGCCTTTGTCACTGCTTTACAAGGAATCTTATACAGTCTTAGTAATGAAGTTAAAATATTTACTTTGATTTCTATTTTTTTTCAAAGCTATATTTATGTATTTATAATTTAAATTGGTTTCCTATTTTTTTGTGTATAATGTCTGAAATATATAATATAAAATAATGTAATAATAAAAATGATGTTCAATGATTTTTACATGATCAGATTATAAATATGAACTGTGTGTCATTACACTTTAACTATATTTTAATGTGACACATATTCCCTCAATATGATATACAAATCTGTGTACATATACCCAATTTTGCTATATCAATATTGAGGAGAGGTGTACTCAATCATAAAAAAGAATGTTCATACTTAATATAACGGGTCTTATCGCGATAACTAATGGTAATAATACCTTTTTTATTGCCCAACATTTCGACGAAGTTGCATCCGTCTTGGTCACGAGCCGGCTGTCAGCTGACGAGAGTATCGCGATAAGACCCGTTATATTAAATATGAATAGTATAAATCGCGAAATTTTAAAATATAAAAAAATAATGTTTTACAATTATCTATCATGTACTCGAAAAATAAATATTTGTTGAAACCATTTTTTATAAAATTGAATATCTTTTATGCTTTTCAGTATCAGTATAAACCCTAGCATGTCGCAAGGGTTCGTGAGTTGTGGTGAGGATGGTGCAGTTCGTGTGTGGGCGGCCGGTGACTGTGTACGTTCTCTGCGCTTACCCGCACACTCTGTATGGAGCCTCACTTGTCTCGACAATGGGGATATAGTCACTGGTACGAACTATACATTAATTGATCTTTAAATTAGCCAATAAAACTGTCTGGAGTCTTACCTGCCCTGATATCAGGATGTCATTAGTATGAAACTATACATTGATTAATTGTAAATTTATGATTCGAAGGATAAAGTCTATTAGAATGAATGTCTATATTGTGAATTTGAATTTATGCCACTAAAATTTTGTATATATATCTGGTATAAGAGTTTAATTTTTAAGAAAATGTTATATTAGTGCTATTATAATTCTTTATACTTTTTACCCATCTATGGCAAAACCAAAAAGAAATAAGCCTAAGCTACTGAAGTGATTATAATGAAAGAGGTGTCAAAAGAAACGTAATAATGGCGTGCATAATATAGACTATTAATTTTATTTTATTCAAATATTATTTTCACGAAATTTATTTACGTAGTTGGGTTATATTTTTAAAAATTTTATGCCTTATTTAAATACGTGTCCAATGTTGTGATCATGAATTGTTTGAATTAGATTATCAGAAATCAATGAAAATATCATTTTTGATCATCTCTCCATTTCAATTGTTTCTGCATAATCTCTTATATATGTGAAATTTAAAATCACATAGATATACAATATTTAAATTTAGTATATATTATTATATATAATATTTTAAGAATTTAATCTGCAACTAAAGCTATGTGGGTATTTTATTTTCAGGTTCAAGTGATGGTTTAGTTCGTGTTTTCACAAAAGATCCCTCGAGGTACGCCGATGAAGCGACGCTCAAACAATTTGAAGATGATGTACAAAAAATGCAAACTGCATCTGAACAGGAAATAGGAGGATTCAAATTATCGGAGTATGTATAATTTATATTCATTGTTTAAGTTTAATGAGCTATTAAATTTTAAAGTTCTCGATAAATTTATGTTTTTTACATTGAGTTAAAACGAAACTATTGGAATAAGTTATATTTCGTTACCCTTGTCATAATCTGTCATTTAATAGTTCTTTAGTTCACAATCACTTTTGTTTCACACTATATACACTGCAGGCCAAAAGACCTTGATTAAAGTAGAAAAATTAAAGAAAACTCAAAATATAAGGCAAGATATTTATTTATTCATTGAAATACATATTAACTAATACGAAAACAATCGGGAGAAAACAAAATAATCAAAACCTATCAATAATTTCCATTATAAATACATTATACAACTTAAACGGATTTTTCATCAAAAAATCCTCCCTTGTATTTTAATACTTTTTTCACCAGCCTGCGCATACGAGCAATCAATTTGTCGATTGCATCTTGCGAAATATTGTTCCAGCTTTCTTGTAACGCATTCCACATTTCATCTTGAGAGGATGGACAACGACCGCGAACATTTCTGTCTAGTTCTTCCCACAACAGCTCAATTGAATTGAGATCTGGGCTCTGTGGAGGCCACACTATATTTTTTAACACTCCTTCTTTTTCTTTTCGTTCCAAATATCCCCGGCATAATTTCGAACTATGTTTTGGATCATTATCTTGTTGAAAAATAAATCCATTTCCAATCAATCTTAACCCAGACGGCACGGCATTTTGCTGCAGTATCTTTTTATACTGTTCCTTTTTCATAATACCGTCGACTCTTACTAAATCTTCAGTTCCACGGCTCGAGAAACATCCCCAAACCATAATGGAGCCACCAACATGCTTAACTGTTGGCACCACACAGTCCGGCATCATCTTTTCTTCGGCGCTACGGCGAACAAAAATTCTTCTTTTTGAACCAAAAATTTCGAATTTCGATCATCTGTCCAAAGAGCTTTTTTAAAGTCTTCTTCAGTCCAGTCTCGATGGTTAAGGGCTCACTGCATCTGTTTCTTTTTGTTTTGTGGTCGAAGTAGCGGTTTTCTAACATCGACGCGACCAAACAATTTAGCATCTCTCAATCTTCTTTTTACAGTAGTTAATGACACAGGTTCAGCTCGAGATTTGTTTACTTTTGCATGGATTTCTGGAGCTGTTAGGCGTCTATTTCGCTTGCTGGTGACAACGATGATATTATCCTCGCTAGAAGTTGTAGCTCTCGGCCTTCCTGAACGCGTGCGGTCTTCATTACTGCCAGTCTCCTTGTATCGAGTTATTGTGTTATGAACACAAGTCTTTGACAACTTCAGTTTAGCTGCAATAGCACGTTCCGATTTGCCTTCGTTGTGTAAAACAACTACTGCAGATCGAGTTTCAACGCTGATTTCGCGAACTTTTCCCATTTTAATATGTATTCACTGTGACAACGACAAGCTCATACTGATTTAGACAAAGTAAGTTGAACTCCACGAAAACTAGGGTAATAAATATATCTTAAGTAGCTGATACGTTTCCAAATTTCGGTTAACAAACAACAATACCAAAATAATTAGTAATGCGCATGTCATAAAATTATTACAATAGCTCTACCACCTGGTCCTTGCGCGGCATTTTTTGATGTTTTGACACAATGGACATTTAATGAATAATAACTTTTGAATACAATAAAAAAATGAACTTTTTACAATCCCTTAATAACAATAGAATACGCAGGTGTTCAAATTAGCCCTTTGTTATGTGTATTTTTTAAGAATTTCAAAGGAGACAAAAGTTTTTACAAGTGGTCTTAAACTTTTGGCCGGCAGTGTATATATATATATATTGTCTAAAATAATATAAATGTACATCCATTGATATAAGCAAGATAAACGAACATTAACATATTTAAAATAGTATTTACTTACTTTTTATTACTAAATGAAGACACAAATGGATGAAGATAGTTCATAAAATTCTAATTTTGAGATATTTCATGTAGAATGTTTAAACAAAATTTTGAACAGTTTTGTTTAAACATTCTAAACATATTAGATAAATTAATCTTAAAATAGTGTATTTTTTATATAGCTCATATTCAGTTGTTCTGTGATTTTAAATTGTTTTTATACATATAATACTTTTATACATACATAAAACAGTGAAAAATCTGAAATGCGACATATCATGTCATAAATTGTATATGTAATAGAATGAATGTATTGCATATAATACAATAATGATTAAAATGTACAGATTGCCAGGTCCAGAAGCACTCTTAGAGCCAGGTAAATCTGACGGTCAAACGAAGCTTGTTCGTCGAGGGGCGAATGTTAAATGTTATTCATGGAGTAGTGCGGAAAACACATGGAATGAAATTGGAGATGTAATGGGTGCTAATCCCGCTAGCGAGGGCAAGACTATGTATCAAGGCAAGGTATGTTATTATCCTAGCTTTATTAGTGACTTAAGGAATCTCTAAAGAAGTGATTAAGAAATTAATGGTTTAGTGTTTAAAGTTAGCCTGAGTTAAGTAACAAGTACTTTAGTTGATAGATTTCTGAAACTTATAATTGTTTTATCTAGGGCGAGAATTACATTTTGCTCTCGTCTAGTCTCAGATACGTCGTATGTAGGTACGGAAGCTGCGATTGTCGAAAATAAGGCACAGAGTAATTTTTTTTCCGGTATAAAGCAATGAGAAATAACTTATGTGAATCTTTATGAAAGCCTGAGAGCAAAACTTGTGTAATTCTCGCCTCGGAAATTGTAGGTGGGGATATATTTACAAAAATACAAATAATCCAAACAATTTTTTGGTAGAATTAAACAATACGATGATTTATAGGCTTCTATTTATATGCTCTTACATACATAGGTAGGTTTAATTTTTATTTTTTATATTTCAGGAGTATGACTTTGTATTTAGTGTCGATATTAAAGATGGTGCTCCAGCTATCAAACTACCATTCAATAAGACTGAGGATCCGTGGGTTGCTGCTCAGACATTCATACATAAGTTAGTATTTACAACAGAAATTGTCTAAAAAAAATTTTGATTAGTGGATAATAAATTCAAAAACTTCTTTTTCAGACATGACCTACCTCAAGTATATCTGGAACAAGTCGCCAATTTTATAATCACAAATGCGAAATTGGATTCTTTGCCAGCTTCGAGCAATGGGTGTGTATAATGTCTCATTCTTACTGTTAGCCTGTTAATCTTTAGCCATTGAACATCTTATTTCAAATTACATGTACTCCAATTTCTGATATAAATTTCTTACAAGTCATACAATTTTTATCATGTAGATTTGCTTTAATGCAGAGTGTGAGATAAATTCTGACGACCAGCATACAGTCCATAGTGATTTTAGATCTATCCTAAATTTTTTTTGTTCTCTATTAAACCATTTATAACCTTTTACAAAAATGTATGTTTTTACATTTTTGTAAAACTGTTTAATCAACAATAGGCCTCACTTATAATTACCATATTCCAATTACCCATTCACTGGTTAATCTCATTGTGTGCCTCATACCTTTTTAATATTTTGCCGACTATAAGTTATGATCATTGATCCTTAATATGTTCGATTGTTCAATTTAGCACATCCCTTCACAGATAAATCTTGTTACATGCTTTTTGTCTAACTATTTGGAGTATTAGTAATGTATATGATTCTCTGCTTCCCGAGCCCCTTCACGAGTAACGCTTGCTACATGTCCCCCTCCCCACCACTCTTTTTTGTCAACTATGTGGGTGACGCCTAATGTATTCGTCCGACCAGCTTTGCAGACCCCTTCACGGGTGAGTCCCGCTACGTGCCGGGGTCCACGGCGCCGGCGGGGCTGCCGCCGCCGTCGGCCGCCGACCCGTTCACCGGCGCGGGCGCCTACACCACCGCCAGCGCCGCCGCCGGCGACAAGCCGCTGGTGCCTCACGACTCTTACATTAGGTGAGGTGACAGTTAAATGGACGCTTATGAGCTATTCAGCTAGATTACTTTGTCGAGCGACATGGACTTCATTTTGAGAAAATTGCGTCTAAAGATGTCAAACATATTAATAAATTTGTTTGCGAAAGTCTATATCCATTTTTATTTTCTATTTTGATAAATGGAAATGAATTAAAAACTGGTATAATAAAAAGTTATATCTAATAAAATTTTTGTATAATACATGTGATTATTATATATTGCAATATATGGAAAATCCTTGAATATTGTTAAATATGTAATGCATTATTGGAACACATTATTGCTTATTAGAATCCAAATGTCATCGGGCATATTGCACAATCGCGTAACTACTTTTTGCAATAATGTTCATCTTTGCATCAAATGTTAAATTATTGATAGAAAACAAGCTAACTAAAAATTATATAATCGATTTTTAAAAAATTATTACTTAATATAAATAAATTTTGACATATTATTGAGGACTATAAGTACAATACGCAGTGTATTGGAAGATGAACATTAGGCCTTATTTTTGTCAATAATTTATTAATATATTTAGCTTCATATGAAAAAATGAGTTACCATAAAAATGAAGATTTTAATGAAATCCTCAGTATATAACTTACCCCTACACTCCGAATCAAAATTTATATCATAATATGATATAACAATTTTAATGATGTGATTCAAATTTAAAGACAAGTTAAATGTTTTTATACAAGAACTTACATAAATTTAATACCAATGTATATTTTTTTCTAGATTTGATCAAGCAAACCTAAAAGCAATACACGATAAACTAAAGGAATTTAATAGTAAAGTAGGAGACGGTCTGAGCGTCTTCACAGACGAACAGATAGACAATATCGTTAAATTAGGTGAATTGGTGAGTACTTTTTTTTGTCGATTGATAGTTTGAGATCCTTTGCCTAAAGACAGAAATGTATTTGATAATTTAAAGCTTATTATAAATGAGCACACATTATCAAGTACATCATATATATATATATTTTCACAATTTTGATCTTTCTTAAGAAATCAGTTCATAATTTTTAATAGAGACAGTAATGCTGCCAGATTATGTAAAAATATAAAGTCACACATAAAATATAAATAAACACTAAATAAGTTATACATTGCATTCTAGAGTTGATTGATGTGTGTAAAATTGTAATAATTATTTCACATTTTTTTACAGAATTGTACATTTAATATTGAAACAGTAGCATTATTGAAGAAAATGTTGGAATGGCCGAAAGGTTAGTTTTCAATATTCAATTCTTATTTTTATTTATTTTAAATCCACAGAAATATTATAAACAATAAATTTTATATATTTCAGAAATACTCTTTCCTGTCCTCGACATTACTAGATTAGCAATTAGAAATAAAGAAATAAACGGGCAAATATTTGATACAAGTTATGGACCTAACTTCGTAAAATATCTCCTAACTCTGCTAACTCCAGGTATGTTTAGTATAAAAAGTATGTACATAATTTTAATTTTGTTTAATTAAATATAGCCTTTTTTCTGAATGTTATTTTTAATATTTAATTTCTTATTATTTCTTCTTAATTATGTCTATGGTGTCTGTGTTACATTATTGACCAGATATAGCATATTTCATTTTCGATAACATATTTCAGTCTTAGAATAAAAAAGAGTATAAATATAAAAAATACAAAACTTTTTCAACATCCAATATGTTCTCCAGTAATTTTATTTAATCTTTTCACAGATAATCTAGCAGCCAATCAAATGCTTGCGATGCGAGTGTTAGTGAACGCGTTCAGCGACCTGCCTGGAGAGATGCTAGTGCTGGCTGCGAGGGAAAGCGTCATACATGCCATCATCTGTCTCACTCAGCTTAATAACAACACTCAGGTGAGTGAGTGAGAGGTAAACCTCGATTTAGGTGTGTGTTGGTCTGAACACGAGACGAGTGCAAACTAGCGCGTGGTACAGTCGAGTAAACAAGACTTAAAACATTTAATGTATAAGGTATTGTTAAAAAATCATTAAATATTCTCAGCTGTTATAAAACATTTATAATATTTTTATCTTTACATGACCTATTTGGTAAGTAAACACATTCCTAAACGAAAATCACGCATGTTGGATCAATTGCACTGGTTCGATAATAATGTTCTCATCTATTTAAGAAACACATGCCACACAATTTATTTCTTAGTGCTTCTTTAAAGAAGTATTAAATAATTAAAATTAAAGAAATATCCAAACGACTATCCTGGTGTCGAATTAAATGTTCTGTGCGGCGTCGTGCGCATAGTTCAGACTAACACTTACTTAAATCGAAGTATAGATCGTGGAGTCGGTAGAGCCATTAACGTCATCAGAAACCTGTTTGGATTGGTGGATGAATATGTACGGATCTGTTTACCGGACGAAACCATGTCTGTTTCTTTTATGTTATATATATATAATTATTATGAATAATTATTCTATAAAAACAATAAGCCACTTCAAAACCGAAATACCCAATTTAGTTTACGTGGACGATACACTTATACTAGTTATTTTTATTTTAAAACCAAACAACTGAACCGATTTTGGTAAAAAATTCTATGGGACCAATATAAAGTAGAATTTAATTTAATAGAATTTTCAAAATCGGTTAAGAAATGACGAAGTTGCCATTTACCAATAATATTTAAAAAAAAAATTTGCGTTAGATAACCTGCTAATTGAATAAGGTGAGACTAAAAACATCACGCTAGGACCTACAATGTCAACCAATGTGGAAAATTTTAGATTGTAAAACAGTGAAGTTGCTCATTTAAATTATAATAAACTTTCTTTACATAATGTAACATGTGTATTAATCTTATTTTTAACTAAAGTGTCTAAACTACCATAATTGTCGTTCCACCAGATCGCAGCAACGTCGTTATTACTAAACCTGTCAGTGGCGCTGGCACAGCAACCCGATAACATAGAATTGGCTGAATGCATTATTGGTTTCTTGAATAGAATAACCGATAAGGAAGCTTATTTCAGGTAAATCATAGTTACTAATACTTGTCATTTTTATTTTTTAATGATAAGTAACTATGATTTTATATTTTGACAAAAATTAACAAATTATTGTGTTAAAAAATATTTTAGGGGTTCAATATAGCTTCCTTTACTTTTTATAAAATATTTTATAGTTTAATTTTTTCTTGCATATATGTCCATTATAAAAAAAATGACCATTTTATATGTAAAATTAATTGATACATGAAAACAAACAAAGATATATACTTATATATTTACATTTTTAGGGGCTTGGTGGCACTCGGTACTATATTGGCTGAATCTCCCAACAAACTCGTCATACAAACGAAAATTGTAACAAACACTCAGTTACAAAACAGACTGAAGAACGACAGCTCAACCATCGACCCAAACTTTAAGAAAATATCCGTTTGCTCCCTACAAATACTAAGAATGTTATGAGCGAAAAGTGATATGTTTTTCAATAGTATGTGAAGGCTGGTTATTTATTAACTTATATAGACAAAAATATTTTTTCATCAAACATTCAAAAAATACAAACCATTAGTTGGTCACAACCAAACAATAGTACAAGACCTGTTTCTGGAAAACAGCGCTTAAAAATGAGTCATTTAATCGAACATATATAAACAGAAGAAATATATAAAGCGATTACGGGCGTAACAGAGTAAGCTGACTGTGTCAAAATAAGCTAAACAGCCTAAATTATAAGACCTAGAAAATTTTCAAGCGCAAGCACCCTTTTTACGTAATTATAATAATGTTATTATCAAGAATAGTTTGTTTTTAATGACTTTTCATAACGCAATAAAGTGATCCTTAAAATAATAGCAATAAGGCTGGCTAGTTATAAACATGTAATGTTATTTCTGTATTCGTCGATTTTATTTATGGATTCGATTGTATCACAAAAATTATGATCTCGCAGCACTAAAACATAGTAAAATACCAATCGTTTTGTGACATGATTTATTAAATAAAAAAATAATTTTCAATTTTATATATAAAATGTCTTAATTCATACAAGCATATTATTTTAATATCTACAATTAATGTATAAACAATGAATTGTTATCAACGGGCACCATGTTAGCAAATGAATTTAATTTAATTCAATAATCTTTTATTGTGTCCTTATTTTACTTAAATTTATTGTATATTGTTGACCTTTTGATATACCTTGAAAATACATTCAATAATTTTTTTCACAAACTATGCAAAACTTCAATAAACTCATCATAAATATAAAAAAAAGCTTTTTGCTCAAAACTGAAAAATGTTAATAAGAAATTAAATTATATTCTACAAGTAAAAAAATATTGGTAGTAAAAAACTGTATCAATACTGGCAAAATTGGTTGAATTAAATTCAGTGCAGGATAAAACTAATAATGACAAAGTGTGTTCTTATTTATTCAATAAGCATTCAGAGGAATGAATGATGATTATGGAGATGTTTGCTTTTTTAAAATGGAAGTTTAGAAATTAACAATATAATATACATTTTTTTTTTAAAGAAAAAATAATTTATACATAATTTAGTATTCTGTCTGTCATACTGTCGTGTCATATTGAACGCACAGGGACACAAAAACTCAAATTAAAAATCTATACAATATCTAACAGACCTTTGATCATTATAAATACAAATTAATATTCACTTATGAAGAAAATGTATGTATTTATTGACATAGTAAATAGTAACATGTTAAATACATTTCATGAGTCATTTATTGATAAAATTACCATCAAAATAATCGTAACAATAATTAATGACATTTTACGTATCACATAAAATCACAAAATATATAATTTCTAATAATAACACATGTTTACTATTACTGCCATAGATTCGAATTTCTTATAAACATATAGGATTATAGTACAACATACAAATTCCAAGCAATGGTTGATGAAAAAAAAATTAATCTTTAACAATAAAATTACTTCTTTTTCTTCAATTCTTCAAAGCGTCGGTTCAGATCTTCAAAGTCAATCTCATCGGGTGCACTAGCGTCTGGCGCATTCGAGGCATTGGAGTTGCTACTGTGAGGCACTGAGGGTAGAATCAAATCAGATGGCACTGATGGTAATTCTGGTAACTCCGGAAAGTAATTATTTGGTGGCACTTTAGACCTTGGCTGAGGTGTTGGAATATGTGCTGGCTGGAAAAGTGAATTTAATTATATAGAATTGTATCAAATTTACTTAATAAATGCTTAAACAAAATAACTAACTAATAATAACAAGCTTAAACAAAGAAATATAACTAATGTCAATTAAAAATTATGTACCACTTATTACCAGGTAACTACATACTATGATTTAAATAAGAATAATAGAAATCACATGCTAATTCGAAATAATACAAATGAGCAATAAAATAATGATTATAAAAGTATACTCTCATAAATAAGTGAAAATTAAGGAATAGTTAAATAGTTTATTTCAAGTAAAGGTTACGAGTATCTCGTAAAGCTGTATCGTGTATTTGCCTCATGAAAAAGTAAATTAAAAATCATTACCGAATCATGAGCGATGCTGTCATAAGCAGGAGGTAGGTTATTCATTTCCTCCTGAAAAAGGAACAATGAATAACTAAATAAACTGTGTGAAAGTAAAATAAGTAAAATATATTTTTACATATAATTAAAATTATTAATGCCTTGATTGAGTTCTGTTTTAATGACACGTGACAATGCAAATGAATCAACAAACTAATCTAGCAAATGCATAAAAAACCAAAACAATATTTACAAAAAGCAAATGTATAATTGTACAAGAATACAAGCTAATCTATTTACACTATATTTTAAAAATATACCTGTAAAAAACTGTTGCTCAACGTTGCCGAGTCGACACCAGGAGGTACATTATAGACCATAGACTTGCTTGGCCCACCAAAGGCAGGTGGAGTTGCGATAAAGCCACCAGCTTTACCTCCGGATGGTTGCTAAAATTATACAAATTAAATTTGAAAACTACTATATATTGTAATCTAAAAGTTATTTACTAAAATGATTCTCAAAACAAGAATTTACGAGATGAGATTTTATAGATTTAATTAATAATAATAGTAATGTAGCAGTGTTTTAATAAGTTTATAAAATGCCTTGAACAATTATTCTAATAATATTGTAATGTATCATATGATAATTATACAAAAACTTATTTAAATTAAATATCAATGTTTGTATATTTGTCCTCTATATATTCTGAAACTATTAATAAGATTATGATGAAACTTTAATAGGGTGTACTGGGGACTCTCACAAAGATTCTTATCCTGAATTTATATACTTTGGGTCACATTGCAATACATGCTGCTAGTTTACATTAAAAGTATATATTCAACAATATATTAATTTAAGATTTATATATATCATACAGATGGATAATTAAATGGAGTCACTGTTGGTGGAGGCATCTGCGGCATTTGAGGCAATGGGGGAGGTGGGTAACCTATGAAACCAGGAGGATTTGGTGGTCCATTAATGTCAATCAGCATTGCATCTCGACCTGTAACAAGATTTAAAATTAAAAATAAAGTGTCTAAAAAAATTATTATAGCACCAAATCCTACTACTTAATAGAGCTTATAGAGCTTGTGAGGGTATATGTTTGTTTTTGATTAAATTTTACAATAATATAACTCATACATCAGAAGAATATACAGACCACTTTTAATCAATAAGCCATGTGGGCGATGATAAGAGAACAATACTAGTTGAGAACATTAAGCAGTAATTGTATGGATACACTATTTGTATATAATAGAACTACATATTTTAACAATTTTATGAAAAATATAACACAAACATACACAACAGAAGAACATTACAAGAACAAGAAATAAATATTATTCATCCTAATACTTGATTGAAAAGATAAAATTCATGATAATATACAAGGTTTGTAATTAAGTGTAATTGGTGTTAAAGGATTTTTCTAAAATAATCACAAAAAGGCCTTACTTTCTTCCTCTCTCATTACTTGCTCATCAGGAGTATACTCAACATTGTAGTTCTTAGCTATCTCTATCAGGTACTTCTCCACAAGAATTTTAGGCGGGCTCTGAACTGACATTTTATGCTTCAACTTGTCACTTATAGTATTTACACTTTCACTTCTACAGGCATCAGCATATATTTTACCATATTTTGCAGTGAATAAATCTGATATTATCTTAAGTTCCTGAAAGACAATTGAAAATACACCTATATAAACAACGTAACTTATTTCTTTGTTTAAATTTTTTAAAGATTATTTCATTAAGAAACAAATATGTAACAACTTTTTTAAAAGTTGTTAAATGTACAAAGTTATAGAGCCAAAGCAATTTGTCTTGTACAACGTTACACTGTTACATAAGTTGTACCAGGAGTCTCAAAAGGGGTTAAACATGCTAATTTCAGAATCTTCTATCTAGTCCAATTTGAGAAATACTTGTTGCATTGGACAGCTTATTCATGGACAAAGGCTATATAGTATCACGTAAACAATCACAAATCTGAGTAAAACTGTGAAGGGAAAGCAAGTCAATAATAAAACATTTAATATCATAAATTACTAGTATTTGAATGTATTATGTGTTTTCTATTATTAATAATTATCTCTGAATTATGTAAGGATAATAATAACTATATTTTCAACCAGATTTGGTGCAGTTAATTTTACTTATAACAAAATTAAAATATGAAATGAGCATAAGAGTGTGTTTACCTGGACATCAGTGTGCATCCTTGGAGCCACCCAAATAAGACTTGATATGGCTTCACTAAGACCCTCATCCAGTTCTTTCATCTGTGTCACAAGTCCAAATCGGGCCAGAACCAAATCACAGTACATTTCCACTATCTCCATAGCTTCAACCATATAGTCCTCTCTGTGTACCATAATAATCAAATACACTTTAAAAAAACTAATATTTTGTACAAATATTTTTTAGTTCCATTTGTATTCAAATAATCTTAAAGAATTTGATCAAATTGCTTTGTATTGAAAATTTAACTAGTTGTTTCAAATATTTTATGAGTTTTTTTAAGTGTTACATATGTTACTTACCTTATTATATGTTCAACACGAATTTTTGCACGTTCACTTTTACCAGCAGCAATATATTCAGCTATTTCCTTACGAGCTTTCTGAGCTAATTCAGTTTTCTTTTTTTCTAACAATTTAAGGCGGTTTATAGCTAATCTCAAATGAGTTTTTAATTTAGAATAATTAGGGTTTGATGAAAACATTTTTATTATAATACTTTTGTAATCAATTAAATATACGTATGAGTAATACAATAACTATTGAGTAAATTGTGTTGTTTGTAATTTGTATGAATCACCATATCAATTACTGTCAAATTTGACATTAGTTCTATTTCGTTCCTATTAACGCAACTTTATTAATAATCTGTACAAGTCATGATCGCATGACAAAAAAATGACAATAATTGCTATTGCTAAGGAATTAAGCTGCTGCATGGCTTCCTACAATTTAGATTCCATTTTTGGCTAATACGTTATTTTTAGATCCTCTGTCCAAAGTAGACAACATGCTTTAGATCTAAAAAAAATAAAAAAGGCAAATTAACACATTTGAGACTTTAGTTTTTATAAAGCGATTTTGAAACTAAAATAAAATGGGTCTTAAAGTTACATCAATTACAAGAACCGGAATTGTTGTCTTTACTTATAAAATAAAATTAAAATATTATTTATTAAAAACGCATTTTTACTTTTATTAAAAAATATAAATTATATTTTCATCGATACCTATTTGCATTTAACATTATGACAGCACTATCCAAAACAAAAGAATGCTGTTGAATGTCAAATGTATATTTGTGGAAATCAACTTTTAAATAATTTCTTACTTTTTTTAAATAATTAAGTCTAAAATTGCGAAAAACTGCAGTGACATAAGGACTAAAATTGCAACATCGATCCGATTATTTTGTACTCAAATAATCTGTTTGTCATGTTATGGTGATCTTAAAAGAAATAGTGAATTAATTATATCAAAAATAATTACATATGAAATGTAACTTCCTCTTTTTTAAGATTAGAAGTGTTTGATCTCTTTTTGCAATGGCTAACTGCATAGAATGTATTTTTTTTACGGAGCTCCGTACATAATAAAAACGATTTTGATATTGTTGAAAATCGATTCCTGAGTAGTTTTTATAAATGCGTTAGATCATTTCATTATGAGATTTGCTGGAGGGGAAATGCCTTGTAAGGTTTGTTCCCAATGCTTAATGGTCTAAGTTTTTGGCTTTTCTGGTTATAGAATTATTTCGGGAGTCAGAGTTCAATCAGTTGAATAAACTTGTTATTATTATTTGTGACTATGAATTATGATGAAACTCTAATAAAAATAAAAACATTAATACAATTGCATTATTTAATTAAAAAGAAGTCCCAGAGTCTGCGTACTATTCTGGTCCAGATTTTGTTTAAGTTACTGATTCTCTTCCACTCTTTATTTACTTTTAAACAGACGACATGCATTTTCTCTATTGCTGCAAATGTCCATTGGTGACTACGAACCCTTAACATCAAGAGTCCGACCTACTCGTTTACCAACTTATTCAAAAAAACTTAATTGTATTTAAATAAATATCATAAAACTTAGGTATTTATTTAAATACAATTTAGGAATCACATGACTACGTATTAACAACGCGACATTTAAAAACATCGAGGCGTCGCACCGGTAAATAATAAAAGTACATAAAACCTGTTTACATTTTAGTTAGCGCCCGTTCTATTGTTAAAGTATATCGTAATAGCGATATCAAACATGCATAATTTCTTTTCTTTTAAATTAAATAGACACAATGTGAAAATTTTCATGATTTATTTATTTATATTACTAGAAAATGATATCTTTTAAGTGCGTAGATCCGTATTATAGGTTCTACCAAAACAGATCGGGACGACTATCTTCAGAGACAACTTCGTTAGTGCTCATCATTTTAATACTTTCCATATGATGATATATTTCCATGTGTGGATGAGCGTTATGTCCAAACGTAGCCATGAATAGTAGTAGTTACAACAGGAAGTAGGTAGTTACAAATTATTTTAAGCAATACATAGGTACATAAAAATACATTATTAATCTTTAATTGTTTGGTTTTGAATAAAAAACAAGTTTTATAAAAATTAACATTTTACTTTCGTTTCTTTTTACACATTACAAATACTAAGTATTTAAGTACACATTTAACTAAGGAACTAAATCAGTATCTAAAACCGATAACATGAATACATGTAGATACACATATTTTTAATTGTTTACACAATAATCAGGTCTTTCGATTTCATTACATTGTACAACACAGCATAGATAATACTTATAATATTAACAAAAACATTTTTATTTTGCAGTTCTTTAAAGCATGGTAAACCGCGTTTTGCAGAAGAAAATTAAATATTTTAATTTTCTTAAGCAAAAAAAAATGCATTATGTATTTCATTGGACCTAAAACCTTTATGGTAATAGGCGTAATCAAATGGACAGGGTGTACCCCAAAAAAGCCTGGTGTCATCCAGTAAAATTTATAATCTTTATTTTCAATGTTTATTCTTGTAACATTTATTACATCATTATAAAAAAACTAACCGTCAGAGAATATACATAGAAATAAACAATACTGCAGGTCAAAAAGTTAATGAATTATGTACAAAGTATGTTCAAAACGTAAAGTCGCTTTTAAAATTTCGCAGGCAACGTACATTCGATTTTCAATTGTAAATATTATTTTTATTATTTGTGCACTCGTCTCGAACATGTGTTTACCGTTTTAACTATATATCACTGTTTATTTGTTTGTGAGAAGCACAGAGATTAGAAATTTTTGCGATTTTTTGTCGTCGAAGAAATAAGATCAAAGAATTTAATAAATTAAGTTTATATAACAAATGTATTTCGGTGCTCTAAAGCATTTGAAACAGAAAAAAGTGTTTATGAGTAGTACAAGCTCGTACAAGAACCCTAAAACAACAAGAGCACGTCAATGATTGATGAAAATGGCGAAAAGGTGAAAAAAGTCGTTGCTTATGCGATCGTTGATTTTTTGGGCTGTAATATTCACCAGATTTAGCCCTCTGAAACTTTTTTCTGTTTCCAAAATTGCGTGGAATCTTGAAACGACGGAGATTAGAAGGATGACAATTGTATAATATGTAATAATTGGAAGAGCTCATCGGAAGTGCTTTGATTGAAAAAGCACAACACAAGTGTAAAATCTGATCTAATCTGAGGGAGATTACTTTGAAGAGGGCAACGCGAATATTAATGAAAAGATAACAAAAATTCATAAAAATAAAAATTTTGTACATTTACGTATAACAATAAAAAAATGCACGACAAATCTCGTAGTAATATGATTTCAACTACCTACTACCAATTTCAGTTACGCCAATGTACATGTAACATTCAGATATATAATCCAATTGTTAATTATTAATACTCTTCTATTCAAACTTATCTGAATTATACTTCACATCAACGTAAGCTACCAAAAGCAATCGCGAGTAAAAATCTATACGAAAGTGACAAAATAAAATGTACTAAATGTATTAGTGTCACTAATCTCATTTTAATTATAAGTTTTTAAAATGTGTCATAAGAATACATAATACGTTGTTAAATAATTCTTAATTTTCCTAATTTTGCACAATAATAGTCCATGTCTAAAACGGCAGTTTTCCGGTTATATAGTAAACAGATGCCCTTTTGAGAACACTTATAAAATACCTAAGATTGATTAATACTGCAAGTTATATCAGCGTGATGTGAAGTGCCATGTAACATAGAATATATAACACACTAATTAACCACATTGAGGGTAGTTATCATTATAATAATAATTCGATGGTTTTAAAATTAGTTTTGCCTAATTAAAATAATAATGACCGGTCATAAAAACTTTGTCTTCTGATATTAATATTTTTTATATAACATTTTATTCGTTCTAATAATATCTTGATGATCTTTATTAAAAATAAATTTTATATTTAACATGTACAAATTGACATGATCCGTCGCATCTTAAATCACTAGTGGCGTTGTCTTTTTCGAAAAAAATGTACAACAAAATCAAGCAGAATAACAAATTTTGAACAGTGTCCAAGCTCGATTAGACTTATATTGTCGTGTGATCTAGTATGTGATAGTTATTGTCACCATAAACATTTCTACGTTTTGTTATTTCAAAAATTTCAATTAATACCTTAACATACAGAAATTTAACGAGATAATAAAGTATAAAGTCACAAATTGAAAAAATAGAGCACTACAAAAAATATCTGCATAATATAATACTGTTAAATTACGAATAATACTCCAAAACCGAGCCATTGCTCTCATTAACAATCTACTAAATCTAACATTCAGTCAATATTTAAGTCAACAGAAGTTTTTTTCTCAATTTTATTCAAAGAGTTTTCAAAATCGTCATGTAAAACTACAGTTGTTGCGCTTATACTCGAGGGACTGTGGGAGTGAGTGATATTGGTTCGATTACTGTCTGCTAAATGTTCCAATTCGTGGCTTTCTAAATTTGGTACAGCCGAACAAATAGAACTTACACGAGATATAGACTTTCGTTCTTCTGCCGGTACTTCCTTCATGGAATTTCTTCCGAATATATTTAGTATTGAGCAAAGGAAAAACGTCGCATATATCCAACTTACTGACATTATTAGAGCTAAGAAAGTCCCTATTTGTGAATATGGTAGAAGATTTGACCATAATAGAAAAATACCAGCAAAACCAGTAGTCAGTGCAGCTGCAGCGGTCGGTCCCGCAGAAGTCGAAAGAGCAAATTTAACTCTAGTAGATTTTGATCCACTAGCATTTGTAAAACTTAGAGCATAATGTAAGCTAAAATCTACCGCTAACCCTGCCGATGTCGATATTGCAACACTTTCTAAAATATTCAATTTCCAGTCGTTAAGCACGAGTATAGCTATTGTAACAGTCGAGGAAAATATCATTGCTAGCAGTGCGCAAACACTAACGATAATACTAAATGTCGAAGGTATAAGTACTATAAAACCTAATGCAGCAGAGAGTAATAAAGCCATCACAGTACCACTTGCCAGAGTTTTTTGCAAATCATAAAATTGAAGGTCTGATAAAAACCAACCGCAAGTCATACCTGGAGGTGCTGTTTCTAATTCTTGTTTGGTCCAGTTTTCTACTTTATTAAAAAAGTCGTCCATTTCAGTGTAAGACATCGAATATGGTACTACACTTTCAAATTCAACAACAATAGCTGCTACTGTAGGAGGATAAGTACTTCTCACAAATTTAGGCCCTGCAACTCCTGGCATAAATAGTTCACGCGGCGTTTGGTATAGAGACTCCATAGCTTTTATAATACAGAAATCAAAGACTTCCTTTGTGTAAGGAAATTGGGAGGATTCACAACATGGTGTTCTATTAATTTTGTCTATGTTGTCTATGCATCTTCTGCTCATGAACATTTTAAAACTTTCAATAAAACAATTTGGCAAAAGTGGACCTAATGTTTGTTGGTAGAAAGGTTGCCTTTTTATTTTGGCACAAAACTCTAATAGCCAAGCTTGTGATTTAGGATTAGATATACTAAAATTCTCATCAAAGATTAGCTTGCCTTTGGAAAATGGATCCATGTGATTTCCGTTATCAATAGGTTTAATTCCCCATATCCATCGAAGAGGCATTCTACTTCCTACGCCTATATCTCTGCCAAATCTTTCAAATAGAAATTTATCCCTGTAGAATATATCATACTGTTCAAAGGGATGCGATGTTTGAAATAGTTGAAACTGTTTTGAATCTGGTAATTGAAGCCCAGGATAATAAAATACTACTATAATACTGCAGACTCCAATAGCACCCAAAATTACAACAAAACATGTATGTAATCGCATTATACAAGTGATGATAAATCGATTGAGAATAACTTTGACATCACCACCAATCTCATAAAGAGCTTTACTAATTGTACTTAATATAAACCACCTATTATTACACAATTTTACATCTATTATAAATACTGATACTGGCAACCAAGTCACCATGAGTAAAAAGTTGACTAAAACTGCCGTGCCCGCAAAGACACTAAAACAGTTGATGGCTGGAATGTAACTTACATATGATGCAAAAAATGCTACTGCTGTTGTCAAAGTTGTAACTAAAATAGCTACAACAGAATGTTTTAGGGTTTCTTCTAGAATCTGTACAAGTATAGTCTCACCAGCACTTGAAACATTCTTTATATCTGTTAAACCATTATCATCAACTACAACATTGTCTCTTATTAGTTGTTTACTTATCATCTTCCAAACTTTGACATAGAGAAAAGCATCATCAGCTCCAATGCCAATTACAACAACTATGACTAAGAGATTCATGAAAGGAAAGAACTCTAAATTAAACACGTATACATATAGGAAATATGCTACACCAAGAGAATATGCGATAGCTGTAAACAGCAACAATGTAAGAAGTAGGGATTTTGTATATATCCAAACACATATAAATACAAAAAAGCTTCCTAGTCCTATAAGCCAAGTGTCTTCTATTATCCACAAGTCAAACAATGTATTCTTCAATCCTAATTCCATAGCTGGTACAGTTAGTGTGTCATAAGATAAATTTGAGCCTTGTAATTTCATATAATAGGGCAATATAGTGCTACTAGTTGGTAAAGGCAAAAAGATCATCACATTTTTTACAAATGTCTCAGAAAATGTAGGCGGTGAGAAGGCATCTGAATCAATAATGTAGAACAATAAGTTGTATACTGCGTCATACTGTGAACAGTATTTTGGCACCCGACACCTGTCCAATTCGCATGAGGCCATCAGAGTAAAATTATGAAAATAACCTGCACATTTCTTTAAAATATTTACAACATTTGTAACATCATTTTTAGTTAAATTTTCACACGAGTTCTTACCTGATATTAAAGCTATATAGTTTGGCACACTCCAAATAGGACAACACATTTCTTCAGAGTGTGCCGACCTTTGACACAGTCTATTAAAGTCTTCTTCACCCAATTCAATAAGCAGAGACTGCAATTGACATACCTTTTCTACATTTTCAAAGGAAAGCATGGATCTATTATCATTAGAGGTTACTACGAGGTGGGCATAGTCTGCAGCCGGAGCACCACAGACCCCTGAAGCATAATTAGGATGTATCACATAATCAGGAATTCGTTGCATATTTTTAAGAGATTTCCACTGTTTTCTTGTATGATTTTTAAGGAACACTGCATTCTCATCTTCAATAGAAACATTCTTTCCGTAACTCCAATGAACATGGTCCACACTTGTATTTATTTCTGGTGATCTATATAAAGTTGTTGCAAATGTGTTGTTACTATTTTTCCTCTTTTTATGATGCTGTTTCTTAGGATGCTTTCTACCAGATCGAGTTTTATCTTTCCTTATTTTATTATAGTAGGATTGATTCATTCTTATTTGATCTTCTATTTCCTTGGGATTAACAGCGAGTCTTCTGGATGGTCTAGTCTCATCAATAAGATTTTCCCAAGAAATAAAGCGGTGCGCTAAATTCGTTCCCCTTGTTTCGAATCCGATTATTGGTTCGGAGAATGAAGGAAGATTGTGGCATACAAACGGAACGACAGTAAGGAGCGTGGAGATAACAATTATAATAAAAAGGAAAAAGTAAGAATGACGAACAATAAACCTGGCGTAAGCAGACAACATTTTCATTCGTTAATTTCTTTGATACCATATTTAATATCTTACTCCATTTTGTCGTTATGTAAGGCCTAATCATGTCCTCTTTTTAAAGCTATTTTTTACGTACATTTCTCATTGTTACATTATACAAAACAAAAAATATAACAGTATTTTGGAAAAAATGTTCGATTGTCACAAAAGTGACAAATTAAATACAAAAACACAAATGTCACATGAAATAAAGTTGCCAACGTTCGCATTCTCAAATAACAATAGGTTGCAAAAATAAATATTCTTTAAATATTTAACAGTTAAACTTTCACACATTCAACGTGATACTATTTACAATCTAAATTACAGTATTTTTTATTGATTTTATATTATATAAACTATGTAATGGCGTTATAAGTTCATAGTAAAACTTTTAAAGGAAAAGTTTATTTTATTCTTTTTAACGCGCTTAAATAAAAGCATGTTCTTAATTATTTTTTTACCTTTATTTTATATCTTTTGAGGATATTAATCTTCAGAGGTTGAGAAACACAATCGGCGTATTTGCTACTTTTAAGCCCGAAATCTGAAATAAGTTGCAAGGATACTTGATAGCAAAAGAATTTCTCAATAAACTGAGGTAAATTATTTCTGGTTTTTGAAAAAAATAGGGCATTGGTTTTATAGGATGCGAATGGCTACGAGCCCTTGAGGAAAATGCTAATTTTTTTAAAAATGTAAACGGTGCAAATATTCGTCATTTCTTTTAAATTACATCTCTGTGTGTATGTATAACCTAAACTGTTGTAAAAATTTCGGATAGGTCACTAAATATGTTAATCTTTAATGTTTGTAGTCGTAATTTTAATTTTTTTCGAGCGTATTAAAATCTGCAATAAACCTGTATTATATTCTCAATTTATGGAAAAATTCACAATCCTTTTATGTTTTATTAATAGAGTTACATAATAGGTATACAACAAGAAGATAGATATATAGAGAAAAAAAAATTTAAACATTCTTGGACGTGGGCTCACTTTTATTATTCTTTTTACTAAAATCGTTAATTATTACTTTAGATCAAATAAATGTAAAACCGTAGAAAATATTTATGATCAAGGTAAAACGTTTCATTTTGATCATAAATATTTTCTATGATTTTTATAGTATTAACATCGTACTTAGTTATGGCAACACTTTTTCTTGTCTCTGACATCTTGTGATCACAAGACTTCTCCGTTTTGAGTTTTCTGTCAAGGCAAAAATTGGAGAAAAAAAGGCCGTCCCTTTTGGGATCTTCAGGTTTAACAGCTCCAATTGACCCAAAAACTCCATCAAGATGAGATACTTTTTGACTTACCTGTTTGTGTTGCTGTTGTCGCTCGCCATACCCATATTTTCATTGTACTACCTTCTTACTGGAAAGGGTGAGCAAATAAGTTTTGGATGGTTCCTAGAGAATACGTCCCCTTACATGTGGGGAACATTGGGAATAGCGTTCGCCGTAGCTTTCTCAGTTGTCGGCGCTGCGATGGGCATTCACACGACCGGAGTGAGCATAGTCGGAGGAGGTGTCAAAGCTCCAAGAATTAAGACCAAGAACTTGATCTCCGTTATTTTCTGTGAAGCTGTGGCTATTTATGGGTTGATTACGGCCATCGTGCTTTCTGGTATGCTGGAACAGTATAAAGAGCCATTCCTGGACATTGCCATCAAGCAACAAAATTGGATGGCTGGTTACGTGATGTTTGGTGCTGGATTGGCCGTGGGGCTCGTGAACTTGTTCTGCGGTATCTCAGTAGGTATTGTCGGGTCAGGAGCTGCACTCGCCGACGCCGCCAATGCTGCCCTCTTCGTTAAGATTCTCATTGTAGAGATTTTTGGATCAGCTATTGGTTTGTTTGGACTTATTGTCGGCATTTACATGACATCAAAAGTCAAAATGGGCAACCAGTAACTTAAGAAGAGCGTTATACTTGAAAATAAGTGTAAGTACATTTTTTTGCATATCTTTTCTTTATCGTATATTGCATATGTTAAAATACAACACATACACTAGTATATCTATGAGGCTGGAAAATTAAACCTTGAAAACATGACCATATTTTTCAAGGTTTAATTTATGACGTCTGAGATTTAATAAGTTTTACATAAAATCATTAAGTTATATATGAATAAGTATTATGTATTTACAGGTGACAGTTATTATTATCATGATTCACATTCACATTCACATTGTTCACAATATTTTATTCCTATATTCAAAATAGAATACATAACTATTTGTAATTTTTCATAGCATTACTTAAATCACAGGGAATAAAATATCTTCTAAATAACTTATTCCATTCAAAGATAAGTCTTTACTAACGTAAAGTCTAACACTTAAATTTAAAGTATTGAAAAGCCCGTTATTTAATTGGAAATTTATTTTGGTGATGCATTTATTGATCTGCTTATAAGTTTTTGTAGGTGGATTCTGTAAAATAGAAATATTTATCTTTTGAGTATGCTAATCTCTAAAGTTGGAAAAGATTAATTTTTTTAAGATTGTAAATAAAATAACCTAATAGAATTAAATCACTGTATGGCCTTAATTAATACAGAATAAAATATGCATCTTCAAAAGTAATCTTTTATTTGAGTACAGTATGTTTCTTAAAATGTAAGATTCTAAATATAATTTTTTTATAAATTTTATGACTCTTTTTAATTACATAATAGGATCTTTTTCAAATATATATCTTAATACTTAAAAAATAAAATTTTATTTTGTGATTCAAATTTGTACATTTAAAGTTGATGTCCAAATATAAAATATTTGCAAATAAAACATGATAAAAATATGATTTATATATATCTGATAGAAAATAGCACTCATGACCTACCACAATCTCTATTTTACTATATTATGCAATAAAACTGGACATAGACAATAGATTTGCTCTTGACATTGTTCCTTGCACTTTATGGTTAAGAATGTATGAGTATTAAGTATGTTTTTTTTTTCAGGGTAATAAAGCACTGGACTCTTTTGCCTTCACTGTGACCTGGAAACCTGCCTGCCAGTGCTCATTACAAATATTTATCTAAAAAGCAACTTTAAGCTTTGAAGTTTTCAATAAGTGTTGGACTTATATACTTCTGAATTTTTGTTTTGTTGTTGTGTAACTATATTTTATTTGACTACTACTACTGTTTGGAAAATATTTGGTCTTAGCACAAAACCTTCTAATATTTCTATAGTTTTTTTGTTTGTTAAAAGATATATATATATCTTTAACAAATGCAAAAAATTAATTAAATTATTTTAGTTACTTAACAAATAACATGAATTATAACTCATATATATTATTATATTAGACAATGTGAATTAGTATATGTTAAGAAAATTTTCTAACATCATAAGGAAATATAAGTTTATTTATTGTGCTAAGAACATTATATTTAATCTGTATTGTATTGGAGTGTTTTTAGACTACTTCATAACCGATAGAGTATGTTTAAATACCATATCACAGTGTCCTATCATAAAACTGACTAGATATATTGTGCATTTCATGTGATTTTGATCATCATAAATTATTTATCAATGTTACCAGGTAACAAACACATTACTTTAAACAAATGCACTTATGTATTTAGTCATTTTGTTTAAGGCTTAAACATTCCATGAAATGTTAATACAACATTTGTGAAAGCTTTGATTGGTAATAGCCTGTGTATATAAATAAATGACACTTTATAGTAACAAATATTTTCCTATTGAGATTTCAATCACCCATCGTATCTTAAAGATTTAAAATAACTTTCATGTCTGTTATTGTAAATGTAACATTCTATAAATATTACCTTAAATATAAAAATTAAATTATGCAAACAAATCGTTGTTAAAAGTTTCAATTCTATTATTTTCAAATATAAAATTTATTTCAAGAACCATTTTCTTTTTTTAAATTAATGTGTATTTTTTATGAAATTATTTCAGTTTGTAAATATTAGTTGCTTCCTCATATTTTAATGAGATACACACTAATTTATTGTATATGTAAATTCATATCCATATTAACTTAAATTAGATGTTATATGAATGCTGTACTTTGTTAACGAAAAACGATCATCATTTTTGGCACAAAGTGTGCTCATATTATGGAACAAAACTATCGAGAAAGTATTATGTGGTATCAGCCTAAGTACTATTTACTGATGCGTTTATAAGTTAAACATATTTGTGCAAATGTAGATATTATGTATGTTGATGAATAAATAGCTAAAAGTTTTATCTGTTCTAATTGTTTTAGATTTAATGACCTCCCAATCTTATCTTTATAATTAAATATTTTTGTTATTAATAAGATGTAGAAGTCCTCTGAAATCAGTAGTATAGGTATATCATCTTACAGTAGAAGTTACGTATTAGAGTTGAAAAGGTTTCAATAAATTAGTTGTTGGGTTTTTTTTTGAATTTCATGTTTCTAAATAAAAAATAATGAGGATAACAAATTAATAATTCAGATTTTTTAATTTTCTGCTTTACTTTCCAGTTAAATATGGTTAAAATGAACATAAAATATTCTTGTTTTTAGAATCTTACCTAAGATGTTGCCAATTTTAGAAACTACTTATAGATTTTGCGTAGTCCATTTTTTGTATAGTGAGAGTCGTTGAATTACTTGATAAGGCTTAGGCTTAATTACTTGATGGTCTAAGAATTAAGGTGATGAAAAAAACAACATTTTTTATATGTACATTTTTTATACTGTCTGTATATCAACGAACTCGTTGAGTTTGTTCCTTGACGGTCCCTTTGATTCTATATACAATATATAGCACTAATATTGGGGAGAACAATACTCAAATAGTATATAATACTAGCTGTGCCATGCGCATTAATAGATGTAATTCAATTACCGTGTATTCGCCAGGAGAATTAGAAATAAAAATGTAGTTTAGCCATAAAATATTTTATTACAATATAAAACAGTTCAGATGCTACATTTGTACTACGGCTATAATATATTTCTTTGCAAATGAGTACATAAAATAAAAATCACAAAGCGGAATGTAAAATTGTCGAAATTAGCCTAAAATTTAAATTTTAGTACACTAGCATGTTCGTCTGCTATAAAACAATGTGACATAGATCGTAGTATTGTGAAGAAACACAGTCTTGTTATCGACATCAAACGTGTTAATATCTCTTCTGAAAAAACATCTGAGCAAGTAGTCCAAGATATGTTGCGTGTCTACTGGACTTGTAACTTAATAAAACATTTATTGTGACCAAATATTTATTTTTATGATAAATTTTTATTGAAACTTTAAAAGGTTTCATATTTAAAGACAATAATTTTTCTGAGTTTTTTTTTTATTTAGTAGTAGACATGCAATAGACATAGACAGTTCATTATTTTAAAATATACGCGATACATACAGAAAATATAAAACTCATTTGAATATTATGGCATAAAAAGACATTAGGGAATAATCAAGTAAAGCTTTTTTTATATTTCCCTATACAAATCGCCCCATACTTAATAGCTACAAAGTGTAAAAGTCTATTTATTTACAAAATAGGTGGACTCTTCGTTAAACGCTTAAAATGCACACAACACTCGACAGAACTGCAGGTATATCTAGTATTTACATTGCAAATATTTAATCTAAAAACTATAATATCTATTTCGAAGTTAAACGACTATTCATTACTACATGTTTCTCAAAATTTCGAAATGATTGAACATTTAATAAGTTTTGGTATCTTATAGAAAAATATTTCACATCTCCTATTACTACATTAAATATCTAAATCTATACCTTAACCTATATACAATTACTGACTTTGGGTGACACGTTTTTAAAATTTTAAGATCTAAGAAGCCAAAGTTATGTAAAGCGATTTTTTTTGCAAAAATATAAAATTTTAATTAGATTTCATAATATTGAAGTACATTGTTTTTTCATTTATATATTTATTATATCTCGCAACTTTTCAATCCTATTAACTATTGATTATATAACTTCATAATTTTTCTTTATAATGTTAATGGGAAATTCAATTATTTCCTATTTTAATTGCCAAAATATATAGATGTTAATTTTGAGATCTTAAGTTATGATTTTCTTTTTACACATTTGTTCTACTTATTTGAGCATTTTCGTGCAAAGGTGGATGTCAAAATTATCAAGTTTAAGTATAAATAATCTAATTTTAATAAAAACAAATTTTACTCTACTTAAAGCATAGACAATATATTTTAAAATAAACAGCCGTTATGCTACTCTATGGCAGTGAGCACTGAGTTATTATTACAGTCTTTGCTACAATAGCTAAAACTTTTATATGTATTTTATCATACAATTAGACAGTAAAATAAATTAAATAACTATTTGAGATTCATTGGAAATCTTGTACTATGTGGTCTTAAACTCTCGTTTCTGCATCATCTTCAGTAGTAGATTTCCTGTAAAATAATAATGAATGTAAAAGTTTTTTTTATTAGAATACATAATGTTAAAATAACGTACAATCCAAATTTATACTTCACATTCTTTGCTGAATATACTTTCTGTTACGTCTTTTAGTATAAAAATAATTGCTAATAAAATATCTACAAAAATTACATCTACCTGTAACATTTAATGTGTTCGGATTCAGGTTCGATATTCATTATTTGTAAATTGCGTAATATAAATGTTATGTGAATAATGAATAAAGTGCAACTGATATTAAAACATGAAGGCTTCATGTTAAGATTATTACAGAAATATTTTCATTATTTTTTAATAAGTGACGGCAATAATAAAATACCACGTCGAAATACGGATCAATTTTAGTATAACTCATTGATTTTAATTAATTTATTCATCCGAGAATATATAGCTTACATTTGAACATCGGCAACGTCATGGAAAAAAATGAGACCTACCTCAAAAATATGTTAACATAATTTACTAAGAGACTATCCAGCTAGCTATATGATGGTTTAAAATAGTTCCAAATAATCTTAACACCTTATATGGCAAATTGTGCATTTACGTGAATCCGAACATTTGTTCATGCTTACACAGATAATATATATTTTACCTCCTCCCTACGGTGATTGTGGATGATTACGCGCGCGGCAACACCACCGGTTAGCAAAGCAAAAGATGATTTTACAATGAGTGTTTCTCATACAACCTCCACCATCTATTGGACATTGGTTATAAGTACATTATCATTAAGTTTTACATGCTTTTAGGACATTCATAAAGTCCGTTATATATAAGTTAGTTTAGTAAAATATTTTACAATCATCTTTAGAAATGAATTCAATAAAAATATTAAAAAGTAAATAATGTAACTATGTACGTGTATGTACTTAATTTATTCCTTTTTGTATTTATAAGAGTGCGTATACAATTGTTATTGTACATGAAAATGACACATGACTCTAGTATGATTGAAAATTGTTTGTTGTCTGTTAATAATTTTAATCCTTGGTTTTTTTTAAACTTCACCTAATCGTCATTTTAAACAAATATGTGATAGATGGATGTGTATTATAGTCCCAATCTTTTTGTGGATAGCTAGGGATAAAATTTTAATAAATTAATATTGTTTAAGGATATACTTTTATTAATTATTAATTTATGACAAACTAATGTGCTACTGAAACTATTTATTGAGTGCCTTTTTCTTTCATGTACAACATGTATACTATATTTAAAATTCCTAGTGCGTAGTGTTAGCCTCGAATTTGTGGCTATGAATGACTTAATGACATAAATTGCAAACTGTTTAAAATGTCATGCAAATATTTTTTAAGTTTGATAATGCATGCGGTAATTGTACTGACGGTTTGTTAGTAATATTTAAATAAATTATCTTACTCGCTCGTCTCCCCCATACTGGCCAGAGGCGCCCCCATTTGTTGTTGTACTTCTCCTAAAAAAAATATTGCAATATGTAAAGTCTACATCTTTTTGTAAATTACATTACATAAAACTACTTGCGTTGTACGTTGATTGTAAAAAATCATTAAACACATAATTATGATGGGTAGTAAGTATAAAAAGTGTTTTTATAAAATTCAAAAGTATATCATAAGTGATATGTTACGTTCATGCTATTTGACGTTAAAAAACTGTAACCATTTTTGATTTTGATTCAAATTGAGCCCGTCAATTGCTTTTTTTTAGTTTAAAAATACTCTCGCCTGTTATTCTCTTACGCTAGCTAACGCTAGGCAACGTCGTCTAAAGTCGACGGTCGGCATTCTTTGTGCCAAGATTCAAGGGCTTATAATAATACCTATAGTTATATAGTATTATTGAGTTTCTTTATTAATTACCTGTATGTACATCACTGTTGAGACGTTGAGGCGACTGCGTACCGCGCACACTAATATGGTCTTCCTCCGCTAAGCAAAGCAAACAAACACGAAGCCTCCTCAATAAGCATTGTATATACGCTTAGTTTATAAACAGCAAATAAAAATTGATAACAATAAACGAAAAAGGTAAAATAAAAAGTCATAAAAATAAAATAAACAAACAACACACATGTGCATTATAATTACTTGTGTTTGTGAAAGCTTCAAAATTGATTGTGATTGCTACAGGAGACATAATAACACAAGATTTCTGCAATGTTTGTGATTTATGATACAATCATTCTAATCTATTAAGTATATCTTTTTAATACTGGTAACACTGTAGAAAAATAAATATCGAAATTTTATTGCAACACAGAACTCAACAAAGATATTTTTTGATATTTAACAAACCTGTGTAGGGGAACAGATATTTATCATGAGGATGATGTTTCTCTGAACCGTCGGACATTCTATCATTGTATTCATAATGACCTTCCATTTTTCTTTGATAATCGTTCTTCAACATAGTGGCGATGCCGGAATCTCGAAAATCTCGCGGGGGATAACCGTCGTGCTCTCTCGTTGTAACCGATGAATCCCGGAAATCCCGGGATCCGTACACACTGGTATCAGTGTTTAAATATTTCGTGGGACTATACCCGTAATCCGATGTCCGTGACGACAAATACGTTTTGGAACCGTATGGATTTGTGGGTAATCTGTACATTGTAGGGGAAATGGGGTAATTGGGGTCATAAGGCATTTGCTTCTCAGTGTCGTTTGGCATCACCCCGTACATTAACTCGTCATCCATTACTCCGTATCTAAAAAGAGATATATTTATTTATTTTTTTCTTTTAATAAGAGCTAAACAAGTAGTACCCGGGGATCATCTATTTGTAGTGCCAGAGTAGCCACAAATGAATAGCCATAGATTGTACAATGCATATAGATAACTTTTATTTTAAGAAGACACGTTATGTACCTGTTATCTAGCGGCAACCTCGAAGCATCTACACTGGCCACATACGTGTCATGAACATTTTCCAATATTGACGGTTTAAGTCGGTGTCTGCTGAGCTGGTATACGTCTGAAGTTAAGTCAGGGTTCGGCAGAGGATTCGGAGATGGCGTTGCCGGTCCAGGGTTCATGCCTTCTTCCGATCCGGTTTCTTGGGACCAACGACTCATTTCTGGTCGATTTGTTTCTAGAATAAAAAATATTATTGGTACTATTTTTTAAAATGTTATCATGATAGAGATAAGTTTCATTAGGAACACAATTTAGATGCATTTTGTTAATGAAAATAACGGTGAAATTTTACCGTCTCTAATATGCGAAGGCCATCTTGGCGTGATAGCCAAAGGAGCTCCCTCTGTGATGTTGGGTAGGTAATTTCCTCCCGTGTTATTTGTAGTCCGATCACCTGTAAAATTTCATTTAAAGATGAGTTACACTCGTTTTAAATCTATATTAAAAATTTGTAGTAATTAACAAACTATATATATTTTTTAATATATTTTAAAATTTCACGATTTATGCTATGCATATTTAATATAACGGGTCTTATCGCGAGAACTAACGGTAGTAATACCTTTTTTATTGCCCTGACTTGAGTCAGCTCGTGACCACGACGGATGCAACTTCGTCGAAACGTTGCGATAAGACCCGTTATATTAAATATGAATTATAAAACTAGTTAGACCCAGGGTGGCAATGTTTATTGTGCCTCAGGACGCAATGTTTTTTGTGGCCCAGGGCGCCAATGTTTATTGTGCATCAGGGTGGCAAGGTTATTGTGCCCCATCAAGGCAACGTTTATTGTGCCTCAGGGCGGCAATGTTTATTGTGCCCCATCATGGCAACGTTTATTGTGCCTCAGGGCGCCAATGTTTATTGTGCCTCAGGGCGGCAATGTTTACTGTGCCCCAGGGCGGCAATGAACCCGGCCCGCGGGTACTCACGGTGCGGCGGGCAGGCGGGCGGCTGCGAGCGGCGCGAGGCGGTGTCGTCGTCGTCGGAGGAGTGGCTGGACGCGAGGTCGAGGCTGCGCGCGGACGCCTCGCTCTCGCTGTCGGTGCCCTCGGTGCCCTCGGTCGCGACCTCGGTGTCGCCGCGGGACTTACGGCGACGGCGGCTCTCATCTGTTCATTATGGAATTTAGTAAATATATATTGTGTTTTACTTTCTCTTTTTTGTATATTTCCTAACTTTCTTTTAAAAGGTCTGCTGCATTTTAGTTTAGATTCATTTTAACAGGTTCATCTCTTAAGTGTAATGCAAACAATTTATGTAAATCCTAATGTAAGTCTGAGAGCAAAACTTATAAGTGAATTCTCGCCTAAGAGATGAACCTATTAAATACTGACAATGCTTTTACAGCCACAGCTCTCGTAAGGTTATAGTGGTTATAATGTTGTTTTATGACTATTACGAGAGTAAAACTTACAAATGTAATTCTAAAGCGTTCAAGGTACCTCCTATCATCATACCAAAAAATTAGATGGGAAAGTTACAATTTTGTTTTTTTTTTTTATTATGGTTTTGAGTTGATTGTTATATAAATTAACGAATTAATTGTTACTTAGTTCTATGTTTTACTTACCATCTTTCCTCGTGTGCAATGAAGAATCAAAACCTCTTAAATAAGCCGGCATGTCACTTGCGCTTGTGTTGTAATTTGAAGTGGATGTGCTCGTATGACGAAGTTGGCCATCACTACGACTAAAGAGAGAAAAAATTACATCTTCGCTTAGTATTATTATTAATTTTAAGACGAAATGTTAGTTAGTAGCCATAGATGATGTCTGTATGTTTTATCTCTATGATTTTTTTCATACATTCATTTTAAGCTTCCTGAGCTGTAAGTGCAGAATTCAACGAAGTGGCTATTATTAATATGAAACTTACCTGTAAGGGCTGGAACTGGTCTTTGTGGTGGATCTCGAAGTAGTAGATGATGCGGATATACCAATATTCCGCAGCTGACGACCAGGTTCAGTACTACTGTGGTAAGCTAGCGCAGATCTAATAAAATGTAAAAGTTAGTAATAATATTTACTTTCTGTTATTGAATTTAAGGGTGGAAATGTAAGTATTACTATAAGAGATAATTCTTTCTTAAGAAGTATACTATTTTGTTTACCTGTTCACTTGAGACAGGTTTTGGGCGCTTGTGCTGATAATAACGGATGTATCCGCAAGGGGTACTTTCTTCCCTAAGCATCTTAAAACAGACCTGTTGGCAAATTATATAAATGTGAGATCATTTTTTTTTGTAACAATGTAATTGTTGATATATTTGTTAAATATTAAAAAAATACTTTCACACAACAAATTGAAAGATTACAATCTACAAAATGTCTGATTTTAGATACTTAATAGACTATGATTATATATAGTCATTATTTAGTGTATTTCGTATGAAAGGTTACCATTTTCCTTTCGAAATATCGTTCATTTTTAATGCTTACAAAATAATTATGCATTAGTTAACAACAATAAAAAAACATCAACAATATAATATACGTTACAAGTGTATTTTATTTGTTACTTTCTTTATAAAAAAATACCCTATACGGGTTTTGTTAATGGGATCGCAAAATGACTGTATAAACTGTGACGCTCCTGTTATTGGGACTGTCACATTCGGTTTCTCTCTCTGCGACATTGGTCCCAAGCGCGGACACAGGACGGTTCGTTCGGACAGCTCACCGCTTGAGGTTGTCGCGCACGCGCACGTTGAAGGCGATGTAGCCGAGCGCGGCGGCGGCGGCGTGCAGCGCCACGGCGCCCGCCAGCAGCGAGCTGAGCGCGTCGCGCCGCGCGCCCGCCTCGCTGCCCAGCACCAGCGCGCTCGCCCACGCGCCCACCAGCAGCGGCAGGCACACCACGCTCACCGCCAGCAGCATCCTGCGCGGTACGGTTAGCTTACGTCCAACTGCTCCAAGGCGATGATTACACTTATAACTTTTGCTCTCGGACTATCGTAATGATTTACATTAGTTATTTCTTATTGCTTTACACCTGAAGTAATTTACCGTTAGTGCCTTAATTTTTCAAATTCACAGATTTCTAGGTAACCTTGCCAACGGTAAGTCAAAATGAGGCAATGACAGTAAATTCTTTCAAAAGCAATGACAAACAACTTATGTACAACAACTACACTAAATGTACAACATCGAAATGTTATTCCCACCTATGACGTATAAACAATAGTAACAAGTGTGTATACGCCTGTAATGGAATAACCACAAAGAATAAGAATACTTAAATGTGTATTATAAATGTATACCGTTGGTGTATCTTACGAATAAATAAAAAAAAATGATTAAGTCACCTCAAGTTCCCGAAGCCGATCACGTGATCCCTCACAGTGAAAGCAGCCCGCGTAGCGCCGGCCAGGAATATAAGCGCAGCGCCCGCGTACACGGCGGCCGGCAGCACCACCCACCACACCACCGCCTCGTGGCAGCTCACCCAGCAGCTGCGGGCAACGGGCATTTGGTCGATATCACCAAGGTAAATACCTACCTAATTGCTAGCTATTTACGTTTAAAATCTATTTTTGAACTTTTTAATGGCAGAAAAAAAGACATTTCAAACTATTGGTGATAAGGATATTCTTTACGGGCTCTTAAAATGTTAAATAATAATATTAATAAAAAAAAATTGGTAACAAAATTCGGCCAATTCGTCTATTAAGAATTTTTAATAATCACACACTCGGAAAAATTATATTAAACGTTTGACAAATAACAAGAGAAGAAAAGAAAAACGTTAAGTAAACATTTCCGCTCACAATGCACTAGACAGTTGTAACCAAAGGACCTACAAATCCGTTTCCAGGTGCCATAGGTATGAGGGATAAAAAGTTATAGGAAGTAAGGAAAGGGATTGGGGTTGGACTTCTGGTTTGGTTCCAAAAAGATAAGATACCAAATCTTATCACAATTTCTTTGATTGGGTGTGATATGTTGGACTTACAAAAGCGCATTTCCGTATTGATGCTGATGATGAGCCGCTGCTAGGGCTAGTGCGACAGCGGGCGCAGCGTACGCGGCTGCCAGCTGCGCCGCCAGCGGGCCGTGGTTGACGTCGCGTAGCTCGCGCACGAGGCGCCGCAGCTGCCACGCGTCGCACGCCGCCCACGCTAGTGCTGACACCCACCAGTAGTGGAGCCCCATCGCTATCACTTTGCACGCGAACTAGATGAGCAAATTTTGTTTTAAGTGAGAAAGAGGCTTAGTACTTCCACTAAGGGTAATCTGGATCAGTAATTTTATTAAGTATAGGTTAGGTAAGTTAATTCAAAAGTCTACAATTAATAATTATGATTTCTATATACGCACATTATTAAAATTCAAATTAAATCCATTTTATAAAATTACACATCTACTTATCTACCTATTTTATTATTTAGCGGAAAAATAGCTTTGTAGTTTAAATCAAAGAAATCACCTCATTCTGTACGAGCGAAGTCCTGGCCTTCAACGCTATCAAATACAGCAGCTCCGCCATGAAGACGCAAAAGATGAGGTGTTTGTGTATGGAGTTGGACACCGTGGCAGCGCCGCCGCGCATCAGACATAAGGCAACCCACGTCCAAACTAACAGCGGCAACGAGATACTGAACCCGGTGTATGACGTTACTGACTCTAGCAAGGATGGCTCTGGGATAAACTGTGTGAGAATAATAGAGAGTTTAATGTATAATTTTCTCGAAAAAAAGTTGAACGAAAAAGTTTTATTTACATGGTTTTTTGATAGTTTAATAATAAATATCGTATAGTTAATATTGCATGTATTACTACTTAAATGTGTTAGTACGTGTATTATGTTGAAGTAAAGTATTTGGAATCAAACAATTAATTGTGTAAATAATAAATTAATTAAAACATTATTACAAATTTCTTATGCAATCCTTTTATATCAATTTTCACTTTAAAAAATAAAATTTATATTTTGTTATATTATACTTTCATCAAAACTTGTTAGGTAAATAAAATACTATACACATACCTCGATATCCACTTCGTCGACGAGAACAGCGAATGTAGAGAGATGATTGCAGGTGCAGTTGATAAGTAGAGGTTCGTCGGAGTAGGGCGACCAGTCGTAGTCGATCTCGGTGTGACAACCGACGCGTGACCATTCGCCTTCACTGAAGAGATTTCTTCGTATGATTGTCAATTTACTTTTATATAAAAATTGAAAGGTCTCTGACGTTGGAGAACTTTTTGAAGTCAATTTAAGAAGATTTTATATAAGTAATAAAGAAAGAGAATAATCTGTTTATGGTCACCTTTTGCAAAATTTTTATTTATGTGCGGTTTTCTTATAATCGGAATTAATTTTTAAAATAGTTTTTACATACTGCATTTCACATTACTTGTAGAAAAAGCTCTAAGTCTGATCCTTCTTACCCATTACTTTCTTGTACCATTTTAATTTGTATTATTTAACATTTTAATAAATTAACATTTGAGACACCTCTGAAATTGTTAATGTTAATAGGTAGTCACTTGACATCATGTGCTTTGTCCTTTATTTTTATATAATAATAATCATAGTTTAATCGGATTTTAAGTAATTTTTACTTACCCTTTCAATGTTGACCAATGAACACACTGAGGATTAGTTCTAGACCCAAACGTCTCTCTATTGATATCTAGCCAAATCTGTAACCTAATTGGTTTCTTTAGCCTCACGCCATTCAAGCTTTTGTAAATTAACTTCTTCTTCCCAACATCTTTGGTTAAATTGCCATCTTTATTTGCAGTCGCATTGTCCATAATCAATGCCATCACTTTTGGTCCATCAGAACTTTCTAGTCTTTCCGCGACATATGAAGAATCATTTTCTTGGAAATTATCGCTTGTATAAGATTTTTCTTGTTTTTTATAAGCTGGTTGAATAACTACTGGACCGTGATTGTCATTTGAATTCTCATCTTCCGAATGTGGCCAAAGATTGTGTTTTGAATGCACGTTATTCGTTATGTGATTGTTTGCTTCATTTGGGTGTGTGTGCTGCCCTTTATTGACATACGTTATACCTACAAGATTAGTGATTAAAATTTGCTTGACAATGCATTTAAGTTTAGACTTGATAAAGGTATTTTAGTATTACGCAAAACGCAATTAAATTAACAATTTAAGCAGGAGTTTCGTATTGGAATTGGCTAAAAATATTATTTGTAGACAAATTCAGAGTTACCAACCGTCAATATCATCGATGGTATTTTCGCCATTATCCTCGTTTTCTTTCGTCTCCCTGTACCACACGTACTCAGGCACGAATAATGCCACTTGCAGTATGGGCGAACCCAACGTAATGTTGACTCCCCAGCGCCTACTGACGGATTCGTCCATACGCAATGGCATTAACTGGGAGGTGTTGCGAGAGTATTGCAAGTAGGAGAAAACGGCGCGGGACTCGTAGTTTGTTTCTAGATTATCTGTAGAAAGGTTTGTATATAGAGAGTAATCTCTCAAATTTATAATATCGATCTGCAGGAGCAAAACAGTAACAGTAAATGCGAGGGGCAGCTAGCCTCAAATAATATAATAAGTTAGGTATCTCTTTAAAATAGTTAATAATTGGTTTCGGACTTTTGTGATAATTGGTCGTTAGATTCACGCAGCTCTATATTATAATTACATAATATATTATAGTAAAAATATGAAATTTAATGAACACATTTTAAAGTGTTCATGATTATTAATCCAAGTATGTTCTGGGAGAAATAATATGATCCTTATATAGTATTACTTACCTTGCGTATTACTGATTCCAATCAAGTCCAAAGGCAGGAGAACTCTCGAAAACTTATCGAACTTATTCTTACTCTTCACGTAATTGTTATACTTTGGGAAAGAAACGGTGGGACTGGAAGGTTTCTTGTTCTTCGCTTTAATGCCGTAATATCCTGGCGTTTGTAGGGGAGAGTGTATGAACGCTGACGTATCTGGTAATACTACTCGTTCAGTGGTGTATGAATCGCCATAACGATTTAGCGTGGTAGGTTCGAATCCATAAATAGATTCTGCTGTTACAATGTCCACTCCAATAACTAAAAAAAAATATTTTTTATAACTAAGACTTAAAAAGCTATCGACTTTAAAGCAAAATATACAATTTCGTTTTGATTTTTAAAACCAAATTACTGAACCGATTTTGACGAAAATTCTAATTCATCCAAAAATAATCGAAAACGAAAAAAAATTTTCCAAAAAAAGAATTTCAATACTGGTCTATAAATGATGGAGTTTTAACAAATATCTAAGAATATACTAAGAATTAAGAATCACCTCCGTTTTTAAACTCAAATAAAAAAATATACAACCTAATAAACATAAGAATGAAAACATTTGAAATAGGTTAACTTACCTAAATCTGACGTAACTATTTCAAACGGACTCGTGTAGGTATCGTGTTGGCTCTCCGCGAGAACGGCGATGTATTTGTCGAATTGCTGTAATAAATGTTCCACGCCGCGCCCGGTCAGTTCTCTGATACGACGCCATTCTTTGTCATAAACATTACTCAAGATTGTATTGGAGGTTTTTATTATGTTCTGAAAAACCAAGTTTAGTTTTTAAACATACTACTATCGTTCCGAGAAGCGTTTTTCTTTTTATGATTAAAAGAAATAATTTTTTATTTAACTATATTTATGAAATTTGAATATTTGTTGTCAGACATGGATATTTTTTTTTGATAAACAAATAGATTATTTTTTTAATATCCCTGTTCAGTTATTGATCGGTGACGTTTTAACTAACCAAAATAACGCTAAGTAAAAAAATCTAAAAAAAAAATAAAAAAGTAATGCTCGTTTGAAACATTTAAAAATTATATCAGCGGATTTAGTAAGAAAGTTAACATCTCGTGATAAGATTTTCCCTTCTACCAAATACTCACCCGAACATAGTCTTTATCCTGACTGTGAGTAAGGTTCAAGCCCGCTTGGCGCAGTTCGTACTGTATCAGTTCCAGCAGTATGCCCTCCGCTACTAACACGTCAGCTCCGAACAACTTGGGAGTGTTATCGCAAGCTGTCGCTAGATCTTCTGCTAAGCGAACACCGACGAATGTGTTTACTTGCAACTCTCCTGTTTCGATTTTGTGTAGCTAGAATAAAAGGTGAGAAATTATAAAGCTAAGAACGTAAAATGGATGGTATACATTGAAATAAAACTATTTTAAACCGATTTAAATCGCGTATATTAATTATTTTTATCATCCCGACGTTTCGAGCACTTTGCAGCGTTCGTGGTCACGGGTAGACCTCGGGTGGATGGTATACCTCGTTTCACGTAAGTGTGTCGGTCTGAATACGACGCGAGTCCGAACTCTGCGTGGTACAGCCGAGTAGACAAGACTTAAAACATTACATGTACATATATGATATTGTTATAAACTTATTGAATATACAAAGCTATTATTTTTTTTATTTATTATATCTTTACTTGACTTATTTAGTTTATTAAACACATCCCGGTACGAAAATCACGAATTTTCAAATAATTAGACTCGTCCAGTATTAATGTTTTCAACTATTTGAGAAATACATTCAATATAAATTTCACAAAAATGCTATTAATTAATGATTTAAACACATTTAATAATTAAAATTAAAGAAATGTCTAAACGACTATCATGGTGCCTAATTTTGCGTTCTGCGCAACGTAATGTGCATAGTTCAGATCAACACACTTACGTGAAATGAGGTATACTATATGGTATCATGATAGTTTATACTTGTGAGGTCAGCATTATAATGAAGTAGGAAATTTAATTACTGACCTGTTTTCTTAATTGGTAAAAAGTGGACGTTGTACAGTTAAACATATCTGGTTCATGCCACGGAATGACTTGTTTTTCATCGCACATACGTGTCGCTTTACCGCTTGATCCTGAAACATATATTTAAATACAATATATATAGGAAAAATATAGTAATGTAAAAAATATAAATTAAGACTTAATTGACACGCTAAATTACCTGTTGGACAATCAGTAATCGCTTCAATATTAAACTTGGTCTGAGGCCACCAAACTCCGCCGGCAAAGGATCTTGGGCATCCATCATACACGACTGAAAATAAGTTTTTAGTAAAAATAAAACATCACTATGACTTGAATGAATCGGAGTAGATTTGCGATTAAAGATTACATCTCACTTTTACAATAAAATTAAGATAAACAGTGATTGACAAAAGTTCCAGAAAAGAGACCAAACTACATATTTCGTTTAAATTGAAGTCTCAATAATGAATAGTTTCTTTACGACAGGCATAGGAATTGCAATCCAGAAAACCGAATCCAATGTATTGGTATCGGAATTGTTATCACTAACATAAAGTAGATCCGGTACTAATACATCGGATCAGCTTTTCCGAATTGTAATCTTTAAGCGAGTATCATAAAATGTACCAGTTTTGCCATAACGGAGGGTTCACAGTACCTTTGCAGCCGGCACTGGGCGTGACCTCCGCGTAGACGTTGGCGCAGGAGTCGCAGGCGCGGCCGATGACGCCGCTGCGGCAGTAGCACTGGCCGGAGCGCGCGCACGAGCCGTTCAGCGAGCCCGCCGCGTAGCACTGGCACGGTGTGCACTGTTCGGATCCCGGCGATTGGTAGTGATTTTCCTATCGTGTGAGAAGTCGGAATGAGATATATTCAAACTTTTTATTTTGTAGTACCCTGCTGCTTTTGTCATGTTGGAAAGTAAAAAAAGTCGCCGTTACACGTTAGCGCACTCGATTTGGTCTTGTTCTTGATTATGAAATCCAGGGTGGTGAATCTTCCATAATATACTACAAGGTGTATTAGTGAGGTAGAGCCTAGCTGGAACTTACTGACTACACTCTCATAGATGATTGGCGTGAAATAACTTATAAAGTTGCGTTTCGTATGGTGAGTGAGAAAGAAAGTGATAAGATTTGAAAAAATCATTCTGCCTTTAACAGCTCGTTTATTAAGGAAGGTTATATATCATATCACGTTACGATTCAAAGCAGTAACCATAAACGCTTGGGAAACCGCGAGTAGTATTTTATATATATTATACTTATACTAAAAATGGGAGTTCGGTTTGTAATTTCAAATTAACAACTTTAACTAAATGCATATGAAAGTTTATATGGTACTTACAAAAAAAAAAAACACATTTATAAAAAAAATTGTCTGTGTCTTCGGGACATTCACTTACAGATAGCGAATATTATAAGGAGTAACTTAGGCTACTTTTATTTAAATTTGTTATTTATTTTAATTAATAAATATAAGAAAGTTATTCGAAAACCAATAAAATAGAGAAAAATATCCGATTCAAATAGGAAGGTAAACATTATATAAATATATTTTTTCCTCAAATTAACGCGGCTGAAATCGCGGGGCACAGGTAGTTTTATATAAAAAAATGTATAGAAGTAGGCCCAGCTCTCACCTTGCACCGGCAGTGTCCGGTGCGCGCGTCGCAGTGCGGGTGCAGGCCGGGCGCGGCGCAGGCGCACGGGCCGCACGCGCCGCGCCGCGCGCCCCACCAGCCGCCCGGGCACTCCTGGCGCGACTCCGCGCCGCAGCCGGACGCTGCGCCAGACGACTTGTGAGTATTCCGAGTAGTATTTTTTTTCTATTTCTCGTTTAACGGTAACCATTGAAAACTAGCGTCGAAAAGCTAAATGGTTTTTCGTTTTGCAGGATCTTTATATATTGTTGATAAGTTTTTTTATTCTTTCTTTTTAATCTGATTTTTGCTACTAAGGGAAATCGTAGGAAGAGTTTATATTTTGAAAATTTCGAAGAGTTCATATCTTGGGAGCAATTTATAGCAATTGCTTTCAATTTAAAAGTAAAACTTAAATTATAAATCTATATATTCCTTGTATCGATAGCTAAAGCAGTTTCTATGTATTTTTAAATACAAGGTTCCTACACATATCACCGCAGTCTTGGTACATGTTCCAATTACATTAAAGTTACTCTTAGATCTGCCAGATATATTTAGATGCTGATAAGCCACATGTCAAGCCACACGCACTTCATTTTGAGAAAATGGCGTCTAAAGATGTCAAATCTATTCTTAACAAATTTGTTTGAAGAATTATATATCCAACTTTTCTTTTCTATATTAATAAAAGATAAAATGAAATAAATTTAATGTCTTCTCTAATAATAAATTTTTCAAATATTTCAGATTATTGTATAAATTGCAAAATATGGAATAATGAAATTAGAAATATTAAAATAAGAAACTTTTTCCGGACTCATTTAATTGACATGACTTGAAAATTTTTTGAACAATGTTAAATATAGGATGCAGTATCAAAATTCATCAATATTTCTGAATTTTACTTTTTGTGGGTTGTAACATCATTGCTTATCAGCATCAATTTATCGAATAAGCCTGTATTTTCACCCTATGCCTTTATCCAGTATTACTTACCTGTCATAATATACCCATTGTCACAAGAGCAATGGTATCCTCTGTCCGAGTCGTCGGGCACGCACTGTGCGTGTTCGCCGCAAGGGTTGAGGTCGCAGGCGGCCACGCACTGCGGGCCTATTCGACCTTTGTCGCATACACAATCCGTACTGTCCCATGTTGATATACATTTACTCTGAAAATAACAGAATATGTGATTTTTTCTTATTAATTACAATATTTATAATCCTTGACAGAGGTGTAACTATACCATCTGAGGCCCGTGGCATATTCTTTGGATGGGGCCTCCAAGTAAAAATCGTCACTTTATAACTTAATTTTAACACTTAAGAAGTTACCTAAAACTATTAATAATATTGTGTGAATAAGTTAAATAACTATTTTATTTTCAAGAGCATAGGTTTATACAAAATTATAATAAAATAACACTTTACTTTTAATTATTACATTTTTATTACTAAAATTCTTTTAGGCTGGGGCCCTCCCGGGTTCGGGGCCTGTGGTTTTTTGCCTGCCACCTTATAATTACGCCCCTAATCATTCATTTGTATATACTTACATAAGGTGGACAAATAGACAGCATGCAGTCGGCTCTTGATTGACATCCGTCTCTTACGTTTTCTCTGACTGTGGGTCGATTCAGTAAAGATTGTGCTGTTCCTACCCTCACATCCTACAACGCAACAAAAATCAATGCATAAAAACATTATATGTGACAAAAGAAAATTAATTATCGTTTTTCGAAAAATAAGTAAAAAACGTTTTAATGTTGACTCAAAAGAGTTTTTAAATTTTAATAATACCTGAATACATCCTTCGAAATATCCGACATCTGATGCAAGTAGACCAGCCGTGGTATCCGGTCCACCGATGAGAATTTTCCCAATATATTGTCCCTGTATTTTATTGGCTAGCATTGGCAGCAGAGCGTTTCGTAAACCATAATCTATGCTCACAGATATGTCTGTCCCCAACCATTTGATTTCGATACGATGCCATGAACCATCAGCGAGAGTAGTCGACGGTAGGAACATTGTTTCGCCGTTATATGAATAGTGTAGGAGACCAGATTTTAGCTGTAAAGTAAGATTTTGTAAGAATTCCAAAAAATAAGCATGTGTTTATTTTAGGTAATTATTTTGAAAAAATGATTTAGGGTTCGTTATATAACGTTACGTTTTGTATTTTCATTGTATAGTTAAGTATATATTTTGTTCAGAAATTTTCTAATAATGGACGAAGAAATTTTTTTTTTCCGAAGAAAAGAAAAGAATATGTTTTATGAATCCTTCCAAAATGTTTCTATTTTTTCAAAAACAAAAACAAATAATTTGCAATTAATTCAATACTTTAAGGTTATTTAACAATGCACTCATTTCAAAACCATAAACGGATATCTAAATTCAAATTAATAATTATTTTAGAAGATTTCTATTTAAGAGATGTAGAGAGGTATGTATATACTCACGGAGACGAGCACGGAGCTGTTCTGGCCGACCTGCACGGACATGAGGAAGGCGTCCAGCTGGCGCGTGCGCAGCGACAGCGCGTTGAGCCACGGCAGCTGGATGGGCCGCAGCAGCGGGTTGAACGACAGCGAGCCGTCGCCGCTGAAGCGCCACGGCGGGGACGTGGCTGATAACCGTGCAATTAAATTACATTATTGACAAAAAAAACCTTATGGACATTTTTCATTACGCAGTGTATTATATTTGTACTGTCACCGACAATATTACTATTTATATATTTTAAACTTTCGCGATTTTATACTATTCATATTTAACATAACGAGTCTTATCGCGATAACTAATGGTAGTAATAGTTTTTCTATGGCCCGACGTTTCGATGCGTTATATTTAATATTAATATTACTAATATCACAAATATCGATTATATATTTTTTAGCTAGCTTGTTTCTTTTATCAATAATGAAATTTAACATTTGATTTAAAGATGGATCTTATTGCAAAAGCTAGTTGTACGGTTTTGTACTACCTCCGACGATAAGCAATAACTCACATTCAGCACAATCCTTCCCCGTGTATCCCTCTTTACACCGACACAGGAAGGTGTCCCACAGATCCAAGCACTCCCCGTCGTTGTAGCAGGGCGCGCTGCTGCACTGAGATCTCTTTTCCGGACAGCCTGCTAGAGTGCCGTTATCGGCTACATAGCTACAAAAAGGGGCAAAATCGTACATGATCGTATAGATGAATTATATACAAAAATATTAATTTTTCAACTATGAATAAATTATGATTTGAAATCGAATAAAAAATAATAGAAAAAATATCTCGATAGAATAATAGAAGCGTATCAGAGATGAAAAAAAGTTACTACAATTATATGTAATTCGGAGTTTGATAATATATGTGGTAGAGTTTTATTATTTAACAAAGATTATGAATATCGTTTATTACCTGTTAAGATCAATGAATTTGTGGTCGATGTACAGATCGGATATGCAGCCGACAAAATCTTTGTTCTTGACTTGAAAACTGCTGGGTATATTCGGCAATCCCCCAATCTGAAGCGGCCCGGTGAGATCGAGGAATCTGTTTGAAAATAACGATCTATCTATACATATAATTAAATAATATAAGAGTTTTAAGTGTTACATTTTTCTAATATATATATGTATATAGTTTAGATTATTTAAAAGTGTATTTATTAAATTGTTATAATTCAAACAAAACATGTATGTGATTGACTTTTTTTAATGATAAAAAGATAGTGTTATTTATTATGTGGCATTACCTGTGGCAAGTTTCGGTTGGAATATCACACCGGGATGGCAAGGTTTTTCTAGTGAAGTTCGCGCAGGCGTACTTAACTCCGAAGTCGGCAGCGCCAGCCAATGACAGCGTTTTATCGCAGTCGTCTAATATCATTGTTGCCGTCTATCAACAAAATATAAATATTTAATTGATAGAAAATAAGTACAATTATACGTTACGATTGTGTTTATCGTGTCTATTCGAAATTTTCTTCACAGATTTATTACAGAAACTTTTTATTACCATAATATTTTAAGTATACGAATTTTTATCTTATAATATATCGATCTTACCCGATTAAAGTATTCCACTTCGACAGTATGCCACATTCCATCAGCGACGTCTCCTTCTACGGTCACTTCTGTCTTCCCCCCTCCCAGCGCGAAGGTGAACCTCAGACCTGGTCCTCCTCCTCGACCGGCGTTGGAACTGACCACTTCAAGCGCTATGAAGTCGTGACGTTCGTTGTATCGACCGTTGTAAAGGAGTAAGCCCGATGTCGTTTGAGTTGCGAATCTTTGTTGACAAAGAAAAATATTATGACATTTTCAATTCATATAACTTATTCCATTCAAGAATTTACGCTTTATTGGTATTAATCTAAAAGATGCCTCTTAACAAAGGATTTAACGAGTATAAAAATCCTTCCTCATTACACACATAATACAATTACACAAATAAATATTATATTATTCGACAACTCCTCATTTCTTTCATACAATATGAATCAATAAAATAAAATACATTTTTAATAAGCAATACTCACTTTAATTTTAAGTGGAACCGATGACGTCTCTTAATTCCTGGAAAGGTTAAGAATGAGGTGGCTGGAAAGCTCCTAGCCTTCAGCTCACACATGGCGGTGGTGTAGGCGGTATCTATGGAGCATCCTTGACACAGAATTCCTCCTTCTCGTCTCGCGACACACTGCGACCCGCTGCGACATATACTACCATCGCCATTCATGTCGCATGTCGCCTTCGTTAGGATGGTTTCACAATTTACACCTATAGAAAAATAGAAATAATACAACGTACTTTACTATGATGTATAAACATTGTCGGGTTATTATTTTACATAGTTTTTTAAATCTACAATTACTACAACTAAATCTGAATGTGATATGGTTTGTTAATTATTCTGGGGGTTTGACAATTTATCGATAAATCTAAATATATATAATTCAAAGGTGACTGATTGACATAGTGATCTATCAACGCACAGCCCAAACCACTGGACGGATCGGGCTGAAATTTGGCATGCAGGTAGGTGTTATGACATAAGCATGATTAGGATTTTGATTAATTCTACCCTCAAGGGGATAAAATAGGGGATTAAAGTTTGTATGAAATTTTGGCAATTTTAAACCGATCTGGCTGAGACTTTGCATGCATAAAGCTACTATGACGTAGGCATCACAGACATCGCAGACGAAGTCGCGAAGACCAGTTAGTTGACACTAAATCTTATACATAGAAGGACGTGTACATCATAGTATTATATAGTCACAGTTGATATGAGAGACACTACAGGCTATCTCGTACCGGTGTAGCCGGCGGCGCACACGCAGCTGTAGCCGGCCTCGCGCCGCACGCACGAGCCGTTGTTGCGGCACGGCGACGAGTAGCACAGGTCCACCTCCGTGTCGCACATGTAGTGTTCGCGGGAACCTGACAACACAATAAGAATCTCTTAAATATCCAGATAATTATGTCGAAAATTTTTGATGAGCATTCGCATTCGTATACGTGATTAAGAAGATCTTAGATCTTTGCAGTTCTGTAGAGTAATCTTGTCTTCGCCCTCAGTTGTCAGAGTGCTGGAAGAGCGTGGTACAGACGGGAAATGCGGGCCATGAGCCAATCACCGAGTCGCATGATCCAGGCCCTAGTTGTCCGTATATACTGTTACTAAAAGGAGTGGCCGTTTATCCAAGCTTGTGTGCCTGTTACCTGTATGGATCAGTCGTCTGAACGTGATCCATTGAAATATTCTGATTATTGATGAAATTGTAAATTAAGTTCTTACCTGTAAATCCCTGTGGACACTGGCAAGTGAAAGTAGTAACGGGATAGATAGGACGGAATAGCACTGAATCGCTGTTTATGAATCCAGATGCGTTGCCAAACTTCAGGACAGTGAGGCACTCTTCATAGTTGAGACATGGTTCATGTACACAGATGTTGTCATCGAAGGGCAGGACCTAAATATCCAAAAGTTAAAGTCAATACATACGCCAACATGAATCAAAAAGATTTTCTTTTCAGATAATATTCTGAAGAAAATTTTATTAGATGATAAAGCTACTAAATACTAAACGACACATTGTCTTAAACTGTATTTAAGCACAAAGTTTGGTTTATGACATTATTGAGTTCTAAATATTTTATTTTTGGGATGATACTTAGATATCAGTAATTATAATTTTAATTATGCCAAAAAAAGTTTTGTAATAAACTTATTCACTCACCTGTACAGTAGCTAAACGCGCCAGCGTCGCGCGATGCAAGTACACTCGCTCGCGTAAGTGAGTAGGCGAGTAGTACTGCGACGTGTCACCTCCGATACCTACTTCCGCGTCAGGCCGACGCGCTGAGAACGACACGTTAAGGATATTCCCAGTAACATCGGTGTCGTCCTAAAAAAATATTACTTAATATAGTTTACTGATAAAACCGAGAGATTACCAAAAGATTATTGTAGAAAGGCAAGCACAAGATTTTTATTTTACAACAAGATAAATAAATTCGAAGTCAAACCCAGGAAAAAACATATTGTAAACACTTAGCCAATAAAATGTAACAAAACCGCAAAGAAAAGGTACCTATTATTAACAGTTTATGGTTCATTGTAATCTAAAAAGTACAAACTAGAAGCTCAAAGTATTTTGAGAACACTTACTTGTACGCTAAATATATAAATATTTTCTTTTGGGCACGGGATGATAGCTGCCAGGCCGTCAATAAAGAAGCCGAGTAAAGGCGACAAAAACTGTTCCGCGGTCATATCGTTCAGCCGAACTGTTATCGAATTGAAGAGCATTTCTTCAGTTATAAGCCTCACTAGAAGTTGCATAACAGCTTTAACTTCATTGACCCCGTCTAAAATTTCCACAATATCATATCAATACATGTTTCAATAAAAGTAACATTTTTTAAAAATTTATATAAAAATAGTTTATAAATTTGCAAATTGTATAAACTACACCTTGGAATTTAAAATTGCAAATAAAAAAAAAATAATCAAATAGATTTATAATACTATATTGTCTATAACTTACCTGTGACGGATATTTCCATAGTAGCTAGTTTAGGGACGTTTGTGTTCAGTTGAGGTGATAATGTCATTGATCCTGTCGTCTCATTAAGAAGCACCAAATTTGCGTTGTTACCGGATAAAATACGATATTGCAACTGCAAACAAATATGTATTACTTACGCCTACGTACATACATAAACAAAGTAAAAATTGGACAATACCGATAAATCTAAATTGTCGCCAAGCAATATTATTTGATATAATTAAGAAACTTACTTTGTCAGTCACATCCGCATCATACGCCGGTACTCTACCAAACGGACCCACGGGAAAACAATCTTTATAGTTATTAAAAATAATCTGAAAGTCTTTCATCATAGGAGCGTTATCGTTCATATCGGTGACTAGGATTTCAACTCGGACGTCATTCCAGAGAGGAGGACTCGCAGCTCTGATGACTAGTTCATACTTCTTTCTTGGACTTTCATAGTCAAGATCAACCATAGTGACCAACTCCGCTTTATCTGACCCTTGGCGAGTTTCTAATGAAAAACTGTTTGAATCATCTCCGCCTGGGAAGAATGAAAAATACAGTTTAAGATTTTATGTCTTAATAATCTGGGAGTAATTTTATTTATTATAAAAGATTTAAAGAGTTTCCTTGAAGTCAGTGATATTTTACGAATAGCACCAACGTCAAGTTACATACTTCATTCATTGAATATTAATAATTAATAATAATAATTAATAATAATTTATTTCATAAAGAATAAAGGTTGTTACATGAAATCCTTAAAAGTAAATGTTACATGATATACTATATATTCTTTATACAATATGCTAGAATTTTTGACATTATTGAAAACCAATATACTATATAATATACTATATATATTACAGGTAAAACAAACCTTTAATAGAGTAGTGTACAACAGCATTTGAACCCTCGTCTGGATCGTGTGCGTGAATCGCTCCAATAGTAGTACCGACTGGGCTGTTCTCCGGTACATAGAACATCAGACAATCGCTCTCGAAAACAGGCGGCGAATCATTGATATCTTCAACTTTAATATGGACTATTACCTGTGACAATAAATTTAGTTCTAAAATATGTTTGTTGTCGTATCCGGCTCTAAGGACCGAAACAAGAATGTACGAGTAAGTTATGATTGTGTATAAATTGTTTTTTTTTTTTTAAATTTTATCTTGACCTGAAGTTAAAAGAAAACTAGGGATATTAACTCTATGATAGTAATTTGATATAAAAGAATAAATATACTTACAGTAGAACTTTGCGATGGAGTACCGCCATCTATCGCCAAAGCCTTTAAATCGTATATAGCTACAGATTCTCTGTCTAACGCCTTATTAGTTCTTATAACGCCGGATGCAGGGTCAATTACAAAGGAACCCTCCTCTCTATCCTTAGGCTCCAATTCGTAATGAACTCTACCGTTTAACCCTACATCAGCGTCAGTTGCACTAACTTGGGTTACGGACGTACCTGTTAAATGCGGTAAATAAAGTATTTGTTGGTATTTCTATAATCAATTTATACTTAATACAAAAATAATAAAACTGTACGATGGAATATTAAAAAATCTTGTTGTTTGCAAGCAAACAGTCGTCAGTACAATATTTAGATCAATAATTTTTAATCGAATAA